>OZ018396.1:38649933-39961759 GCA_963969525.1 Ontholestes murinus
TATTTCGCAATAGTATGTTACATCATCGTGTTCTGAAGAGAGTTTATTGAAAAATGCTTTAAATTGGCGATGGTTAAGATCGTGGGATCTAGTGAAATTGATGGTATTACCACATCAATAACGTTCTTCAGTCGAATGGACTTAACGCACAAGTTTTTTTGATGAAGGCAATGCAGAATTATTCAATCACACACTTACACATTCATAGCGGTTGCTCTTTCCTTTAGAATTCCGATAAAACCTTTTCGTGAACCGACCATTGAAGGCACACCACCTATGCACACTCCAACTAATTTACACCACTGCAAACCAAATTGCTTACCTCGGTAAAAATATCTCTTCCCGTAGTGGTCCCTTGCAGCGACCGTAAAGCCAGTAATTCCTCGGTCACTACAAATTCTTTATAAACACCTCGTATAAAAATAGCTAACTAGGCTGTGTCAGATAAATTGTGTACTCTGATCCAAAGCAATCAAAAATGCTTGAAAACCTGTCAATATACCAGTCAAAGTTTGTTTTTGATATCACTGGCCATCATATTTATATCGAACAAGAGTACGTCGCGAAAAGCTTACTTTCTCAAACTCTTTCTTCTTTTCTGGGCACAAAAGTTCTGCAACAACTACTAGGCACTCTTTAACAAACTCTCCCTCAGAAAATGTCTTCAATGTTTTCGCTATTTTGTAACTAACTATAAAACTAGCTTTAACAACAATGTCTAGATTTGTTCTTTATGAATGGGACATTTATTTCTGTTTCCCTAGATCGCTATTGAGTTTTTTAATTTTATTCTTTCTTAACTGGCCCGTAAGTAAATTATATTGAGGGAAATGCTTGCTGGAATAATGCAGCTTCATATTGTATTCTTTTAAAACAGAAATTGTTTCATTGCACAACAAACACATAGGTTTACCACTGTGCGTAATAAAAAAAGTATTCATCAGTGTATTTGTTTTGAAATTTACGAAATTCTGTGTCTACTGTATGCTTTTTAAAAGAGACATCTTAATTTTAATATCTATTCTTCTGAGCTGAATTTGCTTAAATATTTACGGCGTCTTTTCTTATCAGTTGTTAAGAAGTAATGAGTTGACACGCACGCTGAACGGTTTATATATTATCCGCAATAAGCAACTAGTATACGAATTCGAATTTGCGTTGCTAACCGCATTATGAGAGTGTTTCAAGGTCATCAAGCGCACTGACTCTGCAGAAAACAGTATGTGTGTGCTAAATCTTGAATTTTTTTTGGACGTTTCTCTCCTGTGCCTGGAGGTTGCTCATATATAATTTACAAGATAGCCAGGCAAATGGACGAGCCGTGATCGTAGCGGCTCATTTGCCTACTAGACTGGAAAGCGGAGGTCTTTGAGAGACTCTTAACGGAGAGGGGTAACGCTCACCTTAAAGAAATGGGAGGCATCTCAGACCGGCAATTTGGCTTTATGAGGAGTAGATCAACAGCGGCCGACAGCGGCCTACTGAAGAGACGCAGGCTTTGCGCCTAGTCGCGGGTTCCTAGATGCACAAACCGCATAGTAGCAGAGCGTTTTCCTCCAAACAAAATTCAGTATTGTCCAGAGTCCAAAACGAGAATTTGGCAGCTGCCGTATACAACTCAACGAAGCCAATAAAGCAGCAGTCCTGGCGCAGCCCAAAGTATTAACGAGCTGCCTTGAAACATGCTTCATTCCCATACATTTACAAAATGGCTTGTCCTCAACCTCATTTACACTCACGACCCAGATAAAAAGTCCCTCAGAGAAGCTCTCAAGGGAGGTACAGCATCGACAAGAGATGTGTATGGGCTAGAGCTGGCATTGGAATAAATCAAAGACGCCATCAGGACGGCATTTCTGGAAAACTGCCCGGAAGAAACAGACAAGCAGAGGGGCTGCGGTACAGTCTGGTGGAACAAGAACCTTTATTATTTATTATTATCTTTGCTTCTTCTGCTTACAAATTACAAAAAAATATATAATATACATACAATCAATACAAAATAAACAACAAAGTCACGGGGGGAGTTTACTGTTTACCAATGTTCTTCCACTCAAACCTTCGTTCTTCGATTGACAGGTGACACACTTTTGCCATTTCCGGAGTTCTTTTAATTATTTTTAAGCAAATATGCTCCATTTTGACCCTTCTGTGGGATCTTGTAGACAAACTCTATTATGTCATTTTGACAGGCAGATAAATTTTAACCTCTAAAGGATGAGGATCGAGGTTCGAAGGTTATTCAACAGGGCCAAAAACAACCAGAACTGGGACACCTACAGAGGAAAACTCACACAATATAACAAAGAAATCCGAAAAGCCAAAAGGGACTCATAGAGGAAGTTCTGTGAGGAGCTTATCGACACTTGTTTAAGAATCTACAAAGTCCTGGATAAAGACGGCAGTGCTGCCAATAAGATAGGCTTCCTCGAGAAACCGGAGGGAACCTACACAGAAACAATAGAGGAAAGTCTCAAGGAACTAATAATAAAAGTCCACTTTTCAACCTCTGGCAAAACATAACAAGCCAGACAATCCCAGTCAAATACCTGACCGAAAGGACTGGAGATTAGCCACAGCGATCACAAGACCCATTAAAATCAAATGGATCATCAGCAGGCGCAAACAATACAAGTCCACGGGACAGGATGGGATTTATCTCATTCTGTTACAGCACAGAGGAACTGCTGCAGCAGTCAAAAATATTCAAATCCTGCCTGGCATGGGCAAAGCGTAAGAATAATCTACCTGCCCTAGGTAGGTAAGGGACGAGACACTGGGGAAAGATTCCCTCAACAACAGTGGTGTGGTGGACCACTGCACAAGAGAATTAGCAAGACAAGACACCAAAAGTGAGTCAATTGCTATATTCTCCGACAGCTAGGCGCTACTAAGAGCACTAAACTCCACACAGGTCGAATCTAAGCTAATGTGGTACTGTATATGTGCTCTTAATGAACTTGGCAGTTACAAAAAGTAACATTCAAATGGGTCCCAGGACACAGAGGACATACGGGGAATGACAAAGCAGACGAACTGGCCAAACAAGGCTCGTCAAAAGCAGTAATTGGCCCGGAATCTCCTGCGAAATCTCCAAAACCGCAATCAAACGACCCATAAAAAAATGGGTGAAGATACAAGTTTGGTGGATGAACTCACCAGGACAGAGATAGGCGAAGAAACAATCGCCAAAATTCACGACCTAACTGTTAACGGGGCCCAGAAGACGTCCTCGTGGTGGAGTGGCAAGGAAGTAGCACTGTGGTAGTCTTTGGAACTAACACGCACTGGAGGCGACACAGAGGTCTCTGGCGAGGTTCACCTTCGATTAACAGCCACAGTCTTCGATTAAATAGTTTTCCGCAAGTGCTACTTGCTTGAGCTTCCAAAACAGGAAAATGGTCAAAACAATAGTAGGTCTGCTGACAAGACACTGCAAGCTCAAAAAACATATGAGCAAAATAGGCCTGGTAGAAGATGCACCATGCAGATTCTGCCTAGAGGAAGAAGAGGACTCGTTCCACATCCTATGCCATTGCGAGGGCCAAGCAAGGATTAGATATCAAAAGCTGGGCACTACAAACCCAAGCCTCTCTGGCAGGGCTAATAGGACTAATCAAAGAGGCAAAGCTAGAGCTGGTCATCTGAGATAAATAGGAATCCACAATAGATCTGAAAAGGTCGTAGAGGAACAGGCGCTGGTATATAACATCTACATCTTAGGGGATACTAAAGAATGTTTTTCTGTCCATTTACAAAATGGCTAGGCTTTTCTCGTCAAGTAGAGAAAGCAGAAGGACACGAGATCAAACTGGCCTATATGCCTACTAGATAGGGAAGAGAAGATCCTAGAGACTCTTATTAGAGAACCAACGCTCACCTCGAAGAAACGGGAGGCATTTCACATCAATTTGGCTTTTAGAAGGGTAAAGATGAAGAGATTTGTTGATGGAGCCAAACTTGCGCAATTTCTTTAATTCAATTTCAGAGTCGATGATAATTGAGACACTTTTAACGTGGTGGGTCCCACTCAACATCGTAAAAATGCTATCTGGATGGCAGGCAGCTGGTCTACGAGGGATAGGGATGGAAGTTACTCTTTCAGGGGGTGTTCCACAGGAGTATATCCTTTGGAACATAGATGAACATACTAGGATTTGTTACTAGTAGCCAGAAGCAGAAGTATCGAGAACACCAAGAAGATGGCGAGGATTGGATTACGGAGGTCGGGCTAAAAATTGGCGGACAAACGAACAGGGTGAAGCAAACGGACGGTATTCACTGAGGCGGCTGAAGTTCGTCGACGGTTTCTCCGGGCATAACGGCCGAGGCGATGGAGTGGGCATTCCGTAGCTTAAGATAAAGTGCGGATAAAAAGTTAGAATGATATGACCAAAGTAGAGCAGCAGAGGTGGAACAGAGGAGACATGGGCATCCTAATGTGCAGGATGATCCCGGACCTGCGAGCCTGGGTCTAATGTACTCCTGGGAAATGGACTACTTTCTGGCGCAGATCCTTACAGAATATGGGTGCTTTCAACCTACCTTGTAAGGATCGGAAAGGTCAGTAAATTCTGTTATTATTTTGCATACTGTTATTATTTGATAAAGTTTTGTAAAAATAATAATAAGTTTAAACAATACCTTTCTAGTTTACTTTATCTGTATTGCAATCATGTTTGGAAGGTGACGTCTGCACACAGATAGAGAGCGAGAGAAAAGGTAAACAACTTCAAATTTAGCATTAAACCTCTCTGTAATTTCCGAAAGAATAGAATAGAGACGAATCCAGTTTGTGTTGATTGTAACGCACAGTTTACAATTCATTTCATCTTGGAAATGAGCGGTCCATTCAGTCCGGGTGCCAGTCTTCATTTGGACGAGGAGGACGGAGAGAGTCCCCACGGTCAATCAGCATTGTCTCATTCTTCTTCCTAGACGTGACCATTGTCCGCTTAACCACTAGACACACTCCTTTGTCGGCCCGTTACCGACTGGAAAATCATTTTTATCCCCGCACGTCCATACAACGAATCGATTTTCCCCTACTAAAGTATTACTGTAAATAAACCTCCGAAGTGTGCGTGTGAGCGAGACGGGGAGATTGCAAACAACCGCAAAAAAGCGGACCTTAAAGATTCAATCATTCCGTTTGTGACCGAAATAAAAAGAAGTCGCGCGCTCTCTCGCCCTCCACCCAATCCCACCCCCCAGTACAATTTCCACGACAAACACACTGCTTATTTTATTTACCTCCTAAGGACTTCCAGATTTTTTCTGTTTTTAAAACATTATTAAAAAAAAACCTTTCCTTCAATCAGAATTAAAATGGTTTTTATTTATTTAAGTGCTATATGGAAAATTATTATAAGTAATATAGTCGTTTCGCCTGTAATAGACACTCTTTTTTTGATCCGTTCTAAACCATATTCACGTGATTATTATAAACTTGAATAATATTTCAATTAAACTCCCCATTTTCGTTAATACCGAAACGTAAAATTTAAGTAAGTACATTATCCCGCGTGAAGTTATTTTTTTATCGGCGTTAATGGTTTCGTGTAATTCCCCATTTTCTGCTACGACGATAATAAATATGCTGATAATTACCGTAAAAATTTTCCGACATCGGAAGTCATCCGAATGAATTAACCGAAAGAAAATTTAAATATACATAAATTTACTGGAAACTATTAAAGTAAATTTGTATGGTCGAGCCGCCGAAAGCTGACTGTGACTCATTAATTTTCGTACTAATAATTGTATAAGATACATTTATTGGTGCATTACATATTTGTTTACACAGGTCAGGAATGGCAATTAAATACAATAATTAAAATAATGTATAATGTTGGCGCATGGATATTAGCGGTGAGATAGATGCTGTACTAAGTTGATAAAATGATAAAATAATATGAAGAACAAAAACAAATATTTTAAAATAAGTATATAAATAAAATTAGAAGAAAACCTTATAAAGATAAACTAGAGGTAAAATTAAAACTACAATGTAATTTAACATGCAGAATAAAAATACATACACAAAATAATTAAGTCACATGTACAATAGCAATTAATATCCATCTCGTTCTATTATCTTGAGATTATTGGGGCAGAATAAAATAAAAGACGAAACGTTTGTCTGCATGTAAAAGAATAGGGAAAGTAAAACGTACGTCCTAGCTCGCGCTTACGAATTATTTTCATTGTTTTGACATATAAACATAACCGTGTTTATATTTTCTCTTTATTGTTTCTATCGAATTAATAAATAATTTAAATATTCATCATGCTGAAAAATAAATCGCTAAAAAGTCAGTCCCAATATATGATGATGAATGTGTTTAATTATTTTGAACGTAATTATCCAAATGAAATAACAATGAATACTGAGGTAAGTTTCAAATAGTAATATTGAGGTTATTAAACATTCTGAACTGGAACTAATTGTATTTAAAGAACTGCAGAAGCTTGCGGTGTCAGTGTAAGTACAGTAATGCGTACTAGACATCGTTTTAGTGCTGCTGAAGCTGCGGGTACTTCAGTTATTCTAACGCCACAAAAGAATCGACAACGCAAGAAAAGCCTCTCAGTTGATGTACCAAATTACATTAAAGATGCTGTAAAGCGTGAAATTTATGAAATGCATAGTAAATGTAAGTTTTAATATCTATTTATAAGAAATAATAATTGTATGTGTCATTTTAATACTTAACCACTTGCGCTATAAAGTCGTGCCACACACGTCAATGTTACCGCATGTTATATTGTAGAGCGCGGCACGACTATCGAAAGTTAAATCGTAGCGCAAGTGGTTAACATCAACACAGTTAATATAAAGTGCCATACAACTATAACATATTTTTAATATCATACATTTTAGTCTTACCAGTAACAATACAAAGTGTTACAAATAAATTAAAAGAAGATAATATCTTCGAATTCAAAAAGACCAGTCTGCGCTCACTTATGACCTCAATTGGATTCAAATTTAAGATAGATGATGAGAGAAGAGGACTTTTTGAACAATCGCATGTTGCTGCAACACGTGCCAAAATTTTACGGGAGTATTTCACAAATAAAAAGGAACTGTTATTTGATCCACTTTTCTTAGACGAGACTTGGATTTTCAGCAGAGGTTCCACAAAACAAAGCTGGCACGATAATGATAAAAAATCCATAAGAAAAAAACCAATTGGTGAAGGAAAAAGGTAACTTTTATTTTGAAGTATCTACATAATTAATTTTAAGAAACCCTAATAGACTCAGAGCTGGTGAACAATTTGTGTGTTTCCTACTAGCTGAATTTTAAATAAAATGAATGTAATTATTCTGAGGGATGACTGTTACTCTCAAGTATTTTTAATTTAAAAAATAATGTAAATAAATAAAGTTAAAGTTGCTGAAAAGAGTAGCCACAAAAGATTAAATGCAAGTTATACAAACTAAAAGTATTATTTGTTAAATAAAATATACAACGAAGTTGAAGCCTCCATTATAAAAGTACTTCATCGCAAAATATACAATTTAAGTGTTTCTCTCATAATATGGCTTTGTTATAGGTTCATTGTTCTAAGTACGGGTAACAGGGACAATTTTGTGGAAAGTGCATCCTTAATATTTGCTTCTAAAACATGGATTTGTTTCAGGTTCATTGTTTTAGGTGCAGGTAACAGGGACGGTTTTGTGAAAGATGCGTGCTTAATATTTGCTTCTAAAAACAAAACGCATGACTACCATGATAATATGGATGCTGATTTGTTTAAAAAGTGGTTTGCAGAAAAGCTACTCCCTAACCTTGAGTAACCGACCTTAATAATTTTAGACAACGCTTCATACCATTGCCGAATAGCAGAGAAAGTCCCAAATGCCAGCTGGAAAAAAAATATGTTAATAGAGTATTTATCCAATAAAAATATCACATTTTCGGCTGACATGCTGAAAGTAGAATTGCTGGCATTAGCAAAAGAGCATTCAATAACAAAAAGATTTGAAATTGATGAATTGGCACATCAAGCAGGACATAAAATTCTGCGCTTGCCACCTTATCAGTGCCAGTTCAATGCAATAGAACTTGTTTGGGCAAATTGCAAAGAACATTATAATAAAAATATTGGCAGAGAAGGGTTTGGAGATGACAAGGTGCTAGCAATGTGGAATGAATCTCTAATAAGAGTTAACAACGAAACATGGACAAAATGTATAGAACATGCTGAAAAACAAATGGAGGAATGGTGGAAGATCCTACAAAAATTTGAGGGTATTCAAGAACCTATAACCTTTACTCTAGGAGATGGCTCGAGCAGTGATGAAAATTATGATCTGTCATCATCTGATTAATATAATTCGCTTTTTTTTAATCAAATACATATTGTACAATTGTACAGTTTACTGAATTCCTTTAAATTAAAAATACGAAAATACGTAAACATTCCATAAATATACAACAATGAGTCTTACTAAGCCTACAAAACAAATCACTTATTAAAACAACTAATACGTCGACATTGAATTATGCAAAAGTAATTTGCAGGTTACAAATAGCACAGCTATCAAAGCAACACTAGTCTGAATGTATTTATTTCTGTTAAATAAACTAATAAATAATTAAATTTACTTTTAGTAGTAGTAGTAGTAGTAGTGTTAGGCTATCGACCATGTGGTCCTTCCGTGTGTATTTGTGTGTGTGTAAATGAACTTGTTACTTTAAAGGATCGCCCCCGTCACTCTAAAGCACCATTAATTGTATCTCAATGGTGAATGGTACCGGTCACCCATCCAACTGCTGACCAGAACTAGCGTATGTACTTTTATATATTAGTTTATTTAACAAAAATAAATATATTCAAACTAGTGTTGAAAAAAAATTGCGAAAGAAAACGAAAAGGTTATTCTGACAATTTAGCTTAAATAAAGAATACACCATTAAATTGTCGAGGAACTATTCACAGTCTTTCGCAATTAATTTTCCAAAATCAACTTTGTTTGATATATTTAAACAGCGATACTATTTTAAACGAATATCTTCTACAGTTAAACTTACTTTAACAGATAAAAATAAATTGGAAATATTACAGTTTTATTTGTCAAAGGTAAATTTTACCAGTAACAGAGATTTTTTTGATAATTTGTATGACGAAAGATGCTTTTATCTTACTAAAATTAAATGCTCTTACTAACTAATGTAAGAAGAAGAACCTGAGAGAAACTGCAAAAGCAAAATATTTATCACTAAAGTGATGTTTATGGCTGCAGTAGCTCGATTATGCTATGATACACATCGAGCATTATTTTGATGGGAATATGGCTCAAAGAAATTCTAAGAACAGACCTGAAGGAACATAAATAACGACAAATGTGGAATCTGTTACAGCAGTGCATTGTAAAAAATTGATTATAGAAAATATTATTCCAGCGATTAAATCAAAATTTCTGTAACCCTATAAAAACAAAACAATTTACGTACACCAAGATAATGCAAAACCACATTTCTCTGATAATGATGAAGATATTGTTGCCGTAGGTTTTGCTGATGGTTGGAATATTAAATTTAAGTCACAACCTCCAAATAGTTCCGATTTAAACCTTTTTGATTTGGGTTTTGTCAACTCAATACAATCATATGGGTTCGTCAAACACAATTGATGAATTGATTTATTGTGTTCAATATTCATTTAATAGATTAGAAATAAATACTCTTGATAACGTTTTTACCACACTGCAAACATGCATGGAATCTATTATGTTGACAAGTGGAAGAAATTTCTATAAAAATTCTCACATAAATAAGGCAAAACTTCTTCGCGAAGGTTGAGTAGCTTCAAAATATTTATGTTTCCAAGAAGCGTACCATAGGGCCAAGTCTTATTTTCATTAAATTTATGTTATAATAATTATTTGTACTCTATTTAATTATATTTTGTTAAAAAATAAAAATAATATGTTAAATTTTCGTTTTATATATATTTTTTTGCAAATATACAGCATATTTTTGGACAGACGGAGTATGACATTCGTGAATTTTTCAATTTCCCGCCTCAGTGCTGAATCAAATAACGTTATGGACATACGTTTACCTTAAACTTGATTCATACAATATAAAGCGATGAGTCACAGTCAGCTCTCGGCGGCCCGACTATAAAATATTATATTGTAGTCGGTTCAAAAGTAATATTATTGGGATAGGTTAAGAATGCGGTATGTTAAACTATAGGTGTTACAGAATTATTTAATTTGGACTTATAGTAGTTACTCAATTACATAAGTATCAGGCTGATTTCGTGTTAAATCTTTAATTTATTCCCATACTATAGTTTCAATCCAGCGAATGTATGGAGAAATTCTAGTGTACACGTCTGGAAATTTATTCAACTTGCAAGGAACTGGACCGTAATTTTCCAACCCTATCAAAGAATCCATACAAGGAACATCTTTATTTGGTGTTTGTACCGTACCAGTAGGTTCCAACTAAAATTAAGCAAATTATTTCATCAAAATAACCTATATAAATAAATAAAATTATATGCATACTTACAGTACACTGATGCTCTTTAACCCCGACACAAAATTGCTCATCCGTAACGGTATGATTAAGCTTTCTGTAGTAATCTTTACATTCATTCTGATAAAACACGGAGTAAGTGCTTTTCAAAAGTTGTCCTACGTATTTCTTCTCTTCATCATTTTTCGGTGTACCAACTAAATTCCATCCCGAAGCCATAACCTCTCCATCTCCAGCAAACTCTTCATGCAGACAAATCGGATGAACAAATTTATTGAACTTCACTTTCTTTTCCAGTTTGATTAAAGTCAGCACGTCGGTCAAATTTGGTCTGGAATAGGCTGGATGCGGTATCAACTTAATAACATTAATTTCTTGTCCGTATGTTCCTAAATCTGCATCATGTATGTTGAAGTAACCCAGTCTAACACTTACTGGTGTTCTACTTAAAAAAATAATAATTTTATTATATTTCCTAAATTAGGTACATCTTTGAATTGATTTTATCAGATATATAATACAATTATAAATGTTATTCTGTAAAATTATAAAATGTATAATATTTTAACCCTAGAAAATCAAATAGAAATTATAAATTAATAAAGGTGCCAATACTTACACTGATGGTTCTGTACAATAAGCAGGAGCCAAAAGGTATTCATCACTGATCAACACCGCCGTGCAAGAATATATGAAACTGCCGTGTGCGCCTAAATATTTCAACGCAGCCTAAAATTATAGAAGTAGTTTTTATAGTATTAGGTTAATATGCAACTGTTTTTAAGTTACTTACCATATAAGGAAATTCTCCTGGTTTGGCAAATCTATCACCTTCAAAAGTTCTAGGATTGCATTTCTCTTTTTGATCGCCTGACTCGGTTGGAGAGTTGAATAGTTTAGCATATTCCCTACATTCTAGAAATAACATCAATCAATACATGTACTAATTAAAATCATAAATAAGTACTTACTTTCTGCTGCAATTGAAAGTGCCGTCGACTCTGTAATGAAAATCAATAAATTTAATAAATCATTTTTGCCAGTAATTGGATTTAAGTCTTAAAAACTAATAAAACTAACGCAATTTTAAACACATTGTTAAATCAATCGATCTTCAATATAAATAAACTGGTGTCACTTTGAACTTTACTGAGTGAAGATTTGAAAAATTTTAGAAAAATTAATTAAATAGAAATTAGCTCCAAATTACTAAAAACTAGTCAGAATGGGACGTTTTTCGAAACAACCTTAAAACAATTGATCTGCGTCAGCTGTAAATAAAATAGCGTGTTTGAACTCCACTCAGTAAAAATTTAAAATTGCTTAATTATTATTTATTTATTGGTCTCACAATAATTTTTAAATAATGTATAAAATTAGACACAAAAACTTCGTTTTGGCACAAATAACAAAATCAAATTGAATTATAACAATAGTAGAATTATAATATTAAAAAGTATTTTATTGTGTTTAATTTCCGGTCATTACATTTTTTTACGAAATAAACTTATCCACTATTAAATATGAGTAATTTTTTTTTTAGTTCAGAATGAAATAATTCAATTAGTTCTTACCAAAAACGCCAAATTGGAAAATTACCAAACATACAACCGCTACTCGTGCGATCATGATGCAGACTGAATTGTGTTTACGATCGCCTTCAATATTTAAACTAAATTTGGTCATTTTTTTATCGTGCTTAATGAACTGATCCAACAGGTTAACATAATCTTCAATTATATTGGGGATTGCTCGAACTAATTTATGCTCGCTTATCGCTAGTAATTCCCGTGTAATCAATAAACAATTATATTCGCAATTATTAAGAGGTATAACTATCATCGATTAATAATGGATTACACGTATAATAATTATCAGAGTTTGCTATAATAATATACATTAAAACTAGAAATAAACTTTAAAAATAGGATATCAAAAAATTAATATACTAGTTTACGATAGAGGCATCTCCTTCGTTATAAAACTACATCAATTCAATTTAATTTGTAAGTGATATACTTTATTCTTTGTGTGTTTTTAAATATCGCATAAAACTTATTGAATGAAAATGCTGCAATAATTATGCACTAGCTTAATAACTCAAAAATGTTTCACCGCGGATTAAGTGATTAATTAATCAATTATATTCTAATTCGTAAATAAATAATTAGGCTATTTTCAAAACGTAAACGTATACTCTTGGGTAATAAATAATAAATACCATTGTAAACAAGCCTTTTTACCAAATTTCATATTTCATCAATCGCGGTTTTGCGAAAATCCGCGCGGCCTAATTATAAAGTTCCGAGCATCCATTACACCCCTGAATAATTAATCGAATTCGAAGCGAGAGAAAAAAATCGCAGCAGGGAACGGCAAGACGGAGATGAGAGAAAAATTGTTCACCGAAATCGGGTGAATTTAAAGTCGAGGGCTTAATCCCGAGGGTTCGGAGTTGTGAACTGCGAAAGTATCGAAAAGCCCAATTGCTGCTGTTCTGCAGTATTCGCTGCAGATGCTGCAGTGGCTTCCGAAGTGGGAGGAAGGTGTGAGGAGGGGAGGGGCGGTGCAGACGCTGACAGGAGCGTCTCTTTCTCTCTATATATGTATGTATAAATGTATGCGTGAGGGAAGAAGTGTGGGCGAGAACGGGCTCCGGAATTATTCAATCTCTCGATCAAACCATCTGCATCACTTTTATTTTATGATCACTTTAACACCCTACAAGTGTTTCTTATGGCGCGTCTCGACCCGTCGTGTCAGTTCGTGTTGTGAATATGGCTTTGCATAAATTCACCCTACTGCATCTTATTAAACAATATCTGAATGTTTAATAAGATGCAGTAGGTAACAATAACGTGATTTTATTTATTAGCAGATTAAATCAAATTGAAAATAGATATACAGTAAACGTTTGCGCTGCCATTAATAAAAAATTCTTATCAAATGGAATGTCCGGTAATATAAACAAAATTGTTTCATCTATAATTTAATATAATAACAATAAAGGGTGATCTAGATTAGACTTTGTTCTTTGCTGACATGATACTATTCATTTAGCGCAGTTTACCGTAACAAAATATAATAAATATAATCGTTTTGACATAACGCGATGTGTTATACAGTTCCCCTTTTGGAGATATAAAAGCCATATTTGGCAAATTAAATGATGAAAATCATTATACAGAGCTTCAGTGACAACAGTCTCAACGAAACTTAATTGGGCAAAAGTCAAAAATCTAGGCGTGAACTCAAGAATTTTCATGTGCGTTCAAAATATGAATATTTATTGTTGTTATGTTTTATTTAGGAAGAATTATGTAAGTATATTGGATAAATAAATACTACTACTACAAGTTCCACTAATTGCTGTTATATTTCAGCAATTGGACGTCCGATGTTCTCCTTTAGTTCTGGAATCGAATAAGGTTTGCTAACATGAATTCTTCCTTTTAAATGACCTCAGAGGAAAAAGTCTAATGGGTTTAAATCGCAAAACCTGGCTGACCCTTTGAGAGATAACATGACCAGAAAATTTGGTTTGAAGTAAAGTAACCGTTTCGCATGCTTACAAATAAAAATTGACCTCATTCCTCCATATGATTTTTTTGTGAAAATCAGCATCCACTTATTTGTTCTGTAAAACCCAGTTCACAAATTCAAGCATTTAAAACCAGTTAAACCACACCAGAACCAACATGATATCAACTCTATTAAGATTAAATGAAAGTAAATATTTAGGTTTAAAAAACGCGTGAATGCACAATTGGTCAAAAATATAAAGTATCTATAGCTACATTAAGTAAAAGTAAGCGATTTAAAACTTAATACAAAAAAGAATTGTAATGAATCATTAAAAATCGTCCCACCTGCTTAAAACGTTTTCCACTATATAACGCATGCGGAAGAAATTGACAATATCGCTAGCAGTAATTCAAAATGCGAATTAATTTTGTGATGACTACAATTTGCCAAACGCTGTTTGGGATTTTTCTGAGTTCAAAGTGCTGAGTGTTAATAACAATTGTTTCCTGCTGATGTTCTGGTTAATGTTCTTGGCTTTTATCAGCTCTATCAATTCAATCAGGTACCGAACCCTGCTAGTGATAAGTTGTGTGATTCTAGTGCTCACCACATATCTTATTGTCTCCATATTATCATTACCTGTTTCTTGTAATGTATTTACACATTGAGTAAACCAATTTATACACTTTTTTATAAATACATTAACAACTGGCCTTCTTCCAAACTGTTGGAAAGATAGCTTTATTGTTTTAATATTCAAAAGTGGTTACAGATCTAATATTGCTAAGTGGTAATTCAATCTGTCATACCAAAATGATTTAATTTATTAGTTTCGGAACAGTTTAATTGTATTTGTTCGCAACTATTTATCGATGAAAAGCTTGGAGTAACTAGAGGCAAATCGACTGTAACTAATTTATTGGTGTAACATATTTATCATGTGCATTGGAGAAGGGATTACTGCTTGACTCTATTTATACCGACTTCTCCAATGCATTCGATAGGTTTGAATACTGCATACAGTTAAATTAAAATTGACTGGACTTGGTGATTTAGTTATCTAAATAATCGAACTCAACTAATTATATTCATGTGTCCTCGGGGGTACCACAGGGTTCATATTATGGACCTATTTTATTTCTACTTGTTATCAAAGATATGGTTTAAATTTAAGAAATTGTATTTTCCTCCAGTATGCTGATAATTTAAAATTGTCCACTAACAAAAAGACAGCTGAAGATCAGTTGGCACTTCAGGATGACCTAAATAGTATTGCCTTGTGGTGTTGGGAGAATGATCTTGATTTAAATTTAAGTGGGTGTATGTGCATGTCATTTAATAGAGGAGATAGATGATTCTTTACCTACACTATTAATAATAATGTATTGTCGCATATTTCAGAGATCAAAATATTCACCCCAAAGCTAAATGTTAACAAGCAAATTTCTCACGTTTGTGAAAAATCTCAGAATATTAGATTTCATCAAGAGATTCTCCAATTCTTTCAAAGCTTAAAATCATTTCACCAGTCAGTCACCTTACACCAAAATTGCAATTCACCAACTCATGATGGTACAAAGCAGATTTTTAAAATTAATTTCGATTGGGTAATGCTAACACAAATTTTAGTCATAGTACAATGTTGGCCGTGCTGAATGTTAAATTATTGGCTGAAAGGAGAAAATTTATTGACATGTTATTAACTAGCACCACCGACAAGTGTAGAACTCAGCACCGCAAAACTGTTTTCAACTTTTCCGATCAACCTCTAGACAAAGCCTCCATCGATGTCCTATCAAAAGGCAATAATTTTGCTGTTGCTCCCCGCACGATCCCTGTAGAAGATATTATATGCAATATCGAATCCAGTCTCCATAAAACCGACAGTGCCACTTCCGAAATTATTCGACAAGAAGTGGCCCATATACTTAGATCTTCACGACTACTAAAACTCAACCTATTACATAATGAATTTGGGGCGCTGAAAAACTTAAAACAAAACAAAAACATCACTATCTTACCGGCGGACAAAGGGAACGATACAATAGTCCTAAACACGACAGAATACCAACAAAAATTGAACATTTTGTTGGCCGACACCAGCTATAAATTGATCGATTCTGAACCAACAACGTACCTGGGAAAAACTACCAAAACTAAAATCATGCTGTCACCTTTAGACAACGAGACCAAACAATCTTTAATCCCACGCGAGAGGTCCTCCAAATGTCCCAAGTTATACGGTTTACCAAAAATACATAAACAAGACAGACCACTCCGACCCATCGTCAGTTCTTTTGACTCACACATACAAAAATTAGCTAAATTCTTAGCCCGACAATTACAACCGATAGCCGAACAAGTCAAATCTTGTGTCAAAAACTCTTCACACTTCCTGGACCTCATCAAACAGATAAAACTTTCTAGGACGGTCATTCTGGTTAGTTTTGACGTTAAATCCCTCTTCACCCAAGTTCCCATAAACGAAACAATTGAACTTTTAAGATACAAATATAAACAACCTACCTCAACTATGGAATTCATCAAACAATGCCTCACAAATACCTACTTCATGTTTAACGGAACCTCTATAAACAAATTGAAGGAGCACCAATGGGTCCCCACTCTCATCTGTGATCGCCAATCTATTTATGGAGGATTTCGAAAACATCGCACTAGATTCTGCTCCTTATACTTCATCCTTGTGGCTACGTTATGTTGATGACACCTTTGTCATGATAAAGACAAGCTTAACAATTTTCTTGAGCACTTAAACAATATTCATCCCAAAATCAAATTCACAATGGAACTAGAACAAAACAAGCAATTGCCTTTCCTCGACCACACGACTTCCATCGCAGCATTAGCCCATTTCATGAGGAGGATTATCCGCGAGGCAATTGAAATAAAAAAACACACCGATAATCTCAATAAACGCGATGACGCCCAACGACTAGCCCCCACTTGGAAATCCATTTTATGCAAAATGCATAACTCTTCACCCGCTACACACATTTCAATCCAACCAACGCAATCCCTGT
Organism: Ontholestes murinus; assembly: GCA_963969525.1. Lineage (NCBI taxonomy): Eukaryota > Metazoa > Arthropoda > Insecta > Coleoptera > Staphylinidae > Ontholestes > Ontholestes murinus. Next base: position 38,667,001 of record OZ018396.1, read on the forward strand.
TTTTCTAATTTGTTTACATTAGATTTTTAAGTTTTTTTGGAATCGTGATAGCGCCCACTAACGTAAGTATATAGTATAGTATATAAAGATCAGTAATTAAATTATATATGTAGGGTGGATGGGCGTCCCTCCAATCAGAAAAAGTATTTTTTCTAAACATTAAACACTGATTTTATTCAAATTTAGGATTTATTCACTAAAATTCACATGTATGTTTTCATGAATATACAGGGTCGCTGATATGTATGGAAACGGTCGAATATCTCCTAAAGTAAGAGAGCTAGCCAAAAATGTTAAGATACAAAAGTTTTAGGGTTTTTTAAAAACTATCAGAATAAAGGCAAATTAAGTATATAGGATGAGTTTTGTATTTAATGACGCAGCGTTGTTATGGAGATATCCATCTCCATAAAAACGCTGCGTCCTACATACCCTTGACAAGTGACTTGATGGCTAACTATTTTTGTATAATTTATAAAAAAAAATTGATTTTCAAAGTTCGATATCTCTAAAATGGTCAAGTTTAGCCTTATGATGTGCCATACCAATTTTGTGTTGAATTTCGAGATGAATTGAAATATGGAACAATATAAAGGGTATTACATTAAAAAAAGAGCAAGTTTGTTTCGTTCTGGCTTTCTAACTGATCCTGTATACTGTATTGTGATTGTTTTTAAAAAACCCTAAAACTTATGTATCTTAACATTTTTCGCTAGCTCTCTTACTTTAGGAGATATTCGGTCGTTTCCATACATATCAGCAACCCTGTATATAAAATTATATTAAAGATTTAAGAAATCACATAAATGCTTCTTGATTTTCTCTTTGCAGAAAACTTGACACGATCAGAAAGTGTAATAGAAATATATATCTAGAATGAGCGGGTGGCCTATAATTTAAGCTCCAATTAGTAAAATATTTGCTAGAATTTATTTTAAAGCTTACACAGACTAACAATAAATAAATTCATTAATTATATTGTGAACTTATTTTATATTATTAATTACAAGCTATGTATATTTTTGTTCATGTTTTGATAATTGAAGGTTGGGATAGCTTTTATTATTTATTTTCAAAATAATTTAACGAATGTTTTACTAATTGGAGGGTAGGAATGTGATCAACCACCCTTCATATATACTTCAACTTAAACTGATACAGAGTCGACAATTTCTTGTAAATACTTATATTTATGCTTTGTTTCCCTGCAATCAGTAAAGCTTACGGTAAATTATTTAAAAAATGTCTTACATATACTATGTCATTTTTTACACATTATTCATTACTCCAGATCAAATTTAATCACTAAAATTCATGCAAATGTATAATTGATTGGAAAGTGGATGGTGGTCATCCAACCAATTTCTATTATTTTACTCTTTTCATAAAATATATTGAATAAATATAATTATTAGACAAGTTCTATTATAACTGCTAAACAATTGTTTTTTCGGGTTCTTTTAGCGATTTTTTTATAACCCCTGTTTTATCTAAAGCCCCTTATCTAAGTCTAATATTTAAGAATTACTTAGTCAATTATTAAAAATGAAATATTGAAGTGTTGCATTATGGTGTTTCACTGGGCAAAGTGCTAGAGTCTTTTTTGTTAACTCCTCTCTAACAAATAAAACAAAATTAGGGATGGAAAAAGGTAATGCAAAATGGAAAAGAGCAAATTAATTAAATCCATAATACTTTTTAAGTGTTTTATTTTTATTTTGTAAAGGTTTATCCTTATGTAATTCGCATTATTTGAAAACTGTTGATTTTCTGGTTCATTTAAACAACGCTAAGCGAAAAATAATTATTATTTATAAGTTACCATAGGAAAAGAGATAAATTGCTGTACATTAATTTTATAGTCCTTGAAACTTCAACGAAGCAATCTTAAAGAAATACTTATACTCCTAAGTAAGAATAGATTTTGTTAAAATATTTATCCCAGCTATGAAATAAAATTTCGATGCAATAACTAAATAAATACTTTCTTTATTTTTCTAACACCTTTAAAAATAATAAGTGAAATTAGTTTTTTTAGTAAACAACTTATATAATCATTTACAATTACACAACGTCACTAACAGATACAATTGATACGTCAGGACTTAAGCACAACAGCTTTGATGGTTATTATAAAGCAAACTTAATCGAAACCAATTTAAACTTCGGCAATCCACGTCAATAAGTTTTGTTGGTAGCGCCGGCAAACACTAAATAAACTTCGTGTTCGTACGGGCATTAAGCCAATTAAAGGCCGATAATTGTTTTTTATCCCTTGCTCGTTCATAATCCACGGACAATGGCGCAATAATTCATGAGCAAGAACGTGAATTAATAAAGCGACGCCGAAAACGAATTAATCAGATAATAAATAAATCGATGAATCTAATTTGCCGCTCAGTCGAATACGGATTCGAAATTCGAATTGACAAAACAATCACACGTCTGCTTTGTCCGGTGCACTGATTCCGCCAAAGGGTTCTGCAAATATTTGCTACATCCCTAACAATATTATTCCAGACTCTAATGCCCCCCCAAAACGTACACATGTGTTGCATGCATACACAGACCATTGTTCTTCACCGCTAGAGTTAAAGAGAGAGAGACTGTAAACGTGAAAGGGGTTTTTTCCATCCCGCCTCACCCCTTTACCGTTCCCCACCAGCGGAAAATTAAAAACTCTAATGCCATCCATAGACGGCTTTGGAAAATTGGAAAATATATAAGTAGAATTAATTGGGGGTGGAAGGGTGGCACGGTAGGAGGAACGTCTACGGAAAACTTCGATATAACGAATTATATCACATAAAAATTACTCCCAGACGTTCTTAACTTTTCAATTCGGAGTCCTCTCCGCCCACTCGATTAATTAATTATTTTCAGTAAAAAAATTATCTCGTTAAAAACAAAATTAATTAATAGAACTAGTTGTGATGTCGTGCGGAGATAATTAAATTTAGTCACGATTCGAGGAATGTTTTATTTACTAGGTGTAAGGTAATTTACGTAGTTTTTCAATTTAATTTATTGTGCTTGTTACATAAACACATAAAAAGTTTATAGTTGATGGTGGTGGAGGGTATTAATAAGTGGTAGTTCATTATCGAAACAGTAGTTTGTAGCATCCTGAAAAAAAAGTATTTTGAAAATTCTTATTAGAATAAGAATTATGCAATTGTCAAAATTGTTTAATGAGTTATTATTACTTTTATATTATTATAAAATTCTATCATGAGAGCTTCCATTAATCAGTTCTTGCACACCGAATTCACTATGTTCTAACCACACGTTAACGGTCACAACCATTCCCTTCATCAGTTCTTACACATTCTCACGCCATCTCCTTAGATTTTTTTCTATGATTTTATTATTTGATTGTTTTCGTAACTTTAAAATTCATTCCATACGATAAAGAAATGAATTTTCCATCAAAAACTTCTGAATAAAGATAGCAAGGTAGGTAACGATCCGTAAAACACGATGTAGATTGTATTTAACGCACCGAAATTCGATTATCAAAAAAATCACTTAGAACAGAAAAAAAGCGTCCAATTAAATGATTGAGGTAAATTGGCAGAGCCCCCGAATTAAGTTGCCGCAAATTAGGTGGCGAATCCGTGCGTGAAAGATCGGAAAGTAATTGGCGATTCGTGTGGGGGTGGTGTTCAGGCGACGCGAGTCGAACGTCCCCCCGAGGCGCCCTTTTAATTAAGCAGCCATCGGGAAAACGTGTCGACTGCCGACCCACAATTGATTAATGAACGATTGACACCGTCTCTCAAAATCTTCTACAATCTTAACATCAAATTAAACAAATAACGAAACAATATTATTACAAATATCTGCAAGTTTTAATTAATAAAATGATTTACTGCAAAATAAACTGAGTCTTAATTCATACGGCCTAATCTCAAACGTCCCTAATTGCTATTAATTAATGATCACCACCATCCCCAGATTATATTCTTTTGCCCTCCCACGCCCTAATCCGCTTACTAGTAGTAGTCCACAAAAGGGACCCATTTTTTTCCCTCTCCGGCCGCTCTTTCAGGCTTTCAGTTAATACAAATAGCGGTGTGACTGCACATAACGAAACGTCGAATTAACAATATTAAACATTTTTTTCCTTTGGCCCTCCGCACAAATCCATTAAGCGTAATAAATGATGCAGCCGCGGAGCAATTTGTTTATTTTCAAGATGTTTTTTTTTGCTTCTCCTCTTGATAACTCTGGCGGTGTTTGCACTGGTCTTAATTAAAAGGGACAGGAACTTATTCTTTCAATTCGAGCCTTTAATGATTAATCTTGTCCTGTTGCGCGATTTGTTTGCCGGCACACTCAAGTGGTTTTTGGGGGGTTTGCTTTTTTTTAATTGGATGCGGTTTGAAGTAAATATTTACAATTATTAACAGTCTAAAAAAAATCATATGTAATAAAGTTTTAAATAATTATTTATCAAGATCATCATGTAAATATTTTAAGAGGAAACTTTGAGATATTAATGTTTGGTAAAAACGCCAGGCAGACACTACCCAAGCAATAGCGGAATAGCAAAGTTAGAAAATATGCTTGGTAAGGCACTTGAGTGCAGCCGCTTCTTGCATATCGAATCGCTTTTGTATATATATATCTCGCCAATTCCTCTCTAGCCGGGGAATATTTATACATATATTGGAAGTTATTCGCACGTCGTAAAAGCGCGCCTTTTCACATCATCCCAATTTGCAGCAATCGCAATTACGAGAACGATCCGGTGTAGCGGACCGATGTTTAATTCGCAGTCTACAACGATAAATTCCAGCGGCTATCCTCATCGTTCCGTGGGGGTGGGAATTGGGGGAGACCGGCCACACCAATTCATATTTGGCCTTCTCCTCCTCACGCTTCCTTGCCCGCCAAAGCTGCGATGCGTCTTCGCAATCTGGATGGCAATTTAATTACGATCTATATGTTATAATTACGGGAATTTATAAAGATTTACTCGGCCGTATCGCTAGATATTAAATTGGGATCTTCTCCCGGCTCTCCCAGTTCCCCGTTCCGTGTATCCCATTCCGCCCGTTTGATGTTTATTGCCGCTGTGTGCGGGACTAATGGGACCAGACACGCGAACGTTTATGAGGGAACGACTGGGAATTTATGGTCGTGTAATTATTCTCCCTCTCTTTCTTTTTATTATTCTTCCTTTCATTTTTGTTGTGTTGTGTTGTCTTGTGTCTTGCCCGACACCCAGACATCGGAGGTTCGACCCAGGTAGACGTCGAGGTGTGTGCATGATGTATTTATCCCAGTGTCACTTTAACTTACCGTGATTAATGATGCGTAAACCTGGTTTACCGGTATAATTTATATTAATTTCTATAAAGGGCGTCGTATCTTATAAGTTTCACGCAACGCAAAACATCTAATTTAATAAGAAATATAACCACCAGTTTTTTTCTTTATATAATTAAATATTTAGTTTTGTTAAGAAAAGTTTCACTAAAACTTTTTTAATAAGTCAGGTCTTCTTAAACAAACATACATAATTTTAAAGTTAAATTGATATAATTTATAGAAGCACTATTAAAAGGTTCATAAACTGGAAGTTGCTTAAAAAAAAACTTAATTTAAGTGTTAAACATTTAAACCGGAGGGGTTCTTTGGTTTACTATGTTTTCTATCATAAATTGGAATCTCTTTATTTCCTGTCACCTGGGATATGGTCATATATTTCCAGTCGTATGGCTTTGTATTCTGCTGTCATCGGTCACGTGTCATCTGACCAAATGTCACTTATCATCTGCCACAATTTGAATATGTTCAGAAAATTTGTAGCAGGATCTTACCTGATGTCATTTATTCTCTGTCATCTGATATCTCATTATGTATTGTCTATGATCTATTTCATATCATATGTCATGTTAATTGTATCCAACCATCTGCTATATCACCTATCATTTTATCAAATGTCTCTTAACATCTCATACCTGTCATACATGTAAGTCATGCCATTTACTCTCATGTATCTGCCAACTTTCTCCCATTGTTCGTAATATATCACCTACCAACTTATCAAATGTCACCTCTCAACTGTCTTCTTATTATTCACCATATGACACCTGATCAAACGTTACTTGTCATATTTCAGCTATATTAAGTTACTCTGTGTCTGTCGTTCGTCATATATCATCTAATTATCTGCCATCTAATCAAATGCTACTTGCTATTTGCAAATTTTATTTTAAAGACACCAATCACCTACAGCCCTGTCATTTATCACGAGTCATATGCCATGTCATTTATTTTCTATCATATGTCAACCGTCAACTATAATATGTAAACTTATTATTTACCACCTATGACGATTAAAAAGATAAAGAGTAGAAGTACACATTTTTTTATATTTCAAGCATTTTAAGATACGATTATGGATAATTATGTTGTACGTAAATAATAGAATGTGTTAATTTTGTTAACACGTTGTATAAAATAAATAATAATGCAATCTGCCATCTGTCTCTCATATCATATGTTATATTTGCCAACTGTAATCGATCACCTGTTATCTGATCAAAGTGTCATCTATCATACTCTAGATTGTTTCTATTATATGTCATGGAATAAATTCTATATCAACATTCAGCTGCCATTTGTTATTTTCCATGTATCAATTAGATAATCGATTACACTTTTTATATATTAAAATCTGTCATCTTTCGCTGATCATTCTGTAAGCTGTAATATGTCATGTTGTTTGCGTTTTATTATCTTTTAACTGTCATCTATCATATGTCATTTGTCTTCTTTTGTCTTTCTTTTTTCATATCATATACTATGTTTTTATTTCATGTCATTTATTTTTTATAATCTATTAACTGTTATCTTCTATATGTCATGTCTGGATTTTTCATATCATATGCCATGCAATTTGTTATCTATGATTTGTCTGTCATCTGCTTTCTATCACGTGCTATCTGATCAAACATGACTTGTCGTCACTTCTCACACTTTGGATTTGTTTGAAAGATGTGTCTCCTATCGCCCTTGACACATTTTAACTGCCTTTTCACCTGTACATATGTCATTTATTCTTTATTATCTGTTAACTGCCATCTACCATATGTCATCTATTATCTGTCTTTTTCATGTCTATTGTTTTCTATCATATGTCAGCTATCATCTGCCTGATACGTGTCATCCGATCAAATATTACTTGTCATCTGTCACACTTTGGATTTATTCTGTCTTCTATCGCCTATCTATTATTTGATACCCTGTCATAATCTGCCATCTGTTATCATCTGCCACATGTCATCTGCCACATGTCATCTGTTATTGTTACTTTCCCTATATACGAAGTATATATAGGGGAAGTATTGTGATCGTGATTTTTTTTGAATTTTTTTTTTTTGCGGAAATGTCCATTTTGAGGTCCCCTGAGTCCATTAAACTAATTTCTGTAAAAAAAATTGTGTCTGTGTGTGTGTGTCTGTCTGTCTGTCTGTCTGTCCGTGGGTGCTGTATCTTAAAAACGACTGATCCGATTGAGATGAAACTTTAAACGTAAGGTTTTATCGTTAAAAACTGGAACTGAAAAGATTTTGGTAAACATGCATAAACCGGAAGTGGGTGTTTACTCGAAGCGTTTTTTGTTTTTTTCCGATATTTTCTTTAATATGAAAAATATTACAAAACTTTTCAAACAAAAGTTAAAGAGAATGAGAAACTGAACAAATTTTGTTGAAATATATTTTTCATAAAATTCTTAACTTTCGAGAAAACAAAAATAAAAGTTGAAATTTTTGACATTTTTTGCCAATTGCTAATAAACTATTGAAGCAACATGAAAGTTATATAACAAATAATTGTAGAGAATTCAAAATTGAATATATTATTAAGAATAACCTTTTTGCATAAACCGCATAATTTTCGAGTAAAATATAGGGAAAGTACTATGATGGCCACATCACCATTTTTAAATCTATTATCCATCATCTAATATTTACACTATGTCTCCTATCATATCTCTAGCCTTTTTTTCTGTCATATCTCAACTCTCATAACTCAAGTGTAATTTAATTGTCATTTGTCATTTGTAACACTTTGTATTTGCTTACAAGATTAAAAATAAAATCAGTCACCTATCATTTATATTCGGTAGTCATCGGAACAAACCATCTATCATCTTTAAATATACTAACCATTATTGATTATATGTCTTCTCTCTTCTATCATACGTCATTCCATTTTTTCTGTCATCTGGTATCACTTGGTATTTAATCAGTCGTCATTTGTGATTTCTCACACTTATATCATGCATATGCCATTTATCACATCTACATCTATTATTCATCATATTTATACTCTGTCATCTATATATAACTTATCATCTACCTCCTATCATATGTGATATTTTTTCTGTCATCTGTGATCTGTCACGTATCGGTTGTCCTCTACCACAGGCCATGTTATCTTTAAATCTATTAACCATTATTGATTATCTGCCTTCTGTCTCTCATCATATGTCATGCTATTTACTTCTATCATCTAGCATCTATCACGTGTCATTTAATTAGCATTTGTGATTTCTCACACTTATCTATCATATCATTAATACTGTCATCTGTTAAATGCCATATATCATCTATAAATCTATTATCCATCATATGTATACTCTGTTACCTATATATAATTAATTAAATTTCTTAAACGCGTCTAAAGTGTGACAATCGAGAAATGATACTACTGTTTGATTAGATAACACGTGGCATATGGCAGATTACAGATAATAGATAGATCACTGAAAGAAAATGCCATGATATATGATAGGTGGCAGAAAAAAGGTGATATGTGATGTATTTTTTTTTCACCTGTTATTTGTCACGTGTCATCTATTCAAATTTTTTTGTCACCTGTCACACATTGAATATCTTCAAAAATTTACAAAAAATGTTATTTGTTATCTGTCACATGACATCTGCCATCTGTATCTATTATCCATAATTATTGTCTGCCTTTTGTATTCTGTCTCCTATCACATGACATGTCATTTATTTTCTGTCATCTATATAGTCACCTGTAACCTGCCATCTACGACATGTCATCAAATAAAATATCATCTGTCATTTGTTACACTTTGGTTAAATTCAAAAATTTTAAGATATATGTCACCTGTGATGTGTAATATCATTTATACTCTAGCATCTGCCAGGAGCCATCTGTCATCTGTACATATATTATTCATATTTAATTATATGTCTTCTGTCTCTGTCTCCGATCATATATCGTCTCATATTATTCCTGTCATTTATCTATTGTTATCTGTCATCTGCCATATGCCATGTGTTAAAAAATAAGTTCACTTATACTCTGTCATCGGTCACAGCTATCTGTCATCTGATATTTATTATTCACCATTTATTATCTGTCTTGCGTTTCCTAGCATATATTTTGTCATTTTTTTCTCTCATCTGCAAACTGTCACCTATTATTTGTCATCTGTCACATATCATCTAATTAAACGTCATTTTTCACCTTGAATAAGTTAAAAAAATTAAGATATGTATCATCTATTATCTGCCTTGAGTCTCCTAGTATATGATCTGTCATTTTTTTCTTTCATCTGTCAACTGTCACCTGAAATATGTAATTTTATCAAATGTTACTTGTCACTTTTTCAAAAAATTTAAAGAAATATTTAATTTAGGCACTTTTTATATGATATCATTTATACTAGGTTATCTGTCACATACTACCTGCCACCTGCACATTTATTATTTTTTACCTGTCTTCTGTCTTCTATTATATCTTATATCTGTTTTCTTTCATCTGTTAAAATCACTTGTCGTCTGTCATATTATAAATATGTTTAGAAAATTTTAAGAAGTTTGTCGCCTATCGTCTTTTATATCATTTAAACCTTGTCACCTGTCTTCTATACATCTATTGCCCATCATTTATTATCTGATTTTCTGTTTTCTGTCACCTATCATATGTCATGATATTTGTTTTCTGTCATCTATTTACTGTCACCTGTCATCTACCATATATCACGTGTTATCTAATCACACACCATTCGTCGATTGTCACACTTTAAATATGTTTCAGAAAATTTAACACTAGATTTACCATCTATTTAAATATACCTACTTCTACCAAAAGCAGTGAAAAAAATGCTTATTAAGGCTTCGGTCACAATTTCTACATATCTAGATTTGTCTGTGTGTATACTTTTTGTAGTCTTATTGTTATTGCAATATCCTTTTTGGTGCCATTTGCGTTCAAGAGCCGTACCACTTGCAGTTGGTATATCAGCTTTGTGTGGTTTTTGTCTTGAAGTCTGATATTCTGAAGCACGTTCTTTTGCTAATGGAGACAGAAAGTCCTTTCGTGAGATATTTTCTGCTGTTGAATTTTTTACAATAACCAGCAATATTAAAAATGATTTGGAGGTGCATACTCTGGAACCTGATTTTACGATATATTTTCGTTCCATTTGATCAGTGACATCGACGCCAAATTTAGTTCTATTATAAAACGATACAGTTTCAGGTAATTTCTTAGCAGTTTTATCAATTTTACGTGTTCATGTTTTGTACTTAGGATAAGTACCTTTTTTCGCTATTGTAAACGGTAAGTGTGCATCAACTGCATTAGTATAACAACTCTGAGAAACGAGCCATGCTGTCGTTTTTCAGTTTGCAAGTTTTCAGCAGTTTCCTTGTTTGCGCGTATTGTTCTAAGCAACGGAGTATTTTTGATTGCTTTTATCGAAACGAATATATCACAGATTCTCAGTAAAATCAAGTCTACTTATAGTGCTGGATAAAATTTATGTTCTCCACTTGTTGTTCCACAAATATTGAAGCTTCTAAGTATTCCTTCATATCTCTAAGTGCGTACAATATCGTAAGAAACGCCATCAATTTTGCTTGTCCAGTTTTTCCCCAAAACTCGAGAGGCTTTTAACTCTGTACATATTCTTACATGTTTGAAAATATGGTCGTCAATCAGTAATAGGAACGCACTACTTCTCCTTCATTATGTTTCTTTTAACATGTGCTATGATATCTGAACTGGTAATATACTAGCAACACTTCCTTCTTAATTTGGTACGTTACTTCCACCTTCGTCTTCAGAAATGAATAGGAATCGCATCCATCATCTCGTACGTTTGTTTGTAATATTTTTGCAATGACTGTCGCTTGACTGATCTATATTATCTTTATCAGGAATTTCCTCATCAGTTACTCTCGATAATAGCACTGTTATTGTCACTGCCTTGTGGATTAGTTTGTCTGTCCAATAATTCGCTGTCGCTATCATATAATTAATTACCTTCTACATCTGAATATTCCAGGGAATGCTGGTTGCATTTTCAAATATGTAGAACGTTTTATTTGTTTTGCTATTTCCAGGGCCTTAGTGCCGATAACGGAAAGTATCTGTCTCATAATTCTCCCGAAATCATATTTCTCTGCCAATAAAACATTGCAGTACCTATCAATTGTTATAACTAGCTGTCCCAATATCATTTTATCACAGAATTTCTTCATAGTCATCTATCATAGTTAAAACTATTCATCTTACATTAATCTGTGTACTATCTCTCATCAGTTGTCATGTTTTTTTCTGCCATCTGTCATGTGTCATCTTATTAAATGTTACTTGCCATCTGTCATCTATCGCCATATACTCGGTCATATGTTAACTGCTATCTGCATTTATTATCATATATCACTTCATTTGTTTTCTACCATCAGTCAAAATCACTTGGCATCTGTCACAATGTAGATGTGTTTAAAATTTCATCTGTCATCTGTCTAGTATATGTAGTATCCATTAATTATGAGCTGTTTTTAAGTTTTGGAAGTTATTCTTTAGAATTTTTTTTTATTTTTATGCTATTTTTATAAAAAATTTAATTTAGATACTCAAAGTCGAGTAATCTGTGATCTGTTATTTGTCATCTGTCATTTGTCTTTTGTCATCTGTCATCTGTTATGCGTTGAATATCTTAAAGATTTGGAAATTATTCACTAGGATTATTTATATAACAAAATGTAGTAAAAATATATAGACTATTTTTGCATAAAATTAAAGTCTTTAATTACTAAGGTTGATTGAATCTGATTTACGTTAAATATGCGCCGTTTTGTTCGATAACTTGTTGCCTTTTTGAAGGCATTTCATTATGCCTCTCTCATGGAAGTCCTCGTTCCTTTTGGCAAAAAATTAAGTCGATTTTACAAACCTCTCTTGAAGCTAATTTTTCACCAGCAAAATTGTTCGCCATGGACAGGAACAGATAATCACTTGGTGCTAGGCTCGGACTATAAGGTGGATTCATAAAAATCTCCCAACCAAGCTCCTGAAGCTTCTAGCGAGTCACTATCGATGTGTGTTGCCTGGCGTTGTCCTGATGGAACATAGTTGCTGTTCTATTAGCGAAACCTGGCCGCTTCTAGGCGATTACTTCCTTCAGATGGTCCTATTGTTGACAGTACAGTTCAGAGTTAAAAGTTTTACCGTAGGGAAACGGCTTATAGTAGATAATTCTCTGACCAATCTCACAAACACCCAGCAAGACATTAATAGCCATCAATCCTGGCTTGGCCACCTTTTCCACCGGCTCGCCATGATTAAACCACGACCGTTTTCACTTTGCGTTGTCGTAAGTTATCCAGTTTTCATCACCAGTCAAAAATCGCTTCAAAAATGGGTCGATTCTGTTGCGATTCAGCAGCGATTCGCAGATGGAAATTAGGTCCATGATTTTTTTTAATTTAACTTTTGTGACATCCATACATCGAGTTTCTTTTTGTATCCAGCCTCATGCAAATGGTTTTAAACGGTTTTTTGTGCAATCTTTAGCTCCTGGACAATCGAAGCAGTGATTACATGATGGTCGGACTAGACAATGCCAATTTCTCTTTGTTAGTGTCTTTGAAGCGTCTTCAAACATAATTCACTCAACTAATTACAAAAAGGCCAGAAAAGTTTATTTTAATACATCTTATCTTTCTAATGCCATCTTATAAAACCTCATCGGACTTATACAACGCGAGATAATAATGAATTACCTTTTACTACACCTTTGATTTGCTAATAAAATTAAATAGTTTATTAATGACCTTGAAAGTATTTTACGGATGAATTTTTCCACAATTGACCAGATATTTTCTCGATAGTGTTATTTATTAAAGAATATAAATAGGCTATAGGATTTAATAGATTGGGGACATTAAAAAAAAGTCACGTTTATTTCGCGGTACACGACAATAAATCGGGATTGGATTGGTTCGGGAAGTAAAAATTGATGACGATCATTTGGTTTCGGAATGGGGCTTTTTGCCCGTAGGCGTGTGTATGGTGCGATGCGTCGGAAATATACGGGCCCGATTTAATTGTAAATTTCTGCCCCGTCGCGGAATTTATATTTAATAACGTTAACGTTAACGTGCGACCCGCCGGTATTCCGGTGACAAATATGCGCACTAGATAAAATCAGTGGCCCGGAACAGAAACTACCAGACATAAGTTCCGAGCTGATGGCCGTCCACGTCTACCCCGTATAATTGGCTAATTAATTTCCCCCCAAAATGTACTGCCTTCTGCCGAATCTGGAGATCGGAGGATCTCCGATTTACCCCCACGAATCTCTCGGTATATCAAGACAAAAGGCGCCATAACCGTAAATTGCTTTTGTTGTTATTCCTTTACTATAATGCACCAATAACATTAAGATTTTATAAATGTAATTGTAAAGAAGTGTTACTCAATTAAATTTCAACATTATTAATTGTTAAGTGAAGATTTATGGCCAATATCAAACGATATCAAACGATATCAAACGATAAGACTGTTAAAAAAGGTTAAATGAAAATAATTTTTAAGTTTTTATACCACTATTTAATAAGTTAAAAAAAGTTAAATGAACTACCACATAGTAACGGTCGTTACCATCATTTTCATGATAAGACTGTTGTCTAAAGCATTGCAAAAGATTTTCCTAATTGAGTGGACCGATAATTCAAAATTACAAGTGTTCAAGATATGAAAGGTTTTATAGATCAAATATATCTATCTAATCAACCACGTGCATCGCGTAAAACAAGACATTGTCTTGTTCTTTTTATTAAATTTTTGGTTTTAAATCATCCGAACGATCCGCAACGTGCATAACGAATTACCCCAAAAATGGCATTTACATTTTTCACAATGGCCCATTCGGAAAACCAAACATGTTAACTCTCATCCCCGAACCGATCCTCGACTCGGTGGTAAATCATGTTTAGTGGCTTGTTTCCTCGGGCCGATATAGCGTCTTAAATGGACCGGAGCAGCGATTTATGCATTCTAATCAAGCAATAATCCGCGACAGGGCCGTAAATTTCCCGGGGATACGGAGGACCGATTACCGTTCGGGAAAATAGGAAGCCGATGTAAATGCGAACTTTAAGAAGTTGATCTTCTCCTTTTCCTCCGGAGGGATGCCCACGGATGGCCCCGTAATGACGTCTATGTGTCGCCGAAGGCGGGATTTGCCCGGAAAGTTATGGAGTATCTGAGGCGGGCATTGAAAATTGTCGATTATGCGAACCTAAGCGGCGTATAAATATGTTTAGGGGGCGCGCGCGGAATTGCTCTCTATGATAATGGGGGCCCTCCGCGAACTTAACTTTATAATTTATATTCATACCTAATGGCCGCTCTAATGAATATACAACGATCGAAAATCGTACGTAACGTCTGCGCTATATATTTTCTATACAAACTCTACTAAAATACCGTCCTCTCCACACCAGCACAGCCATCGCCGCCGCCACCGCCGCCCACGTTAACATCCTTGTCGATGCTTAATAATTTCAGTCTGGGAAGAAAAGTGCACGATAAAAATGCTATAACGACAACTTTATAGACGGACGCAGGAAATAATAAATACTAATATTTACAACACTATAAATATTACATGAACGAAAAAACATTGACATAAGAAAAAAATTGAGAGACACTCTTATAAAGGTACTACATATATACATACTATAGCTTAACCTTTCTACTGAGCTAGAGAAATTTAGATAATAGATGACACCTGAATTTTTACAAATACGTGGAGGTATAAAATTCCATAGTAAAATCCGTTTTTCTGTTTACAACGGCAGTGCAGTCCCTAGATATTGTTGACAAAAGAAATGTTTTTTTTTAATTCTTAATTTTTTTATTACAAAAATATAAATATAAATTAATTAATAATACTGGTAAACTGTATAAATTTTCAAGCTTCAAACTACCGTCTACCTAAAGCACCAACTGCACCAACAATCCCTGCATACTGTTGCACAACTGGAAGAGCTTCTTTCGCCTCTTCGAATGCATGCTTCACTTTCTTCTCCTGAAAAAAAAAACGTTATACAATTGTTACTTTAATAATATAATTAAAAAAATTAGCAATAATTTTCATTGCAATACTTACAAATTTCCTCCACCTTTTGCTACCAGCGTAAGATTGTCCGGTGAAAACAGCCAACAATAAAGCGATGTACACGAAAATAATTTGGAGTTTCATTTTGAACGTAAATATGCAATGTTCACTTACTGTTTTGTGAATGATGATTGATGTAGCGTTCGCCTCGTTTTTATATATACACACAACACGATGAATGGACTGAGTCGGGGATTTCCACAGTCCAACCGCTCGTTAGTGGGATTATTTCATTCCTAATCCAATTTCTCTTCTCGCTAATAAAGCGAACTTTTCAGAATTGGATAATTATATATTTTAAATGCACATATTATAGTAATAAAATTTTGTAATCAATAATTTTTTGATAAAATGAAATATTTATTTACTCCATTCCATATTTAAATTTTATAATTTCGTTCGAACGCTACAGGTAATCTTCTGAAAGTACCCGTTCGAAGTGTTATTAAGTTGTCCCCCTAGCATTTAATTATTGTTTTATAATTTACCTCTAAATGTTAGGTTTTGATTTTTTTCTATCTTTTAATTTTTATTGTAAAGCGTTTCTAAATATTTAAAGTAGAACTATTGTCAATTTCCTCTTCTAGATTTTTTAAATGTAAATTCAATTGGTTTAGAATTTTTATGTCAGAATATTTTATTTTTTTTGAAGAGAGTTTTATGACCATTAAAATTAATTAATTAATTTCTTATTGTACATTACTCCGAGGTCTCTAATATTATCCTCATTAATTAGCGGATGTTCGCATATGTAATATAAAAAAGTATGCGGCGATGAAAAGAGATACAATTACACTTACTTAGATTTAAATATAAACGATTCGCTTCACACCATTAAGCCAGAGAGTGCAAATCTGACTGTAATTTATGTTGATCATCAAAAGTTTCAATTCGTTTGTATAACCTTAGATCACCAGCTAAGAGAAGAAATAGACTGTGTTTTAAATTTGGTCCAATGTCATTAATAAATAATAAGAATAGAATCTCTTTAGATGATATACGCGAACATATTGAATTAATAATAAATTCCAAAAAATTTTCTTGTGAAAAAATAATTACTAAAACTATGCAACCAGGAGTATATCGATATATTTTTTAGACGAAGAGCCCAACTCGCGGGGAAAACTTAGTCAGTGTAAGTTAAAACCACCTGTTTCACATAACATCAATTTATACTTTATAAACATACAATGTATACGAAACAAGATTAACGAAATTGAAGCATTTTTAACTGAATATAACCATGTATTTGACCTATTATGTGTGAGCGAGTACTGGTTAACTCCGGATGAGGCTCCTGCGCTAATTTTGAGTAATTAGATTGTTAACTCATATTTTGCACGTAAGTTACACATACATGGGGCGTTATGCAGTTAGGTAGATCCAGCCTGCCATGCAAAATGTTAAATATTAATAACCTCTCTGTAGAACTAGATTGTGAAATTGCGTCCTTATTACTTACCGATTCGAATATTACTGTAATCACCATTTATCGCTCACCAGCAGATAATTTTAACAAATTTTTGCTCACCCTCGGTACTGTATTAGATAAATTAGATATCACAAAAGGTATCATCATTGGCGGGGATTTTAATGTTAAATTTAACGCCAATGATCGCGACACCATTTCACTACGTGATTTACTCGCGACGTATGGTTTCAAGGATCTTGTTAATTTTAATACTAGGTATAATAATTGCATAGATAATGTTTTTACTAATATGGACCCTGTAAACTTAAAAATCTCTCCTCTCGATTGTGGCCTATCAGATCATATTGGAATACAAGTTCAGGTGACAACGTGTCCCCCTGAGGTAACATCTCATGCTCGTATTGTACGGCCAATTACTCAGTTTGGTCGCTATAAATTATATAATTTGCTCGATACAACAGATTGGAGTTTCATTAATAATATACACACAACAGTCAATAGTAAATTTGAGGATTTTCTTAATATCATTAGTGGTTATCACAATGAGTGTTTTCCTGAAAAAGCTAGCTCTGCCTTTCCTAATCAATCAAACACTGCCTGGTTTAACGAAGATTTGCGTGAAATGAGAAAAACTCTTATGCTCTTAAGAGAAGCGAGCACTAAATATCCTCATATGAGGACAGAATACATACATTTCAGAAAAAGATATCAGTTATCGATTATAGATGCTAAGAAAAATGCAAATTCTGCGTTCATTAGTCAGTCTGGTAATAACCCCAGGTCCCTGTGGACCCTTATAAAATCCTGCCATCCTAAAAAACATGCTGAAATTAATTCCAACATAGACGCTGATTTATTCAATTCGCACTTCGTTAATTTTGCGAATAAACTATTCCAAGACCTGTCCACTACAGAGAATGATCCTATATATTTCATGCATAATATTAATATAAAATCAAATGCTTATTTTATATTCATTGAGGTTAGTCCTATCAGAGTACGGGATATAGTCAATAGCTTGAAAAGCAGTAAATGCCAAGATATTTATGGAATGAGTACCTGCATCCTTAAAGACACAATTGATGTTATTATATCTCCTCTTACTAAGCTGATGAACTTATGCATCGTCTCTGGAATTTTCCCAGATTGTCTCAAACGAGCGCGAATAAGGCCAGTATACAAAAAAGGAGATCCAGAAGATGTTAAAAACTATAGGCCAATATCGCTTCTACCAATTATATCAAAGGTGCTTGAGAGGTTATTATACGAGCAAATGGTTGATTTCTTATACAAGACCAATACACTTTCTAATAACCAGTATGGTTTTCGCCAGGGACAGTCAACGGTAAGTGCAATTATTGCCTTTACTAGTGCATTTGATTGTGTCTCCCATTGGCTTCTCTTGCGAAAGCTATATTATTATAATTTTACACCTATTGCCTGTCGCATAATTAATTCATTCCTCTATAACAGGCATCAAATTGTGCGTGTTGGTAACTCTACATCAGAGGAATTATCAACAAAGCACGGTGTTCCGCAAGGATCAATACTGGACCCTTTATTATTCCTACTATATATCAATGACTTGGCTTCACAACAGTTTAACTGTATCTTCACTTTGTTTGCTGATGGCACTACCTTATTGAACTCCTCAAAGGATCAAATAACTTCCATCCAGTGTAGTGTGAATTCGACTCTCTAGGCTACTGCGTGGTTTACAGCAAACAAACTATCTGTTAACCCAAGTAAGTCACAAAGGGTAATATTTTCTTTGAAACCACAGACCCAATTAAGTACTGCTAAATTTCTAGGATTATATATAGATAGTAAATTAACCTGGCATAAACACGAAAACGAACTCTCCCGCAATCTTTATAAGAACATATTTCCACTTAGGCAACTAAGTCATTGCTTACCAGCCGCAGCCTTAAAATCTGCATATTATGCGACAGTACATAGCAGAATTACCTATGGCATTCTAATTTGGGGTCATTCTAGTATTGTTACGAGACTCTTTGGCCTTCAGAGGCGAGCTGTAAGAGTAATAAGCTCTGTAGGTTATCAAAGCGATTGCCGTTTTTCCTTTAAAGATCTCTGTATCCTTACTTTTCCTTGCATTTACATATTAACATGTCTAGTATATGCCCATACTAATATTGATAAATACAAGAAGCATCGCGATATTCACGAACATGACACGCGATCTGGACAACTAATTCTACCTGTATTCTGTCGTTTATCTAGATCACGGAATGGAGTAAACTACTATGCACCTCCTATATAACTCCTTACCTGAAAGAGTAAAAACATTACCTTTAAACAATTTTAAACAAAGAATTAAAACTTATTTAATTGATAGGGCGTTTTACTCAATCCACGAATTTACTTCTAGCGATTTATCTCATATTTAATTAGGTAATAATTATAGTCTTAGTATTTATTGTATTAATTGTACCACTAGAGATTTTATCTTTGGTTTTTATTTGTAACAATATTTATATTTTAATATGTATTTATTTGTATCTATTGTACTGCTTTGCTTTGTATTTATATTTATATGTTTTGACTTATGTAAACATTTTTTCTGATGACATTAAACTTCTTACTTACTAATAGGGCGCACTGAGAGCCCTGAGGCACCCCGACGTAACCATTATTTTGGACGATGTAATATTTCTAGTTTTAATGCGATGGACTCTTCCCTTCAAGTAGCCACAAAGACAATTGACAACATTTTCACCAAATCCGCCTGCACTCAACTTCTTCAATAAAATATTATGGTCCACACGATCGAAGGCCTTGGAAAAATCAGTATAAATCAAGTCAACTTGGTATCCATTTTCCAAGGGCACCGAAATATAGATTGTATAAGTGAGCAGATTATTGACAGTTGATCTATTTTTAACAAAACCATGTTGTTCGTTAACTATGATATCTTTAGAAGTTTCATTTGAATCAGACTCAGTATACACGGACAAAAACTTATCAGCAAACAACTTCACTACATCACTAAGCGAATCTTTTATTACTTAATATAAATTCTTAGAAAGCCCAGATAAATTTCGACAATGGTTGACATAATTCCAGAAAAACTTATAATTCACATTAATAGATGCATTAGTGCTACTAATATACTCAATGTATAATGTGTTGCTTAGTTGATCAATCACATTATTACCGCAGTTCTTGGAAACAATTTAATCTAATTGACTTTTTTGTTCTAAATTTAAATTTCAACTGTTTAAAATTTTGCCGTGATTGTCTTGTTACAAAATTATCAATTGTTTCTTTCTGGTTATATCAATTATTTTTTCTAAAGAGTTTTAACTATTTTTATATTCATTTTCTTCTTATCAATTTTTTTTTCGTAAACTCAACGACCTAGAAACTTTTTAGAAAATGGTTTTCTAAGCATATTTTAAATGTTTATATATGTTTTCAACGGTTTTTAAGCAACTATTTTGAATTCTTAACAAATTTGGAACTGTTTTCTTGTGCCCAATATTCTATCTCCTTTTTTTAAAATTTTCAACAGGTTTCCACAGTAATTTTTCAGTTATTTCTTTATCAACATTTTAATTATTTCTAAAAAATTTTATTTCTTTTTCGTTGTTTCGGAATAAAAAAGTTTTTAACTTAATTTTATATATTATTACTTTCCTTATATACGAAGTACATATAGAGGAAGTATTATGATCGTGATATTTTCTTGAATTTTTTTTTGCGTAATATCCGTTTTAAGTTTCCCCAAGCTCATTGCACTGATTTCTGGAAAAAAAATTGTCTGTGTGTGTATGTCTGTCTATCCGTGGGTGCTGTATCTCAAAAACGAATGATCCGATGGAAATGAAGTTTTAAACTTAAGGTTTCATTGTTCAAAACTGGAACTGAAAAGCATTTGGTGAACATTCAAAAACCGGATGTGGGTGTTTATTCTAGGCGTTATTTTGTTTTTCGTTATTTTTTTAATATAAAAAAATTTACAAATTTTTTCATATTAAAGTTAAAGGAAATGAGAAACTGAACAAGTTCTATTAAAATATATTTTTCATAAAACTCTTAGTTTTTCAGAAAAAAATAAAAATTAAATCTTGTTTCTTTTTGCCAATTGCTAATAAACTATTGGAGTTACAAGTAATTGTAGAAAATTTAAAAATGAGAAAATTATTAAGAATAGTATTTTTGCGTAAACCTCATAGTTTTCGAGTAACATATCACCATTTTTTATTTAGTAGCAGTTAAAAAATAATTGTTTTCTTAATATTTGTAAAACTCATTTTTTACAAATATTTTTTTGTATAATAAAGATATTATTTTTTGAACAAATCAAAATTTTATATACTTTTTATTTTAAGTTTGTCAAGAAATTTAAATTATAATTTTTAATCATTAAATTTTGTTTAAAATTTAGATTTATTATTTTTTTACCCAATCCAAATCCTACTATTAAGGACCGTCCTTTTGTCAATTGCTTTTTTTATTGAATTAAACTTTTGTCTTAAACTAATTTGGCTGTGTTTCCTTAGAAACGTTTAACTATTTTCTCAGTTGTTTCTTTTTTTAAGAATTTCAACTGTTTCTATTTACATTTTGACCTACTTAGCAAATGTTTTATAGTTTTTTTTTTCAAATAAAATTTAAACAAACTAAACACGTTTTAGAAAATTGTTTTTTGAGCTTATTTTTTTTTATATGTCTATTTTTTAATTTTTAACTGTTTTTTATAATAAATTTTCAATTATTTTAAGCTATTTAAATCAATTTTTTGTTAGGACATTTTAAACCAGCTCGAAACTCCTACCTAATTTTTATTTATTCTTATTTTTATTTTTCAGCAGTTTTTGAAAGTGTCCACCCTTTAATTACTAAATCATTCTATATAATATTACCAAACTATTTTTTTTAATACAAAATTATTTGTACTAAATTTATTATGCAATACGTTCTTAATTTATATGATATATTTTTAAGAAACTGGCGTTTAGTGTGTAAGTAATTGAAAGGTGGGTGGGTGTCCTACCCACCCACCCTATGTATATTTTTTAATTTAATATAGAAACTTCTCTTAATATCTTAATAACATCAACAATAACAGTGGGGTAATTTTGTATAAACTTAAAATCTACTTCTAGGTAGAATTATCATATGGTGGGTAGGCCATTATCCCACTTTCCAGTTATGAAGAAACGAACGTAATTTTCTTCAGAAAGATCATATAGTTATGTTAAGAACTTATTTTTGTAATAAGTAAAGTACCAATGCTTTCATAATTTAAAAACTTTTTTCTCAAAGTTATGCGTATTATTTATTGATTAGAGGTGGATTAGAGATCACCCACCCATCCTACATGTTTATAAAAATTAAAGTTGTAAACATCAACAATCGCAGTTTTTTTAGATCTAATTGTAGGTAGAATTTTCATAGATATGTAGGGTGGGTGGGTGTTTTTTAACCCATCCTTTAATCACTTAATTATATTCTATACTGTTACTATTTTTACTTTCCCTATATACGAAGTATATATAGGGGAAGTATTGTGATCGTGATTTGGTTTTGAAAATTTTTTTTTGCGGAAATATCCGTTTTGAGGTCCTCTGAGTCCATTAAGCTAATTTCTGGAGAAAAAAAAAATTGTGTCTGTGTGTGTGTCTGTCTGTCTGTCTGTCTGTCCGTGGGTGCTGTATCTCAAAAACGACTGATCCGATTGAGATGAAACTTTAAACGTAAGGTTGTATCATTAAAAACTGGAACTGAAAAGCTTTTGGTAAACATTCATAAACCGGAAGTGGTTGTTTACTCGAGGCGTTTTTGGTTTTTTTCCGATATTTTTTTTAATATGAAAAATATTACAAATATAATTTATAAAATCTTTTTAAATAAAATGGCGTTTAGCGTGTTACTTATTGAGGGTGGGATATAGACCACCCACCCATCTTACATATAAAATTTAATTTAAGCTATACACTAAGGTGGGTGTGTATCCACTATCTCACCCTCCAATTATCAACACACGATTGCCAATTTCCTTAGAATGATCATATAGACAAGATTTTATTTTTGTGGTAAATAAAGTACAAATACTCTTATAATTCAAGAATAATTTTCTAAAATTATCCGTTTCATTTAGTAATTGGGGATGGATTATAATATTAAAATTCGTATGTAGCTTAAATTAAAGTTTATTTAAGCTACATACGAATTTTAATATTTTTAAGTGCTGTACGAAGAATCATCATATGTGTATGTAGGGTGGGTGGGTGGTTACTATCCCAACCTACAATGTTCAACACACAAAAGCCAATTTCCTTAGGAAGATCATACAGATAAGAACTTATTTTTGTAACAAATAAAGTACAAATCCTTTTATAATTTAACAACAATTTTTTACAAGTTAATCGTGTTATTTAGTGATTGGAGGGTGGATTAGAGGCCATTCATCCAATATATATGTTAAAATTAAGTTATAGACTGATTACAATTCTCTAATAACATCAACAATGGCAGTGGGTTTTATGATAATTAATGATATAATTGTAGGTAGCATTTTCATGCATATTTAGTATGTAAGAGTGGCCACCAACTAAATTCCATAGTGTTACTAAATAATTTTTAATCATAAAAGTGTTTTTACTAAATTAATTATGCAAATTCGTTCTTAATCTATATTATCTTTTTGAAGAGACTTGCGTTTAGTATGTTAATAATTGGATGGTGGGATAGAGGACATCCACCCACCCTACATATAAATCTTAAGCTAGAAACCACTTTTAATATCTTAATAATAGCAACAATAAGAGTGGTGTAATTTTTTAATAACTTAAGATCTAACTGTAGATAGAATATTCATGTGTATGTAGAGTGGATGGGTGGCCTCTTACCCATACTTAAATCACTAAACCATACTTTATATTGTGATTCAATTACTTTTTTATTAGAAAAGTATTTGTACTAAATTTATTATGTAAATGCGTTCTTAATGTATATGATAATTTTTAAGAGACTGGCGTCAGTGTATTAGTAATTGGAGGGTGGAATATGGATCACATACCCACCCTTCATATTTAATTGAATTTAACCTGGAAACTAATTTTAATGTCTTAATAAGGTTAACATTAACAGTGAAGTAATTTTGGATAATTTAAGATCTAATTGTAGGTTGAATTGTCATGTATATGCAGGGTAGGTGGGTGGCCTCTATCCCACCCTCCAATCACTAAATCATACTCATGAGTTTAACTAAATTATTGCCTGAATATAAGAGTAATTTTGTACCTTATTAATTATGCCAATAATCAATTAAATATGCCGAATCTGTTGACTCTATTGAGTGTATAGAAACTGAAATTTGTCCAATTTATTGCAACTATTAAATCTGAATTCTCATTTATGCATTCTATAATATTATTCAAGGAAAATAAAAAGTGTGAAAATGTATCTACAAATTTTGAAAGTCGATTGATAAAAAACGAAAGCAACTTCCACACATTTTATATTAATAGAATTTATTTAAAATCATATACACTTTTAGAACTAAAAGTGACAATTAATTGTTAAAGGGAAACTTCATGAAGCAAAAGTTTCAGTAAAATAATTGTAGTACATGATTATAAGAATTCAAGCTAAGTTTTAAAGAAAATCATTATACATGTAAAATTAGAAAATTTTATTAACGTATTGGATATAATAAACAACAGACGTATAATGTTTGGTAACAATTTAATACAAAAACGTATAAAACATAAATTAACTTTTAACCTAAGAGTTTCTTTGAAGTAAATACGAGAATTCCTTATTGATTTAGCTTTGTTTTGACTATTTCAGCTTCCAGCGCTGCTTTGTTCTTTTTTATAATTCCGCTGATTACCTGTCCCTTCCAATAAATGCATACTATTAAGTAATATAGTGAAAGGAGCTATAAAAAAATAACTAATAAGTAAATGAAACTATTCCATGATGTTTAATTCATGTATAATTTATTGTAATATAACGTGAAAGACAAATATACGAAATTTATTTTCAATCAAATTTCACTTTGGTAAATTTAACTAGTGAATATAATTGTTCATTTTTGCTAGTACATTGAATAAAGCTAATAAACATTAAATATTAAACATTATGAAAGAATAGACGGTTAGCACTCCTGTATACAATAAGTATATTTTATATTTATATTAATAAAAATGTACAGGCACGGTATAATTATTTGCGAACTTCGTAACGCTCTCATCACCACTGTAACTCAAGGGCCCTGTTGGCAAGAGCGTTGAAGTAAAAATACAGCGGTCAAATAAAACATATATTTAATATATCTATAATTTACACTTATATAATACTTACAAGTCCCCTTTTTGCTTAGTAAAATTGTTCAACAAGAATAGTTAGCACTAAAACAACATACAAGAAGACTGTTTGTATTTTCATTTTGTTATAAGAGCGAAGAGCAAATTATTTAACGTTGAAAGACTCTCTTTCTCTCTCTCTTTCTCTCTCTCGAATACTTTCTTTATCTTGGCCAAAATTCCGTCGGGGAATACCTCTGCACACATTACGAACGGGAATTTATGTATTCCGCATATGATTATCTCATGTTTTTATTTAAACTCGCTCGCTGATAACACTTCGTTTTAATAACAGGGTCATTAATACAATATTCGCGGATGGTTATTTGCGAATAAATACAACACCATTTGAATTGCAATATTAATAAAAATTTCTTATAATTATTTTATTGTTAAGAATATAAAAATATATAAAACCCTAATTTCGTTAAAAATTTGAATTAATCCCAATTGAAGCTTTTCTCTTTAAAATGTATTTACAATAACGTTTGAAATGTGTGAAAAGAAATACCATTCATTTCATATAGATACAACTATTTATTATTACCTTAAGAATTTATAAAAACCTAAAACAAATATTAGGTTGAATATTGAACTAATACCAAATTTCTTCAAAAATGTATCTACAAATTTCGATTGATAAAGAAGGAAAATAAACTCCCCGCATTTAATATTAATAAAATTTACTTAAAATCATTAACACTTATAGACCCATACACTTATTAGGTTAAATTTTGAAATTATCACAACTGAAACACATTTTTTAATATAATCCAACAAAATTTAAACTCGATTAAAAATTTGAAAAACAATTCCCATGCATTTTATTTTAATAAAACTTACTTTAAATCATTATTACTTTAAGAATTTATAAATATCGAAATTTTAAATTTGCAAAAATTATGGTACTGTCATTATTATAATATTATCAGTTCATATTTAAAATGACGAGATATGAATTTGTAAATTACAGCCATACACATACGTAATTATCGCGTTCCGAAAATCCATACTTGTGTGAGTAAGAAGAGAAATTTCATTAGGAGTTAAATAATCCCGCTAATCAAGTGTGCCGTGGAGTTCCCCGACAAAGTCCACTTATTCTGCGGTGTGTATAAAAACAAAGCGGGCGTTGCATCAATCATCATTCGCAAACGAATACACTCAGCGTTCAACAACTCGTCTCTTGTAAAACAGAAAAAAAAAACCTGTTCAATCTATAAAATGAAACTCCAAATCATTTTCGTTTACGTTGCTTTGGTGCTGGCCGTTCTCACCGGACAATCTTACGCTGGAAGCAAAAGGTGGAGGAAATTTGTAAGTTAATTGAAAACTTTTTCTAGAAAGTGCCTTAAGTGTATTATTAATTTAAATTAAAACAAAAACAGATAATTTATTTCATATCATATGTAAATGAAAAAATTAAGATTATCCATAAATATTTAGACTAATCTGTCTGTTTATTTTCAGGAGAAGAAAGTAAAGCACGCATTCCATGAAGCTAAAGAAGCTTTACCAGTCGTCCAACAGTACGCTGGAGTTATCGGTGCTGTTGGTGCTCTTGGTAGGAGATAGATGGAACACCTCAAACCATCCTAGTATTAATTTAAATGGAACTGTTTAATTTAAGGAATTATTTATTGTTTTATATACATATTTTTATAATAAATTATTAACTCAATTTCGACTTAATTTTATTTTGCCACATTAATTTGATAATATTATTAAATAAAAATTTTCTACATGTAATAATTAATTTAAATGGAACTGTTTAATTTAAGGAATTATTTATTGTTTTATATACATATTTTTATAATAAATTATTAACTCAATTTCGACTTTAATTTTATTTTGCCACATTAATTTGATAATATTATTAAATAAAAATTTTCTACATGTAATAAACAAAGATATTTTAATCATTTTTTCATTTCACTCTTAAGTAGGAACAAAATAAAACACCTAAACATTGAATTGAGGAATGTTAAGGTGCATTAACTGATTTAAAACAATCACTAGAAGAATTAGTTTTAAAATTACAAAACCATTAAAAAATTAACGCATTCACAATATCTCAATTAAAAATGAAATAATTAGGATATTTAAATACGTTTAATTCCTCTAGTGGTTGCTTTTTATAATTATTTTAATCAGTTAATGCATATTAAAATTCCTCAACTCAAGTCTTAGGTGTGATCGCAAATGTTTTACTATAATATTATATATAAGCACTCTATATTTTTTTAAATTTATAGCGGTGAGACATGCATAGTCAATGTGTTCTTTATTGGGAAAGGTCAAGATTACGCTGGGTTACGATATAACTTGATGAGGTAGGTCAAGAGTACGTGCAAATGTAATTCCTTAAAGTAGATCATACTGTATAGGTCAAGAGTACGGTAAATTAAAAATAACAGAAGAAGTTCAAAAAGGGATGTAGGTTAATATAAAATTTTTAGTCTACATGTATATGTCTAAAGCGTTAAATTAATTTTCTTCAATTGAGTGGATAAATATTTTTAGTAAATCGATTTTTGGTTGTTGTTATAGCCAAGAAAAGAATAATCTAAGGCATATTTATTAATGATCTACATAATTCAACTGTCGTTCAGACACTAAAAATTGCTTACACTTTCGCCAAAAAAGAAAAAAAATCTATTTTCAAGCTCTTGCAGCATTTTTTCCTTATTAAAATTCGCAAAGAATGCTGTGTCGGATATGCACATTATCTGTTGCCATTTTTGACTGTTTTTATTATTTATTTAATCTTACTCCTTTTTACCTTTCGGTGTAAGGTGGTTTACATACTCACACATAGTTATCTTAACATTCATTTAATCTGTTTATTTCTTTCCATCTCTTTTTGCTTTGTGTTAGCTGTTCTGCCTCTTCTCAATTGACTCGATGTTTAGGTTCTGTCTAATTTTCTTATTTTTTTACCTTGTCTAGTTTTGTCTTGTTTTCTATCTTCCTGAGAAATCACTGCTATTTGTTAGCGTAGGTCTTATCACTTTTCTTTACTACTTCTGATATAGCCACGATTTGAATCTTTGAAAATTTGTTGGAAGAACTAGAAATTAATAAATATAATAAAAAAGGTATTCTAATAAATGATCAAATAGAAGTTAATAATTCTCCTTTAATAAATATGTAAATTCTCAAATAATTTGCTCCTTTGTTGTACATTCAAACAAAACTCACGGAGAAGGCAAATCTAAATATAGCTAAGAACGATGTGGAAATGGAGGAATTAAAGAGTATTTTTAAAAACTTGATGAGAGAAATGGCAAAAAACCCAGAAAAACTAAAAGAAGAGATCAGAAAACCAAAGAAAGAAATTAGTAAAAAGAAGTGGGAGCTAGAAAGTCAAGAGATGTTAAAAAGAATCGACAACCTGGAAACAAAGTGGAAAAGTAAAAACAGCAAATTAATAAAAAAATTAATATCATAATAACAGGCTTATCAGCAGAGACAAACCAAGAACATAAGGAAGCCGAGAATTTCACATTACATAGAGAAAACAAATAATACGAGTTGAAGTTGGCACATGGAAAAACAACAAATAATGACCTAACACACGAAGAAAGATTCGTTACAAAAAATAGAAAAAAAGCAAGAGAAGAAAACGCAAAAGGAAAGAGAGTAAGAATAGGATACCGAAAGATAACAATTAATGGAAAGAAGTACGAATAAGAAAGCAACTAATAGAAAAGCAAATAAAAAACAAGACATCACAGCGAGAAAATGGTACAAGAATAAAGTTAAATACATAAAAAAATGGGAAAGTGCAATCTAAGAAGTATTAAACGAAAAGAAGAGGAATTAATAGAAGAAATGAAAAAAACGAAAAAAACATTATATATAAAAAGTATGGGGACGGCTGAACAATGAGCATGGAAGTCAAAGTGGAAGAAACTACATGAAATATAATCGTGGCATGTGCACCTAACTAAAACGACAACAATGAAGAAAAAGAGAAATTTTACGACAGACTGCAAAAATAAATAGACGATAGCAAAGGAATTACAATATTCATGGGAGATCGTAATGGAAGTGCAGAGCAGAATAACAAAGGCAAAAAAAAATAGAATAAAACAAAAAAACATTTCTTAAATCTACAACAGACTATAAAACAAATCACAACTACAACTACTTTTCTGGCTAATACCTCGACAGACATTGAATGATACAATAGTTATTTATGTACCTAATCAGTAAAGTGATACTTTATTGAACCAGTCTGAGATTATGAGCCAAGTGAGCGAAGCGAACGAGGCGAGTAACAGACGAGTTCAATAAAGACACTTTACTGACGTAGTGCATACAAACTTTTATCGCCAACCGTAAACATTTATAATTTAAAAATATTAACATATCAAACTTGTCACATTTCCATATGTAAAACGAAAACATACATATCAAATTTGTTTTGAAAAGTTTGCATAAATTACCTTCATCATCAAGTAGATTTCATTCGGTGCACTTGGTAAAAATCTTCCTTTTTGTTTTCTTCCACTATTTTTTAATAAATAATTCTCGATTAAATTTTCACTGTTGGAACTGAGTCAGCGAGACGCACGATTTCTGTCAATGTCATATAGTCATGGCTATGTCGATAAACATTTGCGGCAGGTAAAATACTTTATTCTACAGTTTTTACAGTTAAATAAAGTGTTTGTTTACTTCCGGAAATCACTATGGCAATGCATGGTTTTACTGACGGTTGGCGATAATAATTATTTATGTACCAAGTCAGTAAAATAAGACTTTATCGAACGAGTCTGAGGTTATGAGACGAGCGAGCGGAGCGAGCGAGGTGAATAAAGACGAGTTCGATAAAGATATTTTACTGACGTGGTGCATACAAAATTTTATCGCCAATCTTAAAAATAAATGAAAAAGTATAGGATTTTTTATTTAAATTTAAAAAAAAAACAGAAAATATGTATTATTATTTAAACAAACACTACGAATTAATCAAGATATTAAACCACTCTATTTGTTGTATATGTTGAAATTGATGGTGCATCCTGTGGCAATATTTAAATTTATTCCTGATGTTGACCCATCAACGGAAAAATTTTGTGGAATATTATTTAAAAGGGTATTTTCATCTTTATGCAATTCGGTGTTATTAATAAGAAAATGAATATTTTCATTTTGATGTAAAGTTGTGGCAGTGTTGTCATTGATATCAAAACGGTGCGCAATTTGATCACCACCCAAAATCGTTTTTGCAATCTTCGTTTTGTTCAATATTGATTCCTCAACATAGGACTCAGCAACGGATCCACTCTTCCACCCTCCATGACGTTTCAAATTTTCTTTGCTGCCCCCTGCATTAGCAAACAAAGTAGCAGACGACCTCCGAAAACAATGACCAGTATATTCTGACGGATTTGGCAAATTTAAATAGTTCGCAATTTTACATGGTATGTTTCCAAAAGTGTGGATACCCACAGGCTGCACTGTGCATTTACTTTTTCTATATGTAATAAAAAATCTATCATGTTTGGTCTGTGCGGGACGAAGTTTGGCATATTTTTTATATAACTCAATCGGTTTAACGTGTCCTTCGAACTCTGATGTTACGACAAATACTCTTGGTTTATTAGTTTTCGTGTGTCTTATATGCACAATCAATACAGTATCCTTGTCTTCTAT
This sequence comes from Ontholestes murinus, assembly GCA_963969525.1. NCBI lineage: Eukaryota > Metazoa > Arthropoda > Insecta > Coleoptera > Staphylinidae > Ontholestes > Ontholestes murinus. Next base: position 38,697,902 of record OZ018396.1, read on the forward strand.
ATCATCAACTTTAAGATTTACTAATTCATTATTACGGCAGGCTCCAGCAACGCCAAAAATAACACAAATCTAAAATAATATCTACATTAACACGCCGGTGGTGGCGCATCGGTTACGGCCCCGAACTGACGTGCAGCAACGTTGATTCGGGTCAGTAGTCGGATGGGTGACCGGTACCATTCACCATTGGGATACAATTAATGGTGCTTTAGAGTGACGGGGGCGATCCTTTAAAGTAACAAGCTCATTTACACACACACAAATACACAAATGACACATGGCGGAAGGACCACGTGGTCGATAGCCTAACACTACTACTACTACTACTACTATCTACATTAATAACAAATATGCTTCGATAATTGATTACTATCTTACCTTCATCATTAAATATATTTCATTTGGTGCATTCAATAGAAACTGTATTATTTCTTCTTGTGTGAGAACTTTCGATTTTTTTGGCGTATAATTTTTTGATTTCTGTTTTAAAAACGCCGTAAGTTTCTTATATTGGCTTATATCAACGTCGTTTTTTACCGAAAGAGATGCTTTTAACATAGAATAATATGACCATAATGTTGCTGCTTTATATTCCTTGGATTTTTCAGAAAAATATGTCAAGAGAACGTTTTCGCTAATTTTTTTAATGTTATTTCTGTCACACCAACTTGTGAATAAATCGTGTTGACGATTATAAATATGTCTAGACTTATTTGGAAGAATTTCGAGCGTTGTTTCTATCGCTCTTTCGCGTATTTCTGGTGGAGTACATGGTATTTCAAACTCTTCACTACTCATGTTTTTTTTTGACAACTAAACTGACAGGATTCGACCTCCTTAGATTTTGTTAGTATTGTCCCATAATGTTACTTGTTGAAAGTAGTAAAATAATGGGACGGTTTAGTGCCGCAAATGGCGATAATAATAGATGTATTTAGTGCCGATTGGCGATAAAAATAATTATATAATTATGTATAGCAAACAACTTCATTGTAGCAAACATAAAATTCAAACACAAAGACATACACAAATACACTAGAGAGAAGTCAGAACAAGACAAGAGAAATAATAGACTTCTCCTTAATAGACGCAGAAGAATGGAAAAAGGTAAAAGATGTTAAAGTAACAAGACAAGCTGAAAGCTAGACCGACCACTACTTGGCAAAAATATAAATTAACATATGAGCAGAAAACTTAAAGAGTATGTAGTCGAAAACAATAATAAACAAAAACACAAAAAGTCGAAAATTGAAAAGAAAAATACTAGGAATGAATAAAAATCAAAATTAGAGAATCAAAATAGAAGAAGTAGAAAGCAAGTAGGAAAAGTTCAAAGAAATCATAATTGAACAAACCCAAAAAAGCTGTGGAACAATCACTATATGAAACAAACAGAGGAAGAAAAACAGGTGGTGGTGAGAAGAGGTAAAACAATTTGTAAGAACAAAAAAATAGAATTGGAAAACTTACATAGAAACAAGAAAAAAACAAGAATACAGAAGATATAAAATAGAAAATAAAATTCTCGAACACAAAATCAAGATAGCAAAAATGCAATCCTATGAGCAGTTCGTTAAGAAACTGAAAGAAACGTTCACAGAAATACCAAAATAAGTTTTACAGCACAATTAAACAAATTAGGAATAAAAGGATACTAAGCCAACCAAGTATAAAAGACAAAAACGGAAATATAATAACAGAAGAAATCAAGATATTAGAAAGATGGAAATCATACATTAACCAAATAACCGAAACACAATAATGGAGATGAATAAGGTAAAACAAATGGAGGAAACAACGAAATAACAATCGAAGAAGTGAAGGCAGCAATCAAGAAAATAAAACTAGGAAAATCTCTAGGTATAGATGACATTATAGCCGAAGTGATGAAATATACGGGGGAAAGGGGAAGGAAGAATTCTGACAACTACAGGGGTATTACACTCACAAGCATCATAGGGAATGTTTTACTAGGATAATAGATGCAAGAATAAAAGAAAAATCTGTTCCAATTCAAGTAGGCTCATGAGTAAAATCATTATAATTATCATATTTCGAGACACATTTGTGAAATATGTTTAACTGTTTTCCAAATGATTTAAGTCACCAGCCGTAATTCAAAAGGTAGAATTTCAATTGCCCTCGTTTTTAATAGATAGAACCAGTGTCACGATGATCTCGTAAGGGAATATTTCGTTTCTCCCAAAAATTTATACTTTTCTTAATTGGTTTTAATCTATTTCTATTTTCTTCAATTTGTCGAAGTGTTTCCAAATATAATTTATTTCTTATATCTAGTGATGGGGTATTGAAAGATTTTATAAAAAATTTGCATAAACAATTAAATTTTTGATACTTACTTACTTAAATTGTCTAAAATATTTTTCAAACAAGTAATATTTAACATCCTTTCCCCCTTATTATGTACAGAATAGGGTAACACAAAAGTATCATTTGGTTTCCATTTACAACTTAAAATTCGATTTTTTTCGATTTCATCAACATTAACATTACTAAATTTGACTATATCAATGTAAATTTCAACGTTATTAGATGTACATGTCGTATGCTCCTTTTTCTCTTACTGGGAACAACCTAATGAAGATCCTGAATATTCTCCTCTGTAATCGGTGAATGTCGATGCAGATGTAGATGGATGATTTAAATAGACTGTTGACATAGATTGATCATTATTTGTTAAAGAATTGTCAGTTTTCTTTTAATTTTTTGAACAAATGAATCCAATTTGGATTATCGATTTTTATATATTAATTTAATTAACTAAAGACGAAAATCACGAATAAATTAATTTAAAAGAATTACCCAATTACAGCCCCGCATTGACCTTCTTCTATTTTATTTTCACTGATTCTTTTTTCAAGTATTCTTGCCATTACTTCACCTGCTTCTTAACTTGATTCCTCTATAATTCTACCGCAGCACCTCTTGTCTCCTTTCACGTATATGGGTAGAATTATTCCTATATTCCACTATGTAGGTATCTTTCCCTTTTTTTAATATTGCATTCATTAATTCTGTCAGTTTTACATGTTTTAATAATTTCTGGTATTATTTAATATTTGTCTGGTGAATTTCCATTCTTCAATTTTTTGCTAGCTTCTTTTGACTCTTCTTCCGTAATTTCTTCAGATTCGTCCATATTACTGTCTATTTGGTTGTCCTCTTCTGATTTTGTTTGGTCTGTGTTTCTGTACCTGTCAGCTCCTCAAAGTATTATTTCCATCTTTGTATTTTTTTATCCTCATTTGAAACTTTCTTTCCGTACTTTCATCTTGTACGTTCATGAAACTGTGTTCTTTTGTTTTAATTTTCCGTATAATAATTTATGATTATCTCGATAATTTTCACTCATCTTCATACCAAATTCCTTCCATTAATCTTGTTTGGACTATTGTGCCTCTATTTTTACTTCTTTTCTTCTTCGTTTTGGTTCGTATATTTTTTCCAGCTTTCTTTCTTATTTTTGATTTTCGCTTTTATTTTCTCGGACCACCAGTCTGTTTTCTTTCTATATTGGTTGCCTATCTTGGTTGTTCCACAACTTTTCCTTGCTGCTTCTGTCAAACATTTTTTGAATATTGTCAATTTTTCTTCAATGTCTTTATTACCTTTTTCTTTGACGAATTCTCTATTTATTATCTCCTGGTATATCTGTTGGTATTGCTCTTCTTTAAGTTTGTGCGTCTTTATTTTCTTCTTGATTATTTCTCTTCTCCTGTCACTCTTCTTGTCTTCTTGCTATGTCTATTTTGAGTAATGAGTGATCGCTTCCTATCTCGGTTTTTCTTGTTACTTTTACGTATTTCACCATTTTCCATTTATTTTTACTTATTAGGCAGTAATCGATTAGGAATTTTTCGTTCGTGGCTGCTTGCGTTCTCGTATATTTGTGTATATTTTTGTGTTTAAATGTTGTGTTGTATTATTCTGTCTCAATTATTGTTCCTTGTTGTTTCTCCCTCTTTCCCCAAATATTTTTCTATTCCTTCGTTTTGTTGGCCCACTCTTTCGTTTAGGTCTCTTATGATTATAGTGTTCTCCATTCCATCGTCTATTTCTTTTTGTAGACCCTCATAGAACTTGTCTTTGTCTTCTTTTCTTGCATCTTCATTGTCTCAATATGCTGTTATTATAGTCCACTTTTCTTCTTTTGTTAGCATATGCCTACTGATATTATTCTTTTATTCACCTGTCTTTCCTTTATAGTGTCTTTTAACCTGCCAGGTGCTAGTATTATACTACTCCTCCTTTAGCTCTCTCTTAGTTCGATTTCTTTTCCTTTAAAGCTTTATGTGAATATCCTCAATGCATTTTTTCCCCCCTATTTCTTTTTTTCATTCGTACATTTCATGTGGTTGTATTTCTTTGTTTTTAACTTTTAGGCGTGTCCTAATTATCTGCTTGGGTCGTTTTTTTCTTTCTGTATCCTTGTGTTATTAGTTTTCTTGCCAATTTTTATGGCTCACTGCTAGTAGTCCTTTCTCCTGCTCATACCAGGTGTATTGTTTTCCATTTATTATTAATTTATTATAGCCTAGGCCAGGCTATAAGAAATTTTGTTCCCTTTATCTCTTTCCTCCCTAAATATGATTCTAATTTACCTTTGCACTTCTCTCTCAGTTGTGGTCATGTCGTTGTCAATATATATTTGAGAGTTCTTCAGTTTGTTGCTCTTGGCTTTCATAATTTCCTCTTTTTCTCTCGTGTATCAATTTCCGCTATTATTTTCTCTTCTCCATTTTCTTTTTCCATTTTGTGGGCATTAACTACTTTGACTTCTAATGGAAGTGCTCCCTTGCAGAACTTCTCTACTACAGACTTTACGTTCCCTTCTCTTATTTTGTGTCCTTTTATCACAATGTTGTTTCTTCTTTTATCTTTCTATTTCTTTTGTTCCCATTTTTCCACTTTCCTCCTCATTTCCCTTCTTATTTCTTGGATTTCTTCCTTTAATTCATCTCTGCCATCATCTCTTTCGACTGTACCTAATTAAATGCATTCAAAAGTTAAGTCAGATTTTCCAGCATACCAACAGTATAAAACCGAAAAAGAAGAAGAAAAATATTTTTTTATTGCTTAAAATAATTTGGATTTTTATATGTACACCTAATACCTACAATTTAAGAACAAGCTTCATTATTCTAGCTACAGGTGATTCTTATACATCAGATGCAATCTTCAATAATTCTAATTGATTAAAATACTTAAAATAATTATGATCGTCACAAAAAAATATTTATGAATCACCATGGACGCCGTATAGAGTCGTTTTTTGAAGAATAGGTGCTTCAGAATCCAATTTGCTCATCTTTCTGGGAGACTCCTGTAAAGCCAATGTTAATAGACCTTATAATTTACCTTTTGTTCCATTTCTATGGTAAACATTTTCTTCGTTATTATAAAATTCCTACAACATTTTCGCTTGTCTGAATCGTTCTTAATTATTAGAAATATTACACAAGGGTTCTAAAAAGTTTTCCTATTTGTTGTTTTAATAGCAAATCGGAATATTTAGATTTATTGTTGTGGTTGTTTGTTCACTTCAATTTTTGATTTTATTGTTTGAAAACTATGGGCCCGACGTCAACTGTAGGTGTAACTACAGTTGATATCGGGCTAATAGGAAGACTCAAAAGTAATGCAACACCCCTTAGATGTAGTTCAATCCAGCAACAAATACGCACGTTTTATTCACCTTAAAATTTGTGCACCCCGTCGATTTCATCAATTAAGTGATTTTCAAAAAGGTCGCATCGTTAGTATGAAAGGAACAGGCTTCAGTTTGAAGGAAGCATATATGTTATAACTCTAAGCAAAAAAAATATTATTTTCTGTAACATAAATTACATTCTTGAGAACACAATGATTTCTTAAATGATCCATCATCAAATTAGTCTGGGCTAAAGTTTGTTTAGACAATATCCTATGTACAAAAAGTGCCGTTGAATTATTTTATCTCCTATTTTTTTGAGAAACGAATAGATCACCAGTATAGAAAAGGCAAAAGTTTACACACTAACGAAAAGCCTAGAAATAGAAATGAAATAATTAGACATCATTGTTATTTTCGAGAATAAATAGAACACAAAAAAGCGTAATCATTACCATAATCAAGAACTCAATAATACAACTAAGACCAAAAATAGGTTTCCAAGGAATAACTACCACAAAATCATGAAAAGATGACTTTATTACTATATTTTTGCTTTCGGAAGGTTTTTCAAAAAATGGAAGCTAAATATTTACTTCGAAGGAAACTCCATAGTAAAATCATATAAGCAAGCAAAAGATCATATGAGTAGCCTAAGTCCATTTATCTTTAATTTGAAATAACTCCCACGTAAATCTTTGACTACATTTTTAGATTTTAACATAGGTTTTAATCGCCCTTCGCTTATTTGAAAAATGTGTAAAAAGATATGTTTACAAACAGAAACTTTGCCTGTTTTAGAATTTAATCATTACGTAAAACTTTCATTTCTATATAAACCTTTTTCGTTCCTACGACGTCTTCTTTTTAAAGTACAGCGTTCGGTATAGCAATATATTTTGCTTATTAAAGTGTCCTAAGTTCCAAAACATTTCAAAAATACGTTTTCTTTCTGTTTCATTTAAATGTTTTAAGCAGTCTTTTCGACATTGGCAATCTTTATATTGAAAAACTTTGGCAGGTATAATTTTTCCCGTTTGTCCATTGTATCTTTTCCCCGAATTTCGTTTAATTTTACAAAGTTTCTGAATATAAGTATCACTTCTGTTTTCTCTGAATCCTTCTTTGAAGCTTTTGTTATGTAAATTCTCATTCTCAATTAGTTTCTCGTCCTCTGTTAAAGTTCTAAACTTCTCTTTCTTTTTCTATATTTGTTCTTCACATTCAGAATCAAGGAATCTTGTGATTTTATCCTTTCCCATGGGTTTAATAATTTCTTTAATTAAATTTTATTCTTTAATCCACTGACTTAAAGTGTACTTAATTTTAGTGGGCATAGTTTTCTATCCTAAATTCTATAATTTACTCATGGCCGAATAAGAACTGGCATATGAGAGATCTTTTAAAGAAAAAATCTACTTTCCCGTTATCCCTCTATCTAGAAAGCCTGCTATTACGCAATAATTAGGATTCTTGCCTCTATTCACTTAAACTCTTTAAAGTTTTACTTTTCTTAACTTTGCACATGACTGAAATCTATAACTTGCAAGAAAGTGAAGATATCAGGATTTCTATTATTTTACCACCTTCATCGACCCCCGATTTATCTAAGATTTACCTTCCGTGTTAGTCACTGATTAGCTGCTCCAGCACTTTTCTATCAACGTCAAGAAGGTGTTGAAGGCATAGGGCTGCTGCACCAACCTTGTTCTCCTAAATTTGCAAGGGATTGTATTCCAGGCATTTAGAATTTTCTGCGGATTCCTTATGACATACTTTTTTTTAATTCTTCGCTGGCTTGTAGCTTTATGACTCAGAAGAGCGAAAACCTTCATACTATCAAAAATCTGTTCTTAAATTAAAAGAACACCATTTCACCCTCCAAATCATAAAACATACACAAAAGTATTAAGAAATGAAATTGTAATAAGTTAGTAATTCAATTTAAACAACTTGTAGAATGAAAATTTAGCGTTAGTAAAAAGTAAATGAATTAAAAATTATATTTTTTCTTTTAGATAAATTGCTGCTTGCAAAATGTAAGGTGATATTTTTTAACACAAGCAGAGTTATCAGCTTTATCGTCTTGTTCGTCTCCTTCATCAGAAATTTTGTTTTGAGTTACCTGAAGCTTCATCAGGCAGTGCTAACTATCTTCTATTGGTCAACTTGGAATATAAGCCATTATGCAGAAAATATCAAAACACTTGATGTTTAATTTTCGAATGTTGTAATACTTCCACATATTATTTAATATACCTAGGGATAAAGGTAAGCCTGCGACAAGAAATAATAAAATAAACAAGCCCATGTTAAATGCTGTGTCGTTGCAAAAAAAAAAATTAAGGAGTAAAGAATTATGGAAGTTTTATTAGAAAAATACAATAAATATTATAAATATAAATATAAAATCAGTCTAAAAATAAGACACTTTGGTGAATATTCATTGGAACCGCGTTATTCATCTTTTACCAAGGGCAGCGACGGCTCCAATGACACCAGCATACTGTTGAACAGCTGGAAGCGCAGCCTCAGCCTTCTTGAAAGCCTTTTTGAACTTCTTTTCCTAAAAATAAAAACAGCAATTAATTACCAATGATAAAATATATTAAAATCCTTTACTTCGTTGTATAAAATTAACTAATAATTTAAATGACAAAGTACTTACAAATTTTCTCCATCGTTTACTGCCAGCATCCGCTTGGCCCATAAAAACAGCCAGAATGAGCACGAAATAAATGAACAAAACTTGAATCCTCATCTTTCGTGATTAACTTTCTTTTCTACCACGACGTATGTTATTATTGCAAAGGTAACGGATCGAATGAGTAAAATTATCCGCTCCGGACGTATTTATACGGTCGCTCTTGTGAAGGGAAATCCCCGAAACCGTGGCGATTCGTTCGCGTGAAATTTTATTACGAATAAAATGTAGAGACGGCCGGCGCAGACATTTTCGTCGGCAAAAGCGGAAAACTATTGTCGCCTACGTGTGAGATTGTGAATACGTGTTTTCACCGCTTTGTTTCCAACACTATATGTTCTGCATAGTTTACCGTTCCCCGGAGATGACGCCGCGCCGCTGGAAATGTGAAAATTTGTTTCTGCACCGTTTTGATTTAGTTTGATGTTGAATTTTATTTTAAAGTTAATAATACAAGAAAATTATCATACCGAATCTTCATGGCGTTCACAGTTTTGGGGAATAACATAAAATAACAATATGCTGAAAAAATAAAGCCAAACCAAAAATTAATTTTATCATTGACAAAAAACAACTAAATTTTTAATTGATTCTGACGATTATTATACATATAAATGGCAAAAATCGGAAACTTAAACGACTAAATGAAATACTATTTGCAATTGCATTACGCAATCTAATTTCATAGACCAACGACAAAGTTTATACGTACGCCTCAAGAATTGGACTGCGTCAAGCTGAAAAACAAACGGTCTAAGGCTGATAGATAATGTTCTATTCTCAATGAATTATAAGAAGATAATCCCCTATATAATATCATAATATAGTGCAACTATTTACAAGAACACATAATTGAACTGAAAAATTTCTAAAACCATTAATAAAAAAGATCTGATTTTTTAAAATAATTTAGCTATTGTAATTTTAAAATTAAAACAAATTGTAATTTCATTTTTACAACTCAGCATTACGTGTTTAATTTCTTTAATCAATTAATTTTTTTATTAAAAACGTAATTCCTGTTTTTCTAAAACTTGGGCAGTATAGGAAAAAAAGTGTAAAACCCATCCTGTTTTTCTACAACTTGGGAAGTATAAGAAAAAAAAGTGTAAAACCCCTCGTACAAAAGAGGTTTATCGAATGTACACAAACCACGATTTCAATGAGTAACGACTCACCGCAAATAAGATAATATGGAAATTATTTATACAACTGATATCCATTATTTCCTCATGATTTTACAAATGCTTTGCTGGAAATAAAATTATTTTAACAATAATTCACCGTGATAATTACATCGCATTAAAATTATAAGACGATAGAGAGAGAATAACATCTATATTTAAACCATCATATATACAATTAAAAAACAATTAAAAAAAGACATATATATATATATATATATATATATATATGTCTATTTAGACTATCGACCAGTAGTCCTGTTTTATATGTAAAAAATTAAATTAAATTATTAAATTGCTAGCTGTCTTAACAGTCTGCATGATTCGAACTAATGAATTGATGTAGGGCGATTGAAGGGTGTTTATAATTTAGTGGAATATTAGGAATGCAAAATTTGTCAAGAAATAGTACATTAAAAGGATTGTTAGAATTTTAGACTTAAGCTATGTATACGTTAGCAGTTAGGGGTGTATTCATAAAAGAGCTCGTTTGAAGGGTTGTAGAGTGAGTTAATTAGGTGTCTTAGTTTAGCCAGAGACCTTTCGGCGACGTTGAAGTGTTGGAGAGTGGAGGGACTGATTTGGTTGGATAGGATTCTACCATAATCTATAAAAGGTCGACCTATCGATTTATTAGGAGTCAAATATAATAACTAGGTATGTACAGGAGTAGATAGGGTAAATTTGTGTATTGTTTATGTTAATGGAGGGCGTGTGGTATAATTTTGTGATACGAAATAAGGAGTTGAATTTAGAATGGTTGCTTTTTATACTTTATTTGGAGCAGTAGGATTGGCTCACATCGAACGAGTCTTGAACAGAACATTGGTAACATAGAGTTAGAGCATAAGTTTAAGGCCGCTATTGTCGGCGAAGGGAAGGGATCAAACTTATATGTGTGATTGAGATTATATAGATTGTGGCAGAAAATGTTATAAAGGAGTGGTGATTAGGAAGAGCTTTGCAGCATCCTTTGTTATACCAGTAACGGATCGGAAAGAGTTTATTTGATTCTAACTTAACCTGTTTTGTTGGATAGAAAGTTGTACATAAGGGTTATTAAGTCCAGCAATAACCTATCCGATATAAGTTGTTCAATTTTTGGATTTAATTTGTCTTCATTTTCTTCTTGTGCGTCAAAGCAGTTTATGTTTAAGGAACTAAAACACGTATTGGTGAATAAGATAAATGTAGCAATATATATGAAGGGTGGTCAGGTGGCCTCTATTCCAACCTATAACTTTTAAATTACCACTGAGTATTTTGATAAATAGCAATTTAATGACAAGCAGTCGTCTTGTACTAGATTTATCATATCATATAAACTTGTAAAAAATTTTGACGACCAAATAATAGATAAAAGTAATTTCCATCGATTTAAAACTGTTAAATACATTAAAGCACACTCGAAATATTTTTTTAGTAATTTCAGAATCAGAAAGTTCCAATCATTGTAATTTTATAATCTCTTCAGTTTAGTTTTGTCTGACAATCCGATGTGATATATAACTGTACCTCTTAAATTATCAAAATATTTTCATAATAATTGAGTGGCGCGAAAAAATATAGAAGCAATTGTCAGCAACTTTAAACTCTCTAAATCTACTGAAAACCCACTCAAACAGTAAATTCTAATCATTTTAGAATTCCTCGAATTATAATTTAAAATATTTCAATATGAATATCCTCACTTATAGAAAATATTTGGACGACGAAAAAAGATCTTAAAAACAATTGCCATCGGCTTAAATCGGGCTGAATTTACTAAATCGTTAGTAATTTTAGAATCTATTCAGTTATAGTTTTTTGGATAATCCAATGCGATTACAACCCTACATTTAGAAAATCTTACAAATATTTTTCAGCGTGAAAATACTTTAAAAACAATTGCCAGTGCTTTGAACTTTATCTGGATCTACTAGAAATGTACTCAGAATTATTATTTTAGTCATTATAGAGAATTTTTATTTATAGTTTTTGGGATAATCTAATGTAATTAGAAATACTTTTGAAACATTTTCCAAATATTTTGGTGCCATAAATTGCTTTAGGCAATTGCTAACTTCTTTAAATCTACTAGTAAATATACTTAAAATTTCAATTTTAGTAATTTTAGAATTTTATTAGTTATATTAATTAATTTTGGCGACGTGTAAAAACTCTAAAAATAATTTATATTCACTTGAAACTATCTAAATCTACACGGTACTTAGAATTTTAATTTTAATAATATCAGAATCTGTTTTATACTTTATAGGATAATCCAATCTGTAAATTCGATAAGGTAAAACACTTGTTAAGTGTTTTATCTCATCGAATTTACGAGAACGAGATATCCATCAATTATAATCCAAAGTGAGTATAGCTCTATTTATTAGAAAATCTTCTAAATGTTTAGGTGCCGTAAAATGTTTTAAAAAACATTGTTATCGCCTTGAAACTGTCTAAATCTACGAAAAAATATACTCAAAATTATAATTTTAGTAATTTTAGAATTTCTTTTGGTATACTTTTTGGAAAAACTCAACTTGATTACATCCTTAATTTTGTAAAATGGTTTTAAATAGTTTTGCGACGTGAAATAACGTTAAAACCAATTGTCATCGACATAAAACTGACTAAATATACTAAAATATCGTAAAATTTTAAATTTGGTAATTTTAGAATCTTTTTAGTTACAGTTTTTGGCATAATCTAATGTAAATTATACCCTCACTTTTGAAAAATCTTCTAAATATTTTAGCCATTTGAAAAAACTTTAAAAACAGTTGCTATTGACTTAAAACTGTCTAAATCTACTAAAAATGTACTTAAACTTTCAATTTTAGTCATTTGAGAATTTCTTTGGGCATAGTTTTTAGAATAGTCCAATGTGATTACATGCTTAATTTTGATTTTTATTTCTAAATAGTTAATGAGGTAAAATAACTTTAAAAAGAATTTTTATTGACTAAAACTCTCTGAATATACTTATATTTTTATTTTTATAAAATTATTAACTTCTTTAATTATAGTTTTTGAGATAATCCTATGTAAATAAATCTATAATTTTGAATATTTTCTAAATATTTTGGCGACGTGAAAAAACTTAAAAAACAATTGCTATTGACTTGAAACTATCCGAATCTACTAAAGCACTTTAGTTATAGTTTTTAGTATAATCTAATGTAATTAGAGTTTTACTTCTAGAATTTTTTTTAAATATTTAGGCGACGCGAAAAAACTTCGACATGAAACTCGAATCTAAATGGATATTTCGAATTATGATATTAATAATTGTAAAATGTGTTAATTTTTTGTTTCGAAATAATTTATAGTGATTACAGCCTTACTTTTGAAAACTATTTTAAATATTTTGGTGAAAAATCTTTAAAATCAATTACTTTCTATATAAAATTGACTTAATCCATTAAAGAGGTACTTAAAATTTTAATATTAATAATTTTAGAATTTTCTCGTGTATAGTTTTTGGAATAATCCAACGTTATTATATCCTTACTTTTGAAAAATCTTGGAAATACTTTAGTGACGTAAAAAAATTAAAAACCACTACTATCGATTCAAAACTGACTCAACCAAAAAAAATCTTCTTAGTTATATATAAGAATACTCAAATGTTTACATCCTTGATTTTTGAAAATTTTATAAATATTCTGGAAACGTGAAAAAACTTTTACTGTCCACTTAAAACTGTATGAATCTGATCCAGATCCAGATAATAGGTTGTTGAATAAAAAAATTAAGTGAAATAAACCAAGTGAATTTTTATTGATTTATTGATTTATTGATATTACTTTACATGTTCACTTCAAAAATAATAACAATTAATAAAAATTTACATATAACTTAACAATTTGGAGCAGGAACATGCGGGCGGAGTTCACATAGTGTTCTTCCACTCAAACCCATATTACTGGATGATGATATCCTCACCAGCAGTTATTTTTAGCCATTTTAGGCAATATTTTGGCCATTAATTAACTACTTAAAATTATAATTTAAGTCATTTTAGAATGTCTTTAGTTTTAGTTTTTATGATAACCTAAGGTAATTACATTCTTAGTTTTGAAAAAATCTTCTAAATATTTTGATACGTGCACAAACTTTATAATCAATTGCCACCAACCTAAAACTTTAAGAACAACTGCTATCGACTTAAAAATATCTAAATCTACGTTTTTAGTTTTGGTTTTTGTGATAATCTAATGTGATTATACTTTTGAAAAATCTTCTAATTATTTTGGCGGTAGAAAAAACTCAAAACTTCAACACTATTCTTCAGTTATAATTTTTCAGATAAACCAATGTGGGAACCAAATTTTAATTTGGGAAACATTTTTTAATATTTTAGCGACGTGAATAAAATTTAAAAAAAACAATTGCCATCGACTTCGAGACTGTCCGAATGTTTAATTTTAATTTTCGTAATTTTAGAATTTCTACAGTTATAATTTTTGTATAATAAAATGTGATTACATTCTTACATTTGAAACATTTTGGCGACTTGGAAAAATATAAAAGCATTGCAATCGATCTAAAACATTTTATTTCTACCAAAATTATACTAGAAATTGTAATATTTTTAATAGAAATCACACAAATCTTAAAACTCAAACTATCTATAAAATCATAAAAATTTTAAAAAGGTTAAATATATGTATACATCATTAAAAAGCCGACATTTATAATCCGAACCCACAATACTTCAATCCTTCTGCCCACTACCTACTCTTTGCTGACGATACATCATTGATAACATATGAGAAAACCATATGAAAAGCTCTTAACACTTTTCAAAGGCTGTTGACAGCAATGGTTTGCTAAATGAAAAATATCCTTCAACTCTAATAAATCCCATCTACTTATTCCATCCCACCGAGCTAGCACTTCTCCCTTCCATATATCCCTAAACAATACTAATATTCCTCTATCAGAGACTTGTAAATATCTGGGAATAACAGTTGATCCTAAACTCTCCTTCAAGACCTATACAAAAAAACTCAAAAGTAAAAAAAATAGGGCACAGCATTTTAGAGCTCTTACCTATACAAATCAAGGAATCTCAACAAAAATTGCGGTCAATATTTATAAAATGACTTGATTACGCTACAATCCTTTTTCATAATTCCCGCCCCCGTTTTAAGGAAAGTGAAAGATCAGCCATCAGAATATTAACAAAGATCAGGCATCCTCACAATTCCCTGCATAATTCATCTAACATTCTACTTTATAAAAAATCCCAAATTTCCATAATTAACCAATGCCTCATATATCTATCCATAAATTTTGCCACTAACACTCACATATTGCACATCCTTAACCACTTTTGTATCCAACTCAATCATAACATAACTCCTAAATCCAAAGATCTAGAATCCACAATCCACGAATTAATATCTACTTTTCATAGAACACAAGGCTAAAAGCAGCGACAACAAATGTCAAAAGGAGACAGACTGAAAGATCTATGGCCGATAGCCATGAAGAAAAAGAAAAAGAAGAAGACAAAGAACCACAAAAAATGTTATAATTAGATGTAACTACTGTCTTCAATAATGATATTTTCTCTCCCGCTAGAATGAAATACTTGATCAATCCTAAAACTTATTTAAAATCCAATTTTTCAAAGAAACCTTTTTGTGAAAATACTTTAATTCAGGAATATTATCGAAGAAAATCAAAGAATAAATAAAATACAAACTGTTTTCAATATTATAAAGTTATATCAAATATTAATTTAATTAATTTCTTAGAAAAACAAGACACTTCTATTTTAGCAGTATGGTAAAATATATAGACACATTTTTCCATGAAAATATATATTATATTAATTTTGAAAATCTATAATAAATACTACCAAAATCATTAAAAAATCATTTCAGTTCAAAACACTTTATATTATATTTTGGAATATTTTCGAAATTAAATACTTCTATTTTTTTAATTTAAAACAACATTGCTTTAATTCTAGACAGTTTATCTTCAATTTTCATTGATTTTTCAATTTTTCAGCAACTTTTTTCATTTACAGTAAATATATGTGTGTGTATGTTGTACATAGAAAAATAAATTTTGTTTTGTTTTTCTGTTTCTTCCTCCATTTTTTTTAATTTTACAGAATTTTCTGTTATCGGAATTTTTCAATCACTATTTATTTAGAATTTTCTAGATATTTTAAAAAATATTATCATATTATTTTCCTGATGCCTTAAAAGTGATAATTTTGCAGAACGGTTTTATTTTTTTTTTTGCAAATGATTAGATTTTTTCTAGTATTCCCTCTTCTTTAGCATTTCTAATTTTATATTCTATAAACTTAGTTTTTTTTCAAAAAGGAAACATTTTTTTAAAAAGTTTTTTAATTTTCAATCATTTCTGTTTTAACATTTTTACTTTTTGTGAGAGAATCTTTTTTGAATATTTCAAAATTTTCTGCGTTTGTATAAAATTTTACAGTATATTCTTTTGATTTTATTTTATGGAAACATTTCGCAATTTTCGGAGAATTTATCTAAGAATTTCTCTTCCAAATAGCAAGAATTTTCCTCTAAGATTTTAAAATATTAATTTCAACATGTTTTCTTTTTTTTAGACAAGTCTAATCTATTTCTTACTTAAGGAAATTTGCCACAGATCTTAAGAATTATAATTTAATAATTTATCTTCCAAATTAGCACATATTTTAAATATTTCTTACAGATTTGCAGAATTTTGTTGAACATTTTTTCCAAACAAAGAGAATATAGGTATTTTAGAGAGGGTTCTAAAATTTTAATTATCAGATTTTCTTCTATACAATTTTCTTAAAACTTTCCCAATTTCCGAGAAGATTGACAATCTGTCTACTTTTATTCTACAATACTATTCTAATAATCGAGAATTTTGTAACTATTTCTTGCTCAATCTTATTGTGATGTATAGAAATGTATATTTCTTTTAGAGATTTATAAAAAAAAATCCAGAATTGTATTTTCTTCTGGTTTTCGAGAAATCAGAAAATTTGCTTCAAGTCCCGTTTTTTGCAGATTTTTTTCTCTAAAACTTTAATCAATATCGTATTCTTTTTCGAAATTTCTAAACATTTCTAGCAGTTTCTTGTTGATTTCTTAAATTATTGAAAATCCAAATTCTAAATATAATTATGTAAGGTTGTGTAAGGAAATCTGAGGACCGTTTAAGGACATTTGATACTAGCTAACGATTACTCAAGGCCATACAATCCTCTATTATAATTATTATTCAGTCATCCAATGATTTTTCAAAATCTTCAAGTCATTTAAGGTTATTTATAGAAAGTAGACGATAATAATGGTCATTTAAGTTTCATCCAATGACCATTGAAGAACATTTAATACTGTCTAACTATTGCTTAAGATCATCCAACACTTATTAAAAATTATAGCATGATAATAATTATTCTTTAAGATCATCCAACGATTATTGAAGATCGTCTCAACATCTTAGAGGCATCAAACGATTATTTCAAGTCTTGTAAGAATAATTAAAATCATTAAACGATCTTAAAGTCATAAAGATTACTTATGGTTAGTAAAGTAAGTAAAGTAAGTGAATCATAGCATAGATTGATATAATCGTCATCTATGTATAGACCAAACGTACTCACAATCTTAATATATTTAGGGTAGCTCAAGGTTGGACGACTAGAATAACATAGCGTCAAGTACATATGTATGTATTTAAATTCACTTGTACGATAGATCAATGCAGAATTCAGGAGCAATCGCCGAAACACGTGTCAGGAAATTGATAGTAAATATATGAAATAAAACAAGTGTATTATTCCTAATTCCTATCCAGTGTGTTATATTTTTCATCAAGGGTGTAGCAAAGCAAGTATCAATCAATGCAGAATTCTTTGAGATAGGTCAAGAATGCGCTAGTGTAATATGAAGGTTTTTAAGTCAGGTCAAGAGTTCGTTGACCAAAGGTTTGAAATATTTGTTTAAGAATTAATTTTAAAAGTATTGTATACTTAAATTTTGGAAATAATGAATAATCTATTTTTTCTAAATGCTATAATTTCAACAATTTTCTTTGCTTTTTTTACTAAAATAAAGTAATTATTTAAAAAGATTTTAAATGGCTTTTCTAGAAAGAATCCGTTTTATATTAAATTTTCAACGACTTTTGTTTTTCCTATATCTCCCTTATAATTCATTAAACTTTAGTCAATAAAACAAGCGTTTAATGTCAATTTAATGGAATGAAGAAGGAGACACGATTACTTTGTTTTACTACTTTATTTAAAATTACACGTGACTATTGTTTCGAATAACAGCTAGTCATTATCAAACATAAAGTGTGTAACTTTATTTTAGGTAATGACTAGCTGTTAGTCAAAACTATAGCCACTTGTAGTTTTAAATAAAGTGGTAAAACAATGTAATCGTGCCTCTTGCTTCATTACATTAAAATTGACATTCTTCATTATATTCAAGATGTACCACAAAGTAAACTCCTCCACAAATCAATAATTTTAATGTAATTAAAAGTAAAGATGGAAATTACAATTAAAGCATAGAAATCTATCGATGCGCTTAAATTATTATAATACAAACTTAAAATCTATTTAAACAATTTCAAAGTGATTTGTGTTCTTATAATCATATACATCTATAAAAACATGAGAAATTAAAAGAAAAATGTTACACTTTTACTCGTTCTATATTTATTTATTTTTAAATTTTCTATTGCAAATATGTAAGGAGTGAAAAAACCCTTATTTAAATTATTTTGTTATTAAACATAAATTAGCACACGAAAAAATACCGGCCTATAATTTAATATGATATAATCAAGAGCTTCGAGTGCTTTTATTACTCGGGTTTTCCCCGTTAAATTACATCCCATCAGAATCTTCTTCTTTGGCAGGACAGGTTGCATTCTTCCGCACACGCTCATCTTCTCTTTTTTTCCTTATTTTGACACCGCAGCGGACTTCCCCTGGCCGAAACCGCGGGCTTATAAATGAGAAAGTTTATCATTTCTCCGATCACACGTCCACTGTCTTTGTTAGAGTGCGGACTATTCCCAAATAAATTAGTTAATAATTTAATAAACAAGATGAGACTACATTTTATCTTTTTCTACATCGTCCTGATCCTGGCCGTCTTCGCCGGGGAGGGTTACGCCGGAAGCAAACGCTGGAGGAAATTTGTAAGTTTTATTTTTTGTACTTAATAATATTTTCGATGACAACACTTCCAATACATACATTTGTTAGTGTGCCGATTTTTTTATAATATTTAATATTGTTACAAATTTTAATTATACATTGTGATTTGTATTTACATAATATAGGAGTTTTTTTAAACTCATAATATTATTAGATTGTTTACAAATGTTCTATTAGTGTTTCAAATTGAGCAATTATGAAGAATTAATTACAATTATGTAATGATATTTTGAAAAAGAAAAACTGAACAGACGTTTCAAACAATTAATAAACCATGATTAAATTAAACTTTAATATATGATATTTATTCCAATCATTGAATTAAAAATAATTATATTTCAAACAAATGTGTTTATAATTTCGAATAGTAAACTAAATTTTGATGTGATTGCTTAAATTAAAAAAAAAAGTAGAGTAGAGCAAAGTAAAGCACACCAGAACATGACAGAACAACATCAAGCAAAACAGTACAGAACCGTTAGTTAACCAGTTTATTTTGAAAATTGCAGATAATATGTTTTTATATAACAGATTACAACGTTCCTTAACATATTTTAGTAAACTAATTGAAAACTTGTTTGTATGATGAATATTTTAAAAATGCTTTAAACATAAAATATATTACTCACTTAGTATTTGACTAGAAAAATCAGATATTAACTAAACAGTTGGTCAATTTAATCTCAACATTTTCTCTGTTATCTGATTTATCCTATTGTAATTATATCATGTCTTGAGAGTAATTAGTTTTTCATTTTTTAAATATTTGCATTAAAAAATTCAATTTCTGTCAACATTCAAAACTAATTGTTTTTACAAATAAATCTGAGACAGCTATCAAACACTTAAAAATATGTTGGTCGAAAAAATGTATTTTCTCATGAAAAAGAAAGCAGTTTTGAATTTAAATGTTTAAAATAGATAATAACAGTTGAAAATTTAAAAAGATGTTTGAGCAATTGCAATTGTTTGTTATAAATAAAATGAAAATACATTTATTATTTAATAATATAACAATTTATTTTCAGTTTATAAATAAATTGTTATGATATTAAGAAAGAAACGCATTTTTATTTATCTTATAAAATTTATCACGAAATAAATACGTTCAAGTTTTCTCTTCAAACAATCGAAATTTTATTCTGAGAAAAATAAAACAGTTCAAAGCGCAAAACAATTTAATATTCAACATAAAATCCAATTATATTTTTTTATAGAAAAACAAATAAACACTTATAAATATTAAGCATAATTTAAAAAAATTGAAAATTTGTATTAACAAAACAATGACATTTAGGTAATAAGAAACAGTTAAGATATTAATTAAAATGACGGTGGTGGCCATTGCTATGCGGTAGTTAATTTTAAAGGGTAAATAAAAATACTTTCGACGTTTTTATACAATCAATAGTTTATAAAAACGTCGAATAAATTATTTTTATTTACTGGTTAAGATATTAAAACATATTTTAAATTTACCTTTAAATTTAAAAACATCATAGTACTTTCCCTATATTTTTCTCGAAAACTATGAAGTTTACGCAAAAAGGATATTCCTAACCATTTGCTTAATTTTGGATTATTTACATTGTGTATTAGTAATAGGCAAAATATATCAAGATTATTAATTTTAATTTTTTAAGTAAAAAAACTTTATTAAAATCACGGTATAGGTTTCAGTTTTTAACTTTTGTTTGAAAAGTTATGTAATATTTTTCATATTTAGTACAATATGGAAAATAAACAAAAACCGCCTCGAGTAAATATCTACTTCCTGTTTATGTTTACCAAAAGCTTTTCAGTTCCAGTTTTTAATGATAAAATCTTAAGTTTAAATTTTCATCTCAATAGGATCATGCATTTTTGAGATACAGCGCCCACAGACATTTTCATGCACGAAAACAATATGTTCCCTATATATTCTATATAGGGAAAGTAAAAATTGCTTTAAGCAATTGCAATTTTTCACAAAATCAATTAATACTTTAGATTTTTTTAAATAATTGAAAATTATAAAGAAAAGTTAAAATAGTTAAAACATTTTTTAATCATTCTGAAATTTAAGGTTAAAAAGTGAAAAAACCTATTGAATTTTGATACAAAGATAGAGTACAGATTGATAAAAACATTTGAGGAAAAAGACCGACGGTCGATAACCCAAACGATTGGACTTACTCTTATTTTAAATTAAAATGTATTTGTTCTAAATGTATTTCTGTTTGTCCAAGTAAAGATATTGTTCTTTCTCTAAAAACATTTAAAAATGTTCTTTAAATTAAAACTTAAATTCTAACAAGAAAAGATAACATTTAAAAAATTATATATAACTTGCTCTAAACAATTGAAATATTTTTGATAAATAAATTGTCAAAAAAAAACAGTTTATATTAAAATAAAATATTTTACAAGTTTCTTTAAACAATTGAATGGTTTGACAAGATGCATTCAAATTTAATATTAAAACTTTTCTCTAACTGAAACAATTGACCCTATATCAATGGACAAAAAAGGCAGAAAGACCTCTGGTCGATAGCCTTTTGATAGATTAAATCACTTCATTTATTATTAACTATGTTATTGTAAACACAGTAAAATTTGTCAATAAATATATGTATCTATATTCCGTTAAACAATTGAAAGTTTCCACAAAAAAAACAATTGAACAATTTTTTTAATGAGGAATAAGTCACGATGACTTATTTTACCACTTAATAAAGACACGATAACTTTGTTTTACCACTTTAAATAAAGATATACCAAAAAGGGAACGCTTCCACTATTAAACATTTGGACAATTTTTAATTTTTAAAATAACAATTGCATTTTGACAAGAAAAAATTTCAAAATTACTTCGAATAATTAATATTCTACAAAGAAAAAAAACATTTAAGAAAAAAAAACATTCTAAAATTTGTTTCTAAGAAAAGAAAAAAACAATTGAATTTTGACAAGAAAATACAGTTGAGATTAAAAAATACAGAAATTTCACACAATTCTTTTAGGCAATTTAAGTTTTTGACAAGAAACAATTGAAATTTAACAAGGATGAAAACTGAAATTTAAAATAAACTTTAATATTTACCATAAATAATTAAAATATTTTTTTTACAATAAACCTGATTTTCGTAAAATAGAATGGATATTAAAAATTTTAAAAAAATAATCTCATTAAAACAATTAAATTTTTTAACTAAAAACAATTGAATTTTAACACTTAACTTTTAAACTTTATTTGAATATTTGCTCTAAAGAGTTCTTAACATATTTTAAATAAAATTTATTTATTTAATTTAAATAAATGTCAAAAAAAACCTTGAAAAATATTTTCATTAAACAATTGAAATTATAAATAAAGAAAAACAATTTAATTTTGATAAGATAAAACAGTTGAAATAATAGAAATGTATTTTTAAATTTCCTTTAAACGATTAAAATATTTAATTAAAATAAATGATAAGAAAAAAAAAACAGTTAAAAAAATTTATATATTTTGACAAAAAAACAACAATTTAATTTAACACTAACAATATTATTTTTTTTTTATTGATAGACCAATTGAAATTTAAATAAAATTAAAATAGTTCTAAAATTTACGTTAAAAAGTGAAAAAAATTCGATTTTTAAAAAAATTTTATCTTAACTTCAAATGTGAAGTTAAAGACGCAATTTTAACATGTTTCACAATAAATTTAAATTTATAAAAATATAATTAACATAAATGCAGATGACACGGCTATAATTGTGCATGCCCCCACTCAAGTGAAGGCACTTAATACTCTCCAGGCTGATCGACAGTATCCAATTGTGGTTTGTCAAATGGCAAATCACAATAAATCGAAACAAATCGCAACTTTTTATTCCCTTCCGCCGCCCATATAATTCCTCTCATTACATAAACATAAATAAGCATCATGTATCACCTTCACCTACATGCAAATATCTTGGCATTACACTTGACACCAAATTATCCTTTAAAATTCACACCCAAAACCTTAAAGCAAAAGTCAAGAATAGGGCCAGACACTTTAGAGCATTATCCACCAAAACTGCAGCACAAATATGTACAGTTTTAATAAACCCATCGTTTTAAAGAACTTACAAGTATGTGAACGATCAGCCCTTAGAGTGCTTACCAAGCTGAGATACCCTAATAATCCTCTACACAATCCCTCTAACAAACTCCTTTATGAAAAAACTAAAATAATCTCCATTAAACAACGCCTAGTATACCATATGCTTGATATCATTAATCTCTTAGGTATTCCTCGCAATCCTAACATTATTCCAGAGCCTAAAAATCCCACCATTACTATTTATTGATTCATATTACCTTTTTACTATAGTCGAGCTATCACAATAATAATGTGCATTCTAGCTACAAAAAATGATAAAGAATCATTTTAATATTTTTCATAAAAAAATTGTCAAGAATAAATAATTGATTTTTTTTCACAAAAAAAAAACAAATTTCGACAAAAAAATCATTTTAATTATTGTCTAAATAATTAAAATATTTTTGATTAAAAAAATGGCAAAGACAAACGATTGTAAATTTTAACAAAAAAATGAATTTTGACAAAATGTTGAAGTTAAAATAGTTATTTGTACAAGAAATGTGGAAATGTTACGCTTTTCCGCACGAGAGTAGGATGTTGGTGTACGAGCGAGCGAAGCAAATACATAACTTTAAAACATCAGCTTAATGTTGCTCTAAACAATCGAAAGTTTTAATTTTAAAAACGAAAAAAGGGCCGGCAAATAATTTTGTAAATGCTATTTGCTATTTTAATACAAATACCCTTATAAGTGAAGTGAGGAGCCCTATTCTTGATTATAAGCTTAACACTTGCTGTGTGAGCCTTGAAATTAATTTGGGATCTAGCGATATTCCTAGGTATTTACAGTTTTGCGATGGAGGTATTTGGGGGTTATTCAAGGATACAAAAAAGGGAGAGTTTGAAGCACGATGGAAAGGAATGATCAGATCAAAACAAAAACAGTTTAATTTCTTTCTACGTTTTTTGCTGTGCTTTATTGCGAGTCAGATAAGTCGTCTTTCATCTAATAAAAACAAACATTAAAAGCTTTCAAACAAATGATTAAAGATAGCTCAAATTTCAGCAAAAAGAAGCAAAAAATTTTGTTTAAAATAGTAAAAAAGTTTTGAATTTCGCTTTAAACAAAAAACTTAGAATCAACTAATAAGATCTGATTAAAATTGACTTGAAAATATCTTTCACACAGAATAACAGTAGCTACCATCGTGATGGCTTGCAAATAGTTGTAATTTCACCAAAAAATACATTTGAAATTATATTAATGTTGCATGGCTTATGTAACCCTTGTATATATTTAACTAATTAGAGGGTGGGATAGAGGCCACACACTCACCCTACATATATATGTTAACTTAAACTACAACACTGTTTGTGGTTTTTGAATTTTAGATACATATTATTGTTAGCCTAAATTTATTATAAATAATAATGTTTTATCAATGTTTTTTTCTGTATAGTGTTTATAATTTGAGATAATTGTTTATTACTAACTTTATTTTTCGTTGTTTCAGGAAAAGAAATTCAAGAACGCGTTCGGTAAGGCGAGAGACGCACTTCCTGTCGTCCAGCAGTACGCAGGGCTCATCGGTGGCTTAAAAGCTCTAGGGAAGTGATCCGGACCGGAAAGTCCCGAATTATATTTATTTTTAGTTTAGGCCACCCCATCCGCCAAATATAATTACGCTTTGTTCTCCTGTTTTGCTCCTATTCAATTTCCTATGTTCGAGTTTTATCGAACGACACTTGTGAGCTTGTAAAATAAACATAATTCATCATCAAAAAATTATTATTTCATATAAAATTTAAAATATTGTTAGTGTTATCCATCTTACTGGGTTAATATTAATGTGAAATATAATTGAGAGACGTACTTACCAGTATATTTTTTATATACTGGGAAGTACGTCTCTCAATTTTATTTCACATTAAAATTTAAAAGTCCTAATAGGTCGTACACAAAAAAACTCCAGACTTGTTTATGTAACAACTTATTTTAAAAGAAAAAAAAAAGAATCATTGTATGTCCAATTATGAAGTTTTAAAGAAATAAGGGTGTAGCAATTTGTTGAATTAATAATGTAAAAGTCTCCAGGATAAAGATGTTTCTAAGTTTAGACTAGTTATTAAATGAAACATTGAGTCTCTTTACTTTAAAAAAATATGAATAACGGAGACTCAATCTCATTTAATAGTGTAGTTCATCTTCACGTAACTCAACAATAATTAGTTGGTTTAGACTAGTTAGTTTTGAAATATACGATTGTAATGTTTTTCTGACTTAATAATTTATTTTATTTATTATTCAATGGTTAGAAAATATTATTATGCCAACAATTACGTTAATATAATTTAATTAATCAACAAATAGTAATGATGATGATTATGTTGTTATATGTTTATATTCAATACTAAACTTAAAAAAAACTGTAAATTGTATACAAGTTTATATATGTTTAATATTTAATAAATTATTATTCCTTTATATTTTATTGTTTTATTGTGGTTGTACAGGAGGGTGTCTTCATTTCGATGAGATTAAGCAAAAAATTATTAAATACTAATTTTTTTATAAACTTCAAAATAAAATTGATACTGTCTGAGCTACACTCTTGATGTAACGATTAGTTTTGTACTTTTAAAATGAATTTTGGAAACACGTGTCAGGCAATTGAAAATAAAAATATTATGGAACTTAACAAGTGTTTTACCCCATCGAATTTTCAAAATAAAACCTGAATTGACCGATTTTTTTTCTAAGATAAGGCAAAAATGATTCATTACTTTTTAAATAATCTTCAATTCTTAAGAAACCTGGAAGAAAACATACTGAAAATTCTATATGAATTGAAATAAAAAATATAATTAAGAAGATAACTGTTTAAAGCCTAGAAGATTCGAAAAAAATTCTCTAAATAAATTAAATAAAGCAAAAATTATTTCAGAACCCTTTTGAAAAGCAATTTATATAGAAATTCTGAAAAAATTCGATAATTGCTTGAATATTTTGATACCAAAACTAAAAGAGATGCTGGAAAATTTCAACAGAAATTATTAGAAGATCCTTAAAGAATGCCAGAAGAAGAGTTCTAAAAAAATCTAACAAAAACTCTCATAAATTTGAAAATAGGGTTATTTTATTTCAAAAAAATTATGAAACAAAGCAATTAAATACTTAATGCTTCTTTGAGAATCCACTATTTTTAGAAACCCACAAGGAAACTTACTAAAAAAATAATAGAATAATTAAGAAATATAATTGATTAAAAATTCACTTGGTTCGTTTTACTTTATTTAATAAAATATATTTTTAATTAATTACCTATTATTATAATATATCACCAAGTGATAAATGAGAAACAAATACAAGAAATATTAAGAATAAATTTACAATTTAGAAATATTTTTTTTAAAGCCATAATTTGGAAAAAAATTATTTGAATTAACTAAAGTTATAAATTATTGAAACTTGGAAAGTATTTTGAATATTTCCTTATAATGTTGCATGAAAATTTGTTAAAAACTAAATGGCGGTACTGAAAATTGAAGTTAAATGTACAAAAAAACGGCATTCGATAATTTAAAACATTCCCAGAAAATCATCTAAACTCGAATTTTTTTCAAAAGTATCTTCAATTAATGTATTTTGTATAGTTTACATTAATATTTAACGAAAATTTTCTGCAAACAAATTGGCGGCACTGAAAATTGAACCTTAGTAACGAGAAATTCCATTCGTTCATTTAAAACATTACTAGAAAAGAATCTAAACTAGAATTACTATCAAAACTTTAAAGCGTATCCTCAATTAACGTATTTTGAATATTTCACCATAATATTTTATTAAATAATGTTAAAAATAAAATGGCGAAACCGAAAATTGAACGGAAATTGCAGTTAGTAATTTAAAACATTGCCAAAAAATAATTTAAACTGAAATTACTTTCAAAACTTCAAAACCTATCTTTAACAAATGTATTTTGAATATTTTACACCAGACATACAACTGGGAACTATAATTTGTAAACTGGAAACTTTAAACCTTGAATGAGTAAATTCCAAACTTTAAACCCTAAACACTAAAATTCTAAACTCTAAATCTAGATGAATGAGGCACATTTTTGAAACCATTTACTATGTCAGGTTTTTATTAAGTCTAAACGTAAAACTGTGAAACCTTGAATTATAATATCTAATATACAAACTTTAAACACAGAACCATCCAATTCAAACTCCAAACTTGAACTATAAATTCCAAAATTTATTTTAAATAAAAATTCTAGATTTTCAGCTCTGAACTCTATAAACTCGGAAAATAAATGCACAAACTAAAATTTTAAACTCTAAACTTAAAACTGTAAGTTCTAATCCTTGAACTATAGTTTGTTTTAGTTTTATTATTATAATTTGTAAACTACAAACTCAAAACCTAAACACTAAAATCCAAACTGCAAACTTTAAATAAGAAATTATGGAGGTTTTCACTTCGTGATACATTTTGATAATTCACAATAAATAAAACAATTAACACATTATTGTTTGATAATAACAGACTAAAGTTACAAATGTAAATAAAAAAGTGATAGAAGCAAAGTTAATTGTTTTATTTATTGTGAATTTCAAACTTTAAACTCTAAATTGTAAACGTAAAACTGTGAAACAAAAAGTCTAAAATTTGAGATATAAACCTTATAAACTAGGAAAATAAACGTAAAACTCTAAACGTAAAACTGTGAACTCTAAACTCCAAACTATAATGTATAAACTACAAACTTCAAAATACTTAAATCTAAAGTCCAAACTTGAAACTCTTAATTCCAACTCTAATCCCTTAACTTTTTACTTTGAAATATACAGTATAAACTCGGAAACTAAACACTAAAACCAAAATTCTAAACTCTAATTTGTAACTGTGATACCTTGAACAGTAATTTATAATTTAGAAACTCTAGACTCAAAATCGTTAAATCCAAACTCCAAACTGTATGCTCTAAATTCCAAACATTACAATCAATACAATTTCTAGATTTTGAGCTATGAACTTTATAAACTCAGAAATTAAACGCTAAAACTAAAATTTTAAATTCAAAATAAATAAAGCAATTAACTTTGTTGATATTATCTTTTATTTGCACTTGTAACTAGAGTCTTGAAGTTATCAAAACTATAGTTACAAGTGTAAATAAAAAGTGATACCAACAAAGTTAATTGTTTTATTTATTTTGAATTATCAAAATATATCACAAAGTGAAAACCTCCACAATTACTTATTTATAAAATTTTAAACTCTAAACTTAAAACTGTAAGTTCTAAACCTTGAATATAGTTTAGTAGTTTTTTTATAATTTGTAAACAAACCTTAAACTTAAAACCCGAAAATTCAAACTTTAAACTCTAAATTGAAAACTTTAAACTGTGAAATAGAAAATCTAAACTCTGAGTTTGAAATTCGAGCTCTTAAACCAAAATTCTAAACTTAAAACTGTAAACTCTAA
This sequence comes from Ontholestes murinus, assembly GCA_963969525.1. Lineage (NCBI taxonomy): Eukaryota > Metazoa > Arthropoda > Insecta > Coleoptera > Staphylinidae > Ontholestes > Ontholestes murinus. The sequence goes on from OZ018396.1 coordinate 38,726,207, forward strand.
ACTATAATTTATAAACTACAAACTTTAACTTCAAAGTCCAAACTTGAAACTTTAAATTCCAACTTTAATCCCTAACAATAAACTATTTACTTTGAAATTCTGAGCTCTAAACTCTATAAACTCAAAAACAAACTCTAAAACCAAAATTTTAAACTCTAAATCTAAAACTGCAAGTTCTAAACTGTTAGATAATCTAAAGTAATTTAAAGTTTTAAAAAAAATGCAATTAGGAAGACAAATTTCTGATAAATTCCTATAAAATAAAAACTGATTTGGAAAATGGAAAATTTTAGCAATCTAGAAAAGAAATTATTGTCCGAAGTTCTAAAACAAATCATTTATTGTTTTTGCGATTAAGTACATCAAATTCGACGATCTAAATTTAAACGGTCCATTAAATAAATATTTCTTCACTTTCCTACTTGGCTAATAGCAGCAACTCCCTGAACGACTGGGACGACTTTTTTAACATCATGTGCGACGTGCTTTATTTTCTTCACCTAAAAATATTATATATTAATTACAAACACATAATATGATTTTAGTTGAGTTACAGTGAAAGCGGTAATTATCAGATTAAGTTCGTATAAAATTACCCTTTTATAATTAGATAGGTCTGAGATGTAAACTTACGAATTTCTTCCAGCGGTGTTTACCTTCGACATCCCCGCCGAGCAGGGCTACAAGTAGCAACATGCAAATGAAGAGCGGCAGTAATTTCATCTCTTCAGGTCCTGATACGCGATAACTGATATCCAAAACGATGATAAAGCAGTCTTATTTATATACGTGCCACGGGATAACAAAAGGGGGGAAGGTTTTCCTTTAAGACGGCCTAGCAATAAGATAATGGAGATAACGGGTATCGCTTACAAGGATTCTCAAGTGGTTCGGGGAAGGTATGTGTTTAATTAGTTCTTGAAAATGTTTATCCTATACTTTGTGCTCTGATTGCCTAGTAAAGTAATAAAGTAATCTCCTTGCAATTCAAACTGTATCTTATTTTATTAACATTATGACACATCTGGTAATGGCCTATTACACATTACCAAATCGAAATTTTTAATTTAATTAATTAAAACTTACCTACGGTTAGATCCGTATAAAACTAATCATTGTGCGAACAATGTCTATTCAATTAGTGTAAATAACCGGTTTTTATTTTTCTCTCTCGAGACATTAGGATTTAATCATAGTTATTATCCTGTACAAGGTTAATTCGTTGTAATGGATGTGCGCCGATCCCGAAACGCGGTAATCTCCGCAGAAGTTGTGTCAGAGGAAAGTCGTGGCAATTATCTTCCGTGAAATGAAATTCCGATGCGATTCGCCGCCGGATTTTCCTGCGTTTAACCACTCTGTGGAATATTTATGGCCGAATGCGGAATTTGCGACAGGAAGAGATTAGCGCGCGCTCGCTCGTAATAATTAAATTGATATAATAAATAAATCACTGCGTTGTCAATAGAAAAAAAAATTAAATAGATGATTTTACTAGAGATTTAAATTTAATAAACGATTACAGCCATTGTTATCTCATCCACCTCCAGTTAATAAAACATAAACGTACGTTTAATAAATAAATATTTAATTTAAATTTTTAAATAAAATTTCTTTTCATCTGATCATTGATTTAATTTTTAGTTTTAATTAATTTATTTATTTATTTCATATTTTTACTTTCCCTATATACGTAGTATATAGGGGAAGTATTGTTTTCGTGATTTTTTTTTCAAAAATTTTTTTTGCGGAAATATCCGTTTTGGGGTCCCCTGAACCCAAAACACTAATTTCTGGAAAAAAAAAAATTGTGTCTGTGTGTGTGTGTGTGTGTGTGTGTGTCTGTCTGTCTGTCTGTCTGTCTGTCTGTCTGTCGGTGGGTGCTGTATCTCAAAAACGAAGGATCCGAATGACACGAAACTTTAAACTTAAGGTTTTGTTGTTAAAAACTCGATCTGAAAAGCTTTTGGTAAGCATTCATAAACCGGAAGTGGTTGTTTACTCTAGGCGTTTTTTTGTTTTTTCGTAATATTTTTCTAAATTTGAAAATTTTTAAAAAATGGTTCAAACAAAAGTTAAAGGGAATGAAAAACTGAACAAGTTTTATTCGAACATGTTTTTCATAAAATTTTAAACTTTTGAGAAAAAAAATAAAAATTGAAAATTTTGACATTTTTTGCCAATTGCTAATAAACTATAGGACTTATATGAAATTTCTATAACAAATAATTGTAGAGAATTTAAAACTGGACAAATTATTAAGGATAACTTTTTGCATAAATATCATAGTTTTTGAGTAATATATAGGGAAAGTACTATGATGGCCACATCACCATTTGTTCTTTAATGATTGGTTTCGTTGGTAAGATCGGTCTTAAAATACTCTTCAATTATATGGACCCCATATTATGTAACCTATATTTTTATAGAGAAAATTTTGATATAAATCAAAAGAATCAGTTTTCATTTGCGCTTCTTACATAATCTAGTATCAAGTAATATTAATTGTTCACAACTTATCGCGAAGATACTTTTAGCAGTTCCAGTATCTGACAGAAATACAAGAGAAACATCTACCACCTTTAAAATTGCAATAACCACTACGAACTATAGTTTTTACAATCCACTAATTAGAATTTTTTGTTTCGGTAATATTTTATTAAAACACTATCCTTCATTACTTTTTAACATCCCTGATACTTTATTTTGCATATACAATAAGTCAAAATTATATGTGCATTATTGGTTTTAGTCTCAACTGAAATATAATCTATTTAGTTCAATTTATTTTAATTAAATACATTTAATTATATTAATTAATGCTGTATCTCGCTTATTTTTGATCCGATTTCAATAAATAAAGTACCAAATGACATCATTTGTAAAAGACTTCTATATGAACTGAACTGGAATTTTTATCTTACATCCAGTTTCTGGCAAAAGACAATCAAGTATTTTTTTCAAATTGCACTGCATATATATTTTTTATTCATCCACAAGGAGATTTTTTTTTCTGAATATAAAATTGTAAACAATTAATAATAATGATTTATTAACGGGACATCGCCCTTTACATATATACAATAACTAAATTTAATTATGCATTTCTATAAAATAATAAAGTACTCTTATGCTAAAAATATACGCCCTCTACAAATATATAATACCTAAAATATACATTTCTATAAAGTAAAACTAATTTTATTCTATAAACACACAATATCATTTGGCTATATGCACTAGGTCGAGCGAGTACAAATATGACTTGAAAGCTATCAAGTTTGCAGAATATAAATACATCAAACAAAATTCGAGAAATTGAGTAATTTATGAAAAAAAGAATCCAAATGTCTGGTTCTGGTTTAAATCGATGGGAGGGCAGAGAGTTCCGCCGCACGTAGGCCCCAATGGGCCCTTTGTGCGTCCTCCCATCTGAGTCCTCATTCCTTGCCACGGTCAAGCCAACCCAAGGCATTGGCAAATGCCTTTCCCATTGTGGATTTACGTAGGTTGGATAACACGGGGCAGTATAGCAGTAAATGCTCCGCGGTTTCCTCTTCTGCTTCACACCCTCTGCAGATAGGACTAGATTGTAGTCCCAGTTTGTACAAGTATGATCGTAAATTGCAGTGTCCTGTAAGAAGCCCTACCACCTTCCGTAGGTTTAATCTGGACAGTTGCATACAGTATCTTGCCGTTTTGCTGTTCATTGGGATGAAATTTGTTGAGACTCTACAGCCAGGTGTGTTGTCCCATCGCTCCTTATGGCAGTTTTCAGTAGAGTACTCAGATCTAGCAAAGATGGCAGCAGGGAGGAATTCTGTCCGCTTACCGTTTGTCCGGATGCCTTCCTCGCCAAACCATCTGCTGTTCTGTTCCCTCTGCTGTTGTTGTGTCCTTTTACCCAGCATAGAGTTATCTCGTTGTCATGAGCCACTTCTTCCAGGGCTTCACAGCATTCCAACGTTAGTGCTGAGGTTATTTTGCAGTTGGCAATGAATAAGATTGCCGCTCTGCTATTCGTTATAATGTGTATATTTTTACCCTTAATCTTCTTGTCAGAGATTGCTTTTACTGCATATAGTATACCCACGAGTTCCACCATTGTTGGTGTGCTCATTATATTACCTATAGCAGGACTGTTGTTTAGGGATAGATTTTTGCAGAAAATTCCTATACAGCTCCTATTTTCGTTGACGAAATGTCTTTGTGCTTGCTTCCTATTCCTGAGTTTTCGAATCTCAGGTCTATTTGAAGCTTCCTGTTGAAAATGTACTTTCGAGGGATGTTGTCCACCGGCATCATAATCTCGGGATTACTTTTCCTTAGATCCTCTAAGATTATGTGGTGTTCACCTCCTCCGTTGCTTACAAGCCATGTCTTTGTTGCTCGAAGCCTTATTGCCGCAGTTGCTGCCTGTTCTCTGATAAATATGTCCAAGGGTGACAGGTGCAGCAGGGCTTCTAAAGCCGCTGTTGGTGTTGTTCTCATGGCTCCTGTCGCGCTTAAAAGGGCGCTACGTTAAACGTGGTCTAGGAGCCTTGCGGCTGATTTCGTGGTAGTTTTTAGCCACCATATTAATGATGCATATGCCAACATTGGCCGCACTATGGCTGTGTAGATCCATAGGGTTACCTTTGGAGATAGTCCCCATGTTTTCCCCACAGCTCATCTGCATTGCCAGAGGGCTATGCATGCTTTCTTAGATCTCTCCGTCAGATGGGCATTCCAGTTTAGTTTTTTGTCTAGAAGAATGCCCAAATATTTGACTTCATCTTTCAGGGTGAGTTCTTCACCCCGAAAGCTTGATGGTTTGAAATCTTTAATCTTACTTCTCCTTGTGAACAGTACCAGTTCCGTTTTAGTCGGATTTACGGATAAACCCTGGTATGTGCACCATTTGTTTACTGTGTCAAGAGCCTCTGACATACGTTTCGCTAGCATACTTTCCGAGTTGCCGGAAAGTAGGATCGTTATATCGTCGGCGTATCCTACTGCGTAGAAGCCCTGTTTATTCAGTGCCTCAAGTAGCTCGTCTACGACTAGGTTCCATAGTAGGGGAGACCGCACTCCTCCCTGTGGGCAACCTTTTGCGACCCGCCATACAAGTTTCGTGTCGCCTATTTAAATCTTGGCTGCCCTCCATTGCAACATGTTGGAGATCCACTGGCTTAGAGCCACCGGAACTCCCCTGCGTCGAAGTGCCGCTGTTATCTTTGAGAAGGAGGTCTTATCAAAGGCTCCTTCAATGTCCATAAAAGTCGCCAGAGTGAAGGTTTTTTGCTCAAAGGATCGACCAATTCTGCTTACCACGGTGTGCAGGGCCGAATACGTCGACTTGCCTTCACAGTATGCGTGTTGATTGGGATGTAAAGACTATTTCCCTAATGTATCCGTCGCAGAGCCTCTCAAGTATCTTTAATAGAAAAGATGTGAGGCTTATTGGTCGGTATGCTTTCGCTGTGGTGTAGTCCAAGCGTTCTGGTTTTGGTATGAAGATTACTTTAGTTTCCCTCCATGCATAGAGTGTGTAGCTGAAGGCAATACACCCCCTGTACACGCCTACGAGGGTGTCCAGGATAACATCCTTGCCCCACTGTATTAGAGCCGGATAAATCTCGTCCAACCCTGGGGATTTGTATCGTGAGGAACTCCTCATTGCCCAGTCTACCTTTTCCCTGGTAACGATGGAGCCCGCCAGGTCCCAATCCGGTTTGGTTCGGGACTCTGTGGAGGTATCCGTAGGGCTCCACTCCTGGTTAAAGGTACAGCCCGGGAAATGGGTCCTCAATAAGAGTATGCCTGTGTTTTCAGGTAAGTCCGTACAAGAGCCGTCCTCCCTTTTAAGGCTAGTGAATTTTGGTAAGGGGTTTCTGGAGAGGGCCTGTTTTAGACGTGATGTTTCCGAGGCATTTTCTACTTTCGAACAGAAAAGCCTCCAGGCCTCTCTCTTCCTTTGTCTTACCATTTTTTTTATAGTCATGTTGTACTATTTTATATTTGTTCCATTCGGACTCGTTTTGCATATTCATGGCTTGTTGTGTGCCCTTCTTGCTTGTTTTTTCAGCGCCTCAAGTTCTGCGCACCACCACGCATTTGTGGGTCCCTCGTCTGTTCTAGTTTTTAGAGGGCATGCTTTCTTTCTTTCTCTACGCTGATATGATTCCCTTCTGAAGAGCATTAGTTATATTCTTGAGGTCGGGTATATCTTTTATTGGCTCTTTACCTTGATCCCTAGTTTTGGAGATCTTAGTGAGGGTCGTTTTGAAAATTTCCCTCTTTGTCAGTCTTGGATCCCTGTACTGGGTAGTGTTTGAGCCTCTTAATGTAACTTGGAATTTTATCCATCTATGGTCTGACATTGTAATTTTTTGAGATACGTGCCAGTTCTCTACATACTTTGTAATGTGAGTACTAGCAAGCGTGAGGTCAATACAACGGGAGCTTACAAAAGTCGGTTCGTTACCTCTATTTACTATATCTAAGTTCCTACTTAGTATAAAGTCATGCAATAACTTACACCTGCGGTTGTTTTCTTGGCATCCCCATACCTGGCTCCGGAGTTGGAAGCTTCTTGTGGAAGTTATGCTGATGCTAGTGTCAGATACCTCATCTTTCAGGCAAAGCCTTACCCGAACAACCACAAGCTCCTCGGTAGATAGGTGCTGCATGAAGATGAGGTTGTATTTGTTAAGGCAGCATATGGCGGCCCTTGGTGTTTTACCTGCGGATATATAAAACAGATCATTGCCTGGTTTATTTAGTCCATGAACCCTGTTTTTAAAAACCCAGGGTTCTTGGATCAAAGCAATACAATCCTGCACCATATCAAGCTCTCTGCCTAAGGTGGCCGTTGCAGCTTTGCAATGGTGCAGGTTGCATTGAATTACCTCTGTGGGTATTATGTTTTTCCTTACCTTCTCTTTTCCTTTTTCTTTTATTGTCGGTTCAGATGGTGAAGGCTGTTTGTCTCAGCTTTTGGGGTGGTATCCGCTACAGTTACATAGCGCTCCCGACCGCTGCCTCTGGGTTCGTCACCGATCCCTGGGCTACCTCGACCTCCATTGAAGTCTTGGGCTCACACGTGTCTGTGAGTCCTTTCTTCATTTTTACAGGGATGTCGCTGAACATATATTTCAGCTGCATCCCCTTCTTTTCGATGGCCTCAGCGTCCACCTTGTCTACACCCATCACCAGGAGAAGTCCTTCCGATTTCTCCTGTGGTTTTGTTAGAAAGGTGCACCACCTTGCCGCATTAATACCTTTATTTAGGAAGCCCAGCCTCCTCAGAACCATTTCCGGTTCTTCGGGTTGGCCGGGAATCTAGATCGTGGTTTTAGTTAGTGTCGGCAGCTGGTCAACACTAACTATCGCGAGGGTCTTTCCACACCACCCTTCTGACGAGGCACTCACCTTGGCCTTCAGCCACTCTAGAGTTGCATCATCGTCGCAGGTGACCCTAAGGATTTCCCCCGCCAAAAGTACATCACTGAAGAGTGGGATGGTCTCGCTCCCACTCTGATGTGATCGTCCAAGCTTCTCCAGAGGCCTGCTTTGACTTTCCCTGCCACTTCCTCTGAGATCTTTCCTAGAGGATTGTCTGGGTCAATCAGAGCAACCCTCAGGTGGCTACTTGCCGCCTGCTTGTAACATTTCCCCGGTTTCTTAGTGGGGATTTTCGTCAATTTCCCTGGGTTCGTCTTTGCCCTCTTCCTGTTCCCAGGGGGAGTTCCAGACAATCCCTTGGATCTCGGCCTTTTGTTTTTCTCTGGCACAGGTTGTTTCTCTTTCGAGTGGCTCGTACTGGCCTTCACTGCCTCTTCTAGCAGACGAGCCTTCCTGCGTCTACGTATTTCTGCACCATTGCGGTTTTTCTTCTTCTTTTGGGTACTGCCATGTGCCACCAGCGTCACTGGTGGCTCCTGTGGCAGTAACCATAGAGATTTTATTTGGTGCATCCGAGGATGCCCCAGAAAGATGACTTGGGCCCGCCTGCGAGGAGCCCTCCTGTTGTGTCCCTGCCAAAGCTGGGTGCGCCAACGTGGTGGTCTCCCCTGGTGAGCCCTCGTCACGAGGATTGGGTTTTTTTGTGAATATTTTGTCCATAATGGTTAGTTAGTTGTTCATCCCTCCTGGCTCCCCACTCACTATGGAGCCCTCAGGACGGGGACGTCGCGCTGCGAACGCCAGGGTTACCAATATATATAGCTCCATGGAGTGAGTTGCACACGAGCTCACCCTGCCGGCCCTCTGACGGGACGACATAGCCGTTGTTCCTAGGAACCTTGAGCAGCTCAGTACGCCAGGATTCCTTCATCCCCCGACACGGGTCGCCACGCACGGCACAAACACGTTGGTGACCATAGCGTATCAGTGTGAACACTGATTCGGAAACTACTTTGTGCCGGCCACATTCACTAGGTAGGATTTTTGGTTCAACCTTCTCTGGTCTAGATCCTCCGTGTTTAATTGGTAAACAGGGGCACCTCGTGAAGGTGTGGTTCTTCACCACGCACGGTAACATTAATACAACACTACAACGATTTTTAATAATTTCACTATTAAAATGATGGCAGAGTTTGAAAACGGTAGTAGTGGTGTAGAAATTTTGTGCCTCTACAGAAATAGTTTTCCTAATGGAGTAATTCTATATGATTAGGAAGACTGGTGCGTAACTTAAAAAACTTTGGGTCTTTTAAAAAAACAAAAAGAAATACTCGTGTAATACAAGATGAAAATTTGGAATTAAATATTTTACTTCTTCAAGTTGCTCATAATCTGAAAGTTTCTCAGCATACAGTTCACCATATTCTCAAGAAACATACGTTTTTTTCCATGCATAACACGAAAAGTACACTCTCTTTATGACAATGACCCTCAATGGTAGAATCAATTTTGTACTTACTTTATTAATAAGTTAAGAGAAGATACTATTTTTTATCGTTGCATACTTTGGTCAGATAAATGCACTCGTATTTATTTGGAAGAAAATTCCAAATTGTAATTGATTACAAACCCCTACAGTGGTTAATGTCTGTGGAGCCAAATTTCTAAATTGGTACGCTGGAGATTGAAATGGTCGGAATATTATTATTCCATAGTATACAAAAGGGAGCTCTTAATAAAAATGCAGACACTTCGTCAAGGATAGAGCTTAATATTAATGAAGAGTACGCCTAAAATCTAAAAGATTATTTAATCAATTATGATGAAGACAATAACCCCGTAAATAATGGAAAAAGATGAAATAGATGATAAAGCAACAATACATTCTAGTATAAAAGATCTCATAGTTGGTATTCCAATCGCTGATAAACTTGTGAACGTACTAGATAATCAATTATTAATATCTATTGTAGATCATTTCCCTGCTTAACCTAAATCTGTTTCGCTAATTACTAAGAAAAACATGAGTATCTTTGTATAATTTTCAAAGGCTTACTTTGAACAAAATATATTACATTACCATACTTACTTTAAAAATGATATTTACAAAAAATTTTGTAACATCCTTCAAAAATATTTTGAAAATTCCCGAATTAAAATGACACAATGCAATGAACTTTTAACTGATGTATAAGAAGAAAATTATATTTCAGATGTAATTCCTAACTACCATGAAGGAAAAACCAATCATCGCGGAATCGATGAAGCGGAGTCCCGATAAAAGCGTACATACTATTGGCTAAATATCTGCCGCACTATCCAAAATTATATTAATAATTGTGAGATATGTTTAGTTTCTAAATATAACCGAAATCCTTTACGATTGAAATTTAATATTACACCTACAGCCACTAAACCCTTTGAAATTATTCACATTTATTGTATAGCCAAATACATTCAGATATATAAAATAAACTCATACCAGGCTATCGAAATTGCCAGATTAATAATTTTTTTCTCACAACATGGCATTCCAAATCAGGTTATTATGGATAACCACTTGGATTTTAACAACACTTTAATGAAAGAACTCTTGGAACATAAAATTATTTCGCATTTCATAAGCTCACAACACCCTGAGTCAAATGGGATCGAATATATTATGTTATTAAATAACCATAAAGATTTAAAAATGAAACCATTGATACAAAAACTAATTATTCTATCCTCGCGTATAAAAATTCAATTCACTCTGTGACAAAATTAAAACCTTCCGAAATGATGTTAGGTCATATAGATAACGATTCGCTTCTCAGTATTTATTTAGAAAGAAAATTAACCAATGATTATATCACAAAATTAAAGTTAAATTATTATACTCTCAAATTAACGAAAATATTAATGAAACCAAAAATAAAACTATTGAAAAAAGTAATAAATATAGGGACAACATTTCAGAACTTCCAGAAGCAGTCTATGTCAAAAAGCAAAAGCAGACAAAAACCAAAAATAAATATAAACCTGAAGAAATAAAAACTGTTGATACAAATAGGAAAACGGCGAAAATTGAACAAAGCCATCATAATGTTGTTGATAAAATCCATATATCAAATATCAAAAGGCCTAGAGTAGGTCAAGCTATAACAAATCCAACTAGGTTTCGAATATAGCCAAAGTCATAATCAACATGTTCTAAGATCTAGGATCTTACAATTATCGCCAATATTAAATCAAGAAATTGTCCACCAACACGTTCTATTTACAAAAGGTTTATTTAATCAGCTCATCCTATCTATCTTGAATATATCGATATATAATTACGGTATCATAAAACGGGTAAGAAGCAATAAATCACCCGAAGTGTGCTTAAGATTTGAGGGCGAACGGGCGACCTCGGTCGCGACATACACCACATCCTTGCAAACCAATGGAAGATGTTGCCTTTCCATCACCTAGGAAGTCGCTAAGAGATCGCTCCTTGTTGGCTGTCATCTCACAAGGAACCCTCAACTGGTAACGCGCATAAACGATTAACGGCACGCTTAAAACTGCCTCTTGGGGTGCGTATGGTGACGACTCTGGTAACTGCATCTGCGCCTGGGTGTATCTCCGTGATTCTGCTACTCGTCCAGCACATAGGTTGAACATCTTCTTCCTGAATCAGGACAAGTTGATTGCCATTTGGTTCTTGATCTGGACACCGCCACTCAGTTCGTTCGTCTGTGATTTATACAAGTAATCGCGCTGCCACCGCTTCTAGAAATCCTATTTCATTTGCTGGACATGTTGCCATTTTGATAGTCGTCCCAGCTTCCGGTACATCAATTAATGAGGTGCCAATAAGGAAATGACAGGATGTCAAAAAGATGAAATCATTAGAGTCGTACGATTGAGTAAATAAGGGACCAGAATTAGCAATTGCTTCTATTTGCGTTAGTAGAGTGCCATATTCTTATTTAAGTTTTATTTCGCCAATTACCTTTGTGAAATGAGTTTTTACTGATTTTACTGCCGCTTCCCACAAACCACCAAAGTGCGGAGCCCTTGGAGGAATAAAATGCCATGCCACATTTTCATGAGCAAAACTGTTTTCCAGAACATCTTTACTGTTTTGCAATTTAAAAAGGTTATAAAATTCTCATAGTTCACGCACAGCTCCAGCAAAGTTAGTAGCATTGTCGCTGTAGATATTCGCAGGTTTTCCGCGTCGCACAAAGAATCTTCGAAGAGCAGCAATCAAAGCGTCAGTTGAAATATTACAATATACAAGCTCCAAGTGCATTGCCTTGGTGGCAAAACAAACAAAAACTGCGATGTATGCTTTGATTGTTACCCCTTTCCGTGGTTCTTGTTTTAAATGCACCGGCCCACAGGAATCAATCCCAGAATTATAAAACGACCTAACTAAAGTTACTCGTTCTGCAGGTAGATTACCCATAAGAGTACAAATGAAATATTAAAATTTCTAGTGCAGTGTTGATGATAATAATTAATATTGAGAGTAATAAAACTCTATGAGCATTACTGCACTAATGTTTTACATAATAATGTAAAAACTCCAGCTAACAGTTAAAACAACTGTTACATAGTGCTAAATATTATTTTAGACATGTAACGACAGCTAACAGTTATATAAGTTGTTTTAACTGTTAGCTGGAGTTTTTACATTATTATGTAAAACATTAGTGCAGTAATGCTCATAGAGTTTTATTACTCTCAATATTAATTATTATCATCAACACTGCACTAGAAATTTTAATATTTCATTTGTATATTTAAAAGCCGAGAGCGGGCCTTTTTTTGTCCGTGGTGATATCGTTTTTTAAACGCGCCTCGAAAATCGAAGATCGGCAATGTTTCAATTCCAACTGGAATTGATTCATTCTCGTGGCGGCCTTCCAACAGGAAGGACGCACGTAATTACGACATAGCTGCACTGATGAGCTGTGATACAGCGAAACACGTGTCTGCAGATTGTCTTACATAACACTTTTCGAGACGCGGTTAAGAAACGATAACACCACAAAATTGTTACATAGTGCTAAATATTATTTTAGACATGTAACGACAGCTAACAGTTATATCATTCAATGCCTGGCGGTGCTTTAGTACGGGGAGTAGTTGTTTTAACTGTTAGCTGGAGTTTTTACATTATTATGTAAAACATTAGTGCAGTAATGCTCATAGAGTTTTATTACTCTCAATATTAATTATTATTACCCATAAGAGGTTGCAAATTAGTAGGTTTGACCTTAAAACATGTAATGCATTTTCGAATTGTACACTTGATAGAAGTATCCAAAACATCGATCTAGTTTGCCCCAATGTCGCACGACAAAATGCAAATTTTTTATATGAAAATGGCGAATAACACAGGCCTAAATTTTTTCCATAAAAAAGTGTTTTAAGTTTAATATGTGTCCTGATGTGTGCTGATCACGAATCTGTGCTAAGTTTTTTTTTCAGCACGTCAGGTTTTCAGGAAAAGTGTGTTTGAAATTTTTCATAGAAACTGCCAAAAATATTGAAAAAATATTTATTGAAACTATATTTATTAGAAAATTACACTGCAAAATAGTGTTGTTTATTAAAAAAACAATGCAGTATAATCTACGATAGACAAATTGTTGTTTTTTTTCCTTTCTGTCTTAATGGAACCTCTCTTCCTGTTCCTCGCTGACAGCTAAAAGATTTTCGGGAAAAGAGTCAACGTGGGAATTCAGAGAATGAAGTTTGACGCTCATATTGCATCTCAGTTTTTTATAATTTTCGACCATGTTGGCTACAATTTCATTGTAGTTTAGAGACTTGTTGTTTCCAAGGAAACCGTCTTAGGCTTCTACGAAAGAACTCCATGCTTCAGATTCATCCTGGGTCATTGTATTCTGGAACAATATGCCCGATTTCAAGGGTCGAATTTCAGGGCCTACAAAAATTCCATCTTTAAGTTTAGCTTCAGAAAGTGCAGAAAATTTGTTCCACAGGTATTTAAAAAATCACCTTGTTTATTTAAACCTTTGACAAACTGCTTCATCAATCCTTACTTTATGTAAAGGGGAGGCAAAAGAAATAATTTTGGGTCAACTAATGCATCACGCAGCACATTTTTTTGTCCCGGTACAAGTTTTTCTCTGAGTGGTCATTCTTTCTTAACGTAATGTAAATTTCGTGCTCGACTGTCTTACTCACAGAAAAAACATGGATACTTTGTGAATCCAGATTGCTGACCCAAAAGCATGGGTATTATTTTAAGGTCTTCACAGAGTTGCCAACAATATTCGCTATACTTTATTGTATTTAGCAACAACTCAAAATTCTCATACGTTTCTTTGAGATGCAAGGAGTGAGCAACAGGCACCGAGGCATAAGTATTACCATTACCATTGTGCAGTCTTCTCTTAATCAATAAATAACCTCCATGATGTGGAATCGTAATTTTCAGTTCCCAGATTCATGACTACTTCAGAAATATTATTACAATACACCAGTGAACCCTCTTGAGTGAAATATTCCGCGAAATCTTTTTCATGATGCCTACACCACGAAAATGTGGTTCCTGAAGGCAACAGATTTTTATCTTTCAGTCGTGATATATTCGATATTACAAAACATTTTAAATTCCTTTGCATTCGGTAAATTGAGAGTACTAGATTCTTCTAACATTAGTCCTCAAAATTTATATATTTAGAACTTCTAAGAATCTCCAAAAATGTTGACGAAGAGTTACCGTTCGAACTAAAACCGGAATATATCTTGGATTTTGAAACCAGTATAACAGGTAATTGTTTAATCGAAGAACGATAATACATTATTTCCTATCTATTCCCATTAATTTTGAAAATTCATTAAACTTATACTTTAATATAGAATGATTATTCCAAAATCAAACATTGATAACACTACCAATGCCCCTTAAAATTATTGAAAAATTATGATCCTGTTTGTGAGAAGCATCTAATAAACTATGGACACATTAAAGGCTTCGAATACACACAATAAGCGATACCCCAAAATAATTTGGAAAGAGAACAAGCTTCTTACCTTCTTCAACACGGACAAATTCTGAATATTAGCTGTCGTAATAAAGTAGAGACGCAGCAACTACGTGGAGTGTTCCTCTTTAGCTGCATCTAGTGCACACTAAAATATAATTACTATGTGTTACCATCCCAGGAAACTTTTAATGGTAGCCCAATTTTTATAAGAGGGCCCTAAATTAGACAATGTTCACTGTGCCAAGTGTTTGGACACTTCTACATTTTATAACTATTGTTTCTGTTTTTGGGGCGCTGTGATCTATTGGAGATGTGTCCGACCCCAAACCAAGATAGCACCCTCTTGGATGGATCGCCTTCCGGAAGAAGTCGAATCTGAGGGTGGAGGAGAAACCAAGCACCTGTCCCCTTATCGTCACGTTCCAGATTAGAAGTCTCTGACTAAAGACACTAGGTCCTATATAGGGAACCGCATTATCATTGTAGAAGCAGATATTATTATGCAGTTCTCATTGTTTATTCATTCGTTGATGTTAAGTTAAATTATAATTGTATTCGCTATTCATTATTATATTTTGTACTTAAGTAAACAAAACTTACATATTTATCTTAATCAAGACGCTCAGTGATTTGTAAAGAATTTTATCACATAATTAGCGATGAGAACAAAAATTTCAAAGCAATTTTATTTTGAGTTATATAAAAATGTTTTGTATATGTTGGGTGGGTTGTGTTTTTATATATCCTTAAAAACTATTCATTCATTAATATCATTTAGGCAAAAATATTTTATTTAAGAGAATTATAAATCGGTACTGGAGCCGAGAAAATGATCTTGTTGTGGTAGAAAATAAGTAATTTTCTGGATGAATTGCGAATAGCTGTACATAATTGGGTTTTATCAAGGCGGTGCCACACCACATACAATATTCAAATTTATATAATCATCTCTAATGATTACTCATAACTATGTAGTAGCAGATGAGTGAAACACCATACATTTACCACTTTAGTAACCTTCTGTACCGGCCTCAAATCACACAATACTACAATTTAGTATAAAATGTTTGAGACTAGTTTTCAAATTTTGGCTTCAAACAAAACAAGAATATCAACTAACTTATCAACTAAATTGCTTGTTTAAATACTTAATGAATCTATCCAATCTATTGTTAACACGAATAAACAAGAAGAATTCAAACAAAATTGAACCAAAGTTACAAATAGTCCAATCGCTTCAAATATTATTCAATTCAATTAATTTTGGAGCAAAAATATTCCACACCATCAAGTGTTGGCAGTGAATGGTCGCTGATAACATACTGCAAAATATGTAAGTTAAATTCACTGATTTTAATGTCGAAACTGCGACATATGTTTCGCCACACAGTGAATTCATCAAGCAGATGATTAATGGCCGTTAGTGACTATAATGTCATTTTATAATTTTGTTATAAATATGTTTAAAAATCGAATCGAATTCTAAATTGTGGAGTCTACTTGTTAGTTTAGAGTGAATTACCTTTAAGTATTTACCTTACATATAACGGAATTTCACCATGTATCAGCCGCGTCAATTCAATATTTACTACAAAATACCCGAATTTTATGGCCCATTATGTATCTACACTCGAGTTTAAAAATACTATATATGACCATTTTATTATGATCGTACAAAACTACGTCACCTCTGGATAGGTCCATTTTAATTTTTTTCGAAGGGTTGGGAACATTATGAATAAACTGAATAGAACAATGACTAGTAGTGATAATGTGATTCCCATTATGATTTAAGATCCAAAAGTATTTAATATCACTAAAACAACTGGTATAATGTTGTATTTGAATGTACCTCCAATACCAAGAAAAGCAGCTTCCCAAGCTATGTTAGGAAAAGTTGGTTGGTGACCAGTGCCACAAAATAAGTACATAGATATAAGAAACCATATTAATAATGATGTTAATAATATTTCTAGTATATAACCTATAATAAATGTTAACTTATTCTTTTTGGTTCTTTTTCCTTCTAAATACAGTTTTCGTTATTCTTTATGTTTATGTATTCGAAAAAAATTCTCGGTAAGAAATAGTAAAAAATACTTCTTGGTTCATTTTAATGGTATAATTAAATTTAAACTAAATACTTTGGTGTCATGTTTTTAAAAATATCTCAACGAACACTGATATAATTCTCACGAAACTTCACTTGGAAAAGTAGATAAAATACTTTTGTACATATAGGATGGGTGTGTGGCCACTCCTATTAGTAAAACATACAATTTAATTTTTATATTAATTATTTGAAAATAAGACATATTTCAGGTTATTTAGTACGACTTTAACATTGTTATTACATAATACATTTCTAAAAACCAATGCTCTTATTGTAAAATTTGTAGGGTGGGATAGTAGTCACCCATCCACCCTGCATTTATATTTAAATTCAAACTGAAATTTGGCTCTCCAATTTTAAAAACTTCATCACGAACAGTGATATATTTCCCAAGAAACCTCATTAGTGAGAGAGGATGGAAAACATTTGTATATGTAAGGTGGGTGGGTGGCTACTATCCTACCATGCAATTACTAAAACACAAACGTATTTGTTTAAATTAATTATTTAATTAATTAAATATTCATCCTTGATTATTTTACTTAAATATTCGCTTTTGAAATAAATCTTTTCATCTAATTTTTTACTGATTAGAGGGATTAGAGGGTAGAATAGTGGACACCCACCCACCCTACATATACAATTAAATTTATACTTTAACACTTTGGTGTCATGTTTTTAAAAACATCACAATGCTAACTGATATAATTCTCAAGAAACCTCACTGAAGTGGATGATATGTGTAGGATGGGTGGCTGTCCACTATTCCACCATATAATCAGTAAAACATACGCTTGAATTTTTATATTAATTATTTGCATATTAAGTATAATTCAGGTTATTTACTACAACTTTAAAATTGTTAGAAATGTATTATTTTCTATAAAAAAACAATGGTCGTGTTATAAAAATTGGAGGGTGGGATAGTAGACACCCACCAACCCTCCATATATATTTAAATTCAAACTGAAAATTTACTTTCCAATTTCAAAAACATTGCCACAAACACTGATATAATTTGCAGGAAACCTCACTAGAAACAGAAGATGAAAGACAATTGTAGATGAAGGGTGGGTGGGTGTCCACTATCCCACCTAATTACTAAAACACAAACGTAAGTTTATTAAATAAATATTTAATTAATAATAAGAAGATTCATTCTTATATTTTTTACATAAACGTTCCCTTTTGAAAAAAATCTTTTTTATCCAACCATGATTTATGTTATAGGGTTGTAGGATAAAATAGTGGCCACCCACATAAAACATATTTCAGGTAATTTACTACGACTTTAATTAAAAATCTAGTTAGCCAAGTGTGCAAATGATCTCAATTGTACCTATATTAAAAATTGGCCTATTGTGCAATGAATTTATTTTATATAAACAATAGATTAAAACTTGATTAAAAATGATTAAGAATATATTAGGACAACTGCATGCCAATAAGCATTTCGCTTGCAATAATTATCAGTAAAACTTTGAAATGAATTGTCTATTTCTAAATATCCAATTAATTATTAATGATAAATTATTAAATATGTCCATTCTCTGTGTGTGTGAGCATTGGCTATCAGAAGAGGAAGTTATGACGGTGGTACTCACAAATTTTCATGTTACATCGCATTTCTCTCGAAAAATGCCTTCTGGTGGAGGTATTCTAATAATGATTAGAAATAACATTGAATATACTATTTTAAATATGCATAATAACTCTTTTGAGAAGGATGAGGATATAATTGACATTAAAATTTGTAATAATATATTACTGACAGGATATAGATGTCCTAGTGGTGATTTTAATACTTTTTTAAATATCCTCTCGAAGGTATTAAATAGCACAAATTTTAGAAATAGATATGTGTTCTTAGCGGCCGATTTCAAAGAAGATTATCAGAATAAAACAGCTCTTGTAAACTTCGCACATATCTGGTTTAAGGTTTTTAGTCAATTTTTCGACACGCCAAATAATTGTGTCGATAATATAGGGACCAATTATCTCGACACAGTTGTACAACCATTGCAAACAGGAACCTTTGATCATAGAGGAATCTTATTTAATATCGCCTCTAAGGAATCGTCTAGCAGTAAAACGAAATCTATAATCACACGACCGATTACTACTGTAGGCAAATCCACTTTATTTTAACTTTTAGATTCGCAAAATTAGAGTTTTATTAATAATATATTTGATCAATTTCTATCAATTTTTCTCTCTCACTACCATTTAACTTTTTCGGAAAAACGACTAAACATACCGAATAATACTCTCCAAAGTTAAATGATTTAGCAATACCTTAGCTAAGATGAGAGACACGTTAAATTGACTTTCAGAATTATACAATAAATTCAAAATCCTTATATCAAAGACATAAGAAATCGTCATAAAAAGAATTATAAGCGTTCTATTGAGTAATGTAAGCAGGACGCTAATAATTCATATACAGACCATAATTTCAAACCAAAAGTAATGTGGACAATCTTTAATTCAAAAAGAGCATTAACTAATTATTACAATAAACCTCCTCTAAGCTTATAACCAGAAGAATTTAACACATTTTTCTCTGACGTCACTAACAAAATTGTAAACTCCTTGCCTAAACCAACTGTTGACCCAATAATTTTATTGTGTTACAATCCTCCCAAAAAAAAAATATTTTACTGTGTTAGCCTACGAACTTTTCAGCCTACCTGTTACATACCGAATCACAAAAAAATGGTATCTTGCTGTTTTGTAAGTAATCGACTCAAATTAAATCACACTAAAACGGCAACCCTTACATTTTCTCTTCGTAAAGGGGAAAATGAGAATGAATCTACTAAATTTTTAGGTCTAAATATCACTTGACATGGGCCACACATTCAGATGCTTTGGCTAGCAAACTGTACACTAACATATACCTTTTTCGGAACCTGTCATCGATAGTCTCAAACAAAACACTGCGAGTTGCGTATTTCGCACTGATTCAAAGTCACATATTAATGGACTTATTATATGGGGTAACTCCACGATTAATCACCTATTGTATGACATGTGAAAAAAATTGATGCTGATATAGTGTATCAACATCAATGTTTTTCACACGTCATACATAAGTCATATATGGAGAATTCGAATTTGAATTTGAAATTTGAATTGTTAATACATAATACATTTCTAAAAAACAATGCTGGTGTTAAAAATTCATGGAGGGTGGGATATTGGCCACGTACCCACCCTACATATATATTTAAATTACGACTGAAACTTTGCTTTACAATTTTAAATACATCAGCACGAACACTATTATAATCCTTAAGAAGTCTCATTAGCAACAGTGGATGGAAGACATTTGTAGTTGTAGGGTGCGTGGGTAGCCTCTGTCCCACCCTCAAATGACACAAACATAAACCTATTAAATAAACACTTAACTAACGCACTTACTATGTTTTAACCACTAAAAATTATGTAATATATATACATATATTACAAAAACGCACGACTTGATAATGACATTAAACCGTCGAAACTTAAGTCGTGCGTTTTAAAACCGTCGAAACTTAAGTCGTGCGTTTTTGTAATATATGTATATATATTACATAATTTTTAGTGGTTAAAACATAGTAAGTGCGTTAGTTAAGTGTTTATCATGAATTACCACGTAGTAACGGTCACCACAATCCTTATGATTCCTATTAAATATATTAATCAATTAATTTATAATAAAAAGATTCACAAAAAAATCTTTTCATTCAACCCTTGCTCATGTTATAGGGATTGTAAGATAAAATAGTGGCCATATATATTTTAATCTAAGCTAATATAGTACTTAAAGATCATTAACTATTTTAACACTAATTTTGTTAGATCCAGAGAATAATTAATACAGAACAAATAAATAAGAAATAAATAAAGAAGAAAAACTATTTTATAAATACTTGTGGATATACATAAAGAGTTGTTAGGTAATATGTGATGATAATAGGCTCTCATAAACTCTTCATAAAGTTCAGATGATGATGACTAAACTGTTTTGTGAAAAGTTCCTGACTGTAATAAAAAATGTAGACTAAAAAACATTTTAACCATTTTAGATTAATCTTGGCACACATAGATACTCTTAATGAATGAACAAAAAAATATAGTGTTGGATTCACCTGAAAGAACTTAGAAATAAAAGCTGCTAAAAACCTTAACAAAATAGAAAATTACAATGTGCCGACGGGGCTATTTCTAAAAATTTCTATTTCTAAAAATCTTTTTGATTATAGAGTATATGTTTACTCAAGCTTTCAAAGTAAAGAAATAATAGGCTAAACCAGAAAAAAAATGATTTGAGTATATTTCTGATAAAGATTTTAGACTTTAAAATAATTCCAATTGCAATGCTTCCATGAAAAAAAGTCTCCAAAATCTTTAAGAAGCTAAACAATTTAGAACATTTTGATAGGTTATACTAGAATATTGCAAAACATCTACTCTACCACAGAAGATTTTAATTTGTTTTAACCAATTAAAAAACTACATTTTGTACTGTGAGACTGCTAAGGATTCATGTGAAACATTTTAGATTATAGAGAAAGACTTGAGACTGCTATGAACAGTTTTAAAGCTTTGACTTGTAGATAGTTATTGTTGAATTTAAATTAAACCATTGTTATCGAGTTTAAATTTTAAAACATCTAAATCCTTGACCACCAGGAAAATTTTATATCGATAGATTCTAGTCTTAGAATTTTTATAAAAACCACTACAATATTGTGAAAGGCTCTAAAGTCTATGACATTAGAAAAATTAATTGTTTACTGCCAATTTATTTCTAAAAATTCTATTGTAGAGAAAGCTCTAAACTATTGTGAAAGAATTCTGGACTCGTGTTGAAATACTAGATCGTAATATACTCTATATCATTTATAAGGACACTAAATATGCGCCAAAAACCACAGCATCTTCAACTAATTTATATATTTTATTACATTAATTTGTCAGTGGTTATCCACTCAAATAGGGTTCTAGTGCAACGTTTAGACATTATAACATTTTTTTAAATTATTTAAATTTATTTGGATTTTTAAAAACTAAAGAATTTTGAACATTTCTAAAATCATTTTTGAAATTGTTTACCTTCCTGTAAAAGAAGGTAACAGAATGGATGAGAGAGGATGGAGCCGGTTTAAAGGTTTTGGCTATTCTGGGGTGGGAGAGGGTGGTAAAGAGAAAAGTAGAATAGAGTTAGTTTTTATATTTTGAAGTTTTCAAGTTTTTTAGTTTTTAAGAATGACAAGCTAAGTTCATATAACTGTAACAAATTAATACATTCATCACATACAGTGTTAGACTAAAGTGTTTGTATTGAATATTTAGCATTTATAACGAAGTAGAAGTAAACAAATCTAGGAGTTGAGGGTTTTTTTTCACTTCCCTTAGGATATTAAAATCTATCTAAATTTCCACACCCCTGAAATAAACGATGTGCAGTTGTGTTCTTAATTGAATTATTTTTATTTACGACGGACACATCCGCATGAAAGAACAACAGGTTCCGGCTTGGCGGGGTAGGTCACCCCCTCGGCATTCTCGCCTCTCGAGGGGCTGACGGATAATGGGTCAGGACATTACGTATCCTTTTCTGCGGGATAATGGCGGAATTATTCACTCTTTGTTGGCGTTCGTCGTGTCGGTGACGCGCTTTATGTCTTCGCACAATACAAATGATAAATATAAATATCACCCTGGAAACATATTTACGTTTGCCGCAGACGCGTCGAATTATATTCAATTAACTTTATTGCCGGCATATTTATCAGCCGGCATGGAAATGCCACGGTACCGCGTCTTCTTGTTACGAACGTTGTGTTTCAATAGAAAATCAATGTGCCGTCTCTATCGTATGGTAAAATTGATGAAGCAGACTTTCGGGAGGGTGGGTGGAATCAGATCGGAATGATTTGAAAGCACGAGGAGCGGAAAGTTGCGCACCTACACTGAGTGCGGATATTTTTCATGAAATATTTGCGGAAAACAATTTTCCGCGATATTTTTAACTGTCGTACCGATGGGATTCAGCCATAATTTTACGTTCTATCTGAATGCATGATATATCAATTTTACTACTCTGAACGTCACGATTCAAATATTGTACCTCCAGTTATGGTCTCTAATGTTTAAACACGTAAGATAAAAAAGTGTTTCCCTTTACCAAATCGAGCGCCAATTTAATATTCAATATTGCACGAGTCATTCGCGCATTGCTAATAAAATAGAAAATAAATTTCACTATGCAAACGTTTTGTATGAATGTGTTGCATGTGTTGTATACGGCACGACACTTTAATAAATAACTTTATATTAAGTTCCCGAGCGCGCACAATGACGCCTTCCTTCCCGTTTCAATCATATCGATTTGTAAAACCCATCCCACACAGCCCCGTTCCGCTCCTCATCCATCCCACCGCACCCCCGGCCCAACCCCCGATATATTGAATTGCTTATTCAGTAACATGTAATGCGTCGTAAATCAGGAACAAATCTCGCACTCTCGAAATTCCCCATTTCGTTCACGTATCCTTCATCTTCCAGTTTAAATAAACCATATCCCAATAAGATATTCAACTCTGAATACTTTATATATATATATATATATATATATATATATATATAATACTTACATAATAATTTATTTTGATCCTTTCGTACTCTTGACCTTTCTCAAAAAATTATCCATTCACCTGATAGAGTCTTGACATAAGAGGTAAAGAATTGTTAAACACCTGTTTTTTTACTCGTTTGTCGACTTATCTCAAGACTTATGTCATATATTTATTTATTAAGTTACCGTAATAAATTGTATATTAATCTACGCATGAACTAATTTAACATCATAACATAATAAGATGATGAAAATACTAACCCAAAAAATATATTTATAAGGTACATCAGACGATGCCTAGACAGTATAAACTAAGGCAATAACTTCATAAGGTTACATTGGGTTTATTTCACTATATATTTTTGCAGTAGGTCAGGGGTATGCTGGTTCAATATATTATTTTTTGAAATGGTGGTAGTATAATCAATTATATAATAAAGTAGATAAAATGGGATATTTTATTACAAAAGTATAAATATAAAAACAAATAAATTAAATCCTAAACTAATAGATCCTTTGGAATATATACTAGAGCAACTTATTGCCTATTGGCGAATTGGAAATTTTATTTTTCCCTCTCGTTCTAATTTCCTCAGTTGTTGTTCCTATAAATAGAAATAACAAAATTAACTACTAATAATTACAATAATAATGTTTTAAAGTAACCGCACTAATACTATGATATAATACAATTTAAAATAATAAATAAAACATTTTAAATACGTGTTTTTTTTTTCATAGCGACGATCAAAAAAGTAATAGAAAAGTGATATTAAAAAAAAACTATGGTAAGTCTTTTATGTGCTACGTAATATTTTATTTTTACGCAATACTTACAATTTTCTTCCAACGTTTGTGAATGCTATTATCGAAAGAACAAAAACATCCAGTAAGGACAGTCAGCAACAAAGCAACGTATACGAAGATGATTTGGAGTTTCATTTTGATATTAAGCTGGTTTATACACCTCAGCGCCCAAATTGTTTAACTTTGGATCAATCTCTTTCGAATGCTGAGTAATATGTACGCGCGCTCAATTTATACTTTCTTTAGATTATCTATAATCGAGTCGGGGAATTCCACAGCGGGACTATTTTATTTCACAAACAGTTATCTCTTTTTTTCTGGAACTGTCATTCATTAGGCATTCGCTAATTGTAATTTCCGAATCCTTATCATGTTACGAAATAATTTCAAGGCTTCGTTAAGTAAATAAATAAACGATAAAATATACTAAAGTTATTTACCGCAAAAAATATAAAACATTATTCAATAAATTTTATAATTTTTTGATGTTCAATAATTTTCAAAAATTGTACTCAATAAATATTTTCTAACTTCATATTCAAAAAAGCAGGACAGCTGAACACTAAATATTAGTCAAAATTCCTCACGGAAGTAAAACCAGTTTCTTTTTTTTTCGCTTCCACTGTATTTATTACTCTCCATAAATCAAAACTGTCTCATTACATGCGAACCAAAATAAAAAAAAATGTAATTAAATTATATACAACAACTTAAATCGCTTTAACATTTTATTAATAAGTCCCAACAATACCTGTTCTCTTTTTGTTCTTTTCTTTAATTACGTATTGTTTCCCTCTAACAAGATTGCGCGCATTTATATCCTTTTACTTGACTTCCAGTTGGTGCCCTTAATGGGACCGAGGACCGAGTTCATTTTTTCGAATCGTAAACACTTAATGAAGGGGTCGGCAGTCAGGACGGCGTTTAATGATCCGACTAACCTACTGCAACGAGGCAGCGGAAGGGTGGATTTAATCAAGGGGCGAAAGAAGTCGAAAAAGATGCCGGACGGCGTTACACGGAGAGAAACGCACGACTCGAATCGAATTATACAACACAGAGGATGAAAAAAAGGGAAGAATTAAATGCCGGGTTTTCCTCTCCGGTTAACAATTACATCAAATTATGTGTCTATGGATATTATAATTAATTCTTTTGGGTGGGTGATGCCTAAAATTAATTTTTTTATTAATATATTATTATAATAGACATTTCAACGTTTGTAATTAACATTTTTACACTCTCTGTAAATATAATTAATACCTGAAGAATTACTTTTATTTCATAGATAACAAATAATAGATGACAGGTGGCAGATGTCAGATGAGAGACGACAAGTGAGAAGTGGCAGATGTCAGACATCAGATGACAGATGACAGTTGACAGATGACAGTTGAGAGATGAGAGACGGTGATGAGATGGTAGATGACAGATGGCAAATGGCAGGTGACAGTTAACAGTTGACAAATGAATGATGACAGGTGGCCGTTAGCAGTTGACAAATGACAGATGAAAGGAGACAGTTGATGGGTGACAGGTAACATATGACAGCCGACAGATGAAACTTGATAATAATAAAAACTTATAGATGCAACGTATAAGCAGTGCGTAATTTATACAAGTATATATGTTCGTTTATAAACTTTTCAAAATTACCTTTTCATTGATTCTTTTTTATAAATTTAGAAATGCTATGACAAAATTTGAAAAAGACACATTACTAATTGTATGTTTAATTGAGTTATTTTATTTTATAATTAACCAAAATGCATGAAATAATAGAAATAACACAATTTACGCTTGGTTTGTTTCACTGTTTATTTATTTAATCTGACTAGTTTCGACAATTACGTCATTATCAAAGAATGAATGAATAATTGTCGAAACTAGTTAGATTAAATAAATAAACAGTGAAACAAACCAAGCGTAAATTGTGTTATTTCTATTACAAAATGTTTCACCACGTGCTACATGAGAAACTAATTTAAGAAAAAAAAATGCATTAAATAATATAAGACAAATTACGAATGAAAAATGAAATTTGACAAATGACAAATTCCACTTGAAAAAACAAAAGAAACTTTTTAATTCGTCAAATGACAACAAATATCAAACGACAATTGAGAAATAACAAAAGACTAATAATAAACAACGAATGACGGTCAAATATAAAATGAAAAATATAATCACAAACGAGATTTGATGAATAATAATTGACAAATGACTAAAGACTGAAATACTGACTTGAAAAATAAAAAATTACCGGCGGTGTCAGAAATTATATATTGTAATGTAGAAAATTTCAAAGAAAATTCTTATAGAATTGGTTTTAGTATTTTCTACCTAAAAAAAGTAGTCTACTTTTAAATAAGACAGTTGGAAAACAATTTAAAAGAAAATATAAAAACACTTTTTGCTATAATAAATGACAAATGATAATCAAGAAATTTGATTTGTTTATTGACGGTAAATACCATAGTACATACATAATATTAGAAAAATAGCAATACAATATACATACAAATTCAGATAAAAGTGGCATACAATAAATACTTACACGTTAAAATTTAAATACTAAACTAAAAACAACATAATAATTATAATAAATTAGAGGACATATTAAAAATGATATATAAAATGAAATTATTAAATAAAACTAATACAACTAATAATAAAAACCACTAAATCTTTCAATGATTCCTAATAAATAAACGCAACGCATTTAAGGTCCCGCGGAAAAAGTCAAAGTTACAGTTATTACAATTAATTGCTACCCTGGACATACCAAAATTCTTGCCATAGTCCGTTCGAGTTAAGGGTACATGAAACACGCGTTTAACTCGGGTGACTCTACTAGGAACATGAATACTAAGCAATTCAGTTAGTTTTGGACAGTTCAAAAGTCCATTAATGATCTGATAACCAAATGTAATGTCAAAGTAACGCCTCCGAAACTCCAACGGACTTAAACCGACATTACATAATATGGTATCGTAGGAACCAGTCAGATTAAATTTAAAACTTAAATGCCTAATAAAACGTTTCTGTACTCGCTCTAGTAGATAGATATCCTTGGCTTTATAAGGACACCAAATAATTGCACAGTACTCCAAGTGAGGACGAACTAGGGATTTGTAAAGGCATATAAGGGTATCAATTTCTTTAAATTGGTTGCTATGCCTTCTAATGAAACCCACCAACTGATTTGCTTTGGAGGCTATCTTAGCCAGATGAGCTGAGAAACTCCGGCTGCAGTCCAAAATAACACCCAGGTCTTTAACTTGGTTAACCCTTTCCAACTGCACCCCGTCCAGATGGTATCTGCTACAAAGGGTGGAAACCCTTTTCGAGAAAGTAATTACGTGACACTTATCAATATTTAGCCGAAATGACGAATGGCAGTTCGTAACGTAGAAAATTGCAAAAAACATTTTCTTCTTTCATTTCTTTTAGTTCCTTTTGATTTAAAAATAAGTACGATAGTAAGTACACATGTTATAAGTATTAAAAAAATGGCACAAACAATAAATTACGAGAGAAAGATACAATTTAAAAATGACAATTGACAAATGGCAAATGACAAATTACAAATTATAAATGACAAATAAAAAATGGCAAATGACAAATGACAAATAAGAAATGACAAATGGCAAATGACAAATGACAAATGACAAATGACAAATGACAAATGACAAATAACAAATGTCAAATGACCCTTGGTAACAAAGAATTTCGATTTAAAAATAAGTACAATCGTTCTACATGAGAATAGAGAACACAAATATTGAAAAAGAAACTTGTCTGATAAAACTATGAAAATCAGTTTGAAAAAACAATCTAATTAATAATTTTCAAAATTCATTTCAATTTAAAATGTTTAAGGAAATTAAACAAATATCAACTTACAAATTAAAAATGGCAAAAGACAAATGACAAATGACAAATGACACATGATAATTGAAATGACGAATCACAATTGACAAATGGAAATTTACAAATGACAAATGACAGAAGATAATCGACAAATGACAAGTGACAAATTACAAATGACAAAAGACAAATGGCAAATGACAAGTGACAAATTACAAATTATAAATGACAAATGACGAATGACAAATGACAAATGACAAATGACAAATGACAAATGACAAATGACAAATGACAAATGACAAATGACAAATGACAAATGACAAAAGACAAAAGACAAAAGACAAAAGACAAAAGACAAAAGACAAAAGACAAAAGACAAAAGACAAAAGACAAAAGACAAAAGACAAAAGACAAAAGACAAAAGACAAAAGACAACTAAATAAAATAAATAAAACTAATACAACTAATAATAAAAACCATTAAATCTTTCAATGATTCTTAATAAATAAACGCAACGCATTTAAGGTCCCACGGAAAAAGTCAAAGTCACAGTTATTACAATTAATTGCTACCCTGGACATACCAAAATTCTTGCCATAGTCCGTTCGAGTTAAGGGAACATGAAAGACGCGTTTAACTCGGGTGACTCTACTAGGAACATGAATACTAAGCAATTCAGTTAGTTTTGGACAGTTCAAAAGTCCATTAATGATCTGATAACCAAATGTAATGTCAAAGTAACGCCTCCGAAACTGCAACGGACTTAAACCGACATTACATAATATGGTATCGTAGGAACCAGTCAGATTAAATTTAAAACTTAAATGCCTAATAAAACGTTTCTGTACTCGCTCTAGTAGATAGATATCCTTGGCTTTATAAGGACACCAAATAATTGCACAGTACTCCAAGTGAGGACGAACTAGGGATTTGTAAAGGCATATAAGGGTATCAATTTCTTTAAATTGGTTGGTATGCCTTCTAATGAAACCCACCAACTGATTTGCTTTGGAGGCTATCTTAGCCAGATGAGCTGAGAAACTCCAGCTGCAGTCCAAAATAACACCCAGGTCTTTAACTTGGTTAACCCTTTCCAACTGCACCCCGTCCAGATAGTATCTGCTACAAAGGGTGGAAACCCTTTTCGAGAAAGTAATTACGTGACACTTATCAATATTTAGCCTCATCTTGTTAAGCCGACACCAGTCGGCAAACCTATCAAGGTCATCCTGTACATGTCCAGGAGTCACTACATTATTAATAACCGAATAGATCTTGATATCATCGGCGTACAAAAGAAACTGACAATGTTTAAAGCAATCTGCAACATCGTTAATAAATATGTTGAATAATACTGGACCTAAATGGGAGCCTTGAGGGACACCGGATGTAACCTGGATTAATTCAGATTTTGTGCTACGAATGCGTACAGCTTGAGACTGGATCCAGCTCAACAGGGTAACATATGACAGCCGACAGATGAAACTTGACAGAAGGTAGATGATGACAGATGGCAGTTAACATATGACAGATGACATGTAACAGATGACAGCTGACAACTGACAGATATATTTGATAATAAAAAAAACTTTTATATGTAATGTATAAGCAGTGCATAATTTATACAGGGTGAGTTTTTTTCGATGTTCTCTATGGGGATCTCGGAAACTATAAGAGATGTTCATTTTGGTTTATCTCTATAAAACTAATAATTACAATATTGCTAATATTATAAACAACTGCAATTGTTTTACTCTCATCTTTTTCATGGCTACCCATTTTTTATTTATAATGAAATTTAAAATGACTATAACTCACTCATTTTTAGAAATAAATATGTCGTATGCCATATTGGATTAAAGAGAAAAAAATTACCTTTTGAATGAGGCCATATCCAACTATGGTTTCCATTTAAAAAAATGTAAGTTTGCATCATATCTCGGAAAATAATGGCGATAAAAAAATTCTGATTATTTTTTATTAATCTGCATAAAACTATCTAAAACTTTATCCTTTACAGTTTTTTTCTATCTGTTATAATAACCGAGATATATTGATTTGAAAAAATTGACACTTTTTACTTATTTCAAAATATCTAGTTACCCTTGACTTTTTTGAAAACTTTTAAAGTGGAATTTTATTCGTCTCGTAAATCTACACTTCTTTCCCCATTTAACCGTTTCTCTATCTCTTATAGTTTCCGAGATCCCCATAGAGAACATCGAAAAAAACTCACCCTGTATAAATTATGCACTGCTTATACATTACATATAAAAGTTTTTTTTATTATCAAATATATCTGTCAGTTGTCAGCTGTCATCTGTTACATGTCATCTGTCATATGTTAACTGCCATCTGTCATCATCTACCTTCTGTCAAGTTTCATCTGTCGGCTGTCATATGTTACCCTGTTGAGCTGGATCCAGTCTCAAGCTGTACGCATTCGTAGCACAAAATCTGAATTAATCCAGGTTACATCCGGTGTCCCTCAATGCTCCCATTTAGGTCCAGTATTATTCAACATATTTATTAACGATGTTGCAGATTGCTTTAAACATTGTCAGTTTCTTTTGTACGCCGATGATATCAAGATCTATTCGGTTATTAATAATGTAGTGACTCCTGGACATGTACAGGATGACCTTGATAGGTCCTCCACAGATTGATATGATTTTTCATATACTTTGTTTTTTACATAACACCACAGAAAAAATTCTAAAACGCGCAGATCGGGAGATCTAGGTTGCCCTGGGATTGGTTTATTTCTTCCCACTTATGAGTTAGGAAAAGCATCATTTAAATAATTTGTAAAGCCAACATGTTATGAGGTGGAGCACCGTCATATTGGAACCATTTTAATCTTGCTTGTAATGATAAATTTAAACAATCGAGCGTATCTTCAAATGTTTTCTGAAGAAAATGAAAGTAATCAGTTTCACTTAGTGAGCTTTCAAAAATATATGGACCGAGAATTATTAATACAAACCCAAATTTAATTTGTAGTTTTCTCTGTGAAACTTTTCGTGGATTCTCTTAAGTTCATGTTCATTGTGGAGATTAAAAATACGACAATTAGTGAATCGCGATTCATCTGTTCATAATATTTTTGTAAGAAACGTATTATCCTCTTGACAAATGTGTTTATACCACATACAGAAGGCCATTTGATAATTACAAAATTATTATTTTTATGCTGGTTTATCATTTTTATTTAACTTTGTAGAACTAATAAATACTATATTGCTATTATTATAAACAACTGCAATTGTTTTACTTTCATCTTTTTCATGGCTACCCATTTTTTATTTATAATAAAATTTAAAATGACTATAACTCACTTATTTTTAGAAATAACTATATCATATGTCATATTGGATTAAAGAGAACAAAATTACCTTTTGAATGAGGCCATATCCAACTATGGTTTCCATTTAAAAAAATGTAAGTTTGCATCATATCTCGGAAAATAATGGCGATAAAAATTTTCCGATTATTTTTTATTAATCTACATAAAATTATCTAATACTTTGTCCTTTACAGTTTTTTTCTATCTGTTAAAATAACCGAGATATATTGATTTGAAAAAATTGACACTTTTTACTTTTTTCAAAATATCTAGTTACCCTCTACTTTTTTTAAAACTTTGAAAGTGGAATTTTATTCGTCTCATAAATCTACACTTCTTTCCCTATTTAACCGTTTCTCTATCTCTTATAGTTTCCGAGATCCCCATAGAGAACATCGAAAAAAACTCACCCTGTATAAGTATATATGTTCGTTTATAAAATTTTCAAAATTACCTTTTCATTGATTCATTCTTAAATTTAGAAATGCTATGACAAAATTTGAAAAAGACACATTACTAATTGTATGTTTAATTAAGTTATTTTATTTTTATAATTAACGAAAATGCATTAAATAATATAAGACAAATTACGAATGAAAGATGAAATTTGACAAATGACAAATTCCACTTGAAAAAGTAAAAAAAACTTGTCTTTCAAAACTAGAACAAGCAGAAAAATCAATTTAAAATAATTTTCAAAATCCATTTATATTTAAAATTTTTAAGGTATCAAAATAAACAAATACCAATTCACAAATAAAAAATGACAAAAGGCAAATGACAAATGACAATCGACAGAAACAAAGAAAAATGCCTTCTCATTCATTTATTCGCGGAATGTCGGATTGCTAAGAGTAGTACGAGTAATAAAGGAAAGCGCATTTTATTTTATGTTAGCAACTGCTCTCCTGACACGTCCGTTGAAGATGTTAACTCGCTTTTAAAAGATAGCATTGGAATTTCGGCATTCATTAATTTTCCTCTCACAAAGAATATTATCTACACGTTCTTTAATATTGGAATTAATGAGGGCGATGTCCCGAAATTATTGCAACCTGCGAAATGGCATATTAATGTAACGGTCCAGGAATTTATAAACGTCACCGTAAACCTAAACCTCGTGGACTGCTGCATCCAATTAATTTTGATGATTTTTTAGACTTCCAGCTATCAACTCAGTGAATAATTTAAATTTAAGTGTCGTCGATCGATCCACGAAGCACTCTCTCCTAAAGATTTATTATCAGAATGTTCGAGGTTTAAGAACTAAATTAAAGGAATTGCGCTCGTCCGTTTCCCAAGCTAAATTCGATGTCTACATTCTCTGTTAAATAGGGCTTTAGTGATGATATTTTGGACGCTGAGTTTGGGTTTGACGGTTATAATATCTTTCGATGTGATAGAGACCCACATTCATCTGGAAATTCCCAGAAATGCAGATCCTATTTAGTAAAGTGTGTTCAACTAATTCAAGAAGAATTGTTTATTTTAGTGTCTGTGCTTAACATGAAGATTCTCCTTGGAGGGATTTATTTACCACCCTATGCTGATTCTTGCTACGAACAGCACGCCTCCCTAGTGGAAGAGCTTGCCGATGCATTACCGAGTCGAAACCGAGTTAGGTGTTTCAACTAATTCTTCCTATAAGAAGTCCGCGCAATCTATCGCGGAAGCATTTAGTGCTTTGAATACACAACACTTTAACGACATAATAAATGTGAAGTCATGTTAGACTTGATATTTAATATTTTTTCTTTACCGGAAATTATACTGTTTCAAAAGCTTTTTACAATATTTTACCTTGTGATGCTCCTATAACATTGGACATTGAACTGCCGCAAGAAAATGAAATGAACTCAAACTGTAATACCCAGTTTGTCTAACTACTGTAAAGCTGATTATACGTCCTTAAGCCAAGCCATTACAAACATGGGACAGTTTGTTTTTGGGCAATAAAATCGATAATAACGTTGGGTTGTTCTATAAAACGATTTATTCGATAATCGATTTATACCTACCTAAAATTGTTAAAAAAAATAATTCTAATCACAAACGTCGCTTTCCCAAATGATTTAGTACTGACATTATTGATCTTATAGAACTTATAGTGTTTAAGCTACACTTAAATTATATATGTTATGGACTTCACTCAGATTTTCATCTTTTAACAGTACACGCGCTCGTTGTAAAATTCTGTATCAGGCCTGTTACAATAACTATATTTGGTCTATAGAGCAGTCTCTAAATAAAGATCTTATTTTTTTGGAACCTTGTTAATACTAAAAGGAATGATTCATCCATTCCTGAAACATTTGACAATTATGCTGAATTAATAAATGAACGTATTTTCGACTTATTTGCAGCTAAGTTTGGGTCACTATAGGGTCCACCCGTAAACAACGATTCCTTAAAACAATTTCTTAAGCACTCTTACAATCATATCAATTTTAACCGTATCTATGGCTACTGTTTAACCTGTCTTTAGAGTCTGGATGTTTTACTACCCTTTAGAAAGGTGGTCTAATATCACCTATCTTTAAATGTGAGAGTAAAAGTAGTTTTTCTAACTATCGTTTGATCTCTATCTTGTCTTTTATTCCTAAAATTTTTGAAAAGCTAATGACTGCTTCTTTGTCTGCATGTTTATCTCCCTTACTGTCGAATAGTCAGCATGGCCTCAGAAGTGGTTGGACCAAGTTGCTTTCGTATGGTCAATTTATTACATCTTTGGAAGCCAGATGTGAGGTAGACACTGGTATTCTTCTTCTGAAACTTAAACACATTGGTTTAAATGACATTATGCTATACTGGATTCGATCCTATTTAATCAATACTACACAAGCTGTACAAGTAGGCAGTTTCATTTCATCGAAAATATCCGTTTCCTCAGGGGTGTCCCAAGGATCCCATCTTGGACGATTCCTATTTAACATTTTTATAAATGATGTAGTCAGTTGTTTTCATCATTCTGTATGCATTCTTTTTGTCGACGATATGAAAATATTTAAATTAATCACCGACAGTAACTCTTCTGAATTACTTCAGCAGATTTGATGTCTCGTCTCATAATAATAACATGCGGCTTAAGATTGGTAAATGTAGTGTAATTACCTTTCCAAAAAAGAAAACACTAACAGAAAGAGATTACTTCCTCGCTGATAATAAACTTACTTGAGTGTGCGTTGTTAAAGATTTACGAGTAATTCTGCCAAATAGATGGTGCTTTGCCGATCATATAAGCTCTGTAACATCTAAAGCTTATTGAATTCTTGGATTTGTAAAACGTAGTTGTATGGACTTGCATTTAAAGTACTACTCCATAATTTGAAGTCCTTTTTTATATTTGTGAAATATCTTTCGTTCAAGTTGAGCTGACAGGTCCTTACCGTATTTTATTGAAATGTTTAAATCTTGACTCGTTGGATAAGAGACGTAAAAACGTGGACATAACAACTGGTTTTAAACTGATTAATGGCTTAGTCAACTCACCATTTTTATTAAGTTTACTCCATATTCACATGCCTAGAAGAGATTTACTATCTTTTCGTTTTTTCGAGGAACGGATTTATAGGACGGATTATGCTGGGCAATTTGGCATTGCAAGAATCGCTAGGAATTGCAATTCATTAAACATCGATTAGAAAAAAATCTAATCTAATAAAACTAGGAAAAACAATTTGAAAATAGAACTGATTAAAATAATTTTCAAAATTCATTGGGTTTAGAAAATATTTTAGGTATTAAAACCAAAAACAAATAGCAACTCATAAATGATAAGTGGTAAGTAACAACTAAGAAATTACAAATGATAAATGAAAAGTATCAAATGGCAAGTTAACAATTTAAAATGACAAATGTCAAATGCAATCGACAAATGACTAATAATAAATGACAAATGAAAAATGACAATCAAAAAATGACAAGTGATAAATGACAAATGACACTTAGAAACATGAAACTTCTCAAAAAATAAATTCTTCTTTAATTTGCTTTAGTTTTTTTCTGATTTAAAATATGTTAGTTATACATGAGAATGGAAAACAATTTAAAGAAATTTTTAAAAATAAACTTCTCTGGTAAAGCAAGAAAAATCAGATAGAAAAAAAAACAAATTTAAAATAATATTCAAAATTCATTAGATTTAGAAAATATTTTAAGTATTAAAAAAAAACAATATCAACTCAGAAATGATACATGACAAATAATAATTGATAAATTACAAATAACAGATGGAAAGTATAAAAATGACGAGTTACAAATACAAAATAACAAATGGCAAATGACAAATAACAACTGATACAGCCCAAATGATAAATGGCATGTATCAAATGATAAATTAAAAATGACAAAAGGCAAATGACAAATATCAAATCAAAAAATATTAGTTATGAGATGGTGAATTTCAATTAACAGATAACAAAAAAAAATGAAAAACTGTGTAAAAAATAACAAAAAATTATAATTCAAGAAATTATATTTGATAATTTAGGAAATTTAAAACAAAAAATATTATTATAGTTTTAGATGAGACAATTTGTAAACAATTTGAAACAAAATACTGATATAAGAAAATTATCTGACCAAATTAAGAAAAGCAATTTGAAATAATAGCTTTCAAAGTTTATCAATTATATTAAATGTTTCAGGTTAAGAAAAACAAATCTCAAATGACGATTGAAAATAACAAATGTTTAACAAATTAATAAATTGACAAACTACAAATAACAATTGACAAATGTCAAATGAAAATCGACAAAAGAAAAATGACAGATAACAAATGACAAATGACAAATGACAATTATAAATGAAAAAGAAAATTACGAAAGATATATTATGAACAACAACAATTAACAAATGTTGAAAGATTTTAGAAATGGGTCGAAAATTAAAAATTCACCGACGATTACAGAAATTATTTTTGGTAACGTAGGAAATTGCAAAAGACAGGTTTTCTTTAGTTCTTTCTAATTAGAAAATAATTATTATAGTTTTAGGCGGCACAATTTAAAAACAATTCAAACGAATACATTAAAAGAATTTACAGTAGAAGATTTTGCAAAGTTCATCAGATTATAAGATGATTTAGAAATTTAAAAAGCAATTAGAAAAAGGACGTATAAGGAAGAAAAATGACCAATGACAAATAACAAATAACAAATGAGGAATGATTAGTGACTAATGACAAATGATAAATGTAGAATGACAAATGTGAAATGGGAAATATAAAATGAAGAATAATAAATAACAAATGACAAATCACAAATGTTTCTAAATATAAATCATCATAATAATCAATTAATAAATACATATCGTTTTACCTGAATCTCTATAAGTTATAATGTTTATTTCGTATTATTGCTAACTAGTATTATATAATCGTAATTGCTTTGGATAAATCAAGGTTATCAGTAATGATATCTCTCTAACAACTATTTCGTTTAGTTTTAATTAAATTTCTATCGGTTTACAACTTGATATGTTTAATTTTATGCAACCTACTCCCGTTGGTGCGACATCTGTTCGAATGGGCCCCATTTGCTCGCGATTCAGACAGACATTTGACATCCGCTTGAATAATTCATTGGGTTCAGGGGGCGCCCACTTGTAACTCGTCCATGCAATATCTATAGTGATTGTGGCTGTATCGGATGTAAGAGGGTTGGGGGGTGGGCGCGAGCGAGAGATGTCGTCTCATTAAAATATTTTAATTACAGCCCGATGAATATTCAACAGTTTGTAGACGAGAGGCCCAGCGAACAGATATGAAATGTATAAGTAATATTTACCCCCTTTACTCGTCGTCCGCAACAATTCTAACAAACGATTTTTAATATTTACAAATGGAAGGATTAATTCAATGGAAATAAATTAATCTGACTGATATTATACACATAATAATTTTAATTAAAAAATAATCTATTTTTTAAGACAAAAATAATTTTTTCCCCAACAGAGGATTTTGAGTGTGTTTTAGGATATGTGTTATATAAGACCTCCTACAAGTTTGATAACTTACCAAAAGCTGTTAGAACTTGGATGATATGTACTGCCACGTCTATAATATTTTCCAAATTTTATCTCACCAACTTGAATGGTATACACTGCTACGCTTATAAAATTCACTTTTTAATTATTATTTATCCCCTTCTCTCTATTAATTTTTAGACACAAACTTTTACATCAAACGAGCCTAGATCAATAAAGAAAAATTAAAAATAAACAATAATTAGAATGAACAATATATTATTTAATGAAATATTTATTTAGGACAACAAATTTGCATATAATAAAATTTTACAGATACATAAAAATAAATATCCTTACTCCCTAAAACCTACATCAAATTTGATGGGACAATGGTGTAAACAAAAGCACAACGGTTTCGAGTGAGCGCATAAAAGTTAAAACACATAAAGTTTGCGACTCTACAAAATATTTTTTTTACTACCACACTATACCCTAATGTATTCATATAAATGTGGCGGCCATTATCATAATTCTTGAGGCATTATCACCAGCCGTATTGGAATAAAATTAGGATAAATACGGGCAAGTATTTTCGCAGACGCTGAATATTCATGAGGAGATTAAAAATCGTGCCGGGAACTAAAGGGGATGAGTGTTGTTTTTTTACATATATATTTTGTTTTGTTGCTTTAATCTGGAGCGTTTAGGGAATGCCAGTTTATTTTTACGAGTGGATATATCGAAGGGCGTAATGGTTGACGGTCGGTTGAGGGTTTGAATTCTAATCTAATAAGTTAATAATTTTTTTATATACGTATAATGTATTTCTTAATCATTGTAATTATATAAATTATATTATGATGAACGAAATATAAATTATAATTTATGATATAAGGATTGGAGGGAGTGGTGATCAACCACTTACCCTACATATACAATAATATTAAAACTAAAACTAGGTTTATATTCTTTAGAAACCCCAGCAAATCTGCTGTAGTTTTCTAAAAAAATAAATGGTTTACAGTAATGTAATATCAAATGTATATTTAGACTGGTTAGGTGTTAACCCATCCTTTAATCAGAAAAACATACAATCTTGAATTAATTAAAATAATTTGATCATGTTTTTTTTTTAATAATTAATGCAGTTATCATCAATGATTACACTGCTGATACTTAACCTACTAAAATAAATTGATAACTAAACTTTTTTTAAATTTAAAAATTATAATTATTTTTAAAAAATGCAGGCTTTGGCATATCTCAATATGAGAATATCTAAATTTTTAAATGTATAAACTTTAGTCTTGTATGGATAAATCTAAAGGATTTGGCTTTGCTAATGCTTCTGCTAAATCTACTGGACCATCAGGCGAAGAGCAAAATTGGAATTGTCCTACGTGACAGACAGCGGCTACGATTGGTATCATCGTCTTCATGATCTTGCAGATCTTCTCCACGAAACCGGCTACCTTTGCCGCAGATCCACCCAGCTTGGTGCTCACCGAACTAGCTATGTTGCCAAAACGCATCAGTTGACGACGCTGAAACAATTTTGTATTTTTAATTGAAAATTGTATTAAATAAATTTGTTTAATTTTTACGTATATAAATAAGTAATTCATATTTTTACTTTTCCTATATAGAATGTATCTCAAAAACAAGTGATCCATTTGAGATCATTAAAAACTGGGACTAAAAAGCTTTTGTAAAACATTCATAAACCAGAAGTGGTTTTTCTGATTTGTCTTGTTATTTTTCTAAATTTGAAAGATATTACATAACATTTCAAACAAAAGTTAAAGGGAATGAGAAACTGAACAAGTTTTATTAAGGCATGTTTTTCGTAAAGTACTAGTACTAGTTGACATTTTTTGCTAATATTGTTATTGCTAATAAACTATATGAGTTTAATTAATTGTAAATAATCCAAAATTGAGCAAATTGCCAACGGTGCGTGGGAAATATTTTGCCCGTTCCACCCATTATTCCCAATACTTTAGAGACAATTAACAAGTTAATGGCAGAGCAATTTGTAATATTTAGAGAGGAAATTAAAACCACAATTTTAAAAAAAATTGAGAATTTAGAATCTCGTATTTCAGAACTAGAAAAGACATGTTTTAATTATTTCTCTGATATCAATGAAGTTAAGACACTACTTGACGGTAGTAATGAAATTGACATCACGGAGAATATATTTAATAAATTAGAGGAAAGATTATCTAGAAAACATAATGTCATTTTATTCAATGTATCTGAACCAACCTGTCGGAAAAAATGAAATATGATTCTTTGCATGTTCAAAAAATATTAGAAGCACGTAACATAGATATTAAACCAACTAAACTGGTAAGATTCGGCAGAAAATCTACATCTAATAATAAAAGACCAATCAAAATTATCTTAAAATTCGTGTGTATAGCTAAAATTATATTAAAAAGTAACGCATCCGATCCTGATATAAACCACTTTTTAAATGATTTCATCAAACAACAAATGGATCATATTAAATCGATTATGCGAGAATTTCAATCCCTCAAATCAAATGGTGAACCTAAGTTTAAAATACCCAAATACCACAATGGCATTCCTCAAATAATTAAAATATATTGGTAACACAGAAAAGTCTTATTCAAAAAACTAAGTATAAACTTTCATAATTGTGGTGGAATACGTACTAAACTAAATCAATTCATGTTATCTATTATCGTAAATAATTATGACATTATATTTTTGTGCGAAACTTGGCTGTATGATAACTTACAAGATAATTAACTTTAATTGGATAATTATAATCTTTTCAGAACTAATCGCACTATGGATGGTAGTAAATTGGGAGGGCGGTTTACTTATCGCTGTTAATAAAAACATGAATTCTAAGATTATATGTAAAAATAATTGTACTGAGCATCTGTTTGTCGCCATATCCATAGCAACACTAATTATGTCATTGGTGTAATTTATATACCCCCGAATTAAGCGAATGAACTCTACAATTTGCATTGTCAAACAATTGAAGATCTGTACAATCGTTTTTTCTATTATGAATTTCTCATCTGTGGGAATTATAATTTGACATCTTTGAAGTGGAATCATTTGGATTATTTAAAGATTTAATTTGCAAAAATGCACAAGTGAATAACATTCCTTATAAGAGAAATCTTTTTCTTGCTCTATTCTTCACAAATAATAAGAATATTTATGTCTCTAATTCGGATGATTTACTATTACCTGAAAGTAATATCATTCTGCATATACCATCACTTGACCCTTAACGGATGTGTTTAAGTTAGTAACTTATAAAAAACTATCATTGTATCGTTTGGCTGATTATGTGGGACTAAATAATTACTTCCATTCTATCGATTTTTGGGGATGCTAAAATTGACGAAGTGACTGAAAGATTTGATAGTATTGTATTTAAGAAATCGAATGATTTGTTCCTGTGAAATATGTTTCTTCGAAAAAAGATGTTTCTTTACGCGATGGATGTCTAAAGATCTAAAAATTATAATTGGACAGAAGAAGAAAGCACATGCGGCATTTAAAAGAAGCAGACATTCGGGCAATTATAATTAATTTTCATCCTTACGTGAACAGTGCAAGGTATTATCATTACCCCTCTACAAACAAGTGATATATTGTTTGTAGTAGAAGTAGCAATTGACAGTAATCCCTCTTTCTTTTGGAAATACGCTAATAATTTTAAGGAGAAGAATACAACTCCTGATAGTATACAGCACTTGAATGAATGAGCTAATAATGGCCAAAAAATTGTGGATTTAATGGCGGATTATTTTTTAACAGTATACGTACCCTCTACACATCAAGATGGGAAATTTGAACTAGAATACACTTCCATAGTGTATAATACCTTAAATATCTCTATTCAAGAAGTTTTTAGAGAAACTGAACTTTTAAAGGATAGCCTTGCTGCTGGGCCAGATGAGATACCTGACTTTTTCTTGAAAAGATGCATATATTCAGTATGTAAGCCAGTTTATGAAATATTCCATAAATCATTGACTTCGTGAATTTTTCCAAACAAATGACAAACTAGTTATATTACACCAATTCTGGCGATAAACATTTCATTTGTAACTATCGTTCTGTCTGCATACAATAGACAATTATAAAATTATTAGACAAATTAGTTTTTATTCAGCTAAGGTGGATGTGTAAAAATATTTTTTCTGCTCATCAGCATGGATTTGTTCAAAAGAAATCTACAATAACTAATCTGTTGGAGTACAGACAGTTTGTGTTGAATGCCTTGGATAATAGAAAACAGATCAATGTCATATATACTGACTTCTCTAAGGCATTTGACAGAATCTGTCATGATATCTTATTATTAAAGTTATATCGAATGGGGTATAGTAATCTTATAGTAAGCTGGTTGAGGTCCTTTCTAAAGAACCGGTTACAGTTAGTGAGAGTGGGAAACGTTTTGTCTAAACCTATAAATGTTACCTCAGGGGTCCCTCAAGGTTCCCACTGCGGCCCAATTTGGCAAAATTAAATCAGTGGTGTAATTGTAATAAACTTTATTTAAATATAGATAAATGTATGTCCATAACTTTTTACAGAGGTAAAAGTGAAAATGTATATACTTATTCTTTAAATAATAAAAGTTAAAATAAGGTTAATGAGGTCAAGGACTTGATTCGAAGCTATAGTTTGAGTCACACATCACAACTATTTGTAGTAAAGCTTTAAAAATATGTTTGTCATGTATGTAAAGATTTGATCATAAGGTGTGTTAAAACTCAAAACTTTTTAAGACATATCAAATACAAAGTGAGAAAAATACATATTCAAGGAAATTACTCCACTATATTGTCTCAACTAAAACTACATATTTTGCAAAATCGGAGACTTTTGACGAACCTTTTATTCTATTATAGTATAATTAATAGTGTTATTGAGAGTTACTGGTTGTTACAAAAATTGCATTTTCGATCACTAAGAAAATACTCTAGTAGATCGAAGGATATTTTCACTACTTGCGTTTATAGAACAAATTTTGCCTCAAATAATCCTACAAATCGCTTTATGTGTGTGCAAACACCCTTAACAATTCGTCCTGGTTTTATTTATTGAATTCCTCTATAACAATTTTTAAAACTAATCTTAAACGAACCAATTCTTATAATTGATAAATATTTTTTGTTAAAAATATCATAGAATATTAGGGAGGATATACATATTTTGTATGGTTATATGTTAAATTGTGTATATGCGCCTCTAGAAAGTATTTAATTTTGTTTTATGTAATGTCCCTAGAATGTATATAATTTTTGTTTTATGTAATGTTTTAAATGGAATTTCCGTAATAAATTATTATTATTATTAAGGGTAGCCTTTTTGCGTAAACTTCATAATTTTCTAGAAAAATGTAAGAAAAATACTATGATAACCACATCACCATTTTTTTATGTTTGTTTACATTTTACAACTTTTAAATAAAACCTTCGTTTATGATTTATTGATTAGAGGGTGGGATAGAGATCACCCACCCACCCTACATATTCATGACAACTTTAAATACTAATTGTTGATGATTTTTCTGCTTATAAAACTATAAAACCTTATAAGTAATAAAATAATAAAGCATAATCAAATTTAAGTTTAAATATAAATGACTTTCTATAGCTAATCTTATTTATT
This sequence comes from Ontholestes murinus, assembly GCA_963969525.1. Classification (NCBI taxonomy): domain Eukaryota; kingdom Metazoa; phylum Arthropoda; class Insecta; order Coleoptera; family Staphylinidae; genus Ontholestes; species Ontholestes murinus. The sequence continues at coordinate 38,768,992 of OZ018396.1, forward strand.
TAAAGTCTTACGTTTTTAATTTCTTTTTTATTCAAAAAGTTTTGTAATTAATTTTATTGGAAACCGCGAGACGATAAGGAATTAAAGTTTATATGTATATGTAGAGTGGGTGGGTGATTGGCCTGTATTCCCCCTCCAAACAGTAAAACATTATCAAAAATTTTAATTTACGTTTTACAACATTTAATTGAAACCCTCGCTTTTGTTTTACTGATTGGAGGGTAAAATAGAAGACACCCACCCACCCTACACATTATTTATTACTTTCCCTACTTAGTATATATAGGAGAAGCAGTTTTCGTAAAAAAAATGAAATTTGAAAATATGGATTTTTTTTTTAAATATTCATTTCCAGGTCCTCTGAGACCATTCCACTAATTTCTGGGAAAAAAATGTTTGCGTCTGTGTGTGTGTCTGTCTTTCTGTCGCGTGTCGGTGGGCGCTATATCTCAAAAACGAATGATCCTTTTGAAATGAAACTTTAAACTTAAGGTCTTATTGTTAAAACCTGAAACTGAAAAGCTTTTTTCCTAAACCCTAAGTGGATGTTTACTCGAGGCGTTTTTTTTTTGATTTTTATAAATTTGAAAAATGTTACATAACTTTTTCAACAAAAGTTAAATCGAATGAGAAACTGAACATGTTTTATTAAAACATGTTTTTCATAAAGTTCTTGCGTGAAAATAAAAATAGAAATTATTAATTTTGATATTTTTTGACTATTGCTAAAGTTAAATAAAATTTATATAAGAAGTAATTGTAAATTAATAATCCAAAATTGGGCAAATTATTAGGAATAGCATTTTTGCGCAAACCTCATAGTTTTCGAGAAAAATATAGGGAAAGTTAAAAATTAATTAACAAACATTATAATAAGACTTCAAAACGATATTAGTAGATTGAATTGCGAATTATCAAAAGTCAATAGAAAAAATACAGATTTATTAGATGAAATTAACAATTATAGAGATATCTTGTCAAATTCTATATAGAGTTCGTTGCTTTCCCCCTCGAAGGAGTGTACAAAATGCAGCATATTCAAATTTAAAGTTGATGAAAAATCTAAACACATAAATCGACTAGTCAATAGCAATGACGAATTAAGAAAAAACAATAATAATCTGCCGGAAGAACTAACTGAGCTAGTTAAACAAAATTCAAACCAACGAGTTAATCTTAAAGAGAATGCCAGATTTCTCATTCTCAGCAATAAAAAAAAACAGCAAGAACAATTTTAAGTAAACATTTTTAATGTTCATAGCTTACATTTACCAACCAAATGCGATATTATGCAAAGTAATTGAAATTAAACTGAAATTTAACAAATTTGTTCCACACAGGATGACCACGTTTGCAGATTAACAATTTAAAATCTTAAGAACTTTTGCAAGAAGTAACTTAGACAATAAATGTACATATCATAGTTAATCCTTTGAGGAATAAAAACATGCTTTAAATAAATTTATATCTGCAATGACTAGATAAATATAATTTGTTGTTAATAAAATGTTAATTTTTATATAAACCAGCGAGCTAAATTTGGTAACTAAAATTATGCTGCATTTAAAAACATTCACTTTCAAGAACTCTTCAGTAATTACATTATCTACAAAAAGCACTAAAAACCCTATAAAATTAGAATGTTTATATATAAATATTCAGTCAAATGGTTCTAAAATCAATGAAATTAATATTGTATTAAATAATAATCTATACATTATATCCATCTTTTGTGTATCAGAGCATTGGATACAAATAGCAACAACTATCAAAGCAATACCAGTTTGAATGTATTTATTTCTGTCAAATAAACTTTAAAAAATAATTTAAAATGTTAAACAATTTCTGAGTGAGTATGATGTGAGCAAATATGAATAAGAAATGATTTGTGCTAATTTAATGGCAGGGATAATTAAATAATCAAGTTTATAAACATCTGTAGACACGTGTTTTCGTCTATTGATCTCATCAATAAGTGATTTGTTTTGTAGTCTGAATAAGACTCATTGTTGTAGATTTAAGAAATGTTTTCGTATTTTTAAATTGTTGGTTCATTTTCTACGGCCTAAAGGACTAATAAAATTAGTTGAAATTGTATCATATCATCTGTCTTTTTTATTCTAGAAAGCTTTTAACTGTTGTTAAAACATAACAATTAATAAAGAAATTAGTGTAAATTTGCTAAGAACAGAGAAATAATAAAAGAATTAAATTTAAACCAATTAAAAGTTTCAAGTGTTACAAAGAGAAATTTAAAAAACACTAAACTTAATGACAAATTAAACACAATAATTACTTTGTTTTGTATAACACTTATTTATTTATACATAACGTGCGGTATTTATATATATACAAACATTTTTTGTATATAAATACCGCACGTTATGTAGTTTAGGTTACTTTCGCTTTAAAAATGATACGGGAATGTATTGAAACCATTGGTCACCATATAAATAAATAACTGTTATACAAAACAAAGTAATTATTGTGTTTAATTTGTGATTTAATATATATAACGAAGTAGAAGACTCCATAGTCAATGAACTAAACTTAATGTTTTAGTGGTAGAAACGTAGTCTTTTAGTTTAATATTTATCACATAGTAACGGTTGTAATAATGCTTACGTTAAAAAAAATTATCGACAATTTAAGAACAAAAATAAATATAAGATTAAAATTACTTGTAATTTTTTGCATAGGAAAAAATTGATCAAATGTTAAAATCTTTCTCTTCTATTCTAACAGTTGAGATATTACAGAAAGATATGATATTCTGCAGAATAATAGAAAAGTTCAACCCAATTCTACGATATCCTATAGAAATCAATTAAACGAAACACTTCTCAAATCAAGAAACAATTATTTAAATATCCTCTTACAATTCTTCTTGAATGACTTTCTTTCTTTCAGTTATCACTTTTTGAAACATTTTAAACTATTACTGATAAAAAATTAAATTAACCACCTTCATCCCTAATATCCAGTTACCGTCGTATTACCTTACTTCCCGTCCTAGGAAAATTATATGAAGTACTCCTCAAAAACAATATACAGGGTCCGGCAGAGATTAAATCAAAATTTTATTTGTTTAATAGGTAGGTGTCGATTTGCCATTTCATATTCATATCAATGAAAAGTTTAAAAAACATGTCAACTAAGTGATCTCCGTTCTGTTCCACACTCCTCAAATCGAGTTGATAAATTGTTCATGCATCTTTCCAACATGTTGGCCGGAATCGTTTGAATTTCTCGGGTGATAGCATTGAACAGCTAATCAAGGGTCCGTGATTTCTTAACAAACACGCGGACCTTGAGATACCCCCACAGAAAAAAAAATCTCAGGGCGTAAGATCAGGCGATCGTGGGGGGCACTAGGTGTCCCCCGGTAACAAAATGGGTCGTCCTGGAAACAAAAATGCCACAGGCTCCCATTGCCTATTGCCCCATATTGCTGAAAAAAGATTTTTCTAATATCAACATTACGTCTTATCAACTCTGGAAGTGAAAAATCACGAAGCATGGTGACTTGCTTCCATAGCTGCCCTAACTCGAGCCACATTTTCAGGTGTACTGACACCTGTTTCTCAGCTCGAGGTACTCCAGGCTTTAACAATCATCTAGTACGGAGATTCTGCATCCACTTCAGGATGCTGTTTCGCGTAGAAACATGACCATGCCTTCCAAGATTGAATTGTTTTCGAAATATGCACAAATATCCACAGAACGCCCAGTTCAAACCAAACAAAATAGCAAGGTGGGGTTGTCACATATCAACCATTCGGAAAACGTTAGGCTGCCCCTGCGCTGAGTTATACGTGTTTCAAAAACATTATACTTCTCTGCCGGACCCTGTACTACCCTACAGTTACCGTATTAATTTGTTTTTCTTCCAAAATGATCCACTACCCTCCCACATACCATCTTTATCTCAAACATCCAAACGACATACCTTGAAGAAATGTCACCCACCAGCCTATTGCTGGATGTTCAAAAAGCCTTAGACTACATCTGGTTTTTTGTACAAATGTTACATCCTTAAAATTCCTGCCCATATTATTTTCATTATAAAGCAATTTCTTTCAAACAGATCCCTCAAAGTCATAATCAATAACTCCTACTCTCCTCCTTTTACTCCTGTTCAAGATTTACTCCAAGAATCCCCTCTATCTGCACTATTCTACAACATTTCTGCATCGGCATTTACAATCCTAATCCTTTTCACTTTAATCCCTCTAAACCTAAAGCCTTTCATTCTCTTTATCAGCTTATTGACTCCCTTCTACACTGATTTTCAAAATTATTATCAATCCCCACAAATCCCAGGATATAATTCATTGTCACTGTAGTAATAATTCTGGAGATAATATTCATAACTCCACAACTGTTTCCCCCTCTACTTCTATAAAATACCTAGGCATTATAATAGCTCAAAAAGTAAATTTCAAAATCCATACAGCTTTAAACAAAACAAAAGGGCTAAATTATTAGAAATTTAATATACAAAAAGAACGAAATATCTATCAAAACGTTAAAATCTACAAAATCCCAGCAATCCTTCCAAACCAATTCCTATATGACTCATTCTCTGTTAATCCTATCAATGAACGGCTTATATACCTAAGTGAAAAAATTTCTCCCTCTACTGCCTACACAGAAATTTGAACCTAATCCCAAAATACGAAACCCCTGCATTCACAACATTCGAATTCATCGTATCAAATCCTGGATGATCAGATCATCAGAGACAGACTGATGAGATAGCCACTTAACAGACTAACTCACTAATACTTATATCATTAGGTTATGTATATTTTGTATTTTTATTTGTTATTAAAGATTGTGTATATATATATACAGGAAATTTTATATAATTTGCTTACATCAATTGTAATTTTGTAAAAAAAACAAAAAATAATTCAAATTTTATTACTAGAATAAATGAAAAATGTTTCAGGGATAGACTATAATACGAAAATATTTTAAGGCCAGTAAGAGAATTAAAGCAGAGACAAACAACAGATATTGAAAGCAGTTGAAAATTTTCTTAAAGCATTTTAAAATGTTTGAGAAGGAAAAAAAATAGTCCAAATCTTTTTCATCTCTTTCTTAAAACAGTTGGGATATTTAAATTTTATAAACTATGATTACATCAACGAGAATTTTATTTAAGAAAATTACAGTTAAAAATTTCTAAAAATAAGATAAACACTTTATAAATGCTTAAATACTATTGTAATTTTATTGAAATAATACATGTAAAATTTACTTAACATAAACCAAAAAATATTATTTTGATTTAATCGATACGTGTTCTGCTACTCTTTTGATGGAGCCAAGTTTTTAAAAATTGGGAGAAGAAAAATTCGTATTATATTCCATGTCCTTATTTTCAAATGAGACATAATAAGAGTTTTACTTCTCTCAATATTATTTTGAGGTCATTAAAAATATAAACAGAAAGAATCAGTTGAAATCGAGAAGATAAGTATTTTATTTTATACGGTTCAAATTAATTCTGCAAAAAAAAGTTCAATAGCTTTCAAAACAATCTTATTATAAATTTTAGTCAAAAAATTATTATTATAGAAAGAAATTAGAGTTAATTTTTTTTTGCTATAGTGAACTAAAAGAATTTCGTTAAAAATTAAAAACTAAAACGACTGTTTTAAAAACAATTGTATTTTTCTTTCTAGACACCTTTTAACTGGTGTTTTGGATTTTTTAGGTAAAATTATAATTATTGCTTTAAAAGAATTGAAATTTCATCAAGAAAATAATTATAAATTTACTAGGGACAGAAATATATTATTAAAGAAGAATTTAATATAAAACAATTTTTAAAAAATCAATCGGCAAAAATGTTTTAAAGGGAATAATTAAATGTAAAAAATAACTTTAAACAAAAACACCTTTTAGTGGTAAAAACATAGCAAGTGTTTTAGTTTAAAGTGTATTATAAATTACCACGTAGCAACGGTCACAACAATTCTTGCTTTAGAAAAAAAAACATTGAAAATTATGATAAGATCAAGAGATAAAAATTAGTTGCGATTTTACTAGAAAGATGTCCAGGGTGTTTCTGTGACTCGAGGAATAAAATTAACCACATATACTAAAGTGAAATTGATGATGATTAGTAAACAAAATTATTATAAGTGTTTAAATGGCCAAGATTCAGGCCATCAAAGTTAAGAAATTTTAACACATTTTTCTAAATATTTTCAATACCGCTCATGATAGAGTGCTGCTACAGCCTAAACTAACATCAAGTAAGTTCTTTAGGCAATTTGTCACTTCGATCGGACTAACGAAACCATACTATACAGGGTGTCCCTAAAATTTGTTGCTTCAGAACTTTTTTATTTGCTCGTAAATCTACATTTATTATTCCAAATTTTTAAAGAAAATTTATTTTAGAAACTTTTATCACTCTTTGAAAATGTTGAATAATAGTGGCCGTTTTTGAGTTAAAATCAAAAGTCTAAGTATTTCAATCGTAATAAACAAAAATCCTCTGAAAAATCTTAGTCTTAGAATTGAGCGGTTACCTATGTCATTTAACCGAAAGGTTTAATTTTTCGTTAGTAAAATTTATTTTTATTTAAAACAAATATAAAAAGTAATAAAAATCTATTTTTTTTAAATTAAAAAATATTTCTTTGTCTAAACGACATAGGCAAGTTGACAGCTTAATTCGATTTTCAATTGTCATCGTCGACTTTTTCCGAGGATTTTTGGATTTTAGTTTGGTACGATTGAAATCAGAGACTAACACTTTTGCCTTTAAATTTTCAAAGAAGGATAAATGTTTCTGAAATAAATGTGGAAAAATAAATGGAGATTTGCGAGCAAACAAAAAAGTTCTGAGCAAACAAATTTTAGGAACACCCTATATAGCATGGTTTCCGTCTTCCGTCTTACTGTACCAAATTGCAGTACTCAACCATAAACGGTATTGAACATATTAAGAAAAATGTGTTAAAATTTCTTAACTTGGATGGCCTGTATCTTGGTCATTTGATTTTTTACAAATCATCATCATTTTCACTCTAGTATATGTGGTTAATTTTATTCCCCGAGTCACAAAAACACCCTGTATAAATAAAAAAATAAAATGGTTTTACAAAGAGAGAAAAAAAGAGTCAAATTACTAAAAAAAGTTGAAACCTTAATCTTCTTTTCTTAAAACAGCTGGGTTATTACGGACAGATATGAAAAAAAAATGTATAAATTTGTTAATTCAATTGGGATTTTCTAAAAAAAAAAAAATAATGAAAACTTTCTATATAAAATCTTACTAAAAGAATATTTGTAAAATTTATTTTAAGGCCAGTCAATAAAAATTTGAAAAATAAAAATACAAGAACAATTGAAATTAAAGAGTTTTTTTTTTCTAAAAACATTTCAAAAAATGAAAATTAATTTTGCAATAATGAAATCGAATTTTTTAAACTTTCTAAAACGGTTTAAAGTTTATTAAAAAAGATAATAGTAATTTAAGCCAAAAAATAGAACTTAATTAAATTGAAAACATTTGTAATGTTATAGAAAGCTAAATAAAATCTTTAAAAAAATTTAAAACTTTCTGAAAGTAAAACTTGAAACATTTAAAATTTCATCGTTGAACATAACAAGTGTTAAAAACAATTGGATTTTTATCTAGAAAATTTTTAACTGTGTTGGAAGTTCTTTAGGTAAAATTGCAATTATTGCTTTAAAATAATGGAAATTTCACCAAGGAAATAATTATAAATTTTCTAGGAACAGGAAAAAAATTAAAGTTATTCCATCATCACAATAATTTGATAATTGTAAAGTCCGTTACTATGTGGTAATCCATAAGAGAGACACTGAATAAAACACTTACTGTGATCTTTACCATATAATAATTTATATAGTTATAACAAGTGTAATTATTTAAAGCATTAATACTAGTAGTGTTTGGCTATCGACCACGTGGTCCTTTCGCCGTTTGTTTTGTGTATTTGTCTGTGTGTAAATGAGCTTGTTACTTTAGAGGATTTTTTTTAAATGGTGAATGGTACCGGTCACCCATCCAACTACTGATCCGAGCCAACGTTACTGCACTTCAGTTCGGGGCCGTAACCGAATACGCCGAATAACCGGCGTTAAATCATTATTAAATATATATTAAAATAAATAATGTTGCCTATAATCTACAATAATATTAGGTTGTGAATTTTTACAACTAATAGAACATTTTGGCACTCACAAATTTTATTTTTTTTTTAATTTTATTTTAATTTTTTACTTACCATCCATCCTGGTTTATCCTGATCCCGATCCTCCTCCCCTGGAAATTTAGTCTGAATTACATCACTCCTAATACCGTCAAACGCTCTACCTTCAAACTCATCAAGACTTATCTTCCTCCTGCCCAATTTTGACGCATCCACGTTTCCAAATTGACTTTCGACCTCATCGGTGCTATCACCTCTATTGACAGCTCGTCCATCGCACCCATCCAAATGTACAGAGATGACCACGACAAGAACGAAAAATAGGAGGCATTCTTTGTTTGCCATCGTGACGTTGAATGGAAATATTTCGTAAGCATATTTCTGCCTTAGAATAGGATGCGGTGAAAGACCGCAAATGGTGATAAGAATTTGGATTATGTCATCTAACGTGTATATGAATAATAATAATTTTTATAAAAAGGAATAATAATTAATTCGTATATTAAGGTAGGTTTTTTTATTTAATATTTGTTTGATTGAATAATCAATATCAAATATCCAGAAAATTTATTTTAAATTCATTATTATTACTAATACTTATGCTAAAATTGAAAGTAACTACACCTCTGTTAACGGTGGAGGCTTCTACTTCGTTATACATTATTCTTCACAAATAAAAAACTTTTTAACTTTGTTTGTATAACACTGACTTTATTTAGTGACTATAGTTTCGACAATTTTAACTTGACATTATCAAACTAGAAGACAAGTTAAAATTGTCGAAAATATAGTCACTAAATAAAGTCAGTGTTATTCAAAGTTAAAAAGTTTTTTATTTGTAATTGCACCTCGTTTTTAAAGTGAATAAGTATCATTTGGTTGGTAAAGTCATAAGTTATGTGATGAATAAAAGTACCCCTCCTTTTAAAGCAATTCGTTCCTAATAGTTTAAATTTCCTTGAAATACTGTCTGGAATACCTAATTATTGCTCTTATTCATATATAACCAGAATCAACAAAGCATGTAATAATTATTTTAAACATTTATTTAGATCATTAAAATGTTTAATGTTACGCAATAATATTTCGTTAATATATCAACTAGGTGTTTATGATAAGGTCCAAATTAACTATAAAAATTGTATTTTAAATTTTTTTATTAACAATACCGTTTGTACAAGGTGTTTATTAAACGCATGGCAAAATTCAGAAAGTTATTTCTTGGAATATTTTTCTTCTTCCTGCCGATAATCCTCCACGCATTATGCCAATGGCTTTAGCACAACTTGGGTTCAATTATTCTTTTTACTGATGAAGCATTGAAGATCGCTGGATTACTGGAGGCGGACCTCACTCCTGGTACGTACGCAACTTGCAGACAGAGATGTGTTATATATAAAGTCAACGAGAAAGCTTAAAAAATCTACCAATGGATTTGCCACAGTATTAAGTAAACATGTACAAATTTATAAATGTATGTAAATAAAAATTACAAAATTAAATTAAAAAACAGCATCAAAAATATGCCAATGGTGAGATTTGCCACAGTATTAAGTAGAAACGTACGAAAGTTGTATGTAAATAAATATTACAGTTATAATAAATTAAAATATTAAATTTAATTAAAAACACTAGCAATCATCTCCTGTTCTTTTTAAAAAGGGCGCCTAGTTGTCCGAATAATTCCTGATATCCTTGGTATACTTCTTTATATTGTTTCGCCTCGTCAAGTGCATGCTGGAGCTTATCTGCCTGTAATTATAGAAAATCGCAATTTTAATACAATTATATATTTAATTCGAAATAAATAAATTTACCCATATCGAACTAAATTTACTCAAATATTAAACAATTCTAAGAAATATCACCAATGTCCTATAAGTTAATTTGAGATTAAAATTTTAAAAGAAACATCTATATTCATATAGTTTAAACAGTTTTATGCTTCTCAATATGTTACATATTATTATAATTATAATTATATAGCCCTGAAATCCAATTCTTATAATTCTAGAATATCTATAGGTTAAAATTTACAGCAATTCTAAATTACAATTATTTAAAAAAATATTTAAGAGACAAAAATATTTTTTTACAATTTTGTTTCGGAATTTATGTTGGTTTATTTCTTGAGTTAGGTGAAGAAATTGAATAATACAAGTGAGATATCACTTTCTTAACAGTATATTTATATTTATTCATATTATACTGCCAAGAAAGTGAAATCTAACTTGTATTATTGGTTTTAGAATGTTAACTATTAATCAAAATAAAAAATAGCTTACTAATTTTTTTGCTCGATCACTATCGCCGACCACAGGCTCACTGATAAGACTGATCATTAACAGAACACAAACAACGCCGAGTTGCACCTTCATCTCGTCAGTCGTGATATCAACTTCAAAATCCAAGTCTCGATCTCAATTTATAATAATCGCACTCTCCCCACAACTCACTCGATATATATAAATAGGTATATTAAATGTACCGTGATGGGTGCTCGGGGAAATCCCGGAGATTCTCAAAACGATAATCTATTTGACACAGGAAGGAAAAACCAAAGTGATATCGCCTCCTTGGCCCGCGGTATTATATCTTATGTTATGCCGATTAATTATTAATCGCTGAGGTTTTTGCTAATTAATTTATGGTGGTGTCTATACATTTCCGTTTAAAGAAATAACACAATAACTGATAAAATATATAATATAATGCCTAAAGACCTAGAATCGAGAGCCAAGAAGAAGACGAAGACTCATAATAATTATCGTTATAATTATATATTCTAAATACTAACTTCAATAAAGATGACTTTCTCTCTATATAAAATCAAACACAAATAGGACTAACTATTTTTACTTTCCCTATATCGAATATATAGTGAAAGTATTGTTTTCGTGAATGAGAATGTCTCTGTATCTCAAAAACGAATGACCCTATTGAGATGAAACTTTAAACTTAAAGTTTCATCATTAAAAACTGGAACTGAAAATCGTTTGGTAAACATTCATAAACCGGAAGTGTGTTTTAACTCAAGGCATTTTTTTGATTTTTCTCGATATTTTACTAAATTTGAAAAATATTACATAAGTTTTCAAACAAAACTTAAAGGTAATGACAAACTAAACAAGTTTTATTTAAAACATGTTTTTCGATCTTAATTTGCGAGGAAAAATTAAAAATGTTGACATTTTCTGCCCATTGCTTATAAACTATATGAGTTACATGAAATTTATATAAAAGTTAATTGTAAAGAAACCAAAATTGAGCAAAGTATTAAGAATAGCCTTTTTGCGTAAACCTCCTAGTTTTCAAGAAAAATGTAAGGAAAATAATATGATGGCCACATCACCAATTTTTGTTTCTTTACATTTTACAACTTTTAATTAAAACCCTCGGTTATGATTTACTGATTATAGGGTGGAATAGAGGCCACCCACCTACCCTACACATGCATGATAACTTTAATTGCTCTAATCGTTGATGATTTTGCTGCAACAATAAAACCTTGTATGTAATAAAAATTAAGCATCATCCAAATTTGAGTTTAAATATAAATGACCTTCTATAAAAATTTTATTAATTTTTCTTAGTCAAAAATTTTACTTTTTGGATTTCTTTTATATTCAAAAATTTTTGTAATTAATTTTACTCCCAACCGCGAGACGATCAGTAATTGAAATTTATATGTATATGTAGGGTGAGTGGGTGGCCTCTATCCCACCCTCCAATCAATAAAACATCGTCAAAGATTCTTTGAAAACTTTATATAAATATATCTCTATTTTTCAACTATTATTTAAAATCCTCGCTTATGTTTTACTGATTGGAGGGTGGGATAGAGTGGGATAGAGATCTGTGCCTCTACTTTAATGTCTTCTTTTAACATGTCCGTAGCAGCACTCAAGAAGTTTCAATAGAAAAGACAAGCCTCCAAACATCTCTTATCACTTTTGAAGAAGTGTTAAAATACAGTTTCAAGCCCCATAAACGAGCAAGAGTGTAAATAAAAATTACAAAAACCGCTATAACAAGACATTGTTGAAATCGAGAATGAGCTAATGGACTTGGATGTCGAAGTACCTATCGAGGAATACTCATTTCAACGCAGATACATTGAGGTACTTCGGTTAGATAAATCCAAATTAGCAATTAAGACTGTGCACATATCGCAAACTGCCATAGATAAACATCAGGTAAAACTGTCTAGTATTGATATCCCGAAATTTTGCGGACGGTTTGACGAATGGACAAGCTTCAGGAGTCCTCAATTTTACGGTGTTTAGTTGTGTCAGAAAGGGGTTATGATGCCATACCACAAAAATGGTATCAAAACGAAATGCACCTAGTTAACAAACATGTAAATGTTCTACTAAATCTTCCTGCGATGAAAAAAGGTGACTATAATAGCCTACGTCACCTATTAGACATCAGCTCTAGAAAACCTCAAACATCCAACCGAGCAATGCAATGAGTGGGAAGGAAGTACGTGTTCTAAGTTGCCAACATGGATCGAAATGGATCAATTTTTATCTGATAAATGTAAGCAATTAGAAGCTATTAAAGACAGTTCAAACATGCAGAACAACTGTACTACACAAAGACCTAAAGTGTTGCACAACCAAACAATCGTGAAAAAATGTGTGATATGTGATAGTGACTATCAAGTGTATATGTGTTCTAAATTCAGTAAAATGTTGACAGCTGATAGAATAAACACCGTTAAGAAGCATCATTTGTATTTCAACTGCTTGCGTAAGAGACATTCATCAGCACAATGCAGAACAAGTGCATGTCGCAAATGTAGTAAAAGGCACCACACTTTATTACACATCGCAGAGAAAACAACTCAACCCGCAGAATCAAATGAGACTACATCAGATGCACTTGTAAATTTCTTCTACGCCTCGTCTTAAGTTTTACTCTCTACGTGTAAGCTACTTATGTGTGACCAAAATGGACATGAGCAAAAGGTACGTGCTATTCTTGACACTGGATCGCAGACTAACCTGATAACTAATACATGTGTAAAACGCCAAGGATTGCACAAAAAGGGAACAAACATACTCATAACAGTTGTTGAAGAAAAAAGATGTTATATGAATGCATTTGTCAGCACTCATATAAAATCACGTGTGTCTGAATTTAACACACAGTGTAATGCCCTAGTGTTGCAAAACATAACCGACCTGGTGCCATCAGGTCGTTTACAATTTGACAAAACTAACATACCAAATGGAATCCAATTAGTTGATCCGGAATTTTACAAGTCTGGTGAGATTGATATATAAATTGGAAACGACATTCATTATAATGCAATTCAAAGAAACCCCTTTCAGATGGATTGCTTACGGAAAACCATTTGCTAAGCTGCCTGATTCTCAAGAAAGCACTACAGTTTGTTTAGTGGGAATTAATGACGTAATCTCAAAATTCTGGGAACTTGAGAAACATAAAAAACAAACAAAAGTATTTGAACCCGTGGATGAAAGATGTGAAAAACACTTCTAGAAAAACACTATAACACTTGAGGAAAATGTGAGTAAACAAAAATTCTTTGCCCTCAAGCGTAGATTAGCTAAACGTCCACTAATCCACGCTGAATATCAACAGTTTATGGAAGAGTATTGGAATCTAGGACACATACGTCAAACTAGAAGGTTTCTATTTACCGCAGCATTGTGTGATAAAGGAAAATATTCTGACGACTAAACTGCGTGTGGTTTTTAACGGCTCTGCACCATCATCAACCGACATTTCACTCAATGATATATAATTAATGGTTGGTCCACCTGTGCAAAATGACCTGTTTTCGATTTTATCCAGGATGCGAGGCTGTATATTTGTCATCTCTGCCGATATAACTAAAATGTATCGACATGTAATAGTACGAGACGAAGTCTACAAACTCCAAAAGGTTTGGTGAAGAGCAAAACCAGAAGAGTTGATTTCATACGAATTAACAACCGTGATTTCGTGCAATTCAAGAGCTTGCGCACCAGGAGGCAAACAATTTCCCGGTAGGAAGTGCTACGTGTTGCTGACTTTTATCTAGATGATCTGATTACTGGTGCGGACTTCTTTAAAGACTTAGTTGTAGTACGTGATCAAGTGAACCCGTGAGGATAATAAAGACAGTGCATGATCTGGAACACATCAGATGACACATTAAGGTATCAACATAATGTTATTACCTCAAATGTAACGACCAGAAGAGAAGTGTTGGGTGAAATTTCAAGGATTTGTGACCCTTTGGGATTAATTAGACCAATAACGATTGTTGGAATAATCTTTATGAAGGACATCTGAAGTATGAATGGAATGATCAACTAAAACGTATTGACAATTCAAATTAGAAGAGCTCAACAAAGCGCGTGCCATTCTTATAGAAAATCTATAGTGTGTATATTTTAAGCGTGAATTGACTCTATTATCAAGTGATGCAAATATACCTAAGTGGTACAAATTACTAACATTGAATCCCTTCTTAGACTCTAGCGGACTTATACGCGTTGACGGACGGTTAACAAACAGTGATTTGAGTGATAGATGATTCCCAATTGTGTTACCATCAAACCACTGGCTGGTTCTACGAGTTTTATCGTCCTTATGAAGTGAATTATAAATTGATCAAATTTGGATTTTATACTAACTGTTTTGGGATGAGGGAATATAACTGCCGGTAATTGTTTGCGGATTATCTCGGGAGGATAGTACCAGATTAAAAAAAGGGCGAAAAGATTAAGAAGATTTACTGACAAATGTTTGCTCTTTTTGAAAATTTCCAATGACTCCAGTAGATTAAGCTTAGCGCCCTTGTTGCAATTATGCAATATTCTTAAATTATTTACATCCGGAATTTGGTGTTAAATTGCATTCTTCAATTGGTGTATTGTTTTTGGTTTATTCACGTACACTTTTGTTTTCACAAGTCCCCACAAAAAAGTCACAATGCCTATGATCGCATGATCTGGCAAGCCATTCCTGATTGCCACGCAAAGAGAGATTTTTTTGGGGAAACTTTTTAGTCAGCAGAGCAATCGTTTTACGATATGTGTGGCATGTCGCATCATCTTGTTGAAACGAATAATCGTCATTTTCATCCACAACTGTGAAAAACAACCAGAAAGCATGTTTCTGTAACTGTTGTCGTTCACAGTGACTTTTTATCACTTAAATACGTTGCTTAGTTGGCATCTTCTTCAAAGCAAAAATAAACATCAGACTATAATGCTATCCACACAAAAGCTATAAGGCTGTTAATGGGAAGGATAGCAAATAACAAACATGAAATAACCACGACTGCCAAACGTCATATGACAAAATGGCGCCAAATTCAAATTCGTCCTTACTTCCTAGACACCCTATATAATACAAGATCTGGAATTCTCACACACACAACATCTCCGTCTTCATAGGTCGCACAATGATATTAATTATTAACGCCCAAAACTGTACAACAAGCTAAAATATAAGTTTTACGCACGATGAAGATCTGTCTGATAAACAGAGCTTATTTTAATCTCAACGAATGCCTTATTAATGATTTTGATATGCAGAGATAAAACTATTTACAAGTAATAATAAAAATATATTTTTTAGACGAAATTTTATGTATTTATTGTCTAGGAATCTGTATTTTAAATATTGATTTTATACATTTCCAGTAATAATTCTTATTTTGTCTATATATTAAATTTTATTTCATCGATTTAGCCAATTTTATTTGTGTACTTTTTAAAAATTTAACACTGTCTCTATTTTTTATTGAACATACTCATATTCTACTTATTTGACTCATGTAAGCCTTTTGGTATAAACAGAAATAAATAATAAATAGAAAAAACACGAAAATATATTCGTAAAATCTACAACAAATGAGTCTTATTAAGACTACAAGAACAAATCACTTTTGAAACAACTACTTCTCTAGCTGATACTTCGACAGACATTGAATAATACAAAAGTAATTTAATAAATAAATTTACTTACTCGCTTTAAAATTCGATACGAATATCTTGATTGGTAGAAGGCATCGGTAGAGCCAAAAGTTAGGTGATGATTGCTAGGTGTTTTCTTGAATACTATCATATCTGCAATATTCAATAATTTATTTATATATAACCAGAATCAACAGAGCGTGTAATTATTATTTTAAACTATTATTTGGGTCATTAATATTTTTAATTTCACGCAATAAGATTTCGTTATTACTAAATCTAATAGGTGGAAAATATTTATGATAAGGTCCAAATTAACTATAAAAGAGTGTTTTTATTATTTTTTAGTAACAATGCCGTTTATACAAAGTGTTATTAAACATATGGGAAAAAATCAGGAAGTTATTCTTTAACATATTTCGTCATTTGATGATTTTTGATAACTTTCTGCTGATTATCCTAGACGCATTCTGCCATTGGCATTAGCACATCCTGGATTCAATTATCCTTCGTACTGATGAAGCCTTGAAGATCGCTGGATTGGTGAAGATGGACTTCACTCCTGGTACATACCCAAATTGCAGCAAGAAAGATGCGTACTGTACAAATGCTCCACAATTGTACCATTGGTGGGATTTACCACAGTATTAAATGCAAAGGTATAAAATCTAAATGTATGTAAATAAAAATTACAGTTGTAATAAATTAAAATTCAATTTAAAAAAAAAATAGCAATCATCTTCGGTTCTTTTTAAAAAGGGCGTCTAGTTGTCCAAATAATTCCTGATATCCTTGGTATACTTCTATATACTGTTTCCCCTTGCTAAGTGCATGCTGGACATTATCTGTCTGTAATTATAGAAAATCGCAAACTTAATGCAATAGTATATTTAATTCGAAATAAATAAAGTTACCTATATCGAATTTAATTTAATTCAAATATTAATACAATTTTAGAACATATCATTAATTCCCTAAGTTAATTAAAGATTTAAAGTTCGTTAATATCTAGAAACTAGTTTTAAAGTCAACAACTATATTAATGCTTAATTAAGGCTTCTCAGTGTATTCAATTTATTAATTAATCAGTCGATTTATTGGTGATAAAAGATTACATTTACCCAAGTCAAGAGAAAGGAGTATACAAATTGAGTATGCGCACAATAGACTATAATTAATAATTCTCTAATTCTCTAAAATAACTCAATTATAAACAGCGTATTCAGTAAAATATATTATACAAAATGAAATTAAAAAAAATTAATATATTTAAACAATATTCAATTGAGAGCTACAGCAATATTAATAGTATAAAAACATTATAAAACTCAAAGTTTAAAATCAAAATTTGATAACCTACAGTTAGAATTTAAAAATTAATACTTAAAAGATAAAATTTTAGATTTAAATAGAGGTTACGTAATTAAAATCTAAAACATAAAATGTAAAATAATAAAAACTTTAAATTAAAAAAAAAATTAAATTTACAGATTAAAAATTAAAAACCATGTTACAATTTAAAACATAAGTTAAGCACAATATATAAAATTATAATTAATTATTCGTAGTTCATCTGAATACACACCTTCTGAAAGAACTCTTAGTCGCTATAGAATGCACCTTTTATCAAAGAGTTTTTAACTATTCTTTTGAAATTAGAAAATGTCAAATTTGGTTATATGACTCAACACCTGGTCTCATATTGGTGACTACGAGTTGGAAAAGATTCTAAATTTTGTTTAATATTACAAGCAATACGTAGATATACAAAGAAGGCAAGGTTAGTATGCCAGGAAGTTTAAAGGCATTTTTAAAGTTATCTTGGTACTTGAGTGAGGCTATTATTCTAATTGCTCTTCTTTGCAATCTAAAAAGTCAATGTCTATAAGTTGAATGGCCGCAAATAAGTATTCCGTAGTGAATGTGGCAAATGAATGTAGCAAAATATATAGTTTTTAGCACATCCTGCGAAACCTTCATTAAAAGTGCTCTTAAGCAATATGGGACTTTCGTCAATTTTCCAGGCACATAGTCACCATGACTATTTCAACTTAATTTTGAGTCAAATTGAATACCTAAGAAACAAGTAGATTCACTGTGTTTAAAGTCAACGTTTTTGAGAGTACATAGAATTTCAACCGTTTTTGTTCCATTCAGGACTAGTTTATTGGTTTTAAACCATTCTGCTGCCTTCCCTTGATTTGACAAAATTTGTGACCTAGAATCATTAACACTATACCCTGTGCTTAAAAAATGGTGTCATGAGCAAATAAGATACTTTTATCAGATAGTAGTGTTTGCGGAAAATCATTGATGAACATCAAGAATAAGACAGGGCCGAAAATTGATCCCTGCGACACACCGTGCTTGATTATAAAATAGTCAGATTCTAAATTCTTTAAACAGACTTTCTGCGTACTTCCGACCAAATATGACCTGACACGCCTAATACTAAGTTCACAAAACCCATATTTAGTAAATTTACGAAGCAATAGTTCATGATTTACAAAATCTAATGCCTTGCTAAGGTCAAGGAATGTTGCCATAGACAGAAAACTATTCTCAAAGGATTCGATTGTGTGCTCTACGAAGGAATGGATAGCAGATATGGTTGACATTCTAGTACGGAAACCAAACTGTGATTCTGAAAGTAGCCTTATTTTCATTAAGAATTGTTAGTATTTGCTCCTTCAAGATTTTTTCAATTACCTTTGATATGGTAGGTAACAGGCTGTGTCCCCTTTTTGTAAATCGGAATTAATTTTGCACATTTCATGTTATCCTATTTTACCTATTATTATTATTATTTTGTCCATTTTGTCAATAATTAACAGTAATAGTGTATTTTAAAATATATACAGTATCTGAAAACAAAATTACAACGTTTGAAAATTTAATTAAAAAACAAAAAAATGCAAGAAATTTATTAAAAAAGAACCAGACAAATAAATAGTTTTAAAATGTCTATTTCCAAGCAGTACCAATGTAATTTCAAGAATAATAATTAACATTTCACGTACGGTGCCTGAAATCAAAATTATAACGTTTAGAATTTTATTTCGGGGAATCGAAAAATACAATCAGTGATTGAAAAATTCATAAAATATCAACCAGACATGTAAATGGTTTAAAAATGTATAATGTAAGTAGTACATTTAAACAAATTAAAATAAATAATTGATGTACAGTGCCTGAAAAAAATTGCAAAGTTTGGAAATTTAATTAAAGGAAACGAAAAATGAAATCAGTGAAAAATATCAAGTCTAGAAAATGGTTTTAAAAATTTGTAAATATTAATAGCGATTTTTTAAGAAAAATAATTATTAATTGGCGCACTGTGCCTGGAAATAAAATTACAACGTTTGACAATTAAAAGAAACAAAAATACGCATAAAATACAAATAAATAGTTTCAAAATGTCTATTTCCAAGCAGTAATAGTGTATTTTGGAAAAATAATGATAAATAATTAACGTGCGGTGCCTGGAAACAAATTTACAAAGTTTGGAATTTTTAACAAAAGAAACGAAAAATGTAATCAATGATTGAAAAATTCATAAAAATTCAACTAAACTAGTAAATGGTTTTAAAATTTGATAATCCAAGCTATAATACTATGTTTTCAAAATTGATAATAAAAAATTGATGTACGATACCTTAAAATAAAATATCAACGTTCGCAGTTTTAATTAGAACAAACATAAAATGAACTCAGTGGTTTAATAATTCATTAAAAAAATTACTAGATGAGTATATGGTTTCAAATTTTGTAGATCCAAGCAGTAATAGTATATTTTCAAAAATAATAATAAATAATTGACATACGGTACATGAAAACAAAATTACAAAGTTTGAAATTTTAATTAAAGAAATCAGTTATTGAAATATTCATAAAAAGTTAATCAGAAAAGTAAATAATTTCAACTGTTTAATCCAAGTAGAAAAACTAATAATAAACAATTAACTTATGGTGCCTAGAAATAAAATTGCAACGGTTTGAATTTACTTGAAAGGACAAAATATGTAATCAGTGATTAAAAAAATCATGAAAATCAACTATTTAATTAAATGGTTTAGAAATTTGTAAATCCAAGTAGTATTATTAAAATATAATAAATAATTGACGTACAGTACCTAGAAATAAATTGGTACCGTTTGGAATTTTAATTAAAGAAACCAAAAAATGCAAACAGTAAATTAGAAAAAAATCAAGCAGATTCAAAAATTAAAAAATAAAAATTATTTATAAACATTTGACGTACCGTGCCTAAAACCAAAATAGCAATGTTTGGAATTTTGATTAAAGGTAACGAAAAATGTAGTCGTCTTTGTTAGAAAAAATCATAATCAACCACTTAAGTAAATGTTGTTAAAATTTGTAAATTTAAGCTGTAACAGTGTACTATTTATAATAATGACAAACAATTGACGTACAGTGCCTGAAAACTAAATTGTAAAGTTTGGCATTTTAATTATCATAATAGAAAGTAGAAAATTGCAATCAGTCATTAAAATATTTATAAAAAAATCAACTAGACAAATAAATTGTTTCAAAATTTGGAAGTAGAAGCATTGATAGCTTATTTGAAAAAAATATTAATTACCAACTGACGTACGGTGCTTGGAAATAAAATTTCAACGTTTTGAATTTAATCAACCAGATAAATGCTTTCAAAATTTATGAATGCAAGCATAGATAGTGTATTCTATATAAATAATAAAAAAACAACCTCCCTTCAGTTCAGTTCAGCATCTTCTAAATGCACTACATAACTCTTCCAACCAACTCCTCTATGATACAACCCATCCAAGAACGCCTTCGATTCCTATAAAAAAATTCTCCAAAAATTCTTTCATCTTCCACATATTATCCTTATATTGTCTTCCTATAAACCCTAGTATAACCCCTACATTTAAAAGTCCTAATATTAAACCATATTTGACTTTATTTCATCGTTTAATGGACGTATGACTGGACAAACTAAGGCAGAAAGACACTAACTCCTCATTCAATATCTATTATTTAAATGTCAACAAATGTATAAACAATTGACGTACGAAAAGTGCAATTAGTGATTGAAAAGTCTATAACCAATCAACCTGACATGTAAATGGTTTCATAATTTCTAAATCCAAGCAATAATGGTGCTTTTGATTGGTGATTTTGTATAATAATAATAAACAATTAACGTTCGATGTCTGGAAATAAAATTGCAAATTAAATCTCCTTGAAGGTCTGGAGATAAGGAAAGCAATTACAAATGGCGATTATATTTTTAATAACCACAACGAATTATTAAATTTCATTCCTGAACTTTTCCTCAATTAACTTCAGTTTATGTTGTTAAACTCATTTGTAACTAATTAATGTTTGTAATTCCTTTGAAAATAATTGTCGCTGATCCATACATATGGCAGGAAAATGTATATAATAATATGAAACATAACAAAAGTTCTAATTAAAAATTACCTGATGTAATAGTCTATTTGTTAATTTGTTTGTATGATTACACTTGGAGGGCAAGATAGTAAACATCCATCCACCCTACAAATAAACCTATAATTTTCATCACTATTGCTACTTTCCTTTTAAAATAGTTTTAACAAAAATATTGTTTATGTTAAAAAAACGGAATAACACAATTTTAAATTAAATGTTGCAATTGTATATAGGGTGTGTGGGTATTCACTATCCCAACCTTCAATTAAAATGATATAAGCAACAATTCACAGGAATAAATTGGACAAAAGAAGACTATTTAAAGAATAATTAATATTATTTTATTTAATAAAGGGATATTACTAGAGTAGGCTAGTAGAGTAGCAACCATAAATATAAGTACAAAATTAAATTATAACACAATGTTAAAATCATCTAGAAACTAAAGGAGAAAGAGTGACTAAAATAAAAGTATATATGTAGGGTAGGATTTAATTGATAAAAAATCAAAAGCTCAAAGAAATTATTTCGTATGCATTTATATTACTAATACCAATTACTCGTCACTTTTAAAATAAATAAGAATATATTAATTGGTACAAGGCATAGGTAGAGCCATAAGGTGAATCCTATCAGGGAGAGAAAGCAATTCCTTAATAGTTTAAGTTTCCTTGAAATACTATTCAATATTTGCTCTTATTCGTCTATGACTAGAATCAACAGACAACATTATTATTATTTTAAACTATTATTTAGATCATTAAAAATTTCAATCAATTTTCCTTAATAAGAGTATATCAACTCTATTAGGTGAAAAATGTTTATTATAAGGTCCAAATTAACTATTAGATGGTCTTTTTAATTGTTTGTTATTAAGAATACTGCTTGTACAAGGTGTTTATTAAACGCATGGCAAAAATTCAGGAAGATATTCCTCTGAATATTTCGTCCTTTGATGATTTTTGATAAATTCCTGCTGATTATCCTCCACGCATTCTGCCAATGGCTTTAGCATACCCTGGGTTCAATTATTATTTTTACTGATGAAGCATTGAAGATCACATACTCAAGTTAATCTTATTAATAAAGATAAACTAAGTAGAAATAGTAACTAAAATATTTTGTATATGTAGGGTTGGATCTGATTGATAAAAAAAACAAAGGCTAGAAAGAATTATTTTGCACTTACTTTTATTATTAATACTAATACTTTAATAATAATAATTTATTAAATTTATATTTAGGATTAAATGAATCTTTTATTAATTGTATTAATTATTCTCTAAAAAGTCTTCCTTTGTCTAATGTCTTCCTATGAATGGTTATTTATATCATTATAATTGGAAGGTTATATTTTAAATTCAACTTTAAACATTTGTTTTACAAACATTTTAAAAATGTAAAATTGTTACAAACTAGCAAAAAGTAATTGAATTACATTGTGTAATGACGTAACTGAGGGAGTCATTAAATATATCACAATAAATTGATAACTGATTACAGTTAGTGCGAATAATGTTTATCGGAGACTTTAGTCTATAATTGGTTCCATTCTTTTCAAAAAATAATAAGAATCTCTTGACTGGTAGATGATAAATGCTAGGAGTGGGAGAAAGCAATTTGCTCTTAATACTTTAAATTTCTTTGAAATACTATCTCCAATATTCAATTATTGCTATTTTTCATCTATGACCAGTATTATCAGAGCTTGTAATTATAATTTAAAACTATTATTTAGATCATTAAAATTTTTAATTTTACGCAATATGATTTCGTTATTATTAAATCTACTAGGTGGAAAATGTTAATGATATTAACTATAAAAGAATGTTTTTATTATTTTTTTAGTAACAATACCGTTTGTACAAGTTGTTATTAAACATATGGCAAAAATTTATTCCTTGGCATATTTCATCCTTGATGATTTTTGATAACTTCCTGCTGATTATCCTCCACGCATTTTGCCATTGCCATTAGCACACCCTGGATTCAATTATTCTTTTTACTGATGAAGCATTGAAGATCGCTGGAGTGGTGGAGGTGGACCTCACTCCTGGCACGGACGCAACTTGCAGCAAGAAGAGATGCATACTGCACAAAGTGGATGAAAACGCTCCATAACTATACCAATAGTAGGATTTACCACAGTATTAAGCACAAATGTACAAAATCTAAATGTATGTAAATAGAAATTACAATTATAAAAAATTAAAAAACTTAGATTCAATTTAAAAAACACCAGCAATAATCTCCTATTCTTTTTAAGACAGGCGCCTAATTGTCCATATAATTCCAGATATCCTTAATATACTTCTTTCTACTCTTACGTCTCGTCAAGAGCATGCTGGAGCTTATCTGCTTGTAATTATAGAAAATCGAAAA
Organism: Ontholestes murinus; assembly: GCA_963969525.1. Classification (NCBI taxonomy): domain Eukaryota; kingdom Metazoa; phylum Arthropoda; class Insecta; order Coleoptera; family Staphylinidae; genus Ontholestes; species Ontholestes murinus. The sequence goes on from OZ018396.1 coordinate 38,792,954, forward strand.
CTTAATACAATAATATATTTAATTCGAAATAAATAAAGTTACCCATATCGAATTAAATTTATTCAAATATTAATACAATTCTAGCAAATGTCCTATAAAGTTAATTTTAAAAGCAACAACTATATTCATATATTTGTAGAAGTGGGTGGGTGGCCTCTAATCTACCCTCCATACGCAAAGGTTTTAATAATTTAATATTATATTTATAAATCATGTATTCATAATTTATAACGAAAAATGACCTTAATAATAACTAATAAAATATATAAAATTAGGCTAAACGACCTACGATCGATAGCTAAACCGAAGACGAAGACTCATAATAATTATTGTTATAATTATATTTTGTAAATACAGGGTTCGCCAGTGAAATGAGAAGATGTTGTAAATAATTTTATTGTGAATGACTTTTTAACATTTTTAAAAATATTAATTTGGTTTACAATATGAAAAAAAAAATTTCCAAATGTCCAGCGTTAACATTTGGACATTCTTTGAGTCGAGAGTTTTGCATAACCCTTCCCAATCTCTTCGCTGGGATTGTCCAGGGTGGATGAATTTTGAACACTTTTGTTTTTAGCTATCCCCATAAAAAGAAGGTAAAGACTATTAGGTCGGGAGACCTAGGGGGGAATGAATATCCACGTTTCGAAAAATCAAACGAACTCGAAAAACTTAAAATTCCATTGTCCAATATCGCACACTAAACTAATGGGTTTTCCAATAAGAGGTTTTATTTTGATATTTAAAAAAACGAGTATATTTTAAGAGAAATCAATGGATATTTATTTCATTGTAAAGAGAAAGGTATTCCATTAACGATGGAAAACGATATCAGCCAAAAGGCCGCGACGACTACGGTTGCAGCACCATATCCTTTTCATGAAATTTTCAATGACCAATCCGCATATTTGCGGCTGTATGTCCTCGATAACTTCACAAATTCCATCTTTAAGGTCTTGAATCAATTGTGGAGTCTTGACATAGACCTTATCTTTCACGTGGCCCCAAAGAAAAAAGTCTAAAGGTGTTAAGTCACAAGATCTCGGGGCCAATTATGTTCACCTCTTTGTGAAATAACACGGCCAGGAAACTTTTCTTTCAAAATTACGATTGTTTCGTTGCTTGAGTGGTACGTAGCGCCGTCTTCTTGAAAATAAACGTCGTCCACATCAATATCTTCCAATTCCGGCCATAAAAATCATTAATCATAGCTCAATAGTGCAGTCCATTCACCGTAATAATTGCACCAGCCTCACTTTCGAATAAGTAAGGTCCAATCGCACAGCTAGTCCAAAAACCGCACCAAAAATACTATAAAAAAATTATCAAATTTGTACTTATTTAAAAAGGCTCTTCGAAAATATTTATTGTAAAGCGTATACTATAGTTTAGGTGATTATTTATGTAATTAGTTTTAGTTAATATTATTATTTGCGCTATTTGACTTGTCAATAATGTAATTACAAAACTGTTTGTATTTGTTGTTGTACATTCAATGACAATAAAATATTATTATTATTTTCCAAGCCCCAAATGCGGCAATTCTAGTTATTATTAACCTGGGTTTTCGTTAACACTATTGGCTACAGCAGCAATATTCTCAATTGTTCTTGAGTGATACACATGGTTTAGATTCTCCACATCACTATGTTGTCCCAACATCTCAAATTTTTTAATCAGTTTTACTATTGCTGGCCGAGAAGTTGCTTCACAAGGAACCAAAAGTGCTTTAGTTTGGCGAAATTTTTCACCAGTTCTGTAGTGAATTTTAACAATTTCAATGCGTTGTTGAAGTGAGTATCGTTACATTTTTAGTAATGGCGAAGTTTTTACTTGTCAAATGTCAAAAGATGACAACTGCAGTTTGCCAGATAGTGGGCTATTCAAAATGAAACCTCTTATTGGAAAACCCTATATGACTATATGAATATGAAGAGGTGTTTCATGAAGTAAACGAGCGTTTGCACTACACTCTCGCCATTTAGATAATATGTATTAACTGCGTAGCCTCGTTGTTAAAACGCCAAACCATTCAATGTAAACTAAATGGTAGACCATGTAGATTATGAAGGATCGGCAACCGACTTTTCTACTATTTCTCCACAAGCTGCTAAATCCACATCAATTCTTTCCGTTTGACTGGCGGACCCTGTACTACCTTCAATTTAGATGTTTTTCTTTCTATATAATATTAAACACAAATAAGACTAACTTCTTTTTTTCTATTAACTAATCATCAGCAAAAATGAAATTATCATTATATTATTATATATAATCCATTAATTGCTTAAGATAATAAGTAATATCTATATTTATTTATTTATAAAGACTCATATATCATCCATGGGAGGGTGGGTGTACATTATCCTACCCTACAGTTATAATATTTAACAAATAAACGATCAGCGATTTAAATGCTAATAGAAAGCTAATTTGACGGCCCTTTTTAGATTATGGTGCAATCTTCTTCACCCACATCTGACTATCTATCGTTCATCATTTAGAAGTCGCCAAAAGATCCGTCCTAAGAACTTTAACTAAACTCCACAACCCTGCCAACCCACTTCAAAAACATTCGAACGAGCTTTTATTTAATTATTTATTTATTTATTCTCAACAGGCATGGGGTCCCATTACAGAAAAAAATATAAAGATTGGCTTAAAATACAACTTGAAGATGATATTGTATAATAACAAACTAAAAATAAATTATGAAGTAATATACATCGATTAACACAGAAAAGATTTTTCAGAGCATACAATATTTCAAATCATTAATAAATTTGCTTAAAGTTGAATGAAATATATAAACTAAATATTGAACTTCGTGATAATTCCGGATCATTGTATGTAGAGGTGATAGTAAATTATGATTTGTGCATGGAGATTTATTAATTTCTATTAAATCTATGAAATTTGCATTGTCAGTTATGTTATGTATAATTTTTTATTTCATACTGTGTCAAATTCCAATACTTTACGTCAACAGTTTCAATCCGGGAAAACACAAAAAACGGCCGGTCCGGTAAAGTGTTGCTATTGGAAACCACTTTAGAAAAACGAGATATGTCAAGATTTTCATTCGCAATTAATGTTGATTTTATCATGGAATATTTCGGCCACAAAGAAGACGCACCTATTTTCTTAGACTAAAAACATTAGTTCACAAATAAAATAATAAATGTAATCATTTATATTCTTACCAAATCTAAAAAAATAGGCCAACATAACTTCTTCCGTAATTTTCATCACATTATTTTCTGCTTTTCATTCACAAAAATGGCTGGATTGTTTTTGATACCTTTCACCAGACTTAATAGGTATTAATTTCGCACACGCTTCTTCAGATTTTCTTACAATTACTGGAGGATTTACAATTTCTGGGCAATTTGCATAAGAATTCAGTAGTAGTAGTAGTAGTAGTAGTAGTGTTAGGCTATCGACCACGTGGTCCTTCCGCCATGTGTCATTTATGTATTTGTGAATGTGTAAATGAGCTTGTTACTTTAAAGGATCGCCGCCGTCACTTTAAAGCACCATTAATTGTATCCCAACGGTGAATGGTACCGGTCACCCATCCGACTACTGACCCGAACCAACGTTGCTGCACGTCAGTCCGGGGCCGTAACCGATGCGCCACCACCGGCGTGTAATAAGAATTCATTTTGACACAACAAATTATTTAAACAAATTAAACATTTGCCAAACAACCGTTGCTAATCATGTTACGAAAATGTAACTAGATTTGGAGCATCTGTTAAATTATTTTTAAATTAATTTCAATGTTTCTTTAAAACGCAATTTGACACAGAATGAAATAAAATACATAACGACATTCGTCCGTGAACACTTTTTACAGTACTCGTTTCGAATTTCAAGACTCGGCTCCTTTGTCGCCTCGTCTTTAAATGTCTCACTCATACTGTAAAGTATGTGTTCCCGGACTTATAACGTTAATTACTAATATATGTCAGTTATGGATATAAATTTGTGTTTACTGTACACTGATACTATATGAAACTCACTAAGTAACGCATGATAAGACAAGTCATAATCAGGAAAAATACCATGTTTAAAAAAGTATAGATATTTTAAGAACCTTTTCTGCACTTTTTCTAATAGATTAATATATTTTAGATATCCTGGACACAACACTTTTGCACAATACGAAATTCTAGAAAAATCAGTGACTGATATAGTTTATTTAATTCTATGATATGTCGAAATGAAATTTTCTCAACGTGCATGTTAAATGTTAATTTATTATCGAAATAGACACCGAGATCTTTGATAGAGCTTACACGTGAGATAAGTACATTGTTTAAAACGTAGTTATACACAATATTTGAGGTATTTGATTTGGTATAAAATGCGCTAGTACATTTAGAAATATTAATATTGACGATATTAACCATTCATTTAATTTTGATAAATTATTTTTTTAATTTTATGGCTTTTTCAGAGTTGTGTATTACTGAATATGGTTTGATATTATCTGCATACATGAGAAATTCACGGTCCAATACATCACACACATTGTTAATAAATATTAAAAACATCAATGGGCCGAGGTTGGACTCTTGAGGAACACCACTACTAGCTATATATGTATTGAACATTATTCCCATATATGAAACAAACTGAACTCTATTGGATAAATACGAAGAAAGTACATACACGATGTAGCTTTTGTACGGTCCAAATTTCACCTATTTGATAACGTATATCCTAACCATTAAATAATTGCCACATCCGACCCCTGTTAACCAAATTCTTTATCCCCCGAAACCCAACTATCCCTTCTAAATATCAACATCTTCCCCTAACAATTCATGAATTCATTTGTGCGAATCATCAGGACAGTTCAGCTAGCTAGCAAAGATACTTTTTTTTCTTACTATTAAATTCAAGACACGATAGAGAGACCGGACGGACTAACACCATATATTTGTATCCATTTTTATTGTTATTATGTATTATATTTGTCTAAATAAAGATTACTGTATATAGAAAATTAACGACTCAATTTAATGGTTTCAAAATTTGTAAATCCAAGCCGTAACTGTATTTTAAAATATATTAATATATTAATTAACAATTGATGTACAGTACCTGGAAACAAAATTGCAATTGAATTTACATGAAAGGAAACAAAAAGTGGAGTCGGTGATTGAAAAATCATAAATAACTAACAAAGCCAAAAAATACACTGCTCAAAACAAATAACGGATCACTAATTTGTGCCTTCATAAAATTAAGGACGTCTGAAAGACGGTCTATTTAATTGTTTTCATTTACACAGGGTATTATCTACATCGCATGCTTCCGGACTATCCGTAATAATTAACAAGAACTACCAAATCTAAAGTGAAATAATGTATTCGAAATTTGATTCAAAGAGTTAGGGAGGCCTTGTTGAGATCAAAAACAGACTAAAATATTCGCAACTGATAGTTTGACTTAAGTTATGTGGAAATGAGGCATATCAACGATTTGGAAAATGTTAGTGTCGTAATATTAATTGAAAATGTAAATCGACAGGTTTGAAGAAATTTCAACGTAAGCATGTCTGTTATTCAGCCATTATGGAACAGGTACTTAGAGACAGCTCAACATCCCAGGCGCGGTAAGCAAGCAAGGTCGTAAAAGAAAATCAACACAAAATCAAGAACGATTTTTTCTAATTTCGAGTCTTCGCAATAGAGTTTCTACGGCGAAAGACCTCTTAATTTCTCTCAGGGCGACGCATGGGATCGCTGTATCAGACTAAACAATTAGGAATAGGTTGAGGGAATCGAATTTGAGGGCAAGATGAACCGTCCGAAAACCCTCTTTGGCACGACGCCACAAAATAGCAAGGATGAATTTTGCTCGTAAACATGTCGCATGACATCTTCGACAATGGAAATCTGTGCTCTTTACGGATGCATCTAAGTTCCGTAAAACTCGTTACGATGGCCGAGTACGTGTTTACTGACACCCAGGAGAACTCTACGCAGCTGCTACTATCCAGGAAGTCGATAGATCTGGAGGTGGAACAGTTATGGTTTGGGGTAGGATTAGTATCGACAGTAGAACCGACTTTTTTGTAATTCCAGGAAATCTTAACATTAAGATTATGTTGACATTGTGTTAGGAGAACATGTTGTCCATGTGACATTAATAATTAATTTAAATTCGTTTTGCACTTTAGTTTTGGTAGTTGTTAATTATTACGGGTACTTTAAAAGTACCCTATGCTGACACTTCCATATGTGCCAATTAAAACAATTAAATAGAGCATTTTCAGATGTTCTTAATTTTATTTGCATGTAATTTTCCGTTTGAATTTTATAGAGGCACAAATTTGTGACCCGCTAATTGTTTTGAGCAGTGTAGTTTTATAATTTGTATACTAAAGCAATAGTAGTATATTTTTAAGAATAATAATTAACAAATCACGTAAGGTGAAAACAAACAACGTTTGGAATTTTAATTGGAGGAATCGAAAAAAACAATCGTATTTGAAAAATATCAACCAGACACATGTAAATGGTTTAAAAATTTGTAAATCAAAACAGTGGTAGTCTATTTAAATAAATTAAAATAAATAATTGATGTACAGTGCCTAAAAACAAAATTGCAAGGTGAAAGTAAAACAATTGCAGTTGTTTATAATAATAGCAATATTGTAATTATTAGTTTTACAGAGATAAACCAAAATAAAACAACAACATAAAGTAATTCTGTAATTATCAATATATCAATGGGAGAGAATTTTTAATATTAAAAAAATATGGTCAGAGCTTGTTTTACTTTCACCTTTTTCATGGCTACCCATTTTTTTATTTATAATAAAATTTAAAATAACTATAACTCACTCATTTTTAGAAATAAGTATGTCGTATGCCATATTGGATTAAAGAGAAAAAAAAATACCTTTTGAATGAGGTCATAGCCAACTATGGTTTCCATTTAAAAAAATGTAAGTTTGCGTCATATCTCGAAAAATAATGGCGATAAAAATTGTCTGATTATTTTTTATTAATCTGCATAAAATTATCTAAAACTTTGTCCTTTACAGTTTTTTTCTATCTGTTATAATAACCGAAATATATTAATTTGAAAAAATTGACTCTTTTTACTTTTTTCAAAATATCTAGTTACCCTTGACTTTTTTGAAAACTTTGAAAGTGGAATTTTATTCGTCTCGTAAATCTACACTTATTTCCCCATTTAACCGTTTCTCTATCTCTTATAGTTTCCGAGATCCCCATAGAGAACATCGAAAAAAACTCACCCTGTATATATATATACATATAGAAAATTTTACATTTTTTAAAATAGAAATTATAGTTTTCTCTTTCGATAAATTATTTTTTCTCTTTAATCTAATATCACATATGGCATAGTTATTACTAAAAATAAGTGCGTTGTAGTCATTGAAAGTTTTATTAATTTGCATTAAATTATCTACAACTTAAAGAATAATTAATATTAGGAATTAACATTTTATTTAATAAAACAAAGGGATAGTACCATTGGGTTGGAAGCTAGGATAGTGGCAACCCTAAATATAAATACAAAATTAAATAATAATACAATATTAGAGTTAAAGTTATCTGGAAACCAAAGTATTAATAGATGGATAGATAGATTTGATTGATGCATTACACATTAGTTTACACAAGTCAGGAATGGCAATTAAATATAATTAAAATATAAATAATTAAAATAATGTGTTGGCGCATTGATATTAGCGATGATATAGATATTGAACTAAGTTGATGATCATCGGTTAATAAATAACATAAACATTTGTAAAATAATATGATGAACAAAAACAAACATTTTAAAATAAATGTATAAATAAAATTATAAGAAAACCTTACAGGGATAAACTTTAGATAAATTTAGAACTATAATGTAATTTAACATTTAAGTCATATGTACAAAATAAAATTTCAAGATAAAAAAAAAGTTGATTTCTCTGGATTTACTCTTAATCTATTTGCAGTAAACTAATCCGTCGCTTTTTTGACGGACAATGAGCCAGGTCTTTTTGGTCAGAAGTATTCATTATGGTCGTATCGTCAGCAAATAATGTAATGGAAGACGATGCCATCATATTAGGAAGATCATTTATATACAAGAGAAACAATAGTGGTCCGAGGATTGATCCTTGCGAAGCACCATGCTTTAATAGATCTGAATGCAATTGTTTATATAAGATATCAAAATGAGGCAACTATTTGGGTGTAAAGCTTCCGTAAGAGAATAACATGAGAGATGCAATCGAATGCCTTACACAGATCCATGAAGGTAGCAGCAGAGTAGAAGCCAACTTTAAAAGCCTCATAAATCTCCTCAGCAAATGCAATAATTGCATCCCTCGTAGACCTACCTCTTCGGAAGCTATACTGGTTATTACTTATTATTTTGTATCTATCTATGTAGATAAAAAAATCAAAGGCTAAAAGAAATTATTTTGTACTCTATCTTTATTTTTATCTTTATCTTTATTTAAACTTTATCAGACATGGTTACAATATATACAAATAAAATAACGAGACATTTACAATATCGAAGCAAAAAAAACATACATATAATTTGAACATCATGCTGATGGGCGGAGTTCACGCTTGCAGGTGATCTTCCACTCAAACTTATTATTACTAATACTAATACTGAAACTTCTTTTCAGCGGTGATTACTCGTTGCTTTTATAATGAATAAGAATCTCTTGATTAATACGAGGCATCGGTAGAGCTATAAGTTAGGTGATGAATGCTATAATTTTGAGAAAGCAAATCCTTAATAGTTTAAGTTTCCTTGAAATACTATCTACAATATTTAATAAATGCTCTTATTCATCTATGACCAGAATTAACAGAGCATGTAACTATTATTAAAATTTTTAATTTTACGCAATAAGATTTCGTTGTTATCAACTCTACTAGATGGAAAATGTTTATGATAAGGTCCAAATTAACTATAAAAATGGTCTTTTTAATTTTTTTATGAACAATACCGTTTGTACAAGGTGTTTATTAAACGCGTGTCAAAAACTCAGGAAGTTATTCCTCGGAATATTTCGTCCTATGATGATTTTCGATAACTTCCTGCTAATTATTCTCCACGCATCCTGCCAGTGACTTTACCACACCCTGGGTTCAATTATTCTTTTTACTGATGAAACATTGAAGATCGCTGGATTGGCGGAGGTGGACCTCACTCCTGATACGTACGCACTTGCAGCAAGGAGAGATGCGTACTTTATAAAGTTGATGGAAACGCTTCAACAATTTACCAATTGTGGGATATACCACATTATTAAGTATAAATGTACAAAATTTAAATGTATGTAAATAAAAATTACAGTTATAATAAATTAAAAAATTAAATTTAATTTAAAAAAAACTCCAGGAATCATCTCCTGCTCTTTTGAAAAAGGGCGCCTAGTTGTCAGAATAATTCCTAATATCCTTGGTTTACTTCTTTGTACTGTTTCGCCTCGTCAAATACAAGCTGAAGCTTATCTGCCTGGAATTATAGAAAATCGAAAATATAATTAATTCGAAATAAATAATATTACCCATATCGTATTAAATTTATTCAAATATGAATACAATTATAGGAAATATCACGAGTGTCCTATAAAGTTAATTTTAGATTTGAATTAAAGTTTTTTAGTATCTAGAAACTAGAGGTTTTAAAAGCAACAACTATATTCATGCTTAAAAAGTTTTAGGCTTCTCAATATGTTACCAACTATTATTATAGCTCTGAAATCCACTTCTTAGAAATAGAATTTCTTATAGTTTTAAACAGCAATTCTAATTAAGAATCATAAAAAGATATGATATATTCAACATAAAAGAGACAAAAATATTTTTTTCAATTTTGTTTCGGAATTTCTGTTGGTTTATTTCTTAAATTGAATAATACAAGTTAGATTTCATTTTCTTCACAGTATATTTATATTTATTCATGTTATACTGCTAAGAAAGTGAAATCTAACTTGTATTATTGTTTTGGAATGTTGACTATTAATGAAAATAAAAAAAATAGCTTACTTATTTTGTTGGATCACTATCGCCAACCACGGGCTGACTGATAAGACTGAGCATGAACAGGATACAAACAACGCCGAGTTGCATCTTCATACCGTATGTCGTGTTATCAACTTCAAAATCCAAGCCTCGATCTCCATTTATAATAAACGCGCTCTAACCACACCTTACTTGGTATATAGAGGTATATTAAATGTACCTTGAAGTTCTGGAGATAAGGAAAGCAATTACGAATGGGGATTATATTTTTAATAACCAGAACGAATAATTAACAACTGTAAATCTTTTAATTTCCGTAATTTTCCACAATGAATTTTAGTTTAATTCCTTTTAAAATGATCGTCGCTAATCGAAACATATCTCAGGAAAATGATTATAATAAAATTGAAATATATCAAGTGTTCTAATTTAAAATAACCTAATAAAATAGACTTTTTGTTAAATTCTTCCTTTTTGACCAATTGAATAAAAAGCAACTAGTTTATAGCACCGAATAAAATTAAATACTGTATCAAATTTGTAGATGGTAAATGGATATGCTCTGTCTGTCGTTATTTAATGAAGACTCTAATACTAATCCAACTATACAACATCTGCATACCACTTTAAAAGCGAAGATTATTGAGGAAATTAATAATATGTTTAAGAGCTATTTTGAACGATTCTCTGCTAAAACAGGTACACAAAGTCTGCTCTTACTAAGTGTCAGAATAAGGGGATGAAAATACATTTCTGAAATCTGAATTGGCATCTTTAGCAAAATCTAACTCGAAATTATCTACTGAAAGCTTTATTCTTGAGATTGAAGACAAAAAAGAAGGTAAAATAGATTAAGCAACTGCATGGTTTACAATCTTCCCGAATCGCTAAACAGTGATTCTTTGGTTAGACGACGAGAGGAATTAAACCACGTAACAAATACTTTACCAACGTAAACTTAATTTACTCACAAAAATTACCTTATTTAGAGAAGGTAAAGTTGGAGACCTCTTAAGCTTCATTTTGATTTAGAATCTAATGCCAGTGATGTTTTAAAGCTTTGTAAAAGTATCGACTTAGGCAGCATTCGAGTGGGACCTGACCGTACTCCTAAACAATTAGAATTACTCAATGCTGCACGAACTGAATTGAAACAAAGGCAACAGAGCGACGAGATCAATTTAGCCATTAAATTCATCAAGCGGCATCCTCGTGTCATCTCCAATTCTGCATGAGAATTGCTACTATCGGAGAAAATTTCAGTTTTTTTTATCAAAATGTTCTGGAATTAAATAGAAAAATCGATACTTCTGTAATGTTGGTGATTGTGATCATAATGCAGTGTTTCTTACTAAAACTTGGTTAATTCCTTCTGTTAACGACTGTGAATTATTTAATGACTCTTATTTAATTTTTAGAACTGATCGTGATCATATAACGACTGGTAGATCAAAGGGTGGTAGGGAGTATTAATAGAATTTCGTAATTTTTTTAATGTTGAATTTATTTCCCCTAATTTTATAAAAATACACGTGCCAATAATTGACATGACATTATTTAACTTGAAACTAAAATCTGGCTTGTTATTTATAATTCTTGTATACATTCCACTAGACACTTCTACTGATGATGTTAAATTATTTTTTGATTTGTTATCTCAAACAATTTTTTTATAATGATAAAATTATTTTAGTTGACGATTTTTACTGTCCGTCAATTTCACATAATCAATATAATCTTGTTAATAAAGCGTCCATAATTTCTAAATTTTGTACTTTCTTAGGCCTTCAGCAATATAACACAATAAGAAACTCTTCAAATAATATTTTAGACTTAATATATTCTAACGTAAACTGTTATGTTGAAAGAGATATATTTTCGCTTGTTTTCGGAATCTCTTATCACCCTCTCTTAAATTAAACTACAAGAGAGAAAATTATCCAGCATTATATGAACATTTATGTAGTATTAATTATACACTATTAAGTTTCTCTGCTGTAAATTTATCTTTTCAGAATTAATTAATTAATTAAGTTTATTCTAACTTGTAAATTTAATAAAAAAGAAAGTTCTCGCCATGGTATTTTAATATTATAATAATACATCTAATCAAAGAAAAAAAACTCTATTAAAAAACTCTGACTAAATTCAACCTCAATGAGGGCGAATTTTAAATATCTTCAAGCGTTAATTAAACGTAAAAACTAAATATGCTTATATCTCTTACATTTCTACTATTGAAAATCAAGTAATTTTTATCTCAAATCAATTTTGGGAATACATACACAACCTTGAAAATATTGTAAATGGCTTTCGTATTTTTTAAAAATCTGTTCATGTTTCCCCATCCCATAATTGTCTCTTATCTAATTTCATCTATATAACTATTTGTTTTCTTTACTCCTGTTTCGAATAAAGTTGCTTATGACATTCTCAAAAAACTTTCAAATAATATTCTTCTGGTGATGACAATATTCCTGCATTTCTTTTGAAAGATTGTGCTCCTATTATTTGCTATCCGCCTTCAATTCTTTTTAACTTATTAATTAACTTCTATTCTTCCCAATAAATCGAAAATAACATCAGTCTGTCCAAAACCTAAATCGAGTGTCAATATTCACAACATTAATAACTATTCAATCTTAGCCCATTTTACTATATATCGCTAAAGACTTTGAGCGTATGCCCTTTGACCAAATTCACAATCACATTAAACCGTATATCTCTAATACAACATACTTCATTCCTAATCGCTCGACAGTAACTGATTTTTGTTCATGACATTGCTTAAATTCTTGACTCTGCTGGTCAAATTGATGTCTTATACACGGATATGACGAAAGCTTTCGACAAAGTTAATCATAACCTTTTTATTGCTACGGTGAATAACTTTGGCGTTTGCAATAATTTTAAATCCAATTCTTATTTCGACCTCTCCACAGCATTGACATGTTAACATCTTTTATGCGGATTAGAGTTCTTATTTCCCTGCATCAGGTATTCCTGCTTTTCAACGATGTATAACATGCCTGAAATAATTTTAGTTACAAGCAAAATTTTAATGAAAACGTAAATTAATCTTAAATATGACAGTTGAAAGTGAAATTATAGAAATAAAAAGTACTTAAATGTCATATTCACTTGAAGAAATTGTACAATATGACGACCATTCTGTTCCACACACTTTTGACATATTGTTCTATAAGAAATACAAACTCTACGCAGTGTGTTTCCGTTTCTAATAATAGCACATCTATTACTCTTTGTTCAAAAATTTACCGAGTTTCTGGTAGTTCAAATCTAAACACTTCGTTTTTAGTGGTATCCCATAAATAAAAGTCAATGGGGTGTAAGGTCCGATGATCTTGCAGGCCATTACATTGGTCCATTATTTGAAATCACTCTTTCATTAAAGTTTACTTTCAACCAATGTTGCACGTTACGAGTGTTATGGGCCGGGCAACCATCTTGCTGGAACCAGATGTTTTGCATGTCGTTGGGATTAATAATTTGTCTCAAACCAGGCATTATCACATTTGTAGCTACAAATTTCTGTTACCAGTTAATTTGCAATCAAAGATGAAAGGACCTATTAAGTGACTATCTAAAACGAATAGAATTCAAAAAACAAAATAAAAATATAAACAAAATTTCAAACCAATTAAACAGCATTAGTCATTAAAACCAAATCGAACTTAAAATCTTCTTTGATTTACCAAATAGGTATTTTCAGTAGACCAATGATGATAGTAATTCCTATTTATACACGCAACAATTGTTTCGCCACACTGTGGCTTCTTCAGGCAAAGAAATAGTAGCGGTACAAAGTTGTGTATGATTTAAATACTAATTAGGGTGGTGGGAAGGGGGTTGGAGGATTTTTAGTTTTATTTTTAAAATTGAACATATTAAGTAACGGTGATCTATTAATATCCGTTTGGTCGTTTAGGAGGAGGCCGGTGTCTTTCCTCTTGTTGATTTCTAAATTTTCCAAGAAATTTAGTTTCCTTCCTTTTTGCTGTTGGTGGAGTATTTTGAATTCGTCATTGAACGAGTGTCCTTCTTCTAGTAGGTGGTTTGCGAATGTGGAAGTCTTCTTGTGGTTAATGTATGCGGCTCTATGTTCTTTTATTCTCTCAGAGAATGCACGCCCTGTTTGACCCACGTATGTTTTTGTGCAGTCACCACATGTCAACATGTATATCCCACTACCTTGATTCTTAATATTAGGTTCTTTATTGTTTTTTATTAACATTCCCAAATTATTATTTATTTTGAATGATACTTCTATATTTTGTTTTTTTTTTAAATGTTTGCAATTTTTAATGAAACTGGTCCTGTATACGTTATCGAAGTGAAATTATTAATGTCTTTATCTTTTATTGTGGGGTAAACTGAATTTAGAATTTGTTGTTTTTCCTTTTTATTTAATATATTTTTAACGAACGTATTATTAAATCCATTTTTGTTAGCTATTTGATGAATTATGATTTCTTTTTGGAAATTTTCTTCTGTCATGGGGATAATAATTAACCTATGTATCATACTGTTGTATGCAGCTAGCTTGTGAGATTTTGGATGAAATGAATTATTGTGAATGGTGGTATCTGTGTGTGTAGGTTTCCTAAAAATTGCGAAATCGTGCTTATCGTTTATTTTTCTTAGTGTGAGGTCTAGAAAGTTAATGGAGTTATTGACATCTGTTTTCATAGTATAGTCACTCACAAACTATTTAACGTATATTCAATCATTTTTAGTTCATTTTACAGAAAGAAATACATTCAAACTAGTGTTGCTTTGATAGCCTTGCTATTTTGTAGCACGCAAATTACTTTTGTATCATTCAATGTCTGTCGAAGTATTAGCTAGAGAAGTAGTTGTTTTGTAGTCTTAATAAAACTCATTTGTTGTAGATTTTACGAAAATATTGCGAGTGCGTGTGCGTGTGCGTATGCGTGTGCGTGTGCGTGTGCGTGTGCGTATGCGTGTGCGTGTGCGTGTGCGTGTGCGTGTGCGTGTGCGTGTGCGTGTGCGTGTGCGTGTGCGTGTGCGTGTGCGTGTGCGTGTGCGTGTGCGTGTGCGTGTGCGTGTGCGTGTGCGTGTGCGTGTGCGTGTGCGTGTGCGTGTGCGTGTGCGTGTGCGTGTACGTGTGCGTGTGCGTGTGCGTGTGCGCGTGCGTGTGTGTGTGTGTGTGTGTGTGTGTGTGTGTTCTGACGGTTCTTCGGGGTATTCCTCGCGTTTTGTTAGTTGAGGTTACTCGACATTTCGGCGTTACACGACGTTTCGGCGACATAATCAATTCAAAATTATCAAAACTCCAGAAGGTGGCGATTGAGATGTCGCCGAAACGTCGAGTAACCTCAACTAACAAAACGCGAGGAATATCCCGAAAAACCGTCAGAACAGATTGCACTCGCGAAAACCTCAAATATAAGACACACGCATATATATATATATATATATATATATATATATATATATATATATATATATATATATATATACAGGGTGAGTTTTTTTCGATGTTCTCTATGGGATCTCGGAAACTACAAGAGATAGAGAAACGGTTAAATGGGGAAAGAAGTGTAGATTTACGAGACGAATAAAATTCCACATTCAAAGTTTTCAAAAAAGTCAAGGGTAACTAGATATTTTGAAAAAAGTAAAAAGTATCAATTTTTTCAAATCAATATATCTCGGTTATTATAACAGATAGAAAAAAACTGTAAAGGACAAAGTTTTAGATAACTTTATGCAGATTAATAAAAAATAATCAGAAAATTTTTATCGCCATTATTTTCCGAGATATGACGCAAACTTACATTTTTTTAAATGGAAACCATAGTTGGCTGTGACCTCATTCGAAAGGTAATTTTTTTCTCTTTAATCCAATATGGCATACGACATAGTTATTTCTAAAAATGAGTGAGTTATAGTCATTTTAAATTTTATTATAAATAAAAAATGGGTAGCCATGAAAAAGGTGAAATTAAAACAATTGCAGTTGTTTATAATATTAGCAATATTGTAATTATTAATTTTACAGAGATAAACCCAAAATGAAACAACAGCATAAAGTAATTCTGTAATTATCAATATATCAATGGGAGAGAAATTTTAATATTAAAAAAATATGGTCAAAGAGTCCACTATTAATACTATTATGACATAAATTATATCTTTTAAAATTGAATTTATGGCTTTTGACTATTCTCATGTAAATTGAATTAAATGTTTCAATAACAACTAGTTTATGATCTTCCACAGATTGATATGATTTTTCATATACTTTGTTTTTTTACATAACCCCACAGAAAAAATTCTAAAACGCGCAGATCAGGAGATCTAGGTGGCCCTGGGATTGGTTTATTTCTTCCCACTTATGAGTTAGGAATAGCATCATTTAAATAATTTGTAAAGCCAACATGTTATGAGGTGGAGCACCATCATATTGGAACCATTTCAATCTTGCTTGTAATGATACATTTAAACAATAGAGCTTATCTTCAAATGTTTTCTGAAGAAAAAGAAAGTAATCAGTTTCACTTAGTGAGCTTTCAAAAATATATGGACCGAGAATTATTAATCCAAACACACCATAGATTAAACCCAAATTTAATTTGTAGTTTTCTCTGTGAAACTTCTGGTGGATTCTCTTGAATACATCTATGTTCATTGTGGCGATTAAAAATACCACAATTAGTGAATCGCGATTCATCTGTTCATAATATTTTTGTAAGAAATGTATTATCCTCTTGACAAATGGGTTTATACCACATACAGAAGGCCATTTGATAATTACAAAATTATTATTCTTATACTGGTTTTTCATTTTTATTTAACTTTGTAGAACTAATAATTACAATATTGCTATTATTATAGACAATTGCAATTGTTTTACTTTCATCTTTTTCATGGCTACCCATTTTTTATTTATAATAAAATTTAAAATGACTATAACTCACTTATTTTTAGAAATAACTATGTCGTGTGTCATATTGGATTAAAGAGAAAAAAATTACCTTTTGAATGAGGCCATAGCCAACTATGGTTTCCATTTAAAAAAATGTAAGTTTGCGTCATATCTCGGAAAATATTATCGATAAAAATTTTCTGATTATTTTTTATTAATCTACATAAAGTTATCTAAAACTTTGTCCTTTACAGTTTTTTTCTATCTGTTATAATAACCGAGATATATTGATTTGAAAAAATTGACACTTTTTACTTTTTTCGAAATATCTAGTTACCCTTGACTTTTTTGAAAACTTTGAAAGTGGAATTTTATTCGTCTCATAAATCTACACTTCTTTCCCCATTTAACCGTTTCTCTATCTCTTATAGTTTCCGAGATCCCCATAGAGAACATCGAAATAAACTCACCCTGTATATATATATATAGGTTTTGTGGGTTGTCAATAATAGAAAAATTATTCACTGAATACTCTTTATTCTATCAGCCAATATTTCGGGGATATTTTTCCCCTTTCTCAGGGCGCTATAAATAAAGACAAAGTATGTAAAATTACAATGATTAAATAATAAACATTAACTTAAAAGAAACTAGTTTCATTACAGCTAGGAATAAAAAAATATATAATAAATTAATATACTCACAGAAAATGAGGTTAATGAACAATCCTGATATTTAACATTTCGACCATATCAAGACAGAATAAAATTAAAATTATAAACAAAATGTCACAAACCGATATGGAAACGTAAAACAAAATTAAAATAATAAATAAACTAATAAAATACGTCAAATTAAATATGTCAATAAATAAAACAATTTATAATACGTCTATTGTCTGCGGTTCGTAACAGCTAAATGGCTTAAAATGTGAAATTGTATTATACAAAATTCCAAAAATTCACAAGGAAGAAAAAACGCAAATATTCTCAATTTTTTGTATATAAAAAATTATAATAAAATACAAAAATTAAAATTAATAGCAATATTTTAACAACACCCAATTGTTACAGAAAATCTAACAAAATTTACATATTCAGCACTCAAACAGTTAAACAATTGAACTATGAGACTGGGAATTGTAAGAGGTAAGTATATATTGCATTCAACCCTTTTATATCAGTCCGTTGGTTCATGGTAAATGGTTGTTTATTAATATGGTACATCTCCATAAACAATCTATTTTTGTGGTGTTTTTCCCTATCTAAAACTTCCACAGAATCATAGTTTATGTTATGTTTTGTAAATTGGACATGCTTAGCCAACGCACAGGAACCCTTATTAAGCTAAGAATTACTTCTGTGTTGGGTGAGCCTGGACTACAGTAGTTGTGACGATTGACCAATGTAAGTTAACTCACAATCAGAGCAAGGGATTTTATATATGACATCAGACTTAGATAACAAAGGTGTCTTATCCTTAGTCTTGCTGAACAATTTATCAACTTGTAGAGTGGTTTGTTTTCCAAATCAGATTTTTTCGTTATTTAAAATTTTAGTGAGTTGATGCGTCAAACCCTCAATATATGGCATTGCCACATATAGTGCAACAACAGGAGAAACCGCGTCGTCAGCTGGCAACAAAATTCCAAGTTCAGTCGTGTTAACCCTTGTACTGAGTAGTAGTCTATTAATGAGGGCCTTTGGGTAAGAATTCTGTCTTAAAATATTAAATATAGGGTCCGCCAATAAGGGCGCGTGAACTTTAAAATTGAATAAAACAAGTTGTGTGTGAGGTAGAAACGAAATTTATTTTTCATTCGAAAGGGTATTCGACCCCATTAAGTATGGAAGATAACATCGTTCAAATGACCACCGCGGCTCCGTTTGGTAGCCCGGATCCGGGAGGTCCAATTTTCGATGACTCTGGAGCACATATCGGCCTCAATTTGAGCGATGGCGTTGCGTATGTTGACTTTGAGGTCATCGGTGTTTAGAGGCTTGTTGGCGTAGACCAGCGACTTGAGATAGCCCCAGAGAAAAAAGTCTAAAAGCGTTAAATCGCACGATCTCGGTGGCCAGTTGATATCGCCTCCGCGCGAGATGACCATGTCCGGAAATCGTTCGTGCAGAATGTCCATTGTGGCATGGGCTGTGTGGCACGTGGCGCCGTCCTGCTGGAACCACATGTCGTCCGTGTCCATATCATCCAGTTTAGGCCAAAAGAAGTTGGTTATCATCGACCTGTAGCGCTCCCCATTGACGGTTATGGCCGCCCCAGCTTCGTTCTCGAAAAAGTACGGACCGATGATGCCGCCGGCCCAAAATCCACACCAAACAGTGACTTTCTGGGGATGCATTGCCACTTGGTGGACCTCGTGTGGGTTGTTCTCACTCCAAATGCGGCAATTTTGCTTGTTCACATACCCGTTCATTCAGAAATGAGCCTCGTCGCTGAAGATGATTTTTCGGCCAAAATGGGGGTCTGCTTCCAACTGCTCCAGAGCCCAATCATCGAACGCCCGACGCTGTCTGTGGTCGTTTATCTTGAGCTCCTGGGTCAATTGGATTTTGTACGGGTGCAGACCCAAATCCAGAAGCAAAATTCTGCGAGTTGATGTCTCCGAAAGGCCAAGTTCCTGTGCACGACAAAAAATGGACTGCCTCGGGTTCTCGCGCACACTCTCACGGACGACGTCGTCGACGTGTCAGTGTTGGCTGGTTGTTTACTGAACCAGTCGACTCGAATTTGCCCACCAATCGACGGATAGTCGACTCTACAGGCCGATCATCGCGACCGTAAAATGGGCGAAGTGCGCGGAACGTTGCTCGAACTGATGACCCATTTTCGTAAAACAATTTAATAATTTGCACGTGCTGCTCGACACTCAAACTTGCCATGGTGATTTGGGGTTATATACTGAACAAATGACAGCAACTTTGACAGCTCTACCTCGAACAACATGGCCGCACCCTTCCGGCAAACTTCGCGCGTCCCTATTGTCGGACCCTTTAGTTTACGTAAATTATTATGTAACAAAGAAGGGTAACAGATTTTTGAGATTCTATTTTTTAAGGCTAAAATATCGTTGGTTTTCATCGCCATCGGGTGGTAGGAGTGGTAATTTATGTAACGACCTGAACTTATTGATTTTTCATACCAATCTAATATAATAGTGCCATCAGCAGCCTTTATCAGCCTAGTATCAAGAAAGGGAACACTACATTCATTTTCATTTTCAACTGTGAACTGTATGTGGTTATTGAATTTATTAAAAATATATACTGTCGTTTCTATATGTTCTGCAGGGACAGGACAAATCAGATTATCAACATATTTGTAAATAAAAGGCAAGTAAAAAGGCAACCGAGGTATAACAGTGTTAAGCAAATCATCCATAACTAAGTCAGCTAATATTGGACTTAGTTTTGATCCCATTGGGCAAAATTTGTTTGAAGAACATATTGTTATAAACAAAATAACTAGAATTAAACAAAAATCTAATTAACCTAATGAACCTGTCTTGTGGGATGTTACAATGTATGCTTATGTTTAAAAAAAAATTTCAATACAATGTAAAACCAGTTCTAAAGGAATATTTGTAAATAAAGACACTACATCCAAACTTATAATCACATAGTCTGTCGGTAGTTTAAAATTATTAATTTGGTTTGAAAACTCAAAAACATTAGTCACATTAAAATCTCTGATATTATCCCTAGGTGCAGTTCATAGAATTTTGGGAACGAAACCTGACAAATTCTCAATTGGTGCATCCACTGTAGATACAACCGGTCTAAGAGGGCAATTCTCCTTATGAATTTTTGGTAACCCATACAATTTAGGTGGAACAGATTTATACGTGGTCAACTTCTTAGCCAGTGCATCGTCAATGTATTGCTTAGTAGTAGTAGTAGTAGTAGTAGTGTTAGGCTATCGACCACGTGGTCCTTCCGCCATGTGTCATTTGTGTATTTGTGTGTGTGTAAATGAGCTTGTTACTTTAAAGGATCGCCCCCGTCACTCTAAAGCACCATTAATTGTATCCCAATGGTGAATGGTACCGGTCACCCATCCGACTACTGACCCGAATCAACGTTGCTGTACGTCAGTTCGGGGCCGTAACCGATGCGCCACCACCGGCGTGTGTATTGCTTATTTTTTAATTCTTTAATAAATTCGTTATGTTTAGTTTGTATATTGATGAACATTGTTACACTCAAATAAATAGGGACCTACTATTGATTTGAGTGTAACAATGTTCATCACTAAGCAATTCCATAATTTTGTTATTGTATTCATCTTTAGTCATAGCCACTGTAACTTTGCCTTTGTCAGATAATAAGTAAATTAGTGTTATCTTTCAAGAAACGTTATGTTTCTTTGAAAGTATTTCTGAGTGAACAAACGCGTTTTGGCTGCTGAACAAAATTTATAATGATGTTAGTAACTTTTGCCCTGATTAAATTGTTGTCAATAAATGAGCAATTGTTTATAACGTTCTCAGTCATTGCTAATAACCAAGGTATTGAAATATCATTAGTTGAAGGGGGAACACTAAATTTAAGTCCTAATGAAAATTGATGAAATTGTCGATGTTGAAATGTCGAATTGTTAAATATCAGGATTGTTTATTAACCTCATTTTCTGTGGGTATATTATTTTATACTAGCTGAAATGAAACTAGTTTTTTTTTTAAGTTAATGTTTATTATTTGACCATTGTAATTTTACATACTTTGTCTTTATTTATAGCGCCCTGAGGAAGGGGAAAAATATCCCCGAAATATTGGCTAATAGAATAAAGAGTATTCAGTGAACAATTTCTATTATTGACCGACAATCTAAACCTAATATATTACAAATATACCCTTGAACGTATAATAATATATAATTTTATTTCTACATACAAAATGGATTTTTTTTGTAACATCGCACAGGAATTC
The DNA here is from genome assembly GCA_963969525.1 of Ontholestes murinus. Classification (NCBI taxonomy): domain Eukaryota; kingdom Metazoa; phylum Arthropoda; class Insecta; order Coleoptera; family Staphylinidae; genus Ontholestes; species Ontholestes murinus. Next base: position 38,814,846 of record OZ018396.1, read on the forward strand.
GGCCAAGACGTAGTATGTATAAACTCACTAAATTTTTAAATAACGAAAAAATCAGATTTGCAAAACAAACTAGACTACAAGTTGATAAATTGTTCAGCAAGACTAAGGATAAGACACCTTTATTATCTAAGTCTGATGTTATATACAAAATCCCTTGCTCTGATTGTGAGTTAACTTACATTGGTCAATCGTCACAACTACTGAAGTCCAGGCTCACCCAACAAAGAAGCGACTCTAAGCTTAATAAGGGTTCCTGTGCGTTGACTAACCATGTCAAATCTACAAAACATAACACTATGATTCTGTAGAAGTTTTAGATAAAGAAAAACACCATAAAAATAGATTGTTTATGGAGATGTACCATTTTAATAAACATCCATTTCCCATGAACCAACTGATATAAAAGGGTTGAATGCAATATAAACTTACCTATTACAATTCCCAGTCTCATAGTTCAATTGTTTAACTGCTTGAGTGCTGAATATGTAAATTTTGTTAGATTTTTTATAACAATTGGGTGTTGTTAAAATATTGCTATTAATTTTAATTTTTTCTATTTTATCATAATTTTCATAATTTTTTATTTACAAAAAATTGAGAATATTTTCGTTTTTTGTTCCTTGTGAATTTTTTATAATACAATTTCACATTTTAAGCTGTTATGAACCGCAGTCGTTAGACGTAATATAAATGGTTTTATTCATTGACATATTTAATTTGACGTATTTTATTAGTTTATTTATTATTTTAACTTTGTTTTACGTTTCCATGTCGGTTTGTGACATGTTGTTTATAATTTTAATTTTATTCTGACTTGATATGGTGGAATTGTTAAATATCAGGATTGTTCATTAACCTCATTTTCTGTGTGCATATTATTTTATTATATTTAATTAATTGCTCACTTAACCCGTGGTGAAACATATTTGAAAAATCTTGATTAGAAATTAAAAACACTTGGTTTGTTTCACAGAATATTTATTATTTTTTCTCCGACTTGAATATAATAAAATATAACCCTCCTATTACAATCATATAAACAACCATTCACAGAAAGAAATTAAACAAAAGAAGACTATTTAGAGAATAATTAATGTAATTAGTTAACGTTTTATTTAAGAAAACAAAGTGATTTTACTTTTTTCTCCGACTCCGACTCCGACTTCATTACTCCTTGATAATGACATTTTGTCGAAACTAGTCGGAGAAAAAATAATAAATATTCTGTGAAACAAACCAAGTGTTTTTAATTTCTAATCAAGATTATTTTATTATATATTTTTTTATTCCTAGTTGTAATGAAACTAGTTTTTTTTAAGTTAATGTTTATTATTTGACCATTGTAATTTTACATACTTTGTCTTTATTTATAGCGCCCTGAGGAAGGGGAAAATATCCTCGAAATACTGGCTGATAGAAACCTAATATATATAAAATACACGGTATAAGATATAATTTTATTTCTCTATATATATATATATATATATATATATATATTGCCATATAATTGGGAATAAATAAATTAACATTTGTTTATATCTTTATATTTGGAGGGTGGGATAGTGACCACCCATCCAGTCTACATATATACTTATTATTTTCATCACTAATACGTTTTTCGTTTTAGAGTAGGTTTAACAGAAGTATTGTGTTATGTTTTCAGTTGAATATAATAAAATATAACCCTCCTATTACAATCATATAAACAACCATTCACAGAAAGAAATTAAACAAAAGAAGACTATTTAGAGAATAATTAATGTAATTAGTTAACGTTTTATTTAAGAAAACAAAGTGATTTTACTTTTAGAATGGTAGAAGGTCATCCTAAAATTAAATTATAAACCAATATTACAGTTAATAAAATAGAAATAGTTAGTAAATTAATGTTTATATGTAGGGTAGAATCTGATTGATAAAAAAATGAAGGCTAGAAGGAATTATTTTGTACTTATTTTTATTACTAATACTAATACTGAAACTTCTTTTCAAATATAAATTAGAATATCTTGACTGGTAGGTGATAAAGGGGGAGAGAAAGTGGGAGAATGCAATTTGCTCTTAATAGTTTAAATTTTCTTGAAATACTATCTGCAATATTCAATTATCGCTATTATTCATCTATGACCAGAATTAACAGAGCATGTAATCATTATTTTAAATTATTATTTAGATCATTAAAATTTTTAATTTTACGCAATAAGATTTCGTTATTATTAAATCTACTAGGTGGAAAATGTTAACGATAAGGTCTAAATTAACTATAAAAGGTAGTGTTTTTTTGATTTTTATTTAGTAAAATTACTGTCTATTCAATGTGTTTTTAAACACACAGTCGGAAAATTCTAAGGATATTTCGTCTTTTTTAAAACTTCCCGCAGATTATAGTCTACGTATTGCATCCTGCCAATGGCTGCGGTACACCTTAGGATCAAATTCCTCAACTATTGACGCTGGTGAAGCATTAAAGAACCCTGATATGTGGTCGAGATGGACCTCACTGGCGGTACGTACGCAACTTGCAGATGCACACTGTACAAAGTGGATGAAAACGCTGCACAAATATACCAATTGTGGAAATTGCATTGTTAAGTAAAAATGTAGAAAAATTAAATGTTTATAAATTTTAAAAAATGTTATAATAAATAGCTTAATACAAATTGAAATATTTAATTAAATTAAAAAAATTATCTCCTGTTCTTTTTAATAAGAAGAATTGCTTATATCCTTCGTATACTTCTTTCTACTGTTTCGCCTCGTTTCTTTTACAAGTTAGTTTTGGATTGACTATTGATAAAAAAAATAACAGATTACTAATTTTTGCTCAATCATTATCGCCGATGATTGTGATTCCACTATCAGGATGAGAAGGTCCTAGCAATCGTTAGGCTGGAAGTAGATATTCATAAGCTTTATAACATAGATGGTTGTATGACCAACGACGAGGAAATGGATGGCTGTGAACATGGGCCTTGTACATCATCAAGATTTCACATGCCTAACCCTAAACACATATCAAAATATTGTGTGAACATAAAAAGGCTAAGATATCACAACCACTATTTACCAGATGGGGAACAATCTGATAAATTCACAGATAGTACTCCTAGAAACTCGGCAGTTTCAACCACACACTTTTTTAATGTTTGGCGAATATAGACTTTGCCAAACATTTCCGAACCTATAAAACTTGTATAAATGACATTAAACTTTAATGGGCGGCTGTGCGAGTGTTGCCTGGAATGGCGGTGTTAAATTTGAATAGTTGCGAGCGAGTGTGATGTATGCAAATGCGCGCTTTGTGAGGAAAATTCGCGGAGGGGACCGCGCGCTAACAAGCTTTTCCCATCTACATTATTAACGCCCATGTGTGAAAAATATTTACACGGATTTGCATATTCGACTGTTCGCCCCGTTTTAATAAGCGATATACCTTGTAACCTAATTATTTCCATTTGCGTTTTACCCACCCTCCGCCAAACACTACACGCTGATGAATCGGGCTTTTACTAATTTTCAGAGACGCAGTCGACTGAAAATTACTGAAAGTGCGTTCATCAGGAAATAATAAATACGATAAGTATATAATTTAGGGAAACTTTTAAGAGGAAAATTTATTATAATATTTTGTATATAAAACCGTAGCTTAGGTTGATTCCAATATAACGGTATCTTAACAGAATAAAAGTGTCTATTCCATTAGTGAAACGGTTTCAGTTCATTATGAACAATACAACTCGGCACTTTTCACGGTAGCGGAGTAAATAATTCGAGGCTTGAAGTCTGGAGATAATGGGATTTTCCCGAAAGGGAAAAATAGGTGGGACCGGTTTTATTACTTTAAGACAACAAAGGATTGAATTGTCGCGCCAAACTTGATTCTAACGCGCGGGAACTTTGTTTTTAATCAGCGAATTAAGACTTAGGATCTTAACCCTACTTCGGGGTACAATGGGGTACCGTTTAAAATAAATAAAAGCCACCCCTAAAGTTCCTCCTGCGACGTCACCGTCACGGATGGACTGTGTCGTTTCATTAATTACTCGTAATTAAAATCCCCGTTGATTGGAGCGAACGCAAACGTAAACGTCCTTATTTGTTCAGAGTCGGTGGATCCACTTGGAGGTATTAATCGTCCTTATGATCAGGACAAATTTTGAAAGCGGTGTTGACGTTCGCGATAATTCCATTAAGAAATGAACTGAGCCAAGTGCTTTTGATGGAACGGTTTGCTCGGGCGTAATTTGTAAGTCAAATAAATGTTCCCATCTCTCCACGCTACTACGAACATGAGCTCGAGTACATAAGTACACACACGCATCGAAACCGAACCGTCCATGCATGCCAACATGCTAATGCCTCCGAACCGACCCTCTTCAACATTTTCCAATTAAAATATTCAAGGTATACAGTGTTTAAATCTCCCCAATCTATTCAAAAAAAAGAGGATGGGGAGCTTTAAAATATTTACAAAGTCAACAAAATCTTCGAACTTTATAAATAATTTTAATTTTACGTCTTCAGTTTAATATTGAATAAATCCTTTAAATTTTAATTACTATTGTTTCCATGTACCAAACAGGCGAGTTGTTAATTAAAGTGTGAAATCGTAGAGGGATGAATTTAATATGGAAACAAACAGTGTAAATGCATTTCCGGGTAAAGAGATACAAAAGCGTAACGTAATTAATCCCGGCGAAATATTTGTGATATTAATTTCCGAGCGAGTGACCCCGGCGTCTTCGGCCTTTTAAATATCAATAGGGTGGTGGAGGGGGCGGCGCCTTGCATTTGCCGAGAAGTTTCAGAAAGCAAGTTGCTGACGGCGCCCAGAAGGGCGTAAGATGTTAGGAATTAGAGTGCCATGTGCACGTCTGCTTTCATTACCGCACGCTTCCCTCAAAATCTTGGAGACTGTAACGAGGAAATACACGGAGGATTATTGGGGAATTACGTCTGATAAATCCGAATTTATATGCATATACAAACATTGATTACGTTCAGCTTCTGAACTTATGTGAATGGCTTAGAGAATGAGTTCATCAACGTCAGCCACAATAATACCTTGAGTGACGTTCGCGGTAAATTTTTTGATAGTTACCATATGTGTACTCATTAATTAGTTTAATTTATGGATTTAAAGCCATTTAAAAGACAGAAAGAAAAAATAAAATATTGGCTGTCAACATTTTTTACTTATCTTACTAGTGGATAGATAACGTTGGAAACCAGTCTTTCTTCAATGATTATGTCTAAATATTTGTCCAAGTTTTATTGAATTGTGTATATCTCATAAAATTAATACTTCAGTCTACTCTCTTGATGAAACAAATGTTTACTAAATTTGTTTAAATTAATGCACATGCTGCGAAGCGTGTAATAAGAATATTAGCCCTCGCTCGCTATCTCTTAAATGTCGATTCTGTAAGAAGTGGAGGCATGCTATATGTACTAATCTACAAGAAGAAAAACTGGATTTCTTCTTAGATGAAGCTAAGAATGAAAATGGTGATAAATTGTCTTGAGAACATATACAAACCCGAGTAGTATAACTAATGTAGCTAATTTTCATCTTTTCTATGAAGCTACTTCTCAAGAAAATTTGTTTGAAAACGAGCAGTCATCTTATTCACAAGAAAGCTGCGACTTGTTTTATAAAAAGTCGTATTAAATCTTAGATAAACACGTATCCAAGCGTAAACACGAAGTTAGGAAGAAACAATATCTTCCTTTGTTTGATTCAGTAATGATTGCTTTAATTAATACCAAAAACAAGTTATTTAAACATATTCAACATAATAATACCTCACTCGAGGAATATAAGTCTATGCGTCTATTAATAAAGCAAAAAATTAAAATAAGCCATCAAAATATATTATATTATTTACGACCCAAACTTATTTTGCGACTTTATTAACAAAAATATGCATCAATCACGAATACCAGGATGTATGAAATTTCGTGAATCAGTTCTTGATACGCTAATGAACATAGTCAAGGTTTTGCCACACAGTTCAAAAATTCACATCTGCCTCCAAGTGGTATCGACAACGTCAACCCACAACTACCTCGCCAGGCCCTGGGTAACTTTCATATTGATGAATAACAAGTGCTACGCAGTTTACGCCAATTACGATTAAAGATGGGCCCAGACAATATTTCCGCTTTTCTTTTAAAAAGTTGTGCAGTGTATTTCGTTCAATCTTTAACTTTTTTAATGAAACCTTATCTAGTGACGTCTTTCCGAATTGTTGATATATAACACGCATCTGTCAAGTTAAAAAAAAATTATACGTGCAGCATTGAGAATTATCCGCCTATTGCCCTAATATCAAATTTTAGTAAAATATGTGAATTCACTCTGACCATATTTATTACAAAGTAAATAACTTGCTCAGTACAAGGAAACACGGTTTTGGATTATGTTAACCAAGTTGACCTAATATACACGTACATGAGGAAGGCCTTTGATCAAATATCCCATTAAATATTAATCAAGTTACTGCTTGAATTTGATATCAGTGGCAACATATTATCTATACTTTCTTCATATCTATATAATAGAGGTTAGTTTGTATCTTATATGGGAGTTAAGTTCATCACATATATGGCCAACAGTGTTGTTCTTCAAGGATCTAATCTTGGTCTGACATTTCTAATATTCATAAACAGTGTATGTAATGCATTGAACTATGAATTCCACAAATATGACGATGATATTAAACTCTATGCAGTAAATAATAACCTTGAAAATGCTATGAGACTGCAAAATTGTTTAATAAAAGTAAGCGAATGTTTTTTTAACACTTAAATTTTTGAGGCGTTTACTTCGTGGTACAATTTAGATTTTTACGTAAAGAAAACACTTAACTTTTTTATACCACTTTTATTTTTTATTTCTCGTGACTAGTTTCAATTACAATGTAATTTTTTTAAGGAAGAGTGTTGGATGGAATTGCGGGTTGGGGTGGTGAATGATTGGGAAATTGTCACAAGCAACTTGGCTATTCAAACACGTCAATTTTCAAATTATTAATATACCATATATAGGAAATGAGGAACAAACACAAACATCCATGGAATAGAACGGTGAAATCTTCCTTAGAAAACAGTTCAAATTTATGAAATTTATTATTTCAAAAGCAGTTTTTCAAATCAAAATTAAAAAAATTGCAACATAAATATCCAAATATTTCTTAATTTACGTTTGAAATTAAAAAAATCAATTCAAATTTAAAACGAAATTCTTGAAAAGTTTGTAAAAATATTTTTTCAGTTTGTTAATTTGTTAATATATTAAGAAAGATTTCGTTGATAAATAAATAATTAATTAAATAAGTAATTAAAAAACAATTAAAAAATATTTATAAATGTAAAAGTAGAATTTTCTCAAATAAGAAAAAATAAATTAGTCTGGGACCGTTACTACTTACCAAGAATAAAAAACAATTTCAAAGAATTTATGAAAAAAACAGTTGAAATTTTCAGAAAATCTATTGGTTAAAACAGTAGAAGAGAGTCTCCATCTCCAAAAATATAAATGAGAATTAAAAACTTTCAGAAAAAGATTTTTTTTTAAAGTTGAAATTGAAGAAAAAAATTCTCAAATATGAAAAAATTGAATTGAAAAAATCAAATTTACTTAGCCAAAATAGAGGTTAAAATTATTATTTTCTTTATAATTAGAATTAAATTAAATACATTAGAATATTATGGAGCTGCCCGTTTCTTAGACTCTATTCTGTTGCCCATTCTATTGTGTGCGGTTGTGGTTGTGTTAAATAATAATTGCCGATGGGTAATAAAAATGTCAGCGCTCCTTCCCTGGCACGCGCTGTACCCTTCGGCCGAATTAGGTAGTCGGTCAGTTTTCTGGGCGAACGTTTTCTAAGGACGGATAGTATATCATTATAATTCGCTTATCCACAGAAAAATAATGTTTCATTTTATTTGGAAAAGGGAAATGTTATGAAATAATTTTATATAAAAAAAAACTTAATGAAGACATTCACTTACGGGACTTATTTAGAAAAGAGAAAATGTTATTAAAGTAACAAATCATAGTAGAATAATTTATTTATACATTACATTAAAATAACAAATGGATTTATAAAATTGTTATCTATAACCTACTATAGTTAAGTAGTAAACGTATCATGTTGTTCCTTACATAAAAAATATATATTAATTACTATTAATTCTATAAATAAATTTAAAAAAATAAGTTACACTTTATTTTCTCTTCTTTTCAATTAATTTAATTATTAGTCTGTGGCTCAATGTTGTACAATTACACTATTTATAATTCCGTTGGTTCGTTATTTTACATCCAAAGACAAGAGGACGTAACAGCAAGAAAATGAACAGAAGTACTAAAATAAAATTAATTGAAATGAATAATTTTATGCAGATTAATAAAAAAATAATCAGAAAATTTTTATCGCCATTATCTTCTATTTGACTATTCTTTTGTTCATATTCATAGTTATTTAATTTTTTATAGCCATTGAATTTTAACTATTGTAGGCGAAAACAAAACAACAAATTTTGTAATTTGTTTCGATGCAAAAAATATTTTCGATGCAGTGAATATGAGAAATTTTAGACGCAACAAATTCTATACATGAAGAAGTTTCCATATATTGAATATTTTAAATACATTTTAGATTACTTGTCGGTAGGTTATGCCTAACGTGATTTCGGCCTTTGAGAGATTACCGAATTTAGAAAACAAACCCAGATGTTAATTGTAAGTGTATAATCTGGAAATTTCCATTATTTAATTACTCGATATAATATATTCCGGTTTAACCGTTCTTCCAAGGGTAAGAAAAGTGCAGGTACGGATAACGCAAAGGTTAGGTAACGCCTAGTCTTACTAATTCGGGAATTTTATTTTAATGACGTTTGTTTATGTACTGATATATGATTACTTGTCCGTAGTTTGCGCCTAACGTGATTTCGGCGTTTTAGAGATTACAGATTAAATATGAGATTTCGACCGACCTTTTTTTTCCCTTGCAGTCCTTTACTACCTGCCCCTTCGACGGTTATAAATCACAATTTCTATTCACTACAATCTGAATAGATTTCCTAATTTATGATACAAAACAAACCATAAACTGCACCCGTTTTTATAACCGCCTGGAGACATTTTTCGGAGAAACGGTACGTTCGCGAATATTAGACACAAGTACACAAAAAGAGTTAAAATGGCAAATATGCGATAAAACGCTAAAATCATAATCCCCCTATCCCCACTCCTTTATAACATCTTTGTGCATGACATATACAACCCTAATCCCAATTACTTTAATCCGTCTGCATATTGTCTTCTGTTTGATGATGATGATACAGCACTTATTGCACATAGCAATACAATCCCTAAAGGCCTCAGTACACTGCAAGGGCTGATCGACATTTTACAACACTGGTTTGCCAAATGGAAAATAACCATCAACCATAATAAATCCCATATTTCCATCCCCTTCTATCGTGCATTCACATCTACATTTAGTATTAACATAAATAATTCATATATTGCACCATTAGCACCCTGCACCCAGTATCTTGGAATTACCTTTGATCCTAAATTGTCTTTCAAACACCATTCCCAAACTCTTAAAACGAAAATTAAAAACAGAGCTCGACCTTTCAGACACCTTACATTTAAAAACGAAGGAATTTACACAAAAACAGCAGTAAATATTTACAAAATGATATGTCGACCTCTGTTAGACTATGCAGCAATCCTTTTCCTAAATCTCCTCCCTCCTGTTCTGAGAAACTTGCAGGTGAGTAAACGATCTGTCCTGCGAACCTTAACTAAACTAAGGCATCCCAATAACTCTCTAAACAATCCTTCCAATACCCAAGTAATTCCCATTGAAAACCGCCTAGAACACATTGCTTCAAAATTTACGACTAACCCTAATATCCAAGACATCCTCAAGCACCTATGACTACGCCGGAACCCTTTACACCCCCCTAAAAACAAACATCCTTCCACAACCATTTTCGAATTCACAACATGTTTTCATGATTCATCTACATATCCACATAATCATCAACGGACAACTGACAAAGACTGGCAGAAAGACCATGGGTCGATAGCCGTAAATTCCATTACAATTAATATTGTAAATCCCTCTGTAACTAATAATAATAAATAAAGATGTTTGCCTCTCTCATAACAGAATATTTATTTATTTATTAACGGAATATAATAATTTCATAAAAATGTCAACGTAAATAGGTTGGAAGATGGCTCATATTCTTGGTGCTAACGTGATTGTGTAGTTTTTAAACTCAATTATGCTATAAAAAGCCTGCTGCAAAAGTAACGATTTTACTTTTAACTTAAATTTATTTTTGTTTAATGTTGACCAATATTGTGCAAGTCTCTTATAAAGATCGATTGCGAATAGATCTGGAGAATTTTCAAAGAATGTGTGGGTATGTTTAATCACATTTATTGTTTTGTTTTGAGTCGGCTGCTCATAAATATCATGATGCACCAAATTTTAAATATATAAATATTTAATTGTTAATTGTTAATATTTTTTCTTAAATAAACTTCGGTTTGCAGGTTTCTGTAAAGTTTAAGTTGAACATTAGTCTAATAATATATATATTTTTGTAATACAAATAATCTATCGGCATCTTTGGATCGGCCCCATAAAGACACATTCTAAGATAAGTGGGAATAAATTATTGCATAATATACAGGGTGGGCCCACGAATAACGTCCATTAAAAGTTTACGGGCAAGAGGAAAAATCTGAAAAAATCAACATTGTATGGTTGATTGCGATCTCCCCAAAATATTTTTGACTTTCTATCACTTCCGGTTGTATCGGAAACGGCTACCAACTTTGTTATTTTAAATGCAACATACTGTAAATTATTTTCTTTTTTAATTCCTTGTTCGATTGCCTACCTCTCCATATGAGTTTATGACCACTTAACTATTACAGTTTTTGATTTAAAAATTTATTTGTCAAATATTGACTTCAAATAGATGTTTAGAAAAATGCCTATAACTTCTAGTAGGCACAAGATAGACACACGTGCGGTATCTTGTATTGCACCTAATCGGTTCCTCTACAACGGAAAAAAATTGACATGTGTCAATTTTGACAGTTGGTATTTCAAAAATATCAATATTTCAGCGCCCACTTAAAACATCATATTTCAATTTTTTCAAATGGAATGACCAATATTTTATCTCATAGTGTGATTCGAAAGACAATTTGCTACAAAAAGTATTAAACATCATTATATCTAGAGCCAGTAGTTTTTAAGTTATTTTGAAATATTTCCTCTCACATTTCAATAATTACTATACAACCGGAAGTGATAGAAAGTCAATAATATTTTCCACGAGGAGATCGCAATCAACCGTACAATGTCGATTTATTTCTGATTTCTCCTCTTGCAGGAACCCCGTAAACTTTTAATGGACGTTATTCGTGGCCCACCCTGTATATTGATAATAGACTTTTTATGAAATTGAATCTTAATTCTTAAGATTAAGTAATATGCTTTATTTTATTAAGAGCAAACAAATTCAACATGACTATGTCATTGGAGATGTTAATCTAAAACTACAGCCAAATATTTTGTGGAACCTACTGTATTTATTTCATCGTTATTAAAATTAAATGTTAATTGTATATATTTTAATAAATATTAGATATTTGCATTATAAAAGATTTACTTTAGTTTACTATTAATTTCTTTGTTTGTACCAATTGCTAAATTGCGAAATTACTTTATAAACTTTAATTTTAGCTTAGTTTAATGAATTAGCTGATATTAGAACTGCAGTATCATCTGCGAATATAAAAACATCCGCTTCGATAATATGAAATCACAAATCATTGGTATACCTATAACAAACATATTAACGGCCCTAAATTACTACCCTGAGGTGTACCAACATCTAGGGAGTATTCATCGGATAATGAGTCCTTATATTTGACAATATATTTCCTTTGGCTTATTTTCGTAAAATATCATAATTTATAGAGTCGATGGCTTTTTTAAAATCGAACATAATGATAAAACATTTTTTTTTTTATTCTAGCATATATTCTAGCTTTGTATTAAATTTACGCTGGCGGTCTCTGTTGATCTGCCACACTCATTTGCAATATCAATATTACATTTATTTATCTGAATAGGGATCTTTGTTCTACTTTTATATTGTACTACCTTCCATAGAGCTTTTGCTTTGTTATTTGCTTTAAATAATTAGCCGCGTGTTGCTTTTTCTCGGAAATTATTAAACTATTGAGAATCCTAGATTGATTTTTAAAGTAATTTAAGTTTTCGTAAAAATCCTGCAAATCAGCTGAAATTTTATTTTATTTGGAGTCTTATTAACAAATTATTTTGAACATTGTAATTATCTGGAGAAAGGATACCTCACATATTAAGTATACATGGGTTACTGAGAAATGGTAATCGACTGACAATCTGAATGGTACCACACAGAAACTAGAGAGTACTATTAGCCAACTTCTAAGGTCTTCTGAAGCTTTTGTTAAGGAATTATTTTACGAACATGCTAGAGGTATATTAGGAATAAATCGTAATGATAAATTCGATTTATCGTGGCTTAGACAAGGAGCAGCTTTTAACGGCGCTTTCAATATTAGGTACTATAATATTTATTGTAATCCTGGGCTACATCATGGCATATTTGGTTCGTCTTGAAAAAGACAATGTGCGGCGACAAAAAGCAAAAAGCAAAGGGACAATAATAGTGATTCGGGTACAAGTCATTACCAGCCTGAGCTGAAATAACACGAACTTCGTGCAGAGAATTACAATGGCTTGATCCGGTTGCTAAAGCCTGGATGTCATACCATCCTACTTGTCTTGGATATGCAGTCCTGACAGACACTTATACCGTCATTAACTTAACATTAATCCTAGCAACTGTGTTGGTACTGTTCTTGCAGGACACAGAAAGTACTTTTGTATATTCCGTGAAAAACATACAGAAAGAAGTAAGAACTTTTTTCTTACTAAGGTAAGGCAGAAGGTGCCAAAAAAGGAAAGGAGCCCAGAGGGGGGGCAATTCTTGGTATTTGAGACAGACAGCTCAGAATCCGAATCAGGTGAAGTGCTCCTACAGGGGAATTTATTGAATGGACTGCAAAAATGTCTGGATATGCTATTTGAGGGAATCAAACAGTGATATCAGATCAATTACTGGCCGGACTTTTCCAAATAAATGAATAACAGGGTTCCTATTTTTTTTCAATTGAAATGCTACGTAGAAGCATCATTTGAGATTATCGTGAAAGTTATCGAATAGGATATCAATGTCAGTATTGTTAGCATATACGAAATATATTACTTTTGTTAAAAAAATATCTAAATTCGTTTATGTTTGATTTCGAGAATTGCCGTTTGTTTACGTAAGTGGTCGAATTTTTGTTACTTTTAATTTTATACTTACAGACTCTGCATAATGGTCAGAGAGACCAGGATCAAAATTTCGTTTAGTTTGTACTATGTCGATATTATTTATTAATATATAATTAATGGAAGTTTTAGAAATGTCATCTAAATTAGGATATTTGAATTCTCGTGGCATCCTTTATTAATGAAAGCAGATTGTAAGCATTTATAAAATCTCTAAGCGAATTTAAAACTTTTGTTCTTTAACTCTTCAATATTTAAAAGCCACATAAAAAATTTCAAATTGTTTAGTTAAAATATCTAAAATCTGATAGCATTGATTGAAAAACAACTAAATTATTTCATTGTCTACACTCGGGGATCTATAAATACAGATTATGCAAATTGTTCTATTAATTGATATCCCAATTCAATTACGCCTTCAATTGATAAATTATTTATTTTTTTAATTTTTTTTTTAATTTTAACGCTCTACTAATATCCAATAAATAATGTTTGACTAATATAGCCGAACCTCCATGGAAATCGTTTTTTTTTTCTGTAAAAATTAGCAAGCAATGCATAACCATCTACCTTACAAGCCTCTTTCAATCAGGGTTCGGATAAACACAAGATATTTAAATTATATTGATCACATAATAAATCACTACTGTTAATTTTATTAAAAATTGATATAACATTTAAATGAAAAATATTTAGATATATCGCGTTAAAACTAGTATTTTGAGAATTTTCTGGTAGTCCAATGCCTGTTAGTATTGTTGATTGATAGATAAGGCGTTGAGGTGTTGAGATTTTCAAAATGTGTGTTTATCTTCACTACAATTGTTTCGCAAATTTATTGCTTCTTCAGGTGAATGAAAGTTTACAATAAAATTAGGAAAACTTAGAATACTGTTAGTATTGTTAGAGTTCCAGCGTGGTCAGTTGTTGGCACGAAATGACTGCACTTTAATTGCTTCTGACCAAAAGTTTTCATTAAGAATGGATTCGGCTTCAGTTTTCGGAACGGATATTTTAAAACTTGAATGATAATGTCTGTTATTTAATTTATTTACGTGAAACTGTTTTTGTGGGAATTTCTTCTTCAGTTGTATTTAGTTGAAGATTAGACAAATGTAGAACAGTCATTATCTCTGCAAATTTCATTTTTTCAGATTTCTTTCTACCTTGTTTGTTGATTTATTAAAATTTTCGGAATTAGTTTTATTTCGGAGCGTTGCATGGGATTTTTTTTCGGTGCAAACATTTATGGTTTTTATGGCTCTGTCCTTGTATCAATTTGATAGGAGATGAATTTAATGAGTCATGGAATTTAAAGGTGACATATTTATTTGAGATTGGTGTAAAAAGTTTTTGGAATTTTTTTTATAAATATTAATTTAAAATCGTTTTTTAATACTAACTTTTCTTAAGCAAATTAAAAATATTTTTAAGAAGTTTACAATTTTTTTTATAGTATTACATTGGCTTCTTTAGCAAATATCAATAAATTCTTTAGTTATTTTTTGGTTTTGTTGTAATTTTCAACTATTTGAATGTATTTTTTTAGTTTAAAAAGTATAATTAGGAAAATACGAGAATATTTTGTCTTACTAAGTAGTGATTTGTTTTGTAGTCTTAGTAAGACTCATTGTTGTAGATTTAAGAAATATTTTCGTGTTATTCTAATAATTATTCCATTTTCTACCAACGTAAATAATAATAATAATAAATTTTTATTAAGAAAGTATACTTAATTTTCCTAACATAACATAATAAAATATAATAGGTTTTCAAAAATATCCAAAAAAACATCTTAAATCTGTTACAGAAACCGAAAAAAAAAAATTAAGTATTTTCCAAATGTACATTTTTTCAAGGAAAGAAAAATTTAAACATTTGTCAAAAATATATTTTTATGTAAAATAATTGAATAAAATGAAGAGAATAGGAATTTACGTTTCAAAACTGTCTAAAAACCATTTTTAACTAAGCTTCAATTTTTGCTCCTATACGGAAAATCCATTCTTCGTAAATTACTCGGCAATTCTTTATAACTTTCAAGCAAACTTTACAATTTTGGATAAAATTAAAAAATTAAATTTTTATTTGTTTTCTCGAAAACAGAAATATTAGCGAAATATTTTTTTAAATAAAAGTTGTTCAGTTCTTCCATATCTATAACCTTTATTTCAATAAATTTGTATTTTTTTTGTTTTTAAAGGAAACACTCGCTTCTGGTTTGCGCATTTTTGCCAGAAGCTTTTCAGTTCTTCCGATAAAGAATAAAAATTTAAGTTTAAACATTCAGTTTAAAATCTTTAAAGACGCAAATTTTTGGGATTGAAAAGACGGTGACTTTTTTCTACCACTATGTTTTATAACTTTACAGTTTCAATTCGGTGTGTTGTGTGGAAATGTTAGACAACTTCTTGGAGACTCAATTACAAAAGTTAATAATAGGTTGTTGATTAACATATTGCTTTACCAAGTGATAAATGAGAAACAAATACAAGATATTTAGAAAACTTACCTTGTTCAACATCACAAACGTCAATTTGATTTCTAGGAAATTTAAGTCCTGATTTAACAACCTCAATGTACTTTTTCCTGTGCGGTTATGCCGAATCTAAAGTTTACGTCTATATATCAACTTTTCTGGTGAATTTGAAAGAAATTATCCATCATGAAATGGCAGCTATCACAGGGTCTACCTGCTGAAATGTGTTCAAATAAAGAAGTGAAGAGACCACAAAGGTTTACATTTTAAGAAATAAATTGCCAATTTGTATAATTAAATAGACAATAAATACATTTTCGATAGAAAGCTTGCAAGATATTACCATAAAGGTGGCATCTATTGTCGGAGTGTTGAACTAGTTCCCTCTTTGGGTGGATAACCACCAACAAATCAATTACAACATTAAATTATTGTTCCCTGTCAACAACGGCCACGATAGCTTACTTGTTTTCAATTGGTCCACTAAATATAAACTTTCTTTATGACATTATTGTAATATTTTCTCGTAATGGATTTAACCTTTTTTTCTCTCTTCAGCGATAGTTTAGAGATTCAACATTCGTCCCCAATGTAATCTTTTAAAGGTTCAGATGGCGCGAATAGTTTCATCTTGGTTACCATTCAGGGTATCCCCATGTCGGCACTTTTAATCGGATAACGACGCCCTCAATCTCCGTGGGCTAACGTGCGGAAAAGTCTGCACACAATTCAATCAAGTCCCATTTCTGCACAGAACGCGAGAGAGAACGCGCCCCAGCCCTCATAACCGGCGCACATAATCTATTACCCCAATCGGAGTCGCATCTGGGGCACAAACACGGCCACTCACTCAAACATCCTCCCTTCCTCCCACGAACGCATTTCGCGAATTTTTTTCCTCCTCTCTTCACATATTTAGGAGGATGGGTTCGCGGCCGATGATTCTGTTTGTTCCCATGAATTCTAAAATAAGCGTTATTTCCGCGATGATCGTCATTACCCATATATGTGGAACGAGGGGTGTATAAAATTCCTATTTCCTGCACGTATAAATCTATTCTATTCTGGTCTACTTCACTGCGGAATCGTAAATTCTGTACAATGTGTTTTCCTTTAGTTTTTTTTTCGTCGTAATAACGGTAATAAAATTATACATTCTGGAAATGTTTTGAAAATATTATTTGTTTGGGGAAGACCGAGCTATTCATTATCGAATTATCAACACAGAAATAATAGGAAGTATTCTGATTATTTATTTCGTTTTATCCTTAATTTTACAACCATAATGAAGCAAGAGTGAAAACATTGAATTATTACTTCCATGTCAATAACAAACATGGTCCAATTTTGATATATGAGTCATAGTAGGAAAGTTGTACCTGTTTGACCCGTGCGGAGCGCTGGCGAATAGAATAGCCGCCGGATGTGTGCTAATATGTTATATTTAAGCCGCCTGTGTGCAAAGATAAGTCTCGCCGATATTGGCTGTGCTTATTATCCGAGTGTTTATAATGTTTAGGAAAATTAAGAATGGCGAGAGTTTTAAATTTAGGGATGTAATTAAATTTCACAACGTAATAAATATGCGATATTCATCAACAATTGGAGGATGTGTTTGGTTCCTCTATATCAAATTAAGAGTTAGTATAATATTCATTTATAAAAGTGTTTGTTTTGTATAATATTTTTCTATATTCATATGTATTTTTTATTTCTGAAAGGAAGCTAAAATCTAATCAACATAAACATAAATACTATTGTCGCTTTTTATTATAAACAAAAATAGAAGAGAATCGTCTGGTTTTTCCATCTATCCAAGTTTTTGATGAGACACTCTATCATAGTTCTTTCTCACTTACCTAATCATATTCTATGTTTTCTATTTCTTAAACTCAAAGGGCAATTGAAACGATTTCAGTAATTGAGGCTGAAACTAGAAAGGAAACATCTATAAAAAATAAGCTTTGTATGAAATCACTGCTTTTTTTCTAATATAAATATTTTAATGAAGTGCGAGTGTTGTTCCTAATTGCACCCCATTGCCAAAATTAATTCGAACATAAAGACAATCAAAGCTTAATGGGACGATTTAAAATTCCGGACACGTTTTTACGGCAATTAAGTAATTTCCATCGGACGGTCGTTAAGTGACCCTAAACAAATAACGTTTTTTCCCCAAGCACCGCTGTCTGAGAGTCGATTTAATAGAAATCTTGAGTGTGGTCACTAATTCGGTGAGTAAACTGTTTCATCGAGCACCGGAGTGGAGTGCAGCTATTAGTCGGCAGTTATGTAGATGGAGAACGTTCATCAGTATTCAGCCCTCTGGGTGACTGATTAACGCGAGTGCAGGAGGAGAGCGTTCCGATGATGATGCTGATGTTGATGAAGACGACGGCGCCGCGACGCCATGTGCTGACGCCGCATTCATAATAATCGTGTGTTTATGCTGCATACGGATTCTGTACTAATCCGCAAACACATTACACTCAGCGAACTCGAGCAATTACGTCGACGTAAATTAAGATTATGCGAACACTGATAGATTACGCACTATTTCCGGCAACCCCCAGCTAATTTCAATAAATTATTCGATTATCTTTCCTGCGCGCTGGCAAACACAAACAACAGATTCGAGTAAATCATTCATTTTTTAATCATTCGATTTATATTCAAGAACAATATAAATAAATACATATGATAAAGTTTAAGTTTCTAAAGAATTCGATTCTGGCAGAGTGATGGCGTCGGGGTCTTTTGAGGATTCATAGAAGGACGCGCAGAATTTCAGTGGAACAACCTCGCATATTTTCGCAGCTCTATTAACCATAGCCTTGAAACCGTTGCATACCCTTTCTGTGAACTCCGCCACCTTCGCAGGGGATACCATTTTACGTGCACGATCTCCAGTGGCGACGTTCGCCAGTCGTATCCACTGTCTCTTCTAAATGTAACAAAAGAAACTATTATTATTTCATAGTTTAGATTAAATGGAAGTTTTTATTTCCTACTGCATCATTATGTTTTAGTTTATATGTGCCATTTCTTTAAGCATTTTCATTTGACATCATTTTTAAATCGCTTATATTTTATAAACGTTTCTAAAGATTTTATTTATTAATTGTTTTTTGCTAATACACTATACTATGTTTTGTTAACTTTCAGTTATTAACTTTTTAAATATTACTCATACTTTTGGACAATGAAAAAATTATTGGGGTAGGTCAAAAGTACACACAAACAACGAATAATTCATTAGCCTAGATCAAGATTACACTAGGAAAATGCATTGTTTTATAACGTAAGAAAAGAATAAGAAAAAACGTTGAACACTTCATTGGGATATTTAAATAGCATGCTAGGACAAAGAAAAATAAAATAGTGATATGACCAACACAGTACTTTGCATAAGAAAACTAGTAAATAACTATTGCCACTAGCAAAAGAAAAATTAAAGAAGCTTGGAAACAAAGAAGATATTTTAAGAAAGAATAAGAAACACACAGAGGAAATGAAGAGAGATATTTTGATAACCCTAGAAAGATTTTAGAAAGTTAAATTATTCAGTGACATTTAATAAATTAAGCAGATGAATCTTTTCAAGTATCTTCGGGAGATTTTAGAAAAGAAAATTATTAAGTGAATTTTGGAATATATTAACTGATGAGGCTGTTATATGTTGAAAATTCATATTCACTTGCTTGGTTGTTAAAGTAAAACACTTAAAATTTTTAAAACACTTTATTATTGCCTTTTTTTCCTTTCTTCGCCTGAAGAAGCCATAGTGTGGCAAAACAATTGTTGCATTTTCAAAGTGTTTTGAATATTTTAAGTGTTTTACTTCAACAACCAAACAAGTGAATTTTGGAAAACAAATTTCATTATATTATTTCAAAATAACCTTTCAGAGAAATGAATAGATTGTAGAAAGAAGCTTCCAGGAATCAAATTATTGTGTCAAATTTTAAAAACAAAAATGTAAAAATAATGAAATTTCCAGTTACAAGTAAAGAAAATAGAGATGTTTTAAGAATTGTTCAAGAGATATTAAAAAGAAGCTTACAGGAATAAAATTTTCGAATGATTTCTCAAGAACCCTTCAAATATTTCAAGAAAGAATTTATTGAGTTAACTTTAGAAAATAAAAAATATGAAGGATTAACCAAAGTTTTGGTTAAAACAAATATTGAGGGAATTTGGAAGATGTTTTGAAAAAAGGTTTAAGAAATGAAAACTATTGAGCAAAATTTGGAAACCCAAGAAGATAAAGAATTTATCAATTAACTACTAGCAAATATTTTGACAATAGGTGCAGAAGAAACGAAAAGATATGTTTCAATAACTCTTCAAAGATTTTAGAAAAGAAAATTATCACGAGAACTTTGCAAAAACCAAAGAAGATTAAGGATTAATCAAATGTCTAGTCACAAAAATTAATTTAGAGTAGTAAAGGAGATTAAGATAGATGAACCTTCCAGAGATTTATAAAAGAAAAATTATACAGTGACAATAGCAAAATAGAAGAGAATAAAAATTAATCAAATATTCGATAACCAATTAATTGAGAACAGTTAAGGAAAAGAAAAGAAATGTTTAAAGAACCTTCCAGAAATTAAAAAAATAATTTTAAAAACAAGGTTAATCAATTTTCCTATAGAAAGAACCTTCTAGAGGAATGAGAGATCTTTTAACAGATATTAGAAAAAGCTATCAGGAATTCAATTATTGCGTCAATTTTAAGAAACAAAAAAGATTACAAATACAAAAACTCGTAGCGAAAAGTAAATAAAATGATGGAAGATTATAAAAAGATGCTTACAAGAATAACATTGTTGTAGATTTTTAAAGAACCTTTCAGATAATTTATGAAGCAAAATTTAGAAAACAAAGAAGATTAATCAATTAATCAAATTTCCGGTAAAAAATAATTCAGGGAAGTTGAAGAAACAAACAGAGATGTTTTAAGAATGTTTTAAGATTTTAGAAAAGAAAATTATTGAGCAGAATAAAACAACTAAGTAATTTCCTCTAACAAGCTTATTAATAATAGGAGCAGAGAAAGCGAAAGCAAACTCACAGAGATAACTAAAGAACCTAAATTTTAACTAAAAAAAAATTATTGACAAAATTTTAGAAAATCAATAGAGCCTATTAAAGAAATGAAGAGAGATCTCTTAACAGACTTCTAAAGATTTTAAAAAATATTAAATTGTGTCTAATTTTGAATACAAAAAAGATTACAAAATTTCGTTGTAAGAAGTAGAGATTCATTTCCCTTCCCTTCAGGGAAATGTTTTAGGAATTTTTCAGAGTTTTCAGAAAAGAAGCTTACAGAAATAAAATTTTTGACAGATTTTTAAATGACCTACCAGAGATTTTAATTCTCTAAGAAAGAATGATTGATTAAATATTAGAAAATAAAGAAAGGATTGATCAAATTTCTGTTAAAAAAAATTATTAAGGAAAAATATTGAAGAAGAATTAAGTGAGGTGTTTTAAGATTCTTCTAGATATGTAAGAAAACAAATATTGGAAAACCAAGAAGTTAACGGATTAATCAATTTTTATCACTTGTCTGTCTAGTAACAAACTAATTGAAATAAGTATAGGGAAATATAAGTCAAAAACTTAAGAAAAATGTTGTATAGATTTTAGAAATTAGAGAAGTTATCCTTAACTTCTCTGAGATGAGAGATAGTTTAAAATCTTCCGAAGATTATAAGACACATTCAAAGAATCTTCATAGTTCAAAAACCTACAAACTGAAATCTACAATCAATGAAAAGAAGCCCTAAGAACAAAACAACATTTCACAGACTTTTAAACTTTAAAGTTTTAGAGCCTAAATACCTATAAAACCACAATCAAGAAATCGTTTAAATTACTTGACTCCTAGGCTATTCAGAAAAGTTCTAGAAAAATACTTAAAAAAACTATAAAGATTAAAACTCTGGACTCTTCATAGCTTAAATAACTACAATCAATAAAAAAACTCTAAAAACAAAAGAAACGTTTGACAAACTTTTAAACTTTAAATTTGTAGACCTTAAAAAACTATAAAACAACAACCAAACTTACGAAAAATTTTAAAATTGTTTTAGTCACTTGACTTCTAAGCTATTCAGAATAGTTATAGAAAAAGACTTGAAGAACTATAGAGAAAAAAACTATAGATTCTTCAGAGGTTAAATAACTACAAACTGAAATCTACAATCAATGAAGAAATCTACAATCTAAGAACAAAGAAAAATTCTGACATATTTTTAAACTTTAAAGTTTTTAGAGTTAAAAAAACTTATAAAACCACAATCAAACATTTTAAAATCGTTTAAGTCACTTGACTTCTAAGTTATTCAGAAAGGCTCATGAAAAAGACAAGTAGAACTATAGAGATTAAAACTTTAGATTCTTCAGAGCGGAAATAACTACAAACTGAAATCTACAACCAATGAAGAAAAACTCTAAGAACAAAAGAAATTTCTGACAGTTTTAAACTTTAAAATGTTTAGAGCTTAATAAACTATAAAACTACAACCAAACTCTATGAAAAATTTTAAAATCGTTTAAGTCAATTGACTTCTAAGAGTCAACTCTACAGAGATTACAACTCTACATTCTTCAGATCTTAAAAAACTACAAACTGAAATCTACAATCAATGAAAAAGAGCTCTAAGAATAAATGAAAATTCGGACAAAATTTTAAACATTTATTTAAAGTTTTATAGCTTTAAAAAAACTATGCGAATTATTGAATCTATTGAAAAATCGTTTTAGTCAATAGATTTCTAAGCTATTTAAAAAGGCTCTAGAAAAAGACTTGAAGAATAATAGAGATTAAAACTCTAGATTCTTCAGAGCTTAAATAACAGCAAATCTACTGTCAATGAAAAAGCTCCAAGAACAAAAGAACATTCTTACAAAGTTTTGAACTTTAAAGCTTTTAGAGCTTAAAAACTATAAAACTATAACCAAACTCTACGAAAAATTATAAAACCTTTAAGTCAATTGACTTCTAAGCTATTCAGAAGGACTCTAAAAAAAAGACTTAAAAAACTAGAGAGTACAACTCTTGATTCTTCAGAAGTCAATGAAAAAAATAAACAAAACAAATATACTGACAGAGTTTTACACTTTAAACTTTTTAGAGCTTAAAAACTATAAAACTATAACCAAACTCTACAAAAAATTGTTTAAGCAATTGATTTCTAAGTTATTCAGAAGGGCTATAAAAAAGACTTAAAGAACTATAGAGATTACAACTCTAGAATCTTCAGAGCTTAAAAAACTACAAACTGAAGTCTACACTCAACGAAAAAGAGCCCTAAGAACAATTCTGACAAATTTTTAAACTTTCTTAAAAAGCTTTTAAAGCGTTAAAACAACTATAAAACTGCAAACAAACTCTGCGAAATATTTTAGAATCGTTTGAGTCAATAGACTTCGAAGCTATTCAGAACGGCTCTAAAAAAAGACTATAGAGATTACAACTCTAGAATCTCCAGAGCTTTAAAAAGTACGAAGTAAAATCTACAATTAATTTAAAAAAATCTATAAGAAGAAAAGAAAATTCTGACAGGGTATTAAACTAAAAATTAAAGTTTTTAGAGCTTAAAAAACTATAAAACCATAATCAAACTCTACAAAACTTTTAAAATCGTTTGAGTCACTTGACATCTACCCTATTCAGAAATGCTCTAGAAGAAGTCTTTAAGAACTATAAAGATTAGAACTTCAGAGCTTAGAAAAATACAAAATTATAATCAAAACTCCAGAAAAGAATAATTCAAAAAATTTAGAAATTTCATAGAGTGCTTAAAACTCTAGAACTCATACAGAACAGACCTCTCGAAATAAATATTGAAATTGAAAGCTCTAGAACTTCCAACAAAACTATAATTAAAGCTCTAGAAAAGAAAAACACCCAGAGAACTACAATTTAAAATTTTAGATGTTCTCAAATTGAAATCAAATTTTGTATTTAAAGCATTTTAAAATTCCAAAAAACTTCTAGAAATATAGAAATTGAATACAAAATCTTGAACTATAAAACCAGATATTGTATAGTATAACCAAATAGAAAAAAAGTACAAATTTAACACAGGGTTTAAATTCTAGAACTATTTAAAAGAAAATTACAAATCTAAAAATTAAAAATATTTTATGTAACTTAAAACTTTTGAACTAAATTTTAAAAGGAACCAAAAAAGTACAATGAAAGCTTTAGAAATTTCTATAATTCTCTCTGTGAATTTTCAGCACTAGAATTTACTATCTTTCAGAAAACCATAGAACTACAATCAAAATTTTAGAAAACAATGAAATATTTCATTCATAGTTTAAAACTCTAGAATATTAAACTTCATATCGTTTAAAAAATCTTAAACCATTGTCAATATCAGAAGAAATGTGTTTTTAAACTACTAACAAAATAATTTATTTATGCTTACGAAAAACACAAATTCACTTGGAACATAAATGAGGAAAACCCCAAAAATGCATCAGATAAGTTTTTTTAAGTTATCACTAGAGAAATTAACTTGAAACTAATTGAGTACATTCCGAAAAAGTGTATTTTAAAACTACTAAAAGAACAATTAATCTACGCTAACAAAAATACTTTGAAACAAGATAGAAATAAGTACTTCCCAGTATACTGAACTAATTATTTTATTTTTCTGGACTAGTTTCGGGCGTTTTGCCCATCTTCAGCAGAAAAAACGTCGATTTTATTGTGTGATTCTGTTTTGTTGGAACATCTGTCTAGGTATTAGGTTAAGTATATGTATGTGCTGTTTATCGTGTTTGTATTTTTAGTTATTGTCTATTATATATTTATTGTCGTTTGTTTTAACAATTTTATAATTTGTCATTCGTTAGTAATTTGGGATTGATGTGTACTGGGAAGTACTTATTTCTATCTTGTTTCAATATTAACCCAGTAACATGGATACAAATAACAAAAATACTTTGAACTGAAAAGAGCAAAAAATCAAAAAGGCATGAGACGATTAAAAATTTCTTAGAAGGAATTAACTTAAAACTAACCAAACATATTCTGGACGTGTATACCTTTAAAATACTGAGAAACAATTGTCTGCGCTTGCGAAAAAAAAACTACATTTTAAAACTTGAAATTTAAAGGAAGAAAATCCGAAAAATGCTGCTGGTAAGAAAAACATTTTTTTTAAAGGTTGTCACAATAGAAATTAACTTGAAACTAATTTAATACATTCAGAAAGAGTGTATTTTAAAACTACTAAAAATGATTAATCTATGTTGACAATAAGCAAAATAGTAACACTTAGAAGTAGAAAAAAATCAGAATTGCATCTACGATTAAAAAAATTCTTAGATTGTCAATATAGGAATTGATTTGAAACCCCAAAAAGCAGCAGGTAAGAAAACAACAGACAATAAGCAAAATAGTAACACTTAGAAGTAGAAAAATACAGAAATTAACTTGAAACTAATTGAGTACACTCAAAAAAAGTGTACTTTAAAACTAGTAGAAAATAATTCATCTACGGTGAAAATAAAGAATAGCAACACTTAGAACAGGAAAGAGAAAAAAAATTAAAATGCATCAGACGATTAAATAATTTCTTAAGTTTGTCAATACAGGAATTAATTTGAAACTAATCAAAACTATCCTGGAAATGTATATCTTTAAAAACTCAGAAAGAATTGATCTACGCTTAAGAAAAACAAGATGACAACATTTGAAACTTAAATGAGCAAAACCCAAAAACTGTCTCAGATAAGTTAAAAAAATTAAAGGTTGTCACTACAGAAATTACATTGAAACTGTTTGAGTACATTTAAAGATAGTGTATTTTAAAACCACTACAAAATAATTAATCTACGCTAACAATAAACAATACAGGAATTAACTTGAAAGTAACCAAAAATATCCTGGAAGTGTGTATTTCTAAAATACTGAGAAACAAATGTTTGCGCTGACAAAAAACACAATGGCAACACTTGAAGATAAAATGAGCAAAATCTGAAAAATGCGTAAGGTAAGAAAAACATTTCTTTGAAAAGTTGTAACTACAGAAATTATCTTGAATCTAATTGAATACATTCAAAAGGAGTGTATATTAAAAGTACTAAAAAGTAATTAATCTATGCTGACATTAAACAAAATTCACTTTATATGAACAAAACTATATAAGTACTTTCAAAAATATATTGTAAGACGCTACAATTGTTTCGCCACACTGTGGCTTCTTCAGGCGAAGAAATGGTGTTAACAAACAATATATTTTTGAAAGTACTTATATAGTTTTATTCATATAAAGTGAAGATGAACTTTCAACATCTATCAATTAATTAAACAAAATAGCAACACTTAGAAATGGAATGAGCTATAAATCAAAAATGCATCTGACAACTTAAAAAATTAGAATGGGAATTAAGTTAAAACTAATTAAATATATTATGAAAGTGTGTATTTCTTAACTACTGATAAATAAATGATCTACACTGACGAAAAGCAAAATAGCAACACTTGAAACTACAATAAGCAAAATGCATCAGATAAGTAAAACATATTTTAAAGATTGTGTTTAAAGAATTTAGCTTGAAACTAATTAGGTACATTCAGAAAGTGTATATCTAAATCTTCTAAAAATAGATAGTTTAACTATTTAGCTTTAGAAACAGAGCTTTTGGTTTTAGGAATTTTAAAGCATTAAAAAAATGTTTCGCTTTGATGCACCATTTGAGATGTTTAATATATGTTAATTGGATTGCAAAAATTTTAGAAAACTTACCAACCAATTTGGTTGCTTTTGCTCCACCGTATCATCATTTTCATCACTTCCAAACTTGTTCCTCAAAACCACCCCGTTGGGTGCCTCTTTGGCATCGTCGAAATTTATCGGACCGCCGAATCTCGTATAGAGATTTGGCGCAACAGCATCTTCCTCCGAGTTTTCCTTCGGTTCGAAATTGTAGTTGGGAAGCGGGAGAATGCCGTCATCATCGGGTTTGAAATTGTAATAGTCCTCGATGGACCTGGCCTGAACGGAAGACAACACAAGGCCCAAGAAGGCGAGGAATGCGACCAACATTTTTCGGTGCATCGTTGTTCGAATGTGCTCGACCATTTACACGCCAGCATCTTTTTAATAACGTTGGAAGTTTCCTTCAACGGAGGATGTGGTTAGTCTGGTCGGGATTTTTTTTATATAATCTGCGATACAAGTGTTTTATAATTAAATCTGTGCGGGTAAAATATTCCGACTAGATAAATTATATCTGTTTGGTTTTGTGTAATATATTCTTAGTCATAACTATAATTTTAAGTATTAATTTAATTCATGAAATAATCTTTTAATTTTAATTCTAACTAATTAATCCACTCACTAATATTATTGCGTTGCGTAAAATTGTAACGGTGTTGTAAATTTGGGCATTAGGCGGGTGAGATATGTTAATTCGGTGGGGGTGTCGCATAAATTCGGAAAAGCCGGAGGAAATCTAGTGGCGCCTGAGCCCCGATTGTTTTAAATCCAGATTTAAGTCGTTAAAACGCGGAAATATCACAATCCATATAAGAGGTCACATCTGTGCGTGCCGCTCTGCTGTCTATAAAATAAATCCGAAAACGCCGTGTGATATGCAAATCGACGCCATCCGCCCACCCACCAGTAGGCGGCGCGCGTCTCCATTCCGCACCCCCTCGCCCCCAATGGAATTGGCGAAATGAACGTTATTTAGTGTAGCATGTCATCCGTTTGATTACGTGTCAGCGTTAAGATCCTAGGGGATCCGGCCTAATGCATGAACATGGCACAGTTTTTTTACCTATTTTATTTTCACCTTTTACAATTGTTTAATCAATTGAAATTAAAATACACGCACATTTTTTTTGGCATCGAAGGTTTGAAGAGGAGGATATTGTGTATCCATTACAGTTCAAATATGCGGACGTTTTCTACTTTGTTCCCGGGGGATGCGCTACTGCAAACTCAATCACGGAGGGGAAATTAATTGAAATCGCATATCTTAATGACGTTTGCCAAAGTATATAATTACACTTTGAAAAATTGAAAAATCAATCTAGCGTCAAATTAAACTGACAACAGATGATAACATTGTAAATATCGAGTAGGTATGTGTATATTTCAAATCACTAGTATTGAATTAAAAACTCTTGAAATATTATGAGAGGAAAAAAACTACACTAAAACTAAAATTAATTTCAAGTTCTACTTTCAACAAAAATTTGAAACCTTCACTCTGAATTTTGAACTTTTAAAGAAATCCAGAAAGGCTTTTTTAAATAATCTTAGCTTTGAGTTTTAACCATTGTTAAAAATCTTTAAAAATCTTATTGAATAATCTAACATTCAAGTTTATAATCATTCTGAGACACGTGTTTCGACCTCTTGATCTCATCAGTGCAACTTTATTATAATTTTATCTTATTATATACAAATTTGAATTAAAAACAATTTTATAATAAAACTGCACTGATCAGATCGAGAGATCGAAATCTTTTTTTTAAAATAAAATTAAGATCTAAATTGTTCTTTCAGCAACTTCTTTAACAAACCTTTAAAACCTTTAAAAAGACTACGTAATATGATCTAAACTGTTTAAACTAAAACTAAAAGCTTTAGTTTAGTTTTAGTTTCCTTTAAAAAAACATTTGAAATCTTCATGAAGCAATTCTTGATATCTCAATCAGAAATTAAAAGGAACCTCTAAATCAAAGACAAGAAAAAAATAGACAATTCTTTAAACGGAGCCTCGAAAATCTTCATTGGATTAAAAAGTTTAAAAACTTTAAATTCGTGTACTTTATAAGAAACATTCTAAGATAAATTCTGATAAAATAAATGTTGGAAATTTCTCACGGAACCATAAAAATTGCAATACTATTCGCAAAAAGTCGAAAAGGTCAAAAACAATTCTCGTGAAATTGTAAATAAATAAATAAATTGTTAAAAAATTCATGAAAATAGATTAAATTGAATATTTTTCTAAAATAACATAAGAAATGATTAAATATTCTAGAATTTTCGCAAAAACAAAGAAACATTGCTGTAATATTCTGAAAAGAACATGCGAAAAGTTTTTTTCACTGTTTACTTTAAGTTGCTAAAATGTTCAAGAGTGTAGGAATATTAATAATGCAACAATTTCGCACGTTCGACGGGTGTGAAAGTAATTGGAATGATTTATTGAAGCTGTTTAATTATTTATACACTTAAATGCTAAATTATCTACTAATACCGCGCAATTTTTTCGGTTGGTGGCTACTAACATCAAAGTGGACGATGTTTCTGACTTCAGGACATTGAGTGCGTAGTTCCTCCAACCTTCCAAACTTCTTCTTAAAGACGGTAGCAATTCCTCCTGACATTTTCAAATCCTGAGCCACACAATGAGCAAGACAATAGTTCGAAGGTACTTGGAATAGGTCTAGTTCTTCTCTCGATAGACCAAAATGACTCTTACGTCCATCAGAGAGCTGAAGCATAAGGTCTTCAAATGCTTCATCGTCGCTTTGCTCCACCACCGCACGAATCGCTGCGCCATCTTCTTCACCAGCATAAGGGGTCAGACGATTGAAGTGTACAACTTTTATTTTCCTCGGGGTGTTTTTTGAATCCAGTATACGACTTCGTTGATTCTCTATTATCTGGTATGGTCCAACCCATGATGTTTGTAATTTTAGGGGAGAGGCCTCGGCGTCGTTGTGAGTTAAATAATCGCACCATATCTTTATAACCATTGTTATCCGTGTTACGTCATAATTATCCTTCATTCGGTCGCTAGAGCGTTGGATGTTGGATCGCACATGATTATGGATTTCCTCTATTTTTCATCTCAGGTCGCTCACATAGTCCTCCCGTGCCAAATCTTCTCCCGGAGGGCAGCCCAACTTTAAATCATATGGAAGTCATAGATCTAGACCCATAACGATGCTCGTCTGCCCGGTTGTTTCATGTACAGCCAATAGATAGGCCAGCAAGAAAAGATGGAGATGTTGGTCCCAGTCTCTTTGATGGTCAAAGACTACTTCTGACACATAGCGATTGATGGTTTTATTCATTCGTTCCACCATACCATCTGATTGTGAATGCAGAGCTGTTGTCCTAGTCTTATGAATCTTAAGGATTTTGCACACCTCTTGAAAAAGATTGGATTCAAAATTTCTTGCTTGGTCAGAATGTAGTTCGAAGGAAACGCCGAAATGACATATCAACTCCTTAATGAATACTTCCGCGATTGTTGAAGCCTCTTGGTTCGGTAACGCGTAGGCATCTATACATTTACTTAAGTAATTCATTACTACAACGATGTATTTATTTCCTTGGTGAAACTCGGGAAATGGTCCAGCAACATCAATTGCGATTCGTTCAAAAGTCCTACCAACATTGTACTGACGCATAGGTGTTTTCCTTCGTCGCTGTAGACCGTTACTTCCTGCTCAAATCATATACTGCTACAATTGTTACACCACACAGTGGCTTCATCAGGCAGATAAATTATATGGGATATATTCAGATGTTTGTGTAAAGTCTTTGACATGCCCAGTGTTCACCCGAAGATCCATTGTGAATCTCTTCCATCACTTCATGTATTCTACTCTTTGAAATTATAATCTTTCTTTGTTCTTCGGGGCCTTCAGAATCTTTGAATATGCGTTTAGGCAGTCCCTTGTCTAGTACAAGAGAATTCCACTGAGTCCAGTATGACTTCTATTCGGGCGAATATTTTGAGATTTCCTCCCATGTTGGCTTGGTACCACTTTCCTTCCATGTCCTCTGGAGCTTTAAAACGAGGTTGCCCTCTTGGTCCTTTCTTTCAAATTCCAGTCATTGCTTTCTACAGCCGTTCGGAGTACTTGGTTTTCCTTTAATTCTGCGTTGTTAGAGTGCTTGCAATTTTCTGGGAATGGTCTTCGCGACAAAGCATCTGCTATCGTGTGGATCGCTCCAGCTCTGTGTTAAAGTCAAACTCCTAAAGTCTTTCCAACCATCTTGCGACTTGTCCCTCCGAATCCTTGAACTAAAGAAGCCAATTAAGAGCAGCATGATCGGTTCTCAGCAAGAATTTCCATATAAATATTTATAGAAGTGTTCTACTGACTTGACTACTGCAAGCAACTTTTCCTCGTTACGCAGTAGTTCCGCTCCGGCTTGGATAAAGTCTTGCTAAAATAGCTGATCACTTTCCCGTTCATCCTGTATTTGTGATAGAACAGCTCCAATTCACAAAAAAAACCTTCCCTCTGGCAACGGATAACTTAGAACTGGTGCGCTGGTAAGTGCGTTTTTCAATTTTTAGAATACCTCCTGACATTCCCCGTTCCAGAAGAACCGTTGTTTTCCTTCAGTGAGGCGGGTTAATGGTTTAGCGATGTTTGAAAATCCCGCAACGTAACGACGGTAATACGGGCATAACCCAAGAAAACTCCGAAGTGGGTGTAAATCCTTTTGGACGGGCCATTGCCTCACCATTGAGATCTTTTGGACGTTGACTGCAATACCTTGGCTTGAGATAACGTATCCTAGGCATTGCTACTTCTTCGGGCTGATTTTTAGTCCAGAATCTTAAATCGTAAGACTACCTCTTCTAAGTTTTTCTTATTGTATTCGAAGGACTTTCCCATTACGATTATATCGTTGAAGTAAACCAAACATGTCTTCCAAGACAATTCTTTTAGTACCGTCTCCATTAGTCTCTCTACTGTAAATGCTGTTTTTTCTCTGTCTTCGGGAGCTACTTCAACTTGCCAATATCCGCTTTTAAGTGCATCCAGCCAAGGTTATCCAACATGTCGTCAGGGTAAAGGATAACAACTCTATTTTGTTACATTATTTAATTGACGATAGTCAACACAGAAACCACTGGCGATGTCCTGGGACTACTAGTTGGTTCTATAATGCCCTCGCTCTCCATGTCCTGCACAAAACTATCAGCTTCCTCCCAATTCGCCAGTGGCAATCTTCTTGTTGTCTGTCGAGCATTTTCGGTATTAATTTTAATTTGGTTCTTCTTTTTTGTCCAATATCAAATACATCCCGGTATTCCATGATCAAGTCCTTTACTTTTTCTCCTTTACTTGGATTACAATCTTGAGTCCGCAATATCAATGAAGCGGCCGAACAATGTCCTAGCAGCACTCCCTCCCTCAAATTAGCAGAATAATAGTTAATATTCATTATTCTAACTAATACAGTGTTATCGATGCAAACGAGTGTTTTGCTTATTGCTACTCCTCGTCCCAGTCATCAACGATACGTTCGAAGATCATAATGTATTTGTGATCAAACGCTTCTTCCAGCTAGCCCTCAATAATTACTTCTCTTCTCTCCGGAACCGATTTTTCCGATGGAAGGATTACCCAGACTTTACCAATATTCCGTTATGTTCCAATAATAATAATAATATTGGTTTATTTTGCCAAACAAAAGCTACACTCGATAAAAAAAAGTGACAATATATTTATAAAAACATATAAATTATTTATCCAACTAAAATTAAAAATTACAAACTTTGATAATGTTTTTCGAGAATTCTAAATGTATTCTAGAAAAATATAACCGATGTTTGTTAGAGAAGTTAGCAGAATAGTTTAGAATTCTTCAAGAAAATTTTAGCAACTTAAAGTAGAAATTTGAGAAACAACTTTGGGAAGCCTTAAAGAAAATGTATTCATACATAAAGTATGTGTTGAGTGGGAATTTTAAAAAATAAAATCTATTGTAAACTTATATACAAAATTAAATATACTAAAAATACCTTAAAACCTCAACCCGTTGAAAAAAAAATCTTTTTATCAGTTTTTTAAACTTAAAACAAAAATCGATGAAAAACTTTCTAATAATTTAACATTGACTTTAAACAATTACATATTTTATTTTGTAGAAAACAATTGAAATTTTGGAAAAGCTTCAATAAAATATGGGGCTGGTTTTAATAATAGAAGTGTTAAACACGGATTCTCAGTAACGCATTATTGTATAAGTTAGCGTGTGTTTTCTCATGTTAGTAGTAGTAGTAGTGTTAGGCTATCGACCACGTGGTCCTTCCGCCATGT
Source organism: Ontholestes murinus (assembly GCA_963969525.1). Classification (NCBI taxonomy): domain Eukaryota; kingdom Metazoa; phylum Arthropoda; class Insecta; order Coleoptera; family Staphylinidae; genus Ontholestes; species Ontholestes murinus. Next base: position 38,847,823 of record OZ018396.1, read on the forward strand.
GTCATTTGTGTATTTGTGTGTGTGTGTAAATGAGCTTGTTACTTTAAATGATCGCCCCCGTCACTCTAAAGCACCATTAATTGTATCCCAATGGTGAATGGTACCGGTCACCCATCCGACTACTGACCCGAAACAACGTTGCTGCACGTCAGTTCGGGGCCGTAACCGATGCGCCACCACCGGCGTGTTTTCTCATGTTATTTATCACTATTTAAATATAATAAACTCCTCGTATTGCTTATTTCTGAAGTGTATATTGCGTTGCATATATTACCATAATATTTTATTTTATTACTAGAGAGCGGATTTCTAGCCATTATGCTTATCCATAATATTTATAGCATCGAAAACATTTCTAAATATCTATTCGAATCTTGAAACGCTTTTTTGCTTATTTTGATTTTTCATGCTTTTTTTAGATTGTGATGCTTATTTAGAGCATTTTCTTAAACTCTTAATAAATATTTAATAAAAATATCACGCTGATTTTTAATTAATGTGCTAATATAGAGAATTTTCGTAAAAATTTGTATTCTATCATTTATAGATTATATTTGTATGACGTATTTTCTTCGTGTCTTTTGATAATATAATTGTTTAAAATTTGTAGCTCTTTATAATATGATATAATAATTATAATTTTAAATAAATTATAAAAATGCAGTTTGTACCAACTGAGTATCGGTATAAATGAATGTTAGTAAATAAATCATTTAAAACGGGCATCTTCCCCATGTTATTAAAAGAGGCACTGGTAACTAAGTTTATAAAAAAAATAATAGACGCGGCATTAATAACTATAGGCCTATATCTATTCTTCCATTTTTAGCTAAAGTTTTCGAGAAAACTATCCTAGATCGTTTAATTTCATATTTTTAAAAATATGCACAGTGGTTCAGAACGCGAAAAACGTGATCGAAATCGAAAAACAAATTTTACATTCAAAGTTGAGTAATTCTGTGTTTTTGGGTATGCTGAATCTGAAATTATGCATCAAAACCTCCATTTATCAAACATGCGCAAAAAATACAACCTTTAAATGCGAAAAATTGATATCACTTAATACAAGTACGAAGAATATTTTTTATACAAATTATACAGTTTATATTTCAAATTCGAAGTATTTACTTGCCAAAAGCACCCCTTAATGCATTAACTTTGACATGTTTAGTACTAAGTACTAAGTTAAACAACCTTCAAAACATCCTCAAATTATATTGTAGATATTTTTGTTCAAAATACAAAATTATGTCTTTTTTACTTGTAGAATAGCGTGGTAACTTGGATATAATTTTCAAAGACGTTTTAAAGCTGTTGCACTAATAAGCATATATTGCTGCTTCGTAAAACCATCTGAGATAATAAATGACAAAGCCTCTTCAGGTGTCATAGCATTTTGTTCTTGTTCTCCTCCATTTTTCCATTATAGTTTGCCTTTATACTTGGTGTAGTTGAAGTACTTTCAATTATCAATATCACTTTCTCGTACTTTCATTGCAGTAGCATGCACAAGTTCTTGAGCGGAAGTGCTTTTTCTGAGTTCCTGGGTTTTATGCCTTTTTATAACAGAAGATCTTCCAGTAAAAGCTGATGTCGATGCCAATAAACGGATTAAGGAAAAATAATTTCTTCTTGTAGCCAAACAATATGCTTTTTCATAAAAACACTTGATGTTCTATTGGACGATTTCCAATATTGAAAATATCTTCCAAAAAACATGTTCATGTTGAGGTTTGCATTCAAATATCCCGCGGTGTACTGCGCCATCTACCTCCGATATGTGAAACTGCGTAGTGCGCCATATCCGTTTTTGCTCTAACCTGTCAGTTGTAGTAAGAAGCCCGTATTGTAAGCAAGTGTGGTGTGTGAATAAAGAGATTATAGAAAAGAAAAACAAAGTGTTTAAAGACGATCCACCCCCAAAATAATAGTTCAAGCCAATACAAAATAATTTTACTTGTTTTATCTTCTTCGGCAAGGCCGTATGTGTCAAGTATAAACCGATACATTGCTCGTTTCTTACTTTCAGTCGATTTATCATCGTTCTTCATAGCGACTTCGTGTAATGGCAATCGACTTATTTTCGTCGCGGCCATTATGTTACTTTTCAAAAAAACTACTGCAACAAAAACACAATCTTTTAGAACGTCACAAATTTCGAAAATAGCGCACAAAATTATCTGCATACAGGTTTGACTTAAGATTGAGTTACAACTGATCGGGTATCAAGCGGGATTTTCTTTTATTTATTCTGAATAGGCAAATATAGGCAGCTAATTTTCTTGAATTTCTAAAGCCAATTAGCTAATTTAAATATAAATGAGGTAATTACCATGTAGTGTTGTGTAGAACTAAACGTAATCCTCTACTTAAGGCAAATTTTCATAATGCGATTACCTGTTACAAGCAATTAATTTTCTTGTACCAGATAAACATTATAAAATAATAAGTAATGCGACTTAATAATACACTTAGCAATGTATAACAATATTACAATAACATCAATAAATAAGCGCATTTGCTTGTTGTACGGTCTTTTTAATTAGACCTTAATTTCTATACGCAGCAAAGACTCAATTTTACTAAACTTTTAAAGCAAATATAGAAAAACTTAAGTAAATACGATGTATATTATTAACAACATTAAATAGAGCAACTATTCAAGATTAAATTACTGTAATTTTAACTTTGTACAAAGAAGTTGAAAATATAATTTTCGATCACGTTTTTCGCGTTCTGAATCATTGTGAGTCGGTCTGGATTTTTAAAAGGAAAGTCTACAACTGATACGATGTTTGACTCTCTCAGGGCCATCTACGATTCTCTTCATAATAATAAAACAACTGTAAGTGTTTACGTTAGTTACTTCTAGAAAAGTTATCAGCGTATGGTATAATCGAAAATGCTCACAAACTAATTAAATCATATCTCACTAATAGATCGCAATCAGTAGTTATTCGTAGCAAAAAAGATAATATGTATATTAAATCACAAATTTAGATCCCAGAAATTATTATTAGGAAAAGGGACTCCTCAAGGGTCTACTCTTGCACCTTTTGTTATATTCATAAGTGATGTTGATGCAGAGATATAACTAATCTAACACTTTCTAAATTTGCAGATAATGCATCCCTGTTAGTGGTAAATTATTAGAGTCTGCGGTAACAAATTCCAATCTAGCAATCATAAGACGTATTGTGTATGCCAAATATAGAGATATTGTCGCCCGTTGTTTATTGAAATTCAATTAATGACACTGTATTCACTCTAATTTAACTGTTGCATATACACTGTGAGTTTTTTCGATGTTCTCCATGGGGATCTCGGAAACTCTAAGAGATAGAAAAACGGTTAAATGGGGAAACTATAAAATTCTACTTTCAAAGTTTTCAAAAAATCAAGAGTAACTAGATATTTTGAAAAAAGTAAAAAGTGTCAATTTTTTCAAATTAATCCGGTCTCTATTAATTACCTTTGTATCAATTGGTTTACAATCCGTGGCCCACCTGTGTTGTGTAGTCAGTCACCCTGATCGGTGCCTGGGTGCATTGTGTCCCTGTTTTTTTTATTTTTTGTACACATAATTTACGAATAGTTTGTTGTTATTTTTATATTGCTATTCCTATTACTTTCTTGTTTGTTAATTCATACATTCATTTAGATTATTATTATTCTTTGGTTTGTTAATACAACTAACCTCAACTCTACTATGAGTTAGGGCATTTTCATTTAATATTATTGAAACGACTCCTATTTGTTCTGAATGCAAAGAGCTAATTAGTCCCAGGGCAACATCTCTTTTCATGGAAAATGTAAACGATGGATGCATGTCAACTGTCTATTTTACGAATGATCATATGAGCTATTATCTTGGAGAGGCAAAATTAGTAAATGTAGACAAAAATATCTGCGAAACATGCGCGCCATCCAATCACGACAGCTGCATTAGTACTAACCAAGTATCCATTTCTAAAACCTTTGAAACAGTATTGAAATCTGAACTTTCTACTATGTTTAAGATTAGAGCTGCTTTGGAGGAATTAAGAGCGGACATCCATGAATTAAAAACTATGATTAATAACTAAGAAGCAAAAATATACTTAACGTGTGGGAGCTAGGCGCAAACACGTGCGTCACTGCTAATTTAAATGATGCAGTTCTTGAACTTAAGGATCGAAAACAGCATTCATCAAATGTCGAAATGTCGTTGTATTTAAGTTATCTAAGATCAGTGGTATTGCTGAGGAGCATATATATGTATGATGATAAGCAAGCATTGATGTTTTAGAAATTCTCAAGATTAATAGTAAACTTAGACCAATTAATTTAATTTAATTTAATTCATGTTACGAAAGTTATAGATTCTGGTAAGGTAAATTACTCAACTCACAATTATCTACGAAAATCAACGATGAAGAGAACTTAAAAATTAAATATATTCGAGGCAATCCTCAAATAGTTTCGTCCGAAAAAAACGAATTCATTCTTCTGGCAATACAGAAACAACCAATTCAAATATAAATATGTTTACTGAACTTTCACTTTACTGCTATAATGTTAGATGCCTCAGAACTAAATTTAGTAACTTTCCTGTTCTTGTTTATCTGTAGAAGTGGACATTATTACTTTAATGGCTTAACCTGGACATAATGGATGCAGAATTGTTTGATTATCGATACAGTGTTTATCGTACAGGCAGATCATCAATTAACAGTAATACGAGTTTAGGAGGTGGTGTCCTAATCAGCATAAGGAATGACCTACCATTTCATCAATTAGTAACCAATAATTCGATTGAATTCTTGGAACTACTATAAGTAGGAAAAAATATATATTCGGTTGCTACTGTAGACCTTCTAATTCCAGCATAGATATTTACAATCTACATGTGAAGACCATCGATGATAATATAAGAATCCGTCCAATAATATTATTGTAGTGGGAGATTTTAACTTGTCCCACATTAAACGGATACCTGTAGAGAAATGTATTGGTCTTCTTCCAACTAATCTGAGACTAGCATCATCATTCTTGGATGGTCATTTATAATTTGTTACATGTAATTTGTCATCTATTTCATTAGTCAATATATGATAGAAACAGTTTTAAGTAAATTGATATTAATCGAATAAATTAAATACAATTTACAACCAGTCAGATGCAATCCTGGATCTTTGTTTTTCTAATTTTGAAAATGTTTTGGTAAATAAGTGTGCCCCAATTATTCCATGTGATATTAATCATCCCTTGCTAAGTATACATGTTCCAGTAACTCATTTTAATTATGATTTTAAACATGCGGATTAATAATAAAATCAATAATTTTCTGAGTAGCATAAATTGGTCTTTTCTTGAAACTTCATCAGATGTTAAAACAATTCTATTTATATTCTATGATATCACCCACTTTGCAATTGATATGTGCCAAATGTAGTCACCAAGCATTCTTCATTCTCTTTCTCGTTTTCAAAACATGCTATTGAATTAATTAAGTATAAAAAGAAAGCTCATAGAAAATGAAAACATTCACTCCAATGAGATGATTACCATAGTTTTGTTATTTTAAGAAGTCGATGTAAATCTGAAATTTTATCTCATGTTATAAGCGGTGCATTAATAATGTTTAACTGGCCATTTCACATAAAATGAAATCTTTTTGGTCTTATGTACATAATAAAAATACAAGTATTAAAGTAAAATCACTTTTTTAATATTCAAAAACTTTTATTTGTTGGAATTACACGCAACAATTGTTTCGCCACACTGTGGCTTCTTCAGGCGAAGAAATGGTTTTGAAAATTAAAAAAAAGTGATTTTACTTTAATACTAAACAAGTGATATGAATTTTCAACAAATAACGGCCTCATCAATTAATATAAAAATACAAGTCATGGCATTCATGTATCGATGGTGCATGTATTATGATTTAATCAGTTTTTTATGCATTTTTTTTTAATTTTGATTATTTTTTTACATCGACACCCGTATTTATGCTTGTTAGAATCAGCTTCTTAAATCAAAATAGTTTTAAAATGAGTAAAGTCAGTATTACATACATTGAGAGTTTAATTTGTATATACATATTTAATATAAGTTTAGATAAGTAGTTCGGATCTTGATTAGAAATTAAAAACACTTGGTTTGTTTCACAGAATAAATATGTTTCACCACGGGTTAAGTGAGCAATTAATTAAATATATAGTAAGTGCTAGTGAAGCAAAACTCACGATAATGTACAAAAGAAACCTCATAAATATTCTGTGAAACAAACCAAGTGTTTTTAATTTCTAATCAAGATTTTTCAAATATGTTTCACCACGGGTTAAGTGAGCAATTAATTAAATATAAGTAATTAGGATTTAGTCATATTTTCTTAGAAGATTTATACTCGCCAAATTAACATAATTTTTACGTTACGCCCAAGCTGTACTAAATATATTTTTCCAGGTATTCGTTATGCCCCAAGGTTACGCTCGGATAAATATGATAATCCCTTTTACAACGTCCTGCTGTTTAAAGACAGTCGGACTATTGTTCGACGTAATTTTGGAAAAGTACGGGTAAATACTTTGGTATAGATGCGGAATTAGGTAATTTTATGCTTAATTTATATATATGTTTTTTTATTCAATTCATATAACATATAACTAAAACCAAATAAGACCACTACAAAACACTACAAACGACTAGTACTACCAGTAGACACTATTTTATTATGTATTAAAAACATTTTTTTAACCACAAAAACTTCGACTCTTATCGTTGGTACGGTGGTTACAACTGCACCATGTAAATATTTAATTTGTAAATTGTATTTTTTTTGTAATCAAATTTAATTTTGACTACGCAGTTGTAGCTCCGTTCTGGTTCCCGGCGTTAGGCATTTTGAAGAGCGCATGCGCGCGCCCTTTGCATTACAATAAGGGATGCAAATACATCTCCAGCCACTTGTATTAACCAATACGAAAAGATCTACCCCACCGCCTTCCACTGTTTGAGGAGTCCTGAAACAGTAAGTGGTGTTTCGGTTTTAAGAGTGGTTTCTAGTTTTTGAGCAAGTGGTTGTTACATTTTTAAACGAGTGGTTTTTCGATTTTGTCATTTCATTTCATAAATTTTGAATAGTAGTTTTTTTATATTTTTGAATAGTGGTTATAATTTAATTAATCCACATTTCTTTTGACGTCGTTGAATTTCAACTTTATTAATTTATTTTTTTTAATTAAGTGAACGCCGAATTATTAATTAATTTTTATATTTGCAAGTGTAAAATCTTATTTATTTCTAATAGTTATACATTATTCTTTTTGGTAATTTGTATTTCCAATGAATGTTCATAGATAGTTTTATTCGATGTTATTTGTTGATTAAACTTTTTTATCATTTTGAATAAATCAAATAATTTATTTGTTGACCACTGAATCATGTTTTCATTTTGCAACCCTGTAAAATTAATCAAAGCCATATTTCAAATCTATGTGTTGTGCATTCGTTCCATCCAAGTCAAGTTAGAATCCTGGTGTGAAAGAAGATAGCAATTCTAAACCTAGCCGGAGGTTAACAGGAAGCACCAAAACTTCTATTATTTTTGCCTAGCAAAATCGTATATCTCTAAATCAGGTGTCCCACAGGGGTCCAATTTGAGACCCGTGTTGTTCATTATTTTGATAAATAACATGTATTATATTACAGTGCCTCCGCCTGCATTTTTCAGATGATTTAAAGCTTTATTACAAAGTTGAAAATGTTTGCGACTGTATTAAAATCCAGTGTGATATCAATTAAATGTATAGCTGGTGTAATCAAAATCATATGAAGCTAAACATTGATAAATGCTACCATATACCGTTCTCACGTTCCAAAAAACATTAACGTTTCATTATGAATTGTTCAATAATAATCTTTCTTAAGTTAACTTGGTAAAAGACCTTGGTGTTTTCCTAGACTCTAAGCTCACATTTGGCTTCCATATCGACTATATAATCAGCAAAGCGAATAAGGATTTGGGATTTATAAAACGTATGTAGAAGGACCTAGTCAATACACGCACCTTTACCATTTGATATAATAAATTCTCAGCTGATTATTGTAAACAAATAGCATACATACATAACTCATATCAATCGTCTAGAATAAATTCACAATAGATTCTTAAAATTTATGTCATATAAGCTGAGCCGTGTTGGAATACAACTATCAGCTGAAAATGCAATGCTGTATTTAATGAAGTTATATCAACGCGCAGGAAACTTGATATGAGCTTCCTTTACAAAATTGTAAATAACCTTATTGATTCTAGTGAAATAAGTGGACTTATTCCTGCATAATTACTATTTTAGGACTACACATGGCTTGAACCACCCATTATCCAGATGAACTCGCATTGTTGACAATATTTGCAATAAACGTTGATTTTATACGTATTCCCTCAATTAAACATTTAAAACAGCTTAAATTGACTTGGGCTAGTAATTATTTACTTTAAATTTTCATTTTTACTTCTAAAATGTTGGTCTTTTTTCATTGCAATTTTTCAACTGTTTTAATTTTAGTATTTTTTTTCTTAATCGATCAAAGAACTTTCCTAAATAAAAAATGTTCAACAATTTTGAAGGTTTGAGTTTAAAAAGAAACAAGTGTTTTTCTAACTTTTAAATTAAAACAAACAAATAAATATCCGCCTTGGTTTAATCACGAAATTATTATAATTATTAAAGAAAAAAGACTAACAATTTTATACAAAACGAGCGCGATATTCTTTTAGTCGTATTTCAAAAGACCTACCCGTTTACCCTGCGTATAAAGCGTCACATTCTTAACAGGTTACCTCATATAATCCACTTCTTTTCAATTTATTGTTTTCTGTTTTGATTTTTTTATTGAATGGCAGCTTTCCTAAATTAATTGAATTGATCATAATAATATTGTATTCTTTAGTTTTAATGTATTTTTGATTTTTTGCGAGAGATTTTTTATGTAATCCAACTTTTCCAATTAGTCTTCTGCATTTTATTTGCACTCTAAAAGTAGTTTTGAAGCTATTTTCGTCTTTTAGGTGTTCTTTATAACCATTGTTAACAGCTATAGTTTTTGTTGTGTTTAATTAAATTTCGTAATCTATTGACGAACCTGCGCAAGAACGAACGAAAGGTACTATATTTAATTTGATTCAAATTCAAATATACATAGAATTTTCAGGAATTATAGTATCTGTGTAGGTTTTTTTTCTAAATATCGTGTATGATAATGTGTTATTAACTATTTTTGAAATGTTTAAGTCTAAAAGTTATTATTATGTTGTTTTCTTGTTTCTCTACTGTACACACAAAAGTGACCCCATTAGTAATCCATCTGATTGGGTGTATATTTTATTGATGAATTGGAAGTAACATTGTTTAATGCAAATATCTATTAAATTTGTTCGTTCCGTTTTGTATGTTTCACCAAGTAATAAATGAGAAACAAATACAAGATATATGCAACCTTATTTGCATATTTTTTTAAACAAATTAACATAATTCTGTAATTTTCAAAACCTTGTGTTTATTTTCAAGGAAATTGTTTCGCAAATTTATTATTTCTTCAGATGATAAATTCATCCCCTTTTTGAATATGACAAAATTATTGATAACTTTATTAAACAAACGAATATGAATTTTCAACATTTATTGCCTTATCGAAAACATCGAAGCGCGTTTTTTATATAATTTTTTTAATTTTTTTCCGTAAGGGTAGCACGAACATTTTTCCTCGTACACTGGGGATGAAACATCGGCTTTTCCCGTCTCACCAGTTTTCTTATTTTTTTTCATTTTATTTTATCCTTTTCTAGTTTAGCCGGAAAAAAAGTGTATACACATAAGTCCCGGCGTAATAATGGCAGAGATCCGAGCGTTCGGAAAGCCTCACCTTAATTTATCAAAAAGGTAATAATCCAAGTCGAGGGCGTAAAAGGAGCAAAGGGTCCTCCTCGACTCCAGACGTACTTAAAGGTAATAATTCAAATCACTTGCACCTTGCCACTTCACATGCACTCCGAGCCGACGACGAGTTATTACTAATCATATAAATACCGCCCACTATTTCACTTAATTTATTTATTTCTTAAAGATCACTAGTAAATTTTAATATTAGCATGGATGGTAGTGTAGTCATGTGGGGGTGTAGCTTAACTGATGCACTACTTTGTTCTAGGACCGACTGACCTAGTTCTGGTGCAGTCGCACTGATGCAACTAGGAATGCAACTCGCGCAGGTTTCCCGTTTTCGTGTCAATATAAAAAAAAAAACAAACTTTGAACTATTAACATATTTACCGAAACGATTCTGTCAATAATTTTTTTGGAAAGGTAACTTTACAGTTGCATACTTATTGGAAAAGGATAACGACACTCTTCTTCATTGACACAAATTTCGGAATCTAATCAATAAAGTATAAGAGAGACTTTCTCAGCAAAACATTTAAGTAGTTAAGATGCCAGATGGTAAACCTCAAATTACTTATAAAATATGATAAATGACAAATGACAGATAGTCCATTTTAGATGGCAATTGGAGAATTGTATTACATTCACTTAATTAATTCAAGTATCTCAATATTCAATAATATTCAGATATTTTTATAAATAAAAATAGAAATCACAGATACTAGATGACATATATCACAGTTCATTTATTTAAGATTATTATTGACATTAGGAAATAGAAATAATGACTATTGATAGAAGGCAGATGACACATTATAGATGACAGGTAACAGTGGCAAATGAGGGATGTCCGATGGACCCAAATAACGTAACAAATAATTAATTACAAATAAAAAGGTAAGACGACAAATGGTTATTGTAAGTGGCAAATTATACTTAAAGAATGACAAACGCCAGATTTTTTTTCATTAAAAATAATAGATAATATTTAGAATATATTAAAATAGTTAAAGGATAACAGATGATTTATACCTTTTTTAAAGATATCGAATTTCTTAATACAGTAGAAATTACAAGTGGTAAATTATACCTGCCAAAATAATTTAGAGATTAAAGATAACAAATTAAAAACAATACTGCAATGATATAAACAGACGGCAAAACATAGACAAATGTTAGATGACAGATGATTAAATGACAATGACTGATAACAAATTACATACGACATACTATAGACAAGATCTAATTGGATGTAGCAGAAGACGAATGATAGATAACATGAGAAATTATAAAAATTAGATGACAAATGAGTGGTTACACTTAAAAAATAAAATATATTTTCATCTACCTCATGAAGCCACTGGGTGGTGAAACATTGTCGTAGTACAATATTAAAAACATTCACAAAACCATATACTGAGTCAGTTTTTCTTTAAATGTTACTATCGACAAGTAACAACCTCATCAATCCAAATAAGAGGTTATAAATGACAGGAGACAATTGTCATGACAACTGACAATCCAAATGAGAGGTTATAAATAACAAGAGACAATTGTCACAACTGGCATGTAATAAATAATAAATGACAAATTAAAGGTTATACACTTCATCTGTAGCTGAGATCTCATAAAACAAATGACAAATCATGGATTATTAAATTTCAGATACAAAGTGTCCATTATCTGAGTGCTAATCCATTGATAATGGTCACTTTGTGTCCAAAATGTATGGTAAATCAAATAAAATTGTAAAGAAAGGTTATTAGTGCTTTATTCGTCAAATTAATTTGATCTTCATGTAACTCAAGCAACCAATTTATACACTATATATCTCAGTTGCATATTATAGATGATAGTTGTAAGTTTTTTGATCATCTTTGTTCTTTTTTCTATTAATAAAGATTACCACTTAATAAAAACGAAGTATTTTAGTTTTGTTTAAGTATTTTTGGTTTAGCGTTTATAATATAGCGTAACCAAAACATAATAATAATGTTGAAGCCTAATATTTACATCTCAAATTACCTTGTAATAATGGCAACAACCATTCTAATAATCAGTATTAATTTATTAATAACATTCTATATTTATTAAAACGTTAAGGCTGAATTGAAAAATTCACTACGTTTTAAACACAAATAATTATTTGCGAATTCAGTGTGTAAGTATGGATTACCACGATTTAACGGTCGCAACCATTATCTTTATTAAAACTTTTAGGGTTACAATTTTTATTTTAATAATTATTAATTGTTAAAAGCAAAGATGTCAAATAATAGTTTATAGGTAACAGACAAAAATGAAAAATAGCAATTAATAAAGTATACATAAAAAATATTTATTGTTTACGATATAATGAATAGATAATACAATATAATATTGTAAGTGCATAATTTACAATTATTCATCACTTATATTAAAATCACATTTTACATTCATTAAGTTCCAATCAACTGGAATAATAATTAATTTATCATCACTGGGGTCTTCTATATTAGTGCACAGTTTCTTCACGTGGAAACGCTTCTCGTAGTTTTTATTCTTCACGACAATGTCAACCGTGTAAAAAAAGTTGCGAACACAACTGATTGATTCAACCAAAATATGTAAATCGGTACGTTTAACTTGAAGTTCCACTTTAAAATAATCATTCCAGTGTCTCATCACGTAAGTTTTTGAACTGTCCACGTACAACGATTGAGATGGCTCCAGCACCATCTTAGCGTGATCAGTTTGCATGTGCCCAGGTAAATCGCAGAATTGTCCCTGCCAGTTCTTACACAACGGACAAATGAAATGCCTATAATTACATTTAAGTTCGTGTTCTTGTAAATTAATTATATTGGTGACGTGGTGACAGTTTAGATAGACGCAACTTCTTTCAAAACCTATACCTTTGATGAGTTTCTCCAATTGAAGGTTCCTGCTTTGTTTAGTTTTATACCTGCATATCGGACAATGTGGGGTAAAGATGCATTTTTCACAAATACCATGTCCATTTTTACACTGCCAGATTGGAGGTACAAGCACGTCAAGACAGACGGGACAAGAAAATTTCTCAATTGGACACTGAATTTGAACAAATGATCTCACCATATCTTCAACAATTTCCATTTTACACATCAAAACCTGGGCAGGAATATCTTTAACATTTCTATAAGTATTATTATTATGGTAGTAATCAACATTAAAATGTTTGGTCCACGTTTTGCAACACCATATTCTGCACGTGAATTTCTTGTCTCGATATCCAATGTACTTTAATGTGTATTGTAATTCATCCTGTTGAAAAATGGTGTCTAGTAGGAATAAGTCGGTGGATGTGTGAAAAATCTGTATGTTATGACCGAATTTAATTTTAAAATCCTCAAGGTTGGAGTGTTCGTGTTCATTTTTATAATGCAAAACTATACCATTGAAATTATCCTGGAAATTGCAAGGGAACATGCATGGGAATTGTCTATACTTGCAATATAATGTATGTTTATCTCGTCTTTTTAAATCCAATAGCTCCTTGCATCCGTATGATTTGTACACACAGGGATAATGCATATGTTTGGCCAACTTTTCGTAACTCACCATTTTGTTTTGTGTTGTTTTATAATGCTCGGCGCACTCTTTGCAGTAGGTAAAAACTTTACTAATGTAATTGGGAAATTCTGTAAGGATTTCTTTACAACGATTACAACGGATGTAATGGATCAATGAGGCCTCATCCATGATTGAGTTATTACTGCAGTGATAATATTTCACACTAATAATTTTAACTGTACATTACATAAAAAGGTGGGGTTACCCGTTTTTTATATGAGTCACAATGTTATCTATGATAAGTGTGTATTAATTCAGATAGATATGTATATTTTCTAGGGTATTAATATTTCGAACAAACGTACTTTTGTTGTCAACACTGTATCGGGGAATTACTCACGTTATAGGAGATAAGTGGCTCGTTACTTTTTCTTTGAGTCTGGTGCAAGTTTAAACGCGGCCGTATAGAATTAAAAAGAAAATAAAAGTAAGTTTTTAGCAGTTATTTTGTAGTCCTATTAATGCATAAATAAATGTGCGCACATTAACCTCTCGCTTATCAGTAAGATTGCAAAACAAGACACCACCCGACTTTAAGGTTATGCTCAATTTGTTTCCGTATGTTTTCGACCGGTTTTGTTTTGAAAACAGTTGAGAATGGGGTAGTGGTTAATAAATAAATTGCATTTACTGAGTTTGCATAAACTTGTAGTAATTGGGGTAAGTGATTGCAATTGCATTTACTTAGTTTACTTAAACTTGTAGTAATTGGGTTAAGTGATTGATAATGTATTGGCTTAGTTTACTTGTAGTAATCGCTATGTTGAATTTATTCTCATCGAAAATCAAAACCATATGTTTGCATATTACATACTTACTTTATATTTCATATACCGGGTGGTGCGTCGACAAACACAAAATTCAATGTATTTTAATAAAGATTTAGCAAAAAAACATAAGAGAGCAATTTTGTAGATATTGAAAAAATACATTTAAATCACCTATTCATAGAACATCACAATTATTTAAAATTATAAAAGTATATTTTCAGTCTATTTTTTATAATTTAAAATACAAAGCCATGGAATGTCAAATGTAAGGCGTGATTTTAATATCGGCTAAGTTATTGGTGTGTATAGTTGTAGATGTACTGTTGTTTATTATTTACTTGTAGGTTCTTTCTTTCTGGGTTTGTGATACTACTAATATGTAAACACCAATTACTGTTACAGTTGGAATGCGTATATTTCTTTCTTTTTACATTCAACAAAACCGAGTTTCTCAAGTAATTAATTTTAACTAAAAATGATTTATGTTTAACATGCTTTAACAGTTTTGATGTTGCTGGACTCAACGTCGTTACCCCGACTGCCACAAAGTCTGTCCTCCTAACCCCAGTCGGGGTGTTTCGTTAAAAAACATATTTCATAGAGGGGGTACGGATGACGCTGGGGCGAACTTTGTCATATTGAGATAAAATTAATTGTTTCCATTAATTCAAAATTTCAATTAGCTATTTGTTTTTCCCAGAGTTATCTGCGCCCGCTCGGCTCCGAAAAGCAAACATATTTAAGAAACTGTAATTATTGCAATTATCTCTGGAAGTGAATATTTACTCTAATATGGTAAATAATATGGAATTCGAAACAACAAGAAAACATTTGAACTACACTAAATAATCATGACAAAAATTAATGACAATAAGAATTTGCAATCCAAAGATAATACAATATTACAAAACAATTTCAATTATTAAAATATTTTAAATATAAAGAAGAATAACTATACATTACAGGTGAATGAAGATTTATTTGAACAATTATTATAATTTTTGTTAATATTGTTTTAATTTAAAGGTAATTAAATGAGTTCTGTGTTTATTATATCATTTATATTATTAAATTTCTCCTAGTTTGACGCTGTGATACCATTTGATATTCCATGGCTATGCATTTAAATAATAAAAAATAGGCCAAAATTATATTTTTATAATTTTAAATACATCACTTTAAAATAATTGCGATGTACTATGAATTGGTTATTTAAATGTATTTTTTAATATCTACAAAATTACTCTCTTGAATTTTTTGCTAAATGACCTG
Source organism: Ontholestes murinus (assembly GCA_963969525.1). NCBI lineage: Eukaryota > Metazoa > Arthropoda > Insecta > Coleoptera > Staphylinidae > Ontholestes > Ontholestes murinus. The sequence goes on from OZ018396.1 coordinate 38,863,382, forward strand.
GGGAGAAAATAATTTATAAAAATACATTGAATTTTCTATGGTGCGTTTGTCAACGCACAACCCGGTATATGTTATGTTGATAAGTGATGGCATTGAGTTGTTACTTGTTGGTCGATTACATGAAGAGTTGATGTGAAATATATTTTCATTCATATTTTTTAAATGTAACCTTCTTTATTGGCAATGTTAAGAACGTTTAATGAAATGTGCTAATTGTTTTTTAAAATATCTAGTAAAAGAGAATTTACCAAATTCAATCGTAAATTGTAATCTACACAAAGCAGTTTCAATTTTTAACCCCGTGTCTACTTTCTAATAAACAATTTAAATTAATTTTACTTAAAAAGTTATAATTATAAATAAATTATAGTTCCACTTTTAGCAAATAACAAATAAATGTTTTTAATATCTGTTTCACATTGTATTTTTAAAATAAGTTAAATAAAGCTATAATTTTGTTATTATAAGTAATCATTTTAGTAAAGAAATGAATTTATTAGTAAAATTATAGACTATAGTCAAGCCGCCGAAAGATGACTGACTCATCACTTTATACTGGAGGCACACGTTCTGTGTTTTATTTAATTCTGTCCTGGTCATCCTAGGCTGATTATAGAACGAGGTAGATATTAATTGCTACACTATTCTTAGTATGAAAATGCATCAGTCACAGTCAGCTCTCGGCAGCTTGACTTTAAAACTTTCTTATTTTTTAATGCTCTTAATGTACGAAACAAACAAAATACACATACATAATACATCAGTCCAAACGGCTAAATATAAATATTTGTTGTTATCACACGCCAGTGGTGGCACATTCGGTTACGGTTCCGAACTGACGTGTAGCAACATTGGTTCGGGTCAGTAGTTGTATGGGTGACCAGTACCATTCACCATTAGAATACAATTAATGGTGCTTTAGAGTGACAGGGGCGATCCTTTAAAGTAATAAGCTTATTTATACAAACACAAATGACACATGGCGGAAGGACCACGTGGTCGATAGCCAAATACTACTACTACTACTAATGGCTTCAAGCATCAACTATATTTTTTTATTAACTAGATTATTGGTTTCCTCTTCCTTTTGTTTCATTTATTTTTATTTTTTATTTATAAAATCAAGTGAAAAACAAAACCAAGCATTTTAATCAACAATCTATTTTATTAAAATTTTAATATATTACTTCTGCAAATTAATTTCAACTTAGTTTAATTTATCATACCCTAATAATTAATTCATCAAGTAAATATGTTTAAGTCTTCTTGGGTGTTGTTAAGAGAATCTTTTCTCATTTGGATATATGGGTTATAAAACAATTTATTATTCACAACAAACACATTCCATAAAATGGTGATGTGGCCATCATAGTATTTTTCTCGAAAACTATGAGGTTTACGCAAAAATGTTATTCTTAATAATATGTGCACTTTTGAATTCTCTACAATTATTTGTGATATAAATTTTATGTAACTAAAATAGTTTATTAGCAATTGGGAAAAATATCAAAATCTTCAATATTTATTTTTTTTTCTCGAAAGTTAAGAATTTTATGAAAAACATGTTCGAATAAAACCTATTCAGTTTTTCATTCCCTTTAACTTTTGTTTGAACCGTTTTTTAAAATTTTCATATTTATAAAAATATCACGAAAAAACAAAAAAACGTCTCGAGTAAACAACCACTTCCGGTTTATGAATGTTTACCAAAAGCTTTTCCGATATTTTTTTTAATATGAAAAATATTACAAAACTTTTCAAACAAAAGTAGAAGAGAATGAGAAACTGAACAAATTTTGTTAAAATATATTTTTCATAAAATTCTTAACTTACGAGAAAAAGAAAAAAATTGAGATTTTTGCCAATTGCTAATAAACTATTGAAGCAACATGTAAGTTATATAACAAATAATTGTAGAGAATTCAAAATTGAATAAATTATTTAGAATAACCTTTTTGCATAAACCGCATAGTTTTCGAGTAAAATATAGGGAAAGTACTATGATGGCTACATCACCATTTTTTTACATTCGAGTCTGTTTGTTGTGTGCAATGTATCTTACAAACAGATACATATTTTGAACTGAAACTTTAAACATAAACTTTTATTTTTTATTGGAAGGTATCGAAAAATTGATAAACTGGAAGTTGGTTTTTCCATGTTTTTGCTATGATTTTAGAAAAAAATAATTAATTAATTATTTTTTCTATTTAATCAAGTCTAATTAATGATCTTACAATTTAAAAAAATACGAAATATTTAAAAAAACAAGAGTTATAGATAATAGAAAAAACTAAACAAATTATGTTTCAACAAAATTTTAGTAAATATTATAAAAACATAATTTTGATTTTTTTCTACTTAATCAAGTTTAAATCTAATTAATGATCTTACAATTTTCAACTGTTTTTCTTGGAAAATTCAAATGTTTTTTTAAGACTTTCAACAAGTTGTGAACTTATAACTGTCTAAGCATTTTGAGTTTTCAATTGAAGATTTTCTAAGCAAGTGACAATTGACATAATATTTCGAAATATAAAAGAAAAAAAAAACAATTTGACACAGAACAAAATTTATTGAGCAACTGGAATTGATTTAATAAAACTATTTTTTTTTCTTCAATTGTTTCTTTTGCAAATATTGCTATTTCTTAATAAAAATGTTTCTTCTTTAAATTTAAACTTTTTTTTTTGTGCTTAAAATTTCTAAATGTTTTTATCTCAAAAAGTTTATGTTTTTTTTTACACGGTTTTATAAAAAAAAGTTTATTATGTTTTCTGGTTTTATATTTGTTTGCACCAAGTTTACTCAAAAACTTTTCAATGTAAATTAATATTCTTAAAGTTTATTTTATAGAAATATATAAATATATAATAATACAAAATATATCGTTACAGCATAATCTTTCAAACAACAACTCTCTCCCACTATTCCTACCTCTTTCCTGTCCCAATCTAGTAAGTATCTTTACTCTGGTCCCATCTTCTCTCATCCATTAATTTACATTTCTACATCCATCTACCCAACTCTACTCTCTTGCATTCCTTTGCCAAATGACTCCACGTATTCTTTCCTTTTGCACACAGCATGCATTCTCCGTAACCTTTGCCCATCCATTTCTTCCTCCCTCTCTCAGTCATTCCGTATCTCTCTGTTCCTCTTCCAGCTCTTTTCCTTCCTTCTTTTAAAAAAATCTACTTATCTGTAATAAATTGGAATATACAGGGTTGCCCACAAAATTGTGGTGAATTAAGATTACATTTTTTTTTTAATGGAACGCCTCACTGTATTTTACTATTTATTTTGATAGTTCTGTCAATTTTGAACATTTTTTATTAATCATATGTTATACCTAATTCATTAGTTACCTGACCAACACAAATTAGGTATGGCCTTAGAAAATAATTTGAAAGTTAAGTTCTGTCAAAATTAAACAAACAAGGAAATAGAAAATTCTATTAACCATACATTAAACATAAATTCATTAGTTTTCTAAAAATCATATCTTTTTAAATAATTAAATGGTAAATTCTCTTATAAATTAACATGTGATGCAATTATTCAGGAAAGTGGTGGTTTCAATTAGTGATTTATTTTGTAGTCTTATTGTTGTAAATGTACGAAATGTTTTGTGTTTGTGTGCCTCTATTATTTGAATGACTTAAACTAATTACCTTGCAGATAAACAATGAACATTCCAGCTGCAGCACTTAACGATCTTATTTGCAACAAGTGCTACACTCTCCTATCCGGTATCACCTATACGTTTCCGGAAAAGGATGTCTCATTGTGCGAAAAATGCGCTAGAGACACACAGGAAGATAAATTCAGAGAAATTGCCTACGAGGCGACCGTCGCTAATTTCCTCTTCCCCTGCGAAAACACCATCCACGGTTGTTGGAAAAAATTAAAATCAACAGAGTTGCAAAAGCACGAAACCTCGTGTCCGTTTACTATCCACAGGTGTATTTTAGAATGCGGATGGAGCGGTTTCGAAAGTCGTTTTATTGAGCATTTCACCGACGCTCACCCATCGAAAATTTTGAAACACAACGAAAACACAATGTTAAAAATCGGTGATTACATTTTACGGTATTTACTTGTTACCGAAGCTCAGATCTTTCAAGTGGATGTGAAAGTGAAGAATCAATTCATCAAAATCACCGTTATTTTTCCTTACAAAATTCCAAAACATACGACCTATCGCGCAAGCATAACTTTCAATGATACTAAAAAAGCCTTCATCATTAAAAACAATTCGGAAGGTAAATACAGCACGTTTAAGTTTGAAGATGAGGTGTTTAATTTTAAAATATGTATTCTTGATACGAAAACGTTGATTCTTACACCATCTCCGGAAAACAACCACCTTTTAAATTCTCTAATCTGTAATAAATGCAAATCGTTAATGTCTTCAAAAATATATTGCTGCATCAATAGCCATAATTGTTGCGAAGAATGCAAGAAGGAGCCGTGCACATGTTTCGAATCTTTCCTCACCAGAAACCACACTCTAGAATCATTAGCAGAGGAATGTTTGTACCCCTGCAAGTATAGTAATTGCGTACAGATTTTGGCCGCCGGAAAAAGGGCGGCCCATGAGAAGTCTTGCGAATTCGCCGTACGCAAATGTCCTATATGTGAGCACCACGTTGATAACGCAACATTTCATGGTCACCTAACACGTAAACACAGACTTTACGTAAAACGCGACGACACCGTCGAGTATTATTTCACGGAAGCCGCCGTAATCGACTGTTTTTATTTACACCGGATGAACGGCTACTTCAGATTGGCTCACAAGGTTTCGCGGAAAATGTTCTGCTTTTCTGTCCAGTATTGGGGAAATCCCGCGCTGGCGGGGAACTACGCGTTTTGCGTCAAGATGAAATCGGAGAAGAGCGGCGAGGAGTTCGTGGGTGAGCAAAAATGCGTGCCCTTTACGTCGTGGGAGAAGACGTTCGATGATCACGAGGGATTCATGGCTGTGCCGTTTTCTGTGTTGAAGTCGTTCATAAACGATAAAATGTTGAAATATCGCGTTTATATCTATGGAGTGTGTGATTGTTAATAATTCGTTAGGTGATAAGGTAAAAAGTTCTGTGCGTATTATCGCTTTATTTTAACGATTAAAATAAAACTGATTTAGATCAAACATGTGCCATTTTCTCCATTTGTGAAGTCCTCGTTCATATTGGTAAAAAAACTTTCACAAGCCCCTTTTAACGCCACTTTTCTAACATCAATAAAATTTTGCAAATGCTTAAAAGGGTGATAATGCCTTGTTGGTGTCAGGTCAGGACTATACGGTGGGTATGATAGAAGCTGCCAAAGCTGCTAAAATTTGGCGAGTTATTGGCCCAATTCTAGGGACGATTCCATTCATTTAGATATTTAGCGGAAAACGTTCAGAACTTTTTACTTTATCCAATATTATATATGTTGCTTGGATGTGGGGACGTCCACGTTATTATCTTCAAAATATTATATCAACAAGGATTTATTAAAAAATATATTAGGTGTACAAATATTTGATCTATTTGTTTAGCTACATTTAACGTTTATTTAAAGAAAGTAAATTAAATTGTTGAAAGTATTTTCGCCGTTGCATACTATAACTTTAAGGCAGTTGATGAATTCCATCCCTAAAAAATGTTACGTCTATGGACACGATAAAGTCGTTAAGCCATTTTCTCTCATCAACTGATTGGAGATCCATATCGGACAAGGCGTATAGCAATAAGTGGTAATCAGATGAAGCAATGTTGGAAGAATATGCTGCTTGCTACAAGATGTTTCAGCCAAGATTCTTCGTTGTCGCACTTTCTAGCGGTGTTGTTTGTCGTTCAGATAGAAATCATCGCTTATAAAAAGCATAACAACATTTTTTCTTATTAAATTCGTAATAAATGCAGTTTCAAATATGCACCTTATCAGTTGCCTTTATTGCCTGTACTAAACTGAATACTTTTAAAGATTATGTTATTCTTTACGGCATACCAACTGTCATTTTAAATCACTATATGTCAACACTATATAACCGCAAAAGAATGGAAAACTCAATGATTTTCAAATTAATGTCTTGACTGCTTAAAATAATTTGGATTATTCATTTGTTTACCTAATAAAAAACGTGTGAAACGTATGTTTCACATACTAAGAGGATGAGTTAAAGGACAACCACCCACCCAGCATAATCTTTATTTTTTTTTTTAGTTTTTTAGTGTTACTCTTTGCAGTAACATAGTTGTTACTATTAGTGTTTGTTAATAAGCTCTTTTTATATAGTCGATTACAATAAATACTATATTATTATAAATATTATAAAATGTTCATCAGAAATAATTTGTAAAAGATAATAAATAAAGTATAAATATTAACACGGTCTTTTATCCATTTCTAAAAATATTCTCAAATTAAAAAAAAAAACTACAAATTTTATCTTATTTCAATAAAGGTCTAATATTTTTCAATCATTAATATAGTTTAAATATTCAAAATAAATAAACAATTAACTTTGTTGGTATCACTTTGTAAAAAGTATTTATTTTGAATTTATCAAAATGTATGACGAAGTGAAAGCCTCCACAATTACTTATTTAGTTTAAATATTATTTCCTTGACCTTTCTTAGAAGGTTGAAAGTCTAAATCATGTCAAAAAATCTCCTTTCTTTACTGTATGTATATGACCTTGATTGATTGCGATTGAATTGGCTTGAAATTATGGCCATATTCTACTCTTTGGAAATTTGGCCTTGAACTTTCTAAATATTTTTCGCTATAGATGGTTTATGAATATTTAATTATTTTCAGGATGGATTTACCTGAGGAGATAATGAAGAAGCTGAGTTGCAGCCATTGCAACCGAGCACTCTCCACGTTTCCAGTCTACTCGTACGAGAACGGGGAATTGGTTTGTGGAAAGTGTCCTCGGATCGACGACATGAAACCTGCTAGGGATTTCAGCTACGAAACTTTCGCCGAGCACGTAAACTTTCCCTGCATGTACAAGACGTACGGCTGCATCGAGTCTCTAACACCGTCCGAGCTGAAGTTGCACGAACCGAATTGCCTCTACAAACAGTGGTCTTGCACAGACGTAACCAACCATTGCAACTGGGAGGGCATGTTGTACGATTTAGACGAACATTACGAAGATGAGCATATCAAGTATATTTTAGAAGAATTCGAGAGGTTTAAATTTACAAATAATACGGACGTTTGGGAGAAAAATTTTTTACTCAGAGCCCTACAAGAAATCTTTTTAGTACAGACGAAGAAAACTAAAGAACACTTGTACATCAACGTGTGCTTGATAGGGCCGAAAAAGGGATCACGTAAATACGACTACAGCGTTACTATTTACAGTAAAACCAATGAAGACGGGATGGACTTTACAAAAAATAAGGTGCAACAGTATAGCGGAGAGGCGAGGATGGATCAAAACAAAGCCTACGCAATCGATTTACAAGTACTCAATATCTTTAAGAATGATGTACTAGAGTGCGAAGTATTGATTACAAAGGACGTTGAATTTATAGAAGAACCGCAAAAATTGTCCTCGCTTAATGAATACATCTTGAAACACATCGAATGTCCGGTGTGTTTTGAATACATGTCAGCTCCGATTTTTCAATGCAACAATAGCCACGTGATTTGCCAAGAGTGTAAAAAAAATTCTAACCAATGTCCCACGTGTCGTGGAGTTATAGGAGATATCAGGAACCGCGTACTCGAAATGATCACCGAAAACGTTTTATACACGTGCAGATTCGAAGGATGCACGTGCATTTATAATTACCATGATAGACTCAAGCATGAGTCTACATGCGAATACTCACCATATAGTTGCCCCTTTGATGAGTGCCCTTACAAAAGTAACTACACGCGTATGTTCAATCATATTCCTGACAAACACTTCGAGGAATTTCTCCAAACGCCCAACCTAAAGATCTACTTCGACGCTGATTACGAAAACGAGTCCGTATTGAAGAAAAACAACTATTTATTCGTAGTGAAGCACGGCGTAAGCGATGACTTTCTGACGGTAGGTGTGGCATTTTTCGGACCCAAGGAAATCGAAAATAAGTTCGATTTTATTTTCGACTTACGCAATGTCACCACTGGTGAGAGAATTTATATGAGGATGAAGTGTATGAGTATGGATGAATTTGCGGGGCAGGACGGTCAATTGAAGTTGCCATTGGACATGCTCAACCGGTACAAGAACGGTATTTGCGCAACCGCTAGAATTTTAATCGCAGAGCAAACCCAACAAGATGGAGCTTAACGTTTTTTTAAATTATTATTATTAATCTTATCAACGAGTTATTTTTATTTTTATTAAGAATGTAACTTTTTTTCTCTACGTTAAGAATAAATTTTAAAAGCTAATTGTAAATTTTCGTATCCAGTTCCTAGCAACGAACCTTTTTATTTTTAATATAATTTACCCAACGCCTTTTTCCCCACTAATCAACGTTACATTGTAAGTTATCCAAGTTTCCGACGAACAACAAGTATATTTAAGTAAAGAGAAATAAAGCAGCGACACTAGACAGCAGAGGGGAAGTTGCGGTGGCTGATTCTGTCACCCTGTACTCTAGTACCTCTGGAAAACTTCCACGGAGTTATGTTTTACAGTTTGTAATCAACCGCCAGACAGTGTGCGGAGTTTGCAAGAAGTAACGTTACACATACACGTTAAATATTATTCAAGACGTTATCGAATTACTGAAAGAAATATTGATGTGCCCACGCATTTTTTTGAACAAATAATGTTAAGACCCTTAAAATATAAATTAGTATAATTATTACTTAATTCAGTTGAAAAACCTTAGTACAAAGTTAAATAATTTTTGTTAATTTAATTGATCTACTATCTTTCTAACCATTTATATATTTAAAAAAATATTTATATCAGTAAACATTAGGAATTATCCAATTGGAAAACTTAACTTAAAACATTTCAGGAAATTGTTTAACATATGTAAATGAATTTTTATGAAAATTGCGTGCACAGTTTTAGAGAAAAATACGGGCAACACATCACCAACATAAGAGTTTTATGCTTAAAAAGGGAGCGGACTAAATGGAAAGCGGATTAGCGAAAGGTCCTAATTTCCATTATGCAATCCTTCTGCCAGAAAAGGATTTAATTTACAAAATCCCGCCGGCCCTGCTTAATTATTTTATTTATATTTCCTGCCATCAAAAAAAAAAATCTAACCGGTTGACAAGACGAGATGAATGTCGGTGGTCTCTTTTTCTTATTTATTTATTATCTTGAGGGACGGATGAACTATGGATCCTTGAACTGTGCATAACGTAATAAGACGGCGGGAGCTTTTCCACTTTGAAGTGCACCGCGCGGGCCATCTCTCTCTCTCTCTCTCTCTCTCTGCATATGATAGTAAATCGAATCAGATGGCAGTTTATATTTCCTTATAGGAAAAGAAAATTGACCAAATTTTCTAGGCTGATTGGAATATGTTTTTTTTTTTGTTTGAGGAGGGGACGCTTTGCCGTGCGCACCGGTTTCAAATTTGATCAGGGCTTATTTCATACAAAACGAGGCGAATCATTCCCTCGTACATTCTGTTTTTCTCCCAATTTTTTTCCTTCTTCTTTGCTTTACTAGGTTTTATCTGAATTTATTCCGTATTGGAGTGAGGAGACGTATTTGAATATTTTAACATTTTAAAATAGGTTTAGACTGTCCCAATCGAATACAATTTAATTTGAATGAATTATATTTATATAGAAAAATGAAAATGATAACATTATTTAAAATCATATTTTATAAAAGTAATTTGGTTATGTAAAAACATTCAATTATTGTTTCCTTGTCAACAACAACTACGGATAGGCATCGATTTATCTGGGATCACCTCAGAGTAATGCAGTTAAAGGAAATGAAACTTAGTTCTATTATGGAATAATAACCCGGGCATTCCTTAAATATAGTGAAGCCATAATAATAAGCACAGTCCAGAAAAATAAAAGAAAGATTACGATTACCCAACAGATAAAAAATAATGAAAGCTATTAATATTTCGCATAGATTTCTCCCCTCTGAATTATAGTTGAAAAACTCAGGATATAATAATTAAAACCAAAATTACACACACGAAAGAAATTATGTCCTAGATTATTCGTTTGAAAAATTTAAATCTTGTGAACGGAAGGGATAAAAGTTTTGTAAATATGTTTAGATTTTTGATTATCGCAAAGAAGTTCAGAATCCAACATAAATATTCTTAACAACGCTCCATACAATAAATTCAGCAATTCTTGCTGTCAGTATTTTTGCAAGTGAAAATCAGGTTCTGGATTTAGAAGGGTCAAATAAAAAATTAAAAAAGAAGGAACAAATTAGTCGTTCTTGCTTGCAAGGAGCTCTTTTGAGTGGTACAAAAAATATCTAGATGATCTCACAAGTCTTTAAATGTAACAATTTGTTTTATGGTTAATGCCGCAGGCATGTACCTTAAGTTGCATTTTATATTTTATGGTTGGTCATTTCTAGTAAATACTGGAAACTTGTTAGATTAATTGTGTAATGTTTGTTTGGTATACTTGTAAGGTATATTTTCTGGGTTGTGTATCTTCTCAGCTTTACAGAAACAAAATGTTGTTTCGTGTTCTTATGAAATTTTAGCGTTGTTTTGTTTATTCCTACTAAACGGCGATGATGGACTGCTGTCTAAGTATATACTGACATTTTTAGTAATAGAATAGTTAACAACTTTGAACCTAGTTGAAACTATTAAAAAAACATTGAAGTGGAACTAGACAATTTGGCAAAGAAAAACAGTTAGGAAAGAAAAAAGTAATTTAAGTTTAATTAACTTGTTAAAAATACATTTCTTGAAGGAAATTTGAATTTTAACCACAAAAAAAAAATCTACTAAAAGTGGGTTTAATACGTTCTTCAAAAATTTGATTTGATTTAAACATGAATTACCGCACAGTGATGGTCGCAACTATTCTTATGTTCATTTAAACAATTGAAATGTTACAAATCGCACTTTTAAGGTTTTATTATTTGTCGGTAAGGCTGAAAAATCTAACTAATTTTGACAATTTTAGCTGTTTTCCATATCCATCATGTTTATCTGCATTTTAGTAGTTTCAAGTATTTTTGGAGACAACTGTTTCTTGAGCACATATTCATCTGTTTTTTTTTTTGGCATTTCAGAGTTATAAATCTTAAATAAACACGTAGGGGTGGTTGAAGTTCACAGCCATTTGGGAGTAGCGACCCCACGTACCCGAGCCGTTCAATTCACACGCACGCACATCTCTCTCACACACACACCCACCCACTCATCATACACACACACACATCAACGACGCTGACCGACACCCTACGCCCCGTGAAGTAATGCCAGACGGCGGTTCCGCGGGGTGGTAGGGCGACTTGGGGAGGTGGTTTTTAGTGAGTATACCAGTTCTGGGGACTCCCACACTCCGTCTATAAAAGATTTTCCACCTCCCAGCTACAAAAAAAAGATCAAGGATGCGCTAGAGTAATGAATAATTCATTGGGATAGGTGAGGAGTACGCCAAGGCAATGAGAAATAAGTTAGCCTAGGTGAAAAGTACGCTAGGACAATGATATATTTGTTAGACTAAGTCAAGGATACGCTTGGCCAGGTCTGCTCGCAGTCCTGATACACCGGGCTTGCTGCCGCTGTCTGTGGTCAAGTCTTGCGGGCGGCGCAGGCTTAGGGGATCTTGGCTTAATCGCCCGGGTTAAGGTGGAAAGGAGCCACTGGAAAAATATCTCAATCCAAGGTGGGACAGCATATGGCCGATTGATGCATGGCTAAGGAGCAGCTTAGTAGCGACTAGTAGCGGACTGATGGGGCACCTGGGGCACTCCACTTTTAATACCCTTGTCACGGTACGCCGGCTCTGCCGTGGTCGACCTCTTTTCCGAGCACACTCGTGGGAATTGTCATGGAGCAACATTTCAAAAATATTAACAGAGGACAGACAATGGCAACGAATAAAGGAAAAGATAGGTTTAATGAGACCGTAAAATTCAGGCCCAGTGTAAAGCTGGGTTTGAGTGCAGTAGGAGGCAAGATGTCGCAGAGTGCTCCGACAACGCCGGTGGAGCCGAACATAGGATTTATGAGCTTCACCTACGATGATAGCCAGGCGGCTAAAAGGAGGAGGAATGAATCGATCTCCCCGAAGAGCAAGGCGAGGTTATCAAAGCTGCAGGAGAAGGTGATCAACATACACGAGCAGCTGGATAAGGTGGCCAGAGAGCTTATGACCTTGGTGAAAGAAAACCTGAATACCAAGGTCGAGATTAAGGAGAATATTTCAATAGTTAGAAGTTTGGTCTCTCAACTGGCGACGGGAGACATCAAGAAGATGATCCGGGGGCTTGAAGTGAACACCAGCACCATATCGGCCCCGCAAATCAGGATTATGTCTGACGCGGAGACGCAGACGGGAGAGGATCGTGGGAACACGAAGGACCACGGGTCACAGACGCTAGTGGAATCGGGAGCGATATGCCAGAGTACTATCCCGAGAAGGCCGACCGGCACACGAACTGGGGAACAGGAGACGGTAGAATCCCAAGAGGGAGGATCAGTAGAGAGAGAAGAGACCGACCCAGGACTCAAAATGGAGGTCAGGACCCTGGCTAATAATGTAGATGATATAATAGCGTGGTTGAGAGCCAAGGAGGGGCCGCAAGGGCAGATGAGGGACGGGACAGATAATATGTGGAATGACGTGATGTGACCAAAGAAAACAAATGGGACGAGACAGGGGAAGACGACTGAAGCGGTATCGTTAGGAAAAGAACTCTCGGGCACAGATACTAGGGCGAAGGTGGGACCCGTAATTCCGGAACAGAAATCGCTAAGCCAATCAAGATTATGATCGAGACAAAAGGAACATCTTACAGCGCAGCTTTGGGGAAACTCAAGAGAGGACTAGGCACGGGCCCGGACTCCGTAGTGGCAGAGGCTAGGAAAAGCTTGACAGAAAACTTGGCAATAGAGCTAAGGAGGGGGGTGGATGGCGAGGACGCAAGGAAAAAAATGGAGTCCATTCTGGAAAGCCAGGGAAGAGCAGTGATCACGAGAGGGAGCAGGGCAGTGGCAGAGGTGAAGTTAGAGGATAAGGAAACAACGGGCGAGGAAATCGTCGAGGCGATGGAGCGATATTTGGGGAAGAAGGGTATCATTGAGACGAAATGGATTCGCACATGATGGAGGAGTGGCAGCGGAGGTGGACCGATGGAACGAAAGGGCAATGGACGAGAACCTTAATTCCACAATTGGAGCCCTGGGTCCATCGCAAGAAGGGGGACCTGGACTATTTCACGACCCAGCTCCTGTCCGGTCACGGATGTTTTGCCGAGTACCTGCGCCAGATAGGAAAGCTGAACGGAGGGGACTGTCGGTGGTGCCCAGCGCCAAAAGATGACGCCAGACACACACTCCTGCAATGCAAGAGATGGGAGGCGGAAAGGTGGAGCCTAAAGGAGTCACTGGGAGAGCTTAGCGAAGAGTCGCTCACCGCTAAGATGTTAGAGAGCGAGGAAAAGTGGCAGGCGGTGGCGAAATTTGCAAGATCAGTAATTAACAGAAAGGAGGAAGACCTCGCGACAGCAGTACAGTCTATGTAACTGTGATTAAGTAAAGATGCAGCGGGTGCTCCGGGCAAAGTTTCTGAAGTTGGGATAGGTAAACACTAGGACAATGATAAATGTGTTACCTTGATAACATTCGGCCCCTTGGGCCCTTTGGGAATCGAGGAGAAAGGCAAAATTATGAGTGACCACCACCTACTCAGTCACCTGCTCTAATAAGTGAGAAAACTCCCAAGATCAAGTGCCGCTTGGGCCAAACAACGGGTCGACTGGACGAAATTTCATGTGTACACAAACTCGCCAAGGCTCAATACCAGCATACCAAACGACATGTCAGAGATCAGGCTACAGTCTGCCTGCGACACTGCCATCCCCAAGAGGGGAAGTGACCCAGCAAATAAAACCTTCTTTGAAGACGAGCCAGAGCAGCAGCAACAGCGAGGGCTGACTTCAAGCACACGGTACGGAGGAGTAAAACGACGGCTTGGAAGAAACTCGTGGCGGAAGTGAACAAAATTAGCAAGGAAACTGGGATAGCTCCACTCCAATCTCAACATGTTGTCGGGGGGAACCGAGGCGGTCTTGACCCCATCTTCACCGAAAACGCTGAATACGCGACCCCTAGATACCCCCCTTCCCACTGGGATGACACCTCTGACCGGCGTGAATGAATGTTGGTCGGAGACAGGCTTACTAGACCTATTGGTGAAGGGAGGGGTCCCGCAGAGTTCCGTCCTGGAAATATAAAGGTCGTTCGGTCGTGGACGTAATCAGATTCACATCATGATCATTTATCAGACGATCTCAGGGTGGATGACGAAAGCAGAACTAGACGTGGAGGTCGTGTGGCTTTCGAGACGTGGCGCGGACATTAACACAGCGTGACATGAAGCAGCCATGGTTAAAGACAGACTTGGAAATAAAATTAATCAAGATGAAACATTTCTTTAAATTATATAATGATTATTTAAATAAATAAGACGCTTTAACGGCAGCATCGAGATCTTGGGCCACGGCGTGGCAGTGGGCAGAACAACCAAGTACTTAGTTGATGTGTGGAAGCAAAAATGAGCAGGGACAAGCTTTGCGACGACCTTATAGCTGGAGCCATTTAAGTAGGTAGAGGGTACCCGCATGATCTCCACCGAGGCCGCCGAAGTACTATCGTCAATTCTGCCGGATTTGGAGACCGTGGCGAAAGACGAGGTGCGTAGGCTGATGGATCTATGGCAGGAACGGTGGGACGGCAACAACGAAAAAATAATCTGGACCCGGGAGATAATTCCAGTGCTAAAGCTTTGGACGACGAGGAACCTCGGCGAGCTGACGTACCACCAAATTCTGTCAGGTCACGGGTGCTTCAGGAAATACCTGCACGGAATCGGGATAGCCTCTGGGGATGAGTATCATTGGGGCGAAGGCTAGGTGGACATTTGCGGGGCGAATGGCGACGATGATGAAGAGAACGAGAATAACTGATCAGGACATTGGGTGGGCCAATCGATCCAGGAAGCCTCGTCTCGTTCTTTGCATGCTCAAGAATAGTACAGAGGTGAACCCGACGGCAAGAGAAATCCTCGAGGAAAGATTCTTTCTTTAAACAACTGGAGTAGCTGGGCTTGGATTGGGTAGTGAGTAGGATGGAAATGAAGATGAGAAGAGAAGAAGGGTGGGCTAACATCTGAGCCCCCACCCCCACAAATATACAAAGTGGGGACGGTGAACAGACAACAGTGGCAATACTTTAAGTCCATGAAAATAAAAGCCAACTTGGGATAGGTCAGAAGTAGACTAGGGCAATAAATACATAATTTAAGTCGATCAAGAGTGTTCTAGAGTAATTCAAAGTGTGTTAACTTAAGGCAAGAGAACTTTTCTTCTATTCTAATTCAAGCATTTTTGTGACACATTCGAATTTCGAAAGAATTATTGACAAGTTCAGTGAAGAAGTAATGATATTTATAAGTGATAGGCACGATCGAGATCGTTCAAAAAAGATCTTCTCAATCTTTTTTTATCCACTCGATCTTCTCCAGTGGCTTAAACATTCTAATGATAATAATGTACGAAGGAATTGACACCATCTTAACTGCCTTCCATGGAGGAGAACAGATATTCCAGCAACGTTCGTTTTGGGGATCTATTAATTATAAAAGTTAGTAAAATTTCATCCAGAGACGAAAGGCAATTATTTACCACGTGCCAACGAACAAAACGAACACAGGACAATTCAATTAAGTCATCACAATTAGAATGAAGATATCTTATTAGGATTTCATGCTTTAAATACAGGGGCACCTTTGGAGTACACAATTTATAACTATAATAAATCATTTTATTCCAAATCAGAATATTATTTTTTTCAAAATAAATTGTGTCCGTTTCTTCCGAGTCAGAGGTTTTTCTTACCTTCTTTGCAACCACTTTTTCTCTAATTCAAATGATAAATTCTTCCAACATTTTATTCGAGCTGCTTTTTGGGCTAGGGATGAAATGTAATAATTGTAATTTTGAGTGCAAGTCCTCAGTCTACAATTACTGTGGAATTGTCGGATTTTTGAGAAAGGGGAGCTTGTTGTGTAGTACAAAAGGTAACATTTGAAAAGTTTATACATTTATCTACGATCGTACAGAAAGTAGACGCTTTTTGCATCATTTTTCATTGTAAAAGTGGCTTTTTAAAGCACTAGTGCTTTTTTACGTTTTTATTGCACGGTAATGTCAAACTGTTTTTATTGCACAGAATTGTCAAATTTGACAGATGAATATATTATAGCACAAATTTTCGACGAAAAACTTAATTTTTTATTAATTGATACAAATAACTAATAAACTATAAATAAAATATATAATACAAACGAAATGGCAGATTTAAGAACTCTGAAGATTTCATTTAATGCAAGTCGAAGCGATTACAATAAAGCGAACATTTTTTCCATAAATAATAATGGCGGCCGACATTTGTGCAACTTGTTTACTGGTTGCTAAGTAACGCTTTCATTAGTGCACTGCGGGTAAAATATGTTTTCATTAATTGAATTATTGAAATGACATTAAAATATTACTCATAAGAATTATTTCCTCTTTGAAATCCTTTACGATCGAAGATAAAATTTTGTAAGGCACACGTGTAAAAAGTTTCTTTATTGCACTCCTGGCTTTAAAAAAAAAACTCGCTCGTTCCTCGCTCGAGTTTTTAAACGCCAGTTCGTGCAATAAAGCATCACTTTTTACACTTGTACCTTAAATAACTATTATCTACGATCATACAGAAAGTAGACGCTTTTTGCATCATTTTTCATTGTAAAAGTGGTTTTTTAAAGCACTAGTGCTTTTTTACGTTTTTATTGCACGGTAATGTCAAATTGTTTTTATTGCACAGAACTGTCAAATCGGACAGATGAATGTATTATAGCACAAAATTTCGACGAAAAACTTATTTTTTTATTTAATTAATACAAATAACTAATAAACTATAAATAAAATATGTAATGCAAACCAAATGGCAGATTTAAGAACTCTGAAGATTTCATTTAATGCAAGTCGAAGCGACTTCTTTACTGGTTGCTAAGTAACGCTTTCATTAGTGCACTGCGGGTAAAATATGTTTTCATTAATTGAATTATTGAAATGACATTAAAATATTACTCATAAGAATATATTCTTTGAAATCCTTTACGATCGAAGATAAAATTTTGTAAGGCACACGTGTAAAAAGTTTCTTTATTGCACTCCTGGCTTTAAAAAAACTCGCTCGTTCCTCGCTCGTGTTTTTAAATGCCAGTTCGTGCAATAAAACATCACTTTTTACACTTGTACCTTAAATAACTATTAGAGGCTTTGAAATAATTTTTTTGAGGTACTGACTTTTTATTCTTAATAAGTGTGGACAATTTCTTTTTTCTTAAATAATAATAATAATAATCATCCTTTACCGGAAAAATAAACAATTTTCATGTACCTAGGAATATGACAATAGTTTTTCTGTTTAACGGCTATCGACCCTTGGTCTTTCAGCCTTTTCTTTTTTATTTTATATGATTTTACTAATATTCGCGCGAACAAAGTCATCAAAGATAGTTGATTCTATTGAATGCAATTAATGTTAGTTCTGAATGCAACACTTTAAGATAATGTTGAATACCATTCCTACTCCGATGAAGGTTTTGAATTTCCCCACTAATCCAAGTGAGTAGGGCCGTTTATATGGTTGTTTTTGCTGCTAAAGTTTTAGACTTAGTTTTAATATTCACGTATTTGGGACAATGAGGAACTCAAAGCCCAATCTTTCGTCCTTAGAGCCCACATAGCAGATCATATAAAAAAATTTTGTTTGGAACCTCGCTAAAGACTACGATGATAAAAACAATTAAATCAAGAATAACTTAATCATTTAGTTCTAACAAAAGCAGATTAATTCAATTTAATCATTGTTAATTACTTATATTATAAAACATATTCAATGTATCCAGATAACACCTTAAGTTATAATGACCTATTGTGTATCTTTGAAATGAAGTCATTAGATGCAAGACGAGAAATAATTTTATTAAAGTGTTTATATCACATTATTCACGGCGGTATAGATGATTCAAATCTACTAATGCAAATTAATTTATTTGTACCCAGAGTTTCAAGTAGAAATGCTTCCACTTTCTTAGCTAATAGAAGTAATACTAACGTATATTTTTACTCACCTTTAAATACCATGAAGCGTTTATATAATAACATTCAACATTCGGTTGATATCTTTCATTGTAATTTTAATAACTTTGTTGATTCTATTATTAAATTATATTAGAAATTGTTTGTATGACACTTTTAGTTTTAAAACTAGGCCATGTAAGTATTCTCTGTTTATATTGATTTATTGTATTTTGGATATTAATTTTAATTTATGTATGTTCTTTCAATTCAAATTTAAATCTTATTTTTATGTTTTCCCTGTTATTAGAGATGTATATTTTCTGTTGGGAAATAAATTATTATTATTATTATTATCCTCGAAAGAGAACAGAAACATCATAAAAATGTAAGTCAATGAAAATGTCTGGACGTCCGCACGAAAAAAACACATACGAATTAATTTGACGGAATTTATGGAAATACGGTTAAAACCCTCCGCGCCGGCATTTGCGATTCAAGCACCGTGCCATCGGCTTAGTACGTGAGTCCTGTAATAACCTAGTGAAAGATGGCTAATTCGGCAATTTTGTCCACTCCGCGATTTCTTTCGCTAAATTCATTTTCCGCTTGTCCGTGAAAATGGTCGAGCAGCGCGTGACCCGACTGTGGGATTCCCCGCAAAGCGCACGCACATAAATTCCCCTAATTATGGGAGCAAGGTAATTTTTCGCCGCAGGATTAACGGGATTAGACGCCGCGCCGTACGGTTGTGTGTGTGCGTGTATGAGTCCCGCGGGACGCCTAATTGAATTTCTGGCGGCGGTGCCAACTTATAGCTGCGATCCAGAGATCAAAGGCGTCTTATTTTGGTGGGGTGGGCTTTTCATATAACCCTTTGACGGTGGCGCAATATATACATACACATACACGTACACACTACCTTTATTATTCGATCACTTCATGTAATTACTGCATGGGAAATTTAATAATTTCCTTATCGAACAATTCAAATTGAAATATCCTTATATAAAAATACTTACTATGGGTAGACATTACAAAATATGGTAATGGTGGAAAATTTATATACAATTTTAGAAAAAAATATAATTCATTAAATAAATACGAAACTTTGAGACTTTACTCAAGCCTTACTAAATTTCGTGCCAAATTGGGTAATTTCTGTATTCGATCTTGCGAAGAGTACTTAATATACCATACTTAATAATTCCGTCTTTCTGCAATCGACAATATACCGGTGATAAGAGTCAATGCTCTAAATTGGTCTTTACTTAAATATTAATTCCATATAATTATCATGTAATCCCAATTAATATTCAAGTAGTAAATACAGTGTAATCCTTATACAGTAATAGTTTAATGGACTATACCTTCATTATATAATGTTTTTAAACGTTTTAAAATATTTAAAGTTTCAATAAATAATATTTTATTATATATGATTATGTGAAAAAAACTGATTTATGTGGAATTGAAAATGCGCCAAGTATTTCCATATTAGGGGATGGCCGTCGCAAATTTCACGGGCGTCGCACATAAATGTAATAGCGACCCATAAGCCTATGCGGCGCGCATATTTCAAATACAAAATCCCGAATTTGGCTCCGGAACTGAGCCCCGAAATTACATCTGACGTGTGTATGTCTGCCACACTGCAACGCCATCATAAAACGCGAGAGGCCAAGTGAATCCATCCATTTACTTGTTGCTAAAAGAAAGTACTTCCGCATAGGGACCACCACCACCACTACCGCCACCAGACGCGTTTTTCCTGCATCGCGAAAATTGATGGATGGATCACTCTATCTATCATTTTCTTGACGCGGAATTTTCATAAAGATTTCACCGGGTAATTAGAAGCGCGAGAGTGCGGGGGGGCGGCGGATTGTTACGTTACGCCGGCCATAAAATAAAACTTAGCACCATCGTTACGGCCCCGAGGAAGTGGCAAAAAGTTGTGGATCTGAATTATTCTGTCTGGACTCGTAAAACGCCGCGCGTCGTATAAAAATCACGGTTTGAATCGACTTAAATCAGGCATATACCACGTAATACCTTGACATTACAGTTTTAGATCGCGAACGCTTTTATTGCCGCACCACCACCACCCGACGCCGCCGCTGCTACGCTTTATTTCCGTGAAATTATGTGAGTCGCATCGTATATCATTTTCCTACCTAACAAAAGGGGACGTTTTATGTACGGTGCAGGAAACGAGTCTTGAATTCTATTTGAGATTGTCGTTGTTTGTCTATTATACAGTTTCAACTAAAATCCTTAAAAAATGCATTACCTGTTGCCAATAGTGCATCCTCTAGAAACTGAGGTAGCGTGTTTTCTAAAAAGTTGTGATACACCTTGCCAATAAGTCATCCTGGTCGAATTAGCCAGTCATAGACAATTCCAATCTAAAAACTCAATAAGAACTGATGTTGAAAACGATCTTTGAGTATCTTATTTGGATTTTTTCAGCCCACACAAGTTACTTTGAAAATTCCTTATAACATTTCTTGGAAAAATCGCTTCATTGGCAAAAAGAATAGGCGTCCGTAGTTGAAGTATTTGAAACAATGGGTGCAAAAGCCATTGACAGAATGCAATACGTGGAGGAAAATCAGTAGAAAGAAGTGCTCAAACATCTTGTATGTGATATGAGCGCATATAAATACATTGAAATAATGTATTATATTAAAATACAAATATAACTCTTGCACTGGCAATCAATTTATCACTAATGCAAATTTAGATTTCATTGTCGTCTGCACACACAGGCACACATACATTCATTCGCTTATAAATATTAATACGGAAAGTTCTGAACGAGCGGTGCGTACGTATAATAACGAGCGCATTTTATCGTGTGACAATGAACATCTTTATTCGCGGGCCACATAATTGTGACGCTAATTTGCATTCGCATTTATATTCATGTGAAAAATGGCGGTTGCCTTAATCCTCCGCGTATAAAGTTAGCGGCGCGGTTACGAATCGGCGATGCGTGCAATTCCGACGCACACAAGGGCCTAAAGGTGTTGCAGAGAGGAGTGGAGTTATTATAGTTTCCCTAAGTACACTCGCTAAGTAGGCAAGTTTGTGCGGCTCTTATGATTTACGCTGTTAATCTATTATTTATCAAAAGGTTGCACGTCGCGATAAACGCACAACACGCGTATTCTTGTTAATACGATGAATAATTCAAGCTACTTTTGGTCGGGCAAATTCCACCACATACATTATGAATGCGCTATAATATCAATGTTTGTTCTTTGCGAAGCAATATGCGCGAGGTAATGCAAAATAATCGAATCTCGTCTGGTGTGAACCTTATAAAAATCGGTAGTCTAGCGTGGAAATTCAAAATTTAAATCGAGCCCAGTAGTAGTGTCGCCCAATGCATCCCAAACACCCTGAGCTACAATCGCGTCTGCGTCTTAAATTAGTGAACGAGAAGAAGACTCGAATGGTAATTAGCAATCTATTTTATAGTGGAACAATAGATTGGAAGCGGGGACTTGTCTATGGGATTAACACTGTCGCATTACCTTCACTAAACACTATAACTGAGAACCGTGCGTGATTTCCAATTTCCATACGATTAGGAAGTCTGATGGCTTCTAGACTTCCTCCTCCGACTACTTCTTTTTTGAATAATAATTACACTACACTAAGGGAATCGCAGACTTTACTTAAAATTTCATATATCCCATCCGGATGCAATATAGAACATATTTTTCATCACACACTCAGACAATATAAACAGTAGTTTCATTAGAGCGTCTCAAAACGTTGGTGACTTTCCTCGGTCTATTTTTTTTATATTTTGACCGGGTGGGGGTAAATATATGAAGTGCTCGTGAAAAATAAGCCATACGACCATCAATCATTTTTCGTTCGCGCGTAACATGTGCTCAGCACCGTGATTTATGGCGACTCTATCAGGTCACATGCATATAATGACCGTTTAATGGATTCATCAACTGTCTCCTACTGCGGCACTCCATTTGTCACTGCCCCCTTTTATTTTAACCCTGCGATACCCATTTTTTTCAAATCGAGTTCATTTTGCATGCAATATGTTACACGTTTCTCCTCCAACGATCAATCTTGAGCGAACGAATTAAGTCCTTCAAAATGCTATATTAAAACAAAATTACAAAAACAAATGAAACAGCTGTCATAACGTATAATAGCTTATCAGGTAATTAAATAAGTCTGATTGTAAATTTTTATAATGGTGTACAAATAAATAATCCAATTTTTTAATGTTTAATTGTTTAATCAAAGTATTCGTCATTGCTTTCAATAATTTTAAGCCATCTTTCAGACAGTTTCTATATTCCATATCGAAAAAATATTACGTCTTTGTACACGATAAATTCATTAAGCCTTTTTCGGATCTCATCTTGGAAATGCTTATCGAACAAGGCGTGTTGCATCGACATGATTATAGAATGTCGAAATGTCTGATGAATATACCAGATGCAGCAAGATGTTCTAGGTAAGACTCAATATGATGTTTTTTGTATTAGATCTGCAATTATTTATAAATAATTTAAAAGAATCTCCGAGAATAGCAAAAGTGCATGGATGAACTTGGGTTTGAGTGGAAGACCACTGGTTAACTCCGCCTGTGACTCCTGTGTCCTAAATTATTTGTATTTTTTAAATGAAATGAAATTAAATGTATGGGCGAGTATATCATGTATTGTTTTATTTATTTTTTAATTTGTGAGCAGGAGAAGCGAAGACAATAAAGAATAAAGAATGTGTGTCCTGACGTTGTCATGCAACAATTTCACTGGACGTTCCCTTTTACCATTTACGTTCCAATTCTTGAGCAGATTAATTGACGTAGGTAGCAATCCACAGTAACAACTCATAATAAAACATCCTTCATATCCCACCAAATGCAGAGAACTGTCTTTCCGAAGCGATTGGGTTTTGCGACCGATTGTGTTGATTCTCCGGGATTTACCCATGACTTTCTGTGTTTCGGATTATCATAGAGTATCCATTTCTCATCGCCCGTAACGATTTTCCACAAGAAAGACACGCTGCCTTTCGTTAATTTTTGTTGGTTACTGTAAGTTTATGCTGAACCCATTCTCCTTCGTTCTGGATCTTTTGAATCTCATGTAGGCGTTTGAAAATCAATTACTGGGTTCTACTGTTCTCCCTTTATGCCAAATATTCAGCGAGCATCTTCTCCAACTCATCTTCGCCGTACTTTCTAGAGCTTCTAGGGCGTTGTTTGTCGAAAATACTTTCTTTTAAACCGCTTAAACCAAAATGAGCACACATCGTACGATACAAAACTATCACCGAGAAATATAGAATAAATTGAGTCACGCGCTCTTGCAGCATTTTTTTTACTTTACTTTTTACTTTTTTTAGTGTGGGACTCCCCAGAACAGGTATACCCACTAAAAACCACTTCCCCAAGTCGCCCTGCCACCCCGTGAAACCGCCGTCTGGCATTACTTCACGGGGTGTAGGGTGTCGGTCAGCGTCCTTGATGATGTGTGTGGGTGTGTGTGATGTGATGTGTGTGTATGGATGAGTGTGTGGGTGTGTGTGTGATGTGCGTGTGTGTGCAGTGTACGGCTCGGGTACGTGGGGTCGCTACTCCCAAATAGCTGTGCACGTCAACCACCCCTGCGGGATGACAACTAGGCCCTGTAGAACAGACACAGTAAATTACCTTGATATGTGTTAAGCTCTGCAGCTGTATACTTAGGCGTTACTAGGGGGTTAAAAGGAACATATAAGTCAAACAGAAGATATTAAGAAATTAGGGTTTAATGTTTTAATTTTCGAGTACAAAAGGAAAAAAGTATTTGTAGAGGTGATAGAAAAGGGTAAATGATATGAGAGAAAGATATAAGTTATAATAGCTACGATAGTAGTTTGAGCAATAGAAGAAAATATGGCTAAGATCACCAAGTTCTCCACAGGAACAGTTTGGCGTGTCAATTTGACCTATTTTAAAACGGTGAGATGGGGACGAGTTATGAGCGAATTTAATTCTGACCAGGGATCTAATAAACCTTCTTCCAAGGGTCTTTGGATTAGAGAATCAGGGGCGTAGGGCAATAGTGGGTTGAATATGAAAGTATTTAGTATGCCTTCCGAAAAAAGACCATGAAGGCTGCCATTTCAAGCGAGAGTTGGTTTTTAGAACTTTGAAATAGTCTTGGTGAGGAGAATGATATTTAGAAAGAGAAAGTTGTTGGGCAGATTTAGTAGATTGGTCAGCAATTTCATTTCCTTCAATGCCTATATGACTAGGTATCCAACAGAAAATAATGGAGAAGTTTAATAGAGTAGTGAGAGTGTTGCTTTATACCCGTAGATTGAATAGACTGTAAGTCAGCTTTAGAATCTGTAAATATTATTATTATTATTATTTTTGGAGTTCATATGACTTATCAAGTAAAACCTGTTTTTGTGCGGTCCTTTTTTATGCGATTTAATTTTTTTGCGATTTATTTTTATGCGGTATATGAATCATTATCAATAGTTTGATAGCTTATGAAAATGGACAAGAAGAACCGGAATCCATTACAGCAGATAAAATATATTCAGGGATCCATATTTCTAAAAAAATTTAAACGCATTTTCTTAAAATAGATACCAATACGGAAAGACGCTTAAAATTCCAAAAAGAACTGAGATCATGCATTTCTGACTATCGTGACGGTTACAAGCAATTGTATATGTACAATGAAGAATTAAAATTTTTTACAATTTCTTTAGGTCTAATTTAATTACCTTATTTAATTGAAAGCATTGAAGTTTCCGAATATTTTTTTTGTACGATTTCTTTTATGCGGTCCCTATCCACCGCACAAAAACAGGTTTTACTGTACTAAACACTCCTTGATGGCTGTCAGTTCAGCAGTTAGAATTGAGGAGGTGGATGGGATTTTAAAGGAGGTTATTAGATGTTCAATATATTTAGCACAAGAAGAGTAGGGAGGGTTATTGGATTTGGAATCATCCGTAAAACATACATTTTACATGTTTTACATGTAACTATTTATCCGAAGTTAATGAAAGGAAGATAGTATTGATAGTGAGAGATGTAGTTCTAGAGATGCCTAGGTGACAGGTAACATTTATAGTCTAGAAATGAGAGAAATAAGGAAATAATAACAGGTATGACAGGGGAGGGTAGGGCCTTAGAATATTAAAAGAAGAAGTAATGGAAAAGGATTCAACATAAGAAAAAAAGTGGTTTGTTATTTGCAGTAAGTACGGACTGTAATTTATTGAGGGATTCAATGTTTGGGGAGTTATTAAAGGCTAGACATTTTAGGAAATATTTACTAGACAGGAAGGAGGAACGCAAGGGGATAGGGGGTATGCAACATTCAATTTCTAAAGGATTTCATAGCTCCAAGTACTACACGGAGGTTTGAGGTTTGAAGTCGGTCTAGTTTTTATCACAGTTGCTTAGAAGTTGGTGAAATGACCATTAGACCATACTCTATTTATCTAATAAGAGATTTGTAAAACATGACAAGGGTCACAGGGTCAGATCCCCACCAGATGGAGGATAAAGTCCGGAGAATATTCAATTTTTTCTATATATTTACCTCGAGGTATTCAATGATAGGGTGGAATCAAAATGTAGGCCTAGGTATTTTATGACATGGAGTTTAGTAATAGGGGCATTGTCGAGATATAGCTGGTAATTTGGAAGGTGCTTTTTTGTGAATATGATATTTTGGGATTTTTGAGGGTAGGGAGATAACCCATTTTAGTAGAGCCAATCAGAAAGTTTAAATAAAAAATGATTGATGCGGTTGTATAATGATTAGATATTGTGTCCGGAACAACAGGACAACATCGTCTGCATATTGCAGTATTGAACAATATAGGAATAAGAGGTTTTCTAAAGGAAGTGTGTAGAAAATGTATAATAAAGGACTAAGAATGGGGCCTTGAGGAAGACCACTAAAAGAAGTTCGGAGATTGATGAAGCCGGTGTCTTGTTTAAGGTAAAGAACTTTATGATTGATGAGTGACAAATTATTTTATTTATATTAGGGGATTAGAGGATTGAGGGAATAACAGAATCAAAGGCAGCAGAGATGTCAAGGAAAAGAGCTACGGTGTAATGGTTATTAAGGAAATATATCTAGATGTCAGAGGTGAGTTTTACAATATTGTCTATAGAGTTTTTGCCTTTTCTAAATCCAAATTACATAGCTATTCCAAGATTCTAGTAGTACCATTTCTAAAACATTCGTTGAACAATCGCAATACGCTCAGTTTGCCTGAGAAGGGAAGATGCTTCAACATACAATATGAAATTCCATATTTCCCTGGAGAAGAATCCTTAAGATGGTGTAAGGTTGCATTTAGTTCTGCCAATGTAAAGTTAGAAAAGAGTTCAGATGTGGATGTTTCTGAATAATTAAGAAAAGGGCTAGGTTCTACAAAAGGAGGAGCGAGGTTGCAAAATAAAGTATCAAGAGCCTCTGGATTTGGTTGATTAGAGGCTAGGGGAAGGAAGGAGTTCCTGTAAGTTTTTAAAACGGTCTTCCATACTGAAGATATAGGGGTGTTGAGCCAGATGGATTCACAATAGGCTTGAAAAGATGTTTTTTTTCCTTTTGATTAAGCACCTTTTTTGAATGGACAATAGTTCTCTTGGCTTCAACAAAACTTTCGTTGTTCCCAAGGTGAAAATATTTCTTGATTGTTTTTTTATGAGAAGATTTTGTTTCAGTGCATGAGGAATCCCACCAAGGGCAACGAGAGGGATGGGTATATGGATGAGAATAGAGTATCTAGCGATCATCTGTGCGTTGAAAGATATCTATAAAGGAGGAATAGGAATCATCATCTGATAAGGAAGAATCAAGGTCTTAGGAATATTCTGACCAGCATGTTTAACGTTTCGGAAAAACAGATGATATTGGGTTTGAAAGAGTTTATTAAATCAATTAAGTTTGATTTGTTTGATCGAAAGCTTCTAATGTTCCATTGTATTATCTTCAGCGTCATGGGAGAGGGGATGGGATATGCTTAGTTGAAAGGAGCGGGTTAGAAGAGTATCGAATGGAACTATATTTGAAATTGCCTCAACAAGGATGAGGAATGAGTCACGTATAATTTTTGTATGAGGTCCCAGAATTGTTGAAGGTCACACGCCAAGTCAGGGCTGGAGAGTAAAACATATTTTTTGGGAATTGGAGACATTATGTCATGATGTTTTTGTTTGATTATTGGATCTATGCTACCAGAGGAAAGTCTTTTCTTTGGAGAGGATTGTACAATCGAGGAAAAGGAAGAACGAGAAGGAAACATAAGAGATGGAAGAAGAGAAGTATTGCGTTGTAAAGCAGGGAAGTTACGAGGAACAAAGTTAGCATCAGGCTGTTACTTGGATTGGGATAGTTGGGGGGGTAGAAGTTGCATTAATTGGAGGGAATAGTGAACTAGCTTCTAAAATAATTTTGGGATTAATTAAATTAAAGGAATAGCTATAATTTTTAAATGTTTTTAACCACAGTTTCTTTTAAACAATTAATTTTTCATTGTGAAACATTTGTACAATTATTTTTCTTAAGAAAGTGCATTAACTTTTTATTGGTCAAATCAAAGTAATGGGCGGTCCTTTAAAGTAACAAGCTCATTTACACACACACAAATAACACTGCGGAAGGACCACGTGGTTAATAGCCAAGCACTACTACTATACTACTTCAAAGTATTTTAGTATTTGTATATTTGTGTGTAAATTAAATTAAAAGATCACCCCTGTCACTCTAAAGCGCCATTAATTGTATCGCAATGGCGACTGGTACCGGTCACCCATCCAATTACTGACCCGAGCTAACGATACTTCACTCTCGGCTGCAACCGTATGCGTAATATTTAATAAGTGGTTTAAACTATGGCAACATAAAAGAACTAACACTACTCTTTAATGATACGGCATACATTACACTCCTTCCTTTCCCTAAAAGTTGAACGCTAAGAAGTGCGAAGATTACAGGCTTATTAGCTTATTGAGCCATGCTCTCTAGTTATTACTGAATATATTGCATAGTAGAATTAACATCAAATACGAAGATGCTCTGGGTCAAGAGCAGTACGGTTTCCGCAAATGCCTGTGAACTAGGGAATTATTCTTGTTGCTAAAGCTACTCTAACGATGCCGCGAGGTTCAAAGAAGCATTAGACCTAAGCGGAATTGTAATAGAAGGAGAAACTATCAATAATGTCCGCTTCGTAGACGATACTGCCCTCCTAACAGAATCCACCAATGAACTTTAAGAACTAGTGGACAGAGTAAACAATGCCTGTGAAGAGTGGAGATTAACCATTAATATAAAAAATCAAATACATGGTTATTAACAAAATAGGCTCAGATTCAACACTATTGAGATTAAAAGGAAATCCTAAAGGAAGAGTTCAGAAATTTGATTATCTGGATCACGGAATCGCTCAATCCCTCGGACGAGATAAGGTGCCGAATTGAACAAGCAAGATCAGCATTTCAAAAACGAAAACCCTTATTAATAAATAATTCACTGTGCCTAACTAGGAAGCGGTTTGCAAAATGTTACATTTGGACTGTGCTTCTCTACGGTTGTGAGACATGGACGCTCACCACAAGAGACATTAACAAAATTGAAGCGTTGAAATGTGGATTTATCGAAGGCTGTTTAAAATATCGTGGACCAATAGAACCCGTAATGAAGAAGCTCTCCACAAAATAGGCTATATCAGACTAATATTACAGACAGTTAAACGCCGAAAACTTGAATACCTCGGACCCCTATGCAGAGGACTTAGATATGAAGTTCTACGTGTGATTCTTCTTTGTTTTCGTATTTTTAAATTATTAGTTAATTTTCTACAACGAACTAAAGGACTTGAATACATTTTATTAGTAAGCATTTGTGGTTTTAGAATTTATCTGTAATTTCCCATACCTTGAAAACTTCACCAATTTCTCTTCCATTTCTTTCGGTTTTAGATTTTCCAAGGATCTCTTTCCTAGTTTAGTTCTCTTCAAAAACACAAAATTTCCTGTTCTAGAATTTTTTTAAAATTCACCTTTAAAATTTCAAGAACTTTCTTTGGTGTGTTTAGTATTATATCCCTTCTAGATATATAGAACTTTCAGCAATTTCATTTGCACAATTTTTCTTCATTTTTTCCAAACTTCCAGGCCATCTCTTACTTTATTTATTGGCATTTTTTAACAACTCTTATGTTAATTGAAATAATCGAGGATATAATATTCTAATTCTCCCATATATTTAGAATTTTAAAGCAATTTCTCTCTTAGGTTCCTAGAATGTTTAGAAATGCAATACCATTAATACAGACTTTTAAAATTTGCTTCATTCACACGTAATTTTCTCTAGATTTTTTAATTTTTCCAAACCCTCTCGCCTAATCTTGTGCAATTTTTTCACAGCTTCATAATTACCTAGATAGAAGCTAAAAAAAAATAAAATTTAGGAGTGAAAATTAACGTAACAAAAAATAATTGTGTAATAGGTGTAATAAAACAACATTTATTTAAAAAAAAATATATAGACAACAAATAAATGAGCGTAATGATCATTAATACATTTATTCCTTAACATGGCACAATCAAAGGTATATAATATATAATTGTATATTATATATATAGATTTATCTTTACACATTTACATGATTGTTTTTAAATATATTGAAAATAGTATCTTTATATCCACATCTCAAACTCTTTGTATTTTTTTCTTATTTATTACAATAATAAATACACTAAGTGTCTCAACAACAATAACAAACAACATTTTTTTCCCTACGTGGAGTATAGGCCTTTGAATTGAAACGCCAAAAATTAACCAAGAAAACAGTTTCACGTCTCTGCACGCGCCACGATCACAAGGGTGAATATATAAAATATATATCATTCTTTTTTTTATATATATTATTTATATATGTATATGTATACCTTAACGTTAGATCTATGTACAGGTTCATTTAAAATTAAAATCGTATATATATAAATATATACCAATTGACAACCCTGATTTGAAAAGCTTATTGACGTAAACACCGCTCCTACAAGAAATTGTTTAGTAGTTTTTGTATGTTCAAGCGAAATCATTAGGCTATCCCTTATTTACTCAGTAAGCTGGGAATGACTTGAATCACATGATTTACGGTTAAATACTGATGTGTTGAATTGATTCATTTATTAAGTTCCTTAATTATTTCAATCAATACATTTAAAAAAAGCAATAACGTATAAATAAATTAAATAATAAATTAATCTACGTGTAAAATAAAATTATGTTCAAATAGAGAGCACTGGAAATTGCCTTAAATTGTAGTATAAAAATTAATTTTGCCTAAAACTATTTGTTTATACGCCAGTGGAATTTAATAGTTAAATGAGGTTAAAATAAGTATGATTATCATATAATATAAATGATTCAAATTTATGATTAATAATCGAAGTAAAAATATCATCAGAGGGGTTAGATTGAAATTAATGTAAATGCAAACTTGTATCAATAAATACATATCTCGTTAAAGATATTAATTTTAAGAAAACAACTATTGCGGAAACATAAGCGTGTGTTTTTGAGCAATTTACTTATTTCGAAATAATATGAATTGAAACTGTTTGTTTAGCATTGCCATGGCAACTGCTTTCTATATTATATTATTATTCATTATTTACGGATTTGTAATTTATTTATAAGGAAATGATTGTGAATAAAATTCAGAACTTTTAATTTAAATTTTTGTGATGAGAGAATTAAAATAAAATGAAGCCCAACAGTGTAAAACTTTTTAAATTTATAAATATGATGATTTTCTATCTAGTTGTTATAATTAAAATTATTGCTATTTAAAAATAATTAAATTATTAAAGCAACTATGGATTGATTTAACCAACTATAAAGCAAACAATAATAAACTAATATGTAAATAAGTTGGTAAACTTATAATTAATAATAACCGATACGTAAATATCGATGTTATTATTTACCTAAAATTATTGTGGCAACGTAGGATTATCTTTTATCCAATTGTATGGATAATAATTAAAAATAACAGAATAAAAATAAAAATATTAGTGCAATTATTCTATTTGATTATTAAACTTATAATTATTGATTCATATGTAATTATTTTTTTAAAATAAAAGTAAAGAATAAATATTATGAAAATTTTAAAACAACATTATTCAAGTAATTCAAGAATCAGATTACAATTAAACATAACTAATGTAAATATCAAAGCAATTATTTTGATAGTTAAGGCAACCAAGGATAATATTTTACTGACTGCAAATAATAATTTTAAATACAACTAACTTAAGGCTGATTATTAAATGCAGATAAGAATAACTGATATGTAAATATCAAAGCAGGTTGATAGATAAGGCGTTGAGGTGTTGAAAATCCATATTCATTTGTATATTAAAGTTGTAAATAACTAAGATTTTCAAAATGTGTGTTTATTTTCACTACAATTGATTCGCAAATTTATTTGTAAACTTTCATTCACCTGAAGAAGCAATAAATTTGCGAAACAATTGTAGTGAAAATGAACACACATTTTGAAAATCTTAGTTATTTACAACTCTAATATACAAATGAATATCAAAGCTATTATTTTTCTAAAATTATTAAGACAGCAAAGAACCATGGCATGCAGTTTGATACAACTGTATGGCTAATAATTAGTGAAAACAAAAACTTAAATATTGAAATAATATAATATTTATAAATAAGAATTATTTATGCAAACGAAGATCATATTGTATCATTTAACTTATAATTATTTACTTACTGTGAAGACAATAAATAAATATTATTATTATTGTTTATCTAGTTATTAAATTTATAGTTAAAAATATTTAAGGGAACTAAAGAACATTTTTACCGACTGTAAAGCCAATAATTAAATTAAATAATTGTAGATGTAACTTATGGTTAATTATTTTAAGAATAACCGATATGTTAATATTGAAGCAATTATTCTTAATTAAAATCATTCTGGGCACTGGGACTATCTTCAATATACAATTATTGAAACTGTATTTTTTTTAATAAAATTAATAATGTGATTTTAGCCACAGATTTTATCTGGTTGAAAAACAACCAATAGATAAAAATTAAAACATTAAAAAAAAGATAAGATCTAAAATAATTAAGGTAACTGATTATTATTAATTAAAACCGAATGAATCAATTCCATACACCATATACTGTATGTCTAAATAAACTCGTCATTAATTCCGAATTTATCAGGACACAGAGTTTATTGCACCGACGTTAATATTTACAAACAAGAGAAGCATGCCGACGAGTTTTTGTATTTCCACAAATTTTGTGCTTTCAGTTTTGTTTTTTTTGTTTTTGTAACACTAGAGTACTAATAATGATATGCTATATATGTATATATAAAAACCCCTAACACGTTAAAATGATGAGAAATAAATAAGGAACGAAATAATGGCAACGAACTTTTTGTGACCTTGTATCACAATTAATGATAAGTTATATATCGATTTGTTAAAATAGAGTAAATAGTTATAAAAATATAATTTCAGTAGAAAATGTTTATGAAAAAGAAGAACCGGATGATGGAGAAACCTAACCAAATTCGAAAGCTAAGTTGAATACCCTCTACTAATACTTTTTCACATTTATAATTATTATTATTAATATAAATATATAGGTAAAATAGTGGAGCTGGGCGTAAGTGATGAGATTGAAGTAAAATTAATATGTTTTTGCAGAAAATTATTATCGTAAAATTTTCAAATTGTATTTGTCAAGGTCTCATAGCTAAAAAATATGTAGATGCTAAGTACATAACTAAATTTTCAATTTTTACTCTAACATGCATTACTAATCTGTATCAATTTGGATATAGTGATAAATTTTTATCACATATTTTTTTGTGAAGTAATTGTTAACATCTTTTATACATCTTTTTTTTTTAATAACTTACGCCCAACCTACCCAGCTCACATGTTATTACAACTGCCTCTATTAAGAAACTGACGTTTCATTTTTTTTTTTGGCAAGATCTGGAAGATTGTGTTTTTGAAAGCCTGTTGCCCTCGACCGGTGTATTTATCTAGTGTTACGAGTACGGCACCCTGTTTACCGCCTTGTCCTTGAACCGCCGCCGCGCCAGTTCAGACATGGCGACGGGGCCGAGGTTGGCGACTTGCGGAGAGGTCGCAATCGCGTGGAACGTCGCCGCCACCGTCTTCTTCAGATCGACCTTGGGCTGCTGGTTCGGCACCTGATCCATGATCACCTGCGGCTGGACCTTGGCGTTAATCCATGGGTGGTTCGCCAACTGCGCCGCCGTCGGTCTTCTCTGCGGCGCCACGTGTAGCATGTCAGTCACCAGGTCCTTCGCCTGTTGTGATATGTGTACATTCTGAAAGAAATTTTCGTGTAAGTATTCTTCTAATTCTTCATTATCCTCAAACTATGGTGTTTAATATGTAAATATTGTATTTTATACATGTTTAATCAGTTTTACGTACGATTACGTTAATTTAATGCGTTGAGTTCATGAGGTTACCACAAGATGGGGTATTTAAATTTGCAATTTTAAATAATAATTTTTAGAATACTTTATTTGTTCATTTCACATGTACTTACATGAAACTCAATCTTTCCACTGCTGATCCGCTGCAATATGTGCTGCGGGCTGTCGTTGGGGCCCATACTGAAAGGACTCCTGCCCATCAGCAGGATGTAAAGGATCACGCCCAACGACCATATATCACAAGCTGCATCGTAGCCCTGCCGCTTCAAGACTTCCGGAGCGACGTAATTGGCCGTGTAGCACGGGGTCATCAATAAGCCGTTATCTGCTCTCAA
Source organism: Ontholestes murinus (assembly GCA_963969525.1). Taxonomy (NCBI): domain Eukaryota; kingdom Metazoa; phylum Arthropoda; class Insecta; order Coleoptera; family Staphylinidae; genus Ontholestes; species Ontholestes murinus. The sequence continues at coordinate 38,897,529 of OZ018396.1, forward strand.
CTAAAAAATTTAACAATTAATTTTTTAATAACCGCAAATAAGAGCATCCTATACGGTTAGGTTAATTTACCTGTTTGGCAAAGCCCATATCACAAATGGTAACGCTCTCCGAGGAATGGTCGGGGGACGCGAAGAGGATATTTTCTGGTTTGAGGTCCCGATGGACGACGCCGTTTTGATGAAGAAACGCCACCGTCCGTGCTAGAGTCCTGAGAATGGCCGCACCTTCAGCTTCGCTTACTCGGCCCTTTAAGAATAACTTTTTCATACATAATGAACCAAATACTTGTGAATGATGAACTGCATTAATTATCGAGATATCGCGCTGTTTCATTACTTTCACAAAATACAATAATTCACCTCTAATACTTTTGATTTACCTTAAAAAAGTTATCTTGACCTACCTCAATATTACATTAGCCTGCTGAATTCTAATAATCTACATATTACCACATTAATAAATGTTGCATTGCCCTAGCTTACAATGAATTTGTCACTTCATGGTCAAAATCAAACTACAGCAAGAAAAGGTTTATCAATTATTTAAATTAAGTCATAATTATGCTAAGCCAATGAACAATTATTTGAGGTAGGTAAAGAGTACGTCAAGGTAATCAAAATTACACAATTTGAAAAATATTTACAACGCGGAAAAGGTCGAATTAGACTTAGAGGACCTTAGATAAAATGGTGCATTAAATTAAGAGAGGCAGTCCTTTGAAGTAAAAAATTTAGTTATTCAGACATTAGTATATAAAAATAATGTCTGACAGATCACGATCACGTGACCCCTATCACTCACCCTTTTTAGTATATAATCGATTAGATCACCACCGCTCAGCAATTGGAGAACGAGGTAGACTTTATCACCCTCTTCATAAACTCCCTTTAAAGAGACGATGTTGGAGTGATGTCCATACCTTAACAATATTTCTATTTCCTCTCTACAATCACAGGCCGATTTCACAATCTAAAAAAATAAAAATAAAATAGAATAATTTAGCTTGTGTTACAATTAAAATAATTATAATCAATAAGATAATTTATTATCTAGTAATTTAAAAATTGAAAATAGTTAAAAATATGAATGTTTTATGTCACAATCTAATGGGTAAGAATTATGGTTTTGTTTTATAACAACAGATATTTATAGTCGGGGAAGATTCAGGTACCTCCTCGTATCGAAAGATGTTCTAGAATAAATTATCTCCCCTGTTCCTAATAAGAACAAGGAAAGGGGCAAAGAGAGAAGGAGGGGGTTTGATTAATAAAAATATTCAACCAAAATATAATAAAATATAGTTCAGGTCGGCAATTGAATTGCCATTAAGTTTCAATTAATTGCGCTTTAGAGGGACAACCTGATTCTTTAAATTAACAAGCTCATTTACACACATTCACAAACACACAAAGAATACGTCGGAAGGTCCACATGGTCAATAACCAAACAATATACTACTGTATAATAAAATAATCGACATGCATCTCACAAATCTAAACCCAGAATAAAAAAAAAAAAAACGATTCTGTTTGCTCAAATTTAGTCGAAAAACTTTATGAATAAAAATATTCACCTTAACAGCAAATTGTTGACCGGTGGCTCGATGTCTGGCCGCTTTGCACACGCTGTAACTTCCAAAACCCAAGTCACCCAATACCTCGTAATCATCGAAGAAATTCGTTCCGCACGTCCTCAGCGACTTCTGCGGGACTTCGTTCTTTTTCGGAGGATTGGTGCCCTCTACCAGTAAACACGGCGCTATGAAACTAAAACTGCAACAGAAAACATAAGAGTACTATATTTAAAATACTTCTAATTCATTATATAGGGTGTATCTGTGTGGAGAGGTTAAAAACTTTCAGGAGAGTTGGAGTAAACCTAGAGGATGACCAAAATAGCTGGTATACTCAATAGATGTGAGAAGAAATAAAATATCTGTAAAACAAACCAAATGTTTTTTAGTTCTAACAATAGATGTTGCTACGAAAAAACTAAAATAGCATACGCGGTTCGACAAAGAAATCTTCTTTTCTCATTTTGATCATGTACATTGTGTTTTGTGGAAAGCGTTTCTGACCATTTCCCACCATTATCACTTAAACAGTTGTAACCACTGCACTGATACACCCTGTATATGTTAAATATTAATAAAAAACTTTTATCGCCAATCGGCACTAAATACATCTATTATTATCGCCATTTGCGGCACTAAACCGTCCCATTATTTTACTACTTTCAACAAGTAACATTATGGGACAATACTAACAAAATCTAAGGAGGTCGAATCCTGTCAGTTTAGTTGTCAAAAAAAAACATGAGTAGTGAAGAGTTTGAAATACCATGTACTCCACCAGAAATACGCGAAAGAGCGATAGAAACAACGCTCGAAATTCTTCCAAATAAGTCTAGACATATTTATAATCGTCAACACGATTTATTCACAAGTTGGTGTGACAGAAATAACATTAAAAAAATTAGCGAAAACGTTCTCTTGACATATTTTTCTGAAAAATCCAAGGAATATAAAGCAGCAACATTATGGTCATATTATTCTATGTTAAAAGCATCTCTTTCGGTAAAAAACGACGTTGATATAAGCCAATATAAGAAACTTACGGCGTTTTTAAAACAGAAATCAAAAAATTATACGCCAAAAAAATCGAAAGTTCTCACACAAGAAGAAATAATACAGTTTCTATTGAATGCACCAAATGAAATATATTTAATGATGAAGGTAAGATAGTAATCAATTATCGAAGCATATTTGTTATTAATGTAGATATTATTTTAGATTTGTGTTATTTTTGGCGTTGCTGGAGCCTGCCGTAATAATGAATTAGTAAATCTTAAAGTTGATGATATAGAAGACAAGGATACTGTATTGATTGTGCATATAAGACACACGAAAACTAATAAACCAAGAGTATTTGTCGTAACATCAGAGTTCGAAGGACACGTTAAACCGATTGAGTTATATAAAAAATATGCCAAACTTCGTCCCGCACAGACCAAACATGATAGATTTTTTATTACATATAGAAAAAGTAAATGCACAGTGCAGCCTGTGGGTATCCACACTTTTGGAAACATACCATGTAAAATTGCGAACTATTTAAATTTGCCAAATCCGTCAGAATATACTGGTCATTGTTTTCGGAGGTCGTCTGCTACTTTGTTTGCTAATGCAGGGGGCAGCAAAGAAAATTTGAAACGTCATGGAGGGTGGAAGAGTGGATCCGTTGCTGAGTCCTATGTTGAGGAATCAATATTGAACAAAACGAAGATTGCAAAAACGATTTTGGGTGGTGATCAAATTGCGCACCGTTTTGATATCAATGACAACACTGCCACAACTTTACATCAAAATGAAAATATTCATTTTCTTATTAATAACACCGAATTGCATAAAGATGAAAATACCCTTTTAAATAATATTCCACAAAATTTTTCCGTTGATGGGTCAACATCAGGAATAAATTTAAATATTGCCACAGGATGCACCATCAATTTCAACATATACAACAAATAGAGTGGTTTAATATCTTGATTAATTCGTAGTGTTTGTTTAAATAATAATACATATTTTCTGTTTTTTTTTTAATTTAAATAAAAAATCCTATACTTTTTCATTTATTTTTAAGATTGGCGATAAAATTTTGTATGCACCACGTCAGTAAAATATCTTTATCGAACTCGTCTTTATTCACCTCGCTCGCTCCGCTCGCTCGTCTCATAACCTCAGACTCGTTCGATAAAGTCTTATTTTACTGACTTGGTACATAAATAATTATTACACTATATAATATGTGAAATCAGTGTTGTTTCACTATTTAAATAACTGTCTATGAAATAACTTTATAAATTCTGCCTATATCGAATTTTATATATCCATTCAAATTATATTTATTTAATTGATCTCTTGGTTTAATTTAATTTAGTGACGTCAATGTGAAACTAGGACGTGACTAAAATTATGCCGACTCACCCTCTAAATAATTCGTGAGCATTTGCGCTGGCTGGAACCCCGGGCGAATCCCTCGGCGTCTTGCTGGTGAACTCCGAGTCGAAATAGAACGCGTCCTCCGGTCCTAAAACCGCCGGCTTGAAGGGCGGCCTGATTTTCTTCAGTAGCAACGCGTCCCAGTCCACAGTGGCGAAGAATTCGTGCCTTTTTAACGCCTAACAAAAGAAAAAAATCGATAAGTTGTAAATAGATAAAATTATTCTGAAAATCGATAACGCTACCGCAATTTTCGATCTTAATTAATTTAATGGGAAATGTAAAAGCCACCCATTCATTTATTGATTCCGTGAATCTGCAGTGCCGCATACAAGAAATCGCATATTAAATATAATGAAGCTGTAATGAATTACGGCAATATTTAATGTAGAGCGCCTCGGCGAATATTTCTAACTATAATAAACATTAAACCACGGACAGGTTTTAATCTATTTTGGGTTTTATTAGAGTGATGGTGATGATGAAATAAAATACATTCATTTGCCATTTTTTTGTGAGGCTTACTCATTGCGTTTGAGTTTTTGGGGGAAATTAATTAAATGTCTACCTCAACACCTCCAGGACCCGAGCCCAGCCGGTTCGCGGGATTCCGCTTGAAGAGAGCCCTTAGAAGACTCTGCGCTTCCGAACTGAGATTAGCGGGCATGCCCAGTTTGGCCTTCAGGATTTGCGTCATGGTGTCCTTTCTGTTGGCCCCTTGGAAGGGCAGTCCGCCGGTCAGCATTTCGAACATGAGAACGCCGAACGACCACCAGTCCGCCGCGAAGGAATGACCCTTCCTGTTAACCACTTCGGGGGCCATATATTCCACCTAAATTACAAAACAATATGTGAATCAAATTATGAATCAAAATTCATAAATTTTGAGCAAACAATAATTTTCTTACAAGGTATAAAATGAATTAATTAATAAAGCACAAACCCAAAGTGAATTTAAATAAAATTGTGAAGAAAGGTTTTTAGTGCTTTATTAATTAATCAAGTTTATCTTCACGTAACTCACAAAAATTAAACTATAAAATGAATATTTTGGTATAATAAACGAAGAACAAAATTTGTTTCCTGGTTTGATAGCTCCAAGAGTATAAGGATGAAGTGAACTGATAAAAAAAGCATTGTATAAAAAGAAATGGAGGTTATTAACTAAAAATATTTTCAGTTACCGTTCCACAAAAGCTATAAGCTTTGTCCTCTTCAAGGGGTAATTTCGACAGACCGAAATCAGTGAGGGCAATGTGTCCGTCGGCGTCCAGCAGTACATTTTCCGGCTTTAAATCCCTATAAATAATGCCCAAAGAGTGTAAGTGGTTGAGGGCCAGGGCCAGCTCTGCTAAGTAGAATTTAACGTCTTCTTCCGTGAACATAACCTGTGAATAATAACGGGCAATATAAGCCTAAATCTCTGAATTTTAAAGGTTATCCGTTGGGATATACGAAGCATTTTCCATTAGGATACAATTTAGATTGATAGAGCGATCCTTAAAAAAAGTTTAAATTCTCTGAATATAAACTTACTTCTTTACTCAATCTGGAAAATAGATCGCCTCCGCGCAAGAAGTCCAGTATCAGGTACAATTTTCCGGTAGTCTGAAAAGCGTAGTGTAACTTGACGATGAACGGATGCTCGACGTCCACCAGGATATTACGCTCCATTTTGGTGCGGTGCCTGTCGCGCACCTTCAACGTCGCCTTCTTCAGCACCTTCATAGCGTACAAGGTGCCCGCGTCCGTCCCCACCACCTTCCTCACCAAGAACACCTTTCCGAACGACCCTTCCCCGAGCACCTTGAGCAGCTCGAACTGGGACGGGTCCGCCTTGTCGTGTCCATCTCTAACAACCTAAGTCCATACATCATTACAACGCAAAAATCTCGATAGGACATTAATTCTCACCTCACTCAACTCGATCTCGTGGTCTCCCTCGGCGGGTCCTTCGTCCAAACCGGCGTTATCGTCCCCATCGCCCGACTGGGACTGCCAAAAATAAGAAATGCAAATTTCAACAGCGAGACGGTTTTCTAGTCGCGCGTCCGGCACAAAGCATTCAAATTAATTACAGTCCTCAGACTCGATAAAGCATGTTAGTAATTAGTCAATACATTACATCGCCGTCATTATATCCCCAAAGCTTTGTAAAACACAACAGTGCACTTTTCTAAACTATACACACTTTGAAATTCGGTGATGCAGTTTTTTTTTATTGTTAATAATAATAGCTTCAATTGTCTATTAACAGAAAAGCATACATTTCCTCTATAAAGTAAATAAAATAATGTTGCTCAAAAAAAAAATTAACATCAACAGACAAATTTCGTACTCTATCCATGTGACAATTTGTTTGTTTGAATTAGTTTCTCACTTAACCCGTGGTGAAACATTTTTGTATTAATTTGATTGAATTAAAACACTTGGTATGATTTCACTTGTTATTTATTTTACTCCGACTAGTTTCGACTATAAGTCATTCTCAAGGAGAAACATCGTACATCGTACATTTCTCCTTGAGAATGACTTATAGTCGAAACTAGTCGGAGTAAAATAAATAACAAGTGAAATCATACCAAGTGTTTTAATTCAATCAAATTAATTGTTCTTAATGGTTTCTTGATTTCTTTTTGAAAAAAAAAAGAAATCATTTCAGGCCTCTCTGAATACGCTTTTTTTGTAATGCAATTAAAAAAAAATGCATATTTTACATAAATCACCTTACTGTAGACATTTCGTTTGATGATAATATCAGTGATTATGTAATTCAACGGCTAATATGGTTTTAATAAGAGTAAAAATGTATCTGTTAAAAAAAATCTCTGAGAAAACAGTTGAACATTTTCTAAAAATTTTCATTAAGTTAATAAATGTCCAACTGTATTTCTTATTCAAATATTTATCCCAGTAAATATTCAACCGTTTTCAAATATTAGTAAAATTTCAAGAAACGTTTTAAAATTTTTAACTGCTTTTTATTATGTTATTATATATGGTTTTCTCTAAAGAATTTTAGTTGTTTTTTTTATTAAATTAAGCAAATAATGAAAAACGTAAAAAAAAACGTATTCAAACATACTATAATAACAAACGTAATAATTTCATCGATTAAAAAAAAAACTGCAACACCCAATATAATTACATATTCACACGCGGGATTTGATAAGAGATTAGGGTCAGTAACTCAGGGTATAGGAAATGTGGTCTAGTGTGTGTATGTGTATGTTATCACACCGGTAATTAACATCCTGCATAGCAGCCGCCACACATAATAAATGGATTAATTTTTTGGCTGTTTCTTAATATTTTTTTAAACCAATAATATATATTTCAGGTGCAAGCTATACAACGATAGGTCCGAACTAACTGTAAAACTAAATGTTTCAGGAGAACATGCAAGTGCGACAACAGGGTCGGTTGCAATAAACGTGAAATTGATTACGTACAGACACTATTCTTAGGGACCTGGACACTCCAATAGCTGTAAAAATGAACAGAACAATGTTAACACGCGCGCCACACTGAGTCCCTCGTCGGATCGGATAAATTATTTATTTTTTGAATTTTACAAAAAAAATTAAATATGTAAGCGCGTACATTATTAATTAAAAGATAAAGAGAGAAAGAGTGGGGAGCGGTGGGCGAGAGCAAAATATATTTACAGTGAAGATGTGGATGTTGAAATTACCATTAATTATAAATAAACACTGAATCATGCAAAATTAATGTTTACCAGTTGAAGGCTTTTCCTGTATTGGGAAATAAATTATATATTCGTCTCTAGCATTTTCTGTAATTGGATTAGAATGGAAATTTTACGCCAATGAAAAATTGCAAACAGAATTTCCATTCATTTAAAATAAACAAGTTACAGTGGTTGTACAGAAATACATTATTTTCAATTTTACCATTAAAATTAGAAGACATTATTGTATTTATAAACATAATAATAAATTTATCATAAAAATACAGTTTTTTTATTTTTATAAGAAGCAATCAATGATTTATTCTAAAATTAAGAGCTAAGTAATATTTTTATTGAATTACGTGGAAATTTAATTTAAAAATCTTTAAATAAAAAAAATAATTACTTACCGAAACGACGAACTTTATTCTTATTAGAAAATACAAACAATAATTAGTGTTTGTAATATAGTAGTAGTAGTAGTAGTAGTGTTAGGCTATCGACCACGTGGTCCTTCCGCCATGTGTCATTTGTGTATTTGTGTGTGTGTAAATGAGCTTGTTACTTTAAAGGATCGCCCCCGTCACTCTAAAGCACCATTAATTGTATCCCAATGGTGAATGGTACCGGTCACCCATCCGACTACTGACCCGAATCAACGTTGCTGCACGTCAGTTCGGGGCCGTAACCGATGCGCCACCACCGGCGTGTAGTGTTTGTAATATATTTGTCTAAAGTAATAAGAAAATCTTCTCGTTAAATTGTTTACGTGTACGTGATAAAATACTTGAAACAAATAAAGCGAAACATCGAGAAATTTATATATAAATATAGCGAAACTGTGGGCGGCATTAATCATAAATCGTTCGCAAGCAAGCAAGACCATAAAACACGATAAGGATTATCGCCACATAATCACAGCCATCGTAGGTGTGTGTACGTTAAGCCTGAGCGAATTTCATAATGAGCGTGAAATGAAATCATTTTCTTATTTACAATATTAAAAAAAGTAATTTATTATATGCAGTGGCGTAGAGATGCAGGGAAATCTGCGACTTTTCTCTAAATTTCTAGTTTAATCCACTAGGCCATTTAGGCATGGTAAAATTATAAATTCAAAAATTATATTTTATATCTCATTTAATTAAAAAAAAAAAAAACATTCTAATTTTATAATAATTGATGATACTTTAAAACTATATTCTAATACCATAAACTTTTTGCTCAACAATCACTTACGCTAACACTTATTAAGCTATTGATAATGAGTACATAGTACTCGAAATGTACATCTAGCAAAATAAAATTAAATTGTGAAGAAAAAATTAGTGTTTGTTTTCCAAGTGTATACTTTTGAAGAAAAATCTCTCAATTTAGAATTTTTGGATAAGATGATGATATATATGGTGGACAATTTTTAGAAAATAGAAGGAAACCAGAAATTTAGAAGAAAAATTGCTGATTATTCTGATAAAACACTCTTTTAGACATATGTTGATATATCCAAGATTAATATGCCATTTTCCATCTATCATCCGTTATCTACCATCTATTATATGTCATCTATCATCTGCCATATGTTAGTTGTCATCGGTCACGTGTTATTAAAATTTCATTCATGTTTTAAGTTTTTATTGCACTATTTTCACTTTTTTTATTAACATTTTCACGTAACAACCCAAACAACCTAATTGACATGTTTTAAGTATCAAAATTACTTTAACCGAAGCTAGTCGGTCGGTCATCTATCATCTATATTATATAATCTGTCATGCATTACTGGTCAACTGTCATCTGTTATTAGTATGTTTATTCAATAAACTTAATAAGTAACTATTTTCATCCGAGATCTGCAACTACTCTTATATGTCATCTATTATCTACCACCTGTAATCTAGTAGTATTATCTATCAACTGTTATCAGTATTTTTGTTGCTGTTCTCATGCAAATAAATACATAAACTTAAGATATTTCTGTCACTTGTCAACTTTCATCATTAATCTGTTATCTTTAATCTATTACACGTAATCTATCACCTGTCAGCTATTATCTGTTATCAGTATATTTCTTGCAGTCCTCGTGCAAAAAAACCACAAATATAAGATACTTCTGACAAAATTTATCACCTGTCACTTGTCATCTATTATCTGTCATCTTGCATTTATTATTCGTAATCTATCATCTATTACTCATTAACAGTTTTCCGCTGATGTTCTCTCGATGTATACATTTATTTTTGTTTGCAACCGTCATCTACCATCTACCATTATGTGACATCTGTCATTTATCAATTTACATTTATTCCAGATTTTTTTAAAGTACATTAATCTATAATTTGCGACCTGTCATCTTTGGTTTTTCATCTCAGATGGACAATTCATAGTCTGTCATCTATAATTTGCAATCTGTTTCATGTCAACGGTCATCTGTCACCAGAGGAAAAAATTCTGGAAATTTCTGCCAAAGATAATTCTTTTCAAAATTCATGTATACATACATTTATCCAAGATTCATCTGTCATCTATCATCTGCCATTTATTACCTGTCATCAATATTAATGTAAGTAAAAAATAACATTTACTCAAGATAGTTTTCATCAATTTAATTTGACATCTGCCATCTATCATCTGTAATTAGTACGTTTATTGATGTTATCGACAAGTAAAACACGTTTATTCAATAAACTAAAAAAATACTATTTTAATTCGTGATCCGCGTAATCTTTTATTTGTCATTTATTATCTGCCACCTGTCATCTATTATCTACCATCTGCTATCAGTATTTTTGTTGCTGTTCTTAAGCAAAAAAATACATAAACTAGACTTCTGAGAAATTTTACCACCTGTCACTTGTCATCTTTCATTTGACACGCCATTCATAATATGCCATCTTAAATAAATACTACATATTTTAATCCGTGATCTGCATCTTCTTTTATATGCCATCTATTATCTGTCATTTGTTATTAATATTTTAGTTGCTGTTCTCATGCCAAAAAGAACCTAAACTTAAGATACTTTTGACACAATTTATCATCTGTCACTTGCCTTCTTAATTTATCACCTGTCAATAGTCGACTGTATAAAATACAGAAACTTAATATACTTCTTACAAAATGTATCCCCTGTCTCTTGCCATCTTTCATCTATTACACGTAATCTATCATCTGTTATCGATTATCTTATCTATCAGTTTTCCGCTAATATTCTCAAGCAAAATCTGCCATTTTCCGAATGTCGACTGTCATCTACCAATATATGTCATCTCTAATCAGCCATTTATCAATTTACCATTATTAAAGATTCTTTTAACTAAATGAATCTATAATTTACCACCTGTCACCTTTGGTTTCTCATCTACAATGGATCATTCTTTGTCTGCCACTTATAATTTACAATTTGTTTTCTGTCAACTGTCATCAGTTTTTCATTGATGTTCTGGATGTAGGAAGTTTAATTGGTCAAAATAATTTTGACTAAATCAATTTGTCATCTGTCGCCTACCTGTTATATGCAAAGTATCATTTCTCATATAATTTGTCATCTATCGTCTAGTTTATCATCTATTTATCTGCAATCAATTATGTATCATCAGTATTTCTGCTTAGATTCATAGATTATAATCTAAAGATACTAAATCAATCTGTTTTTCGTTATTAGTATTTCTGTTAATGTTCTAGGTGTAAGAAACTTCTGACTAAATTAATCTGTCACCTGCCAACTATCATTTATATGTTATATATTATCTACCATATGTCATCTGTTACTAGTATTTCAGTTGATATCTTTGATATTTAAGTACATTTATTAAATATACTTTTGACTAACTCAATCTATCATATCATCTATTACACGTAATGTATCATCTATTACCTAGTATCGCCAATGATCTCTGAAATCTGCCATATTCCGTCTTTCGATCGACATCTACCATCTATTATATGTCACTATAATCTGCCTTTTATAAATTTACATTTATTCAAGATTCTTTTAACTAAATTAATCTATAATTTTCGACCTGTTATCTTTGGTTTTGCATTCATTGTCTGCCATCTAAACTATGCAATCTGTCACAAGTATTTCCATTGATGTTCTCGATGTAAAATAATTTTGACTAAATTAACCTGTTATCTGTCGTCTATTTTTTTTTACTATGTGTCATATATTTAACATCTTGTATCTGTCATTTGTGACCTACCATTTTCTAGCTGTCATTTGACATATTTCACCTCTTATATGCAAAATATCATCGGTTAACTAAATGAATTGGTCATTTATCACCTTTTATTTGCAATTTGTATCTATAATCAGTATTTCTGTTGAGATTCTCATTTCAAAGAATTCTCAAATCTCAAGATACTTCTCTTATTCGTCATTGGTGTTTCTGTTAATTATCTAAATGTAGAAAATATATATTCTTCAGAAACTGATAAAATTAATCTGTCAACTGCCATCAGCCAACCATCATCTTTTATATATCATATATTACCTGCCATCTATCACCTAGTATTATAGTATTTTTGTTGATAACATATATTTATTGACAAATTTTGTACATATTTACATTAAAATGATGAATAATGCATGAGGTGTTAATGTATTAATCTGTCAAAAGGCTATCGACCAGAGGTCTTTCTGCCTTATTTTGTCCATTCATGTGGCGTCTCTCTTTAATGAGTAGATGCATGAAATGATGAACTCAAAAATGGTAGAATGTGAGGTTTTAAATTTAGGGATTATGTTTGGGTTTTTAAGAAGGCAGTATAGGGATAATATGTGGAAGTTGAAAGGATTTTTGGAGAATTTTTCTGTTAGGAACCGAAGACGTTCTAGGATGGGGATATCTAAAGTAGTATCATAGAGGAGCTGATTGGAGGGATTGTGTAGAGGATTAAGAGGATGACGGAGTTTTGTTAGGGTACGGAGGGATGCTCGCTCGCTAACTTCAATATTACGGGAGGTTGGATTGCTGGGGTTGGGATAGAGGGCACAATCATAGTCAAGTAGTGGGCGGCAGATCATCTTGCAATTTTTTACGGCGGTTCTGGTATTAATACCATTGTTTTTGTAAGTTAAACTTCTAAAGCATTTTGCCCTAGAAGTAATTTTGCTTTTTGTTATGGCTGTATGTTTTTTAAAATTAATTTTTTGATCTATGGTTATGCCCAAGTACTTAATGGAAACCGAGGGAGGGATCGCAGTTTGGGAAATATGGATTTTGTGAGGTGAATTATTGCTGCGATGATAAGGAATTAGGAGCTGTGATTGATTTTAATGCGCCATTTTACAAACCATCGTTGAAGGGAGTCAATAAGCTCTTGGAGGAATTGGAAGGCTTTTGGTAGTGTGGGAGCATGTGTGATTAGGGCAGTGTCATCTGCAAATTGCAGGAGCTATTTGGATGGATTAAAGTAGAGAGGATCAGAGTTGTAGATATCAGCACAAAAAATGTTATATAATAGAGGTGAGAGAGGAGAGCCTTGAGGGAGAACTTGTTTGGTAGTAAAGGGAGAGGAGAATGAATTATGGATTATGACTTTTAGGGATCTATTACAGAGGAATTGTTTAATAATGAAAATGATATGAGGAGGGATATTTAGAAGGTGGTACTTGTATAGTAAGCCTTGATGCTAGTCAGAGTCAAAAGCTTTCTGGGCATCCAAAAAAAAAGAGCTGCTGAGGCTTGCCTTCAAGGTGGGATGTTTGAAAATTTGATACTAGGATAATGAGTGGAAGGAAAGTTGATCTGTGGAGAAGAATACTAAATTGGTATTTGGGGATGTGATTGGAAATTAGAGAGAGGATTTTGTTTTTGAGAAGGGACTCGTAGATCTTTCCAATAACAGGTAGAAGAGTAATAGGGCGGTAGCTGGATAATAAGGAAGAGGGTTGGTCGCGTTTGGGGATACAAATTATAATTCCTATTTTCCAAACGTTCGGGAAGTATTGTTTTTTATATAGAAAATTGATGATGTTAAGGATGTAGTCGTGGATGTGGAATGGAAAGGATTTTAGGATGAGTCTGTGTATGTGGCCATGTCCAGTCGCTGAATTTTTCCCTTCCTTTAAAATACTTAAGTACTCGTCGTGTGTAAAAATATTAGTCGGCTCTGAAGTTGTTTTCTTCAAAATATTTAACGTACCAGTCATTAACTTTTTTAAATTTGTCCGGTCAAAGTTGGGGTCTTGGTCATTGAATAGATCATGTTAAAATTGTCAGCAAATTTTTGGGCAATTACGTCAAGGTCTGTAAAGGTCTCGTTAGTCAAAGATTTTCTGTAAAGTGTCTGTTTTTTTTTTTTTGGTCTCCGATCAAAATTTTTTCCCTTTAGAGTCGTTAATTCTGCCACAAGTTTTTATCCAAACGTCCGTCTTGAATTAATTTATAAATGTATTAATGTCTTTGTTAAGCTTGTTAAATGTTTGTCTAAGTTCAGTTGTGTCCGTCAGTTGTATGTCTCTGTACAATTGTCTTTTAAATTTGATAAGTCGAAGGACGTATTTTAGGAGGGGATATTTATAAAATTGTTTTGCTATTTGGGGTGTGTTTTGTATGATAGAAGAAGAGAGTATTTCATTAAAGTGGGTGATAGAATTAGGTTTAATGAAAGGATTAGCAGTAATATATTCTGAAATTTCTGATTGAACTCTGTCTGTGTTGCATTTACTAAAGTTATACGTGAAAGTGGGAACTTGTTGAGGAGGAACTAGTGGAATTTTAATTTGAAAAACGGATAAGGTGTTGGATATTTTGTGTACAAAGTAATACATCGGAGGTGGTGGCTTGTGAATCGTTCATAATAAAGGTCGGAAGAGTAGGAAAAGCGTATGAAGCTTGAGTTGGAGAGGAATGAAGACAAATGACGGGATTTGTTTTTTTTTAAAAATTAAAATCACCTAAAATGATGGCGTTATCAAAAAGGGATGCTTTAATTAATATGGAATCATTGATTGGGGAATGAGGATGTATATAAACTAGGAACAAATTGATTTGGAAATTGGGAAATGATAACGTGAAGTCGAGACATTCATTGAGTGGGTTGTTAATTTTAAGGGGATTAGATTTGCCAATTTTGATGGAAGGATGAGCTGCCGCTATTGCACTTTTCTTGGACCAGCCTCTCTTCCGCTTGTCACTTTTCTTGGATTTAGTTTTAACTACTGATGTAGCATGGTAAACCATCTTGTTTTACTTAGTAACTGTGTACTAAAACACTAATCTGCAGAGCACGTGTGTACAGCTAGGTAATTGGGTCGCGAGTGACTTAATCTATTATGTGTCATTTATCACTTATCATATATTACACGTAATCTATCATACACGTTGTCCCCTGAAATTTTGAATATGAGTAATGTAATGTGGTTGTATTGTATCTCGATTATAATTATTGGTTGCCATAGTTGTTGCTGCAATATGCATGTCAATTTGACTTACAGAACTTCAAAATGTTAACAGGAATTTTATGATCGTCTGGGATATTGTATGGCTCAATAAAGAGATGTTTTCGAACATTGAATAATATGAACATTGTAGTTATTTGTTATTCGTTACGTTAGAATTATGTAAATATGTTTAATTTTAATTCCCTAGTAGTAGTAGTAGTGTTAGGCTATCGACCACGTGGTCCTTCTGCCATGTCTTATTTGTGTGTGTGTAAATGAGCATGTTACTTTAAAGGATCGCCCCCGTCACTCTAAAGCACCATTAATTGTATCCCAATGGTGAATGGTACCGGTCACCCATCCGACTACTGACCCGAATCAACGTTGGGGCACGTCAGTTCGGGGCCGTAACCGAATGCACCACCACCGGCGTGTTTTAATTCCCTATTTTATTACAAATTAGAAATTACTGATTATTCCCCGTTGGTCAGTCTATTAAAATACGTCACAAGCGTAGTAACTAAGTAACAAGTAACGCATTCAAATGGCCATATTCAAAATTTCAGGGGACAACGTGTATGTTATTATTATTATTATTATTATGCTTTCAATTTTTTTAAGATTATACTGTCGCCTGTCATTTACCATCAGTTATATGTCATCTATTATTTGTCAGCTATCAACTTTCACCTTTATTTTAATTCGAGATAGTTGTAACTAAATTAATATATATTTGCGATATTTCAATCATGATTTGTCAATTATATCATTCGATATCTGTCAAATATCATTTGAAAATTCCGAAACCTAATGAAAAAATTCTCGCGATTAAATAAGAGCATATCCTGGTAGAGATTTTCATCTTTAATTTTTGCAAATGAAAAAATCTAAGTCTGAAGTTTTTCTAGATTTTTCTATAAAGAAGGTTCCATGAAATGCCGAGAAAAATTTGCCTAGAATATTAAAAATATATATTATTAAACGAAACAGTTGCTTGATTTTGGAACCCTTGAAGAGAGTTTTGTAAATTATAATTGAAATTGTTATAAAATCTAGAAGCATTAAAATTTTCAAAGATATCTGAAAACCTAAAAAAAAAATTATCAGAATTTGAAATAAGTCAATCGAAAATCCAATAAAGTTAAACAATGTTGAAAATTTTTTAAAGTCTAAAAGAAATTGGAAATCCTTGCAATTTAGAAAAAGAAAATTCTTGTCATTAGGCTAAGAAATTTTGAAACCTAGAAAAAAAATTCCTAGAAGTTCCTAAATCCTAAAACTTGGAATTTTAGATTCCTAATACAGATTAAAATATGCCACTTTATTTTATTTTTCAGATCAAGAGGCGAATTTTTGTTCCAAGAAGTAATTCAAAGCCTGAAGAACGTGGCCTTATTTGAGGCAACAATTATAGTTCATGGAGGACGTCAACCCAAAAATTCTAGTCTGTTTGTTAAGTTAAAAAAGCTGCAAAACAAGTGATGAGTATTTTATTCACGCTAAAAAAAAAATCCGAAACAAAACCGTCAACCAACAAGCGCCTTCAAAACATAGTAAAAATAAAGACATCTGAGTTATATTTTAAAAATTATGGAAACTTAAAATAACAAAGAATAATGATTAATAAAAAAATTTAAAAAAGCATATAAATTTACTTTAATAAAATTTTAGAAATAATCATTTTACACAATTTAATTTAGAGAAATACTGCTTCTATTTTAATGATTATAGGGTTAGACACCCACCTATCTTACATATACATTTTGACTTTTTCCACTTTTGAAAAAATTCTCAACATCATTACTCCAGTAGTTCGTAACAATGACTAAATGCATATTTATATGTAGGGTGGGTAGGCAGCCAATCTGCACAACATTCCCAAGATTTACTGATGTATTGTTTAAATACCACATTCCAAATGGGTAACAGATAAAATGCATCATTGGTATAAAATTTCTAGTGCTTTAAAGAAACAAGCTCATCTAGGCACATGACGGGTGTCCAACAATTATTGCAGTCCCAGGTGGCGTTGGAATAAAAAACGTAGGTCGATTCTTACATGTTGCAAATAAATGAACTGACATTTTTAATGCACATTTAAGTTATGTTTGACAATTAAAATGTCAGTTCATTTATTTGGCATGTGTAAGAATCGACCTACGTTTTTTATTCCAACGCCACCCGGGACTGCAATAATTGTTGGACACCCGTTATAAGCACATTAAAAAGGCTAAAGAACCAAGCAGCAAATTTATTAGTATAGATACATACATGATACCAGAAAAGAAAACTTAAATGATATTCAAATAAAGAAGTCAATTAATTCATCAAACCACCCTCTCACTCGACAAAATAAAATGTTTTCATATCTAAATAAAATTTAAAATATAGGATCATACCAAAACAAATAAAACTAGCAAAATTATGATCCTCTAAATGATATTTATAAAAATGCGCTCTACAGCAAAACCGTACATTATGATTAGGTCAATAATAAAACAAGGAATACTGGAATGAGGTCATTTTCCATTCCAATCATCATAATGAAAATATTAATTAAATTAAAATATAAAAGGTTTGTAATTACGGATAATGGATGGAAGTTTATTACAGACTCATATAGTGTTTTAGCTAATAAATTAAAACCATTTAAAACAATAAATGGCTATAGTTCTTTTTCACACTTATCACTTGTTTAACCATATTCTATATTATTCTATTATTAACATGTATTTTTAAGTATTTTGATTACTTTTCATTTATGTAATTTTTTTAATACAATAAATGCAGATTCTGTAAATAAATTGGTCATGTCTGATCAAATTGCATTTATTGATTTTGTAAAAAGCAAAAAATCATAACGATCCATTCAATTTTAAATAATAATCAATTCTAAAAATAGTGCACACATTACATTACCAATAAATGAATAAATTAATTAAAACAAGTTCATACATCTTAATTAACTATAAAGTTGTGTAAATTCAAAGCCAATATGTTTTAAGTAATGAAAATACTCAAGGTTCACTATTGACTCACTTGTTGCACTAAAGATCTATATAAACATGAGTGTGTAACCTATAAATTCACCTCCTGGCTATATTTATACAAACCACCACTTTCACCTGTATTCGTTAAAATCACCAACGACTCAAACAATGACTCATTGTACACACATACCCAGCTATAGCAAAGCATCATGTTCGTATAAGTTTTTCTGTTCCCACGGGATAGATGATAACAGGAATCAATACCTAATTTATCAGCTCGATTGGATGGGTGTTTATTATCACATGATAATTTCCTGGCATCCACATCTTTCACAAGATTCCTTTTCTTCTAAATAAATGAAAGGGAGAATGATAAGCGCGCGGGGGTTTTACATTTCGACCGAGGGGGACAGTAACAGGGGGGACCGTGGCGGGGTCCGGCTCGCAAGCGGCACACTCACCTCTAACACGGCGTGTGGAATTTGCCATGGTTCCGTGTTTGCTAGGGGCATATTATTTCGTTTTCAATTTTGTGAATGCGGACGTCACTCTTGTAAACAACTAACGCGAAAATGTCGGGCTGCTGCACTCACGATTAGGAACGACTTTTTTTGACTTTTTGATAGATATCGACTGGCGTGAAGTCAGCTTCATTTAATTTTATACCAACCAAAACATTTTATTTATAAATTTATTTATCTTTACATTAAATTATATTATATATAAACCATATTATTTAGTTCGTTATTAAAATAAAAGTATTTATTGATTTACACGTGATTAAAATAAGTAGTTACATGTTTCACTTTTTATCCCCATGAAAATCGTAAAGTTTGGCAACATAGCTAATTGTATATTTGGTTGCCTATAACTATGCACTGCAGGGACTTTAAATCATAGAGGGGTAATTTCAAGATATTCAATAAGTAAGTATTAAAAACAACATTTATTTATATTAAATAATATTGTGCCTCCAATAATACCAAACTTTATAATACTAAACTCACCAATTAAAATTAAATATTTGATTATGGAGGTTTTTACTGTGTGTGTCACAATCAAATTCCTATATTCATTCAATAAACTTTATTTCACCATTATCGAAGTTATCATAGTTTTGATATGTAGATAATCATTGTCAGGTTATTTTAAGTTTG
This sequence comes from Ontholestes murinus, assembly GCA_963969525.1. NCBI lineage: Eukaryota > Metazoa > Arthropoda > Insecta > Coleoptera > Staphylinidae > Ontholestes > Ontholestes murinus. The sequence goes on from OZ018396.1 coordinate 38,916,752, forward strand.
ATAATGACTTAATGACTGTATATTAATTGAAATATAGTTACTTGTAATTTTATAAATATAGTGGTAAAAATTATCTTCATCAATTAAAGTTGTATTATAATTATTTTTATTAATAATTATAGTAGGGTTCCAATGAGTTAAGACAGATTATTTAAAGAAAATACAATGAAGTAACGTATTATATCGTTTTATTGCATTGTAATAATAAATATAAAAATAAATAACACCTAAAAAAATTACTTAATTAAAAACATTATGAATACTCTTCCGCTCTTTTTTCTTATTGTTCAACAGGAACAAGTTCACCTGTAATTTTTTCACCTCTTCGTAATCGTATTTGCTGTCGCCGTTGGAGGAGTAACTACTGAATAGGGAAATGCTGCTGCCGTGGTCCTTGCTAAGGGTGTTCAAGGGCAATCGTTCGGACCCCGAAAGGTTCCTCAAGCTGCCGCCAGTTTTGATAATCTCCAGTTTGATGGTGTTGCTGCCAAGAGAGTGCCTTCGCATTAGATTGGACTTAAAGTGTTGATCACTTCTGTGCTGCTGCTTTACGTTCTCCAAGGTCTTGAAGAACATTTGCGCCTTCTCAAAACGCTCCTTGATTTTCGTCTTGATGGTGCCGTTTTCCGGTAGTTGATTTAGTTTGCGTTCCCAGTTTTCCTTAAGTGCAGTATTTTCTTTGGGTTCTTCAGATTTTACAGTTTTTTTCTTTCCTGGATTAAAACCTGAAGATAATTAAACATAAAAGTTTTATTTCTATACCCGTCAATTATAAACAATTTGTACAATTTTAACTTACCACTATCAAACAATCTGATTTTATCATGAATCGATCCGAAGAAATGCTTGGGTCTTCTCTCCTGCAACACCTCATGACTTCTAGTTTCCTTGGACATTGTTCTCTCCTCCAGTTTATGGATCAGACCTTTAGTAGAGGGCTTCAGCTGTTTGGAATATAAAACGTTTTTCACTTCCGGTTGAGCAAATTCCTTTAGAAACAATCCCCTGCGCTCCTTCACCGAAGGAAAATTGAGATCATCGAGGGAACCGTATTTATCGCGCAACACCCACGAATCGCTCCTCTGAATCCTTCTCTTATCGATGAAGTCCAGTGAGCGAAACTGTTGCGGATTATTTGCGCGTATTTCCTTCAAACTATACCGCTTCTCCAGCTTGGGCTTCTTCACCTGTAGCCTGCTCAGGCTATTGTATCTACGATCGTTATTTAGGTCAAAATTCAAGCTCACGCAGCTCGAATTTAGACTGGTGCTGGGGCTCGAGCTGATTTTGTGCCAGAACTCTTTACGCTTCATAAAACTCAAGCGCAGGTCTAGATTTTCATCGTCGGTTTTGCCATCGACCTGGGTTATTTGCAAAACGGGTATTTCAGGTTCATCGACGGTCTTCCATTTTCTGAGCTTACCCTTGCCAGTCGTTGCGGTTTCTTTGATGTTTTCGGAGGAAACATCGGAAACAATCTGGGGATTTCTTGGAAGGACTTCGGTTTCGGTATTTGGGACTAATACCGGGGAAGCTGTTTCCTCGATAGGGTTAGCAGATTTTGAAAATGTCGATTCGTTAGGTTTTGTGGTAAAGGTAATATCGCTGTTTGCTTTTATGGGAGGCTTTTGTAATATAGATATAGGCGTTTCTTTTTCAAAAGCTAAACGTTTCTCCTTGATATCTATAAAGTCTGGAAATGTAGATTCTTTGAGTTGAGACGTTGGTTCGTTATTAAAATTACCAACTTTCATCAAATCTGGGTTTAAGGAGCCAGCTAGCTCGTTATTTATTGAGGAATTCGTAATAACTTCATTTTTAGAAATCGATTCATTGTTTGAAACAATTGTCATCTTTTTTTGAGTACCCACAGAAATATTATGTTGGTATTGTTTTGATGGTGCTAGGTCAAGTTTTTTAATGTCTGGCGATTCACTGAGGCTAGAAAAATTATTTTCTTCACCTCTTGCAGTATTGATGTTTAACCTTAAACCCTTGCCTCGGTGAAGTATTGAAGGTTTTGGAATATTTGTTAATCTCTGAATTCGTTTTGAAACATTTGAAACATCTCCAGCAATTCTGTCAGAAGAGGGAACGTCTTTCTGTATTTGAATATTTGTGTTGATTGACTTTTTGATTATTGATGTATCATTTGAATCTAGTTGATTAGCAGATTTGTTATCAGAAGTTATTTTTTTATTCAGTATCGATTGTGGATTTTCAAAAATTAATTTAAGTGTAGAAGGTGGTGCAATTGTAGTTACATCTTGGTTATCTTTTGGTATTTCAATATTTTGAGGTGTAGATACATAGGTTTTCAAACTACCTTTTGTTTTAGAAGTTATTGGATGATTTAAATTTATAATTATGTTAGATTTATCATCAACGTCGTTATTATTATTTGTCGATTTCGATTCTGTCTTCACTGAAGAGTTTGAATCGTGCAATTTTATTGTAGGCTTTAATAAATTATCGGTGGATAATTTCAAATCATTCTTATTGATGGGAAGAAGATCGGGCTTTGGAGTTAAAGGCTTTAAAGTATTAATTTCCGTTGATACATTAGTACTATGAATTAAATCATTATTTTTAATTAACTGAGACTTATTACCATTTAAGAAATTATCAATATTTGCAGAAGGCTTTGCATCTTCATCAGAATTATTAAATGTAGAGTATTCTACATGAAGAGTTTTTATTGGTGTTATTTGTGTTTCTAAAGAAGAACCAGAAGATTTTTCCATTGAAGTATTATCACTTTTTGAATCACCACTTTCTGATAGAGTATTTCCATTATCAGTTATATTTTTTAAAGAGGAAGAGTCATCGGTATGATTTAGTTTTTGAAATATTTTTCTTACAGGTTTTGTAGGGCAAGTATGACCAACATTAATTATCTTTTCAGACACTTCTGGTTCATTTTTTAAAAGGGAAGACTCATCAGTATTATTTAGTTTTACATTCAATTCTGTCACACTTTTTGAAATTATAGAGTCATCAGTGTGAATTAATTCCGTTTTCATCGACGATTCTTCAGAATAGAGCTTTTGTTGCATGTCGCCTTTATTAGAATCTATGATTTTTTGAAAAACATCAATCTTCTTTGAAGCAGTAAAATTATTCACAGCGTCGTGAGTGGTTTCAACCATAACGACATCTCTTTTTTCTTCGGAAATTATTCGGTTTAAGCTTTCACAGTCTTTACTTTCAGTACCATCCGTCTCTTCATTCCTAAGCCCACTTTGATTTTCCAACTTAGCAATTCTATCCTTAATTTCTTGACCTTTAATGGAAGGTATTCGATCTCTAATATCTTGACTTTTAATCGTATGATTGTCAGTAACATTGGGAAACTTCAACTTATTCAACTCGCTTATCAAAACCTGTTTCATCGGAACCTCAACTTGTAACATAGCTTCTTTATTTTCCTCCACACCCTCATTTGGATCGTTAAGATTGTTCACCTCAGCATCATTATTATTATTTAAATCATCTCCAACAACCTTATCGTCATTATTTTTAATCGTAACGTAACAAATATCCTCCTCCATTGAAGTATTATTACTCGATTCACTCGAATTCTTAAAATCAGATACCTTCCTCTGCCTCCTCCAATGTTCCTTCTCCTCGTACTTCACGTAAACGTACTTACTATCAGGGCCAGTTTCGATTATCTTCGGAATCACGCGTTTCTTTGACTTCCCCTTACTTTCATCCTCGCTTAAATCATCCATAATCCCACTACGATTCTTTTCCACGTTAATGTTGTAGGGTGAACCAGCTATATGCTCCCCGTTTGTGGTCAGACATACCTCATACACTCCAGAATTTTTTGGTATGAACATAATTTTCGCGCGATTCTTCTCAATTTCGATTTTGATTTCGATATCACACGACGGCTCCCGGTTTTGTTTTTTACTGATCAAATTTTGAAAGTCGTCGGTTAGACTTTTCAAAAACGACCGGTTCTCTTCCTCCTCCTCAACCTTTTCATTCTTGCCGGTCCTCATCGTCTTGTAAAGTTCGACTAGGTCGTTTCCATAAAGAACGGACATTCCGTGGGAGTTGTACGGACCGCGGATGTTAATAAGGAGATTATCGGATTGTTGGCTTTGGCAATTCGGATAGATGTAGAGTACAGTTTTCCTGTATTGTTCTCCAGTTACCAGTCCCATACCGCGTGCTATGTAATGATTTGAGAAAGTGAGTTCTTCGTCGTGGGAAATTTTGGAAACGGCTTGTTGGACGCCGATCATGTACTCGATCAATGTTTTTTCGATTGCTGACGTTATAGTTTTCTGATTGAAGTCGGTTTCTGTGAAGACCTAAAAATGTATTAGTCATTAAAAAATACAATTTTGATTCGTTTATACAACTATGTTATTTCGTTGAAGTTTATATAATTAATTTGTACTTACAGGAATTACGCCTAGGTATTTATAAGCCAAAGCTTGTCCGTGTGTCGGTGGTTTCTTCCAGTGGCGGTGCGGGTTCGGACAAGCGCCCGGCACCACTGAATTGATAAGGGTGCAGAGTTGCGAACCATCTTTCCAAATCGTCTCCAGTCCTCCTTCCAGATAGGGCAAGTGGGTCATTGTCCATTTCAGGACCTTCTCCCGTTTGCTGAACGAAGGCCAAAATACTAAAAGTGAAGTGTAAATAAAAAATAAGACTTTTTTTGTACAAATATGTTTTTAAATAAGAACTCTTATTTAAAGTAATTTAAAGTTATTCAACTGTAATTGAAGTTCATTTAAGAACCTAATCATATCGATTTAACATTCAAGATCATCTAAGGTCATTCAAGGACATTTAAGGAAGTAGGAAGTGGGTTACATTCAAGGTCATTATTATTTATTATCGTAAAATTACAATTCAAAGTCACCCTACGGCAGTTTAATGATTTAATATTGTCTAGGGCAATCAAACGATAGTTCATTTTGAAATATTCAAGGTTATTCAATGAACATTCAAGGTAAATTAAGACCATATAATGGTTATAAAAATCATAAAAGTTATTAAAAGTTATCCAGCTATTGCAACGGCCATTCAAGGTTACATAAGGTTATTAAATGATCGTTCAAGATTATATAATTGAAGGGTCATTCAAGGTTAGTTAAGATCATTAAATAAATATATAAGGTCAAAGTAATTCAAGGTCAACCCATAACGTTTAAGGTTACTCAAAGTTATTCAAGGACAATTCAGGTAATAAAAAATCGTTTTATGTAATATAATGTTTAATAAAAATCACCCTAAATACAGATTTTACATAATTCGCATAACTTTATACTGCTTGAATTACCTTTCAATTTCAATTTCAATTCATTCATGGTGGTAAAATTAAAATTCAAAGTCGTCTATCGGTGATTTTATGATTTAATATTATTTATGAACATTAAGCGACTATTCAATTAGGGTTATTTAAGGTTATCGAATAATTATTCTAGATCATCCAACGATTAAACGATCTTCAAGGTTATTAAAAGTCATTAGGCAAATTTTTACTAAGTTATGCAACTGTCAGTCAAGGTTACTTAAGGTTATTAAACGACCATTAAAAGTGGTTCGATGCCCATTGACGTTTATAAAATATCTCTCGAGGTTATTTAGCGTAATTTAAGGCCATCCACCTATTTTATAAGTTTATCTAAACATCTTTAATTTAACGGTCATTCAAGGTTATTTATGGAAAGTGATCATAATGGTAATTTCATCCAACGACCATTCAAGGGTATTTAATATTGACTAAGGATTACTCAAGGTCATCGAACACTTATTGATGGAAAGTGATCATAATGGTAATTTCATCCAACGACCATTCAAGGGTATTTAATATTGACTAACGATTACTCAAGGTCATCGAACACTTAATCGGGGCTTAATAATAAATATTCCTAAAGGCCGTACAACGATTATTATGATTTAAACATCTTCAAGTCATCCAACGGCAATTGAAGGTTATTTGTGAAAAGTAAACGATCATAATGGTCATTCAAAGTCATCCAATGACCATTCAATTGCACTTGGTATTGTATAATGATTACTCAAGGTCACACACGATTAAAAATCAAGGAATAATAATAATTACTATGTAAAGACATCTAACGATTTTTAAAGCACATCTAAAGATCTTCAAATCATCCAACTGAAATTTATTGGAAAGACCATAATGACCATTTAATCTCGTCTAACGATTACTCGAGGTCATCGAACATTGAGTAAAAGAAACAAGAGCATAATAATTATTATTCTTTAAGGTCATCGAATTATAATTTAAGATCATCTAAATATTTTCAAGTCATCTAACGGCCATTAAAAATTATTTATGTAAAGTAAACGATCATAATGGCCATTGAAGGTTATTTAAGGTCATCTAACATCCATTCAAAGGAATTTAATATTTTCTAATGATTAGTCAAGGCCATCCAACACATAACAAAAAATTAGAGCATAATAATAATTATATATGCAATGACGATTATTCAAAATTATCTTGACATCTTCAAGTCATCCAACATCATTCAAGTTTATTTATGGAAAGTTAACGATAATAATGGCCATTCAAGGTTTACTCAATATCATCCAACACTCAATATAATAATAATTACTATTTAAGGTCATCCAATCATTATCCAAGAACATCTTCAAGTCACCCAACGGTCATTCAAGTTTATATATTGAAAGTATACGATCATAATAGTCATACTATTAAAGTCATTTAACGTCCATTCAAAGGCATTTGATATTTTATAACTATTACTCAAGGTCATCCAACACCTACTTAAAAATCATGACATAATAATAATTATTCTTTATTCCAATGATTTTATTCAAGATAATAATGGTCATTCAAAGTTTTTTTAAGGTTATTCAATGGCATTTTTATTTTTTAACTATTCAAGGTCATCCAACATTCAATAAAAAATCATAATGATAATTAGGATGATAAAGTGATCCAAGAGAATCTAAACATTTTCAAGTTATCTAATGGCACTTAAAGGTTATTTCTGGAAAGTCAACCATCACAATGGCCATCCAAGGTCATGCAATGACCATTTAAGAACATTTAATATTATTTAATGTTTACTCAAGGTCATCTAAATCCCCAGCAAGGTTTAAAAATTATTATTTAAGGTTATTTAACGATTTTTCATTTTATTTATTGAAAGTAAACGATCATATTGGTCATTAAAGGCGCTTTAAGGTCATCCAACGTTCAATCAAGGGCATTTAATATTGTATAATGCTTACACAAGGTCATTAAACACCCAATTAAAAATAAGGGGTTAATAAGAATTACTACTTAAAGGACTATTAATTTTTCAATATCATGTTAAGATCTTAAGTCATCAAACGATCATTCAAGGTTAACTATGGACAGTAAATGATCATAATGGTCATTCAAAGTTCTTCCAGATCATTAAAGGGCATTTAATATTTTCGAAGGATTACTCATTGTCATCCAACACTCAATAAAAAATCAGGGCAAAATGATAATTATTATTTAAGGTCATCCATAGATTTTTCAAGATTATATAAACATCTTTAAGTCATATAACGACAATGAAAGGTTATTTCTGAAAAATTAACGAACATTATAGCCATTCAAGGTTCTTTAAGGTCACCTAATAACCATTTTAGAATATTTATTATTATCTAATGGTTACTCGTCATCTAAGTCTTAATGAAGGTTTAATAATGATTATTATTTAGGGTTATTTATTAATTGTAAACGATCACAATGGTCGTTCAAGGTTTTTCGTTTTATTAGGATTATTCAAGGTCACCCAACACTTAATTAAAGATCAGGACATAATAATAATTATTATTCTTTCATCCAATGATTATTCAAGGACATATAAATATCTTTAAGTTGCCCAAAGGTCATTAAAGGCTAATTATGGAAAGTAAAAGATCATATTGGTTATTCAAAGTTTTTTTTAAGGTTTATTCAAGGATATTTAATATTTTCAGCGATTGTTCAAGGTCATCCAACATTCAATATATATCACGTCCTAATGATAATTATCACTTAAAGTCATTCAAGAGAATCTAAACATCTTCAAGTCATCTAACGGCACTTAAAAGTTATTTCTGAAGGTCATCCAACTCTCAATCAAGGTATAATATTAATTGTTATTTAAGGTCATTTTACGATTTTTCAAGATCGATGAAGATGTTATTCAGGTCATCTAACGGTCATTCAATGTTATTTAATTGAAGTAAACGATCATATTGGTCATTCAAGGGTTTTTAAGATCATGTAAATGTGAATTAAACGATAAAATTGTCATTCAAAGTTAAGGTCATTCATGGGCATTTAATATTTTCCAAGGATTACACAATGTCATCCAACACTCAATAAAAAAAATCAGGGCATAATGATAACCATTATTAAAGGTCATCCAATGATTTTTCAAGATCATCTAAACATCTACAAGTCATCAATTAAAGGTTATTTCTGAAAAGTTAACGATTTTAATAGGCATTCAAGGTATAATAATAATGATTGCTTAAGGTTATGTATTAAAAGTTAACGATCACAATGGCCGTGTAAGGTTTTTTAAGGTCATCCAACGTTCATTCAAGGGCATTTAATATTTTCCAATGATTACTAAATATTATAATAATATAATAATAATTACTATTTAAAATCATCTAACGATTTTTCAAGATTAACTAAAGATTTTCAAGTCATCCAACAGTTATTCCAGGTTAATTATGGACAGTAAACGATCACAATGGTCATTCAAAGTTCTTTAAGGTCATTTAAGAGCATTTAATATTGTATAAGGATTACCCAAGATCATCCAACTCCCAATTAAAAATTATAAGATAATAATAATAACGATATTTGAAGATCATTTAAGTTATACAAATATCAGTCTAGGTTATTTATGGAAAAGAAACGATCATAATTGTCATTAAGGGTTCTTTAAGATCATCCAATGACCACTCGAGGGCATTTGAGATTATATAACAAATACTCAAGGTCATCCGACACCCAATTTTACAAGATCATCTTAAGATCTTTAAGTCATCCAACGGTAATTCAAGGTTAATTATAGAAAGTAAACGATCATAATGGTTATTTAAGGTTCCTTGAGGTCGTTCGCATTTAATATTGTCGAACAATTACGCAAGGTCATTCCACACTCAATAAAAAAATCAGGGTATAATATTAATTATTTTTTAAGGTCATCCGACCATTTGATATCGTTTAACTATTGCTCAAAGTCATCCAATGGTCAATCTACTATCACTTAGGGGAAAGAGTGATCATTTCAAGTTATCCAGGGATTATTAATATCATTAAATGATCTTTAAGGTTATTGTAGGTCATTAAAATATCGTTTATTTATGGTAAATTATTAAACGACCATTCAAGATTCATAAAATAATTATTTAATGTTATTCAAACATTATCTTTAAGGTGATCCAACGATCTTTCAAAGTAATTAAAGTTAGTAAACAATCGTTTAAAGTGAGTCAATCATCGTTCAGCTTTATATAATGATCATTAAATGTTCTTTAAAGTCGTTTAAGGTTATCCAATGACCATTAAGAGGCATTTGATGTTATATAACGATTACTCAAGGTTATTTTATGGTTTTTTATTGTCAATCAATGGGCACTCAAGATATCGAACGGTTATAGAAGGTTATTTAAGGTAAACCAAAGATCATTGAATGACCTTCAATGTTATATAAAATCATCCAACCATTATTCAATTATCAATAAAGATAATGTGATGATGGTTCAAAATCATATAACGGTTATTTAAGGTAATCTAAGGTTATCTAAAGAAATTTAAAGGGTATTTTATGTTCTCTAATGATTATTATTTTTATTATTATAATTGGTATTATAACTCCGAATATATAAAATTATTTGTATTATTTAACTTATCTGATTTATTTTATTGGCAATATTTAATGATACTGATCACGCATTTGTATTTTTATGCGAATAGTAGTAGAACATGCAGATTATATTTTATTGTGAATAACTTACGCATAAATGATTTTTTTCGCGCGATCTTCTCACTTCCTTCTCGAGTGCACTTATTTAAAAACATAAACATAATTTTCTCCACATCCAGTACTCATGTATATGTATGAATATGTGTGTGTGTGTGTGTCTATTGATTAATGTGTCCTGATGTTGAGGAAAAACTGTCCGGTTTCCGGCCTGATAAATTTCCGGTCCCGGCATTTTTGCGGAGACGGTCCGGTAATAAATTAGCGGGATCCGGGCGAGTGGAGATTTTCCGAGGCGCAAAAAATGCCACGACCCGAATGGATGGACAAGGCGGAAATCGTGACGGGATGATGCACATCAAACCCTCTCCCCACCCCGAAACGTCGCGTGGCAAATTATTTCGAAATTAATTTCAACGGGGGAAACGAGCGGGGCGGGGCGCGAGCTGCAAAATCGGAAATTGTCGGTGCTCGCTCGACATCGAAATTAAGTTTAAATCGATTTGAGCAGTGGATTAAAATTAGTTATAAGTAAAAATTCTACACAAATAATCATACGATAGATTTTTGTTAATAGATATTGTTAATCATAATTATTATGCTGAAAAAAAATGAATATTTTATATAATCGAGTATAAATATACGATGTAGAGTATTATATTTCTAAAGTTTGCTATTTTTATTTTACTTTTGTTATTATTAGGAAGTACATAAGATGAAAATTCAAGTACGGTGGACGGAAATTGTTCATTGGAAAAAAGGCTTTATCTAGAGGAAAATGATGTTAGGATCCACAGTCGAGGGAGGAACGAAAACAACCGAAAATGCAAATTGGAAATTGGGTGCGACCTTTTACGATGAAACGATCCTTCCGTTTTTTAAACATTGTACAAATACACGAAACAGAAAGATGGGATATTTTCAATATAAACAAACCTTAGATTGAAATGTATAATTTACCCGAAAATAACAAACTTCTGATGATGAGGATGGTACAATCATTATAATCGTTTTAATCTTACCAATGTACTAATTCAGGTGATATTTACTTCTTTGATATATTGAATTATTGCGCTTTAATGTATTTAATTTGAACTAGTATGATAGAAAAATTGAAATAAATTCTTTAGCTCTACAATTATATCACTAGTTTTCGTTATGTTTATTCGGGAATTTGTGTGTGAGTGTGTTTGTCTGGAGAAGATTGAGTGAAATTGCTGGAAGTAGTGAATGTGTGCTGTAGGATCATTACGGTTGTCGGTAAAGGGGTCCCGCAGGAGGGCAGCGCAGGACAGGCAAGACCGGTAACGGGGAACCCCCTCGGGCTGGGCGCAATGTAAGATCGTAAAACGGGGCATCACGGAGTCCGTCCGAGCCTTAAAAATAAATTATCCAACGGGGTTTACTACGGCTGTGATAGATGTGCCGGCATTCCGGAGACACGGAGCAACACTCGTTAAGGGCTCGACGTAAATTTTTCATTTACCAGGTCTCAGCTAAATTTAGTATGATGCCCTATGTAAACGTGGATTTATCCCCTCATTCATATTGTAGGGATCAATAAAGGTTGTGCCTATATGAGTTCCTTCTCTTCTTCTTTTTTTTGCCTTGCCATACTACATGTATGAGGATGAACGTTATTATTTAAAAAGAAAAATTTAATAACATTTCGAGCGCAAAGGGGGTTTTCATTACGCCGGATTTAATATCCCTCGACGTCAATAAAAAGTCAATGCAATTTTTATTCTTGTTTACGGACCCTCGCGACCGCATCCCGTAGATATTTTACGTGTAAGCCGATTATGGAAAAATCGTCGCCGCAATATTCAAAATTATGATCTCCAATAATAAAAACATGAAAAATATACTAATATTTTACAATAGAATCGTAGAAAAATGTAATTAAGTACTTATAAATGTATATCGTTAATTATTACCTGATAAACATGCCTTGTCCAGGTGCAGGAGAATCTTGGAGAGGATTATCTTACGGCCCCAGAGGACTCCGGCGATGGCCAAGGGCAGAAGCACGTGTATGGCCACGGCCAGCCCCTCACCCCATGCTTGCTGATTTTCTTCGTCTGGACGCTCACTGGTGGCTTCTTTAACCAGAAAATCCTCTGGAATTAATAACACCCTTATTAATATTCTATAATGTTATTCTATAAGTACATATAGATAAGGTATAATGGGAAAGTAGTATAGGTTTGTACCGTGCGGAGCGCTGGCGAATAGCCGCCGGATGTGTGCTAACATGTTCAGTTGTTTTTCAGCTGTATGCAAAGTAACGTCTTGCTGGTATTAAGAATGCTATTTATGCGAGTGTTTGTAATGTCAAGAAAATAAACAACGCCGGCAGTTAGGTCTATGATTAGATTTCTCAATGCAAGAACTGAGCGACCTTGCGATATTCATCGTCAATTTAATGATTTAATTTTAACTTAGGAAGAGAACATCCATGAGGATGAGGGATCGGGACGGACGAACTTTCAACCATCTACCCTATATTCTAGACTTTGTTTCTTCAGATTATCATCTGTTTACAAAACTCAAGGACTTTTTGGCAGGAAAGAAATATTACGTATCTCAATACACTGGCGGACCAGGAATATCAAGCTAGGATACAAACACTTGTCACACGTTACGACAAATGCTTAAATTTGCGACTTGACTATGCAGAAAAGTAGTTTAAGGTATGTTCTGTACAAATAAAACGTTAATATTTGTTAATATATATTCTAATTTTTCATATTCCCAAACGGTGACTACATTCTGGATAGCCTTCGTATAATTAATATCTGTAAACATTTTTAATTAGGATTGATATCAGTTTTTTTTACAAAGTTATTAAATTTTCAATTCACACACAAATACACAATATTGGCCGCCTTATCGATTGCTACCCTTAAATATTCACGCGATTTCATCGTTGGTTCTTTTTTCTTCTCCCGGAAGTGGGGATGGGGGAGGTAGTAAAGAGAAGACCTGGCTGCATTATTTACATAAAATCCACAACTATACGGTCCGTCGTAAAAAAGTTTTATTATCTCCAGGAAGGAGCGGCGACGTCGGCGGGAGGAAGACAGAGGGGCGAAGTTCGATACAAAGGGTCTCGAAAATATGCCGCCCTGAAAGAACTCCAATTATCCTCGGGGAAACTTCATAATAGGAGTTTAATTTTTGAAACGTCGCTCGTTTGTTTAATAAAATCGCGCACGCGGGATCGCAAAGTTTCCGCACGCCTTCTTTTCTGCTGCACCCTTTCCCTTCTCGTCCAGATAACGATTGGTTATCATATTTATTGGGCGATAAAGATTCGCCCGAAGGTGTATGATTAGATAAAAATATAATTATGATAAATTGCTCCATTTAATATTTAAAATGATTAGCCAAGTAAAAAATCATGTACCTTACTATTGTGATTGATCACAGATTAATTATTTAAATAAAAATCTATCCTATTTTCGGATTTACTTATCCTCATCTACAATCATAAACAGATATTTCAGAGAAATATAGAAGAAAGTATAATAATAGTTCTGGAATTCTCAAACAAAACTGAATATTCGAATGAAACATTTTAAAACCAATAAAGAAAATTGTTGCAATTTGGAAGAAACATTCCAAAAATCTTTCGATTAAATAAAAGCACGAATGAAAAAAATTGGAAAATTTATTGTACATAACTTATTAGAATATTCTAAAAATTTTGATCTAAAATTAAAAAATTTTAAAGATATTTTCTATTATTAAAAAGTGAAACTTAAACATAAATTTCAAAAATAAATAATAAGACAAGAAAGAAGTGGTTGAAAGTAATCCGAAAAATTTAAAAGTAGGTAAAAATCAAATTTTGAAAAGTTCTAAAATTTTGGAAGAAAGAGAAAATTATATATCCTTCAAAGGAAATTTTATAAAACTGGAAGAAAATTTTGAACTTCTTACAACTTTTCAAGGAAAAAAAGTCTAGAAATATAAAAAATATTTTTAAACTGTAAAGATAAATTCAAAAACACATTTGATAAGACAAAGGAGGAAACTGAAATGAATACGTAAAATTTTAGAAATACGTAAGTTTTTTTTTTGAAAATTTGACAATTGGAAGGGAGAGCAAATCTTTTTGTAAACTGACCAACCCATATATAATATTCTTTTTGGAAATAAATGTATTGATTGATTGATTTTAACCCCTAAATGTAATCTAAAAGAAAATTTCCTCAAAAACTTTTGATTTTTGAAGAAAATTATTCCAATTAAAAAAATAAATAATATCAACAAGTTTAAATACAAATCCCAAGAAATAAATGATTGAAAATAATCTGAAAATTTGTAAGCGAGAAAGAAAATTCTGGAGCCATAAAAGGAAACTCCAGAAATCCAAAAGAAACATTATTGTAATTTTAAATTCTTCTAAACTTCATTTATATACACTTTAACTTAAACTTAAAACCTTGGAAAATTCTAGAAGCTTGAAGAGATTTTTTTTAGTAAATTCTAAAACCATCGAGAACATGAAATCTATATGTAAGAAAAAGGCTAGAAAAATCTTTATATTCAGAAGATTTATTCCAACAAAACTCAAATTAGACTTGGAAAATAAATTACAAGATATCGAAATTAGAAATGGCGAAAAAAATTTTAATTTAAAAATCTAAGGAACTAGAAGGATTTTTTTAGTAAATTGTACTACTGAAAATACTCTGGAAATCTATATGAAAATTTGTTGAAAAACTATAAAAGTGACTCAAAATTTAAAAGAATAATTCTAACAAAAGAGTAATATAGCAAAGAAAATGAAAAAAGATGATCGATGTTTTGAAGAAAATAAATTAGAAAATTTCAAGATTAAACTACTACAAAATTATAAAACTTCTTCAATAAAATTATCCTATTATCTCCTATACGCAGACGATACTGCCCTAGTAGTACACGCCCCTACCCTACAAAAAGCACTTACCACACTGCAAGGTTTGATCGACACCATACAGCTATGGTTTGCAAAAGTAACTATTAATCCTAATAAATCCCAGCTCCTAATCCCTTTTCATCGACCACAGAATTCTTCTTTACACATAACCATTAATAATCATCCTATTTTACAATCCCCTTCATGCAAATACCTTGGTATAACATTTGATCCCAAATTAACCTTTAAAATACACGCCCAAAACCTTAAAGTGAGTGTCAAGAAGAGAGCTCGGCACTTCAGAAGCTTATGAGAACCAAGGCATATCAACGAAAACAGCAGTACATATTTATAAAATGATTCGCCGACCTCTTCTTGACTACGTCGCTATCCTTTTCTATAAACCCCATCCTACCGCTCTTAAAAGTATTCAGGTATCGGAACAATCAGCCTTTCGCACGCTTACAAAAATTAGACATCCCCTTAACCCCATTAATAATCCATCTAACACCCTCCTGTACCACTTAGCCAATCTAACTCCTATTGAACAACGTCTCAAACTCAAAAATTCGCCACTAACCTTCACAATATTGATATCCTTAGCCACATGTGTATCCCTCGTAATCCTTTAATAACACCCCGATACAAATATCCTCAAATCACCATTCATCAGTTCATCTCTGGATTTCACAACGACATTAGTGAGCATGACGTTTAAAGAACAACCGACAGTTAATTCCGTTAGACATTAGCAATCATGACGTTTGTAAGACAGATAACTCCAGGCTGAAAGACCGCGGGTCGATAGCCTTTGACGAAAAAAAAAAATGTATCATTGTCATATTGTTAATTACATGTAAATTTATTTCCGTTTTTCTGTAAATAAAGATGTTGGTATATATAGAGAAATTTGAAAGAAAAATTGTTAAAACACTTCGTAGCTATTAAAAATTTTCTTCAATTACCAAAAATTATGATTAGATAAATATCTGCAAAATTGATTTGTTTGTTTATTTAAAATAAATTACAATGAACTTGGAAAATTTAAGAAGCTTAGAAGAGATTTTTTATTTCAGAAAATTTTTTAATTCAACAAATTCTGTAAATCAGTGAAAATTGACTAAAAAACTATAATAGCCTTTAGAATGTTTACTCACAAAACATATAAGAATTGGTGGGGCAAAAGAAAAAAATTATTAAAATCTGGAAGAATATTTTTGGTATTCTGAGAAAATAATGATTAGATAAGAAATAGAAATAAATTAAAAAATCTAAGAAATTCTAGAGGTTTAAAAAAGCTAGATAATTCTAGAAATACTTAAGAGAAAACTAGAAAATCCCAGAGCCTTAGAAAAATAAACATCTAGAAATATATTTTTTATAAAATTTTGGAACGAAGAATATTCTTGCAATTTAAAAATTCAATTTTTAGAATATCTTTAAAATCTTCGAATGTAAAGAATAAAATCTAAAATGTAGAAATCTTCAAATCTGGATCAAAAATTATGGAATTTGAAAGAAATATTCTAAGAAAACTCAGATAAAGAAAAGAAATAAATGGTAGGAAAATGTTATAAGTCCTAGGAACTAATATGTGGTAAAGAAATAACTGGTATAAAAAATAAAACTTAAAAACTGAGTAAAAATTTTATGTAAAGTTCTAAAAAAGAGAGGAAATATTCCAGAATCATAGAATGAAACTGGTAGAATATTTGCTGGAGATAAAAAAAAACTTTACAACTTTTGAAGAAAATTATTCCAATTAAAAAAAACTAAATTACAAGAAAATTTCAATAACAAATCAAAATAAAATCAAGAAGCTTGGAGGAGATATTTTGGTAAATTCTAAAATACTGTAATTCTGTATGGAATTTGTTGGAGAGTCTCTAAATTTAGGAGATTAATTAAAAAAAACCTAATTAAACAAATAGATGAATGGCAGAGAAAATTTTAAAAATCTAGAAGAGAAATTACTAGAAAGCTCTATAACTCTCTAGTAATTATATAGAAATTTAGAATGCTAGAAACTATCAAAAAATTCTTTAATTATGATATTATTTTTTTAAATAATAAGTATAGAATATTCTAAGAAAATAATGATTTAAATTTTAGAATCCTTTATGAAAATGCAACGGTTTTAAAATTTTCAGGAAAATATTTTCTAAATTTGTAGAATTTTAAGTTTGTTTAAATTTTTCAATCCTTAGAGAACAAATATAATAGCATTTTTTAGGATTTTTTTCTAGATTTCAAGCATAAAATTTTAGAATCTTGAAAGTTCTGGAAATTTTTGAAAAATAAAATGAAAAATGGGAGAAATTTCTCATTTTATTTTATCAGAATTTTTCAAAAAATTCGCCATTTTTTCCGAACTTCTAAAATTTGCATGTAATTATTTTTTTTAATTTTGGAAAGGTCCCAATAACAAAGTTAATATTTCTAAAAAAAATAGAGTAAAGGTGATGAGTGTAAAAATATACAGGGTGAGTTTTTGATGATCTCTATGGGAATCTCGGAAACTATAAGAGATAGAAAAACGGTTAAATATGGAAATGTGTTGTTTTAACCATTTTTCTATCTCTTCAAGTTTTCGAGATTCCCATAGAGAACATCTAAAAAACTCACCCTGTTTGTATATCAACATCACGGTACAAACATTTTTACTAGAAAACGATTTTTTTATATGAAAAATTTTAATTGTAAATTGAATTTTTTCTATTAAAATTTTGGTTTGTGATATAATTATTAAAGGGTGGTATAGTAGTCACCCACCCACCCTACATACACATTTAAATTAAAACTGACGCATTGTGTTAATGATAATTAACTTCTGTTGTAACATTGAAGTCGATATTTGTGGAAAATAGTATAGTAAGGGTAATTAAGGTAAAAAAATATGTAAGATTTGTGGGTATCCACTATCCCATCCTGCAATCCCAGCACCATACTCCAAAATATTACTAGAAATTCTTACTGGATTGATGAGGCTGTTACTTGTTGAAACTCCATATCACTTAATAAAATGCTGTCACGATATATGGTTTAAAAACGTTGTTATTATTCTACTGTAGAATACTATTCTATTGTAGAATTATAAAAACGCTTTTCAAACCATATACTGTGTCAGTATTTTCTTAAGTAGAAATTCTTTTTTATAGAATTTTTTAAATTTAATTACAAATTAGTCTTTTTCAACAATTTTATCCAATAAAACATTCGTTTACGATATAATTATTAGAGAGTGGGATAGTTTGCATCCACCCACCCTTCACATACACTAAAACACTTTAAACTAAATCGTAAAAACAAGGCCATTATCAAACGTACAGTAAAATTACAAAATAACTTAGGCGGTATTTATACAGGGCGGATTAGAAGCGGTGTACAGCGAACAGGTAATATAATTTATATTAAAATTAAATTAATATTTATATATTCATCCACCTTTAAAGCAACTATGTAAATTATATTACCTGTTCGCTGTACACCGCTTCTAATCCGCCCTGTATAAATACCGCCTAAGTTATTTTGTAATTTTACTGTACGTTTGATAATGGCCTTGTAAGGTTGAAACTATAGTTACGAAATAAATTCCTTGTGTGATATTAACAAAGTAAATTTTAATTATCATTTGATAAAGTTCCTGATTCACTGTTATTTTTGGAAAATTGTATAGTAAGGGTGATGATATGTTATAGTTATATTTAAACAATCTAAAATACATTTTATCATTTATTAGTTTATTCAACAGAAATAATTTCATTCAAATTATTTTTGCTTTGATAGTTTTACTATTCGTAACAAGCAAATTAATTTTGTTTTATTTATGTCTGTCGAGGTATTAGCCAGAGAATTAATTGTTTCAAATTAATTTGTTTTGTAGGCTTAGTAAGACTCACTGTTGTAGATTCAAGAAATGTTTTCGTATTTTTAAATTCATTATTTAATTTTCTACAACGAACTAAAGGATTTTAATACATTATATTATTAATATTCTTTTGTTTATTATTTAGAACAAGATTTTTTTAGCAATTATATTTCCATTTTTAAAAATTGTCAATTTAATTTTTCTTAATTTTTTTTGTCTAAAAACTCTAGAATTTTCCAGATGTTTATACGTTTAAAAAATGTAAATTAGAAGACACTCACCCATCTTAAATATATTGAATAACTTATTTTTTTAAATAATTAACGAGCGTTTGTGACTTATGTGAAAAATATATATAGGGTTTACGAAGATACATGATTGAGTAACATCCGGTTTGATGGATGAACGAGAAAAATGATGGAAAAGCAGGAAGAAAAAAACCGATATGTAAAAATACCGGTGGTGAATTGAGACATGCACATGGAAGAGAAAAGAAGAAGTAAATCGATCATGTGTAAAACCATGGACGTACTAGAAGAAAGAATTGGGAAGAAGAAGAAACTTATGTGAAAAATATATGAAGGGTGGGTGGGTGTCCTCTATCCCACCCTGGAATCTTTAAAAAATATATGAAAGTTTTATTGAATATTTAATGGATTAAAAACAGTGTTATCTGGATTTAAAAGAAATATATGAATGTGTTAAAATTTAGTTTTTGTTTGACCCTTGTGTATATTTTATAGATTGGAGAGTAGAATAGATGAACCATTCATGCCACCCTTAAGAAAAAGTAGGAAGAGAAAACCGATATGTCAAAATATTGGTGGTGAATTGAGACATGTACATGGAAGAAAGAAGAATGAAGAAGAAGTAAATCGATCATGTCCAAAATCGGTGGTGCACTGAGTAGCTACCGATGCATGGGCGTACTAGAAGAAAGAAATGGGAAAAGGAAGATAATTGATATGTAGGGAACACTAGTGGTAGATTGGTTTCGTATTCGTTACCACAAGCAAAAAGATCCAAGAGCGAAAAGAGAAAGGGAAGAACGAGTAAGCTCAAGAAGCTAACGGTGGATTGAGTAGGTTTTGGTAGCGGTACGAGAAGTAAGAGGAATGATACTAGGTAAGTAATTATTGTAAGGACGAAATAATCACGGATTTCTTACCACTGTGTACCTAAATCCTGGAAGGGTAAACATAGGTTAAGTTTGAATTAGTTTTAATGTAAATTGCAGTAAATAAATAAAACAAACATGGAGAAAGATAAGAGAAAAAATGGTGATGTGGCTATCATAGTACTTTCCCTATATAATTTTCTAGAATTATTTCTGATATAAATTTCATGTAATTCCTATAGTTTATTAGTAATTGGCAAAAAATGTTAAAATTTTCAATTTTTGTTTTTTTTTCTCGAAATTTAAAAATTTTATGAAAAATATGTTTAAATAAAACGTATTTATCTTCTAATTCCCTTTAACTTTTGTTTGAAAAGTTTTGTAATATTTTTTATATTATTCTTTATTCTTTATTCTTTATTGGCTTCGTTTTCCCGGCTAACATTAAATAAATATATACATAAAATAAAATCATACAAAAATTTTGGCCGCAGAAATCACTGGCGGAGTTCACTGCTTTTCAATGATCTTCCACTCGACCATGTCCTTCCACACACAAGTGATGGCTCTTGGATGCTTCTGGATTTATTCTTGGTTTTCTAATTCAGCAAATATGCTGTATTTTGTTCCTTTTATAAAGGAAATTCTAGACATTACTCTAAAAATGTCATTAACTCATTAACAAAAATATTACAAAAAAAACGGTCTGAAGTAAACACCCACTTCCGGTTTATAAATGTTTACCAAAAACTTTTCAGTTCCAGTTTTTAACGATAATACCTTAAGTTTAAAGTTTCATCTCAATCGGATCATTCGTGTTTGAGATACAGTGCCCACGGACAGACAGACAGACAGACAGACAGACACACACACAGACACAATTTTTTTCCAGAAATTAGTGTAATGGACTCAGGGCATCTCAAAACGGACATTTCCGCAAAAAAATCACGAAAACAATACTTCCTCTATATATACTTCGTATATAGGGAAAGTAAAAACAACATCGTGATAAAGGGACATAATATATATAAGGGAAGAGACCATAAAGGCTGGATTAGAGAAGTTCTGCAAGGAAACACTACAAGTAGAAGTTAAAGTAGTCAAGGCCAATAAATTGGAAAAAGGAAAAGGAGTAGAGATGATAATAGCGGAAATTGAATTAAGAGAGTAAAAAGAAGAAGTAATGAAAGCCAAGAGCTATAAATTGAAAAACTCTAAAATTTTTATAGACAACGATATGATCGCAACAGAGAGAGAAGTGCAAAGACAAATTAGAAGCATAGCCAGAGAGGAAAGAGACAAAGGGGACAGAATAAGAGTAGGCTACAGGAAAATATTTTAATAAATTGGGAACAATTAAACTGGAATGAGCAGGAGAAGGGTCTAGTAGCGGGGAGCCACGTAAATAGACCAAAAAAAACTAGATGTAAATAAAATAAGAAAAGCCCAAACAGAAATCGAAAGAAATGCAGGAGACACGATACGTAGGAAAAATAATAAAATGATAAAGACAGAATATGGAAAATAGCAACTTCGAATGTAAGGAGTATACATGGCAAAGAGGAAGAGCTGAAAAAGGAGTTTAAAAGAATGAATGCAGAGATACTCGCAATAACACATACAAAAAGAAAAGGAAAAGAATGTGCTCAACCAATAACAAACTCAAAATAATATATAGTGGGATAAACAAGGATAACAGGGCAGCCGAAGGAGTAGGTTGTATTATACACAGAGACAGAGACACACTAAACATTGCAAGAAATATCGTCAAGAATATTAACAGTAACATTAAAAGGAAACAACAGAGTCAAAACAATAATTATAGTATATGGACCAAATGAAGACGATTCAGCGATCAACAAAGAAGCTTTCTGGGAACAACTCAACGAAACAACCGAAGCGGCCTCCGGAGAAGTATATATAGCAGGAGATTTTAATAGCAAAATCGGCAAAGTGGTAAAAAACACCGATACGATGAGAGGAAGATATGGGGAAGACGTAATTAACGATAATGTGAGAAGAATTCTAGATTATTGTAGAACGAACAATTTAGTAGTAGCGAATACATTATTCAAACACAAGGAGATACACAAATACACCAGGGAATTTGTAAGTAGGAACGAAAAATCTATAATCGACTATGTAGTGATATAATAAAGAAGAAAAGCAAAATAATAGATACGCGAGTAAAAAAAGCTTCGAAATAGGAAGTGATCACTATCTAATAGTAACTACACTTAAGGAAGACTACCAAGACAAAGAAAAAAAAACCGCGACCAACTACAGCAATAAACTACAATAAGATAAGATCATAGAAACTAACAGATAAAGAAACGGCAATACAATATACGGAGAAAGTAGAGAATAAACTAGCAGTGGTAAAATGAAACGACAATGTAGAGGAAATGTGGAATAACTTAAAAAGAAGTATGTTTGAGCAGGCACAAGATACTTGCGGGGTTAAGAAGAGTACAAACAAGAAACAATAGATAGCCTGATGGTTAGTGGACATACATGAAAAGATAAAAGAAAAGAAAAAAGTATGGCAAAGCTACTTAAATGAAAAATACAATAATAACTATGAAATATACAAAGGAAAGAGGAAAATAGTAAAAGACGAGGTCAGAATAACAAAGACCAGGGATTGGAAAAAATTCGGTCAGACAATGGAGGAAAACGCAAAGGAAAACCAAAAGTTATTCTACAAAATCATAAAAGGATTCAGGAAAGAAAAGGACAAGAAGCGAGATACATACAAGACAAACACGGAAGAATGCTGAAGGAAAAGGAAGAATTAATTGAAAGATGGAAATAATATTTTGAAGACTTACTAGATACAAATAACGACAAGAAGCAAGTGACAAGAAACTGTGACAAGAGTAACATAGAAACAGTAACGGAGATTATAAACGAAAATAAAATACTGGAAATAATAAGGGAACTGAAAATAGGTAAAGATAAACTACTAAAATGACTGAACAAAATATGGAAGACAAATAACAACAGCGCTAATTGTTCCAATATACATAAAAGGTGACAAGACGAAATGCACCAACTATAGAGGTATAACACTAAGAAGCATAGGAATGAAAATATTAGAAAAAAGAATCAACAAGAGCATAATAGCAAAAACAGAACAGATGCTAGGAGAATCACAATGCGGTTTTAGGAAAGGAAAATCCACATAAAACAACATTTATACAATAAAACAAACTAGAAAAAGCGTTTGAGATGATACCAAGAAAGTAGCTGTGGAGAATATTTGACAAAAGAGGTATAGAAAACAAGACAGTCAAATTAATACAGAACATATACAACAACAGTAATCCAATAATATAGCAGGGACAAATATCAAGAACATTCAAGACAAATAATGGACTATGACAAGGAGGAGGACTAAGCCCAACACTATTCAATATATATATGGATGAAATAATGAAGAGTATGGAAACAGAAATCATAAAAACAAACATAGGGTACAAAAATATGCAAGTGGTCAAAATATCAAAAGGAGCATACGCGGACGATATTGTAGTAATAACAGAAAATGAAAGGATAATTCACCACAATAGATAATAAACATCTAAAGAAATACAACATAAGAATGAACTACAACAAAACAAAGGTAATGATAGTAGAAAAACGGAAAGAACACATAAATATATAGATGGAACAAAATATAATAAAACAAGTGGAGCAATTCAAATATCTAGGAGTAGAAATCACAAAAGATGGGAAAATAAAAGGCGAATTAAGTAACATAATAAACAACACAATGAAAATGTACTATGCCTTAATAACATACTTAATAACAAGAAAGAGATAAGTAGAAAGACAAAAATGAGTATATACAAAACAATTTACAGACATATTCTGACATATTGAAGTGAGATGTGGAAGCTAAAAAAGAGAGATAAAAGTAGACTACATGCAATATATATGAAATATCTGAGAAGAATAAAACAAGTAACGAGAAGACACAGAAAAATAAATAAAGTTATAAGAGAAGAACTGGAAATTAAAACATTAGATCGGCTTATAGAAAAGAAACAGCTTAGCTGGTTGGGACACCTAATCAGGATGGAGAGCACAAATCAAACAAAATCAATTTGGGAAGCAAGAACAGGAAACAAAAGAGAAAGAGGACGACCAAGAGAAAACTGGAACAACAAAATAGAAGAAATAATGAACAAAAGAGGAAGACAGCGAACAAGTAAAGGAATTGGGGAAGAAAATAGTGGAAAGAGTTCGCAAATAAATAAAATGAAAGTCATGTAATAAAGTAATGTAAATTGCACAGCCTACATCGAAAGGTAAATTGCATTTTTGATAATATATATAAATAAAACAAAAAAATGCTTATACTCAAATTGTTTATGGATGTTATTTTAATCATAATCGAGTGTTTGTAATTAATGATAAAAATATATGTAGGTTGGGTGGGTGGCCTCTATCCTACTATCCAATCTTTAAAATATAGAAGAAGGTTTTATTGATTTTTTTAATTAGTTAAAAACAGTACTGCATTGATTATTTGTTAACGAAATCTTAAACGTAGTGTTTATTAGATTATTATGTGTATTTTACAGGGTGTTTATTAAACATGTGTCAAAACTGAAGAGGTTATTCTCCGTGATATTCTAAAAATAATTTGTCCTTTGATGATTCTTGAAAACCCTCTTTTTTCTTGTGTGATAAAGGTTACCCACACAATCTACATATATTTTTTGGCATAAGGTTGAGATTGAAAAACCCATTAAAAATTTGATAATAAAATAATTATGTCAGTATTAAAATTGTATTTGCGTTCATAGGGATAAGTTATGTGTGTGTGTGTGGATAGATTAAAGCGCAAACTTCAAAGAGAACTGAACTCATCGGATTACGGTCTTGGATTACGTATTACGGGACACCAACTGAGCTTGCGTTATCTTTAAACAACGTGCATTATCATACATGTAAGTTTCGCACACTATACCCCGTGTGTGTGTACCTTCATCAGAGGCCGAGCGTGATCCTGGTAGAGGAGTAAGAAGCAGAAAGAGGAGAACGTTGTGGTGGTGTCGGCGTGGGCGCGTGCCAGGACTTCGGGGGCGCGTCGCGCCGCCGCCGCCTCCGCGTAATTTACTGGTGCACGTTTAGCGGGAATCGCATCCTCAGATTTAGGGGCTTAACGATGATATAACGCGGTTTTAGAGCGAGATCTTCCGTGACAAATTCCACGCATTACACCGTAGTTTACTTTTGTAATTCGAGGCGTGACGCGTGTGTTTCGCGTTTCGCCGTTTGTAATTTTAGTCGAGCTCACAACGCCGCCCCCATGCTCACCCAGTTACATCCGAAATGCGAGGAGACTATTCAAATTTCAACGTTGTGTAAATAAAACATTTTGAAATCTTCATGAAATTTAACGGACACACTATCAGTTCTACAAGGCTAACAGCACAACGCGTACATTTCTCTTGTGTGTAATATTCATTTGTTATAAATTATTTTCATTTCACTCATTTGACCGTCATGTTTTTATTTAGAAAACTAATATGTAAACTATTTTTCATATGAAAAACAAAGTATTGTTTTTCCTTAAACTTCTCTTCAGGAATAATAATTACAGAGAAATACTTCTAAAAAATCCAATAAAGATAGCAACATATTTTTAACTTATATATATTTCCTATTGCATAGCAGAATAGCTATGAAATAATTTCTTGTTATACAACTAGTAGATATGATTTCATTAATTAAATAAACCATAATATTATTTACCATTTCGATTAGATAGTTTCTTCTCTTTGTGCTTACTCCTGTTCATGATTAGTAATTTATTTCGTTAATGTGTTTGACGTAAAGGCACTAATCAACTAATCACACACCCGAATGGAATTCCGCGATTCACACTCTGATTAATTTACAAATAATTGGAGCCAATAAATTGGCGATAAGATTAGAACGGACGAGTGCCACTTGCTCATTACCTTGCCGCCTCTTATCGCAATCTCGTGTTTACGTTTCAACGCGGAATTGTCGGAATGGCGTCGAACGTTTATTGTTTATTCAGAAGGACATTGGTTTTTTCTAAAGTCAATAGCCACAGACTGTATATAAATGGTAAAATAATAATAATATTTTAATGAATCTAAGATCAATTTATGAATATGTTGGGTGTTCCACATGTAACGTATATCAGAACTCTCAATTTTTACTTTTGCCTTTTTATGAATTTTATGGTCAAATATTATTCGGAAAGTAATTTTATTTTCTTTATTAAAAATGATTTAAATATTAATATGAAAGTAATTTCTTTTTCTTTAT
Source organism: Ontholestes murinus (assembly GCA_963969525.1). Taxonomy (NCBI): domain Eukaryota; kingdom Metazoa; phylum Arthropoda; class Insecta; order Coleoptera; family Staphylinidae; genus Ontholestes; species Ontholestes murinus. Next base: position 38,942,938 of record OZ018396.1, read on the forward strand.
TAAAAATGAATTTTATTTAATCGTTAACATTTTATTTTACACCATATTATTAATGATGCAACCATTATAATTTAATTTATTTTTCAATTAAAATGTATTATATAAAAAAAAACTTTGACATACTCTCTATTCTATTATCTATTAACTCTTTTCCTCCCTCTTTCCAACCTCAGCCTCGTCAACACCTTTATCCTGGCCCCTCATTTCCATCCACCTAATCCTCCGCTACTCCCTTGCATTTCGTTTCCATATGACTATTACTTGTCTTTATTAAATTCATCAAGGCTAATAAATATCTTTCTGCTGTTAAAATTTCTTGCGGTAACTCAGCAGTTCACTAAACTAAGATTTATTGGAATATATCAATCTTACGATACTTTAAGGTAAAGTTTATTAATTCTATTAGTAAATAATTTCAAGCAATAGTTTGTATTACGTACATAATTATGTGCTTGCACGTCCCATTATTATTATTTCTATTAAGTCATCGCCAGTTGTTGTTCGCGGGTATTTACATAAAAATAAGGCCAAATTAAAATTTTCAGTCGAGCGTAAACGTTAGATAACGATTTATAACAGCAGATCAGCGTCGGAAAGAAGCGTACCATCGCTATTATTATCGTTACGATTATTATTACCATTATGTTTAATTTGGCATCAATTAGACATGCATTGGTGGCAATTGCGGTAATCCGCGCGGTCGTAACAAGTGCAAGAAACTCCACGTGAATGCGACTTCATAATTAATACACTCGCTCGGCACTCTGCTCTTGAGATCTTCGTATCGTAATTATAATTAAGTCGAATTGTTGTGTATTGGAATTAGAGCCGGAATGTCGTTGCCCTGCATGTACGTGCTAAATGCAAACATGACATGATACACATATATATGTAAATGTACGTACATAGAATGTAAATTTCTAAACTATTCCAGTAATGATAATCATCACCATCATAATTTAATTAGATGTTAATTTCGTGAATAACTTCAAAACAAGAACTTAAGAAAATGAAAATTTATAAGTAAATGATTAACTTGTTATAGCTAATTTTCGATAGATATATAGGTCACCCACCCACCCTACATTTAAATAGTAATATTAACTATAATACTATTTGTAGTTTAAACATTATGCTTAAATTTTTGATGGATTATTTCTTTTATTGTAAATGTTAATTTAAAATATGTGTGTGATGGGTGGGTGCTATATCTTATCCATCCAATCTATAAAACATATGATTGAATTACTAAATTCCTAATTGATTAGTAATAGTCATGAATGAGGGAATGATAAAAGTCAAGAGAAAATCATTAAAAATATTATTACATGTAATGATTTTCTTGTGACTTTTATCATTCCCTAAGAAAATCATTGCATTTAATAATATTTTTAATGATTTTCTTTTGACATTTATCATTCCCTCATTCATGACTATTACTAATTAATTATAAATTCCGACATTCAATCATATGTTTTATAGATTGGATGATGAGATAGATAACACCATGCATACATTTTCAAGTAACATTATATGTACATAATTCATGTTATTTATGATAGATATTAAATGCTGTAATTGTAAGCATAATTACAATTATCATTAATATTCATACCGTTCTGGATATTTAAGTTCATTTATACGATTATAAAAGTTCAATCGATCGCCAGTAATTACGTAATTGTATTTCTATTCGATTGATGCAATTAGTACGGACTAGACCATGTAATTCGGCGAGGGGGGTGGGGGTATGGGAGGGTGTTGAGGATTAGTACGTAACGCTCAGCCGGCCTCAGCGTTCAAGTTCTCCGCGCTTGCATAACGTCTCGTTTTCTAGGACTTCGATTTTATCCGTTTAACAGAAAGTGCACGTAGGATTATGATATAAATACACCCGGTGCACACTGAATGCAAATGCGACCGTACACCCCGCCGCACCTTCCTACTCCTGTGTCATCGTCATAATCGCGCCAGACGCGATTCCCCCCCCACCTCACACCGCCCGAAGTTCATTGTTTCGTTTATCAACTTCAATATAAGTTTATAATAGCGTTATTGTATGTATAAGGGATTATTATTTTGTAGTACTATTGGAAATGATAGATGTTAAGCAACAAGAAGAAGAAATTAAGAAAATTTTACATACTACTACTAAATATCTATATAAAAACTCTGAAGGAAAACAGTTTATCGGATAATACTGACTAAGAAGAAATGTTACATTCCAATAGGAGGTTTATAGTCAATTAATAAACAGGAAAGGTTTTCGTTGAAAAAGAGGAGGAGGTTTTAGAATCTAGGCAACATCGCTATTTACTTTACTAGAAGGCTTTTGTAATCAAAATTACGACGCTTCATTTTCAGCAAAACATTTCTCCCTAGTATCTATGAAGGCTGTATATGTAGATTTGTTTTGTTTGCAGCATTATCATCATTACCAGATTGAGGTTTGACATTCAAATATTGAAACTTAGAAATATAATATTAGAAAGTTAACGTTTATGGAAAGAGCGAGCTTCGGATTTAATAATTTTATTGACTTTACAAGTCTTACAAAAAATATACAAAATAACATACATGTACAATGACTTGAAATTTAGAACGCAAGACTTGAAGGCAGAGTTTACATGGCAATGATCTTCCACTCAAACCATTATTTCCTGAAGCTGATGACGATCAGGATGTGACTATTACCATTGGGGCAATATTTTTGCCATTGCTAGTGGCAATTTTTGTCCATTTTACTTATGAGGTGATAAATAAAACACTTGGGTTTTGAGAATTTACACAATTTAATGTCGATGCACTGCGACAATTGTTTCGCCATACAGTGGCTTCATCAGGCAGATGATAATATTTTATGACATGTATGTCTGTATGTCAATGTGACATTAGAGTGGAAGATGTAGGTTCATTGTTTGAAACAATCGTTTGATTAAAAATAAAAATACTCCTTGCCTATAAACATAAACAAACAACTCAAAATCGAACCAGGAGGAGATTATAGGTTATAGGTTAACATAGGGTACTAATGAGGTGTGTTAGCCTCTCTTGAACTGTGACCTAAAAGATTTATTGTTCTACCCTTAACCAATCACTTCCCAATCAGTCCCAGGTCCTCCATGAACCTGGTAACTTTCTTGGGGGTGATATTGCTCACCTCTTCGTGGGATAATCGGTCCCTACCGAAGTGTGAAAGACGCTTGTAAGTAATTGCGACACAAGTGCATAGTATGTGCTCGGTCGTTTCATATGCCGAATCACATAATCTGCAATTTCCACTTTCATGGGGAGTTCACAAAACGGCTCTGGTCCTATAGGAGTGGCATTTGCACCTCTTTTTGTGAGTTTATCGGCCATTTCGTTGCCTTTAATATCCCCGTGCCCTGGGAGCCACATGAGTGCCAACGAGTTGTTCTTCGCCAGTTGCGAGAGGGATCTTCGACATTCCCAGACAGTCCGTGAGCCGTGACTATATGCTCGAATGGCCTTTAATGCGGCTTAACTGTCTGAGCAGATGTATATATGTGCGCCATTTAAGTGCCTGTCCATGCATTATCTAACGCACATATCAATTGCAATCGCTTCCGCTTGCAAAATCGTGGGCGTCGTACCCAGAGCCATGAAGCTCCTGTGGTTTTGGTTAGGGCCATAAATGCCTATTCCAGTACCTTTGGTATTCTTGGCACCATCCGTGTACCAGGCTGATATTTCTCGTCCAAACTCCTTGACTCTCATCAAAGCCGTTTTGAGGTCCTCGATTGACACCTTAAACGGTAATTCGAATTCGAGCTTCCTGGGCATAATGTCAATCGGTTTGGACAGAAGGACCGGGTCGATTTGCTGCAGTATTTCTAAGTGTCCTGTCCAGTCCCCTGGCAGTGTTTTCTTCCTCAGGTGTAGTCGGAGGGCTGCCACAAGTCCCTCTTTTTGTATCACTAGATGGAGCGGTGTGAACCTCTATTCCCGCGGTTGGGGTCGTTTGCATAGAACCAGGAGGGAAAAGATTAAATTTTAAATTTGACTGCTAGATGTCATTTTTATCATTATCAATTATCAATTATCACTTTGTATCTGCCATCTGTCTGTCATCTTTCATCTGTGTATTAAATATTTATCTTTAACAATCATTTATACTTGGTGTCTGTCATTTTTTATCTATGATTTACAATCTGTCAACCGTCAACTGTAATCTGTAATCTGTCAACTGTTATTTGTAATCTTTTAACTCTCAATTATTAGCTGTTATATATTAACTGTCTGTCAATTAATAATAACTGTCATTTACTAACAGCCAACCAAATATTCAGTATTAGGAAATCAAGAATAGTTACAATAAATGAAAACTATCAACTCTCTTCTGATTATTGACAGATCAAATAATCATAATAAGTAACTGTCATTTGTTAACTTAAAACTGTAAACTATCAATTATTATGTATTATCTGTCATTTGTCTCTACTATCTATCATTAAATTCTGTTTTTTCTTTATTAGTTGTATATTAAAAAAAATCTTTTGCACATAATCATCACTATATATTTTTTAGATTAGAGTTTACGTTTTGGGTTTTTGCAAAAAGATGAACATACCTTACCAGTAAATATTGGTAAACGACCTAAAACTTTTGAACAGGATAACTACTATTTATTCATGACTATTCCTATTGCATGTAGCCAATGAAAAGGAGGCGTGTGTTATTTTTTAGCCAATCACGTCAATTTATAAGTGAATAAACAGCAAGTTGCTGTTTATTCACTTAAATAACCCGAAGTTAGCTATTTCCCGTCAAATAAATTGAATTAGCCTTGATAAAAAAGCGAAAAACGTTGTTTCTGCTTATGTCAGTTGCAAGTAGGTTATAAAATGAAAAGGTTTGGTAACACTTCATCATCCATAATAAATGCGACGGTGGCAAGTTCTGTACCAAAAAATAAAACTAAAACGAGATCGTGTGTTTGGAAACGATTTGAAGAATTCTGCGCCGATAAAAACTACCAGTTGTTAGCAAAACTTCATTGAAAACTCTTGCCGCGATTATGATGACTGAGCGTATAATATGAAGAAGGTAAATGCAAATGATTATAAGGAAGGTGTTATTTAATCAATGTCGAATTTTTCGACCAAAATACTGCAGAAGATATATCATAAAAATTTTAATATAAATATTGAACCATTCACCGATATTCGTTTCAAGTCGTGGAATAGTCTTTCCAAATACCATTCGTGATGGCAATTAACTCTGAATAAATTTTGTTTTTAGTACATTCAAGTTTGTTGCTTATTTGCGATTTTTATTCGAGCAACTGATAGATAAAATCACTCGCCTGGCGGTTCGTGATTTTTTCGTGACAGTTGCTCTCATTAAAATCGCTAAGCAACAAACTTTCATGCAAAAACAAAATTTATTCGAGTAAATTGCCATCACTTATGGTATTGCTTGTAAATATTCAACTGTTGACTGTCATTTGGCATTCATTACTTCGATCTATAATTTGGCATCTGATATGTGTCATCTGTTAACTATCAATTATCAACTGGAATATATGTTGTGTCAATTGTCATATGTCAACCCTCTATCAAATGATTACTGCAATGTGTCAGCATTTTTCGTTTTACATTTTTAAAATTAATATTTTATTTAAGTCATCTTTAAACTGTCAATTATCAATTTTCAACTACAATCTATTATCTGACATTTGTTAACTGCCATCTGCCATCTTTCTCTCACATATGTCTTCTGTATCTATTATCTGTCATTTGTTATCTGCCATTTGTCATTTGTCATCTGCCATCTGTCTTCTGTCACCAGTTAACTGTAATCTATTTTCTGTCATATATCATCCATCATTTGTCATTTATTATCTACCATCTATTATTTATTATCTGTTATCTGTAATCTATCATCTGTCGTATGTGATACATGGCAGTCACCTGTCACCTGCCATCTGTTATCTGTCACTGATAAACCCCAGATAATGGCAACTTCAGGTCCAACTCATATAATTAAAAAGGTAGATTGTAAATATGGCTCCGATTGCAACACACGGAGAACTAGGAACAAACATAATTGGGAAACTATACCCTATAAGAAAAATAAATCTAATCTCATAACGGGTAAAAGAAATCTTGGTTTATTACTACAAGCTCCTAAAAGGATGACATGGCTGTATATAGGCAATGGTGATGTTTTTGCAAATGAAAAAATATTGGAAGATTACCTCAGACTCAGTCCATCCTGAAATAAATATAGCTCAAATTGAGGAACTCAAAACAAATACCAGGCGCATTTTCAAAATCCTTTAGGTTCTAATGGACGAACAAACCTGGCCGATAGGAATCAATATCAGAAGATTCAGATTCACAAAATCTAAAGCTGAAAATTTCCCAAACCGCCAATCCATAGCCGAAACCACCTAAATATATCTCAAGGAGAAACTTCGCCTCCACGAAAAGAAAATAGCATTCAGATGAATATTGTATTTTTAAATATTCGATCAATTAGGAATAAGTTTTACTAGATTCCTTGTTAAATGATAAACCTCATAAAATTCTTGGAATTTCTGAACACTGGCTTTCCACTGATGAATGCAGTCTATCTAAGATCAATGACATGGAACCTAAAACACACTACGCATACTATACGTCTCACCGGACTCTAAATAGTTACAATGATATAACGACAAATATCAGTTTTTATCGCTTTTAAATTGTATGTAATTTGCGTCTGTTGTTCCCCGTCAGGTGACTTTAATGTGTTTCTTAATATTTGAATGTCGTTTCTAGATACAACTAAACGCATATTATGCTTGGGGAAGATTTTAATGTCTCATTTAATAAAAAGGACCTAAATGAACTATATTTAACTGATGCATTAGCCTCTTATGAACTACACCAACTAGTTGACTTTAATACAAGGTATGATAACTGTATTATTATTAATATGTATATATTACCACTTGGTTGGAATCGATAGGCATCGGAATCATAAAATTAGTTTCAGACCATCACCCTTGAGGGAAAATATTCGCTTTTTAATGTTGTAAATATCGTAGATTTTAGTTTTATCAAATAGCATAGTGATATTAACACTAAATGATGATTTGGGGTCTTTTTTAGACTTAACGAAAGCATTTGACTATGTGTCACACGATATTCTTATTCATAAATTATCGATATATGGCTTCAACAAACACAGTTCTGACTTGATGGGGTAATATTTATCTAATAGACAACAGGTGACAAGCCTAAATGATAAGTAATCCAACGCTCTACCTTTAAAAAGAGGTGTACCACAGGGCTCTATTCTTGGCCCAGTCTTATTTTTAATATATATTAAATATCTTACTCAAGCGATTGATGATGCGTTAGGAATTATGTTTGCTGATGACACAACCATAGTCAATGATGCAACTAATGTTGATGCTATGTATATACAAAATAGTACATCTTTACATCAAGCCTCACAGTGGTGAATGAGAGCAAAACAAAGAACTTCTTGTAATCACTTTGGTAAATTTTCGTAAATAAAATACGATAACACTTTCAAATATTTATTTTGCCGTTCGCAGCAATTGTTTCGACACACTGTGTCTTCTTCAGGCGAAGAAATGATTACAATATGAACTTTCAACAACTAACAGCCTCAACTATTCAGTTATTAAAGAACTTCTTATTCTCGTGTATATGCCATTTACCCTTCAGTGTAGGCTAAAAACAGATTATAACTCGTTTTATTTAGTTCAAATATTAGTGATCCCATTATATCTGTTATTACTTTCCCTATATAGTATATATAGGGGAAGTATTGTTTTCGTGATTTTTTTTTTCAAAAATTTTTTTTGCGGAAATATCCGTTCCCTGACCCCAAAACACTAATTTCTGGAAAAAAAAAATTGTGTCTGTGTGTGTGTCTGTCTGTCGGTGGGCGCTGTATCTCAAAAACGAATTATCTGTTTGAGATGAAACTTTAAACTTAAGGTTTTGTCGTTAAAAACTGGAACTGAAAAGCTTTTAGTGAACATTCATAGACCGGAAGTGGATATTTACTCGAGGCGTTTTTTTGTTTTTTGGTGATATTTTTCTAAATATGAAAAATTTTAAAAAACGGTTCAAATAAAAGTTAAGGGAATAAAAAACTAAACAAGTTTTATTTAAACATATTTTTCATAAAATTCTTAACTTTCAAGAAAAAAAAGAAAAATTGAAAATTTTGATATTTTTTGCCAATTGCTACTAAACTATTGGAGCTACAAGAAATTTATATAGCAAATAATTGTAGAGAATTCAAAAGTAAACAAATTACTAAGAATAGACTTTTTACGTAAATCTCATAGTTTACGAGAAAAATATAGGGAAAGTACTGTGATGGCCACATCACCATTTAGTTGTAATTATAGTTATGTACATTATATTCGTATTTACTGACAACTGCTGTGAATGTTAATGTAATGGTGCTTAATTTTAATTTTCTATATTCCGAGAATTATTGACTTTTTACTATTAAATATTTAAATTTTAAATATTATAAGCATGTATGTTATTAAGCATTGTAACAATCATTACCTTATTTCTAAGACACGTGTAAACTATGTTAATATCACTAAATAAATTATTATTATTATTATCTGTCATCTGTCATTTGTCATCTGCCATCTGTCATTTGTCATATGTCGTTTCTCACCTGCAATCTGTCATCTATTATAGTCATGTGTTATCTGTCATATGTTATTTGTCAATTCATTATAATATTTATTGTTTATTAATATACAATTTTATATTTTTCAAATTCAATATTAAAAAATATGTATAATTTTAACTGTTACTCATTTTGAGGGTAATGCATAATTATAGGTTAACAACTTAAAACCTTCAAATAAGATAAATTTAAATATTTCCGTGAATATTTAACTGTTGACTGTCAAATAACTGCCATCTGCCTACTATCAATTATCAATTGAAATATCTCTTATGTCAACTATCTATGATCTGATTATTGTCAATTGTCAACAGTTTGCTATTATATAATTTTTAGGTTCTATTTTTAAAATTGAATTGATTATTAAATTAAATGTTTAATTTTAAACGTTTGTTTTTTCGTTTTAAAATTAATGTTTTATTTAGCATATTAAATTTTTTACAGTCAATATAAACCTTCAACTTGTCAACTATCAATTTTAAACTATATTCTGTCATCTGTCGTTTGTAAGATGTAATCTGTCATCTGTCATCTATCATCCATTGTTCGTCATTTATTATCTATCATACCATCTGTTATCTGTCGTATGTCATCTATCGTCTGTCGTATGTCACCTGTCATTTGTTATCTGTCAAATGTTATCCGTTATCTGTCATCTGTTATCAGTCACGTGTCATCTCAATTTTAACTATTAGATATTTCGAGGCCACAAAATAATTATAAGTAAAATACCTAAAACCTTCAAATAGGACAACCAAAAATATATTTTTAAGTGTTGAACTGTTAACTGTCAGCTGTCATATATTATTTCTTTCAATAATTTGTCATTTCTTAATTCTTATTTATCCACTACAATATTTCTTATGTCAACTTTATATCAACTGATTATTGTCAATTGATAACAGTCAACAGTTTACTTTAATATAAATATGAGATTCTATTTCTGAAATTTATTTTATTAATAAATTAAAGGTGTTTCGTTTAGATTTTTAAAACTATTGTTTTATTTAGGATATCAAAATTTTTAGAGTACAATTATTCAAATTGATTGATGGTTGAGGTACGTGAAGATCAAATTAATTTTAAGAATACAGCACTAATAACCTTTCTTCCCACTTTTATTTAAATTAGCACTAGTACTAATCAATTGATAATGGTCACTTTGTGTCCAAAACCTACATTTGGTAATGCAAATAAAAGTGTGAAGAAAGGTTATTAGTGATTTATTCGTTAACCAATTTGTCAAATTTTATCTGTCATCTGTCATTGGTCATATGTCATCTATAATATATTATCTATGAACTGCCATTTGTCATCTGTCATCATCTATTATCTGACATCTGTCATCTGCCAATAGTCATCCATCATCTGTCGACTATCATTTGGTGTCTGTTATCTTTCATCTGCCGCCTGCCATCTATAATCTGTCATCTATCATGTGTGACCTGTTTCTTCAATCTAAAATTTATTGTTTTCTATTTTCCTAAATATTCAACTGTTGACGCGCATCTGCCATCTATTATTTCGAACAAAAATTTGTCATCTGATATCTGGCATCTATTAAATATCAATTATCAACTGGAATGTCTCTTATGTTAATTGTCATTTTATAACCCTGTATCAACTGATTACTGTCAATTGTCAACAGTCAACAAGTTATTATTATATAATTTTTAGGTTCTGTTTTTTAATTTTATTATTAAATTCGCCGTTTTATTTTTAATTTTTGTTTTTCGTTTTTGATATTCAATCTTAGTATTTTATTTGCGGTATTAGAATTTTTTAGTTATTATTATTATTACCTACATCTGTCAACTATCATTTTTCAACTACAATCTATCATTTGACATTTGTAATCTGTAATCTGTCATATGTCATCTGCCATTTGCCATCTATCATCTGTCATCTGTCATCTGTCCGACATCCGACAACTGTCATTTATCTGCCATGTGTTATCTGTCGTCTGTCATTTCGATCTAATATTTATTGTTTACCATTATACAATTTTATATTTTGTTACCTTCCATATGTTCAGCATTTAAAAATATATTTATTTAAGTAATCAATTGATTACTGTTAATTGTCAACAGCCAACAGTTTACTATTATATAATTATTAAGTTCTATTTTTTGAAATTTATTGTATTATTAAATTGAACGTTTCATTTTTAATTTTCGTTTTTTTTCGTTTTAGATTTTTAATATTAGTATTTTATTTGCGACATTAGAAATTTTTGCAGTCAACGTAAATCTTCATCTGTCAACTATCAATTTTCAAATGCAATCTGTCATTTATTATCGGTCATCTGTCATCTGTTATCTGTCATCTGTCATCTTTCACCTGCTGAAAACTTTGATCTAACATTTAATGTTTATCATTATAGAATTTTATATTTTGTTACCTTTCATAGGTTCAGTATTTTAATTATTACTCATTTCGAGGATAATGAATAATTGATTAAGAACGTAGTGTACAACTTAGTAATATGTATAATAGAACAAGGGTCAAGAGAACGGAAAGGTAATGTACGATTTAATAATCTAGATCATATTTTTTTAATGGAAAATGTACTGGGATAGGTCAGGGGTAGGGTGGGTCAATGAATAATTCATTGAGGCAGGTTAAGAGTACGCTGGAACAATGCAGGTTACAAGTACGATGGTGCAGTTTACGATTTATTTATATAGCTAGGATAATTTGAAGATAATTGAGGTAGATCAGGATTACGATAGTATGATGAATAAATTATTAATATTGGTTAAAAGAACGAACAACTAAATGGTCTAGAATAATGAAAAATTTCTTGAGAGAAAGTAAGACACATTAGGGCAACTAATAATTCAGATAGATTAAGATTCTACTAGACCAATCTTTAACACAGGGCTGCGAAAATTTTGAGGGATGAGGTATTTTAATGCAGCTAAGTCCAGTCAAATCCCTTGATAACGGAAATGTTATTAGTTTTTGCGTATTTGCACAATTCTAATTTTTAAACCAAAAATGACAGCGTATGGTCCACCACTCGTATGTTTATATGTATGTTGTGTAGAAATGTGTAAAAGTTTAAAATATAATACGATTTTAAAATATACCACTCATTTTATTCATACTAGTTTGCCATTGTGCTTAACTGAGAGTAGGTTCATCCTACGAAACTTACAGTGCTCCTTGCATTTTTAGTATCGCTTTAACCTTGTGTCTGAGACCGTGTTTGGAGGTAACAGAAGAAGCTGTGTAAACAATCCAAATAATTTTTGTTATATCTGTGGGTGCTATGTTATAAAGCACCAGCAGAGGAACATTACTCAGTTGCTCAAGAGTTTACAATGAAATTAGGAGATCAGGACAAAAATTTCGCCCCCCCCCACGATGCATGTAAAACTGGTTCCGAAAATTTAAGACAGTAGTATAAGGGGGACCTCATCTTTGCCTTTTGGTGTTCCTATGGCTTGAAGAGAACATCAAAATCATTATAATGATTATTTGCAAAATTTCTGGGTTTAATAAGAAAAACAAATAGGCCATTGCATATCCAAATCTTCCATTAGTATTTAGACCTATAGCAAATGGGACAGATATTCCTATTTCAACACCACCAATAACATTATAGAGAGTAGTACCATTTTCCCTTCACTTCCAGCACAGAAGATGATTTCGATTTGTCCTCAGAATCACAAGATAACAATCTGCAACCTTTGAATCAATCAGAATTAAATGATTTGGTACGCGATTTGGGTCTTACAAAAGAAATAAGTGAACTTGTAGGATCCATATTGAAAGAAGACAATATTTCAACTCCCGATACAACTTTCTATTGGTATAGACATCGCGAGGAAGAATTTAAAAAGTATTTCGTAATGGAGGGAGAGCAATGTACTGTTGTGACATCCCTGGCTTGATTTGTCGTCTAGGAACAATTTATGAACCGGCAGATTGGCGTTAATTTGTTGTCTTTAGCAAAAGAAGTCTAAAGAGCCTTATTCTGTATAATGGGAATGAATTAGCTTTAGTTTTAGTAGTTCATTCAGTGCACATGAAAAAAAAAACATGTGTACGATTCTAGAAAAAATAAAATATAATAAACACAGGTGGTACATGTGCTGTGGCCTGTGCGGTATTTTATTGGGGTTACCCAAAATTTCCGTATTTTTTTGTGTGTGAGTAGGTCTCTAGAACCAACAAAAGGCAGTGGAAAGTTACTAATTGGCCGAAAAGAATACAACTTGTCCCAGGGACAAAACATGTAATTGTAATTCTGCAAAAATAATGCTACATTCTTAAAATAAAACTGGGATTAATGAAGCAATTTATTAAAGCTTTGGACAAAAATGGCCCCTGTTACCAATATATTGCTAAAAGATTTCAGTTATTGTCAGAGGCAAAGGTGAAGGAAGGCGTTTTTGATGGGCCACAGATTCGCAAACTTATAAAGGATGATACTTTTAAATACTGCATATCTGACATGGAACAAAAAGCTTGGAAATCATACAAGGGCATAATCGAGAAGTTTCTGAGAAATTGCAAAAACTATGCTCAAAAAATTTCGGAGACTGTGATGTAATATGAGCTTGAAGTTACACTTCCTCCACTCGTATTTTGAACATTTCCCATATAATTTTAGAACAGCGTGTGAAGAACAAGTGTAAGAAATTAAAATCAAGACATAAAAGAGATGGAAACGAGGTACCAGGATCGATGGAATGTCTCTTATATGGCCGACCACTGTTGGTATGTCTTGTTTCTTGCTGAGAGGAGGAGAAAATAGCTCTTAAGGTATGTTAGTACTTCCTTATTTATTTTGAACTATTTTACCTGTAGAATAGATACGTTATTAAACATCTGTAGTTTTTTTAAAGAAATTTGAAGTATTATGGTTTTTAAATATAGTTTAATAAGTAATAAATATTTAATTTCAACATGACAGATAAATCTTACGTAACACTAATAAACTGTTAACATATTTGAATTAAGCACACCAAAATTAGGTTTAGAGACCTGTGAAACTCTGTGCCGCAGAAAAAAGTTAAATTCGCAGGCCTGTGTAATTAATTGCAGTAGATTAAGGTAATGTAATATTAATGAGATGATTTAAAGTTTTTGGGATGTGTTAAGAGTAAGCTAGGGTAAATATACATTTGTTGAGATTAGTCATGAGTATTCTGTAAAAAAGAAAAATTTATTGTGATAGGTCTTTTCGAATTTTCACAGAAATATTATAATAATATTGTTTTGATATTGTAAAGTGAAATTTTTAATGTTGTTGATTCACTCAGGCTTGAAAAAATATTTTCTTCATCTTTTGTGATATTGATATTAAACCTTAAACCTTTACCTCAGTGAGGTATTGAAAGTTTCGGAATATATGCCAATCTCTGAACTCGTTTTGAAACATTTAAAACATCTCCAGCAATTCCGATAGGAGATGGAATTTCTTTCTGTAATCGAATATTTGAGTTGATTAAGTTTTTGATGTTGTCATGTCAATTGAAGCTAATTGATTAGCAGATTAGTTATCCAAAGTTATTTTTTGATTCAGTTTTGGTGGAGCTTATGCAAAAATCATTTTAAGTGTAATTATAGTTACAACTTGATTATTTTTTGATATTTCAATATTTTCAGGTGTAGATATAAAGGCTTTCAAACTATTCTTTGCTTTAGGAGTTATTGGATGATTTAAATATATAATTATGTTAGGTTTATCATCAAAGATATTTAAAGCATCTTTATTATTTGCCAATTTTGATTTTATCTTCACTGAAATGTTTGAATGGTGCATTTTTATTCTAGGCTTTAATTAATATTCGGTTGATAATTTAAAATCATTCTTATTGGTGCCAAAAAGATCGGGCTTTGGAATCAAAGGCTTTAAAGTATTATTTTCGATCGATACATTAGTACTATGTATTAAATCATGATTTTTTATTAACTCTAACGTATTACTATTTAGGAAATCATCAATACTTGCAGAAGGCTTTGCATCTTTACCAGAATTATTAATTGTAGAGTATTTTACGTCTAAATTTTTAATGGTGTTGTTTGTGTTTCTAAAGAAGAGCCAGCAGATTTTTCTATTGAAGTATTATCACTTTTTCGAATCACGAATTTTTATCAGTTTTATTTTCTGAAGAAGAAGAATCATCAGTTTGAGATATTCCTTTTACATTTTACATCAACGTCAATTGATATTGAATTTATGCTGTGGATGCTAACCCATAATATTTTAAAATAAAACAACACAGTTAAAAGGGTTTTACTTTCTATTATTGATCACTGCAATATGTTTCACCACACAGTGGCTTCATCAGGCAGATGAATACTGATGAAACCTCTGTGTGTGAAACATGTTGCAGTTATCGACAATAAAATGTAACAGCCTCCTAACTGTTCTTTTATTTCAATGTCAATTAAATTTTCAGACATTTTTTGTACTTGTTTTGAAAATAAATACTTATCTGCATTATTTAGTTTTAGGCTTATATTAGGTAATGACCAACAATTTCAGAACCGAATAAATTATTTTTTTTGCTTAACATAAATCACAGAAAAAATGTATAAATATTATTCTTCAACTGCAATTATACGGCATAAAAATTCAACGATTAAATTGTCTATTTGCTTCCGTTATCAGCCCCAACTCGTTGTAACACACACAAAAAAAGGAGGACAAAAACAAACGTACGACATCGTCCGAAAGGGTCTTATCGGGGTCATAATTGACCTATAAAATTACCCTATCTTAATTGCCGCTACCGCAAACGTGCCACGTACCCTTCTTGCGTTCGTGAAAAGAACTCCAACTGTTATTGCCGTACGAGCGGGGTGGTGGTGGCGATGGTGGTGCAGGGAGCGATTAATTTTAGGACCCAATGAAAAGGAAACAAAACACGAAATTCGGTCTTCGAGTGCCTCCTTTGTTTAGAAGTGGATGTGGATGGTCGTTAGAGATTTGGATCGTTTCGGTTTATTATCGCCCGCGTTTAAATATTTAATTAGTTTATTGCCTGCGCTACTGTACTCCACTTCCATTGTAATGATCATGCTTGCACACGTAATACTAGAGGGGTAATAATAATAATAATAAGATTCTAAATTAAACGATTACAATACTTTATTTTTGTCGATAAACGACTTAAATCTAATGGCCATCATGTTGCGATTAACGTATAATTAGTATATTAAAAAAAAAACATATATGTACACAGTAGTCTGTCTAATAATCAATTTCAACGGTTTGTTTAATAATTCTCTTCCTCTCAATAGTATAATTAAGTAGTTAAATATGGGTGATTGAGAAATTATTTGAAATCATTAATTTATCAGCACTAGGTAATTTTCGCCCATTATGTGAAAGGTTGCACTAGTTTAATGCATTAATTATTGAGAGTGGATTAATGGTATTAACAATTTTTAAGTATTGCGATGTCTGGATGTATAAGGGTGCTTACTATTAGCATAATTTGAATACTTTTTATGAAAGAATTAAATTATTGGCATGTTTTTAGTACTTATGACTCTTGTCTCATATTACTGGTAAGTTTTTACCACCATCAAACTGGAGTTATATTTGTACATTTGTGTCAATATCAGTTTTTCTTAAATTATTAAACATAAAAATAAAAAAAATACTAATGAAAATAGACCAAATACTAAATGATTGTTTATATATTCAAGTGATCCAATTAAATTTCCCATATCTATAAAAATACAAAATTTATCAAATTTATCGAGTTTGTTTTTTAATTTAGAAGTTAACGTACATTTATCATGTGTATTTTTTTCACAACTACGATTTTACTGGTAGGAAATGAAACGGGAAACAGATTTTAAATGCATAGAAAAAACGACGAGTGCATAAGGATGCACCGGATTCAGGTTAATGTGCAAATAGCGACGACGCCAGAAAGAATTTCAATCGTTATTATCAGTGTAAACAGTTAGGAATAGATTAAGGTTATTTTGTATTATTATCACTTCCTCCTGTATATGTATGTGTGTGAATGTTCATAATGGAATTCTCCTCCACTTTATTTTTATACCCTAGATACCAATTTAAGAAATTGATTTTATCATTTATTTTATTATATACTATTAAAAAAAACGTAGAAAATGTATAATTGTTCCCTGCTAATAACAGACATGGACCTGTTTCGATCTATTTTGGATCTCATCCGCGTAGCCCAGTTGGAGGCAGGGAAAAGAGTTTTATTTTGGAGTATTTAACTCTCCGAGTAAACCGTCAATCGAGATTAAGAAAATTTATTATTCATGAAACAATAATAGTTATAGAATCAAACACCTCATTTTTTTAACTTTTAATATTACCATAATATTATATCCGTTATTATTGATTCTAAGAGAATATGATATGTTAATTAACATAATTAACATAGATTTTTGACAGCGGGTTAAGTGAGAATTTAATTTATCGTATAGAATATGACGTTATAACTATGCATGAAAAAGTTTTTAAACGAAAAAACAAAGTTTTGATTTTAAAAATTAATCCTCATTGAAATAACATAAAAGTAAATTCAATAAATTCAACGTACTTTTAAAATTGGGAAAGATATTAAGACTATTTCATTTTTGACACTATGCTTTAGCTATTTTAGAAGTTATCAAAATGATTTATTCAACTCAAAAATATATGGGAGTCAATCACAGTGTTAAACAGTGTTTAGCTTTTGTAGATATGGAAAAATAAAAAAAAAGTTAGAACAACTGCTTTGGATTTTAAAAATAAATTCCCATTAAAGTTGTACACCCTCTACTTTTGTGACAGTTTCGTATAAAATATCACTAGATAACGTTAACAATTTTAAAGTAATTTTAAAACCCATAATAAGATTGAAAATTGTTAAAAGAACTTCCAATGTTTTTAACAATCGTTCGAGAATTGTTTAATGCAATTAATTGTTCCGACGTTGATAAAACGTTAACAAACACACGAAAAAAACGTCGACTTGTACGTTACATTGTCACCGGCACGTATAACCTCCAAAACGTAATCGTGTTATTTTTTTCAGCTTACCGCATTTGGCTGCCATCCATGAAAATTTCGGGTACCACAGGAACCACGCACACACACCCACCGCACCACAGAAGTCCCTACGACTGCAACTGATTCGCGTGTTATCGATGCGATAATAAGAAAGGTAGTGAGGTGAAAAAAAAATTACGCGAATGGCGCCTGCGAGCGCAACACACACACACACGAACACAAACACGTCCGAAGGTAAAGATGTGCTCAACTGCTGTTAATGTTCTACGTTATGCATGTGTATGTGAGTTTGTGTATGTACCTGTTCCGCGGTTCGATAATCGACTGAGCGGATTTGCTGAGCACGTTACAGTTTTAATTGTTGTTACTCGATGTATACATTTTTTTGAGTAGATGCACGCTGTAGGAAAAATAGCGCAGGTTTCTGCATTAATTGCCCCCTCTATGATAGTAATTAATTAATTATGTTCGGTTTTTAAAGAGCAACGGTTTTTTCTGTTCGTGTTTACGGTTTTATTGATGATAGGTGTAAAATCGGGTCGTCTTTAACGCTTCGTTGTGCTAGTGCGTTGTTAATAGGTGTACCACAGGGTGCATATTAGCACCAGATAGTAATACAAAGAAAACACATTTTATTAATTGATTACTTTGTTATTTGAACAATTTGTTGGATAATTCCAACAATATAGAAGCCTTTACAATCGAGTATTAAATTTGTTAGAGTCATTGATTGTTATATTGGGTTGTTCAGAAAATGATTACTTCTTCTTTTCAATAAAGGACTTAATTATAACTTTTCGCAGCCAACACTTGAGTCACATAACGTGTTTTGTTTTGGCAGCTGATTTAGAAGGGTTTTGCTCGTGAAAAAGATTCATTCCACGCAGTAGTTTTTAACCAAATGGCTAAACTGTTCAAAACTCACAGCCTCGGCATAGATATCAAAATTAGAGTTCTTCAACACTATATTTTCTCGATTCTTTTCTATGGAATAAGTCATGGACAATAAGCCAAGTAACACAAAGAAAACTTACGGCTTTCGAATTGTGGCTATACATGAAAATATTAAGGATCTCTTGGATAGATAGGGTGACTAATAATGCAGTTATGGAACGAATGAAGAAGGGTTTGGAATAAGTAAAAACCATAAAGAGAAGAACACTAGAATACTTTAAACATATTATGAGAAACGAGACCAAAATTCGCCTTCTAAAATCTATCACCAAACCATTTAGAGCAGCCAGGATGGTCACCAATATTCGGAACGAATAGGCACCCGAAGAAGATGAAAAAAGCCTCTCGGTTTGATGGGACTATTTAAAAATTTAGAAACGCAAATTTTGTAAAACTATCAAAATTATAATTACTAGTAAATTTTGAGTAAATTTTGAAAGTTTTATGACGCTGCAAATTGTTTTAATATTTTCTACTAATCTCCAAAAATGCTAAAATTTTCATATTATTTAAGTTACTTAGTTTTATAGGATTGTCTTAAATTTAGAAAATTTTTGACTAGCATTAAAAATATGTATTTTTAATAACATGAAGACGGAATTTTTTGATAGAATTAATTCAAAATTTAAAAACGTGAGTTTGACAAAAGTAGCAAAATCATAATTTTTAATAAATTTTAAAAAGTTTTAGACCGTTAATAATTGTTTTTATATTTTTTTACTAACCACCTTTTATAATATTAAAGTCCATCAGCTTGATGTTACTTCAGTGAAATTAGCAAAATCATAATTTAGAAACTTTTAGGTCGTTGGCATTTGTTTCTATATTTTTAATCAGCTTAAAAAAATGTTGAACTTTTGAAACCGTTAAAAGTTTTCAATGTTTTATTGCATTATCCCAAAATTTAGAAAGGTTAGTTGAATTTCTGAAAAATAATTCTGACTATTCCACTTCTATTGTATGTAGCCAATAAAAATGAGGCATGTGATATTTTTTAGCCAATCACGTCAATTTTTAAGCGAATAAACACCAAGTTGCTGTTTATTCACCTGAATAACCTGAAGTTAGCTATTTCCCGACAAATGAATTGAATTAGCCTTGATAAAAAAGCGAAAAACGTTGTTTCTACGTATGTCAGTTGCAAGTAGTTTATAAAATCAAAAGGTTTGGTAACACTTCATCATCCATAATAAATGCGACGGTGACAAGTTCTGCACCAAAAAATCAAACTTAAACATGATCGTGTGTTTGGAAACAATTTGAAGAAATCTGCGCCGATAAAAACTACCAGTTGTTAGCAAAACTTTAATGGAAACTCTTGCCGCGATTATGATGACTGGGCGTATAATATAAAGAAGGTAAATGCAAATGATTATAAGGGAGGTGTTATTTAATCAATGTCGAATTTTTCGACCAAAATACTGCAGGAGATATATCATAAAAATTTTAATATAAACATTGAACCATTCACCGATATTCGTTTCAAGTCGTGGAATAGTCTTTCCAAATACCATTCGTGATGACAATTAAATCGGAATAAATTTTGTTTTTAGCGCATTCAAGTTTGTTGCTTAATCGCGATTTTTATTCGAGCAACTAATAGAAAAAATCACTCGCCTGGCGGCTCGTGATTTTTTCGTGACAGTTGCTCTCATTAAAATCGCTAAGCAACAAACTTTCATGCAAAAACAAAATTTATTCGAGTAAATTGCCATCACTTATGGTATTACTTGTGAATATATTTTGGATTAAATTTTTACTAGTTTTCAAAAATGTCCAAGTTTCATGACATTAAAGTTCCTCAGTTTGATGAGAATATCTTAAAACTTAGATAACTAAGTTTAGTATAATTTGAAAAATCATAATTTTTGATATATGTAATTACATTTAAAAAGGTTTTGGGCGTTGGCATTTGTTTTTATATTTTTTTACTAACTCAAAAACTTTTCATGACATGACTGTTACCCCGTTTAATGAGATTATCCCAAAACTTAGAAAAGTTAGTTTGTTTTAACTAGCAAAATTATAATTACATTATTATTACTTTAATACTTTATATTACGGACATCTATTCTAAACAAAATATAGCAATCATTTACATATAACAATATACTAATATATTTTGAGCGAATTTTAAAAGTTTTGGGTAATTGACAATTGTTTTTATACCATCAAATAACCTCTAAAATGTAAAACTTTTTATAACATTAAAGTATCTCAGTTTAGTGGGATTATTATAAATCTAAGAAGGCCTGGTTAAACTATCGAAATCATAATTATTTATATATTTGTGTAATTTTAAAAAATTTTTGTTCGTTGGCAATTGTATTTATATTTTTTACTAGTCTCCAAATATGCTGAAATATTCATAAAATTGAGGATCCTCAGTTTAATGGGATTATCAAAAAAAATAGGAAAGCAAGTTTGGTAAAGTTATCAAAATCGTACATTTTAATAAATTTAGGACAAATTTAAAAATGTTTGCGCCGTAAGCATTTGTTATTATAATTTTTTACGACTCTTTAAAATAGTTGAAATTTTTATAACATTAAAGTCCCTCAGAATAATGGGATTTTCCTAAAAGTTAGAAACTTTGTTTTTGTAAAATTAACCAAGTCATAAATTTTAATATATTTTAGACAACAAAATTTAACTTTTCCGCTAATGCCAATTCTTTTATATTTTTTCTGCAGTTAACAAAAATGTAGAACTTTTCAGAATATTAAAGTTCATAAGTTTGATTATCTTAAAATTTAGAAACGTAAGTTTGGACACCTTAACAAAGGCAAATTGGAAAAGACAAGATCGATGGAATAACGTGACATACAAGAAAAGATGACAGGAACGAGATTTGAACTAAACAAAGGAAAGGAAGATATGGAAGAAATAAAAGAAATGTTGAAAAAAAGATTACAGGAAATGAGAAAAAACACTCAGGAACTAAAAAACAAAATACAGGAAATAAAGAAAGAAATGCGGCCAAAAGAGGGAAATGAGTACAAGAAAAGAATCAAATGGAGGAATGATTTTAAAAACTAGAAGGAAAAGTTGAAAAAGAAAAGAGAAGAAATAAAATAATTGTTAAAGAATTTAAAACAGATAATAATAATATAAAGGAAGTACTCGAAGAATATATATCGAAGGAACTAGAAGTAGAAGCAAAAATTACCACGGCGAACAAAATTAACAAGGGGAGAAAGAAGAAATATTGATAGCGGAAATTGAAAGAAGAGAAAAAAGAGAAAGAGGAAAAAAAAAGAAATAATGAAAGCATGTTGCTTTCATTATTTCCAGATTGAAAACAACAAAATATGCATAGACAATGATATGAGAGCGGAAAAACAAGGAATACAACGAGAAAACATTGCGAGAGAAAAAAGCGAAAAAGGCAACAAAACAAGGGTTGGATTCAAAAAACTTATACTAAATGAAAAGGAATACATCTGGAATCACAAAGAAAATGGTGGGAAAGTGGGACTACAAAAAACTAACATTACAAACGAAAACGAACAAAAACACAAAAAAATCAAGAAATATGTAAGGAACAACTAATAAAATACAAAGTCGATGAAAAATTAATCGTTATAAATAAAATGAAAGTGGAAACAAAAAAAAACAAGGATAGGTACAAAAACATCTCAAATGCATACAAAATAAAAACTGATACAGGAACATGGAGGGAGGGAACCTGGAATATTAGGAGCTTGACCGGAAAAAAAGGAGAATTTATTAAAGAATTTGAAAAGGTAGACATGGACATACTAGGTATAACGGAAACAAAGAAGAAAGGAAAGTGAGAAATTGTACTAAATGGAGAATATGTCATAATATACAGTGGAGTAGAATAGCAAAACAGAGAAAAATAAGGAGTAGGGTGCATTATAAAACAACAAAACTGGAAATACGCACGAAACTGAACTAGAATTTCTAAAAAAATACTAACGATGAAGATGCAAATCGACAATCAGACCGAAATAACGTTTATAGTTGTATATGGACCAAATGAAGACGAAACAGCTAAAAGAAAAGACACCTTCTGGGTACAATTAACAGAGGCAGCAGAGGAATACAAGGGACGATTGATAATCCTAGGAGATATTAACGGACTGGCAGGAGAAAAGGACGGCGAATCAGGAGAAACAATTGGGACACAAGGGGAAAGTATTCGAAATAACAACGGAATGAGGCTGATAGATTTCTGCATAACAAACAATTCGATAATATCGAATACGTTCTACACCCACAAAGACATACACAAGTATATAAGAGATGTCAAAAGTAGAGGAGAGAAGTCGATAATAGATTATTGCTGGAAAAGAAATAACAGACACAAGAGTAAGAAGAGGAGAAGAAATTTACACCATATCATTTTCTGGCGCTATTAGAGATAGAAATCAAAGAATAGAAATACGAGAACAACAAAAAAGGAGTAGGAAGAAAAAACTATTAAACAAAAGAAAAAATAAAAACGTACAAACTAAATGAAGAAGGGGATTGCCGAGGCGACCAGGGCGAGCAGAACGCAGAACTGCAGCGCAGTAGAACTGTAGTAATAACAGAGAACACATGTATAAATATGTTGTAAGTATTCATGCAGTAAAAATTAAAAGTGTTGAAACGACAAGAGTTTTTTAATTGACTAATCTAGCTGTTCATGCACAATTCACTAACATCAATACAACACAATAAAAAAACTGAATTCAAAATTTCCTGACTTAAGAAAACATTAAATAATGTATCAATGGAAAACCTGTGGGATAGCATAAATGAAATAATCATTAATGCAGTAAAGGAGGCTTGTGGAACAATTAGAACAAACAGATCAAGGAAACAAACAAGATGTTGGAGTGAAAAAATAAAAGCAATAGTAAAATTGAAAAAGAAGAAATGGAGAATATACCTGGGAAACAGAAATAATGAAATACTATAATATATACAAGGCGCAAAGAATAAAAGTCTAAAAACTGATAGAAGAAGAAACACAAAATTAATTGGAAGAGTTTGGAAACAAAATGGAACAGGATAGTCACGGAAACCAAAAATTATTTTACATGGTACTGAAATCATTTACGGGAAAGAGGTAATACAATCATGGACACATAAAAGATAAGAATGAAAAGATACTAGAAGGAAAACAAGATTTGTTCTTTTTTGTGAAATTGTAATATTTTATGGGTTAAGTGGTAGAGTAGCCTTAATGGCTAAACTTCGCCCATTATTTTGAACAAATTAAGACGTTTCTTATTATTATTATATAATGTCACGATGGAAAGAGTACTTCGAGGACACATTAAATATAGAACAATTGCATAATGAGCAAGAAATAGAAGAGGAAGATGCGTGTGTAAAGCGATGTAAAGGAAGAAGTAATTGAAGCTGTTAAAATATTAAAAAGAGGCAAAGCAGCAGGTAATGATGAAATAACATTACAAATGTTGAAAAACTTAGAAGAAGTACTTTCAAAGTATGGGAAGAAATCCCCAATGTGGATTTAGGAAAGGGTGAGCAGTAAAAGATCACATAATAACAATAAAACAAATAATCGAGAAGAATAAAAATAAAGGGTGTATGAGTAGCTTCCGTGGACTTGGAAAAGACAGCATTCCAAGGAAAATAATATGGGATAGTTTGAAGAGAAGAGGACCAAAAGGAGAACTAAGGAAAAACATAAAAAGCATATAATGTAGTTAGAACGGATAACATGCAATCTGAGGAATTTGAGACCAAAGATGGCTTAAGGTAAGGGGGGTATTGAGCCCAACTCTTTTCAACATCGTTTTAGATGATATACTCAACGAAAGAGAGAAAAAATATAGAAGATAAAAATTGAATACAAAACTATGAAAATAATATAAATTGCAGAATGCGCTTTTGCAGATGATTTAATAATAATGGCAAGAAAACGAGGAGAAACTACAATACAATCTAGAAATATGGGAAAAAGCACACAAGAAATTAAAAAATGATGATAGAGAGGTGACTGCAAAACTAAATTGAATAGACATAGAACAAGTAGAAATGTCTAAATATCTAGGCGTAAAAATACACCAAAATGGAGTAAGTAACGCGGAAATAAATGATTAGAAAATACTATAAAATTGAACTATGCACTAAGTAATGCATTCGTAAGAAACAATAAAATATCAATAAAAGCAAAAACTGCAAAATACAACACAATATTGAAGCAAATCCTGATATTGGATGAGAAAATTGGATGTAAACAAAAAGGACGGGAAGTAAAATCCAGGCAATGGAAATGAAGTACCTTCGTCAGATGGGCGTCAAAGGTATCACAAGAAGAGATAAAATCTGAAATGATACAGTAAGAAAAGAGTTAAATGTAGAACCAATGATAAAGAAAATAAAAAGACAACAACTAAAACGGTTTGGTCACATAGTAAGGATGGAAGAAAATAGACAGACAAACGACGTATGGGAGGCAAAATCAACAGAAAATAATTCATAATTAAATAATGGAGCTATTAAAAGAAAGAGGACTGACATGGAACGAGGGAAAGAAAATGGCAAGAAACAATAAGAAATGGGTACAATTTGTACATGGAATAAATAATTAGTGGAAACCCTAACACCCCCAGGTAAAATAGGGTTTTTGCCGATTATATATATATATATATATATGTTACATCTTAGGTTTTCGCGGGTGTAATCTGGTTTTGTGTTTTTTTGGGTGTTGTCCCGCGTGGAGTTTTTCGAGTTTTCTCGACGTTTCGGCGACTTCACATTCGCCATCTTCAGGAGTGTTTTGATATATTGAAATATTCAATTTAACTGATAATACGCTGGGTGGACTTTCTATTTATGTATTTTGCTGTCTTGCTCGGCTGCGTGTAATTGGTCCGCTTCTGTCGGCATCATGAATTTGCATAATCGGCTGTTGGAGGCTGTTCGCCGAAATGTGATTAACCAGCCTACCCTTAGCTGGGGGATTTTGGGATTGGGGTAGATTAATTTTCAAAGTAGATTTCCAGGTAGGTGGCAATCGGGTGCTGTCGTCTCTTTTGTTCATGTTAAGAGGATTTTTCTCTATTTCGATTGCTTCTCGGATAATCCTTTCGCTGTAATTGTTAATTGGTGCGATTATTGTTGTGTTGTCAAAATCTATTCTGTGATCCGTGGCCGCCATGTGTTGGAAAATTGATGAATTTTTGTCATGATTTTTAAGGGCTAACAAGTGTTCATCCCTTCGGGTACTGATTTTTCGGTTCGTTTGTCCAATGTAAATTTTGCTGCAGTCTCCGCGCGGCACTTTGTATACTCCCTGACTTTCTAAGGGGATGCAGTCTTTAGGGGTTTGAAGGAGATTTTTTTATAGTTGTGTCGGGTTTGAATACTGTCCGTATATCAAATTTTCTTAAAATATTTCCAATTCTGTCTGTCGTTCCTTTTATGTAGGGTAGCGTGGCGCACGATTTGTACCCTTTTTCTTCTGTTTGGTGGTTGCTTATGTTTTCGGTTTGATGGTTGTTTTTATTTTGTGTTTTGGTGATTATTTTCTTTATAGTGAAGTCTTTGAAGTTGTTTTGTTTGAGTGCGGTATGAAGAGTGTTTAATTCGTTTTTTATGTTTTCTTTGTCTATTAATTTCAGCGAACGGGTGATTAAGGTGTTTGCTACTGCATGTATCTGGGCTGGGTGATGATGGGATTCGGCATTCAAGTAGCGGTTTGTGTGGGTGTCCTTTCTGTAGATTGTGTGTCCTAATTGGCCATTTTCTCTCTTTGTTAATAAGATGTCTAGAAATGGAAGTTTTCCTTCATTTTCTATCTCCATTGTAAACTGAATTTTTGGATGGAAGGTGTTAAGGTGGTGTAGAAAATCGTCTATTGTATCTCTTCCGTGGGGCCATATTACGAAAGTGTCGTCTACATATCGGAGCCTGGTACACGGATGGTGCCAAGAATACGAGAGGTACTGGAATAGGCATTTATGGGCCTAACCAAAACCACAGGAGCTTCATGGCTCTGGGCACGACGCCCACGATTTTGCAAGCAGAAACGATTGCAATTGATATGTGCGCCAGAGAATGCTTGGATAGGCACCTAAATGGCGCGCATATATACATCTGCTCAGACAGCCAAGCCGCATTAAAGGCCGTTCGAGCCTATAGTCACGGCTCACGGACTGTCTGGGAATGTCGAAGATCCCTCTCGCAACTGGCGAAGAACAACTTGTTAACCTTCATGTGGGTCCCAGGGTACGGGGATATTAAAGGCAACGAAGTGGCCGATGAACTCGCAAAAAGAGGTGCAAATGCCACTCCTATAGGACCAGAGCCGTTTTGTGGACTCCCCATGGCGCATAGAAGAGAGGTGGTGCAAAAATGGGAAGAGGACAGAAGACGTAAGTATTGGAACAACGTACCAGGTCTACGTCAATCAAAACGACTCCTGAAACTCGATCACAGCCACAAGGTGCTTGAACTCACAAGGAACGAGCTAAGAACTTTCACCGGACTCATGACAGGGCATTGTACCCTCCGATACCATTTGCGGAAAATGGGAAAAGAGGAAAGTGGAAACTGCAGATTGTGTGATTCGGCAGATGAAACTACCGAGCACATACTATGCACTTGTGTCGCGATTGCTCACAAGCGTCTTTCAGACTTCGGCAGGGACCGATTATCCCCCGAAGAAGTGAGCATTATCACCCCCAAGATAGTTACCAGGTTCATGGTGGACGTGGGACTGCTAGGGAAGTGATTGGTTAAGGGTAGAACAATAGATCTGTTAGGTCGCAGTTCACGAGAGGCTAACACACCTCACTAAGACCCTACTTAACCTATAACCTATATAACATATCGGAGCCATAGTTTAGGTTTTAAGGTGTGGGATTGTAGTACCTTAGTTTCGAAATCTTCCATGAAGAGGTTCGCCACTATTGGGGATAGGGGTGACCCCATTGGGGCTCCTTCTGTTTGTTTATATTTTTGTCCCTTGAACGAGAAGTAGGTTGTTGATAGGCAATGTTTAGCAAATGTCATGACGTCCGGAGGTGGTTTGTATTTCTCGTTGATTATGTTTAGTGCTTCCTGTATTGGTATTTGAGTGAACAATGATTTTACGTTAAAACTAATTAATAGGTCTGTGGGTGCTAGCTTGACGTTTTTTATAATTGAAATGAAATGATGTGAATTTTTTACAAAAGACATCATTTTTTCCGCCCATGGTTGCCATTCTTTTGCTACGTGCTTCGCTAGAGCGTGTGTCGATGAGCCTATTGCACTTACGATGGGTCTGATGCCTTTTTTGTGTATTTTTGGAAGCCCATATAGTTTGGGACAAATCGATGACTTTTCCCTTGGTGTAATTGACTTTTTGATATCCTCGGTTAAATTTGAATTTTTTATTTTGGTTTTAGTTAATTTTTCCAAATATGTGGTTGGGTCTGTCTTCGTTTTTTTGTAAGCAGGGTCGTCCAAGAGGTCTAGCATTTGTTGATCATAATCCTTACGGTTCATTACTACTGTGGCGTTTCCTTTGTCTGCATGTAAGACGATTATGGCTTGGTCTTGTTTAATATTCTTAATAGCTTGGCGTTCTGCTTTTGAGATGTTTTGCTTTGGTGGTTTTGCCTTTCTTAATATTGACGCTACCTCTTGTCTGATGATTTCTGAATTGTTCGTGTCTAGGTGACGAATTGAGGCTTCAACGCTGCAGATTATTTTCTCCGTTGGGATGTGGGTTGGTGCGATTGCAAAATTGAATCCTTTTTCTAGCGCTTTTTCGGTTACTTTGTCGAGTGGTTTGTCAGGCATATTGTGTACTAGTTTGGGCCGGTTTGTTTGTGGATTTTGTTTGTCTGTGTGAGTTAGTCTTCTAAATTCTTCCATCCAAAAATTCAGTTTACAATGGAGATAGAAAATGAAGGAAAACTCCCATTTCTAGACATCTTATTAACAAAGAGAGAAAATGGCCAATTAGGACACACAATCTACAGAAAGGACACCCACACAAACCGCTACTTGAATGCCGAATCCCACCATCACCCAGCCTAGATACATGCAGTAGCAAACACCTTAATCACCCGTTCGCTGAAATTAACAGACAAAGAAAACATAAAAAACGAATTAAATACTCTTCATACCGCACTCAAACAAAACAACTTCAAAGACTTCACTATAAAGAAAATAATCACCAAAACACAAAATAAAAACAACCATCAAACCGAAAACATAAGCAACCACCAAATAAAAGAAAAAGGGTACAAATCGTGCGCCACGCTACCCTACATAAAAGGAACGACAGACAGAATTGGAAATATTTTAAGAAAATTTGATATACGGACGGTATTCAAACCCGACACAACTATAAAAAAACTCCTTCAAACCCCTAAAGACTGCATCCCCTTAGAAAGTCAGGGAGTATACAAAGTGCCGTGCGGAGATTGCAGCAAAATTTACATTGGACAAACGAACCGAAAAATCAGTACCCGAAGGGATGAACACATGTTAGCCCTTAAAAATCATGACAAAAATTCATCAATTTTCCAACACATGGCGGCCACGGATCACAGAATAGATTTTGACAACACAACAATAATCGCACCAATTAACAATTACAGCGAAAGGATTATCCGAGAAGCAATCGAAATAGAGAAAAATCCTCTTAACATGAACAAAAGAGACGACAGCACCCGATTGCCACCTACCTGGAAATCTACTTTGAAAATTAATCTACCCCAATCCCAAAATCCCCCAGCTAATGAGGGTAGGCTGGTTAATCACATTTCGGCGAACAGCCTCCAACAGCCGATTATGCAAATTCATGATGCCGACAGAAGCGGACCAATTACACGCAGCCGAGCAAGACAGCAAAATACATAAATAGAAAGTCCACCCAGCGTATTATCAGTTAAATTGAATATTTCAATATATCAAAACAATCCTGAAGATGGCGAATGTGAAGTCGCCGAAACGTCGAGAAAACTCGAAAAACTCCACGCGGGACAACACCCAAAAAAACACAAAACCATATATATATATATATATATAGCTTTAATTTTCGAATTTGCAAGTTTTGATAGTTCTAAAAAGAACCGATTTGCAACGTTTCGACCAAGTCACATTGGTCTTCTTCAGGCGGCGTTCGATGAAAAACTGCCACAAAAAAAAATGGCTCGCAATTCTTCTTCTTTTGTAAGTGACTTAATGGTGTGTGGTAATGCGTTATATAATAGTTCTATAATAGAAGCAAGTAAATGACTTATTTAAATTTTGATTACACTTCATTAATGTGTTTTTTACAGCTTAAATGCTGGTACAATTGCACACCTAAATATTTAAAATTTGTGCTAATGGTAATAACGAAATCGTTAGCAGTGGTTATTTCTAAAGAATATTGTTTTCTGTCATGGATTGTATTAAATAAAATTGCCTGGGTTTTATCGATGTTTAGGAGCAATTTATTCATATGTAAACATTTTATAAGGTTTTGTAAATTTTGGTTTATTTGTGAGTTTAGGTCATCTAAATTTTTGCTAGTAACGCTGGTGTCATCAGTATAATTTATAAAATTATAAATTCTGTTTGTGAATAGATTGTGTAAGTCGTTAATATAAATGAGAAATTAAATTGGGCCAATTTTATTACCTTGCGGAATTACATAATTACTATTTCTTGATTTTGAGATTTTATTATTACCAAAAGAGACGCATTGAATTCTGCGAGTCAAATATGATTTAAAGCATAATAACGTCCTACATGTGATACCGTGTAGTTCTAGCTTCTGTAATAAAATATTTTGACTAATACTGTCAAAAGCCTTAGATAAATCTAAGAATATTCCAAATGGAATAGTCTTATTCTCCAAGATATCCGTGACAGCGCAAATTTGCTCAAAAATAGCGGTTGAAACATTTTTTCTGGGTATAAATCAATGCCGAGAAATACGAATTAGATTTTCTTGCAAAAAAAGTTTATTAAGCATTTACATACTATTTTTCTTAAATCTTACTGCAAGCTGGTTAGATTCTTATAGGATGATAGTTTTCAGGATTGTCTGCGTCTCCTTTTTTGTATATTGGTTTTATAAAAACCGGTTTTTGGGTATTATGGAGCTACCTTTCGTATCGTTTATTTTAATGGTTCTATTTATTATAGAACAACAACAAATTTTGGTTTTAATTTCAGGCTCTTTAATCAAATCGGAGAAATATTTCATTTTCCATGAAGTTATTATACTCTTTTTTAATTTTTTCATATATATCTTTATTAGAGGGGTTAAATTGGGAAGTAATATAAAAATAATCCAACAGTGCCAACGCAGTTATTCTTATAGATTTTGAATTTTGTGCAAAGGAAATGTTGAAAGAAATAGTTCCCTATAAATATAAATAAAGTAGTTTATACGTCATTCACATTGGAACTGCTATCTTGTTTTAATTTCGTCCAGTTTACTGATGCGAGTTTTTGCAAAAACGAAAGAATATTTCTTTTACTATAGCTTCTTGCGTCCGTTATAGAAGGGGTAGTAATTTTATTCATATTAAAATATAATTTTAAGCATTTATGATCTGAAATGTTCTAGCGTTTTTGCATGACAGTTATTAATATTGGTTAAAATATTATTAATACATGATTTTGAACTACCCGGGTGTAATTTTGTATCAATACTTTTATATTAATAAATTTAAAAATACGAAAACATTTCGTGAATCTACAATGAGTCTTACTAAGACTACAAAACAAATTAATTTGAAACAACTACTTCTCTAGCTAATACTTCGACAGACATTGAATAATACAAATTAATTTGCGTGTTACAAATAGTACAACTATCAAAGCAACACTAATAAATGATAAAATGGACTTTAGATTATTATTTAATTTTCTACAACGAACTAAAGGATTTTAATACATTTTATTATTCAATTATGCTCCAAGTGGGTATTTTTCCTTAATCCCGAACGTAATGATTTCTGTAGAATTCACTAATCCACCTCAGGTATAAATTCAGACCTTCAGTCGATTATATTTCATTCTTGTGTCAGTTGCCGTACATATCTGAGTAAGTTATTTATACTTCATTATATTTATTATCATATTTCATTATATTTATTTTAGTAAGTGTTTTTATTTGTATTTAAAATCATTTTTATAATAAAGCTGTACTGAAGAGAGCAAAAGTTCGAAACACGTGTCTGCAGATGATTATAAACTTGAATGCTAGATTTTTTAATTGCTTTTGCTAATTTAATTTAATGAAATCAGTTTAAAATTCATTTTTCATAATTTTTCATGTTATAGTTACATTTAAACAATCTAAAGTCCATTTTATCATTTATTAGTTTATTCAACAGAAATAATTTCATTCAAATTAGTGTTGCTTTGATAGTTGTACTATTTGTAACACGCAAATTAATTTGTATTATTCAATGTCTGTCGAAGTATTAGCTAGAGAAGTAGTTGTTTCAAATTAATTTGTTTTGTAGTCTTAGTAAGACTCATTGTTGTAGATTCACGAAATGTTTTCGTATTTTTAAATTTATTATTTA
This sequence comes from Ontholestes murinus, assembly GCA_963969525.1. Classification (NCBI taxonomy): domain Eukaryota; kingdom Metazoa; phylum Arthropoda; class Insecta; order Coleoptera; family Staphylinidae; genus Ontholestes; species Ontholestes murinus. The sequence goes on from OZ018396.1 coordinate 38,975,101, forward strand.
ATTTTCTACAACGAACTAAAGGATTTTAATACATTTTATTACTTTTATATTAAATTTTTAAAGAAATACTGACACAGTATCATCTACCAGATGAAGCCAATGTGTGGTGAAACATTGTTGTAGTACAATATTAAAAACATTTAGAACCCATTTACTGTGTCAGTATTCCTTTAAGTGTTACTATGGAATTTCGACAAGTAATAGCCTCATCAACCCAATATTAGCAATTGTTTTTTGTATTATTTACTACTTCTGGTTCTCAAAAATGGTAAACTTCTCATAATATTCGTCTCGATTTCATGGGATTATGTCAGAATGCAGAAAAGTGAGTCTGCTAAAATTCACTTTTGGGTCATTTTTGTATTTTTTACTACCCTCCAAAAATGTTGAAATTTTCATAATATTAAAGTTCCTCAGTTTGATGGGATTATCTCAAAATTTAGAAACGTGAGTCTGCTAAAATTATCAAAATCACAACTTTCAATACACATTTGGTAAATTTTAATGGTTTTGAGTCATTGGCAATTGTTTTTATATTTTTTTATTGGTCTCCAAAAAATCCTCAGTTTGATAGGATTATATAAAATTTATAAACATGAGTCTGTTAAAATTACCAAAATCACAATTTTAAATACATGTTTGATGAATTTAAATAGTTTTGGGTCATTAGTAATTGTTTTGTATTTTTTTACTAGTCTCTAAAAGTGTTGAATGTTTCATTACCTTAAAGTTCCTTAGTTTGATAGGATTATGTCAAAATTTAGAAAGGCGATACTTTTGGTAAGTTTTAATTGTTTTAGGTAATTGGCAATTGTTTATGTATTTTTTATTAGTCTTTAAACATGTTAAACTTCTTATAAAATAAAAGTTCCTCGGTTTCATTGGATTATGTCAAAATTTAGAAACGCGAATCTGCTAAAATTATCAAAGTCATAATACATTTTTGATTAATTTTAATGATTGTGGGACGTTGGCTATTGTTTTTATTTTACCCTATTCTCCAAAAACTTTAGTATTTTCACAAAAATAAAGATTCTTAGTTTGATGGTATTATCTTAAAATTGAGAAACGTAAGTTTGGTAAAATCAGCAAAACTTCCACATATTTTGGGTAAATTTTTACTGTTTTGGGTTATTGGAAATTGTTTTTATATTCTTTAGTCTACAAAAATGTTAAACTTTTCATAATGTTATAGTTCCTCAGAATGATGGTTTCATTCAAATGTTTGGAAAGGTAATTTTTGTGAAATTAGTAAAATCATAACTCTTGATAGATTTTTGTAGAATTTTGATAATATCACATCGTTGCTAATTATTAGGCTTAAAATATACTTATAACCTATAACTCTAAAGTTTCTCAATTTGATGGGATTATCTTAAAATGTACAAACGTAAGTTTGGAAAGATTAGCAAAATAATAATTTCTACTCAATTTTGGGTATAAAGTAAAAGTTTTTATTGTTGGCACTTGTTTTTATATTTTCTATAGGATCAAAAATTGTTGAATGTTTCATAACATCAGACTGAAGAATTCTTAGATAAGATTGTTTTAAAATCCAAAAACGAACAAATGGCAAAACAATCAAATTAATATATTTTGGGTAAATTTTAAACGCTTCAGGTCTTTGGTAATTGTTTTTATATTTTTTACAAGCCTCCAAATATGTTGAAATTTTCATAACATCGAAAATCCTCAATCGAATGGGATTTTTCCAAAATTTCGAAATGTAATAATATATATTACTAAATTCGCAATTTCAAATATATTTTAGGTAAATATTAAAAGTTTATGGTCGTGGGCATTTGTTTTTATATTTTTTATTAGCCTCAAAATAAAAATAATTTTTTTAATTTAATTGGATTATCTTAAAATTTGGAATCATAAAATTAGCAAAATCATAATTTTTAATATATTTTTTGATAAATTCTAAAGGTTTTGAATTATTAACAATTATTTCTATATTTTTATAAGCCTTCATAAATGTTAATCTTTTACTAACATTAAAGTCTGTCAGTTTGATGGAATTATTTTCAAAAGTTAGAAACACGAGTTTAGTAAAATTAGAAAAAATATTATTTCGAATGTATTATAGACTACTTTTAAAAGTTTTGGATTGTTAAATTTCTCATAACATTACTGTTCCTCAGTTTGATATAGTATATTGTATAATGAGCATACAATGATGCTCATTGCCCACGAGTATGAAATTTCTTACGATTGGGTAATGGTCATTGTATGCGAATTGTACACTATACGTTTTCTACGATTATACATATGAATTAAAAAATACAAATATAAATTTCTACTATTAACCTTGAACAAATTTTTATTTATTAAAATTATACGTGATATTGATACAGTTATGAAATGTTCTTGGAGATCATGTATATGATGGAACATTTACCGTAGGGTTTGATTTTTTTAACAAAACTACTTTCACTATTACTACTTACCATTATTTAGCGTAAATTTCAACACAGTCGCAATTTTATTTTGACGTGTAATTTCACGTCAGAAAAGTCAACTCAAAAATCAAATGTGTGTTATAAATTTTATAATGTTTGTATAAAATTTGCGTGTAATTAAAAAACTTTATTTTTTGAATTTAAGGAAATTCATATGTATTCATTATAAAAATCGTTTGGTCTGATTCAATATTAATATTATTAATGCTATGTTATTGTAATATCCCTCTCCTATTTAACCATTGTATCACTAGTGCTTCAATAGATATTGTAGCACTAGTGCTACAATAGATATATTGTAGCATTAGTGCTACAATGGTTGCTATGACAATGAACATATAATATATACATAACATACAATGTACTACATTTCATAACTGTAGAACTGCCAGAAAATCTAACAAATACGAATTTTATAAACCAGCAATTCCATAATAACCTACCGAAAGTTGCTGACGACGATAACTTAATAAATTACTACAATTCTCATATTCTACTCACAAATGATGTCAAATTTAATCTAGAGCCAGTGCACGAAGAACAAGTACTGAAGATAATATCTGAGATGGAATCTAACGCTGAGGGTGTGGATGGATTTAGAGGAAACTTTATAAAGTTAATCTGCCCAGCAGCACTACCAGCTATCACCCATATAACAAACTACGCCATTACGGAGAAGAAAATTCCTAGTCTTTGGAAAACTGCGGTCATAGTTCCTGTACCAAAAATATCAACACCAATCGCAAGTAATGACTTTCGGCCGATAAGCATTCTCTCGCCACTCTCCAAAATCTTAGAAAAGCTAGTGTACAACCAGTTAATTGATTATGTTAATAAAAATAATATTATTCCTGCAAATCAATCAGGATTTCGTAAAGGTCATAGTTGTACAAGTGGAATTATCAGATGATATTGTGTCTAATTCTGATAAAGGGCTTGTCACTTGTTTAATATTATTAGACTTTTCCTAGGCATTCGATTCTATATCACATGGTCTATTACTTTCTATTTTGAGATATATTGGAGTGTCAGAAGATAGTTTGGAGTTCTTTTCAAGTTACCTTTTAGGTAGGAAAAAATTAGTTATTTTGGGACCGCTGTTCTTTAATCTGTATACGGCGTTTTTGAAAAAGTATATTGCCTCCTGCAAGTTAATTCAATATGCAGACGACAGTCAGCTATATCAATCATTTCACCCCTCTGACCACATTGTTGCGTGTAATAATATTAACATAGATCTTCAGAATTTCTGTGATGCTGCAAAGCGCCACAGTTTCCTTTTAAATCCTAATAAGTGTAAAATTATGTTTTTTAATTACCACCTTATATAAACAATAACTAGTCCCATTAATATCAATATTGATGGCAAAATAATCGAAGTAGTGAAATTGGCCAGAAATGTTGGTGTCATTATTGATGATAAATTACACTTTAGTGCACATGTGGCGAGAATGGGGCAGAAGGCATACTGTAATCTAAAGCTTATTTGTAATCTACGTAGTTTCATTGACATTTGAACTAGGAAGGTATTATGTTCCTCAATGGTATTCTCACAATTCAATTTTGCCTGTGAGGTATTTTCTCTATTCTTACGATGTATTGATATCAATAGTATTCAAAAAATGCAGAACAATTGTATACGCTATGTATATGGCTTGAGAAAATACGATGGGGTCAGCCATAAATTAAAAGAATTAAATTGGTTAAGTATGTGCAATCGCTTCAAATTTCTTACATTTGTACTTTATAAGAAAATTCTTAATAATAAAATACCAGAAACTCTATATAAGCGCATACATTTTAGAGATTCTATGCACGACGTAAATATACGATGGAAAAATAAAATTAATATACGCAAACACAGAACCCAATTAAAAAAAAAACCTTCTCATACAATGCCACTACGATGAATTCGTTACCAAGTTGCAACGAGGAAAATATTAGACTGTTAAACAACTATTTAATTATCTACTAGGTTATAATTAAAAAAATATAAATTATGTTACAAACTATTTTATGGATACTAATTATTATAATTTAAATTTAAGGGAAGAGCAGCAATGTTTATAATATATATGCTGAACTCCGCCTATTTTCATCTTGTTTATGTTTTATATAATATATTTATACTTGAATCTATAAGTTATGTTCTTATTCTAATCTATTTGTATTTATACACTGTTATGTATTATTGAGGAAAATAAAGACTTTATAATAATAATTGTTGGTATATTTTTTTAATATTCTCCAAAAATGTTGAACTTTTTATAATTTTTTCATAACATTAAAATTTCTCAGTTTAATGGGATTATCGCTGAATTTAGAAATGTAAACGTGAAAGTATTTAGTGGAGTTGATACATCTCTTGAAAATAATTTGTAATTTTTTATTTATTTGCATTGACAAGAGGAAAATAATTAGTGGGATAGATTTCTGTCTTTAAGACGATTTATAAATAAGACGATGCAGTTATTAATACCCGTTCTCTTTGATAAAAATCATTTTTCTGTTTTATAGCTATTATTAAACTTGTTATTATTTTTTATATTTATTACAACCGTAATTTTTATTCCGCCCCGTCGACGTAGATAATTATTTCACGAGGTTGATCCCGTACACATTTTATATTACGGCTTGTCCGACCCAATATTTCCGCGTAATTTACGTTATATTAGAACTTTTCAACTTTCCGCCATATAAATTATATTGCCGCCTATTGAAGACACGAGGCCAGACAGAGGTGGGGTGCTTTTTTGAGGGGCGGTGGTGGTTTACGCAGGGCCGGGAGGATGGAGAAATTGAATTTTTATGGCGTTTGATAAACACAAGATCCGATCGGATAAAAGCCTTCCACCTCAGATTTCCTTTTTTTTCTGTCGGTTACAGCCTATTTGTCCGGAAACACAGTTAGTTACATATTAAGGCCCGAAAATTCGTAAATTAAAAAATTTGCTGCTTTCTGCACACGTACACGCGCAGACGATTAAACAATTTCGCGAATTTATTTACACTTTCGTTTGTGTATCTTTTGTGTCTGTATGTGTGTATTACAGATGTTAGTTAATTAAATTCGAGTGAGTTTAATTAGAGATTTTTTGTGTTAATTGTTTGGTTCATGCTTAAATTCTTTTTAAGTTCAACGTAACGATTTAGTTTTGGAAAGTTATTAGACTGTACAATCTAATGTGAAATAGTAATTGTGGTTCTTCTCTAATTAATTATCTTTATTATATTATTTAATGTTCAAAATGTATCACATTGTGAAAGCCTTCATAATTAATTATTTGACATTAATCATGATGGTTGTGCAAAAAAAGCAGTAAGTGTTTTATTCAGTCCCTTATTTGACGTTATTTACGTTAACATCAATATTCTACAATTGCAGTGTTTGACACTGATTTAATAAAATTAGTTAATTATTAGGTTTTTATTATGAAAATAAAGTGAATAAATATTTTATTTAATTATTTATTGTCAATTCTGATATAATAACCTTCGCCATTTTTCTAGCAGTAGGTCGAATTTACGCTTATAAAATGTTTGTAATTTGGTCAGTGAATTTTGTAGAGATTGAAACAACTAATAATAAGACTGGGGCCTTCTTATTATTAGTTGTTTCAATCTCTATTTGGATAATATGCTGTGTGTAGAAGTATGTCCCATCCACACATTTTTAAGAGAGATGTATAGTACTTAAGACACATCATCTTAAAAAATATTATTTATGATAATAGCCTTTTTTAAATAATTTACATCAGAAGTTTTCCTGAATTATACACACATTTTTGATGATACGTTGCAGGATAATCTAATATCACCAACTTTACCTTAAGAAAATGTAGCCAGGAGTGAATCTAAAAACTAAACGAAGAAGGAGACACCAATGACTTTGTTTTACCACTTCGTGTCTTCTTCATTATATTCAAGATGTACCACAAAGTAAAAGCCTCCACAATTAAATATCTAAAAACTAAAAAAATGCACTCATTGTACAAATACATATTCAAGTACGCTATAATATTCAATAAGTTAGGTAAAAACAATAAAAACCTTCCGAGAAAATTCTATAGCAAACGAGGACACAAGATTCACTTGCATGTATATATTTACTGGGAATTCATGTCTCATACAAATACAATACAATTCAATTACAGCAACATATGCCGCTTAATTAAAATCCGAATAACCTATCGACCTGCGCTCGTTCGACCTTACCCTCTATTAATTTTAAATGCTAATCGAAATCATTTCCTTGGGCTGGTTTTTATGCAAAAAAAGAGACAAACACATGCATGAATCAATAAAACTATTAAGTCTTATACAAATATTATCATTTTTTAAATTATTAAATAATTTATTTTAAATATCTAATTATCTTAAAAATTTTAAGTATTGCTGCTAATATTGCAAGTTTATTTTTTTAAATATAATTCTCAAAACTTTTAAAATTGTCGAACATTACTCATTATGCATTTTTCTTAAAATTGAGCCAATAATAATTCTATCCACCCACGTAGATTAGATTGCATTAGATTAGACGGAGTCGTTTGACTATAGACAGCCTTACAGCATTGTGACCTGGTTAGATCTTTTGTACTAGTACGCTACTATTTATATGTTCCTAGGAATACAATTTACTTATTAGGGTCAATTAAATTCCTAGGAGGCCATGACCGTTTTGAAGTTATCACCACTTCTGATAGCTCACATGTAGGCTTTGGTCGGATCATGCCAGTGGCGGCTCCTTTCGTAGAAAGTACGTCGCCGTGTTCGTTGCCAATTATATTTGCGTAGCCTGGTACTCACACTAGAGTGAGTTTGTTGTCATTGGCCAATTGATTCAGATCTTGCTTACAGTTTCAAGCAGATTTGGAATTGAAGCTGTACGTTCTTAAGAGCAACCTGAGATCAGACATATGTGAGTCCTTTTTTAGCTCTTTTTCGTACAAACTTGCGCACAATTTTCTAAGAAATTACGCGATTCGAAATTAAATTTGGTTTATATTACGTCCGACGATGTTTGTAGGAACTCTGGTTTAATCAGGTTTGAATGCCTGAAACTATGTTCTCCACCTTTTTTTCTTATTTGTTTTGTTCGTGCAGAGGAAGTACGTATGTAAAGTTCCATTGCTATAGAGGAGGTGGCATGTAAAGCCCCAGTGATAACAAGACAGGTAATTCTTTAAAAGAATTGAAGTTTCTTATTTGCCATTGTTAGTCTTGACCCGCCATACTAGTGCTATACGGGTCACATTACCATAATATATCGACAAATGTATCAGTTTGGGTTTCAGTTCCCATGTTCTACCAAAGAGTCTGCAGCATATTCATAGTGCCGCTGTAGCTTTACAGATTGTTTTTTAGGTGCAAGTTCCAATTAAGTTCCATTTCTACTGTTCTTTTGTTTTGGGAGCTTTGATATTCAGCTTCCTACGATTTGTGAAACGTACTACATTTAGAATTCATTCTTAAATCAAAGGATTTCACCTGTGAAAAAATAAATACAATCACATCCTCAACTACATTTAAGATTGGAGCAGTCTTTACTCACCATAATATTCTACGGAGCATTTATTCTAGATACAAATAGAAGGCTTGATACAATTTGCGGAAGTGAGCATTGGTTGAATGACGATGAAGCATCAATTTTTTCAATAAAAAATTATAATACAGCAACATATTTTGCAAGACGCAATTATATACACGGTGGTTTGTTACAGCTTCATAAAAAGTATATTGAGTATAAAAGTCTTAATGAAATTAATAATTTATCTGTTGAAAAAACTGTGAACTCTCTGCTTCTCAACTTTATCACTATAATATTATAATAATAACGGTTTATAGATAACCTACTGGTGATTTTCACTCGTTTTTAAATATTGTTTATGGAGTTTTATTAAAAGTTGACTCTAGCAAATTATATATTATATTTATCAATAAACTTGATCTTCTTTATCTCCCTATCAATTCCCTTGATTGTGGTCTCTCTGACCACACAGAGATTCATCTGGAGATTAAGACGCAGACCAACAAAAAGCGTGAGTATACAAAATTATGCCGTCCAATAACAAGAGTAGGGTGCCATTAGTTATTTCAATACTTGCAGAATACAAATTGGAATTTTATTTATGATATTGACTTAGTTATTAATAAATTCAATACATTTTATAATATACTCAAATATTATTTAGATTCCATATAATCATTAATAACCATCTTATTTTACCATCTCCCTCTTGCAAATACCTTGGAATAACCTTTGACCCCAAATTAACTTTTAAAACACACGCCCAAATCCCCAAAGCGAGTGTCAAGAAGAGAGCTCGACATTTGAGAAGCCTCACTTATAAAAACCAAGAAATATCAACAAAAACTGTCGTACATATTTATAAAATTATTTGCCGACCTCTCCTTGACTACGCCGCTATCCTGTTCTATAAACCCCATTCTTCTGCTCTTAAAAGTATTCAGGTATCTGAACGATCAGCCCTTCGTACGCTCACCAAAATTAGACATCCCCCTAACCCTTTACATACCCATCCAACACCCTCCTGTACCAATTAACCAACCTAACTCCCATTGAACAACGCCTTACATTGCTTGCTCAAAAATTCGCCACTAATCTTAATACATCCTTAACCACATGTGTATCCCTCGCATTCCTTTAATAACACCTCGATACAAATATCGAGAAATCACCATTCATCAGTAAATTTCCGCATTTCATAATGACATTAGTGATCACGACGTTTGAAGAACAACCGACAGTTAATTCCGTTAGACATTACCAATCATGACGTTTGTAAGACAGATAACTCCCGGCTGAAAGACCGCGGGTCGATAGCCTTTTGACAGAAAACATAAAAAAATTATTGTATAATATCATTGTCTTATTGTTAACCAAATGTAAATTATTTTCTTTTTTCTGTAAATAAAGATGTTTATTATTATTATTATTTAGACATATCTTTTCCCGAAAGAGTCTTCAAATTACATTCAGAAAAAAGTCAGTCGGCGTGGTTTAATAATCATATTCGTAATTTGCGAGATATTCTTATGTTTTTAAAAGAGGCCAGCAATAACAACAAAATTACAATAGTTTAAGAAAATATTATAAACTAGAAATAGTCGCAGCAAAGAAAAGAGCGAACTTTTATACAAAAATCTGGAAATAATACAAAAGCACTGTGGTCTCTAGTTAAGTCACATACCTAATATTAAACCAGATACAATTAATCAATATTTTAGTAATATATCTGAAGATATACTTAACAATCTGTCAATTAGTAATCAAAGCCCGACATCTTTCATGCATAATGTTTCAATAAATACCACCAACTATTTCCAACTACAAACTGTAAGTGAAATAATCGAGAGGGATATTATAAATAATTTAAAAACAACTCGAGCAAAGATATGTATGACTTAACGACAAATATATTAAAACAAATTAAGATGTTAATCTCTCGTCTTACTAAGTTAATTAATATATGCATATCAAACTCCATCTTCCCAGAATGTTTGAAACTAACTCGAGTCATTCTCATTCATAAAAAAGGTAGTACGGAAGATGTAAATAATTACCGTCTTATACCTATCTCTAGTTCCCATTCTATCAAAGGTATTTGAGAGAGTTATGTTTGATCAAATAGTAGACTTCTTGTGCACCAATAAAATTATTTCAAATGCACAATATGGCGTCCGAAGAGGATTCTCAACCATTGACGCAATCATTGCCTTAACTGATGAGATCTGCAGTAGTTTCGAAAATGGAACTTACACTATAGCTGCATTTCTCGATCTTACTAAGGCGTTTGATTGTGTCTCTTATGAGATTCTTCTTAGAAAGCTATATTACTATAACTTTTCACCAGCATCGTGTCGTTTACTAAACTGCTACCTTACTAATAGGACTGTATCTGTTGATGGTCGATTCTCCGAGAGACACACCTTAATGCATGTCGTACCACAGGGGTCAATTCTTGGCCCTTTCTTATTCTCAATCTATATAAACGACTTGCGATATCAATAGTTTAATTGCTCACATACATTATTTGCCGATGACATTACACTAAGTTATTCCTCGGGGAATCTGCCACTGATTCAGCAGCAGAATACAGATTCCATCAAACTGACCTCAACATGGTTTGCATCTAACAAATTAACAGTTAATGCAGTTAAAACTCAAACTGTTAATTTTTCAAAAAGGGATATTGTTGAAGAAAATGCGAAATTTCTTGGAATTAATCTAGATTCAAGACTTATATGAAATGAGCATAGTATTGAAGTCTCTACTAAGGTATCACGAAAAATATATTTATTAAGGCAGCTGAAATCAACTCAACAAAACACACTAAAAAGCATCTACTTTGCTATGATTCAAAGCCATCTGTCATATGGTACAGTGGCATGGGGTCATTCTACTACTTTAAATCTTCTACTTTAAACGATCTATTTTGCTTCCAGCGACGCGCTGTCCGGATAGTTGCTTCAGTTAGCTACCAATGTGACTGCAAACACGTTTTTATTAAATACAAAATACTTACTCTACCATCTATATATAAGTTATCTGTCGTCCACAATAGACCTTTCATTGTTTATTATAAATTAATCCTATTATTTAATTATGTATATTTTCATATTATGTCTAGTTACTCATTTACGCTTATCTATGTGCGGAGTAATTTCCGCAAGATGCTCTTTTGCTTAGCTTTTAGTTTTAGTATTTTATAAATAGGTTAGCATTAAGGCTCTTCAGCCATTATTACATTATTATTATTGTTGTCAGTCGTTTATTTAAATGTAGTATTTTTTTTATTAAGTCTAAATCCAAATATCGCTTAATGTATCATAAATTCGGAAATAAATAGTTTATAAAAATTCAAAGTTCAACCACGAAAATATAATTTATATATTTGAAACACTGAAGTATGTACACAAAAATATTCTTAAATATCATAGACACGTAGACATTAATCCATACAATACAAGAAACTGTTACAATTCAGCTTATCGTCGTCTTAAACGTTAAAATTTTGAGTACTACGGTCCATTATTTTATAACATTTTGCCCCTAAATTTGAAGCAACTACCACTTCCACAATTTAAGCTCAAAATTAAAGAAATTCTTATATGTAAAGCCTTGTATGGCATCGATGAATTTATAAATTTAAAATATGAACTCAATCTTTCACTTTTTTAAGCAAATTTTAAAATAATTTATATGTATTTAAATGTGTGCCAATGTATAGAATAGTCTACTTTGTGTTTTTATGTATTATTATTTTCAAATTGTGTTTTTTAGTGTGTTATTTTGACGTGTGTAAAATTTTATATTCTTAACATAAATAAATCATTATTATTATGCCATCGTCATAAATTTGCGTATAATAACCCTTGTCGACTACGATATCCACCACGATACTCTATAGCAGAGGCGATTGAACCCCGCCTCGCAGACACACTTTTGCTGTAATTACAGTTTCTGATTCGCGCCCTATACTTGTGGTGATCTTACGGTTTACGAGTATGGCCTTGATCAATCTTATTTTGAGTATGCCGATACCTTTCTTAATGGTCTCAGTTTTGAACGTAGTGTTGTCAAACGCACCTTCAATATCTACGAAAATACCTAATACAATCTCCTTGTATTGTAGTGAATCTTCTATGCCTATTATGAGGTTATAATGTGTATTAACACTGGATTATAGACAAACTGCTACCTATAGAGCGGATTTGCCTCCAGGGTTCCTGCTTATTATATCGTTGTCTATAATTTTCTCCGTGACTTATAGTAGAAATATGGTAAGGCTCATCGGGTGGCCTTCGGCTGGCGTTGAGGACATATATCACTCGAGCCTTTCCATTCCATTAGAATATAGCCCATCGTAACGCTGGCTTTATCTACTATCTGCTGGAAGGGGGCTATTATATCTAGCCCCTGCTGTAGCAATGCAGGGAATGCCACATGTACCTGATTCTTTGAAGAGTTTAAAGCTACCAACTACATGCTCAAATTTTTCTTTGGCGACGAGTTTTCAAGCCTTGATTTTGCTCTCTCTACTAGGTAGGAATATGCTTATTTCTATAGATTGAGTTTCCTTGGGAGTTGACAGCTTGGAAAGTATGTCGTTAGTAGCACACTGAGACTTTCCGTAAGCCCCACTGCATAATTTCCATACGGATTTTTTATTAGCCCGATACTTTTGGTTTGGAGTGGTCTTTGAACAGGACTTGGGAGCTTGGTTTTTGGGGTTGTATCACTAACTGATATAAAACGTTCTCCATGTATTCCTTTTCAATTTCCTCAACCCATTATTATATTCCCACATTACCTGTCTATAGGCATCCCAGTTGCCTGTTTGAAATTCTTCCTGGCTTGTAACTTGAGGCGACCTAAATCCTTTTTACACCAGGGCACGTCTAGCTCTAACTAGCTTTGCTGTAATCTGTATGTTGACGTAGAGATCATCGGTTCCCACACTTCAGCAATCTCTATAGAGGCTCCAGTCTGTGTTTCTTGGATATCCATACTCCATTGCGTCTTCCGTCGTGGCCTCTATGTCAAACTCAATCTGCTAATGCTCCAAAAATGAGGGTTTTTCCACAGCATGCCAATTTTGAATTGTGCTTGCAGTAAAGACATCAGCTAGACTGTTAGAGGTAATGAATTCAAGAAGTTCCTTACATGTATTACCTATCTAATGTACATATTTACATTAAATTCAAGCTAAACACACTTTACATATTTTTTAGATTCAACTTCATATTTCAATTGTCTATTATATTAGAAACATAAACACATTCGTTAGCTCACATCTAACAATGCATATGTAGAGGTGGTGGTTGGCCTGTAACTCACAATCGAATCTGCATATCACGAACAAGGGTTTTGCTGATTGTTTTTAAACGATCAATAAACGAAAGGTATTTAGGAGTATTTCAACTGCAACGTATATTTTTCCAGAAACTACAGAACTAATAAATCATTTCCCCCTATATTTTCGAAAAAACTCAGCGCGGGAGCAGCCTAACGTTTTCGATATGGTTGGTATGTGACCACCCAACCTTGTCATTTTGTTTGGTTCTGTGGTTACTACACAACGCAGATTTCGACCACAATTCAATATTGGAAGGCGCGGTCTACGGTTCCTATGCGAAACACCATCCTTAGGTGAGTGCAAAACCTTCCGTACTAGAGGATCGATGAAGCATAATGTACCTCTAGGTGGAGAAAGAAGTGTCAGAACCCATTTTTAGGGGTCTCGAGTTAGGGCAGCTATGGAAATAAGTCCTCATTGATCGGTAGTGTAGCTTGCTCGCGCACTGAGGATGAGTGTCAGGTCAATTCAGCAAGATGGAACAACTTGTCCAGGACAACTCATTTTGCTTCGAGTAAGATCGCCTGATCTTACTTCCTGCGATTTTTTTCTGTGTGGGTACCTAAGGATATATTTATTGAGAAATCTCGGATCCTTGATAAGCTGTCCAATGCTATTATCCGAGAAATTCAAGCGATTCTGGCCAACATGTTGGAAGGATTCATGCACAACTTCTCAACTCGACTTCAGGAGTTACACATGATATTTTATTGTACATTAATGTTTTTAACCTTTTCTTTGATATAAATACGGAATGACAAATCCACAACTACATATTAAATAAATAAAATTTTGATTTAATTGAAAATTGTTTTCATTTTCAATGTTTTATTTGTTTAATAGGTAGGTGTGGATTTACCATTTCGTATTTATATCAAATAAAAGGTTAAAACAAGTTTAAACTTTGAAAATGATTGGTAACAATCGAAACACGTGTCAGTCAACTGATAATAATTTTATGGAACATAACAAGTGTCTTACTTCACCAAATTTCTCTCAAAGTTTTCTAGAAATGTTCCTTTAGATATTTTATAAATCTCAAAGATTTATAAAAGTTTTCTAAAATCTTATACTCTTCTCTCATGCAGCAATAACTCTACAGTAATTTGAAAAGAAATAATATCTCAATTATTTTTACAAATATTATTGATATTTAGCTTTTAGATTCCTTAATTTTTCCAGCAATTTAAAAATATTCAAAATGACGACGAGAACGAACAGTAGTAGTGAAACAGTGTGCAAAATGTGTTCCGTAGTAGTTAAAAAAATTATGACGTGCAGTTTATATAACAGCGACTTTCATGCCAATTGTTTGTTAAATTGTTTGTTCAAAATCAGAATAAACAGGGATCTTAGCGGTGCAGCAATGTAAATGCTGTGAAAACATAACCACAAAAGGAACAGACGGCGGCATCTGTGACAACAAAATATATGAAGAAGAAACAAAATGTTGCGAGGTAACATATTCAAAAAACACTCTTAAACATAAGACGATATAATCAGTGAACTAATAGATAAAATAAATGTGCTAAACTATAATATTAAACTATTAGAAATCGTTAACAACAAAGTGACACTTATCGACAAAACTATTGCCGAGAATTTAAACCATTCCCATGTAAATAAAATTCAAATGCACCAATCAAATAATTATAATCCACAAGATTAACATGTGCCGTTATCATCTCAAGGCGCGCTCAGCAATTTAAAAGACTATGATAAGATTAGCGAAATAAATACTGACCGGAGCCATCGAAACAAATTAAAAACTCGGGTGAACAACTTAAACCAGAACAAAACTAATAATACAACGGATAATCGCTATAAACCGAATTATAATAAATTTCAATAAAAATTGGAACAAATAAAAATTCAACAAATGTTAAATCGGCTATCAAATTAGACCATCTGTATCTCAAAAACTAATGATCCGTTTGAGATGAAACTTTAAACTTAAGGTTTTATTATTAAAAACTAGAACCATAAAGCTTTTGGTAAATTTTTATAAAACGGAATTAAATATTGGATTGATCAGGTTTTTACTTGGTGAAATTCCCTTATATATGTGATAAATAAAACACTTGAGAATTTACATAATTTAATGTCGATCATCAGGCAAATGATAAAAAAAACTGCAACTTGTAACTTTGAATTAAAACCCTTGCTTATGTTATACTGATTGGAGGATGGAATAGAGGCCACCCACCCACCCTACATATACATGATAATTTTAATTGCTAATCGTTGATGATTTTGCTGTTAAAAATATTCAAACCCTTTACGTAATAAACAAATTAAAAAAAAAATCAAAATTTAGGTTTAAATATAAATGGCTTTCTGTAGCTAATCTTATCTAATTTAGGTTTAAACTCTGCCCACCTACCATGCATACAATTTTTATTTACTTACTAAAAATTTTACTTTTTTAATTTATTTTTTATCCAAAATGTATTGTAATTAATTTGATTGAAAAACGCGAAACAATAAGGAATTAAAATTTATATGAACATGTGGGGTGGGTAGGTGTTCTCTATCCTAGCCTTCAATCAGTAAAACATCATCAAAATTTATTTGAAAAATGTGTTTGAATATATCTATTAAAATTTGCGATTATGCCATTTTTATTTACGTTTTACAACTTTTAATTAAAATCCTCGCTTATATGTTACTGATTGGAGGGTGGGTTGAGTGCCACTAACCCATCCTACTCATACATAATAACTTTCATTACGAATTTTTGATGGATTCTACATCTTTTTTACTCTTCCTTTATAGAATAAATATTTAAAAAAATAAAAAGGCGAATGAAAAGCAAACGAACAGGACAGGAATGTGGAAACAACATCTAAGTTGGAAAACAAAAAAGGTAGAAGGAGGATAGACGATAATAAAATAGACGCAACCAAACGAATGAAAATGAGAATAGACACATGGAACATAAAACAATTATGCGGGAAAAGAAGTACAACTGGCAGAAGATATGAAAAAAAAATATAAATATTGGGAATAACGGAAACAAAAAAGGAAAAGGAATACAAAGAATACATTTAGGTTACTGGTTTATATGGTCGGCGGTAGAAAAAACTGAAAGAGCAAGATGATGAGTGGGAATTATAATAATAGTACCAGATAGAATACAAGACTTAACACAGAAAGCCTTATCAATGAAAGAGTGATGACTATAGAAATGAAACTAATATAATATGAGACGTGGATATTATTTGTAGCATACGGGGTAAATAAAGATGCAAAGAAAGAGAATAAGGATATTTTCTAGGAGAACATAGAAACAGAAATAGATGAGCACTTAACTAACGCACTTACTATGTTTTAACCACTAAAAAATAAACTAAACTAACTAATTTTTTTAGTAGCTAAAACATAGTAAGTGCCTTAGTTAAGTGTTTATCATGAATTACCACGTAGTAACGGTCGCCACAATCCTTATGATGAAATAGATGAGGGTACAGAAAATACAATGATTTTGGGAGATCTAAATCTAAGAGTAGGAAACCAAAAAAATAAGGAGAAGATACAAGAAACAATAATGTATAAAGAATAATACAAATGTTCTGAAAACAACTTAGTAATAACAAATACCAAATTCAAACACACGGACATCCATAAATTCACGACAGCATAGCCGTCGTGAAGCAAAAATAACTGGAACAAGGTAAAAGACGTAAGAGAAAAATACACACAGAAATGGGTGAGCGACCACCACTTACTAAGAATGGACATAAATTAGAGAGATAAACAAAGATCTGACAAAAGAAGCAAACAAGTTAAGAACAATATAAGGGTGTATAAATTAAAGGAAGCACAAATACGAGAAAAATGCCAAGTGTCACTTTAAAGGAAATTTAAAGGAAAAGAAAAATGAAATAGCATAGAAGGGAAATGGGAGACAAAAGAATTATACTAGACGCAGCGAAGGAGTGCTGTGGATCAACAAAAATAAGAAACACAGAAGTAAAGAGAACCGAATGGTGGATAGAAAATATAAAGTGGATGATAAAAGACAAAAAAGATAAATAATTCCTACAAACTAAAAAAATAATGGACTACAAAGAATACAAAGAAGCAAACCGACAAATTAAAAAAGCAAAACAAGAATCATCGATAAAGTTTGGAATAACTATGAATGAGATGGAACAATAAAGTAACTTAAACAAAAAAAAGAACACAACATGATGAAAGATGGCGACAATACTTCAAAGATCTGACAGAATAAGAAACAGAAAAGAATGACATACATGAAACAGAAAAAAGAGACACAAAAAGAGACAACCATAATAATAATAATAATATTTATTGCCCAACAGACCAGTGTCCAATTACAGAGCAATATCTTACATACAAAGAATCTTAAAGTTATACTTAATACTAAAATTAAAAATTAAAACAAAAAATAAAATTAAGAAAAACGTAAAAATTGTTTACAAGATAATTGAGAGAAAAAAAAAACAAAGAAAAAACTATAGCTAATTCGATGCCAAAAAATTACATATTGATTGTTTAAAGTGAATAAAACTTTGTCCGAATATATCGCACGTACTGCTTGATTCATTACACAATTTAAGCATTTTTACAAGGGGAGAATTGGTGTGATGGCGTGTGTTCGGTAATGCGTATCCAAATATCCTACAATTTCTCATCGATGATCTTGGTATGTTAAATTCGAGCAAATTAGTAGTTGAGATATCATCGATGTGGTTATGCAATAACTTGTATAAATATATGAGTGAACATATTTGTTGCCTATTATGAATAGTGTTGAGGTTATAAAGTTGCAAAGATTACTGTAGCTGTCCCTTTCAGGATAAATGCCATGTGTCGAAAAGAATAAAAATTTCACAAGCCTCTTTTGTATATTTTCAAGGCGATTTATGAATTTATTATATGCAGGTGACCAAATTATTGCGCAATAATCTATTTTACTTATTATAAATGCTTGAAACAGTTTTATTGTGGTTGAAATATTATTGAAATCTTTACTATTTCTTATAATGAAGCCTAGGAGACGATAACATTCGTTTGTAATTTGACAAATATGTCGGTTGAATGTATGTTTTTCATCAAAAGTCACACCAAGATCCTTCATATAACTTATTCTGTTCAGCACATGTTCCTGGAGCATATAATCAAAAACAACATTAGTTGACTTTCTGGAGAATGTCATTATAGAACACTTATTTATGTTTAAATAAAGTTCATTGGCAATACACCAACCGCATAATTCATCTAGGTCCTTCTGTAGGTTCATACAATCATTTATATTTGTTATACGACTAAATATTTTGAAATCATCAGCATACAATAGGCATGGTGAACTAAAATTTTGTGTCAGGTCGTTTATAAATAGTAAGAACAGCAGGGGGCCTAAGCTGGACCCCTGAGGTATTTCACTGGTGGGAGTATAAGGCTTAGATACGCAACCCTCATAATGTACAAAATGCTCCCGATTAGTTAAGTATGAGTAAATTACACTGATAATGTTTGAGTTAACGTTAAAATCGGACAATTTTTCAATGAGAGTCTGGTGTGATACAGTATCAAACGCTTTTCTAAAATCAGTGTAAATTACGTCAACTTGATATCTATCACCTAGGGCCGATGAGACATATTGCGTAAAATTGAATAAATTAGTAGTTGTTGACCTGCGAGAAAGAAAACCATGCTGTTCGGAGACTACATTAATGCGCACTAAGTTATTAATATATTCAGTTAGGAGTGTTTCAAACGCTTTTGAGAAGTTATTGACAATTGCGATCGGTCTATAGTTGGCTGCTTGATTTTTCTCACCACTTTTAAAAATTGGACATGCTCTAACTTTTTTCCAAACGTCTGGAAATTTAGCGTACTTCAGTATTAGATTAAAAATATGCACCATTGGAGACGCAAACACACTAGCACAATCCTTTACGACAAATGATGGAATTTGGTCCAAACCCGTTGTAGTTTTCGCTTTAAGTTTCTTAAGGTGAGAGAGAACTAGCTTTTCCGAGACCATGAAATCCCCTAAGTGATTGTGATGTTTCGACGGAGTATCTTGTTTTCCTGTGGTATGTACTGAATTGAAGAAATTTGCGAAACAGTTCACTATATCAGTTCCATCCGTGTATTCGGTGCCTAGGTAAGTAACAGTTCCGGGAATTCTCGTAGTTCCTTTTATAGAATTTATGTACGACCAGAATTTAGATGGATCTAAATTTAATTTTTCTTCAACTTTAGTGATATAGCTCTTTTTTGCTTGTTTTATTAGCAGCTTCAATTTACTTCTAATAAGGTTGAATTTCTCTCTATCCGCAACAGATTTAGAGGTGCGGTAAGCTGAACGTAATTTAATTTTTTGATCTATTGTAGAAATTATAGTGTTATTGAAGTAAACAGGATAATTATTACGTGCTCATTTCGGCTTAAACTTAGGTATATATAAGTCAAATCCTTGATAGATTTTCTTATATAGTATATTAAAGTCTCCGAAAACTATTATTGGTTTTGTGAGATTAATTTGACTACTCAATACATTAAATATTTCTTCGTAGGTATCAGCATTAAGATTCGGTGGAATATATATCCAAACAATAATAATGGAGGAAGTATTATTAATAAGTGCTACTGCCTCACATTCTATCGGAAATCCTTCGGGAATAACTATTAACAATCGTTTAGATACGTAATTATTTTTTATTCCAATTAATACTCCTCCTCCTAAACGATTGGGTCTATCATGACGATACATAATATAATTTTTAGGTGTGACCTCACTGTCACTAAATGCGGAATCTAGCCATGTTTCTGTAAGTAATATTATATCGTAATCAGTATTACGTACGCTTCTAGTGTTTTGGTAATAGCAGTTTAATTTGAATTTATATTTTTGTTGATTGATCGGTTGGGGGTGCACTCGTTTTTTTTGTGAGCTAGTTTCACAATTTTAGGTTGCATGTTAATGTATTTTATTCTCAGATTAGTCTCGCCATTATTCTGTCTCTCCTTTAGCTGCTTTAGTAACTCACCAAACTCTTTTCGTTGTAAGGGAGTTCTATCTGGATGAAGTTTGACTTGTGGCAACAGTTTATTTTTAGTTTTAATTATTTCGATGACTTCTGGCGAGTCACTTAACTTCACTTTTAGTGGTCGTGGTTGTGTATTTTTGCGTCCTAAGCGCACAACAGAACTAATTTTAATATTTGGGTTTATTGGTTGTAATATTGTTTTCACAGCATTAAAATTGGCTCTGTTTTTTGCTTGACCGTCGCTTATTTCCGGTTCTGGAATAGCATGTATAATTAAACTTTTCTCGCGAAGTCGACGTTCTTCTACCTCACCAATTAAAGAGTTATTGTTTTGAGTAGCATTCTGCTCTAATAAATCAATTCTATTTTCAAGAGATGTTATTGTACATTTGAGTTGTTGATTTTCTAATTTTAATGTATCAATTATTTCAACCATGACAAGAAGAAGATAAAATATGAAGAAGTAAAGGAAGCAATTAAAAAACTAAAAAATCCTAAAGGCGCTAAGAGTAGACGAAATAACAGCAGACATGATGAAATACATGAGTAATAGAGTAATAGAAGTAATAACGGAATTAATGAACCAAATAGTATAAAAAGGAAAACCCCAAAAAAATGGAGCATGGGAATATTACTTCCAATATACAAGAAAAGAGATAGACGAAATTGCAGAAATTACAGAGGAATCACACTAACAAGCATACCAAGCAAGGTACTAACAAGAATATTATAAAAAAGGGTGAGGGACCAATTAGAAGAAACATAGAGGATAGTACTCAAGATCAGATATTTATAATAAGACAAATAAGCGAGAAACTAATAAAAAAGTACAGAGAATTACCCATATGCTTCGTAGATTTAGAAAAGGCATTTGACGCATAAACATAGAGCGCATATGAAAGGAACTAGAAGATTCCTCTGGAAAAGATATTGATAAACCTGTTAAAAGACATGTATAGATAGAACAAAAATATAGTGAGAATAAACAATTAAGAATCAAAAACATACGAAACAAAGAAAAGGGTCAAAGAAGGATGCGTGCCGAGTTCATTTTACAATAGTATTGGACAAGGCGATGAAAGAAGCAAAGAAAAAGATGAAAACATTAAAAATTGGATATTTGAAAATGGAGATGATACAACCAATAGAGATACTATTTGCAAATGACATGGCAATAATTGCAGAAACAGAGGAAGGCAATAAAATATGGAAATATTATATAACGAATTATCCAAAATCAAGATGAAAATAAACCTTGATAAAACGAAGATCTTAATAATAGCACAGGATGAGAAAAGGCACGAAATACAGATACAAGAAAAGAAGGTAGAACCAGTTGAATACTACAAATATCTAGGAACAATCATTGAGAACAACGGGAAAATAGATAAAGAAGTAGAGGATACATTAGGCAAACTAGAAAAACTATTTAACATGCTGAAAAATACGTTCTTCGGCAGAGAAGAAATTACCAAAAGCACAAAACAGAAATAGTTAATATACAGCAGCGAATCATGGACAATGACAAAAAATTTAAAAAAAAACACAAACGCGATGGCAATGAGGTTCTTCAGAAAATAGAAAATAAAACCAGAAGAGACATGATAAGGAACGAGATATGCAGACAGAACCTACGGATAAGACCAATAAATGTAAAAATAACGGAGGGACAGATGAGATGGAAAGGTCACATCTGCAGAATGAACAATGAAAGAAACAACAAGAAAATATATAAAGTAACAGAAAGAAAACCAAAGAGGAAGACCAGGAAATGATTGGAGCAGCACAACAAGAGAAGAGGCACAAAGAAAAGGGAATACCTGGGAAGAACTAAAGAAATTAATAAAGGATAGGAAGAAATGGAGGGAATACTACTGCACAAACTAAATTAATGGACTGAAGAATAATAAATAGAAAGGTAGAAGGGCAAATGATTAAAAAATTAAATAATAAAATCTTAACTTGCGAGAAAAAATTAAAAAAATAAATAATTTTGATATTTTTTGCCTGTAAATAATTTAAAATTTGTAAGAATAAACCTCATAGTTTTCGAGAAAAATATAGAGTAAAAACTATGAATGCCACATCACCATTATTTTTAATTGGTATAATAATTTTTAAGAATTTCACTTAAAACAATGCTTCGTACTTTTTTTAGTTTAAACTCTTATAATTTTCTCTCGGAATATTCCTAGAAATATTTTCTAGAGATATCTATTTTATTATATGTGGGTGATTTCTAAACAATTTTCTTAGTTTTTACAATTTTTATTTCTTGATTAGTCATTATCAAGGAGTAATGAATCATGTACAAAAGGTTAAACTAATATATATGGATTACACATAAACTAGTCGGAGAAAAAATAATAAATATTCTGTGAAACAAACCAAGTGCTTTTAATTTCTAATCAAGATTTTTCAAATTTGTTTCACTTCGGGTTAAGTGAGCAATTAATTAAATTTTTATTTAGTTTTTTTGTTTTGTCCATAAATATCTAAGAAAATATTCGCTACCATTTTTCTTTTAGATTCCTAGAGTTGATCTTTAAATATTACCAGGCTTGTAACATAACCGCATGTGCGTTAGAAGTATTCGATAGGAGCATTACAAAACAAGCGAAGTCTAAGCGCCTACTATTAAGGTTATATAAACGATCAGTTTAGTATTAAATTCCTTTAATTTTGTTAGTTTTCTAATTTTCTAAAATGTTACCTAATTATTGTAAATTAAAAATAAAACACGATTAATACACAAAGGCTATTTGGTTATTCTTCCATCAGTTAGATTTACGTATCTATCGTAGTCTTGACCTACCTCAAGTAACAATTGCTTACGCTAGCGTACCATTGTCTGAACCTAACAAACTATGTATTAACTTAGCATAACCTTGACCTATCCCAAAATTAATCTGTAAACTACTGTAATAATCTGGAATTAACGATAAACTATTATAAATTGCATTTGAAAAATTAGTTTAAAATGTTAAAAATTGATTAAAACTATTTAAACAACTTTTCTATGAGCACGTATACTGATCTTTGTGACGAATTTTTGTATAATATTATTTATTTTAATTTTATATTATAGTAGATTAATCGCTTAACTTAATTAAATTGCATTGCTTTATCTAAACAATCAATTATGTTGTCGAAATGCAAGAAAACAATAATTTTGGAAATGCTTTTGTCATCCAATTTTATGTATATAACATAATAATAGTTATATAAAAATATTAAATTTTAAGTTTTGCAATTCACACAAAGGACGTATTTTATTGTTCCTTACGGCATTTTTTCCATATTATATTTTACGCTTATCAGAAAGGTGCTTTGAAAAGTAATTTTATGCAAATAATATTCCACAAGTGTTGTTTCTTTTATTGTTATTTTATTTTTAATGCCTGGGACATAAAACATTGTAGTAATATATAAAAATAAATATATGAAATTCAAATTAAAACAAATACCTTACATACGCAATAGCCTGCAAAATTTTTTATATACATATATATAAAACAAAATTTACAAGAGATATCTGAGATATGTACTTATACCATTATTATTAAAGTAAGTTGCAATCAGAAAACACAGGGCAGCATTTTGTTTCGTTTTCCTTGTTAGTACCATTTTTTAAATTAATTACATTAGCAATTATTTTTTCTACATATAAAATTGGCAAACACTATTTAAACGTGAATTTAATATTATATCAAATACTAATAACCAACTTTTAAGTCAAGTAAAGTGAATTGATTTTTTTTAAAGTCTCAATAGTGTAATGCCATCAAAATCAAAACCAAATCGATTAATTTATCATAATACTCATACTAAAACATTTATTCCTTTGACGATGGTGGCCATTACTATATTGTAGTTCATTTAAGAAAGTAAATAAAATACTGTCAAAATTTTATACACACTACTCTACTGTTTTGATAGATCGGGTTAATAAAAATCAAATCTATGATTTGATTCAACTTCAAAAACGCGATGATGTCGAATGAACACTTGACTTACCCCATCGTATTATAAATAATAAGGCACCGAAGATGAAATAAAAAGGTTGTACCATCACATTGAAAATTTCCTTGTTGATTGTCAGTTGCGGAGAGTAGCACACACGACACGACTCGACATTGACGGGTGCGATAACTATGGTAATTTTCGAATCGCGTTCCGCGCATTTCGTAATCAATTGCTGCGTCTTAACCAAAATCAAGCATTACCATTCCTCCAATTTTTTATATACTCCTACTTAAATTTGTAAACGTAATTAAATTGCTTATATTATTTTATATTATGATAATTGGAGGGTGCAATAGTGCCCACCCACCAACTCTACATTTTTATGAAGTACATAGGATAGGGTTGTTAATAGAATAACACTTCGGGCAAGTGGTTCTCATGGCTTTGCTGTCATAAACGCATTTGGTTGTCTAAATTTTCCATGGCCTCTGCATAAAAGTGGCTGAAATTTGTTGATACAGCGTTTAATTTCCTCCTGTAATGTATGGATAGTTGTGTGGGTTATTGATATAGACCTTTGACTTTAAATAACCCCATAAAAATAAATCTAGTGATGTTAAATCACACGATTTGGGAGACAGTTCTGATCATCGAAAAAGTATACGACCAAGAAATGTCTCAAGCAGTAATTTAATTATTTCACGGGCTGTATGGCATGTGACACCGTCTTGTTAAAACTACATATTGGCCACATTAATATCATCCAATTTAGGCGGAAAGATCTGTGTCATCTTGTTGCCATATCGAGTACCAGTAACAGTCACTACCTGATTAGCTTCATTATCAAAAAAGTACGTCCCAATGATGCATCCAGACCAAAATCCGCACTAAACAGTGACACGTTGTGGATGCATTTGTTTGAAGACAATTACCCCAAACATTTATTATTTAGGATTTTCAGGGTGCCTTTTAGGCATAGCAGTCACGTTTACAGAAGTGTATTGATACTGGGAGAATGTCTTCTTCTTCTTCTTTAGCCGTAGTTTTTCCACTTCTGAACATAGGACTCCCCCATCTTTCGCCTGGTTTTACGGTCTTTTGCAGCTAAGTACCATTTTGTTCCTGAGATTTCTCTGATGTCGTCCTTCCATCGATTTTGTGGTCTTCCGACACCACGTTTGTTCTGTCTTGGGCATCACTGCATAAGTCTCTGTGTCCAGCGATCTGTATTTTGCCTAGCTAGATGACCTGTCCAGTTCCACTTTAATTTCGCTATGCATTTCATAACATCTTGGACACCACTTTTTCCTCGAACATCCTCATTTTTATACGATCTTTCAAACTCACCCCAGCATTGGTCGTTCTATTGCACGCAGGGTAGTTCTTAGTCGGTTTGCGCTTCTCATGGTTAAGGTCATAGTTACCATTCCGTAGATCACGACCGGGAGAATACACATATCAAACCCCTGTCTTTTCAATCCAAAAGGTATATTCATATCTTTGAAAATTAATTTGCCGAACCTTGTGGTGTGTCCAAAATATAATAGAGAATGTCAACGAATATATATTCGTTAAAATTCTCTATCATAATAATAATACACATTTTTATTGACAAACTTTACACATGTTTACATTTAAATAATAAATAATGAATGTGTGTTAGTGAACTAGTTCGTCAAAAGGCTATCGACCTGAGGTCTTTCTGCCTTGTGCTGTCCAGTCATATGGCGTCAGTTGTTAATGCGTAAAAGGATGAAATGAAGAAATGAAATCAAATATGGTTGAATTGGGATTTTTAAATTTAGGGTTTATACTAGGGTTTCTAGGAAGACAATATTGGGATAATATATGGAAGTTGAAAGGATTTTTGTGAGAATTTTTCTCATAGGACTCGAAGGCGTTCTAGGATAGGGATAACTGAAGTGGTGTCATATAGGAGCTGATTAGATGGATTGTGTAGAGGATTAAGAGGATGTCGGAGTTTGGTTAGGGTACGGAGGGATGCTCGCTCGCTAACTTCAATATTACGGGAGGTTGGATTACTGGGATTGGTATAGAGGGCACAACCATAGTCAAGTAGTGGGCGGCAAATCATTTTATAAATTCTAACAGCTGTGCTAGTATTAATCCGATTGTTCTTGTAGGTTAAGCTTCTAAAGCATATTGCCCTAGAAGTTATTTTATTTTTTATTGCAGCAGTGTGTTTTTTGAAATTTATCTTTTGATCTATGGTTATGCCCAGGTATTTAACGGAAACTGAAGGAGGGATGATAGTTTGGGAAACATTCTCTATTAGTTGGTTTTCGATTAATATGATAGGTCGTTCGAAGCTCATAACCTTAGTTTTGCTTAGGTTTATTTTTAAGCCTGCTAATTTTGATGTATTTTTCAGCTCAGATGGCATATCTTGGATGTCGTTCAGGTTTATTTTACATTAACATTTAACCCCTTTGTCTCCTAATGATTTTTTGAATATATAATATCTTCCAAAGCAATAATGTGAATAATTTAATGGAGATGGTATCGCCCTGTCGGAAGGAATGATATTGGGATGTTGTATTCTGCACTTTTTTCAATGAGTGTACGGATTATATGAAGATTTTCTGTTGTACCTAGTCCCTTTCCAAAGCCGGCTTGCTCTTGCGGTTGGTACAAGTCGAATTTGTTCGCTAGTCTGATCGTTACGATCTTAGTTAACAGTTTATATAGATGTGATATCAGACTTATTGGCCGATAGTTCTCTATGTTGCTATTGTCTCCTTTTTTATGTAATATCGTTACTTGTGTATTTTCTCAAGTTGTTGGAATTTTACCGTTATATAGGCATTTATTTATGAAGATTTTAATACTTTCTAGTAAAGCGTCGCCACCTAGTTTCAGCATGTCACTGGTTATGCGATCTTCCCCCGGCGCTCTGCCGGTTTTTATTTGTTCTAGACTGTCTAATTTCGTCGGTGCTTATATCTGGCAAGTATCCTCGGAGTTGACATTTAGGATTATTTTAGGATGGCTCTCTTCAGGGTGTGATGTAGTTGAAGCATAAAGGTCGGTGTAGAATTGTTGGATAATGGCTACTATTTCGGTTCTTTCTCTCTTTATCACTTCGTTCTTGTCTTTCATGTTTATAATCTTGGTTCTTCGGTTCGTCTGTGAGCGTTTTAAAACTTTCATATTCTGGTTGTTTTCTATAACTGCTCTAATTTTTTCCGTGTTATAACTTCTAATATCTTGACGGATTTTTTTACTAATCGCTTTGTTATAATCTTTAAATTCCGGGGACTCTCAGTCCATTGTTCTTCTTTTTTCCATCATTTGTATGGTACCTTCCTTAATTTTAAGTTTTCTGTTGAAACATAGCTTTCTATTCACCGTTTGAATTTGTTTTTTTAGTTTTTCAGCCAAAACGTCGATGTTAAGACTTGAAAGGTTAGTTGTTGGTGTTAGTTTTCTCTCTAGCTCCTTCTAATATTGTGCTATATTTTGTTTGATAGTTTCTATAATTGGGATTGCTTTTTGTTGGATCATCATCTTTCTTTCTACACTAAAGTTGACTTTAACTGATGCTCTTATTAGTCTGTGGTCGCTTCCTCTGTGAAATCTATTTAGGACTGCAATATTTGTAACTATGTGCTTCTAGTTGGATATGATGTATTCAATTTCATTTTTTGTGCGCGAGTCTGGACTTTGCCATGTCTTTCTTCTTTGGTCAGGTTTTTTTAATGAAGGTATTCATAGATAATAGTTATATTTTGGTAAACGTGCTTCAACGTCAGAGTACATCGGTGTATACATTGTGTTTTATTATAAATTTACCAGTTTTTACAGTGAATTAATTGTGAATTTACTTATATATTATTCGGTACGGACTATTGTAAGCAGTGAGTAATTGAATTTAGTGATTCTTGTCTATTATTTTGTATATTTAGTTATTTAAAAACTAACTTTTTAATTTAACCTCTAACCTTGCCAACCGCGGTCTTCACCTGTGTTATTATTAGTGACCGCGACAGGCCCCGCCGGTGTGAAGATTTTTGTCCCCGTCTGTTTCCTTATCACTTTGTATTTATCCTACATTTCAATACAAATTTATTTTCTTATTAAATTAAATCTGTAATAATGCCTGATTATATGTGTGCTGGAAGCTGTGGACATGCTGTTGCAAATAAAACAACTTGCATTGCATGTAAAAAATATTGCCACCCGGGTTGTCGTGCCAATCATATTTGCGTAAATGAAAATGAAAATAATAATATCATTGAATTAACAACATGTGTAAAAGAAGTACAAAAATCAGTCAGTATTTTAAATGAAAAATGCGACAATTTAACTGCTGATAACGCTGCTGGATGATTCCGAATACATAGCTCTCCGTACTGAATTAGATAAGATTATACTTGTAGTTAACACTCTTGAATCTAAATTAGCTGACGATGGTGCAAAGAACAATATTTCGATAAATAATGAGTTGCACGAGAGAAAATTACGAGAAAAAAATGTAATGCTCTATAATTTGCCAGAATTAAGTAATAATAATACTACCAATAACGATTTTACTAGAATTGGCAATATTCTACAAAGAATTGACAGTTCAATTGTTATGAAGACATGTTTTTGCGTGGGTAAGAAAGGTGAGCGTCCTCGCCCGATCAAATTAATTTTATCAAATGCAGATATGGTGAGTTTGGTAATGAAAAATCGAAATAAATTTGATGAAGACTTAGGCATTAAACCAGATCGAATAGCTATGCAACGCGATGAATTAAACGAAGCTGTAAGAAAACTAAAGGAACGACATGCCAATGGAGAAGATGTTATAATAAGACATTTTAATGATGTTCCCAAGATTATTAATAAAATTCGAGAGCACAAAAAAAAAACTGAGCTACCCCCAACAACAATTGTAATTTTTAGTAGTCTATCAAAATGTACGTGGTTTAAATACCAAAATTAATGAATTTAATAATAGTGTATTATGCAATGATAATGATGTATATTGTTTAACTGAGACATGGTTACATGGTGAAGTTGAAGACTCAGAATTATTTCCTTCAAATTACATTGTTTATAGGTCCGATAGAGAATTTGGTAGAGGTGGTGGTGTATTAATGGCAGTACATAACAATATTATGTCAAATGAGATTCAATTTGATATGAGTGGATTAAATCATATTGAACTTAAAATTATTCAGTTATTTATAAATAGCACCTCAGTAGTACTGATATGTATATATATATATTAAACCTTCAACACCATCTGAATATTATACAATATTACTAGAACGTATTGAACTTCAGTTTGCCACTAAAAATGTTATTATTGGTGATTTTAATATTCCCAACTACAATGGTGGACCAAACTCCTCTACACTGGAAATACAGATGTAATACACTATTCGTTCCTGAAGATAGCCATCATCCCATACTCACCTTTTTCATTAAACTTGAAACTAATAACTCTCGTATTAGTACTGATCGGTCAAAATTTAAATATAATTATAGAAAAACTAATTTTCCAGCTTTGTATAAGGCTATATGTGATATTAATTGGTCAGATGTATATTCATATAAAGATGTTGATTTGGCTTGTAAATCATTTTATACCACATTATATAATATTTTTGATAAGTTTGTACCATTTTATAAAAAAATATATAACCAATGTGCACCATGGATTACACACTCGGTTCGATGTAAATTAAAGTCGAAACATAAAGCTCGCAAGCGCTTTATGAAATCACGAACAACAACGGATCGAAACAAGTATTGTGAAGAACGAAGAGTATGTAAACGTGAAATAGCTAAAGCTCATGCAGACTACATTAAGAAAACACAACAAAAACTCTCCCATTAACCCAATTTACTTTGGAACTACCATATATCAATATTAAGAGAAAATCCTCAAGGATTCCGGATTCTATGATTTTTAATAACCAATTACTTAATACGAAGAGGTTGTTAATGGATTTGAAGAGCTTTTTGTTAAATTATATTTGCGATGAGAGTATCATAATTCTTCTCGGGAAACACAAACACATAGTCATCTTGGTGATTTTACTATCGACACGACCGAGGTTTTACAGGAATTAAAAAGATTAAAACCTAAATTTACAGCGGGCTTAGATTTAATTCCTGCTGTTGTTTTAAAAGATGCAGCTCCTATTTTGGCTGAGCTTATTGCTTACATTTATAGACTTGTATTAAAAACCGACAAGTTTCCTGATAAATGGAAAAAAGTAAGAATATGTCCAGTTTTTAAAACAGGAAATCGCAAACATATTCTTAATTACCGACCTATTTCCATCCTAAGTAATTTATCAAAGGTTTTTGAATCTATATTAG
The DNA here is from genome assembly GCA_963969525.1 of Ontholestes murinus. Taxonomy (NCBI): domain Eukaryota; kingdom Metazoa; phylum Arthropoda; class Insecta; order Coleoptera; family Staphylinidae; genus Ontholestes; species Ontholestes murinus. Next base: position 39,005,773 of record OZ018396.1, read on the forward strand.
TTAAGCATATTTACTATCAAGTAAGTCCATTCTTGTCGACCAAGCAACATGGTTTTATGAGCCATAGATCTACATCGACTCACTTAATGAACATTACGCAAGATATTGCTGATGCAATGGAAAATAATAAGCAGGTTGATGTAATTTATGGAGATATGTCTAAAGTTTTTGACACACTTGATTACGATTTACTTATATCTAAATTAATAAAGTTTGGCCTGAATAATAATATTATTCAGGTATTGAGATCCTATTTATATAATCGTGGTCAGCAAGAGGAAATTCAAAATTCAAGGTGTTCGGTCTAAACGATATGTGGCTGCCAGTGGTGTACCTCAAGGATCAAACTTGGGCCCTCTTCTATTTCTTCTATATGTGGATGACGCATGTTCAATTTTTTAGTGTAGTGATATATACGTTTATACGCGGATGATATTAAACTTTATAGTGTTATCGATAGTGTAAGTGACTGTTACCAACTTCAATTGGATATTAATAGTTTTACCGAATGGTGTGAAATTAACAAACTAACATTAAATGTCAAAAAATGCTCTGTTATCACTTATAGCAGAAAAACAAATTTAACTTTAAATCGGTATACTTTGAATGACATTGAATTAAACGGGCTCTCAGAAACTAGAGATCGTGGAATCCTTGAATGATTGTAAGTTGACATTTAATGCTCATGTTACACAAACATCTCGAGAGTGTTACAGTTTATTTGGCTTTATAAAGCGGAATTGTAGGCCATTTAATGATGTTAAAGTGCTAAGTCTTTTGTTTAAAACTTTTATTTCAAGTAAAATATCATATTGTGCTGTTATTTGAATGCCTATGTCTGCAAAGTACATTAATATGTTGGAAAACATACAGAAAAAGTTTCTCCGATATTTATACTTTATAAAACATGGAATATATAGCTTTTCTATTCCTTATATGGATTTGTTGGCAGAATTTGATTTTATATCCGTCTTAACAGATATATTTATATAAGTTTATGTTATCTCTATAAATGAATTCATTTTAGTATTGATGATCAGAGAATATTAAGTGTGTTTAATTTTAAAATTCCGCAATTATCAACGAGAAAATTTCATGTACACAACTAAGTAAATTATTACTTAAATTCACCCATTATAAGATTATCTCGCTTCTGTAATAATCATTCAAGTACTTTGGACATATATAATTCTTCTTTCTTTAAATTTAAAAGTGATCTTTTGACGCATTTGAAGACATCATCATAATGTAAATTTATGTTATACACGGTTTTTTAATCCTCAATTTCTCGACTTTGGTTTGATGAATGGATAAAATCGTTTACAAATTTAGATTCAGAAAAAAATCTCCTTGCGGATCAGTACAAAATATATATACAGTGCATTTTGAAAAAAAAAGTTGATCGTCTTTTGTCAAAAACTGGATGCAAGAAAAAATAACAGTTCAGATCATATTAAAGTATTTTAAAAATCATTTAATTTGATGTTTTATTTATTAAAATCGGATAAAAAATAAGCGAGATACAGCACCAAAGGTTTTTCGTCAGTGACCCTGTATAAAATACATATTTTTTTTTTGTTTAATTTAGGATTATCATGTTTATTTTTAAGACTTAAACATCATTTGTACTATTTTTGTATATATAGTAAACCCTTTAATTGGACAATTGTCTGTTGGGTTTTTGTAAATAAATAAATAAATAAATATTCGCTCTAAAGATAGTTAATTAGTTTTTCACCTCTTCTGTTTCTTGTTCCTCGCCCGAAGTTTCCTAGGCTTTGTATATGATCTGTTTGTGTTTGTCCCACTTTGGCATTGAAGTCTCCGATGATAAATGAAAAGTATGACTGCTGTTGGGGCAGTAGTAATATCTTCATAGAGTTGTTCAAATTCACAATCCTCAGTACTTGTGGGAATGTAGACCTGTATAACTTGAAAACTATTTTTTTTGGATAGTTTGAGTATGACATAGATGACTTTTTCTGAAATACTTCATTTTTCATTTTTGTGACAAGATGTTTCAGTACTTTGTTTATAAGAATGGTGACACCACCGATGTGCGAATTTGTTTCGGAGTTGTTTTGGTAGAGCATGTGCCCAGACTCTAAGATGGTACACTTTTCGCCTAGAGGCCTTGTTTCACAGAGTCCAAGAATATCCCATTTTATCAGCGAAAGCTCTTCCTTTAATTTAATTAGCCGTTCTACAGATTTCATGGTCCTGATGTTATACGTTGCCATGTGTAGCTTTTTATTTTTGGTGTTCTTATTCCGTGTCCTTGTCAGGTTTGTGCCTACCCCAGATTCCGAGAGGCAGACTGAGTTTTCAGTAATATTCTTGCCCACCTAGGGATATTTGTGCAAACTTGACCTACTCATGGGAGGTTTTGGCATGTTTAAAACGCCACATTGCCGAAATTGTTGGCGAGTTTTAAGTTCAGCCGCCCAATCTGGGAACAGTCGCAGTTTGAAGCCGCACAATCTGGGTAAAAAAAGGTACCTGTTGGTCCGCGGGAGATATTTGATTTCCCTCCTACCACTCATATCATTCCCTTATCCGCCACTCGGGCACGCGCCCTGTAGGGGTTTCAGGTTCCCCCTATGAGGGAATGTATTTTAAGCATTTTTACAGGTACGATCCATAACTATATTTTTTCCAGAATGCGCATTATTTTTATAATTGACCCTGTGTACATTACGCTGAGTAATCTGTTACATAATCTTTCTCAATATATTTTTTGGAATCTTTATTACGTTCCGATAAGAAATGATTTATATTTATTTAAGCATTACGTTAAAAATATTGGATTTAAAAGATTATCTTCTTATGGATAATTAATGTTCAGGGATGTCAATTACATCAGCAATGTTCGTCATTCGTTTATAGCTTTGATTGCGGCCATCCAGATATATCTAAAGTGTATTTAATGTATTTAATGTGAGAGAATGTAATGTTAATTAAGGTCCTTTTGGCTCATTATATTACATGTAATAACCTTGTTACAGTCAGTCGTTAATGTTTACCAAAAAAAAATTATACCGATTTTAGAAAATTTAATGTTTATCGAATATAATAGTGGAGAGTGTCTACGCTATAAATAAACAACAATAACACCTTTAATTACTGCAAAATCACACACAATTTGAAAATAATCGCTCTCAAGGTTCGGCGTTGTTCAACGGTGACCTTTCCGTTTTGTGCTGCGACTGGGGCAAACATCACAATTGTAATTATTTCACACACACACACTCACACACACACATAAACACACAAATACATGATCACTTAAATTTAATGATAACTTCTTAATCTTCAGAATACACGACCTTCCAAAAAAATATGCAAATGAAATGAATGAATGAGTTAAGAATTTACTGGAATGTATGAATGTTAATATGGGTAATTTTTAAATTTTTTGATAGTATTAAACAAAATCCGTCATTTAAAGATCTCTTGTTAATTACTATCACTCCTGTAATTCCTGTAAATAATTAAATAAATCGTTGTGATGATATTATCTCTGATGAACAGCGAATTGCCAATTTAATATACTCTGGACGTTTTAAAACTTCTAGACAACGCCTTAAACTCTATGATCTTTGGTATTCTAAAATGTTATTTAGTTTGTAAAATTTTGAGGTTATTAAATTAATGTGTAATTAAAATTGTTTCTAGTATAAAATTCACATAACAACTTTAATTATAATTGCAAGCATTTTCTTAATGGCGTGTATAATTAATTATACATCTCTGCTAACAAAACACCATCAAAACCATGCTATTATTATTGTTTACAAGAATTTTTAAATTGAATATACACGCATATAATAATTATTTTGTAATTAGGATTAAGAGATTAATTATGATTAAAACATTATCGTTAAATTCGTGATTTTTTTAATAGTTGCGATTAAAGAAAAACGTTTACGCGATAACGACAGAAACAGGCATACTTTAGGCTTATTTATAATAATCAAAGGCGATTTGTTTATAGAAAAAAATAATTTAATTCCATGCCCAAAAAACTTCTAGCCTTACTCAGAAAAAAGAGTTATATACCATTCAAATAGTTTTTCAAAGATTGAGACAAATAGTAGTTGGACGGCGTAAGGTCTGGTGAGTATTCTGGATGGTCTAACAAACCCCATCCAAGCTCCGGCAACTTCTGGCGGGTCACTAAACTTGTGTGTGGTCTCGCACAACATCCTTACAACTTGCCAATTCTGCTTTTTGTTGATGGCTTAATTCAATTTGTCCAATTGGCGATAGTGTTAATGGTGTGGTTCTGTGGGAGCAGCTCAAAATACAGGACGCCTTTGTAATTACACCAAGTTAAGAGCATAACATTCTTTTGATAGATATTTGCTTTCGAAGTGGTTGCAGCTTGTTCGCCGGGCCTCTATCATGATCGATTTTGTATGACGTTGTCTTAAACTATCAATTTCTCATCGCCAGTGGTAACATGTTTGAGAATTCGAATACTTTTTATTGTTTTTCAAGAGTTTGTCACAGGCGTTTATGCTCTTTGGTTGATGAATTTCTTTGACTTCACTTGGAACCGAAATATTGAGTTTAATTACATATTACAGCTTGTTTAAATGTCTTATCATTGGCTTTTGAGAAATGTTTGATATTTTTCGACCTCTCGAGTCATTTAGCGGCGGTTTGTTTCGACGAATGCCCGAATTTTATCGTCTTTGGTTTCAAGTGGAGTGCCTGAACGTGGGTCATCTTTAACAAAATGATACCCTATATGAATATATATTTTTTTATTTAGAAGGGATTAAGTGCTTAAGTTTTTGTTAATAATATTTTTTATATACAGAAAGAATAAATCACTAATGAAGATAAAATGTGGAAAAAAAGGACGTGTTCAATTAATATTAATAATGTGGGAAATTGACGGCGGCTGCGGCCGTCGCATAAAAGTAAATTGAGTTGCCTACAATCCGCTCGTAAAATAGAATTAATTTCCGCGCGCGCCTCAATAATAAAAAAGGGCGCGCGCGCGTACGAAATTATCGGGGCGCGCGTTTCCATGATTTATTTCCATTAAAAGTTGATTAAAATTTTGCAATTAATCCCGTAATTAGGCCCACCGAGCCCGTGTTACATAATCCACACACACACACAAACTCACATACACACACACAGACATTTAATAACGTTTCCGTAGATTATCGCGCGCGTTTGCCCGAATTAATAATACCGCGAAACATTATCACACCCCCCCCTTCACCGTAATGAGGGGCCGTCACGATTAATACGCGCGGCTAATTTTATTCAATCAACCTAATTACTGGCCATTTGCGGATGGTGTAAACGTGGCGTTATTATTAAATGTTTTCATAAGAATTTTTAATAATTAATTCCCGTCTTAATATTAATAATCTAATAAAAAAGTATATGCATGATTACAAGTCGGATTTTATAATGAAATTTTCATTTATTACCTTTTTGTTCTTATGCATTAATTTTTCATATATTAAAAAAGAATCCTTCTTGACTGGATTGGACTATTTTATAAACTACGATGGAAAATATTATCAGTTTGCACCATTCGAGGCGCGCTGGTGTATATAGTAGATGTGTGCTAACATGTTCAGTTCGAGCCAGCGCTCGATTCTAACTACAAGGCGATCTTTGGCGACGTCATAAATTAAAAGACTTAAAGACTTGTAAAGGGGTAAAATTTAACTCACAACACCGGTTAAAGAGATGAGAAAATCTTTGAGGCAATTATTGAGACTGGACCACATTCCTTCACCTTTAAGGAAGATATGGAAGCACTCGTTTTCAAGTTGTAGGAAATACAACGTCTGGTGGAAGTTCCAGATGAACAGCGTTCTGGAAATCAGATTAGTAAAATTCAAACAAAGTTGGTATATGCCTTAAGACTGTCAAATGCTATGGTACCTCCACCCCGGAGGAAATGAAGAATCTAAGAATGATCTACGCCATGGTTCTAGGAGCCATGGACGATTTGGTGAAATCAGATGATGAAGACATCAAGGCAGAGGCTTCAGTTACATCATCTTCGTTTATATTATAGATCGAATGCTTCAGGCACGGTGGGCAAGTTGGTTCCAGTTATGCATTGGGGACTTAAATTTTCAGGTCAAAATTCATGTTGCTCATTGAATCTGTTCTTACAACACAGTTAAACAAGTCAACAGTGGATTTATTTTTAGGACAGACGCAACTATAGTACCGTGCAAGAGGACTCCTTAGCACAAATTGGGACTTCTTGGTGAAGATGCTATGGGAAGAATACCTTCCTAGTGACTATGACGAAAAATTGTTGCAGGAGATCAAACGTAGGACTCAAGACCCGAGCGGGACGATTAGCATATATAAGGTGGCACTGCAGAACTCGTTCTTACTGCTAAGTAAACCGATACGAGAAGAGGCTCAGCTGGAGATTATGTTGCGGAATTTGTCTCTGTGTTACCAAGTTCACCTAGGGCGGCAGATGATTCTCAGCGTTGAGGAATTCTTGAAAATAGGACGTTGTATCGAGGACAGGAAGAGAGCTATTAAAAACTTTGTTCCACCTAGGCCTCAACCTTTGGATTTAGAGCTCGATATTGATTTCATAGGTACCAAGGAGACTTGGGACGTTCAGAAAACCACTTCCAGGGAGGTAACAGGTTTTAATTGTAATAAGAAGGGGATTCCCGAACACAATGTAAAGAGAAAGACAAGAAAAGATGCTGCGGTTGTGGTAACGACGGTTTTATACGAGCTAACTGCCCTACGTGTAGGCAGGGAAACGAGAAAAGCCAGCGCTAGTTTGTTGCTTAGTGAGTCAACCTAGATAGTATTAAATTTTATCTTCTCTCATGTACAGAGAGACCAACGCCCGTATTTAAATGTTAAAATTTTTGGTCGAGAATTTTAAGGATTGTTGGACTCAGGGGCGAGTAGATCGATTATAGGAGGCCCAGGTTAAAGTTTGTTGCATAGCATTGGAGTTGGGTTAAATTCACAGCAAATACAGTTGCAAATGGGGAATAATGCTAAGTTATTGGTGAGTTTGAAGCACCAATACAGTTTAACAAGAGGACTATATATTGATCAAGTTTTTGGTGGTACAGGAGCTTCTACATAGGGTGATGTTCAGCGTTGGTTTCTGGAAAATTATGGGGATAGTATCAGATTTGAGATCGGGTAGCTGGCAATTCCTCTTTAATTCTAATGGAGTAATAGATTCAGTAAGGGTTGGACGTAAAGATCAAGCAGCTCTCTCATCAGGGTTAACAAAGGAGTAGGTTTTAGGTTAAATTAAATTTACTTGTCGTTGATTGTTGAGGCACTTATATTTTGAAAATCCATTATCACTTAATATAATAATAATAGTAAACTATTGATGATTTTCAACCTTTTTTTTACTCACTACAATTGTTTCGCTACACTGTATCTTCCTCAGGTGAAGAAATATAATACAGAAATTTTTACAAACATATTTACATTAATATTTTCTAATTATATTTACATTATATACAGATTTTAGAAGTGTGGGTGGAGGGTGTATATTTCTTTAACTTAAGTAGGGGGGAGTTGGAGAGTTCTAGTTGATCGTTCAGCAAATTCCCTGAGTGAATATTTTTATTTATTTCCAAATTTTCCAATAAATTTTGTTTCCGTCCTTTGTTGGAAATGTGGAGGATTTTAAAATTGTTGCCAAAGCGGCGGTGCTTTAAAAAACAATAAGGATAAAACTAAAAACGGTCAACGCTGTGGGGTTTATTTGCTTAATTGTGCTGATTGCCCGAAGTTTTATATAGGCCAAACTGGAAGAGCATTCGATGATAGAATAAACGAACATAAAAAAGCGTTTATTCATCAGAAAAACACATCTACATATTCAAACCACCTGATTGAAGAAAACCACCGCATTGACAACAATTTTAAAATCCTCCAAATTTCCAACAAAGGACGGAAACTAAATTTATTGGAAAATTTGGAAATAAATAAAAACATTCAATCAGGGAATTTGCTGAACGATCAACTAGAACTCTCCAACTCCCCCCTACTTAAGTTAAAGAAATATACACCCTCCACCAATTTTCTCATTATGCCTGGATTGCGATATGAAGCCATTTTGGGAATCGGACTTTTCATGAAACATGGAGCTGTCATAGATTGCAGTAAATGTTGTATTCACCTCGGCACAGGATTACGCCAAACAATCCGGTGGACTGAACAGTCGAGCAACAAAGAAAACCTCACAGCACCCGATCTGGATCACGACTTTAATAGAACTGTAGCCGAGAAATCCAACAAATTGGTGAATAGGTTTAACCGAACTTTTTAAACAAAAGACCAGTTCGCACACCGAACACGTACGACGGAACATACGATTCAGCTTACAACTACGAAACCGATTCGAATCCGTCCGTACCGTGTAAACCCAGCTCGTAAGCAGGAGATTGATAAACATGTAAAGGACCTACTCGCACAAGGAATTCGTACGCATCTCCAATTGTACTTGTAAAAAAGGAGGATGGAGACAGCCGATTCTGTATTGATTACAGGAAAGTCAATGCAGTCAATGTTTCAGAACCGACTCCTATGTCGGTTATTCAGGAAGCCCTTCGCGATCTCGGCGATGCTAAAATTTTTTCAACATTAGACCTCAAGAGCGGCTATTGGCAGATTCCAATGGAAGAGCAATCTAAACTGTACACAGCGTTCTCAGTTCCAGATGGCGGTCATTATCAATTCAAAGTAATGCCGTTCGGATTGAAAAATGCTCCTGCCACTTTTCAGCGCCTAATGTCTCAGGAAGTCCTTGCGGGTATGCTTCATGACTTCACGATGGTGTACTTGGACGACATCATCGTATACTCGAAGACACCTGAAGATCATCTAAGACATCTAGCACTTGTCTTCGAACGTCTAAACCAGTACGATCTTCGATTAGGCATAGATAAGTGCTCATTTGGAAAGACGTCGTTGGAGTATCTGGGACATATGGTGGACGCCGATAGAACAAAGCCGCTGACAAAGCATCTGCAGCAAATATCCAATCACCATATTCCGAAAACTCGTTGACAGCTAAGAAAGTTTCTTGGACTCTGCAATTGGGTCAGGCAGTACATCCGTGATTTTGCAGAAATCGCCGCGCCATTGAATGAATTAAATGGACACCGGCTGCAACAGTTGCAATGGAAATGCTGAAATTCCAGGTTCAACAGCCGCTCCAACTCCACCGACCGCTGCCAGAGTTACCATACACCGTACAAACAGATGCATCAATGATTGGTATTTCCTCTGTTTTGTTTCAGACTACACCAACCAGCGAGAAAAGGATAATATCCTTCCTTCATATAAACGAGCAAGAATGTCTTGCGCTCATGTTTGCTCTCCAGCGGTCCCGCCCCCTTCTTGAAGGACGACATTTCCACGTCGTTACGGACAGTAAGGCTTTAACGTGGCTGGCTAATTTCAAGGATCAAAAATCAAAACTTACCAAATGGGCCCTTCTACTACAGAGCTTTGATTTTGATATTAGCCACTGTGCGGGAGACGCTAATCAGCTACCAGATCTTTTAAGCCGCGATCCTGAAAACGTATCTGTTGAATCACTGCCAGAACTGGATTCCATTCTTCCACCTCAACTGAATATGTTAGTTCCTGTCGTTTATTCAGTGATGCAGGCCCAAGAACTGGACGAAGATACGCAGAATTAATTACAGATACTTGCTGATCCGAAACATCCCGAAAATAATAATATGTTTGAAGCCATAGAAGGACAGCTTTATCGTCGGCCAGTCGACAACCGTGATAGGACGCTTTATGTTCCCGCAACAGCAATCCCTCGCGTCTTGCACGCGATGCATGACGAGGCCATTCATCCAGGACGAGACGAAACTCTACCTAGTATTCAAGCACGTTATTATTGGCCCAACCTGCACAGAGACGTACGAAATTACGTAAGAAGTTGCCTCGTCTGCATTGCTACAAAGCGAGGCAAGCATCAAAAGAAAGCGCCGATGAAAGCTCGCATTCCCGTTTCTCCATTCCATACCATTGCAGTGGATTTAATGGGTCCCTATCCAGCAAGCAGCACACGTAAGAGATCAATCCTTGTGGTAACCGATCTTTTTACTAAATGGGTGGAAGCTTTCCCTATTGGACAAGCCCGTTCGGAAAACATTCTCAAATTACTCGAGGAGCAAGTTTTTCACAGGTTCGGTTACCCAAGCATTGTTATAAGCGATAATGGCCCGCAGTTTAATGCAAAACGTTGGCGTGAACAGTTAAATAGTTGGGGAATAGAAGCATATTATACGCCGGTGTACCACCCGCAAGCGAATCCAACGGAAAGGAGAAATCAAGAGTTAAAAAAATGCTTACGGATCCGAATGCAAGGCCAGTCTGGAAATCAGTGGGACCGGCATATCTAGCCAATATTGTTTGAGCTTCGTTCTCGCGTAAATGCAGCGATAGGATTAACACCCGCGGAGGCACTTTTAGGATACAAATTGCCCCGTCCATAATCGAGGCAGTTAGCTCTCAGCAGTTAACTCCTTTATCTTCCCCGTTGATAACAAGACATACAATAGGATGAAGGAAAAATGTTACTAGCCGAAAATGCGGCAAGATATTGCTAGATATGTCAGGAAATGTCGAGTGTTGGATTGATGCTCTCACAACCGTTTGTGACCCGTCCGTGGCAGATGGTGAGTATTGATCTTGTTGGACCTTCATCTAAGACAAAGTCCGGCCACATTTATATTTTGTCTGTCAGCGACTATTTTAGTAAATTTGCGTTTGTATTTTCTCAGTATAGAGTGCAACAGCAAAGACTGCCTTAGAAAATTAAGTGTTCTTGGTGTTCGGAGTACCTAAATTCGTCCTGGTGGGCAACGGTAAACAGTTTCCGAGTTCAACGTTTAAGAGGCTATGTGAGGAATACGCAATACAACTTCGCTATAATCCTAATTACTATACGCATGTTAATCTTGTAGAATGGGTTAACCCCGTTGTAAAATCCATGTTACCGCCCTATGTGCCAGACAATCAAAGAGAGTGCTACAAATATTTATCACATGTAAGTTATGCGATTAGAACAGCACGACAGGAGGTGACAGGTTATTCCCCATATTTCCTGAAATTTGTTTGATGAAAGGGGATAAATACGGACTGAAGGATAATCTAGAGGAGGTAGGATTTAACAGGACTACACCGAGGTACTTGGACATTTATCTAATTTTTTGAGAAGGTACGGAAGAGACTGCGAGAGGTCCGTTCATAGTGAAGAAAAACTTTCATTATATACGCACTTGTTGAAGGATAAGAAAAATTAAGAGGCAGGAGTTTTTCATGCCAAGGACCTAAAAGAATATAAATGCTGACACCCGAGAGAGGAAAATAGCTGGATTGTTAATAATTTTTGTTGCGGAGGTTGGGACGGCAAAACCTTTTGGCATTGCTAGGAGGGGATTTACCCTGGAGTCTCTAGGGTATTTGATGCCTAAGGAGTGTAAGTTGTTTTCTGATAGATGGTGTTTATGTTTATTGTTGGCTTTCTGATTACCTTCGAAAAACATGTTTTTTCTCGAAAGGTAACGGGGTTATATAGGGTTAAATTTAACTCAACGTATCAAAATTGTTATTCGCTACTTTATTGTACACTGTGGGGTTGCTGTCTCCTGATTTATTGTTTCACATATTTCTGTTGCACGACCACATATTTCTTCTAGCACCGTGGCTGTTTATTTTGTAAGAAAAATTAACATTTCATGTCCACCAAATTGTTATTGTTTACACTGCCTTGACACTTGACGTTGACGTATCCAGTTCACAGCGTGATGCTAAGAGAAGGTCAGGTCAGCAGAAGTTTTCGAATAGTCCGTGTTATGAGCCATTTCTATTTCAATAATTTGGATTTGGATTTCCTATTTGCTTCTAAGTAAGTGGAGTTACTCAGAACGAGGAAAAGTTGAGGACCAACAACTGACCGTCGAAAGACAGATCCAAGCATATCGTGCACAAGACCACGAGGCATGTTGCTGCATTCTATTTCTCTTGAGCAAGTGTGTCTGATGTTTTATTTTCGATTAGGGTTTTGGATCGCTAATTTTGTAAACAGGAATTAAATTTCCGTAGATTACTCAAAAGGAGCAGAGTAGAGGTTAGGAAGACGACAGTGACGATGTAAAGAGAAGAGTCGAGAGGAATAGTCATTGTTATATTTGGCGGAGAGCCAGATTCTATCGTTGGAGAAATTTTAAAGCTATGTATTATTATTTGTAGACCGGATAATTAGATACTGTGGTGAGTTGAACCTGAATAATTCAGTTATTGATTTTGGCAGGGCAGTGGCGTACCGGCCAATAGTTAAATTTGAAGTTGTCAGATTGTCATTCAGGTGGAGTCACCCTCGGTACATACATAATACTTATCGTTTCAATTGCTTTCATTAGGACGCAACACCTCAAAGCAGAGCATATCAGCAACTTTACTGAAGTCCCACGTCACCACTTCAGGCCAAAAATCATATCACTATACCACTTGTAGGTCAAATGAAATTGACTCCATCATAATAGAATTATTGGGTTATAGCCATAGTGGTTCGGCAATTGAACCTCTTCAATCCAAAATTGACGTGATTTTATCTCTTACGTAACCCACAGATCAAAAAGCATTACAACATTTTTTTGGCATGGTAAATTACTACCATAGATTAATTCAATCATGCTTAGGTATTTTAACATCACTTAACCAGCTTACAATAAAAACTTCACATTCAATAAACCACTAGTCTGGGCTCAACCCGCTTTTCAAGCAATTATAATAGCCAAAGCTGCACTGGTTAACTGTGCTATGCTTCTTTTACCAGAACCTCTTGCGTAGTAAGCATTATGGTAGATGCATATGACTCCGCTGCTGGCGTGGTCTTTTTATAGAAGCAGCGCTCGCGGTATCCGCCAAATGTTTTCTTTAATAGAAGGTAAATATAGTACTTACGGTCGTGAATTGCTGACCGATTATTTAAATGTACCTTATGATACATTTTTATAATTAAAAATAAAAAAAAACATTTTTTGTTTTACTGCTTTAAAGAAGTGATAATGAAATAGGTAATTTGTTTCATGTTGAGTTGCAAAAATAATCAATCTAGGATAGTTTGGAATTGCATTCAATACTTTTAGATAAATCCCATATAAATCTTGCATTTGTACATATTTCATTGTACTGATATCTATTCCAAATGTTTACCATACGATTTCAATGCATAAATTTTCCTCTGATTTATAACGTAAGAAAATGCGGAGAAACAAGGGAAATACAGAAAGAAGAAAAAAATAAATTTATATATATAATCCCATCCTCAATTCCTCAAAAGAATGCGCCACGCACGAGCCGAAGGAGTGTAATATCAACGAAACTCCGATGGGAAATTTAATACCTGCACGGGGCAGATTTAAATGAAACGACCTCCGCGTCAAATTTGCGCCCTCACCACACCACTAATGAAGAGAAAAAGGTGTTATTTATATTGTCGCGCTCGTGTTTATTGTCGAGCGGGAAAATGTTTGTTCGGCTAAATGGAAAAATCCATTAATATCGGATCTGTTTTTTTTTTCCTTGAGGGGGTGGTCTGCGGTCTGATTTACGGACTATTTATTTGGGGGCCCGGGTGTTAAAAACATAAGGATCACATAACGTAATGACATCATGGCCAATGACAGGTCCGTTCTCCCTCTCGCCCTCACAGCACCGTAATGTATGTCGGACTGTGGGGGAGGAAGTGCACGATAAGCCCCCAGAAATCGCCTAATGCGAGGAACAAATGCCCCCGACATCTATGCTATACACACACACAAGGACGTGCTGTATTATTTACCGCATCTGACATTTCAGTTTAATGCTAAGGAACGTGATGTATTATTTCCCGAGTACGACTGATCTTGTAAACGCTAATGTTAGTATTAATTAAGCAATATTTGTGTTAGTGTAATTAAAAAGGTACCAGGGGATGATTGAGATTGTCTTGTCGGACAACAGCATCAGCAGCTGGTGCTTATCCTGGACGCTACTGTAGCTTGCGAACAATTATGATATGCTGATTGATGACCAACAATGACTGACGCTCGGACGGTGTACAGGACAAGCGGTTATACGCCTGGCTGCTACCCATTATACTTTGACACGTCCATTAATTATTATTTATACATATCCGTCACCCCACCACCCACATAACGTACAAACTCCTCATCAGATAATGCATACATTTGAATGAATAAAAATGCTATAGATAGAAGAGTAAAAAGCGGTGTTTGACACATTATAAAGTTATCTAAGTTGGAGTAATCTTCCAATAGCAAGTTAATATTTATTTAATCAATGAATTATCGCTAATGGTAAAATTATTGAGGTAATAACGAAGCTGAAATATTCTATTAGGTTATGTTTTTAGAAAACAATCGGTAAAGTGAAGAATCTAAACCACAATCATGAGGCATTTGACATACAAAAAGAGCTTAATTATGCTGTCGCTACCGTATATCATCCACAGAATTCTTCTTATATAATTGTTCAAGTTCTTAAAATATCTAATCTGGCGTATTCACTAAAAACGAAACGGGGCGCATTCGCCATAAAAGAAACCTGGCGCTTCCACCCAAATCAAACTCTACATTGCCGTCAAAATACTAACGAATCCCAAACCCTTCTCTACGAAGAAAGTCTTCACCAGAATGTAACAAAACCTTAGCACCTGTAATAGATTGTCACAACAGCTCAACCCCTTTAACACATTATCATACCCCAGCACTTTAGTTACGATGATACTCAAAATTTACACTATTAGAAAAAATCCAAAATATTATAAAAATTAAATAAAGAAATTTTTAGTAAATGTTCAAGCCATTTAATAAATTCAGAATATTTGAGTGATTGAAAGTGATGTAGGAACCGTATAAAAAGTGTTACTAATTTACTAAAAGATACCTAAATTGTTGAAGAGAAATTTCTGGAGAATTATATAATTCATTTTTTATCAAATTCATTAAAATTTAAAAGTAAAACTCTAAAAGTTTCTAAAAATTGTGAAGTAAAGAATGAAAATATTTCTGGAAATTAGCTGGAAAATTTTCTAGAAAAGGTGAAGATAAAGAATCTGGAAATGAACGAAGAAGTTTGGAAAATTATACTACAATTTTTGAAAGCAAATTTACCAAAATAACGTAGAAGATACTGAAATATTCTAGTAAGTTATTTGAGAAATTGTTGAAAAATTCTATAACCATAATAAAATTTGTAATTTGTAAATTCCTTTTTAGAAATAAAAAAATATAATTTGTAAAAAATATTCTTGACGAATTTTAAAAATTTGCTAAAGAATATAGTTTTTAAAATACTTTAAAATTAAAAGAATAATAAATAAATAATATTATTGTTACAAAATTCTTGAACACTTAAATAAATTTCTAAGAAACTGGAAGATATATTGAGGAAAACTATATATCAAGAAAGAAAATTATAAAAAACGTTAGAAAAAGTCTAGATGATAAAACTTTTAGAGTTCTCACAGAAATTTATGTAATTTTGAAAAATGAAACGAATAAATAAGAAACAATACTGAAAGTGCCAAGATCTAATCAAATGAGGTAGGAGATGTAAATATCTAAAGGATATTGTTAAAAAATTCTATAACTTAAGAAATAACCAATTAAAAAATTATTACAGGAAAATTTTGAAAATAAATTAAGTTATAAAAACTAATAAAAAATAATAATAATAATTAAATTAAATTTCTGGATAACCTTTAAAATCCTGGAAAATAAATTAGTGGACAATTTACGAGAAAAATTGCTAAAAAATATAGAAAGTGACTAGAAAATTATCGTCATTTACTAAAAAAAATCCCAGGAAATTACGATGATATAAATTCTCGAAAAAAAAGAAAGAATGTCGAAAGATTATGATTTCATAAAGAAATTGCAAAAATTCTCAAAAACAGTTTTAGGTACTTGAAAGATAAGTCAATAAACAACATTAGTAAAGATTATTGGAATAATAATGGATGAAAACTTTTATAATTCGTTTTTTTTAATCCTTAAAATTAAAAGAAAAATATCTAGAAGAAAAATATAGACATTTCTAAAAAAATATGTTTGAAAATGAAATTTTTTAAATATCTATTTTTTATATCTTTGAGAAAACCGGTAGGAACCTACACAGAAACAATAGAGGAAAGTCTCAAGGACCTATTAAAAGTCCACATCCAGCCTCAACAATTCTGGCAGAACACAACAAGCCAGACAATCCCAGCCAAAGACCTAAAAGGCCCGACCAAAGGACTGGAGATTAGCTACTGAGGTCACAAGACCCACTAAAATTAAATGGGCCATCAGCAGGTTTCAACCTTACAAGTCCGCGGGACCGGATGCGATTTATCCCATTCTGTTACAAATAGGCATAGAGGAATTGGTGCCGCACCTGTCAAAAATCTTCAAAGCCTGCCTGGCATGGGGATATATACCAAAATCATGGCAAAGCGTAAGGGTAATCTACCTGCCGAAGGTAGGCAGAATAGCTGACCTAACGCCAAAGTCATACAGACCTATCAGCCTATCTTCATTCTTACTAAAAACAATGGAAAGACTGATTGATAGGTACATAAGGGACGAGATACTGTTAAAAGATCCCCTCAACAACAGGCAATATGCATATCAGCCGGGTAAGTCAACGGACTCGGCGCTGGACGACCTAAACAGGCTCATCACAAAGTCAATGGAAGACAAAGATATAGCCATGGCTACATTTCTGGATATAGAAGGGGCGTTTAAAAACGTCACAACAAACTCTCTCGTGGAGGCACAAGAAAGGAAAGGAGTCCCGTCAAGCCTTTGCCAATGAATCAAGGCCAGCCTACACATCACAAAAGCCACCAAAAAAGCAAAATATCATTGGGCAGGTGTCGCAGAATGTGCGGGAAAAATTGGGGACTAAACTCTAAATTGACTCTATGGCTCTACACCAGGGTGATAAGACCCATGATAGCCTATGGAGCAGTGGTGTGGTGGACTAGGATAAAGCAAAAGGGGGCGATAGGACTCCTGTGCAGTACACAAAGACTAGCATGTCTCAGTACAACAGGAGCCCTAAGCACCACCCCAACAGCAGCCCTAGAAGCCATCTTGAACATACCACAACTACACATCTTTATTCAAGGAGAAGCCAGGTCCGTATCATACAGACTGATGCAAGGACATGCGCCCATAATCTGATCACACGGAAAAACGCACCAATGGCTAGCAGACGAGCTGAAGGCTAACGCGATTACAGCAATGCCTAGCGATGCCATGGTGAAAAAAAACAATTTCGAAAAGAAATACAAGGTTCTAATCCCACAAAGAGAGGACTGGGTCGAAGGCCAATCTACCAAAGCACAATCTTGCTGGTTTACGGTCGGCTCAAAGACCGACAAAGGGGTAGGAGCAAGTATATATGGCACAAAACCCGAGACAAAGATTTCTGTCAGTCTCACCAAGGACACCACGGTGTTCCAAGCAGAGGCGATATTTCTTCACCACTGCACAAGAGAAATAGCAAGACAAGACACCAAAAGTAGGTCAATTGCTATATTCTCCGACAGCCAGGCGCTACTAAGAGCACTAAGCTCCACACAGGTCGAATCTAAGCTAGTGTGGGACTGTATACGCGCTCTTAACCAACTTGGCTGTCACAAAAAAGTAACAATCACATGGGTCCCAGGAGACGGAGGACATCCGGGGAATGACATAGCAGACGAATTGGCCAAACAAGGCTCGTCAAAAGCAGTAATTGGCCCGGAACCCTCTTGCGGAATCACCAGGACAGAGACAGGCGAAACAGTTCCTTAAGAAACAATCGCCAAAATTCACGACCGAACTACTGAACCAAGACAGGAAAATGGTCAAAACAATAGTAGGCCTGATAACAGGATACTGCAAGCTCAACAAACATATGAGAAAAATAGGCCTGGTGGAAGAAGCATCATGCAGATTCTGCCTAGAGGAAGAAGAGGACTCGTTCCACATCCTATGCCACTGCGAGGGTCTAGCAAGGATTAGATATCAAAAGCTAGGCACTACAAACCCAAGCGCGGAGACTTATACCCAAGCCCCTCTGGCAGGGCTAATAGGACTAATCAAAGAGGCAAAGCTAGAGCTGGTCATCTGAGATAAACAATAGACCTGGAAAGGTCGCGGTGGAATAGGCGCTGGTGCCACCCATACAACATCTATCTATCTATCTATATCTTTGAGATAACTTGAGAAGAAAATTTACCAAAAATACAGCAATTTTTGTAAGATTAATTTTATTTTTACTAATTCTTTAAAATTAAGAGAAAAGATTCTAAATAATTTGTGAAATAATGGCTCTAGAATTGATAAAAATTTCACAACTATTTAGGGCTTATTTTAAAATTTCTAGAAATTTTTAAATAAGTCCTAAAAAGTGAGTCAAGAAAAAATTTATAAGGGTATAAAAAGCTCTTTTTCAATATTTTTTTGCAATTAATCCAAAATTGCAAGAATTCGAAATATCTGCAAGAAAATTTACTAAAAAGTATCCTAATTATTAAGGGAAATTGAAGCGAAATTATATAGTTCAATTTTTAAATGCTTTAATATAAAATAAAAATAGAAAAGTTTCTAAAAATTAAAAAAAAATCTTCAAAATAGCTGAAAAATGTATAATATTTTAAACAAAAAAGTCCCATTTAAACTTGAATGACACACAGAAAAACAAATATTTCTAAACAAACTGTTGAAAGAAAGTTTTAAAATTTGAGGAAAAAAAGAATCTAACAAAGAAATTGCAAAAGAAATCGGGAAGAAACACAATTGGATAATACTAAAATTAACCTGTTTCTGAAAAATAGTACTCCAGTACACGCCGGTGGTGGCGCATTCGGCTGCGCCCGAACTAGCGTTAGCGAGAGTCAAGCAGCGTTAGTTCGGGTCAGCAGTTGGATGGGTGACCGGTACCAATCGCCATTGGGATACAATTAATGGTGCTTTAGAGTGACGGGGGCGATCCTTTAAAGTAACAAGCTCATTTACACACACACAAATACACAAATCACACATGGCGGAAGGACCACGTGGTCGATAGCCTAACACTACTACTACTGCAGATAATGAGAACAATAACTCGAAGGTATACTATGCAGCAAAGGAAATCTCTAGCAAGAAGATCAAGGGAAAAACATATACATCATTACGGACAGCAGAGCAGCAATTTTGTCCATTGCCAGCTGTAAAATTACCTCAGCATTAACTCTGGAATATTGCGAAGCCTTGGAAGAAGTGGCTCGTGACAACAAGGTGATCTTGCTGGGCAAAAGGACACAACAACAGTAGAGGTAACAAAATAACAGATGATTTGGCGAGGAAGGCATCCGGACAAACGATATGCGGGCCGGACCTATCCCTGCAAGGTTGATTACTGAAATCAAATTACATCAATCAGATGCCACAAGAAGCGATGGGACCACACAACTAGCTGTAGGGTTTCAAAAAACTTCATCGCAATGAACACCAAAACGGCCAGATACATTGCCAGCTGTAAAATTACCTCAGCATTAACTCTGGAATATTGCGAAGCCTTGGAAGAAGTGGCTCGTGACAACAAGGTGATCCTGCTGGGCAAAAGGACACAACAACAGTAGAAGTAACAAAATAACAGATGATTTGGCGAGGAAGGCATCCGGACAAACGATATGCGGGCCGGACCTATCCCTGCAAGGTTGATTACTGAAATCAAATTATATCAATCAGATGCCACAAGAAGCGATGGGACCACACAACTAGCTGTAGGGTTTCAAAAAACTTCATCGCAATGAACACCAAAACGGCCAGATACTGTATGCAACTTTCCAGAAAAATCAATGGAAGGTTATAGGGCTCCTAACATGACACTGTTTTTAAGATCGCACCTGAACAGACTGATACTACAATCTTTTCCTACCTGCACAAGGTATGAAGAGAAAACAGCTAAGCATGTACTTCTAGACTGCCCGGTGTTATCTAACCTACGTAAATCCACAATTTGATAGGGATGTCTAAATTCATAATACATCCTAAGAGTTTTGCTGCAGTCCTAGCGTTGACCAATGCCTTGGGTTGACTTGACAGTAGTAAGGAATTAGGACTTAGATGGGAGGATGTACAAAGGACCCACTGGGGCTTACGTTAAGCGGAACTCTCTGCCCTCCCATCAAATGAATCCAGATACTAAAATTATTAAAAAATAAGGTGGAAAATTCTGGAATATTCTAGTTTTAAAAAGTCTTGAAATTTCTGTTTCAATATTTTTGAAATTAAAGAAATAGAATTTGTAAGTAAACTTCTTAAAGAATTCTAAGCCTATGGAGAAAATTTATGAAAAAATACGAAATTATTAAAGTTGATAATTGTTGACAACTTCTAGAATTCATTTTTTTAAATCCTTTAAAATAAAAAAAAAGATTCTAAAAATTTAGCAAAGAACAAACTATAATATAGCCGCAAATATTATATTATTTGGAAACATTTTGCTTTAAAATTATAAAACTCTAAAATCCTAATTATATAAGCTGAAAAACTCTATAAATTTAGAAAGATAATTAATGAATAATACAAAATTAGAATTGAGAAAACGAGAGGTAAGAAAAAATATTTTAAAAGGGAAATTACTGAAGAAATCTGGAAGAATAATATAGTTATTAAAAGGAAATTTAACAAAATGAATTTTTAGAAGAAATAAAATTAATTTCTAAAATAAAACTAGAAATTTTCAAAATATGCCTAAAAACTCAGACAAGAATCTTATAAAAAGTACTTGCAAGTTCTTCTTTAATATCGTTAAAATAAAAAATAAGAAATAAGAAAATATATGTAAAATTGTTAAAGAATTCCAAATATCAGCAATAAAATTTCCTAAAAAAAATACTAAAATTGTTCAAGAGTCAATTTAAGAATGGACGACGTATTTATTTATTTATTTTTAAATCATTTAAAATTAAAAAAGAATCATCTATACGATACTAAAAATTTAGTGATTAAATTTATGCAAACTGGTTGGAAAATTCACAATATTTGAAAGTAAAAATGCAGAAAAATTTTATACTTTCAAATCTGAATAACACTTAAAATCAATCCCCACAAATCACAACTCCTAATTCCTTATCATTGCATCAATAATTCACCCCATAAAGTCTTTATTTCCCAAACTATGATCCCTCCTTCAGTTTCCGTTAAATACCTGGGCATAACCATAGATCAAAAAATCAATTTCAAAAAACATACTGCTGTAATAAAAAATAAAATAACTTCTAGGGCAAAATGCTTTAGGAGCCTAACCTATAAGAACAATGGAATTAATACTAGTACAGCTGTCAGAATTTATAAAATGATATGCCGCCCACTACTCGACTATGGTTGTGCCCTCTATACCAATTCCAACAATCCAACCACCCGTAATATTGAAGTTAGCTAGCGAGCATCCCTCCGTACCCTAACCAAACTCCGACATCCTCTTAATCCTCTACACAATCCATCTAATCAACTCCTCTATGATACCACTTTAGTTATCCCTATCCTAGAACGCCTTCGATTCCTAACAGAAAAATTCTCCAAAAATCCTTTCAACTTCCATATATTATCCCAATATTGTCTTCCTAGAAACCCTAGTATAAACCTTAAATTAAAAAATCCCAATTCAACCATATTTGATTTCATTTCATCATTTCATCCTTTTACGCAATAACGACTGACGCCATATGACTGGACAGCCAAGGCAGAAAGACCTCTGGTCGATAGCCTTTTGACAAATTAATACATTAACACCTCATTCATTATTCATTATTCACTATTACAATGTAAATATGTACAAAAATTTGTTAATAAATATGTAATATATCTGAATAACACATCTTTAAAATTACAAGAATAGTTATATAATATTTAAATAATTTCCAGCAATTTTTAAATAAATTAGGAAGAATATTAAAATAAAACGATTAACATTGTTATCTACTACTGCAGTTTCGACACTTGCTTGTTTATTGGTACCACACGAGGTTAATGGTTTTACTTGAATTATTTAAAATTTATCACGAAGGCAAAGCCTCCATAATCAGGTATTTGGAAAATTTTTGGAATATACAGAACGGTATAAAAAAAGAGAAAATTTCTTCTTACAGAAATTTAAAAATTTTATAAAATAATAGAACCTAAAATAAGTGAAAGAAATCGAAAACTAAAATTAATAAGGTCTGATAAAGTAAGGTAGGAGTTTTAAATCTATAAGAAAATCCTTTTATCTAACAAGAAATTCATTGAGAAATATAATTGCAGGAAAATTAAAAGGAGGTAAAATATTTTATAATTCAGTAAAAAACAAAAATAATTAAATTAAATCACTAGAGAACTGTAGATACCTGAAATTTTGGAAAATAAATTATTGAAATATTTTAGAATTCTGGAAGAAAATTCTGGGAATTTAAAAGAAAAGTTAAAAAATAAATTCTGGAAATCTGATCAACATGTTGGAAAATGTAATAAATAAAAAGTTCTAGATATCTGAAATAAAAATGCAATTTGGAAAAAAAAATCCCGAAATTTCTGATGATAAATTTTAATTAATCCTCGAAAATAGATTTAGATAACACGCCGATGGTGGCGCATTCGGTTGCGGCTGAACTAGCGTTAGCGAGAGGGCAGCAACGTTAGTTCGGGTCAGCACTTGGATAGGTGACTGGTACCATTCACCATTGGGATACAATTAATGGTGCTTTAGAGTGACGGGGGCGATCTTTTAAAGTAACAAGCTCATTTATACACACACAAATACACAAACGACACATGGCGGAAGGACCACGTGGTCGATTACCTACTACTACTACTACTACTAGATTTAGATACGTGAAAGGGAAACCGCATTCTGTTGCGGCCGAACTAGCGTTAGAGAGAGTTCAGCAACGTTAGTTCGGGTGAGCAGTTGGATGGGTGGCAATTAATGGTGTTTTAGAGTGACGGGGGCGATCCTTTAAAGTAATAAGCTCATTTACCCACACAAATACACAAATAATACGACGGAAAGACCACATGGTCGAAGAAAGACCATTTAACTTGAAGAAAATTGGAAAAACATGGAATATACTCAAAAATTAGAGCCCTTACAGAAAATTATGTAATTTTGGCAAATTTCTAGAACTCTTCATTTTTTTTTATGAATCTGAAGTAAAGGAAATATTACTGAAGATATTCTAGGGGCTAATAAAATAATTTTTTTTCCAAATGTCTAAAGGTAGTTTTTAGAGAATAAATGGCAACAAAATTATGAATATGAATGAAGAAGAAAGTTTTTAAACATTTTGTTATTGGTTTAGAGTTTGTTTATTTCCAGACAGAATATTTACGTTCATGGAATAATCCTAAATAAGAATAATAACAACAATATTAATAAATACAAGAGGTATTCATAATAAACAATAAATATTTAAATTTTAATAAATTTTTAAATTTTAATTAAAGTTACAAATATACAACTTAATTATTAGTAAGACATATTACAATTTGATGTGTACCGTTTGAAAACGCATCATAGAGAATTCCCATGTAAAATTTTCAATTGCAGTTTGTATCTCTATTAGTGACCAAAAATGACCAGAATAAACTTATATTATTATATTAATTCCTTTACCTAGTAAAGTTATTTTGGAGATTTTATTTTTATTTCATCTTTAGTTTTATTTGAAATATAGCTTAAAATGTGTGAACAAATATTCAATAATAATATCCTCAAAATAGTAGTTGCTGTGAAAAGTCAGTGTTTGTCTTATAAATTGATTAAGCCACAAACAAATAATTAAATTCTAAACGAGTGCTTACACTATAAAAGGTTCAGTACTTTGGAAAGTCAGTACATAATATCAAAAATTACAGTTGGCGAGCTTAAAGGCAAATATTGATTATTCTTGTTGAAACGAGTTAACTTAAAATTACAATCGACCTAAACAGAATAAGAATCTTTTTCTACTATTTTTCATTTATTTTGTACCAAATTGAAAACCGTATACAGTTTGATTACAAGTATTGGACTATTTAAAATATTATTTGAAGAAATTACAACAAATGAATTGTTTCTTGAATTTTGGATGCGTTCACTTCGTAGTACGTTTTTAATGAATAACAGAAAAACGTTTAACTTTTTTATACTACTTTTATAAAATAAAAAGTAGTGTTTTTCTGTTATTAAATAAATTGTTTCTTTTAAAAATTGTTATTGTTTTGCAAATGATTATTTTTGTATGTTCTTGATATTACAATTTGAAGATTTTTTAGACCAATGACAATTATTTTGTTCGTTATTTTCAGACACCAAATAAAAAGTGCATTTAACTGTAAAACATTCACTACTTGGAACCTCTTCTTCACTCTTCTTGTTACACTTTTGCATTATAATTTCACAAAATGGTGATGTGGCCATCATAGTACTTTCCCTATATTTTACTCGAAAACTATGAGGTTTACGCAAAAATGTTACTCTTAATAATTTGTGCAATTTTGAATTCTCTATAATTATTTGTTATATAAATTTTTTGTAACTCCAACAGTTTATTAGCAATTGGCAAAAAATATCAAATTTTTTAATTTTTATTTTTTTTCTCAAAAGTTAAGAATTTTATGAAAAATATGTTCGACTAAAACTTGTTCAGTTTTTTATTGCCTTTAACTTTTATTTGAACCGTTTTTTAAAAAATTTTATATTTAGAAAAATAAAACGAAAAAACAAAAAAACGCCTCGAGTAAACATCCACATCCGGTCTATGAATGTTTACCAAAAGCTTTTCAGTTCCAGTTTTTAACGATAAAACCTTAAGTTTGAAGTTTCATCTCAGACAGATTATTCGTTTTTGAGATACAGCGCCCACCGACAGACACACACACAGACACAGAATTTTTTTTTTCCAGAAATCAGTGCAATGAACTCAGGGGGGCCCAAAACGGATATTTCCGCAAAAAAAAATTTTCAAAAAAAAAACACGAAAACAATAGTCCCCCTACATATACTATATAGGGAAACTAAAAATATAGATCATGAATCAGGATCAACTGCTAACAGATCTTGAAGGTTTTTATAGGGTAGGTAAATATAAGCATTTAAAAATCGATGGATGGCAGATTTACTGGCATTACATTTCGAGGCTACTTGTTGTTGTTGGATTTACTGTTATCTTTGCCAATATATTTTTTACAGTTTCTTCAGATTTCCTCCTTTTATTCCTAACAATATGTTTATCTTTTACACAACCCACCTTAAATTTCCGATCAATTATAATAATTGTTGATTGACACGGCACTGGACGGGTTTCAAAATTTATACGAGATAAGTCGCAAATAGTATGAGAAGAATGTCCGCTAAAACTCAATTTGATGATCTGAACTTTTTCTTTTGTGGTGTAAGCACTCATTTTGAATTGAATAATTAGTTTGTGGCTTAATCAGTTTAGATGATAAACACTGACTTTTCACAGCAACTACTATTTTGAGGATTTCTTTATCGATTATTTGTTATATTTCAAATAAAACTAAAGATGAAAAAAAAATCCTCTAAAATAACTTTAAAGGAATTATTATAATTTTATTATGATTATTTTCGTTCAACAATAGAGATACAAACTGTCATTGAAAATTTGTACAAATTGATCGCAAATAGCAAATCGTTAATAAATAATGGTACACCAACGTTTGACTCCACGAAATTAGAGAAGTATACTTCGTTTTTTATGTAAGGATTTGTTACGTGTTTTCTTTCTGAAAGGTAAGATGACAAGACAGAGTAACATTTCCTCCGAATCCGAATGCCAGCATAAAATGCGTGTGTAGATTATTCGATCGCAAATTACTTTTTCAAAATTGGTAAGTTATTGATTGGTCGATAATTACAAATTTCATTTAAATGGGAATGATTTTGCCCACTATAAGCTCCGATGGAAATATTCCCTCACTTAGTGCATTATTTACTTAAATGGATTTTTTTCATGTTGTGTATGTTTAACTCTATTTCGGTATTATGTATTCTTATTTTACTTTGTAGCAGTAAGTCGTATCGTTTTTTGCAGACATGTACATATTGTACGTGTAGTCGTTTTTGGTTTCTATGGTAGGCTTAGTAATAGACGTCGATTTGATTGCGTACTTGCTTGATGTCCTCAATATATCAAGGCTGTATTTTTATTAAAATTGTTATTTTTTATTTGCTTCATTGGACAACACTTGTTGAAAGTCTTAGTAAAGATTTTATAGAATTTATTAAAATAAGATTAAGAGTCTATCCAGTAGTCATTTTAGGTGTTACAAGTTACAATTGATGTTTTCTAATTCCAAATTCGTTTTTTGACTAAGTATTTCTGTCATGTAATCAAATGTTAGTATGTGGCCATTATGATCTGATATATGTATTTTTTTCTAGTTCTGAGATTTTATAATAGTAATAATAATAATAATAAAAATAATAATAAATTGACTTTATTGGCAAAAATAAATGCAGTTACAAAATAATACATAACAGGGTAGGCGAAGTTCAGGTAGTTGATAGACAACTATTACTGTTCTTCCACTTAACCTACATTAAAATTACAACTAAAAGGAAAATTAAAACTACGTGGTAACATAAAATAGCTCTAAAACTATTACAAAGATAGTAACATTCAAGAAAGGTAGTGATAAAAGTAAAAATTAAATGAATGTAAGTGAAACTATAGCATATCTCTACGCCTAGGAAATATATTTTTGTAACAATTCTTCCGGATAGTTTTCTTAAAGTATATTTATGTGAGTGTTTTTAGGTGTAATGGAATATTGTTATAAATTTTGTAAACATTGTATGTAAAACATCTTTTAAAAATATCTATCTATTGTAAAGGTAAGGAGGGGAGTGCATATGGATAATGTTATTATAGAGAACACAACAATGCAAGTGACGTGGATCAGACATGTTAAGTCGAATACAAGAGCTTTGAATTTTTTGAATTCGATTTTTTGTGACTAGATCTAAACAAGGATTATTTACAACATCAGCAAAGTTAAAGTGACACAAAGCTAACGAATCGCAGAGGGTTCTTTTGGTTTGTATTGATAAGATATGCTTTTGTGAGTAGATTATTTTCAATCCCTGGTATGCCCGAGTTATACATTTGCTGATGTGAACCTTAGTTTATTATCAATGATCATTCCTAAATTACGCACCTCATCTACAAAGGGTAAATTATTATTATTTATTTTCATGTTTAGTAGATCTTTAGCTTCATCGATAATTTTACGAGGACCAAATAACATGGCAGATGATTGATTAGCATTTATTGTTAATGAGTGGTGTTGGGATATTTTAACTAGCTCAATTAGGTCGCAATTAATGTTATTTTCAGCTATATGGATGTCTTCAACATTAAATGAATAAAGTAGCTGGGTATCATCTGCATAAAAATTTGCAATACAATAATAAAACACGATTTGATTTCCTTTCTTCACTAATTTATTTTTACACGTTAGATGTACATTTCCAGCACCATGTGCTCATTTTCAATAACTGAATGCTTTAAAACTAATTACATCTGTTTATATACCTTATAGGGATTCGTGGGAAAACCTAAGTTTAATTATGTCAGCTCTATTGGATGGGGCTTAGTATTACTGGGAAGGGTGTCGGCAGGTTTACAATTCTTTTCCGGAACGAGACTTAACAATGGGTTTTCTAGTGGACTTAAATCGAAATTTAATAATCTGTCTTTACATTTATACATTTCTATTGCATCTAACATATTTAATCTGAAATTACTTGATTGTTTTATTAATTTTACATTGTGAAGTGAGAATTGATGTCCGGTATGGAAATTATGGAAAGCTATTGCTGATTTGTCTGGATTTTGATTTTTTAGATGATAATTGTGTTCTTTGAATCTTTTAATTAAATTTCTTTGGGTTTGACCAACGTACAATTTATTGCAATTATTACAATTAATTGAATATATGCCAGATTTTTGTAGATCATTGATTTTGGTGAAGGTGTTATTTAAATAATATTTTAATTTTGTTTCACTGTAATACGCGGCTATTAGGTTAAATTTATTGAATATTTTATTTATTTTGTGGCAAATGGTTGGATTGTATATAAATTTCGCATATTTTCTGTTATTGATTTCTTTTGACGTATTGAGTTTTGTGTTTTGTTTAATTTTGTGATTAATTTTGGGTCTATTGATGAGTTTATTTATTGTATCTTTATTGTAACCTAGTGATTGTGCAATGTTTTTTTTATGAATGTTAATTCTTTGGTCCTGTTTTCATTTGATAATGGCAAGAATAACCTTTTATAAATCATACTGTTAAATGCTGCTAGTTTGTGTTTAATGGGTGATGTTGATGATGCGTGAATGTAGTTGAATGTGTGTGTTGGTTTTCGGTATATGTTGAATTCTAGTGTTTTGTTATTTTTATTTTTAATTATTTGTAAGTCTAAAAAGGGAAGTTGATTGTTATTTTCCATTTCGTGAGTGAATGAGATGCTGGGGTACAAACCGTTTAAACTCGACAACAAGCTTTCTATGTCAGTTTTCTTATTGATGATTGCCACTACGTCATCAACGTATCTGAACCAAACTCTCGGGAAGCCAGGTATTGTGTTTTTGGCTCTATTTTCTAGGTGGTTAAGAAGAATATTAGGTCTGAATCCTGACTGTGCAGAAGTTGGTGAGAATGAATGTACGCTAAAATTTGTTCCTTCAGGGTACGTTCCAATATTTTTGAAAGTATCGGCAAAATACTAATTGGCCGTAAGGAATTATTGTTGCCGTTTTCCATATGTTAGGAAACTCTGCTTGCTATAAACAACAATTTATAATATGTGTGTGGTATGAAATGATATAAGGACAACACAGTTTAATCATAGAAATGTTAATACCATCTGAGGCCGAAGCATTTATTATCTACATTTTCATGCAGATTATCCAGATAAAATTGTATGGTATCATCATTTGATGTGCTTTTTATAGTTTCGCAAAAATATTTGTTAATTGCATTAGCATTTTTTAAGTTATTAGGCAAATCACGTTTACTACTTTTAATTACGTCATGATATTTTAAGCATTTGCATATATTATTATTATTATTTCTTGTAATAAAATCAAAATAAGCCTTTTTTCTCGTGATACAGCTGAGTTGACAAAATTTCTCCACTGTTCATACAGAATGAAATCTTTTTTACTGTGTTTAAATTGCTTATATGCAAAGTCACGAGACACCATCATATCTTGAAAAGTGTTAGTTAGCCACGGGGCTGGCTTCTTGGTTACTTTTGCAGTCATTTCTGGCGCATAAAGATCAAATAAGGTAAGCAGACATTAATGTACATAATTTTTTCATCGATGGAATTAATATAAATTAGATGATCGAAATTTAGTTGCAACAGGTCTGAATTAAAAGATTACAACTTAATGTTATTTCCTTTACGGAATTTTACAAAACGTGGTTGATCTCTCGTTTCAAAATTAAGTCTACAATATATAAGGTCATGGTCTGAAATATCGTGGATCTTAATAACTTTTGGTTCATACCAATGATTAGTATTTGACATTATAATTAAGTCTATTAATGACTCTGAATAAATTGTGATGCATGTTGGTTCATTTATGATCTGAGTAAAGCCATATGCATTTAAAAAGTCAATGAACACTTTAGTATTTGTCTGGTTTATATCCAGCGTATTAATGTTTAGATCACCCAAAAAGATAATATCATCACACTGTGGTAACAAATAACTTATAGTATTTTCCAAAGAATCAAGAAAAACGTCAATGGTACTATTAGGAGGTCGGTATATTAATCCAATGCAAAATAATGTATTGTTAAATTTACACTTCAACCAAAGATGTTCCAAATTTACAGGCACAGTCATTACTTCAATTAATATTATTGATAATATTATCAATACACGAGCCGTGGCCCCGTGATGTCTGTGAATGAACATTTATGCATAACTGCAATCCTTAGCATTCAATTAAGTTAATTGAATTGGCAGTGTTGTGATGGGCAAAAAATCAACATTAAAATCACCTCCTATCATAATGTCGGCGCATGTTCTCAAACATATTTTTAAAATATTATCTGCAATAATCCATTTAGCACCTGATATTTTGATGATAATTTCCTTGGATAGTTTATTTATATCGCTGCACTCCGTGGCCTTGTTTTGTGAGTTTGTAAATGGAAATTTGATGATAGTTTTCTATGTGCGGGAAGGTCTCTAACTACTAATAAATCGAAGAAAATTGAGTATACTGTTTAGTGCGATTTTATCGAATGTATATTTTGAGATTGTTACTGTCTTCTGCTTATATTTATTACTTATTATGGGTTTATCACAAGAAGAAGAGACACTAACAATGAGGTCCGATTTCACCAAAATCGTACACCCATCCCGCAGATTTAAAACGATCATACCACAGCGGAGTGAATGGACAAATGGAACATACCCGGGAACGAGTAAAGGAACCATCTGGTACACAGACGGGGCCAAAAATACTAAAGGAACCGGGGCTGGTATCTATGGAGGCTACAACCGGAGCAAACAATTCGCGATTGCTCTGGGGAAGCATGCCTCTATCTTCCAGGCCGAAATAGCCGCCATTGACTGGTGTGCTCATCACTTAATGGAATCGGGACTTAAAAAAGGACCAATTACCATTATGACAGATAGCCAGGTAGCCATAAAAGCGCTAGCCTCACCGATAGTGCAGTCCAGGCTGGTCATGACTTGCATAAACAGACTGGACGCACTGGCGACAACAAGAGAAACACAGCTAGTATGGGTACCCAAGGACCAAAAAATTATTGGACACTTGGGGGCCGACTTGCTGGCTAAACAAGGAGCAACAGGTGAATTCATAGGACCTGAACCCGCTTTCGGTATACCCCATGAAACCGGAAAGGAAATAATCCGCCGCAAGTTAGCAGAGGAGCACAAAAAGGCATGGCAAAATCAAAATGGAATGAGGCATACAAGACTCTTCCTAGATGGTCCGGTACCTGACAGCATGTTGAAGCTGTCTAGACTGAGCAGACTGAAACTAAGAAAAATCACAGGACTAGTCACTGGACACTGTGACCTGAACAAGCACAAATATAGGATGGGCATTGAGAAAAGCCCCCCATGCCGTGGGTGTCTGGAAGAAGAGGAAACTCCCGAACACCTACTGTGCACTTGCGAAGCATACAAACAAGAACGCAAGGCGAAACTCGGGAAGCACATGCTTCCTGCAGAACAGCTAAAGAATATCCCCTGGCAGAAACTCCTGGACTTCTTAGAAGATACAGGAGTTCAAAAGGAGTAAAACAGCCAGAGGCGCACAAAAGGACCACGGAGACCGCAGTACAGGGACGCTAAGCGACACCACCTCGTGAGGATAAAAAAAAAAATGGGTTTATCACAAATTTCTTGGCTCTGTGAAAACGTGAATTATAAGTACCGCAGGGCCACAACTGTGGATACATTATGACTTTAAAGGAGGGATAATGTTCCGGATATTTACTCTGAAGTAGTCCGCTGGCTGCTTCTGGAAAATTAGTTGTGATTTTTTTCTACTCTTTTTTTGATGACGTTTCCCATTTTCCTGTTTGTTTACCTTCTCGGCTGGTTTTTCTTGTTTGGATGTTCTGTGATGCGTTTTCCTGTTTTGCTTCGAGTGGAAGAGTGGAAATTGCCGGTTTCTATTGTTTTCGGATTGTTTGCTTCAACATTTCTATCATTTGCAGAATTATTTATTGCGATGGCGATGCTTCGTGTCATCTTACGGCTGGCAGCTAAATTATTTTTGTGCAATTGCAGAGTTCTAGGATTTTTTCTTCATAAATAAAATTTTCTTAAATTTAATTAAAAGTAATTTGCTGAATAATTCTAGATATTTGGAAGAAAATTTTCTTAAAAATTCAATAGACCTCACAGAAAATTTTAGAGCAAGAAATGAATTTACGCTGATTTCATTAAATTAAACTAACAAAGGCTATTAAATAATCTAGCCTTGAAGTTTATAATAATCTGCAAATAGAAATAAAAACAAAATTAGGGTAAATTCATTTCTTGCTCATAATTTCTTATATCATATCTACTCACAAACTATTTAAAGTACATTAAATCTTTTATTAGTTTATTTAACAGAAATAAATACATTCAAACTAGTTTTGCTTTACTAGCTGTGCTATTTGTAACATGCCAATTAATTTTATATCTGTCGAGGTATTAGCCAGAGAAGTGGATGTGTAATTTATTTTGTAGTCTTAGTAAGACTCATTATTAGATTTATGAAATTTTGTTTTTGTTTTTATAATTATTAGTTGAAACTTTGTTTATGTCCACCTCATTATCATATTCACTTTCAAACAAACTAAGTTTGTTTACAATAGCTTTAAGATAGTTTTGAATATTTTACTAGAAATTATTTCCCTTCCTCTTATTGCGGGGCAATAATACGAAGAGTTGATAAACCTGGGATTGAGGTTCTGAAGGTATGTTCAGATAAGTGACTTGAGTGCTAATTTTGTTATTCTTAAATTCATTAAAAGTTACCGAAAAGAGCTGCTTTTCACCTGGTCATCGGTAGAATCGTAATTAAATCATCTACCATCAAACTTGTATATATGCCAGTCGCTTGAATTAACCTCTCTTGGCGGTTTTTAGTATCCAAAATAAAGTGATTGTATTGATATGATACGTAACTCGATTGTTTTATTTACTTTTAGATTAAAAATGATTCACTAAAAATATAAATTGTGACATCAATAGAGAATGTGCCATCAGGATACAGAATAAAACAGTTAAGGGTTAAATAAAGAATGGTAAATACAGAGTAAAACATTTACATGTTTTTTTTTCCTTTGAGGAAGTGCCTATATTTAAAATTATTAAGATTAACTATTAATCGATTCTATAATTTGTTTATAATAATATTCAGTATAATTGAATTTTAATTATTTACTTGTAATGATATAATAATAAACTAATCGCACATACACCAACGGCGGACATAAATATTAAACAACTGCAAATTACACAACTCCGCATTACGTAATTCGTTTGCATTACGTTTGTATGAGTACAAATACGAAATTTCCGTCGCATCCCAAAATAATGATAAATAATATCCGTGTTAGTTAGCAGAGCCCAGAACAAATAGACGGGGCGAAAGGGGCGCCCGATGACAAATGCCACTAGTTAGCAACTAAGCGCGGTCGCAATCAAAACTAAGCACAATTCAGCAAGTATTCCACCATACGAGTTTATTTGCAATAATAACAACTACACCTTTTCACACATCTCAGACGTTCAATTAAATCGTATCCATTGCTGACAACTACCCACCCCTACACACACATACACAAAAAAACTCCATCGTTCAATTTTCCACTTCGTAACCGAAAAAGCGATCCGACACCTTTAATCTCAATCCATCTTCGAAGTGTGAAAAGACGAGAGAAAAAGAGAAAAAAAAAAGTATGGTAAACAAGATTTACTTTTTTGATTTAGTATTGTTGTTGTAAAAATTGTGAAATTGGAGTGTTATGCGTGTGTGAAGGGCAGGTCTCGCCTTGGGGATTTATGGCCGTGCTCAATATTTCAGCATGACTGAGGGGGATAACTTCATTTATATGCAAATGCCACATTAAAACTTTACGATTTTACTACCTTAGACAATAAGTCATTTGCTATGCCGGAATACTAATGCTATATTAGCCGGAAATTGCGCAAGTTTCAGTCACTGGAAATGTTAATCTAATGCCGAACAAGGCCGACTCGAAAGATAGTTTAGTCGCTCATCCTCACGTCGCTCTTTGACGCTGCAGGTTAATCGTGTTTTACATGTGAAATTGTGGCAGGTTAATGTTTTACGTGTGGATAATTAATCAAATCAACGTGTCTCCTCTTCGTTACTTAATAATACCATTACCGTACACTCGATGTAAACTAATTATTAAATTTCTAGTCCGTAGAGAAATCC
This sequence comes from Ontholestes murinus, assembly GCA_963969525.1. Classification (NCBI taxonomy): domain Eukaryota; kingdom Metazoa; phylum Arthropoda; class Insecta; order Coleoptera; family Staphylinidae; genus Ontholestes; species Ontholestes murinus. Next base: position 39,039,812 of record OZ018396.1, read on the forward strand.
CACAAAAAAAATCTGGCAAAGAAATTGAAAGCTCAGGTGAGGTTTCAATTTCGCCCTTGCATTAGGAAATGGAAATACATTCCGCATTTGAAATCAATCCGTGCCCGCTGTTTTTTTTTGCTTTCCCCCTCTCTCTCTTCTTCGTTTTTTTTTTAATAAATCGCCCCGGAAAATTCATTACGATTTTTCGGACGACTTAGCATTTTTCCCGAATGGCGCGCACTCCGGTCCCATCTATCAATATAAATCACAAACTCAATTTGGAAGAGCTTAGAGGGCCCGCATTAATCTCCGACCTTTTAATAAACGCGCCAAAACGGAACTATAAAAAGCAAATAGATCCAAATTATCCCTAGATTTAATTCACCCCACTCTTCCTTCTCGTTTTCTGTTACTTTTTTTTTGCCTTCCAGTTTCCTTTCTTTCACTCTACACATACATAGGCACACACACAGAGTTCGGATATAGCGGGATGTTTGCATTCACTCGAACGTGGATTTAACGGTCTCATTCTGCTAATGGAATCGGCTCTCATATTCCCCTCACACCACCACAACCGAAAATGACCCGACCACCAGAAATGTGTAAGTAACTGGACAAAGTGTGGATAATGCGGTTTTGAATAGGAGCGAAGCGAGAGATATTTTTGTATTTTATAGCAATAAAATACAAATAAAATATAATTCAAATTGAAAAATGTGTATAATATTTTTTAAAGTAAAGCACCTACTATGTTTCTACTACTAAAAAATAGTGTAATATATGTATACACATATTTAATTATTTTATTAATTATTCAACAATAACTTTTAATTTTTTCCACTGCAATTAATTAATAGTTTAAACTTTTGGTTATTCTTATCAAAACACAGAGATGCATATTTTATCAATACAAATTTTAATTATTAATTATTATATCACATTGAATTATTGTCTCTACATTAGCAACAGTCAAGAACCGATTCCAATCTATTTTGGGTCTTATCAGCACGGCACAATTGAAAACTATGAAGTTATATATCATCATTATTGAAATTGTTGCAATACCTTGAATTATACAAATTACCTTGATTTATGTAAAGTGTAACTAGTATACATTAACAAATATTTTTATTTGTAGACTATACAACTACTTCTCTTCTCACCTCACAAATTTAGGTATTTGTTGTAACCTGTGGCAAGTTTTAGTATCCCAGCTTCTTACTCTGCTACCAAGTTATTAAGATATTTAATCACTTAATCAATCATCATCTGTCAGTTGTTCATCTCTTTCAAATTTCTTTCCTGTAAAAAAGTCCTTGAGTTTTGTTTACGCCGATTTCACGTTTATTCATTGTATTCGAAAAAAGTAAATGTCACTGTCACAACCGTTTTTCTGTAATTTTCCGGTATTAGTATTTTTTATTAAAGTCGCGAGATCCGCGCATTACATGGTCCTTCGAACCGGATAAGTTACAGTTAATTATGAACATAGTGCAAATTAACAAACCCAGTGAATTTCTCTCGTGAACCATTTTGCTACCGAGCAAAAGGTGGTCTAATATTCGTGTCGTTTACGCGTGCAATTCCAACAACTTGCCATTTTTGTGTCTGGTTAGTGCGCAAGTTGGTTGTCGGCCGTACACAAACGAACAATATTAACCGAGCTTTCTTACTTTGTGCAACACATCTCAGTAAGTCAACATGTCTGCTGCAATTGTAAAGAAACTGCAATGGCAGATGAATATCATCAAAAAAAAGGAAAGGCTCCAGAAACGGCTTGCGGAACCCGAAAATGATGAGCAAATTATTTTGAAGCTCTGGAACGACCTTGTTCCAGCCCGAAAAGATCTAAATCAAATTGTGATGGAACTTTTCGATAACGACATCGACTCCATGGCAGACCAAGAAACATTCGACGACGACTATTTCACAATCGAGTGTGAGGTTGACAAAATAATTGCTAAATTGCAAGCGGCGACTCAGGCCAACAGCGCGTCTTCGCCGTCAAGACATGAACCCCAAGTGCGACTACCGGTAGTCGAGTTACCTACGTTCAGCGGAAACTACGACGAGTGGCAAGGATTCAGTGACGCTTTCAAGAACCTCATCATATATAAAATGGCTACTCGTAGTAAAAGTGTTGCTGATGATCCGGTGTGTAAACTATGCCGAACAACAGTCAAAAATTACGCGAAGTGCATCAAATGTGCAAATATATTCCACAACGGTTGTGCAATCAAAGTGCCCGGCTTGTATGTCGATAAGGACAAAAATATAGTGTGCTGTGAGAAAATCCATGTAGCCCTAACCTCCAACGAACAAAATCAGGGTAAATATTCTGAAAATAAAGCCTTAGAGAATGAAATCTCCCTCATATGGCAAGAAATTAAATCGCTAAAGGATTTAAACAGTCTATCACGAAAAGTACCTACCCCTGCGTCAAAAACTAGCAAAAATAACATTAATAATATTCCCGCGCTCAGTAAACAAACTGAAGTTGCCGCAAATGTCAACATTACCGTCGACGAGCAATCCGTCAACGCCGCAGCAGAAACAGCTGACCCACAAGCTGTCAAAGTGGTAAATAACCAAAAACAACAACAACTGCACATTATTAATAATCAAAACAAGAACTACTCTTCAGCAACGGCACCAGTACCTCTGGTCTCCAACGCGATTGATGTTAATGTTAATGATAATTTTAGTGAAATGAAAAAGAAGCGACACAAAAATCGAAATAAATTTATTATAGGCACAGGTAATGGTAACATCAAAATTCAGGCGGAGCCGAAGAAGGCATGGTTATTAGTGAAACGCGTGAAGAATTCTTACACGGCAGAAGACATCAAAGATCACATTAAATCCATCATTGGTCACGATCGCATTATTTGTGAAAAAATAATCCTAAATGAATCTAGTTATGGTTTTAAGATAGGAGTGGATTTTTCCGACAACGATACAATGACTAATCCTCAAAACTGGCCCCAAGGAGTTATCGTTAGTCGTTATATTTTTAAACGGGCCAGCCGTAGTAGCAGCGGATCCTAAAATATGTTCTCATAACAAAAGTACTCTTTGTATATACTTCACTAATATACAGAGTATACGCAATAAATTAAATCAGTTCGAATCTTTTCTAATGGAAAACAACAACGAATTCGACATTATTTGCCTCTCCGAACACTGGTTAAAGGAGGAAGAAGTAGAAGGACTTAAATTGGATTATTTTAAAACAGGTCCATCGTTCTGCAGACAACATTATCTGCATGGCGGAGTAATGCAATTATTCAAACATAATATTGTAGTCGATTGTATAAATACTGCTCGTGTTTTATCTCAAGAAAAACAATGCGAAATAGCCGCATCCTATCTAAAATTATATAACATTATATTAGTAACTATTTATCGTTCACCCGCCGGTGATTTGAATACATTTATAAATATTTTAGGTCAGTTTTTAGACAATTTAAATTTACAAAGAACCATAATAGTAGTTGGCGACTTTAATGTTAATTTTAATAGGGAAAATACTGAAGCAACATCATTATGTGAATTCCTTGAGTCGTATGGTTTGAGCAGTATGGTATCTTTCAACACCAGGAAGGGTAATTGTCTGGATAATGTGTTTGCGAATATCGCTACTGATGATATTATAATTAAACCCTTGGATTCGGGATTATCTGACCATGTGGGTATTTTATTTAATATTAAGTATGAGGCAAGTATAAATCCAATTAAATCTCAAACAATCAGACCAATAACAGAATTAGGAACGTTTAATTTCTATAATGCTCTAAAAATATCCGATTTTAGTTTTATTGATAATACCAATATAAATATTATAATTAAATTCAATCTTTTTATTAATATTATTAGTGATCATTTCTTAACTTGCTTTCCAGAGAAAAAAATTAACGTTAAATCTACAAGGATTCTATGGTATAATAAGAACCTAAGAAATATGAGAGAAACCCTTGCATTGTTTAGGGAAGCTAGTGATAGGTTTCCAAATCTAAAAATTGATTATTTAAAATACAGGAAATCCTACGATATTGCAATACAAAAGGCCAGAATATTAGCAAATGAAGAATTTATTAAGAAGTCATATAACAGCCCTAAAGCCCTATGGTCCTTAATAAAAAATAATCATCGTAAATGCCAAAATGTTACTGATATTCTCCCTGACGATTTTAATATATATTTTAGCTCCGTCGCGGAGAAAATAATACAAAATTTGCCTCCCTCAAATTACGATCCTATTGGGCTCATGTGTGGTAACTTTGTAGGTGCTAATACATACATGACGTTTCACGAGGTTAGTCCGGCTGAGGTAAGAGACACTATTCAGAGCATTAAAAGCTCACATGCAAGAGACATTTACGGTCTGACATCGACGCTGCTTAAAAAGGTAATGGATGTTTTAATTTTACCACTAACAAAGCTGATTAATTTGTGTATTAGAGGGTCTGTTTTTCCAGATGCCTTGAAAATTGGGTGCATACTTCCATTTTTTAAAAAGGGATGCACATCTGACCCCAATAATTATAGACCAATTTGTTTATTGCCCATATTCTCAAAGGTTTTGGAGAAGCTGTTATTTAAACAGATTATTGCGATTGTCAACAGGCATAACTTATTAAATAAAAATCAGTTTGGTTTTAGGGGTGGGTTGTCTACTGTGGACGCAGTCAATGCTTTACTAGAGTATGTCCTTAATGGTTTTAATTCAGGAGAGAGCACAATGGCATCTTTTTTCGATCTTAGTAAAGCTTTTGATTGCGTATCGCATGACATTCTCATACGTAAACTCTATTTTCTCAATTTTAATCCGAGTAGTTGTCGTCTTATTACATCATATCTCTCAGATAGACATCAGCGAGTGCTAGTAAATGGCTGCCTATCTTCGGTAGTAACAACAACTCACGGTGTCCCGCAGGGATCAATCTTGGGCCCTTTACTATTTTTGCTATATGTTAACGACCTGCCATCTTATGTTGAATGTTCGAAGCTGATCTTGTATGCCGACGACACTACTTGTTTGAATCAATCTGCAGACCCCGAACTCTTAAAAACAAGAGCCAAAGAAACCGATACTAAAGTATTGGAGTGGTTTAGTTGTAATAAACTCTCCCTTAACACTTCAAAAACCATCAAACAAACTTTTTCATTGAAAAAAGATTTATTAAATGATGCCTCCACCAAATTCCTTGGAATTCATTTGGACAGCAAATTAAATTGGCATTCCCACGGCACCTATATATCAAAGAAGCTGTGTTCTACCACCTTTTTATTACGAAATCTTAGAAACTCATTACCTCAACCGGCTCTAATAACTGCTTACTTTGCACTATTTCACACACATATAACTTATGGTGTTTTACTATGGGGTCATTCCGCAATTACCAATAGATTATTTGGGCTTCAACGTCGTGTTATCAGGATTTTATGTAATGCAGGATATAGAGATGACTGTAAAGAAATGTTCACTGCGTTAAATATACTTACACTACCGAGCATTTTTATTATGGAGTGCATAAAATATGTTCGCAAGCACATTAGTTCATATACTACACACGAACAGTTACATAACTACCAAACACGTAATTGCCTTATGCTATATCCCTCTCAACATCGCATATCAAAGTGTAGAAACGCCTCCACCTACTATGGTCCAAAGCTGTATAATTTACTTCCTTTAAATGTAAAGAATTTGTCAGACAAAAAGTTTTATGGCATGCTGAAATTATACCTACTTAAAAAGGCATTTTACAGTATTGATGAGTGTTTGGCTAATAAATTCAATGACTTCGAATCTGTGATAGCATAATGTAATTTTATCTTTATGTTGCTGTTGAGTATTTTCTTGTTTTGTATTCTATTATGTTCCTTTGTACTTTAATGTTTTGTATAATACTACTCCGTTTTGTATTTTATTAATAGTTTTAATCTGTTCCTATTTAAAAAAACAGTCAATACTGTCTTATTATTTTAAATTTTTAACCCTTTATATAGACCTCAGTCTGTTTATTTTATCTGTCTATAGAAATTGTTTTAAAAACATAATGTAAGATCACCAAAATTCAATGTAATATTCTTTTTATAAGTAAACTTTTTGACGTGTGTAAACATTGTATGTAATAGCACAAATAAAGTATTATTATTATTATTATTATTATTATTATCCACGACAACACGACGCTTGGAAACACACAGAAATTCCACTTCTTGCATAGTTCGCTCAAGGGAGAACCCGCGTTAATGATCAAATCCGTGCAAATGTCAAGCGACGCGTATCAACTTGCCTGGGACCAGTTAGTGAGTCGCTACCAAAACGAACGGTTTGTAATCAAAAAACATGTGCGATCGCTAATTCACCTGCAGACGGTCAAAAAGAAGAGCCACACGAGCCTTTGGCATTTAATCGACGTCGTTGCGCTAAACCTCGCATCGCTTAAGGCTATCAATCGGCCGACGCATACCTGGGACGATTTACTGGTGGAAATCATCGCCGAGAAGCTAAACCCGGAGCTGGAGTGGGAAGGTGAAACCTGCTCTAAAACACCGACGTATTCAGAAATGCAGGAATTTCTTGAAAAAAAATGCAAGCAATTGGAAGCGATGGATAGTGCGCGTACAACAATGGTGCAGTTTCCGAAAGTCAAGTCGCTGACTGTTAAATCTACCGAAGAAAAGTGCGTGTTTTGTGACGGTTCACATGTGCGATACAAGTGCCGCATTTTTCAAGGAAAATCGGTAGAACAGCGGATTGAAACGGTGAAACAAAAACATCTGTGTTTCAACTGCCTGGGGAGCAACCACTCTGCAAAATCATGCAAATCCGGAAACTGCCGTGAATGCAACAAATCGCATCATACGTTACTGCACAAAGCCGCGACGCCACCTACGTCGAGTAACAATGACCCCTGCAGTAGTGAGGCCGCGTCACTTTCAACACTCTCGAATCATCCATCATCTGTGCTACTGTCAACCAGCGAGGAAAAATAATACAGGTGCGTGCTTTGCTGGATTCCGGGTCGCAGGCGAACATAATTACGGAGAAATGTGCTGCGAAAATTGATTTGATAAGGCGCTCCTTGTCAACGCCCATCGTCGGAGTCGGAGGCTCAAGAACCGACATTAAACAAATGGGAACATTTGTTGTGCAATCACGTGTGTCCGATTACAATACACCAATGAACGCGTTAATAATGCACAAATTAACGGATAAAATTCCGAATCATAAAATGGATATCCGGGGATTAACGCCCCCCGCGGGGATTCAACTTGCCGATCCGTCATCCCACAAACCGCAAGAAATTGACCTGCTCATCGGGGCAGGCCTTTATTACGACATCGTAAACGGGCGTCACCTCCCCATGGGTTCATTGACGCTAATAAGTACTCACTTCGGCTGGATAGTTGCAGGTCAGTAACCGCAGGTGCAAACCACCCACTGTGCGACGGTAGGTTTCGTGGGCCTCAACTAACTAGTGTCGCGATTCTGGGAAATCGAGAATTTCAAGCATACAACAAGTATATACGAGGATAGTGAATGTGAGAAACATTTTGAAAAGACAAGTACGAGAATGCCTTGTGGTCGGTTTGAGGTGGCCCTGCCCTTTAAAACCGATGCAAAAGGGTTAGCAGAATCCAGTGTATCGGCGAAACATAGATTTTTTGCGCTGGAAAGAAGGCTAGCTAAACAGCCGGAAGTTTACGAATCATACCGTGAATTTATGCGCGAATACAAGGAATTGGGACACATGCATCCAACAAGCGGGGATGTAACGAACGGCTACTATAGAGCTATTCAGGAGAGATGGCGGCCGGGGTGTCTTGTCCGTCCGAATCAAGTAGTGTCCGTTGCAATATTCCACCATAGGCGTGCGCGGCTAAATAAAATGAATGTCACAAATTTGTTATGTTTTATATTAGTTATTTCATATTTCATTTATATTATTGTATTAGAATAAGTATTTTTGTATTAATATCCATTTCCACATTTGCTAAAACGTATCAAATAAATTCATTAAAAATATATTTTCTACTAAATCGCGCGCGCCTATGAAATAACCGGTAAGTAGGAGACGCCGTAAACTATTTCTTTCTCCTTCTACCGCTCGGTCTAAGGCCGAGCTACGCAAGCCGCGTGTGTCTTTTCTAGATACGTCCGACGAAATCGTACGTCTTGGGAATATCCGCTCGGTTATCAGGTAGTAGGAAAGGATACCAATATTATTTGAATGTTCCGAACTTAGATCGTAAACCGCCCTTACTCATGAATTGGTCTATACATGCCTCACCACTGCGTAATCAAGGAAGATAGCCTAACGACGAAGCTCAGAGTAGTTTTTAATGCATCCGCGCCGTCAAACAACGGGACATCATTGAACGACATGTTAATGGTTAGCCCCACCCTCCAAGATGATCTGTTCTCCATAATGCTGCGTATGAGGACGAAAACATATGTGATCACCGCGGATATCACCAAGATGTACCGTCAGCTTAGCGTTCGGCAACAGGACCGGAAGTACCAGCGGATTTGGTGGCGTGAACATCCAGAAGACAACCTAGTGTCATATGAGTTGGCCACGGTCACATATGGAACCGCTCCCGCAGCATATCTGGCGATTAAATCAGTGCGCGAACTCGCGAAAATTGAGAGCAGTAATTTTCCGGTCGGCAGCGAAGTGTGCTTAAGAGACTTTTACGTTGATGATCTAAAAACAGGTGGGAATTCGATTGAAGAATTGACTGTTATTCGTGACGAAGTTTCCACTCTTCTCGGAAAAGGTGGATTCGAACTTAAAAAGTGGGCAAGCAATAACCCCGCCGTGTTTGAGTGCTTCCGCACGAACATTAATGACTCTGTAACAGTGCTGACTCGCGGGCTCAATGACTGTGTGACCACCCTCGGAACCGTATGGAACACTCATAATGACTGTCTAAGTTATAAGTGCAGTGAAATTTCCGCGCGCGTATTCACTAAACGGACAATTCTAAGTGAGATTTCCCGCATCTACGATCCGCTAGGATTAATCGGCCCGCTAATCATCACCGCAAAAATCTTAATCCAAGATTTATGGAGGATGAAGTGCGGATGGGACGATCCTCTACCTGCCCTGTACCTCGACAGGTGGACACGGTATGCTAATGAGCTGCAACTGGTGAGGGACCTCGCTATTCCCAGAAATGTAGTTCAGGTAGGCGCTGAATCATTTGAGCTTCAAGGATTCGCCGACGCCAGCGAGAATGCATATGGAGCATGTGTGTACATAGTATCTGTTAGATATGGACGAAAAACCTCTTCCCGCTTGTGTGCGAAATCTCGGGTTGCACCGGTAAAGTCAACCACCATTCCCCGTCTCGAACTTTGCGCCGCGGTATTACTAGCCGAGTTGTGTGATCGCGTGTGTTCCACCTTAGACACTAAATTTGTGAGACATTATTATTATTCAGATTCTACCATCGTGCTTTCATGGATTAAGTCCGAATCGCAAAAATTCAAAACGTTCGTGGCCAATCGCGTAGGTGAAATCCAGACATTGAGTGACGTTTCCGATTGGTACCACGTCGCGACACATGAAAATCCCGCCGATCTCATTAGCCGTGGATTATCTCCGTCGGATTTAAACCATTCAACGTTGTGGTGGAATGGACCCGCCTTCCTGTTGAGTGAACAAGCCCCTGTCACATTTGTGCCAACTGCTGAACAGCCGGAAGTCAAATGTGGAATTATTTCGATTGAAATTGAGGACTTAATTCCAATCTGCTCATCCTTCCATAAAACAGTACGAGCAATGGCGTACATTCTGCGGTTTAAGGATGCTCTAAGACGCCTTGCTATGAAGAGAAGTGGCCCATTCACCACCGAGGAGTTAGAGGCGGCAACCAAGACTATAATCCGCCACCTGCAGCGATGCTCCTTCACAAATGAACTGGACTCGTTAACCAAGGGTGGGACAGTGCGAAAGTCAAGCCGCCTTACCTGCTTAAATCCATTTATCGACACCGACGGAATTTTACGAGTGGGCGGACGGTTAGTGGAATCGAGCATGCCTTTATCTCGTCGGTGCCCGATCGTATTAACAGGCAACCACCAGCTAACGAAGCTACTTATAAGGGAAATTCATAATGTGCAATTACATACAGGAACTCAGGGAACCCTCGCCGCCGTCAGAACTAAATACTGGCCACTGAACGGCAGAAGCGTGACACGTGAAGTGGTTCGGAAATGTATTCGGTGTGTCCGCGCTCGGGCCCGATTCGACGCTCCGATCATGGGAGCTCTACCTTTATACCGAACACAGCAATTTCGCCCCTTTCTAAAATGCGGCGTTGATTACTGCGGGCCTTTTATTATTAAGGATGGTTCTCGTCGGTGTAAAAGAACTACGAAGGTGTATTTCTTCGTATTCGTGTGTTTCGCAACAAAAGCCGCGCATATTGAAGTGGTCGCGGATCTCACCACGGAAGCATTCCTCGCAGCCTTCCATAGACTTATATCGCGCCGAGGATGCCTCGCTGAGATTTTTTCCGACAACGCTACCAACTTCGTCGGCGCCCGAAACCACCTAAGGGAATTAGGAATTTTTCTTCGGGATGCTGAAGACGAGATAAGGACCGCACTCACAACCCAAAATATTAAATGCACTTTTATACCGCCGCGCGCTCCACACTTCGGAGGCCTGTGGGAGGCCGCGGTCAAAAGTATAAAACATCATTTACATCGAGTTGTCAGGAATGCTCTTCTGACTTACACCGAGCTACATACTCTCGTAACGCAAATAGAGGCTGTATTGAACTCACGTCCTTTGTGCCAGCTGTCTGAGGATCCGAACGACTTAGCTGCATTAACCCCTGGACATTTTCTCATTGGTGAAGCAATCACCGCACCGCTCAACCAGGATATAAGCGACGTTCCGGCAAACAGGCTGTCTCGGTGGCAGTTCGTGGAAAAGCTACGCCAACATATCTGGAGTCGTTGGCAACGGGAGTACCTGTCCGAGCTCCACAAAAGGACCAAGTGGCAGAAAAACACCGCCAACATCGAACCTGGACGACTCGTTGTTATCAAGGAGGATAGCACACCACCGCTGTTATGGAAACTGGGACGTGTCGAGGCTGTTCATCCAGGACCGGACGGAGTAATTCGGAGCGCGACTGTTCGCACCAATTCCGGCTCGTATGTGCGCCCTTCTGTGAAACTGTGCGCCCTTGATACAAGTGATAGTGTGGTGAATAATGTTTAATTGAATGCTTGGCATTCAATGGGGGGCGGGATGTTTACGCCGATTTCACGTTTATTCATTGTTTTGTGTATTTTCATGTATGTATTCGAAAAAAGTAAATGTCACTGTCACAACCGTTTTTCTGTAATTTTCCGGTATTAGTAATTTTTATTAAAGTCGCGAGATCCGCGCATTACAAGTTTTGTAAACAGATGGTAATCTGAAGGAGCTAAATCTGGACTATAGGGTGGATGATTGAAAGTTTGTATCTAAATACTGACAGTAGTCCCAAACGCTAATCATCATGAGTTTTTTATGACACCAGAGTCGTACAGATAATTTATTCATAATATTTTCTCAGCACACATTTTTCAATTCTTGCATTGAAAAATCTAATAACTTCACAACTGGCGACGTTCTTTATTTTCCGGATCATTATAAACGCTCATATAAACAGAATAATCTATACCAGCGAGAAGCAACTTTACACACAGACTGAAATAAAACTGAACATGTTAGCACACATGCGGTGGCTACTTAATTCGACAGCGCCCCGCACGCTGTAAACGGGTATTACTTTCTACTATCCCTCGTATATACTAATTGTTTATTTATTTATTAATTAATGGGAAACCTCTTTTATGTTGAATATACATTTTACTTACAATAAACTTAACTTATAATAATACAGTATAAGTATCATCCCTTATTATCACAATATCCTCCACTTTAATCACACCAAAACACACATACATATTTGTGACATTTCCTTGTTCGACGTGTCGCACGTAATTTTTATTACCACGCATTAACTTCGGATTATATCCGATAAATATGTATGCCGCGCGTGTTTACGTCCCTTTCGGCAGTGACGGTTAATTCTGTAATCCATGTTTGCATTACCGCGGATCTGTTGTTTTAAAATGTAATGCCGAACCTCGGGGATTATCCTTATATACGTCCTACGATTTACTATCCCGTGTTTCTCGCAAATGGACAAATTTATAAACACAAACGAAATAACGCTCTAATAAACAATACGTGTATTTTTTTTTAATCATAGCTTTTACAATTTGTTATTGCCAAAATTTTAATTATTTAATTGAATACTCTAATCTATAGAAATGTAAATGAGTGATTTGACTAGAATTAGATTTAGACTAATATCAAAACGAAAAGTTTTATATTTTTTGTTGTTGTTTATAGGGAAAGTACCAATGTTTAGGTACAGTGGATACAACCCTCCCATCTATGAAACATACACGAGTGGTTTGCTGAATACAAATTTCATCACAAGCAGATTTATAGTAGATAAATGTAAAAGCTCCTGTTCTAATTTTTTCTCTTTATAAGAAAACCGTCACTTATAATTTATATCTGGAGGTTAAGCTACGTGATTGTCTATAAATTTATTAGCACCATCTACATAATTTTTGTTTTTGTTTTATGGATTTAAAATAATTACTCTAGTGAATGTACTAATGTACGAGGGTAAATCAAATATTAACCGTACGTAATTTAATAAGAAAAAGTATGTATGTATTATTGTAAAAGAAAAGTAATAATATAGTCTTCGTTTTTATGTACACATTTTTCTTATCGAAGCGGAAGTGTCTTTATGCCATTATCGAAGAATAATTGGTTGTTTCTTCAGCCAATTGCTCACAAACGATTCCACATCTTGGTCACTGTAAAAATTAATCTTTGTGTGGACCAAACGTATGAAAATCACAAGGGGATAAGTCGGGGCTATAGGGCAAGTGTTCCTATATTTCCCAACGAATTTTCTCTATTTTGTTCGGATCAGAGCAGCTGTATATGGCCAAGCGTTGTCATGAAGGAGAATCACACTTTAGAAGGGCATGCCTCGTTTTTTCTGTCGATAAGCCAGTTTGGCTTCATCAAGGAGCTTGCAATAATATTCATCATTGACTGTACATCGCTCATAAAGGACCAACAAGCCTTTTCTATCTATCCCAAAAAAACACTTGCAAGAATTTTTCCCGCAGGTAGGCGACTTGATAAATCATCGCGCCAATAGAATTCCACAGCCAGCAAGACGGTTCACTTTGTGATCATCCGTCAGTAGGCGAGGAACCCACCTTGCTGATAATTTTCGGTAACCCAGCTCATTGGAAATTATTGATTGAGTCGTACGATATTTCTACTTCTGCAGGAATTTCGTATTCGAAAAAGTGGCCGGTCAGTTTCAATTAGCTTACGGATAGCACGAATGTTCAGTAATGCTTATTCGCGGCCGGCTCGAATGACTCTCGGTTTCTCCGTTGTGCGGCAACTTAATTTTTTTATGCGATTCATAGAATTGAGTTATTGAAAGCGTATTAAATACGGAATTGTGTATCATTGACAGACCTGTGTCTCCACCCATTTTTTATGCATCGTTTGACTGCGGTTCTGGAGATTTCGCAGGAGGGTTCCGGTCCAATTACTGCTTTTAACGAGCCTTGTTTGACCAGTTCGTCTGCTTTGTCATTCCTTGGATGTCCTCCGTGTCCTGGGACCCATGTGATTGTTACTTTTTTGTGTATTGTTCAACAGACGTATGTACCTTGTGCTCAGACATGGTGTTACTCGCGGCAATACGCATTACTGAACTAATTCGGCGTTTCCCTTAACAATAAATAAATAATCAGGTTTATATTTGATCCACCCTCGTATATCCACTATGTATCATACACGAGTGATTTGCTGGATACCAATTTATTTACAAGCATATTTTATATACTAGATTTAACTTCCTTTTTTTAATGAAACCGTTTGCTTATAATTTAAAACTAGAAGTCAGGATAGCGGCCACCCACTTACTTTACATATATTACGAAACTCAATCTACAAGATTGTTTATAAATTTATTAGCATCATGAATATAATGTTTGTTGTTGCTTTAGAGCACAATTTCTCAACCTTATTTTGATCACCGCCCACTTTGAAAATATTTTTTTTCTAGAGCCCCTTATCTTAATTGAACTTACCATCGCAAATTTAAAACTGCTGTTGTCCCCTCTGCGTCATCTCAATGCCCCCTAATGTTCTCTAGGTCTTCTACTGCCTTTTTTTTAATCTTTGAAAAATTATAGACATTTTATAGGAATATTTGCAATACTTTAGAACTACGAAAAAACTGGCAATTTAGAATCTAGAAGATATAAAGATTAAATAAAAGCTGAAAATTTGAGAAATTTGAAAGATTAATTGCAGGAAAATTCAAGAACCCTGAAAAAATTTTTGAAATCTAGAAATAATAATAATAATTTATTTACGGAATCTTCTGTACCACAATATAATTTGCATAATATTAAAAAAACAATAAATAAAAAACAAAATAATAAAAATAAATGTCTTAACTAGTAAATATTTTTTGGAACGCAGAAAAAATGTAAATTGGAAAAGCCATTAAAATTTTGAAAAAATATTTTTTTGAGAAAAATGATTAAAATATCCTAAAAGCGTTTTAAAAATCTCATAGCTTACAAGAAAAAAGTTGCTGAAAATTATAGATTCCACAAAAATTATAATTCAAAATATTTCAAAGAATGAAAATTCAAGAATTGACTTAGAAATTGTCATAACTTCTGGAAAGTGTTCATATTTTTTAAATGTTGCTGAAAACTAAAGAAAATAGTTAAAAATTGAATGCTGAGAATAATTTCCTTAAAATTTGCTTTTAGATTTATTAGAAAATTCTTGAATACTCGAGAAAACTTTATTTCAAAGAGAAATTCCAGTAACTTGTATATAAATTAAAAAATAAACAATTCTGAAACTACAATGAGAAAATTATTAAACATTTTAGTACCCACCAAGAAAATATTTATGACTTGATAGGAGCATTTATCTAAAATAAAAAATGTACTAGGAAATTCTAGAAAATTGAAAATTTTAGAACTCGCTTAGAACATTTTTATAATTTGGAGAAGCAACGTTTAATTTTTTCAATAATTAAAAAAAATGTTTTAAAATTGTATAAAACTTCTTAGACCCCTAACTAAAAATCGTTGTCATTTGAAAACAATTTCTTAATTATTACCATTTGAAAATGTTACAACCCTCATAAAAAAAAACCTGACAATTTCGAACCGATATTTCTGGAAAATTATATAAAAATGTTGCTAGAATATTCTACAAATTTAAAAGATAATGAAAATTCTTGAATTAACCTAGAAAATTGTAATAATTTAACGGCGATGATTAAAAATATTAAAAAAAAACATTATTGCTGGGAATTATGGGATAATTTTTATATTAAGATATTAAAAAATCAACAAAGAAGATTTTAATTTGAAAGGGACATCCCCAAACAACAAAAAATTGAAAACGTTCCTTAAACATTCTAGAAATTTTGAAGAAAAGTTACTGAATGATTCTAGAACCTTCGAAAGTTATTCGCAATTTCAAGAAGAAATTCAGTTTCTATAGAAAATTGGCAGTAAAAAAAACAAATAAAAGAAATTTTGCAGAATTATTGAACTCACGAAGAAAATTCTCAGGATCTAGAAATTTACAGGAATATTTACATGACATTTTAGGAATCCTAGAAAAAAATTACTAAGAAAATTTCCTGAAATATTTTACTAAAATAAGAAAAAGGAAATCATAGAAATGTGAAAAAGGCTACAAAAATTTTAAAATACTTGATTTATCGAAAAAGAATTTCACAATTTCTTAAAAAATTACTTGAGTTCGAAAGAACAATTACACCTAAAAATTACAAAGAAAATTCTCACCATTTTGAGAAAAAAATCCTGGAAAATGCAATAAAAATTGAAGGAACCTTGCTGAAAAAAACTAGAAGTTTAGAAGAGAAATATCTGGAAATTTCTTGAATTCCCGAGAAAAGGGAAATTCCAGTAACTTGTATATAAATTAAAAAATAAATAATTCTGAAACTACAAAGAGGAAATTATTTAATATTTTAGTACCCACCAAGAAAATATTTATGACTTGATAGGAGCATTTATGTAAAATAAAAAATGTACTAGGAAATTCTAGAAAATTGATAATTTTAGAACTCGCTTAGAACATTTTTATAATTTGGAGAAGCAACGTTTAATTTAAAAAAAATGTTTTAAAATTGTATAAAACTTCTTAGACCCCTAACTAAAAATCGTTGTCATTTAAAAACAATTTCTTAATTCTTATTATTATCATTTGAAAATGTTACAACCTTCATAAAAAAAACCTGACAATTTCGAACCGATATTTCTGGAAAATTATATAAAAATGTTCCTAGAATATTCTACAAATTTAAAAGATAATGAAAATTCTTGAATTAACCTAGAAAATTGTAATAATTTAACGGCGATGATTAAAAATATTTAAAAAAAAAACATTATTGCTGGGAATTATGGGATAATTTTTATATTAAGATATTAAAAAATCTAGGATCAACAAAGAAGATTTCAATTTGAAAGAGACATCCCCAAACAATTAAAAATTGAAAACGTTCCTTCTAGAAATTTTGAAGAGAAGTTACTGAATGATTCTAGAACCTTCGAGTTATTCGTAATTTGAAGAAGAAATTCAGTTTCTATAGAAAATTGGCAGTAAAAAAAACAAATAAAAGAAATTTTTGCAGAATTATTGAACTCACGAAGAAAATTCTCAGGATCTAGAAATTTACAGGAATATTAACATGACATTTTAGGAATCCTAGAAAAAAATTAGTAAGAGAATTTCCTGAAATATTTTACTAAAATAAGAAAAAGGAAATCATACAAATGTGAAAAAGGCTAAAAAAATTTAAAATACTTGATTTATCGAAAAAGAATTTCACAATTTCTTAAAAAATTCCTTGAGTTCGAAAGAACAATTACACCTAAAAATTACAAAGAAAATTCTCACCATTTTGAGAAAAAAATCCTGGAAAATGCAATAAAAATTGAAGGAACCTTGCTGAAAAAAAACTAGAAGTTTGGAAGAGAAATATCTGGAAATCTCTTAAACCCTCAAAAATAAATTCGAAATTTAAAGAAGAAATTCATCAAAAAATGTACATTAAAATTCTCATGTTTTAGCTAAAGAAATTCCTGAAATATTCCAATAAAATTGGAAAAGAGTTGTTGGAAAATAATTTGAAAGGGAATTTTAGGATCTTAAAAGAAAATTTTGCAAAATAAACTTTTATAATAGAAATTTTTTTCACAACTTGGAGGAACATTCCTAGAAAAATCTTCGAAAAACAATTTAGAAATTTGAATGGAAAATTACTTAATGTGATAAAAACAAAGACTGTTTATTAATTTGCATGATTAAAACAGAAATTTTAAAACGTTTGTAGGAATTTTCTCACGAGCCAGAAGGAAAATTATAAAAATGTGAATTTTTAGAAATTTAAAAAAAATGCTACAAAATTGATTTATCGCAAAAAAATATCACAACTTCTTGCGTTCGAGAAAACAATTACACCTAAAAATTACAAAGAAAATTCTCTCCATTTGGAGAAAAAATTCTTGGAAAATGCAATAAAAATGAAAAGAATCTTGCTCTAAAAAAACTAAAAGTTTTGAAGAGAAATATCTGGAAATCTCTAAAACGCTCTAAAAATTCTACTAAACTAAAAAAAGAGAATTCTTACAAATACGAAAAAGATATTTTAAGAAATTAAAAAATTTCAAAATTTTAAAAATATTTGATTTATCGAAAAAGAATTTAACAATTTATTAAAAAATTCTTTGGGTTCGAAAGAACAATTACACCTAAAAATTACAAAGAAAATTGTCGCTATCTGGAGAAAAAAATCCTGGAAATGCAATAAAAATTGAAGGAACCTTGCTGAAAAAAACTAGAAGTTTGGAAGAGAAGTATCTGGAAATCTCTAAAACCCTCAAAAAATCGAAATTTAAAAAAGAAATTCATCAAAAAATTTACATTAAAACTCTCATGTTTTAGCTAAAGAAATTTCTGAAATATTCCAATAAAATTGGAAAAATGTTGTTGGAAAATAATTTGAAAGAGAATTTCTTCAGGATCTTAAAAAAATTAAAACTCGTAAAAGAAATTTTTACACAATTTGGAGGAACTTTCCTAAAAAATTTTGGAAAAAAAAATGGAGGTAAAATTACTTGGAAATTGTAAAAACTCAATGTTCGAAATTTCTGAAGATTTCTAAACAACTTCTGATTTGACAAAAGAATTCTTTAAAAACTCATCAAACAATTACATACAATTTTTGAATTGCTAGAACATAAGTTGCTATATAATATTCTGGAAATTTGAAAGAAAAAACAATTCGAAATTCTAGAACTCTTGAAAGAAAGTTCAATAAAATCCTAATAATAATGAAAGAAATATAGCTAAAAAAATAACTTACGATGAAAATTCTGACGATTTGACGTAAACTATATTTGAAAAATTCTTGAATAAAAATAAAAACAAATCTAGAAATTAGTTACAGTTACATGAAATATTAAAAACCCTAGAAAAAAATCTGGATAATTTTTTTTAAATAATTCTAAATAAGTTTAAAAAGAGTTGTTGAAAAATTTTAACAAAGAAAAGAAACACTGGAAAATTAAAGAACAGCTACGAAATACTATAATTTTAAAAGAAGAATTATTGAAAAATTTTAGAATTCTCGAGGAAAATTTTACAATTTGGAAGAGATATTTCAAATCAAAAAAGAAAAAAAAGTTACTTTAAAAATATTGTAGTTTAAAGAAGAAATTTTTGGAAAATACAGTAAAAACTGAAGAAAATTTTATTAAAAACAACTAAAAATTACAAGAGAATTTTCTGAAAAGAAAATTATAAAACTAATTGTATTGAATTCAACAAATTCAAGAAATGAATTCTTGGAATATACATTTTTTAATTAAATTAATATTGCTGGAAATTCTAGAAATTGGGAAGTGAAGATGCTACATTCACGAAGAAAGTTTTCGGAATTTTGATGAATACCTGTAATATTCTCAAAAGTGTTAGAAAATTATAGAAATTTAGAGAAAGAAATACTACAAAATCTAGAGCATAAAAAAAGACAATTCTGGAGAATTGTAGAAACCATAGAGACAAAAGAGTTTTCTGTGGCTAATTAAACAACTGAACAAAAGGTATTGAATTTAAGAGACTAAACAAATGATGACCACGTCAGCTATTTTATAAATAAAATACGATGCCTTCTATTAAATAATTTCATTGTTTGTCCTTTCCGGCGAGGAGGAAAGATTGAGGGAAAGACAAACACGACGCATAGAATATTCATAGAGCTCTGACAGTCTTTTCGTCGGCCGTAAAACGTACAACTCCATCCGAGTTTTACGGCCTATAAATAAGTTAATGGGGCAACATTTTGAATAGTTAAATATGTAACTTCAAACAACATCACCGGAACGGACCTAATGTCCCGAAATTTCGTCGCCACCCCCAACAACGAAAAATCGAGCGGAATGCGCGGGGGGGCGGTACGGCGAGGTAAAATTTTACGGTTATTACTTGAAAAACAAAAGAGAGCTTGCGGAGCGCCGGAGAAACACACAGAGACGGATAATTGCGTAATGATTGGGTGATTTCAGGTTGATGTACAGGGATGGAAAATACAAAAATGTTCTATTTTAATGATTTCGCGTGATACGAATAATAATTTTGGGTGTACAAATACGCACACTTTATGCTAAATAATAACAATAAACAAATGCCCTTGAAACATAATGTTTTATTAATACATTGCGTAAAATAGATACAATTTTCTTCTCTTATCTCATGTTTCTGTCAGAATGTATAATTGTAAATAATTTGACGTGTCCATAAATATTAAAACAACTATTTTTTAAAAATTATTCCCTTTCTGTTTTGGGCTCTATATAAAGCGTCTTCTAATTGGTTTATAACAAACAGTGTAGGAAATATGTGTAGCTACGGCAACAACTCTTACCTGTATAGCTTAACAGGAGATAAGGAACAAGATGAGGTAAATTATTTTTATCGTAATAAATCTGTAAATAAGAATTTAGTAAAATTTTATATAATTTTTATAGGCACTATTAGAGCCCCAAAATTATATGATGCGCACCCTTGATGACAGCGTTGTGCTGAAATTATCCAGAGCGTATGATTATTGGCTCAATATACCTAAAGATAAATTGAGACTTGTTGATGAAATAACCACTGTATTATTAGCTCATTATTTAATGTATGTAGCAATATTTTTTACGGCTTTACTAATAGAGTAACGTATATATGATTTTTTCCCTAAAGTTATGATGATATTTCTGATAATGGGATGATGAGGAAAGGCAGTCCGGTTACCCATAAGGTTTATGGTATGGGGAATACAATCAACGCCGGAAGTTATGCTGCGAGTGTGGCCTGGGAAAGGTGTTTCAATCTACATCCAGATGTAAGTATGTTAGCCTATTTTCAAAGTCTACGTTTCAAAATTTATCCATCAATTATAGTTAAAATTTCGAGCATATTTCACCAAATTGAGAAAACTTTCTTTATAGTTTCTAGAATTTTTTAGAAATATCTCTTCAAAATTCCTAGATTTTTTATTAACTCTTCTTTATATTTATCTTTATCTTTATTTAAGCTTTATTAAATCATGGTTACAATATAGATATTTAGAAAATTGGTGAAAAAAACATACATATAATTTTAACACCATGCTGATGGGCGGAGTTCACGCTTGTAGGTGTTCTTCCACTCAAACCCAAATCCTCTCTTCCGCTGTTCATACAACACCAGCTTCAGATATATATATATATATATATATATATATATATATATCAGTGTGTAAAGTGATGGGGTTTTCTATAGGAAAAACTTTCTTAATGTGAATTTTAGGAAAAAAACTTATTCTTTATAAAAAATTTTGCTTGCTTCGAAACCCCTTATGGTCAAAGAAAAATCCATTTAACACTTAAGATAAGATAAATAAAATGGTGATGTGGCCATCATAGTACTTTCCCTATATTTTACTCGAAAACTATGAGGTTTACGCAAAACGGCTATTCTTAATGATTTATCCAGTTTTGAATTCTCTACAATTATTTGTAATACACTTTTTATGTAACTATAATAATTTATCAGCAATTGGCTAAAAATGTAAAAATTTTCAATTTTTATTTTTTTTCTCAAAAGTTAAAATTTTTATGAAAAATATGTTTTAATAAAACTTATTTAGTTTTTCATTCCCTTTAACTTTTGTTTGAACGATTTTTTAAAATTTTTCATATTTAGAAAAATATCACGAAATAACAAAAAAAAAACGCCTCGAATAAACATCCACTTCCGGTCTATAATTGTTCACCAAAAGCTTTTCAGTTCTGATCATTCATTTTTGAGATACAGCGCCGACCGACAGACAGACAGACAGAGACACACACAGACACAAACATTTTTTTTCCAGAAATTAGAATACGGATATTTCCGCAAAAAAAAATTCAAAAAAAAAATCACGAAAAAAATACTTCCCCTAAATATACTTCGTATATAGGGAACGTAAAAATTGATATTATGTCGAGTTGTTGATTTTAAATATGGGTAAGTCCGAGTTTTTCAGTCATATTTGAAATCAACAACTCGACATAATTTCAATTTTTTATCTTATCTTAAGTGTTAACTGGTTTTTTCTTTGACCATAAGGGGTTTCGAAGCAAGCAAAAATTTTTATAAAGAATAAGTTTTTTTCCTAAAATTCATATTAAAAAAGTTTTCCCTATAGGAAACCCCATCACTTTACACACTGTATATATAGCATTTAGATGCTTATTTTCACCTTATTGTGTGATAAAATAAAATTTTGTCACTTTGACATTGACACTTTTTTTGCACTCTCTTTAAATTTTTGAAAGAAAAAAGAATAAAGATGTTTATTGAATTAATATATTTTTGATGACATAAAAAATTTACAACTTCTTCGTCCTTGTTTTTGTCTTTATCACTATCTTTTGAATTTTTTATTTTCCAGAAAAATCCCTGTCGAAGTATTAAAAAAATTTCAGCAAATTTTCCAGTAACTGTTATTAATTTTTAGTCCTCCAACATTCCAATAATATATTTACAGGATTTCTAGAATTATTTTAGTAAATTGTCTATTTATTTTTATTAATACTAAATTGCAACAATTTAAATCATATTTTCAAACAACATTTATAATATAAAGCTTTCTTTAGTAATCAAATAAACAGAATTTTCCTGAGAATTTATTACTTGTAGATATTTTTCCAAATTGACAATTTTCTTTGAAAATATTTTTTTTAGGAATTTATCTTCCAAATTAAAATCTTATCATTATTTTTAGCAATTCGTAAAATTTAATAAAAAAACTTCTATTCCACAATTCTTTGCATTATGATATTTCTTTTAGTGAATATTTAAAATCGAACATTTCTAAAAATAGCTGGATATTTTAGAACCATTTCTAAATTTCCTAATTTTTCTTTTTAGAATTTCTAAGCCGAAAGTTGTAATTCAGTTTATTCAAATTCAAGTTTCGATTGTCGCCATTTTGCTTTTAGTTGCGTTATAGTATGTGTTCTGGAAAATTTAAAAAAACAACATTTCTGAATACAATTAGAAGTTTTTAAATCATTTCTACGCTTACTGACTTTTTTGTTAGATGTTTTCAAACCGAAATCTGCAAATTTGTTGTTCTCACATTCAAGTTTAGAGTGTCGCCATTTTTGTTTCTAGTTGCAATATGATATTTCTTTTAGAAAATATTTAAAATCTAACATTTCTAAAAATAGCTGGATATTTTAAATCCATTTCTAAATTTCCTAATTTTTCTTTTTAGAATTTCTAAACGGAAAGTTGCAATTCATTTTATTCAAATTCATGTTTCGAGTGTCGCCATTTTGTTTTTAGTTGTGTTATGGTATTTCTTCTGGAGAATTTTAAAAAAACAACATTTTTGAATACAGTTACAAGTTTTTAAATCATTTCTACGCTTACTGACTTTTTTGTTAGATATGCAAATTTTTTGTTCTCACATTCATGTTTAGAGTGTCGCCATTTTTGTTTCTAGTTGCATTATGATATTTCTTTCAGAAAATATTTAAAATCCAACATTTCTAAAAACAGCTGGACATTTTTAAACAATTTCTAAATTTCCTAATTTTTTATTTTAGAATTTCTAAGCCGAAAGTTGCATTTCAGTTTATTCAAATTCAAGTTTCGAGTGTCGCCATTTTGGTTTTAGTTGCGTTATGGTATTTCTTCTGGTAAATTAAAAAAAAAACAACATTTTTGAATACAGTTAGAAGTTTTTAAATCATTTCTACGCTTACTGATTTTTTTTTTGAATTTTTCAAACCGAAAGCTTCAAATTTACTTTTCTCACATTCAAGTATCGCCATTTTGTTTCTAGCTGCATTATGATATTTCTTTTGGGAATTATTTGAAAACTAACATTTCTGAATTCAGTTGGACATTTTTAAACCATTTCTGCATTTTCTTGTATGGAGAAATACGGTGAGCTAATTAGGTGGTACAACTTGGCCTCATTGGGTGGCTTTCGGTCATTCCATTTCATTGAAATATAGTCTAGCGTAAAGTTGGCTTTGTAAGTTCTGTATCTAGCCTTTTATTATATCTAAACTTTCTGTTTCGGGGCCTTTTGCCTTTAGGATTTCACTTCTATCCGTCTTCATCGATCGGGTAGGGCCTTTTATATCCCTTGTCGTCGTTGATGATGAGGCTTTTTTGGTAGCTTTTGGTAGCTCCACGTTGCTATGGATTTCAGTTCAACCTGGCCAAAACGGTAGTTGATTTTTTGGCCCAGCTTCTCAACGCTGTCAGCGGAGTGTGAATCCACCGACACTGTGACCTCCCTCCAAATTGAGTTCCTTTTTTCTCTCTTTAGTACTTTCCAGTTGGAGGTCTTCCAATCATTCTGGGCCTCAACTAGTGAGAATAATCTCATAACCATCGCTATTAGAAATGTAGTTAATCAGGACTTTAGGATGAGGATTTGTCACAGGTGAGATAAAAGCACTGACAGCGATAAATCTTATATGTGAGGCCAGATGGTTATTAAACTGACATGGCATCATTAACCCTAGTGTATGGTAGGTCCTAAGCTACGATACTAGAGCCGCGCATAAGTAGGGTAGGAACAGCTTTTGGCCAACTATCCTTCAAAACCTAATAAACTCGGGGGTCGAAAGAGGCTAAGGTAAAAAAGAGTTGGTTCGAGGGAGGACGACAGATCAGAAGGGAGAAGACATTGAAGGGGAACCCTAGTGCAGATTGTAATGAGTCCCAAAATCGCTTAGCAGTAGGTCATTGGGGTCATCCTAGTGGTTCATCGGTGGTATGATAGTGAGCCTTCACACCACGATAAGGTGCATTCCTTTGTAAGGGAGGAATTTCTCTTAGGAGTAGTTTTGAACGTTCTAGAACTTTCCGTAAATTATTCTTTTTCGAAAAGAGTAGGCGAGAATATTTTTAAGAGTTTTTAATTTACATTTCAAGATTGTTTTCTTTCTCCAGAAACTTTTCCTGTAAATGTTGTGATTTTTTTATTTCGAGACTTGTAAAAGTGTTCCGAAGTTCATCTTTAAATTTTCTACATTATCTTATTTTAATTTTCCTAGTATTATTCTGTAAAATCAATAGAATTTTTATTTTGATTCATAATTTATCTTACAAAAGTTTAGCTTGTCCTTTTCGTGCGTACTAGTAGTTTTCAGTAGTTTTTTTCTTACATTTATTATTATTTATATTTTTTAGATTTTGAGAATCTTTTAATCCTCCATGCAATTATTTGCTGAATGTTTCCAAAAGTTTTAAAAGTCTCTTCAAAATTTCTAAATTTTTTATAGAATTGCTCTTATAAAATTCAATCAAATTTTTGAAGGCTCTAAAATTATAGAATTATCGGGTAATTAAAAAAATTATTGAATTGTTTTAATTTTTCTTCTAAATATCGAGATATATTTCCTACTTTAAATTTGTTATAATTTTTCTTCAGAAGTATCTCTTCTGAATGCTTAAATTTATCGAGGGTTTCAATTTCTCATCTAAATTTTTACAATTTTCTTCAATCACTAGAGTAGTTTTTGTGGTTACTAGAACTTTTATGTATTTTTTCTTTAAAATTTCTAAAACATTTTTGCTATATTTTGAGTATCTTCAAACAATTTCTTTGACAAATTGCCAGAATTTTCTTTAAAAGTCTTCGATTTTCCCCGAATTCCTCTTCTAAATAAAGAGATTTCTAAAATTCCTCTTTCTAATTTCTGGAATGTTTTAGATGTTTAGCAGTTTGTCGTTAATTTCTCTCATTTTAGGAATTTATTATAGGAATTGCTTACATTTTTTGAGCGTCCTAGAACTTAATTTACGAAAATTAAAATCTGCTGAATTAAGAGATGAGATTCTATTTTGGGCAAAAATATTTTTAAGGTTTTTCTCCGGAAATTATATGTAAGTTTCAAAAATCATCTTTAAAATTTCTAGAATTTTTTAGAAGCGTTTTCTTATATTTCAAGAATATTTCAATTATTTTTCTGTGAAATCACTAGAATTTTCTTTGTTAATCGTAGAATCTTCAAAATTTCATGATTTTAAATTCTTTCAAATTTTTAGAATTTGCGTTTTTAAGAATTTCTCTTTCGTTTTCTATTATAGATTAAAGTTTTCATTAAGGGCTGTTTACCCTTACTATTAAAAATACTTCACCACGTGATAAACCAGACTCAAATTCAACAAATTATAGTTTTCAATTTAAACCAAATTGTAACATTTTTTTCTAAATACTCTGATGAAATTTTTACTTTGTACACATTTTAGACACCTTGAAAATAAAGGCATATTATTATTTATGTTATTTTTATAAACTTCTAGAATTATCTATATTTTCTAGTTTTAGCAAAGTTTCTTTAATTTACGTTTTTTAAGAAATGTGAGAATTTTTTAGAGGGTTCTAGAATTTGTATATTTTTTCCAAATTTCTATGATTTTCTAGTTTTTCTATTAATAGAGGATAATATAGTTACAGAATTTAAAATATTTTTTTTCAAATTTCTAGGTTTTAAGCAATTTTTTAATAATTTTCAGTTTAATATTTAGAAGTTATTATTTTTTTGATTTCTAATAGTTTTTTGATTTGAGCAATTAGTCTTCCATTTTAAAGGGAGTTTTAGAAAATTTTAAAAAGTATTTAAAAGTTTCTAAAACTTTAATTAAGTTTTTTTGGCGCATTTCAAAGAACTAAAATTTCGTAATTGACTAGAATTTTTTAGAAATGTTATTTTTAATTTCCCCTGTTTCAAAAATTAATTTTCATCAAATATTTTTTAAAATATTTCTTGCTTTTTGAGATCTTCCTTGAATTGTAATGTTAAATCGCAAGAATTTTTTTAGAGAGCTTTAGAATTATTCAGCAATCTTTAGAGTATTCACGTAAATTTTTATAGAATGTTCTAGGAATGTGTCTTGTAAATGACTCGAATTTCTTCAAGGGGTCTAGAATTTAGCAATATTTATTTTTTTTTAATTTCAAGAAATTTTTGATACTTGCTTTAGTTTTGGATTAATTTTGAGATTTGCAAGAAATTTATTTGTGGATTATAGAATATTTTTTGTAATTTTCGGGATTTCACTTTGAAATTAAGCTGCAATTTAAAAAAAATAGAATTCTATTCTATTTTAGTAGTATAATATTTACTAAAATTTTCGTCTTAGCTCTTGGAAGTTTTTTAATTTGTTATAATTGTTCAAAATATATCTAGTCAGAATATTTTTCATGGTGTACAAAAAGTTCTAGAATTTCAAAAAAGTTTCTTTCATTTTTATAGATTTTCATAGGAATTTTTCTTGCAAATAATTTAAAAGTCTTTTTAGGCGCCACAAATATTTCTGGAACAATTTTTGATGACCAATAGAGGTCAAGGAATTGAAATTTACTGGCGGGAGAAATACACATGTCCGACGGAGGAGCAGTACTTAGAAATGGCTAGGAAAAGTAAGTTTTTAATTATTTCTCACCAAATAATATCAAACATTGTATTACAAAAAACATTTTTTTTTATGTCTAGAAACTTATATATTTTTAATGGTCATGAAACTGATGCAGTTATTTAGCGATGACAAACGGGATTATTCAAAGCTGGTACATAAACTAGCAGTTTATTTACAAATTTTTGATGATTATTTAAGTTCATTTTCAAAAGAAGTAAGTAATAAATTTTAATTTAATTATGTTTTATAAAATAATTTTAACGCTGTGGTGAAATTATACTTGTATTTTTATATTGTAGTACATGGATGAAAAGGGTTTTGGTGATGATATAACAGAAGGAAAATTCAGTTTTCCAATTATGCATTTTATTAATAAATATCCGAACGATAATAGGGTGATGAGTATCCTTTTTTAAATTATGAATTTATTTCAAATATAATTATGTCATTAATTAGTATCCTTAATAGAAATGTAGCAATTCTCAAAAAGCGAACGACTGACGTTGAGTTGAAACAGTACCTAATTTCTCTACTAGAGGACCACGGCAGCCATGAATACACTCTGAGAAAGTTGGCAGCACTGCGTGCTGAAATTAAGGAGGAGCTTAAATGCCTTGGTGGGAATCCATGCATCGAACAGATACTGAATCCAGATAGAAAGAAAATGTAAACGTTTGAATATTATTGTAATTTAAATTTGTGTTATTTATCTTGTCTATGTGTTTAAATTTATTACAAAAATGTGTATTGAAAATATTATATTAGAGCATTATATGAATTATTTAGATTCTTCTAACATAAAATTAGTAACCAAGGCGATAATAATATACAAAATTATTTAATTTACATACAAAAACAAAATGAAAACAATTGATTAATTGCTTACATTGTTATTGATAATTATTGCTAGTATCAGTTCCATAATTGTCGGTGATTTATCAACTCAATTAATGAAATGATGTCTCAATTCTGAATTCATTTTGTATTCGTGTTTTATATGTGGGAAATCCTTAATTTCTTTTAAGTGTATATGTTTAAACATTTCGAAACTCCCAGAAACTTTACTGATATCAGGGTAAATGCATCAGTTTTAATGTAAACAACATCTACAAAGTATTTTCACTATTTAGTTAAGTTTAGCTTTAAGATGTGCTATATCAATTTTGTGTAGAATTTCGAATTGAATTGAATTGGGATTTAAAGAAAATGCAAGTTTGTTTCGTTCTGACTTTTTGACTGATCCTGTATACTTAATGTGTCGTTATTATAATAGTTAAACCCTAAAATTTTGTATCTTAACATTTTTCACTTGCTATCTTACTTTAGGAAATATCATCGTTTCCATACATTTCAACGACCCTGTATACTAATGTCTTCTAAGTAATTATTTGACAGTAAGTAAAATATAATATTTTTAACGATTTTTGACTTAATAAGTAAGGACTAGATAACGTATGTAAATATATTACACTTAAAAATCAATTCTTGGTATAAAAATTGTATGCCTTTTGTAAAGTTTAAATATTTAATACTGATAACCACAAAGTTTTGCAATGTAAAATAGAATCAGTAGCATGTTAATTTTGTAAAGAAACGCATTTGAATTTTTTAAATTAATAAATGATAGAAAATAAAAACATTTATTATAAAGTAAATCATTTTTAAGTTATGAGAAATATAGCAGTGACAAAAAGAATCCATACTTATTAATTATTTTAACGCAAATACAAGAAGTAAAAGGAATTGTTTTTTAAGTAAATTATATTTTATAAGGCAACGACGATTTATAAAACCTACAATAATTAAATCAAGTGTTCAACAACTCAAGATCACGCAATCATTAACACTTTTGTGTCTTAGATATGGATGGAACGAACTCTTTCTTCTGTAGCCTTACTGGAGATAAGGAAGAAGATAAGGTAATTATTAATGTGAATAGAAAAAAGGTTTTATCTTAACAAAAAGAAAATGCTAAACAATTAGTTAAGTTTCTTTTGTTTTCGTATATTTACACAGCTTTCAAAGAACTTATTTACTGCAAATTTTTAATTTGCAGTTACTTCTGGAGCCTCATAATTACATGTTGCACAAATTTGACAAGAGTGTCGTTAGAAAGTTAATCAGGGCATTAAACCATTGGCTTAATATACCCGAAGATAAATTGATGTTGATCGATGACATAACTAGAATACTTTTGGGTTATTATATGATGTAAGTGTAGTAAAATTTGAGATAAAAATGTTATAAAAATCAAATTTATTAAAAGCTTCGATGATATTACGGACAATGCAGAAATGAGGAAGGGCGAACCAGTGGCCCATAGGATTTATGGCATTGGATATTCAATTAACGCTGCCAATTATGGCGTTTGTATCGCCTGGGAAAGGTGCTTCGAATTACATCCAGACGTAAGTATATATGTTTAAAATTACTTTTAATTTATATCAATTAAAAAACGTAATTTAATCAGAATTTTTGATTTATTAAAATCTATATTGAATATTTATAATTGTTAGAAAACTGAGTGATGGATTGAATAAAAAATGAAATATGTGGGATAAGTAGGTGTTTACTATATGTTGATATACTATTAACAAAACCCCAAAAAGAAATATCGATTTTAACCTGAGGATGGTTGACTCCAAACTTTATAAAAACATCTTGTATTATATATCTTGCAGTTATAATTTAAAGTAGTAATTATATTTTTTCAGGCTCCACGAATTTTCTTGGAACAGTTTTTGGTAATTGAAAGGGGCCAAGGGATTGAAATTTACTGGCGAGATCGTTTCACATGTCCGACTGAGGAAATGTACTTGGAAATGGCAAGAAAGAGTATGGTTCATTTATAACTATATATTTATGTTAAATTGTTTATAATTTTAATAATATTCATACATTTCATCATTTTTATTTTCTAATTGATTTTTAAAATTTGCTGATTTAGAAGGTGATGAGAAATTAAAAATGATCTTGCATTATCGATTCATCATGTATATAGAATCCAAAAATATAAGTTTATTAAATATGAGATTTTCAAACTCTAAAGAGCTGCAGAATTAGAGAAAACTCGTATTAAACTGCCATCCTCTTAATATGTTTAATATAGAATTTAACATAAATTATATACCTTTATTATTTTGTTTAGAAACTTATATGGGCATTATGATTTTGAAATTGATGCAGTTATTTAGTAGCAACAAGGGGGACTATTCAATGGTGACACAGAAAATATCAACATATCTACAAATTTACGATGATTACTTAAGTTTATTTTCTAAAGAAGTAAGTATACATTTTAGTAATTTGTGTCTATATATATTATGTATCCACGAAAATAATTTCTTTCATATTATTCTCCTTTCTTTAAGAATGGGGATTCTATTAAAAGTTATAAATTTATAAATATTGATATTGAAACATCAAAAAGCATTCTATTATATATTTTATTAAAAATAAATACATATTTTCTATTAATCAATGAATAATGAAATTTCGTCATAATCATTTTTTTTTATTATTTCTAGTATATGGACGAAAAAGGCTATGGTGATGATATAACGGAAGGGAAATTTGGGTTTCCAATAATGCATTTTATCAATACATATCCGAAGGACAGAAGAGTGTTTAGTATCCTTTTTCTTATTATTGAGCTTAAAAGTCTTATATTTAATCAGGAACTTTATCAAATGATAAATAAAACTTACTTTGTTAATATCACACACGGAATTTATTTCGTAACTATAGTTTCAACCTTACAAGGCCATTATCAAACGTACAGTACAAAATTCCGTGTGTGATATTAACAAAGTAAGTTTTATTTATCATTTGATAAAGTTCCTGATTCAATATGTATCACAAAGTTATGGCTTCAAGTATCCAACATCTTATATTTAAGTATTTTTTTTAATTTTTACATTTCGACCTAATTTCTGATTATTAATAATTTATATATAAGGATTTGGTATCCTTTTTCTTATTATTGAGCTTAAAAGTCTTATATTTAATCAGGAACTTTATCAAATGATAAATAAAACTTACTTTGTTAATATCACACACGGAATTTATTTCGTAACTATAGTTTCAACCTTACGAGGCCATTATCAAACGTACAGTACAAAATTCCGTGTGTGATATTAACAAAGTAAGTTTTATTTATCATTTGATAAAGTTCCTGATTCAATATGTATCACAAAGTTATGACTTCAAGCATCCAACATCTTATATTTAAGTATTTTTTTTAATTTTTACATTTCGACCTAATTTCTGATTATTAATAATTTATATATAAGGAAAAAACTTTAGATTTTATAAAATAATTAACTAATTATAAATAAACGCTTAAAGTTGAAACAAATTTAAAATTACTATAAATTTTACTAGGCTTTTCAAAACCAATTATATTAAGAAATTAAGAAATTATAGCCTTTCACTTGTTGATTTTTTAAAACAGTGGCCATTACCACTGTTACACATTTAGAATTATAGTTGCAATTCCAGTTTTAATAACGATAAGTTATAATTACAAGTATTTTTTTTTAAATTGAAGTGTTAAATATTATTTATGTTTTTTTAATTAAAATCCAAACTCAAGGTTAAAGTGCAATATTGTGATTTAGCTATGTTTATAATGAGAACAATGTTATAAACGAACATCCTTAACAGATATTTAGATATTCTTAAGAAAAGAACGACAGATATCGGCCTGAAGAAATACCTAATTTCTTTACTGGAGGAAAACGGTTGTCGGGATTACACCCTAAAGAAATTGGCAGCTATGCGTGCGGAAATTATGGAGGAACTCAAAAGACTTGGTGGAAATCCTTTATTTGAAGAGATTATCAGTTCAGATAGGAAGAATATGTAGGAATCTTCTGGTACATGAAATTCATATATGTTTAGTTTTTATCAGAAAATCTTTAAAAATCAAAAATAAATACTTTATTGGCTTATAATTATACAATAGTAATATTATCATTTAACTGACCCCATTTACCTTGGCATCATTTTCCCTCATCTATTTAGTCATACATACATAATTCAAAGTATCCATAACTTTATTTCATCCAGCGCTTCCTCCATATCTTTTCTGGACCACATCTAGCTCTGGCCTTTTTCGTATATCGAGTTGAGGGTTATTTAAGTACCTTCAGACCCTCCACAAATTTGCAATCTTTTAAGCATATCATTTATTTATTTACGCAACTGCATTTACATGCGAATTTAAAAAATAAAATATAAATAAATACCCAATAATTATAAAATTAATTACACACTAACATACACACAAATATAAACGCATTTACAATATTAGAGAATGTTTCTTGTAAATTATTCGAATTTCTTTAGAATTTAACAATAATTATTTTTCTAAATATCAAGAAATTCCTGGTACTTTCTCTAGTTTTCCATGAAATTTTAAAAATTTTGAGATAATTTTCTTGTAAATTACTAGATTTTTTTAAGGGTCTAGAATTTAACAATAATTCTTCTAAATTTCTAGCATTTTCTGGTACTTTTCTTGTTTCATGAACTTTCTAATTTGCAACAAAATCTTTTGTTGATCCTAGAATATAACAGTAATTCAGAAATGGCTTCTACTTCCTGATGTATTGCCTAATTATAATTTTTTCAATAATTTTCTTTCAACTTATATACCGGGTGTCTCAGCGTGCGCGCCGAGTAGCTTTACGGCTAAACGGTTTATTTTTTTCAAAATCCGTTTTCGCAGGAGTATGTAGATGTATTAGGACCACATTTTAAAATTAGTTTTAAATATACAGGGTGTCGCATAAAAGCATGGCGTATCATAGTTATGTTTTTTCTTATGGAACACCCCATATTTGATATTTTTTTCAGATTCTACATCAAAAATAAGGGTAACTTTCATTATAAGATCATATGCCTAAACCTAATAATTTCTGAAATATTTAAACAATTTTGGAAAAATTGACGTTTCGAAAAAAAATCATATCTCCTAAATAGGTAAATGAAAACAAATGAAATTTTGTATCAGTACATTAGACTAATGGGGGAATATTTTAGACTATTTGTAGTAATTTAAAATTTTAAGATGTTTTGGTAATTTAATGTATCTCCAGAAACACATTCAAGGTCAAATTTCTTGCTTACTTTAAATGGCACACCCTATATCTAATAGGCCTATCTTGTAGCAAATTTTATTATCTTTCAAAAAGTATAAAGGTATTCTACACCTAATACTAATAGTTTTCAAGATATATCCATTTTTGTTAATTTTCGACATAATAATTATTAGTATCAATTATTGCAATAAGCTAGTGTGTAGCTTTTGTTTATAAACAAAGTCAGTTGACACATTCGAATCATTTGTAACGACCGCAAAAATGAAATATTCCTTAAACGAAAGAATTAACATGATCCTAATAATAGGGGAATGTTATGAAAATTGTCTCTTAGCGGAAAGAGTATATCGCGAAAGGTACCCTGATAGGAGACATCCTAATAAGAAGACATTGGAGGAAGTTTTAAATATATTTAAAACCACAGGCAGTGTCAAGTATCTGAAAAAAACGAACTTCAACACTGTAACTAAGGACGAGGAGACACAATTACAGGTACTTACTTCTGTAATAGATAATCCTAGCACGAGTACACGTATAGTAGCTCGTGAGACTGGGTTAAGCAAGGCGAGCATATCAAGGATATTAAAAAAACATGAATACCACCCATATCACTATGAAATTCACCAGCATCTGAATAATGCGGATTTCGAGAAGCGGTTAGATTTTTGTTTATGTGTTTTAAATAAAAGTGGCGATGATGAAGATTTTTTGAATAATATTTTATTTACGGATGAATCATCTTTTAATAATAACGGATCTTTTAATCGACGTAACTGCCATTATTACAGCACCGAAAATTGCCACAAATTTCAAATTACTGATCGACAACATCGTTGGAGTATTAATGTATTCGGAGGCATTTTGGGTAATTACGTCATTGGACCTCATTTTTTCGATGGATACTTGGATGGTCCCATATTTTTACAATTTCTCCAAGAAGAATTTCCATTATTATTAGAGAATATTCCACTGAATATTCGCCAAAACATGTGGTTACAGCTCGATGGTGCGCCACCTCATTTTTCATTGGCGGTTCGTCAATATTTAAATAGAATATTTAATAGGCGATGGATTGGAAGAGGAGGTCACGTAGCTTGGCCACCTAGATCCCCTGATTTAACCCCCATGGATTTCTTTTTATGGGGGTATATTAAAAATCAAGTATACACCACTCCTCCCACAACTGTTGAAGACATGAAGGACAGAATTAAGGATGCATTTAGATCAATAACACCCAATATGCTAAGAAATGTTAAACTATCGTTTCAAAAAAGAATTGAATTATGCATTCAGTGCGATGGTGGTATTTTTGAAAATTTGTTATAAAAAAATAATGTTGTTATTATTTTGTTAATTTCATTTGTTGTTTTTCGTTATGTTTTTTGAAATTCTAAGACGATATTACGTAATCATGTACATATGTGTAAATAAATTATTCAATTAGTGTGTTAATTTGGAAATATCTCGAAAATCATTGGTTGTGTTAACTGACTATTGCAATAATTGATACTAATAATTATTATGTCGAAAATTAACAAAAATGGATATATCTTGAAAACTATAAGTAACAGGTATAGAATACCTTTATACTTTTTGAAAGATAATAAAATTTGCTACAAGATAGGTTTATTAGATATAGGGTGTTCCATTTAAAGTAAGCACGAAATTTGACCTTGAATGTGTTTCTGTAGACACATTAAATTATCAAAACATCTTAATATTTAAAATTCCTATAAATGGCCTAAAATATTCACCCATTAGTCTAATATACTGACACAAAATTTCATTTGTTTTCATTCACCTATTTGAAAGATATAATTTTTTTTCGAAACGTCAATTTTTCCAAAATTGTTTAAATATTTCAAAAATTATTAGGTTTAGGCATATGATCTTATAATGAAAGTTACCCTTATTTTTGATGTAGAATCTGAAAAAAATATCAAATATGGGGTATTCCATAAGAAAAAACATAACTATGATACGCCATGCTTTTATGGGACATCCTGTATATTTAAAACTAATTTTAAAATGTGGTCCCAATACACCTACATACTCCTGCGAAAACGGATTTTGAAAAAAATAAACCGTTTAGCCGTAAAGCTACTCGGCGCGCACGCTGAGACACCCGGTATATACAAACATCTTTATTGACAAATACATATCGTATATAATAGAAAATAATATACATACATGGCATTAAAAAAAACTAATCTAGTATTTGACAATCGGCTATCGACCATAGGTCTTTCCGCGTGTTTTTTTAATTTTTATTTTTTAATTAAGTTCTTGTCATTTCTTGAGAGGTCATAATGGCTAACTGTCTTTGTAAAGTTCCTGTCTTAAATTAGTTCGTAATTGAAACATCGTTAACATTATGAAATTATGAAATGAATTCGTGTAATGTTAAGGAACGGAATTTACGTTAAGGGATAATGTTTTTGTTTCTGGGAATGCATAGTGCATTTAGGATTTGGAAGTAGTTAGGATTTTGCGCAACTTTTTTGGCAAGTGAGGATAGTCTTTCTTGAATTGGGATTACTTTGTCGAATCATACAGCAATGGATTGGAAGGGTTATGGAGAGGATTTTGGGGATGTCGGATTTTCGTTAGCACCCTAAAAGCTGATCTTTCTGCGACTTGAAAGTTCCGTAAGGTTACTGGGTGAGGGTTGTAGAAGAGGATAGCTGAATAGTCAAGCAAAGGGCGGTAGATCATTTTATAGATATGCGTGCTGGTTCGAATATTTATACCTTGTTTTTTGTAAGTTAGGCCTCTGAAATGTGCCGCCCTTTGCTTGACTTTTGCTTTAAGGGAAGAGGAGTGACTTTTGAAGGTAAATTTAGTGTCGAATGTTATTCCTAGGTATTTGCAGGTGACGGAGGGATATATATTTTGACCATTTATCGATACTGCGGGAAGCGGTTCCTTAAGTCTGTGAAAGGGAAGAAGAAGTTGGGATTTATTAGGGTTCATGGAAATGCGCCATTTTGCAAACCAGGTCTCTATGGGGTCTATCATGCCCTGTAGGGTGCTGAGGGCTTTGGGGAGAGTGGGGACGTGGGTAATTAGGGCGGTATCATCGGCATAAAGGAGTGGATAGGCGGATTTATTGAAATATTTTGGATTAGGATGATAGATATCGTGCACAAGGAGATTGTAAAGAATGGGAGATAGAGGTGAACCTTGAGGTAGGCCTTGCTCTGGTGAAAATGAGTTGGTTAGGGAACTGAGGAGTTTGATCTGAAGGGTGCGGTTGTGTAGGTAACTGTCTAGGAGATATAATAGATGGGTTGGGAGTTTAAGGGTACTGCATTTAAACAGCAGACCTCGGTGCCAAACGGAATCGAAAGCTTTTTTGATGTCTAGAAAGACGATCGCGGATTTATTTTCTTCAAGGCCTGCTGTTTGGCAGTTAGAAGCGAGAATAGCTAGTGGGAGGGTTGTGCATTTGTGCTCTAGGAAGCCAAACTGATATTTTGGGATGAAACTAGAAATATGGCACATTATTTTGCGTTTGAGAAGAGCTTCAAACATTTTTCCAAGAACAGAAAGTAGGGTAATTGGGCGGAAACTGCTAGGAAGAAGAGGATCGGTATTAGGTTTGGGGATACA
Organism: Ontholestes murinus; assembly: GCA_963969525.1. Lineage (NCBI taxonomy): Eukaryota > Metazoa > Arthropoda > Insecta > Coleoptera > Staphylinidae > Ontholestes > Ontholestes murinus. The sequence continues at coordinate 39,076,665 of OZ018396.1, forward strand.
GGTAATTATTCCTTTTTTCCATTCGAGAGGTATTTTTTGCGTATGATATATGTGATTAAAAATTTTAATTATGTAGGAATGGATGTGTAGAGATAGGGATTTCAACGGTGCAATGCAGACATTCATTCATAGAATTGTTAATACACTATGGGTTGGCTTTACCAAGCGTTATTTCCGGGCCCGCCGCCACCACTGAGCTACCCCGTGTATTTTGAATGTGAGTAGTTGCAGGGATTTGAATATAGGACCAGTTTTTTAAGGGAAAGGGTTTGTTGGACTTGGTTTCGACTAGTAATTTAATGTGGATTGGATTGTTGGTTAGGAAATGGGATAGTAAATGGGACTTATTGTTTATGGAGTTAATGTTGGTATACATGAAATTTATATTAGACATTACTATTAATATGTGTGAGTCCAGTGTGTATTCCGGCGAATGGCACTACTGGGGGGCTTTCATTGGGGGTCAAACATTACTATGAACATTTTATTTCCAGAAAAATTCACATGTGTGTCGATTTGAAATGAGTCGATGAATCTTGTCTTAATTTGTTTAGCAGTTCTTGTCTGTCTGTGTTCGTCGGATTGTTTATTTTAGTCGTGTAAACGTCGATGATAAAATCATGATGTGTGATGGGTGTGTGAATTCTTGTGTTTTTTGTCTGTCAATTTGTGCCGATTTTTTGGTTTGATTAATGATTTTTATATTGGGGATTCCTTCTATTGGTTTTTGGGGCCTCTTCGGACACTTAGTGGACCAAGCCCCATGGTTTGTGCTTCCACATGTCTTGCATTTTGGGGGTAGTGTTGTTTCACAAGTTGCTGTTGGGTGGTTTTCTAGGCATTTTGCGCATTGTACCGCTGTTGACAGTTTGCTGTGATGTGGTCGAATTTGTTACATCGGTTGCACGGGACCGGGATTGGCGCGGGAGGTATACTCTCAACGACGTTGTAGATCTTACATAAAAACGGGAATTGATCCCACATCAATTTTGAAAAGGAATCTAATGATCCCGTAATTACTCTTATCATGTGAGTTTTATGGTTGTCGTTTTTGCAACTATTCTGCGGCAGTAACGGTGCGTTATTCCCAGCTCCTGCAGGCGCGCACTGATCATTGAGTCTTCTATCTCTTGTTCTGCGCCTTTAATAATTAAACAGTATGAAGGCAAGGGCGCTGCGCGTGAATTGGAAGTGTATTCGATAAACTCGTGCACAACACGCTCTTTCTGCAAGGATTTTAAGTAATGTATGACTGTTTCTTTTTTCAGATATTTCGACCACTGTCGAGAGTGTAAATGTGTCTTTATAATGGCGTTGTTGTGTGTTTTGTACTTTTCATTGTGTGAATGATACTTCTTGTGTTAGTGCTGTATTTACAGGTGTATATTGTGAAGTGGTTGAACGGCTGGTTTGTGCGTACTGTTGTGAGAAGGTTTGTTTGGCGATATTAGTTGTTTGTGTGGAGAGATGTGGTGCTGGTTGAGAGCGTGATGGTGCTTGTGTGTCATGGTGGTTTTGTTGTGTAATTCTTTGTAGTATCACTTGTAGCGTTTTGTTAGAAGTTTTAGGGTAGGTTTTTTTCCGTTTTGAATTAAGGGGGCCGCCCTCTTTTTCCTTTTGCCTTGGTGAAACCGGCATCATCGGTTTCCATTGCGTTGCTTCCGTCAATCTCCATAGTCTGACGAAACTCACACGGCAGAGGATTTGGTACGAGATTACAGTTAATAATTACAGCACTAACTAGCACTTTACGTTATTTCGCTTGTTCGTTCGTCCGTTCACATCGGCGTATTGCTCGCGAATGTTCAATTTATATTTTCTTAGAAATTGTGATATTTTTAGAAGTTTTTAGCATTTATTTTTCTACAATTTTCTAGCAAATTTTATTTAAACTTCTTTTTTAAACTCCGAAAATTTTCTTCTAAGAAGAAAACTTGTTTTTTTTCTTTTGTATTGTTTTCTAAGAAATTCTCTCTCTTAAGGATACTAGAATTTTATAGTTATTCTATCTCCAAACATTTAGAATTTTCTAGATTTCTTAATTTTAGGAAATTTTCCATTTTTTTCTTCTAAATTGGAAAAAAATATCGTAGATCTTAAAATGTTTTTATTAACTTGTTTTTCGAGATTTTAGGTTTCTTCAGTAATTTGTCTGTTATTTTTACAGGATTTTTTTGAGGATTCTAGAATTTCCAAAAATTATTTTTTACATTTTTTTTATTAGTCCAGAATTTTTCTATCAAATTGCAGAAATTTTCTAATTACTCTTTCGAAATTTAAGAAATTTTCAGGAACATCTCTTCTATTTTCAGGAATTTATTTTCTAAATCGCTAGATTTTCTTGAGGGTTTTACAATTTTCTAGAAATTATAAATACTCTAGCAACTTTTCTTAAAACATTTCCGGCAATTTTGAATTTCTAGATTTTTTAAGTAGCTAATTTTTAATATATTTAATGGTAGAGTCGTTTACTTCGTTATACATCTTGAATGATTTGTAAATGAGACACAATAACTTTGTTTTACCACTATATTTTAAACAATTACAGTGACTATAGTTTAGACTATAAGCTAGTCATTATCAAAGTAACATTTTAGTTTGATAATGACTAGCTTATAGTCGAAACTATAGTCACTGTAATTGTTTAAAATATAGTGGCAAAACAGTTATTGTGTCTCATTTACAAATAATTTTTAAGGTTTATTCCAAACTACGAATATTGTTTTATAAATTCTCTTTCAAACTTTTTGAATGATCCAAAAGTTAAATTAAATAAAATTTCTTCGTAGATAAAATTTCCTAGAAATGTCTTTTTCAATTGTTGTAACATATATAATTTAGAAGATATAAATTATAAAATGTAGATATTCTAAAAAAATATAAAGAAGAATTAATAAAAAAAATGTTGGGCAGTTTTAAAATTATTTCTTCTTCAAAATTTTTAGGTAATATATATATACAACATCTTTATTCCAGTATCAAATATTTACAATAATACATATATACAGTATGATTGGTGTTAGTCCGCCACTGTCTTGGCTATCGACCGTAAGTCTTTCTTCCCTGTCTTAAATGAACAAAAATATGTAAAGAAATTGAAGCTAGTTGAATTTAACTGTCCGGATGATGCGATCTAATGAATTGATGGAGAGTGTTTGTGGGGTGTTTGAATTTTATGGGGATTTTGGGTTTACGGAGAATACAGTATTTATCAAGGAGAGTTAGGTTGAATGGTTTAGTAGCAAATTTTGTGCTTATGGCTAATGTACGTTGGGTAATGGGAATTATTTGGGTAGATTCATAAAGTAGATCAAGTAGATCATTGGTTGGGAGGATTATTTGGGTGTTTGATTTTGGTAAGTGCGGATCTTTCGGCTACTTGGATATGATGTAGGGTAGAAGGACGGCATTGGGTGAAAAGAATTGAGCCATAATCTAACAGGGGCCGGCATATCGATTTATAAATATTGGTTGCAGTTTTAGCTGTGATGCCTTGGTTTTTATAAGTTAATGATCAAAAATGCCGTGACTTGACTTTGGCTTTAATGAATAGGACATGTTGTTTGAAGGGTAGTTTATTATCGAATAGGATTCCTAGGTATTTGCAGGTGTAAAAGGGTGGGATTTCGGTTCGATGGATTTTAATTTTAGGGAGGATGGAGTAATTTTGTGAAAGGGAATAAGAAGTTTGGATTTTAAAGGATTCATTTGAATTCGCATTTTCGGAAACATGTTTGTGGGGGAATCTAATGCATTTTGTAAGGAGTTGAGGGCAGTAGTGAGGGTAGGTGCGTGTGCAATTAGTGCGGTGTCATCCGCAAATAGAAGAGGGTATATGGTGGGATCGAAGTGTATTGGATCGGGATGGAATATATCATGGCAGTAAAGATTGTAAAGAGTAGGGGAAAATGGGGAATACACCTTGTTGTAGGGGAAATGGTCTGGAGGGTGATTATCGGATTTTTATTTGGCAGGATCGATTATTAAAGAATTCCTGGATTAAAATTAGAAGGTGTTTTGGGATATTTAGTAGGAAACATTTATAAAGCAGACTTCGATGCCATACCAAGTCAAGCGCCTTTTTAATGTCAAGAAAAACCACAGCGGACATGTAGCCTTCGAGGTGCTTTGTTTGGAGATTGGATGATAAGATAGTAAGGGGGAGTGTAGTGGATGTTTGAGGGGTGAAACCAAATTGGTAGCCAGAGATGGATACATTAGAGGATTCTAGAATTTGTTCTTTCAGGATGGACTCAAATAGTTTACCTATTACAGGAAGGAGGTTAATTGGGCGTTAGCTTGTGTGATAGAAGGGGTCATTGTCCGGTTTAGGGATGCAAAGGATTATACCTTGCTTCCATTCGCTGGGAAATAATTCGTTTTGGTAGCAGAAGTTGAGGATTTTAAGGATAAACTGGTGGATAAGTTCAGGCATTTTTTAGGATAGATCGAGGAATTTTGTCGTGGCAAGGGGAAGGATTTGTACCAGAATGAAACAGTCGATAGTAGTCTGTCTCACATATAATATCATCAATTGGGAGTGGATAGGGCTGGAAGTTGAATGTATTATACCATTTACAATGTCGTGAAAATTATTGTCAAAGTAGTTATTAATTGTTTTATTATGTATTGTAAAAATGTCTGGCAAATGCAAAATTAGGTTAGTGATTGTCGAATTTTCGGATGGGTCTATAATGCTGGTGATGTCAGATTTTTTTATATTTTTTTAGTCACTTTATTTGAGACCAGTAAGTCTTACTTTGCATGGCATTCATTTGTTGACAAATTTCAGTCCATTTGTCTCTTTTATATTAAAAAGTAGGCGTCTTTATGTACTTTGTTCAGTTTGTGAAATTTTTCTTTAAGAGTTCTGTCGTCGTTGAATTTAATGTCTCTGTATAGCTGTCGTTTGAATTTAATAAGTCGAAGGATAAATTTAGGAAGTCGGTACTTGTAGTATTGTTTTTGAATTTTAGGAGTGTGGAACATAATGGAATCAGTTAGGGAGGAAGTAAATTGAGATATTACTAGTGGGCTAATATTTGTTGTATTATTAAATTGACTAGAGATATAGTTTGCGACTCCATCGACGATGCAATCCTGGTTTTTCGGTAATAATTTTTCAACAATTCCTCATTTAAATTACCATAAGTTTGTTCCTAGGCCCAAAAATTTTTGAAAAGTATATCTTCTAAATTACATTTCGATAGTTTCAAAACCTATTTTTTTTTTAAATTGTTTGTAATTTCTAGGTGTAGAGATAGATACATATATTTATTAACAAATATTACAATATTTACAATAATATAGTGAATAATGAATGAGGAGTTAATCTGCCAAAAGGCTATCGATCAGAGGTCTTTCTGCCTTGTTTTGTTCAATCATATTGCGTTAGTCGTTAATTACAGCAATTCCTACCGATGCCATGGTGAAAAAATACAATTTCGAAAAGAAATACAAGGTTCTAATCCTACAAAGAGAGAACTGGGTCGAAGGCCAACCTACCTAAGCAGAATCATGCTGGTTTACGGACGGCTCAAAGACTGACAAAGGGGTAGGAGCAGGTATATACGGCACAAAACCCGATACAAAGATTTCTGTCAGTCTCACCAAAGACACCACGGTGTTCCAAGCAGAGGCGATAGCTCTTCACCACTGCACAAGAGAAATAGCAAGACAAGACACCAAAAGTAGGTCAATTGCTATATTCTCCGACAGCCAGGCTCTACTAAGAGCACTAAGCTCCACACAGGTCGAATCTAAGCTAATGTGGGACTGTATACGCGCTCTTAACCAACTTGGCTGTCACAAAAAAGTAACAATCACATGGGTCCCAGGACACGGAGGACATCCGGGGAATGACATAGCAGACGAATTGGCCAAACAAGGCTCGTCAAAAGCAGTAATTGGCCCGGAACCCTCTTGCGGAGTCTCCAAAACAACCCATAAAAAATGGGTGGAGACACAGGCCCATACCTGGTGGACGAACTCACCAGGACAGAGACAGGCGAAACAGTTCCTTAAGAAACAATCGCCAAAATTCACGACCGAACTCCTGAACCAAGACAGGAAAATGGTCAAAACAATAGTAGGCCTGATAACAGGACACTGCAAGCTCAACAAACATATGAGCAAAATAGGCCTGGTGGAAGAAGCATCATGCAGATTCTGCCTAGAGGAAGAAGATGATTCGTTCCACATCCTATGCCACTGCGAGGGTCTAGCAAGGATTAGATATCAAAAGCTAGGCACTACAAACCCAAGCGCGGAGACCTATACCCAAGCCTCTCTGGCAGGGCTAATATGACTAATCAAAGAGGCAAAGCTAGAGCTGGTCATCTGAGATAATCAGGGATCCACAATAGACCTGGAAAGGTCGCGGTGGAATAGGCGCTGGTGCCACCCATACAACATCTATATATCTATCTATCTAGTCGTTAATGCGTAAAAGGATAAAATGGTAATATGAAATCGAATATACTTGAATTGGGCTTTTTAAATTTAGGATTTATACTAGCGTTTCCAGAATAACAATAAAGGGATAATATATGGAAGTTGAAAGGATTTTTGGAGAATTTTTCTGATAGGAATCGAAGACCTTCTTGAATAGGGATAACTAAAGTAGTATCATAGAGGAGTTGGTTATAGGGATTGTGTAAAGGATTAAGAGGATGCCGGAGTTTTTTCAGGGTACTGAGGGATGCTCGGTCGCTAACTTCAATATTGCAGGATATTGGATTGCTGGGATTGGGATAGAGGACACAACCATAGTCAAGTAATATTCGTAAACTTCATCATTTTTATGTTCCAATTGATTTTTAAAATTTGCTGATTTAGGAAGAAATATGAAATTATAAATGATCTTATAGTATCGATTCATCGTGGGTATAGAATCCAAATATATAAGTTTATTATATATATATATATATATATATATATATATATATATATATATATATATATATATATATACATATATTAATATAAATGAGATTTTCCAACTTAAAAGAACTATAGAAATACAGAAAACTTTTATTAAACTGCATACCTTTATAGTTATAAGTTAATTTATTTATAAATGATTTTTTATTTCATTATTTCTGTGTAGAAACTTATATGGGAATTATGATTTTGAAATTGATGCACAAGAGGGATTATTCAATGGTGACACAGAAAATATCAATATATCTACAAATTTACGATGATTTCCTTAGTTTATTTATTAAGTATACACTTTAGTAATTTGTGACTACATATATATTATGTATCCACGAAAATTATTTCTTTAATATTATTTAGGAATGGGAATACTATTAAAAATTGTAAATTTATAAATAATGACAAAACATTAAAAATCATTCTGTTATATCGTAATGATCACCAACATCATTTACATGGTGCACTTTATTAAAAATAAATAAATATCTTCTATTAAGCAATGAATAATGAAATTTCGTCATAATCATTTTTTATTATTTCTAGTATATGGATAAAAAAGGCTATGGTGACGATATAGTGGAAGTAAAATTTGGCTTTAGAATAATGCATTTTATCAATACATATCCGGATGACAGAAGAGTGTTTGGTATCCTTTTTTTTTAATATTACCTAAGAAATATATTATTGAGCTTAAAAGTCTTTTAATTAAATAATTATTTAATTTTTACATTTCGACCAAATTACTGATTATTAATAATTTATATACAAGGAAAACACTTTAGATTATATGAAATAATTAACTTAACCTTGAAACAAATTTAAAATTACTATAAATTTTACAGTTTTAACAACGACAAGTTATAATTACAAGCATTTTTCTTAATTGAAGTGTTAAATATTCTTTTAATTCAAATCAAAACTCAAGTTTAAAGTGCAATATTGTGATTTAGCTATGTTTATAATGAAAACAATGTTATAAACGAACATCCTTAAGAGATATTTAGATATTCTTAAGAAAAGAACGACAGATATCGGCCTGAAGAAATACCTAATTTCTTTACTGGAGGAAAACGGTTGTCGGGATTACATCCTAAAGAAATTGGCAGCTATGCGTGCGGAAATTATAGAGGAACTCAAAATACTTGGTGGAAATCCATTATTTGAAGAGATCATCAGTTCAGATAGGAAGAATATGTAGGAATCTTTTGATATATGAAATTCATAAATGTTTAGTTTTGATCTCAAAATCCAAAAATAAATACTTTATTGGCTTATGTTAATACAATATTAATACCATCATTTAATTCTTTTTTCCCCCCATTTTTATCAGAGTATTTACCCACACATTTCTAAAATACGCTTAAACAACCCTCTCTCAAATACCATTCCATTTATACATAATACACAGTATCCATAACTTTCTTTCATTCACCTCCTCCTCAATCTCTCTTCTGAACCACATCTAGGTCTGGCCTTTTTCCGAGTTGACGGTTATTTAAGTAAAAAAAACACAATTTATAAATCCAAGTAAGGGGCCAACTGATTTGAAAATCCAGAAGTATTCTTTTTTCGCCGAACGCAAGAGAGCAGATCAGTAGTTAGTAAAAATAATAATGAAATTATGTCATTATTACATATTAATGTAAGATCCATTAATAATAAATTACTAAATTTAAAACAAATGATGAGAAATTATAAGGATTGTAAATTGTTGGGAATCACAGAGCATTAGGAGCCTGACATCAATATTAAACAAATAACAATTGAAAAATTTCACCTAGTCGCATCCTACTATAGATCAGCCTCGTTCAACAGCGTACGGCGGTGCAGCCTTCTACGCACGAAATGACTTTCCGTGTCAGGATCGTGCAGATATTAAGAAGATGGCAATATGTGGAACATTTGAGTGTGCGGCAGTAGAATAGACTATACTAAACAAAAAATATGTGTGTATAGTAGTTTACCGTCCACCACTTTTAGAAAAAGTATACTTACAAAAAGTGGCATACTTAATTGCGGGAGACTTCAACATAGCTTTAAATTCCGTGACAACAGGAGCAATAACTTTCAACAATGTTATAGCATCGTTCAACGTAATAGCAACAATCACTAGTGCAACGCGTAAAACACAATGTTCCGAAACAACCATAGATAATATTATCACAAATATGAATAATGATTATGAAACTTTTGTATTTGAATCGCCTCTTTCTGATCATTTTGCACAAAACATATCTTGGTCACAAATAAACAATAATTCTAATTCGAGTAATTGAACCACGTAAATTCACTCAGAATAATATAAATAATTTTGTATGTTATTTAAACCGTGAAGATTGGAATAAGATTTATACGAATAATGATGTAAATCAGGCGTGGGATGATTTCATGATTATCATCAATGCGGCATTAATTACCTCCTGCCCTAAAGTTACACAACTAGCAAAACGACGTCATAATAGATTATTTATCTATTGCTAAATACTACAATATCGATGCGAATAAATTATATCATATAATAAACAGGGAATACGACATTCAATTAAAAGAAGATAAAAAGAAGCAAATTGAGCAAAAAGTTACTAGTGATAATAAAATCAAAACAACGTTGGCAATAGTCAATAACATAATAAACTAATAACCAAAATAAGTCTAATCGCCATCTAGCAGGTAAAGAAAATGATCTAAATGACTATTTCAGCAATATTGCTATCAATGATCGATATGCAGGCAAATTACATATTTTTCAATCCTGTAAGTATACCAGAAGTTTTTAATATTATCTTTTGGTTATGATGAAGTAACAACAAAATTAATGAATATTTGCATGGAGAAAGGTAAATTTCCGGAATGCCTAAAGGTGGGTATTGTAAGTCTAATAGGCGAACAAAGTAATTTTTGCAATTATAGACCAGTCATTTTGTTATCGGCCTTTTCTAAAATAAGACGATAGCAAAGAGACTGATGAATTATTAGTCTTATTTGATTATATAACAGTGGTTATGCATGCCGTAGAGGAGTCAGAGATGCCTGTTGAAATTTTCCTTGACTTATCGAAGGCATTCGATACTGTGTATCATAAAATTTTACTGGAGATGCTCGATTATAACGAAGTAAGAGGGATAGACTTAAGCTAATCCAATCATATTTAACAAATAGAATACAATGCACAAAACTTGATATAAAACTATCAGAACATAATCAATATAGGTATACCTCAGGACAGTATATTAGATCCCTTGCTACTTTTTATATACATAAGTGATCTACCTAAAATTATGAAAAATGAAAATACATTTATAACTACATACGCGGATGATACAAGCCTCCTAATATATGGCAAAAGTAAATATGAAACAATGCAAAGAGCAAATTATATTTTTAATGTCACTCAGGAATGGATGCAAATGAACATATTATTAATAAACAAATCTAAAACTAACTTACTATTTAAAACAAAAATACACTAATATACCAGTCAATATTCATGAGACTTTTGAAATTAAAAATAAAACCAATTTTCTAGGATTGGTAATTGATGACAATCTAAATTGGCAATTTCATTGCAGTCAGTTGCTTTCAAAACTAAACTCAACTTGCTATGCATTGAGAGTCCTAGGGCAGGTAATGAATACTTCAACGGTAATCACAGTTTACCAGGTAAAGTTTGTTAAGGTACGGGATCATTCACTATGGAAGTTATTCACATGCAAAACACAGAAACGCGCTCAGAATAATTAATAAATAAATAATAAATCTAAAATTTAATGAAACCTATGCAGCTTTCTTTTTAAAAGTGCTTGTATACTTACATTTTTTAGTTGGTATATGTATGAAATACTTCTATTTAATTTCAAATACAAAGGAAAATTTAATTCCCACAGACCAAGGCATGCATGCATCCCTTGTGCTACCTACAGAGCCCTACTTCTCACGTCAACCTAAACATCTAGTGAAGATTGTTGCCCAACTTTGACCACTCTTCTCTAAATACGGACTACCTGAGATGTTGCTCGCATTTCCAACATACAGAATTTTTAGCCACCCTTATGTTCTGGAGGTGCTTGTTTAATTTGCAGTGTTATAGATTAGCAGCCGCAAACTCTTTTTCCTTAGATCAATGTATTTCCTGCTCAGTTTCGATGTTGGTGAGTGGATGTTTTTTTTTGACGACCGCATACTTGTTAGTTTGTAGCCATTCCTTTTTGAGTTCTTCAAAGCAGTTTTCTTTCAGTATTTAGGAGATAGTAAGTGCTGCCTACCCTTTTCACGGTAGCTCTTCTGGCGGCCCAGTCGTTCCCTGCATTATCTGAATGCCCCTTAATCCAGGACATTATAACTCTGTTAGTTGTGGTAAGTTTTTCTAGAACTTGCTTGAACTTTAGTACTATACTGCTGGCTTTGGTATCGATAGCGCAGCTATGCTTGATTTGCTGTCAATTAGAAACAAAATGGATTTGTTAAAGACTGCCAGTTCCAGTAATTTCCAAGTACTTTTGAGTATCATGAAAAGTTCCGAATGGATACTTGTCACATTTCTACCTAGGGAGATGCTGAGTCTCAGGTCGAGTTCTTGGCAATAAATGCCTGTTCTTGCGTCTTCGTGTTTCTTAGTCCTCTAATTTATCATCTATCTGATTTTTCGGCGAGACACAGTCGAGAGATTCATTGAGTTCAGACCATCACAACTGGTTGTTAATGAGTTTGGGAAGTCTACCTACGTTGATCTTCCTTTTCCTTGTGAACAGTACTAATTCTGTCTTCTTGGGGTTAACCGAGAGCAATTTATTTTCGCAACATTCCTCTGTGATTTTGAAAGCGCTCTGTATTAGGCTAGACAGAACACTCTCCTGTTTTACAAAGAGTACGATTATACGTCATCTGCTTAACCCACATTGTTTAGTTGCCGTAGTAAGCCGTCCGCAACGACATTCCACAAAAGCAGAAATAGCACTCCACCCTATAGACATCCTTTTGTGGCAGCTACTGTCAGGATTTATTTCCCTATCGAGACCGTTACAGTTCTATTTCTCAGCATATCCCCAATCTATTCAGTGATGGTTATGGGGACCGCATGCTTGTTTAGTCCCTGTTGTATGTTAGCCTACGAAACTTTATCAACCGCATGATGAAGGGTCGACTCAGTCGATTTTTATGACCTGTAGGCCTGTTGGCTGTTCAAGTAATACTGCTACCTGATATGCTACAATAATATCACGTATTACTAGCCTCTCTAAGGTTTCTAGGAGAAAATACGTGAGGCTAATTGGTCTAAATGATTTGACTGTGGTAGGAATAAAATTCACTTTGGCTTCCCTCCATGGTCTCGGTACATTCTGCATTACAATAGATGCGCGAAACAGTTCTCACAGTATCGGCAGTATCTGCACCAACTCCCACTGTAGTAGGGCAAGATACTCACCACCCGGTATTGGCGATTTAAAAGGGGATAATGATTTTATTGCCCATTCTATTTTGATTTTGGTGATGATGTCCATACTCATGTTTCAGTCTTTCTTTGTGGGTAATCTAGGTCATTTTGATGGTTCGCGTCAAACCCGCGTTTGGAATCAGAAAAGTGTGACTCCAGAAGCAGACAGAGCTTTTCGAAGGTCAGGAGTGTAAGTGCCGACATCTCTTTTATTATGGCCTTACAAAAGTTGCGCCATGAGGCTCTCTGATATCTTCTGAGGGTTATTTTAAAGTCCTTCTGGATTCTCTTGTATGTGGCGCAGTCTTTCTCAAGTAGGGAATTCTTAGCTTTGTTAAAGGCTTTCCGTGAAGTTAACCTTATTTGATCAAACTCGGGGCACCACTAGGGAGATGTGTCAACCTTCCTGACGGGGCAGACCTTATGAAAAGAATCTATAAGGCTAGTCTCTAATTAGAGATACATCTTTTGAACCCCTCCCTTTGTACAGGATCATGCTTGAAGATATCATCTTTCAGGTGTTTGGATAAGCAACTGTTAAACAGTTAAATATCCGTTCTTCTTGGGTTTCGAGCCAGGATTCGTTCCATGACCGTAACCCTTATACTGAAGCAGATCTATCTGTGATCCGAGAAAGACACGTTCTGGTGAACGTCCCAGTTCTCTATCTGCTCGCATTTACGAGGGTGATGTCTATAACCTTTTGTCTAGAGGGGGTCAGAAAAGTGGGTTTTCGACTCCTATTCGCTATTTCTAGGGTCGTAGTTGAAAGATACTAAAGAAGAGATTCTTCTCTGTGGTTTGTGCCGCTGCTGTTCCATACTATGTGGTTGGCATTGGCGCCACATCCTATTATCAAGTTTAGCTTACCGTCCTCATGTTGTTTGATGAGTACCTCACTGTCATATAGAAGGAACGCAGATGCCACGATCAGAGTCCTGCTCTCTGCACTTTCACACTGACCAGGCGAGGTCCGGCTGTAGTAATTTACCTTTTTGTTTAGAGTATCCTTTTGCGTGTTAGCTAGTGTTCCTGTATGAGGGCTATGTTATCCTCGGGGTTGGGTAGATGTTGGCACAAATGCGCCACAGACACGTTACAGTGTCTACCCTTCATATCCCACCAAATGCAGAGAAGTTTGATGTGAGCATATTCTCCAACTTATCGTTTAATAGCATTCAGGGTTGTCTGTTCAGACAGAAAGATTAAGCATATCAAACAAATGTTATGTTATTTCCAATAAAACATGTATACTACTCGTAACGCCTTCTAATACCTAATTATTTAATAACAAAATATAAATTCTTAGCAATTTTTGGGTTAACAAATTGAAACCAGATAATTTATGTATATTAAATTTAAAAGTTCGATTATTTGTATGAAAATTTGGTAATTTTTTTCCAAAAATTTTAATATTTTATACTGATAACCAGAAGGTTATGTACAGTTCTGCAATGTAAAATAGTCTTTGATGTTAATTTTGTAGAGTAGTATATTTGCAATTATAAGAAGATTAATTAATATAAACAGTGAATATTAAGATATTTTTAAGTTATAAGAAATTGACTTCTCCAAATGTAGCAATATGAAGATTCCACACTTTTTATTTGAACAAACAAAAATTAATTTTTAAATCCACTGAAAATTAATCTCAAGATGATATAAGAATTAAGAATAATTTAACGACAACATTCTTGGGTGAAAATGCGTTAAATCTAAAAAGAAGACATAATTACAATTGACATAAACATTTTACAATTGCAAAAATATGTAATGTTATGTTAATGTATAATACATTTCAAAGTGAAATGAGTTGTATTTATATTTGTTATTTAAATTATATTTTTTTCTAGGTCAACGCTTGCTTATAAAACCTATGTTACTATTCAACTATTCAAAAATATAACATACCGTAGTTATTATTACTCTTGTGCCTTAGATATGGATGGAGTGAACGCAAGCACGTTTTTTTGTAGTTTAACAGGAGATAAGGAAGAGGATAAGGTAATTTTTTATGTTGTCCAAAAAATAATTTCTAAGCAAATATTTAGGTTTTATTTGTTTTCGTATATTATTTACTGCAAATTTTTAGCCATTTATTAATATTTGTAGTATAGAAGAAAATACGATAAGATTTTTTTAATTAATGTTATAAATTTGCAGTTACTTTTGGAGCCTCATAATTACTTGTTGCACAAATTTGACAAGAGTGTCGTCAGGAAGACATTCAGGGCATTAAACCATTGGCTTAATATACCTGAAGATAAATTGGTGTTAATCGACGACATAACGCGAATACTTTTGGGTTATTATATGATGTAAGTGTAGTAAAATTAACGTTATTCATAGATGAGATAAAAATGTTATAAAAATCAAATTTTTAAAAGTTTCGATGATATTACGGACAACGCAGTAATGAGGAAGGGCGAACCAGTGGCCCATAAGATTTATGGTATTGGGAATTCAATTAACGCTGCCAATTATGGCGTTTGTATTGCCTGGGAAAGGTGCTTCGAATTACATCCAGACGTAAGTATATATATTTAAAATTACAATTAATTTACATCTATTAAAAACCGAAATAATAATTTAATAAATATTTTTGATTTATTAAAATCTGTATTTATAGTTTTTAGCAAATTAACTAAGTGATGCATTAAATAAAACATTGTCCACTATTTCACACTTTACCTATCATAATATAAACTGTAATTATGACTTTAAAAAATAGTATAAAAGTAAAAACTATACTGATATATTAATTATTTATCTGCTTATATTTAAAAAAAAACATTTGCTTGTATGTTTTATTGATCCTACATATGCAATGTAATCTAAATTAAAACACCCTGTTTTAATGTCGTTAAAATAAATAGTAACTTATCTTTTATGTTCACCTTCTTATATTTTCAAAGGCAGCAGGTAACTGTTGATGTTAAAACCACTTAAATCAATATTTAAGTTTATGGTTCTCTTGCATATGTAGGGTGAGAGGGTAGCTAAGACCATAACGTTAAAGAAGATTTCTAAAAATAAAAACAAATATACAAATAGACTAGCAATTAATTTTCGTTCAATGAATGATCTACGAATTTTCTCTAGATTTAAATGTGTAATTATATACATTTTTTTACTTTCACATTTACACGTTTGTTTTCATGATAGCGGGAGCGTGGTTGGTGAAGGTTTTAAAATATTTAAATTAAATCTATTATTTTAGCTTGAGTATCATTGCATATATTCCAATAACCCACCCTCCACTTATCTATACATAAACTGTAATTTTAAGCTACAGTACAGTATATATAATACATTTCAGGCTCCACGAATACTTTTGGAACATTTTTTGGTGACTCTAAGGGGCCAAGGAATTGAAATTTACTGGCGAGATAGTTTCACGTGTCCAACTGAGGAGATGTACTTGGAAATGGCAAAAAAGAGTATGTTTCATTTATAACTGTTTATATATGTCACGTATTTACCTCATAAATTGTTAATAATATTCTTTATAATTTTATTAGAATCCTTTTACTAAGGATTTAACAGCAGTTAGATCAATTATACCTTTCTAGTTATAATTTATAAGTTAATTTATTTATCACGTTATTTTGTTTAGAAACTCATGTGTCCATTTTGATCTTGAAATTGATGCAGTTATTTAGTAACGACAAGACGGACTATTCAATGGTGGCACAGAAAATGGCAACATTTATACAAATTTACGATGATTACCTAAGTTTATTTTCTAAAGAAGTAAGTATACAATTTTGTAATTTGTGTCTCCACGAAAATAATTTATTAAAAAAATTGAGACGTTCTTTACTACATGTTAGGTTCACTATTAAGGCAATTTGTTTATTATTTCTAGTACATGGATGAAAAAGGCTTTGGTGATGATATAACGGAAGGAAAATTTGGCTTTCCAATAATGCATTTTATCAATACATATCCGGATGACAGAAGAGTCTTTGGTATCCTTTTTTTTAAAATTATTACAACAACTTTAATTTTAATAACATGATTAAAAAATACTTTTCTTAATCGAAGTAAGTTAAATTATTTCAATTTTGTTTTAAATTAAGACTAAAACTCAAGTTTAAAAGTGCAATTTATATTAATAATTAGAACAATATTATAATCGAACATCCTTAACAGACATTTAGATATTCTTAAGCAAAGGACGACAGATGTCGCCCTAAAGAAATACCTAATTTCTTTACTGGAGAAAAACGGCTGTCGGGATTACACCCTAAAGAAGTTGTCAGCCATGCGTGAAGAAATTAAAGAGGAACTCAAACGACTCGGTGGAAATCCCTTTTTCGAGGATTTTATCAGATCAGGTAGAACGAATATGTCGGAATCTTCTGGTATATGAAATTCATGAATGTTTAGTTTTGATCACAAAATCTTTAAAAATTCAAAAACAAATACTTTATTGGCTTATAATAATACAATTGCAATACCATGAATTAATTGTTTTCTTTTTCCAAACCATTTTTATTAGAGTATTTACCTTAGCATTATCTTCCTTCATTTATATAATCACCTTTATAGTGGCCACCCAACACACATTTAGAATATACAAAAGAGTTTTATTGAATGACTTATAATAATAATTTTAATAATAATCATTGCACTACACAAGTTACAAAGTTGCTAGAATCATTAAAATCTTTGTAACATTTAAAATTTAATCATCTAAAGAATCATCAGAATTTTCTGAAACTGTATAGTTTTTCTCTAAAATCTTTAAATTTTCTAAAACGTTCAGAATTTTTAATATCTTTAGAATTCGTAAAATTTCTGGAATTTAGAGAATATTTAAATTTTATACAAAGATAGAATCTTTTTAATTTTTAGAATTTTCAGAATATTTAAAACTTTTTGTATGTTTAATATAAACATATTTAAAATCTTTAGAATGACCACAATCCATTGCATTAAATAATCATAGTATCTTTAAAAATTTTTAGAATTGTATAATATTTCTTACAAATTCTTTACTTTTGAAATTTTGAATTTTCAGAATCCTTATTTATAACTCATCTTTATGACTATTTAAATTGAAATATTTAATCTTTAGATCTTTACATTAAAAAAATAGAACCTTTGCTATATTTAGAATTGGTTATATGTTAAGAAATTTTGGAATATTGAAAAAATTCAAAACTTTTAGAATCTTTATAACTTTCTTTAAAATCTTTAGAAACAGAGAAATTAAAAATAAAATTTCTAAAAAATTGTAGACAATTTTTTTTTTTTTTTTGAAAAGATGGGCCAAGGAAAGGAAAACTTAATTAAAGTTTTAGAAACTTTAAAATACTTTTTGAAATTTTCTAGAACTCCCTTAAAAATGGAAGACAAATTGCTCAAATAAAAAACTATTAGAAATCAAAAAAATCATAATTTCTAAAAATTTAACTGAAAATTATTAGAAAATTGCTTGAAACCTAAAAATTTGGAAAACAGATTTTAAATTCTGGAACTATATTATCCTCTATTAATAGAAAAACTAAAAAAGCTCAGAAATTTGGAAGAAAACATGCAAATTCTAGAACCCTCTAAAAAATTATCACAATTGAAAGAAAAATTCCTTGAATACACGTAAATTAATGAAACTTTGCTAAAACTAGAAAATCTAGAAAATTCTAGAAGTTTATAATAATAATAATTATAATAATAATAATATGTCTTTATTTTCAAAGTGTCACAAATTTGTACAAAGTGAAAATTGCGTCAGAGTATTTAGAAAAAAATTTTGCAATTTGGTTTAGATTGAAAAAAATAATAGAAAACGAAATTAAAATTCGTAAAAACGCAAATTCTACAAATTTAAAAGAATTTAGAATGAAGAAATTTAGAAGATTCTACGATTAACAAAGAAAATTCTAGTGATTTTACAGAAAAATACTTGAAAAATTCTCAAAATAGAAAAGAAACCTTCTAGAAAATTCTAGAAATTTGAAACATGATTTTTGAAATTTATAAAAAAATCTAAAAACCTTTAATAATTTCCGGAGAAAACCTTAAAAATATTCTTGCCCAAAAAAGAATCTCCTAATTTAGCAGATTTTATTTTTAATTTTCATAAATTAAATGGAAAATTCTAGAACCCTCAAAAAATGTTAGGCATTCCTATAATAAATTCAAAGAATGATAAAAATGAACGCCAAACTGCTTAAAATCTAGAACATTCCAAAAATTAGAAACAAGAGAGAGAGAACAACATCTTTATTTGGACAAACAAAAATACATTTGGAATGAATACATTTTAATTTAAAATAAGGGTTAGTCCGTCTGTTTGGGCTACCGACCTTCGGTCTTTCTGCCCTAGAAAGAAGAATTTTTAAACTTTCGAAAAAAATCTATTTATTTAAAAGAAAATTTTTTAGAAAATCTAAGGCCTTTAAAAAAACCTGGCAACTTGTCAGAGAAATCGTTAGAAGATACTCAAAATATGCTAATACATTTATAGAAATTTTAAAGAAAAATTATAAAAGTTCTAGTAACCACAAAAATATTCTAGTGATTAGTAGTAAAAAAGTAAAAAATTTGCAGAAAATTGTGAACATTTGGATGAGAAGTTTTGTAACCCTAGAAATAATGTATCCATTCAGAAGAGATACTTTTGAAACAAAAATTAAGGGAATTATAAAAAATTTAAAGTAGGAAATATATCTTGATAATTAGAAGGAAAATTAAAAATTCATAAAATTCAAGAATTTTTTTTAATTACCTGATAATTCTGTAATAAGATTTTAGAACCTTAAAACATTTTATTGAAATTTATAAGAGCAATTCTATAAATTTTTTGAAATTTTGAAGAGACTTAAAACTTTTGGAAATTTGATTGATTCTCGAAATTTAAAAAATATAAATAATTTTAAATGTAAAAAAATAACTACTTAAAGTTCTAGTGCGAAAACTGGATAAGCTGTTCTTTTAGAAGATAAATTATGAATGAAATTAATAATTCTACTGATTTCACAGAAGAATACTTGGAAAATTCTTGAAAAATATATTGTAGAAAATTTAAAGATGAACTTTCGTACATTTTTATATAATCTATAAATTCTATAGAATTTCTGAAATTCTTATATTAAAAAAATTATAGAAACTTTTAGTATTTTCAGAAACTATACATTCTTTTGAGTATTGATAGAATATTTTTTAAGACTCATTTAGTTCTTTTTTATTTTTTTAAAGAAATTTTTGAAATTTTAGAATAGTTAGAATCTCTATAACACAATTTTAAGCGTTTTAAATATCTTTAAAATAATAAGAATTTTTAGAAATTGAAATATGTTTTATTTGTACAATGTTCGGAATCCTGAATTTCTTGTTCCTCTAAGTTTTCTTTCGAATCTAAGTTTTTAAATTATTTACTATCTTTAATATTAGAAGAAATTTTGTTAGAATCTTCAGACTCTATATATTGATAGAATTTTTAGAATGATTCAAACCTTTATAATCCTCAGACATTTTAACTATATTGAATGGTTACAACTTTTTAAAATTTTAGAATTTATTTTATTATTTAGACTATTTAGCAAATTTAGAATCCTAACGGTCACTATAATCTTTAAAATCTTTATAATTTTTAGAATATTTCATACCTTAAGAATGATCTAATAGATATAATATATAGATTATGAATTCTTTAGAATATTCAGACTTTTTAGATTTTACAGAAACTTGAGAATTTCTGTTTTTTTAAATTAAAAAATCTTTAGAATGATTAAAATAATAATATAAATAATATTTGTGGAACCCTTGGAATGTTCAGACACTTTATACAATTTCAAGAATTGTTAAGAGTTTTTATAATTTATAAAATCTTTTAAATCTTTCGATTCTTTAAATTCTATTGAATAGTTAGAAACTTGTACTTCTACACAATACTTTTAAATTTTTAGAAATTGTGAAATAATTAGTATCCTTAGTATTCAACTTAGGAATTTGTTGATTTTTTTTAGAATTTTTGTTTTAGCTTGAGTTTTAATGTAAGTTACCTGCCGTCCACAATAACGCTCCTTTTGATTAAGAACAATGAGTGTACTGTTATATAAACAATCCTTTGTTTTTATTTAATATGAATATTATTATTTTATTGCGCATTAATTATATTTATGCTTAGTCTATCATATATTTTGCCTAGCTTGTAAGAATTATATTATAAATAGCCCGTATTTCTTTATTAGATTTAATTGTATAGTTAGAGCCCGTACTCTGTACATGTCCGTCGTAATAATAAATTGTTTTTAAAAACTCTGAAGTAAGTCCACGAACGTTAACTGGCGCAGTCGGTAGGATTGGTTGAAGTGCCTTGAGTGAACATCATTGGTCACTTTTCGTCTACGAATTTGTCAACCGAAAATCCACAACTTTGACCTCGAAGACACTGAAAATTGGCTCTTCAAACATCAAGAAACCAAACCCAGGGTCGTGTCCAATTCGTCCACTCCACGAGACAATCGCAATCTCTATGGGCTGGATTTTTCTCATGTAAGTGCATTTATTATTCAGAGTCGGTAAACATTTTATGCATTGTACTAAAGGGTCGAGTAATCTAGCTATTCAATTCACCGCTGCATCGCGCAGAAATTTAAGACATTTAGAAATAGATAATTTACGCTTAAACTCACAAGCAATGGCTCAACAAATGAAACCGGAATACTTAGCCATGATTCCTGATTTTTACGGGAATCCCGAAATACTTTCTAGATTCATTGAAGTTTGTGAAAAATTAGTCACACGCTTTTACAATCGCGATGACCCAAATGATTTTCAAAATGAATATTTAACGTCTACTATATTGTCAAAAATTAAAGGTGACGCCGCGAAAAATATTTCATTTTCAGTAATTCGTACGTGGGATGATTTAAAAACCGCGTTACGTAATACGTATGCAGACAAACGCGATCATCTCAGTCCTAACGCAGAAATAACCAATTTAAAACAGTTGATCACCGAATCTCTCTTCAATTTCTATAATAGATTAAATCATTTGTTAAATTTACAAATTTCTTATGCAACTAATCATATTGACCATAATCTAAAAAGATTTTCATTTTAAAAGGTTTAAAAGAACCTTACGGTAGTCAAATGAGGGTCAAGAACCCTACAGAGCTTCACATTGCTCTCAACATGCTGACAAATGATTTTTAGCACGAGTTTTCTCTGCATCGGGTTTGTGCGATACCTGATAAAATTCCGCGTCGCGTTCATCAAAACAATAATCCGCGAATTCCTCCGCGTACTTATCAGCCGCCCACACATAAGCCGTCTTATAACTATAATTATAATAATTATCAGGCGAAAAATAAATTCGCTTCTAAACAAAATTAAAATTCAAACTTTAATCGGAGACAAGAAACCCCGATGTCTACCTCAACAATTAATCCAAATAATAATCGAAAATTAAATTATACGGCACAAGAATTATATAACGTTGAGCAAAACAATTCTTTTTTAGGCGAAAACGCCTCGGAAAACCCAGAGAACAACTGGAATTCTTAGGTATTAAAAATAATGAAAGCTATCTTCCCCATATAATAGAAACTAAAAATAAACTCAAAATATTAGTTGATACTGGGAGCACACGCTCTTTCGTAAATCCGGGAATAGCTAATAAATTCTTTAAAAATCAAATTTTTAAATGTTCATTTAATGTGACTACTATTAACGGTTCAACCCAAGGTAACTATAGTACAAAAATTAACCTAAGTCATTTATTTAGAACCGAACCTTCAAAAAATTTAATATTCCATATTCTGAAATTCCACACAGAATTCGATATGTTATTAGGTATTGATAATCTAAAACTCTTAAATGCCCACATTGATCTAAATAAAGATCAATTAATCGCACCGGGATGCGAAATAAATATTAATTATTTAAACAAGTTCAATGAACTCCAGTATACGAAGTGTATAGTAGTAGCTGGTAGGTCTGAAACAGTTGTAGAAGTAGATATTAAAAATGTCAAAAATGGTGATATAATTATTCCATACATTAATTATGGTTCAAATATCGAGATACCACAGTGTGCCTCCAAATGTAAAAACAGCAAGGCTGTATGTACTATTATTAACCCCAATAATAACCCTTTTAAGGTATTCTTAGAACCATTGGTTGACGATAAGATCAACGAATATGATCTTAATCAATCACCTAATTTAAATTTAATTGATACAAACAAAATAAAATTTGACTTGTCTCTCATTCGTTCAGCGCATATGAATAATGAAGAAAGACAGCAAATTACTAATTTAATTAAGGAATATTCAGATATTTTCCACATAAATAATACAGGGTTAACTTTTACAAATGAAATTAAGCATCGTATACTCACAAACGATGAAATTCCGGTGTACACTAAATCGTATAGGTACCCGCAAATCCATAAACAAGAAGTTGATAAACAAATTAGGGAGATGGTTTCCCAAAATATAATTCGCCCCTCATATAGCCCCTGGTCTTCACCCATTTGGGTAGTTCCTAAAAAGTTAGATGCTTCTGGTAAGCGCAAATGGCGCGTTGTTATAGATTACAGGAAACTTAATGAAAAAACAATTGGTGATAAATATCCCTTGCCAAATATCGATGAACTTCTCGATAAGTTAGGTCGTTGTCAGTACTTCACAACACTAGACTTAGCTTCTGGTTTCCACCAGGTAGAAATTGATGAAAGAGATATTCAAAAAACTGCATTCAACACGGAGAATGGTCATTACGAATTTTTGCGTATGCCTTTCGGTCTCAAAAACGCACCTGCCACATTCCAAAGAGTCATGGACAATATTTTAAGAGGAATCCAAAATGAAAAATGTTTAGTCTATATGGACGATATTGTTATTTTCAGTACAAGTCTACAAGAACATATTTCTAGATTGCGTGAGGTATTTCAACGCCTACGTAAATCAAATTTCAAAATTCAGTTGGATAAATCCGAATTTTTACGTAAGGAAGTCTCTTACTTGGGACACATTGTAACTCCGGATGGTGTTAAACCCAACCCAGATAAGATTAAAGCAATCCAAAATTAACCCATTCCGAAAACCACCAAACAAATTAAAGGATTCTAAAATATCCAGATTTTAACAAACCTTTTATTGTAACTACAGACGCAAGTAACTTTGCAATCGGTGCAGTTTTATCACAAGGTAACATAGGATCAGATTTACCGGTAGCGTACGCTAGCCGTACACTTAATGATTCAGAAGTAAATTATTCGACAATCGAAAAGGAACTCCTCGCTGTCGTTTGGGCAGTTAAATACTTTCGACTTTACTTATTCGGTCGTCAATTTCAAATTGTTTGTGATCATAAGCCCCTACAGTGGCTCATGTCCTTAAAAGAACCCAACTCTAAATTAACCAGGTGGCGCACAGTGGTCCCAAATGCCGAAAAGCTGGCCAAAATACCCAAAAATGCATGTTTTATTTAGGGACTTTTTACACTTTAGTATCGTAGGATGGTACCCGGCCTATTAAAAATAACCAGTTATAATGGTCTAACCCCTCTGGGCCCTCATTGGCACCAGCGAGAAGGGTCGACGCGCGCTGCAAAGCGACCGCGATCCCGAGCCAGTTTATTCGTATGAACATGAGTGAATGCAGTCGACATGGATTCTCCCAATACAAGTAAGTATTTTTAAAGAATATGTCGTATTATAAATTAATTTGGTTACTCTTGGAGTAACGTAACGTGTAAAATATGCTTTTTTTATGAATCCCAGGTTTGAAAGTTAATCTTCAAATGTCCATTAAAAAAAGTCCCACTAGATCCCACTCTCGAATTAGGGTCCCCTTATTACTTAACTGATTCTAAATAATTGCCCCGTAATCAGGAGGTGCTCAAATTTGCTCTTTTTTTGTAATTGTAATTTTTGTAATACTTTTCATAAAGGGGTTAGGCCACTCTAGACTGGGGGAAAAAAGTTCATTTTCTAGATTTTTTTAAACAAAATCTAAAAGTCCTATTAAAAAACTGTTTTTATATATTTATTGTATGTACATTGAACTTTTCTTCCAATTTTTTTTAAAAAAAATTTTCAAAAATGACGTAACAAAATAAAGAAAATGGAGGTCTCTCTCGAAGCGTAGGGCAAAACGGGCGAAAAGATCATGGAAACAGCAATGGACCTGGTAGAAAAAAGTAAATGTTTTCTGAATCTCTGATGGATACTCTAAAAAAATACGGACCGGATTTTGAAAATTTTGATTCTAAACAAAATGGCGCACGTTAGAAAAAAAAAGTTCATTTTTCGGGCTTAAATCCTCATATAAAAACGTTCATAAAAAAGGAATGAAACATTTTAAAACAAAAAGCCCTCATATTTTTGTAGTATTTTTGCATGCCTGGATACGTTTTTTTTAATGCCTTTTGCACATATCGTACAAACTGGAGATTAAGAAAAGGCACAATCGCGGCGAAGACAAATCGAAGGTCGAACTTCGCAAACAATCGATTCAAAAGGGATTCCGCAACAAGTTGAGACTTTTGGTCGATATGCCAAAACAGGGGTACGAAAGTACGAACGACGGAAACACTGCGCCCCGTTTTTTTAAATACCACACTTTCAACCCTAATCACTGGAAGTGACGCAACCTTGATCAAGAAATTTCACGTCATTTTGCAGGCCTTATATTGTGCCTTTCAAATCAATATACGCCAATTTGAAGAGTATTGTATAGACACGGCCCGTTTCTACGTACAACTGTACCCCTGGTATTGCATGCCGACAACAGTGCTAAAAAATTCTGTTGCACAGCAGCAAGATTCTTGAAGCTTCAATTCTACCGATTGAGCAAATGTCTTAGAAAATTAGACGCCGAAGTTCTGCAGCTGTTAGACACGCCGAGGTATGAATGTGGGAGTAGTGACGACGATTCTGTGAATTCGTCGGACGACGAATATTAAACATATACGTTATTATTAAGCTGTTATTACTAAAGATAAAGATGTTACTATTAAGATTTTACGATTTAAGAAAAAACATCCCCTGTATATGACATTTTAGGAAAATATGAGTATTTTTTAATTATTGTCCGCTATATTGGGTCCGCTATTTTGTTTTTTTTTTTTCAATTTTGACTAAACATTCTTAATAAGCACCTAAAAAATCCCCTGTATACGAAGAAAATATGAGTATTTTTTAATTTTTGTCCGCCATATTGGATCCGCCATTTTGTTTTTTTTTCAATTTTGACTAAACATTCTTAATAAGCACCCAAAAAATCCCCTGTATACGAAATATCAAAAAAATATGACTATTTTTAAATTTTTTGTCCGCCATATTGGATCCACCATTCTGTTTTTTTAAATTTTGATTTAGGATTCTTCATCAACGAGCTAAAAAGGCCTTATCTACGAAGTTTTATGCAGTTTGAACAACGTCTTCATATTATGACCACCTTTTCGGCATTTGGGACCACTGTGTGGCGTATTAAATTATCGGAATACGATTATACTATTGTATACAAAAAGGGTGCAATGAATAAAAATGCTGATGCTCTATCAAGAGTTGAACTCAATCACATAACAGACCATAATGACAAATATTATGTAGATCATTTTGACGAATCACTTCTTGATAATAATAATGTAATTGAAGACGATAATCAATCAATAATTGCCGAAGTTGGTGATCAAGATAACATATATGATTTTTTAGATGAATTAATAAATGATAATGATGGTGAAACGGTTCACTCAAATCTTGAAAATCCTATTACCACCATCCCAATTTTAGAAAAGCCTGTAAATATTGGTGATAATCAAATTATAATTAGTGAAGTAAATTATTCACCCGCAAAACCAAAACGTGAGGTCTTATATAATAATAAAAAGTTACGTATTCATGTTCAATTTTCCAAAAATAACTTTGAGAAAGATGTAATAGATTTTATTAAAGAATATATTGCTCCAAAGGTAAAATATCACTTATATTTTGATAGCGATGTATATGAAAAATTTTGTGTAGTAATCCAAACTTATTTCAAAAACTCACAACTAAATTTGGTAAAATGTACAGAAAAATTATTAGATATTGAAAATGAAGATGAGACTATTAACACTGTCAAATTGTACCACGATAGTAAATTAAATCATAGAGGTATTGACGAAACATATGTCAAAATTAAAAGATATTTTTATTGGCCTAATATGAAAAATACAGTCCAAAATTTCATAAATAATAGTGAAATATGCTTGTCAAGTAAATATGATAGAAATCCACTAAAATTAAAATTTAATATTACACCTAAACTGGTGAAACCCTTTGAAATCATTCATATCGACTGTATCGCGATCGAGGGATCCAAATTTTTAACTATTGTAGATGCTTTCTCTAAATACGCGCAGATGTATCAATTAGAATCTTATCAAGCTGTCGAAATTGCAAACAAATTAATTCGTTTCTTTTCACATCATGGTATACCAGCACAAATTGTAGCCGATAACCATCTAGAATTCAAAAATTCATTAATAAAGGAATTATTAGAATTACATAAAATTAAATTACATTTTATAAGTAGCCAACATCCAGAATCAAATGGATTAATTGAAAGAGTTTATTCAACAATAATTGAACACGTTCGAGTCCTAAATGCTCCAAAATCATTAAAATCAGAGTCAGCAGAAACAAAAATATTATACGATGTTTTAGGATATAATAACTCAATTCATTCAGTCACGAGGTTAAAACCCATTGAAATTATTTCAGGTCACTTAGAAAACAATTCCCCATTTGATATTGATATAAAAAACAAAATTTTAAACAACTACGTTACAAATCACAAAGAAAAAGTAAGATTAATGTATACTACAATTAATGAAACGCTTGTTGAAAATAAAGAGAAAACAATAAATAAACAAAATCAAAATAGAGAAGATTTACCAAATATTAATGATAAAGTATTTATAAAAAATCGGCAAAAACAATCGAAAACAAAAATTAAGTATAAACCAGAAATAATTGAATCAAAAAATGAAGAATTAAAAACCGCGAAAATTAAAAGGTCTCATCATAATCAAGTAGAAAAAATACATCTTTCAAACATTAAAAGACCCCGTAAATTAAATGATGATAAGAAAAATAAAATTGAGGACAGTATCGAACTATCCTACATAAATTTTATGAATAGTTATAAAAATGATAATAATATAGCTAATAATATAACTGAGATTCAAGATAATCTATTTACAGCACCAAAAGAATTTTCCCTTGCACATTGTGTTAGTGCTGATTTAAATATGAATTCGGGTATAGCACGGGATTTTAAAATTAGGTTTGGACAAATAGATAAATTAAAGGCACAAAGGCTTAAAGTCCACTCTTTATGTTTCTTAAAAAACGAAAATCGGCATATAATATATTTAATTACTAAAAACAAATATTTTAATAAACCAACCCACAAAGATTTATTTCAAACTTTGGGAACATTAAAAGATTTCTGTAACAAAAGAAATATTAAAAATCTCGCAATTCCAAAATTAGGTTGCGGATTAGATAAACTCAATTACGATAAAGTAAAAGCCATTACATTTTTGGAAATTCCAATATAAAAGTAAATATTTATTTAGGTAAAATTAAAATTGATGATTCCGTTCCAGGTCCATCATGGTCGTAGTAACGCGAGCCATAGAAGTTAGAAATATTACAAGTAATCTAGGCATACTACCAATAAATTTAGGGCCGGCAAAATTAGAAAAAAGTGAGCACACATTTATCCATTATTATAACATCAGTACAATGTACGATGAATTTAAGAAACTAAATGGGCAATATAATCAATTGCAATTAACAATTAGAAACATATCGACATTTCAGAGGGATTTTCAGAATTATGAAAATATATTGAATTATTTAAAAGAGGATTTGAATGATAAATTCCAACAATTTAAAGTAACAAAAAGAAGCCGTAATAAAAGAGGGCTTATCAACGGGTTAGGCACCGTAATAAAAACCATTACCGGAAATTTAGATTCCAATGACGGTACTGTTGCGGCTGGTTGCCGAAACTATTTATATTAATAATGAACTGCGGCTGTTGCCGAAAATATGTGTATATTAATAAATATTAACTTTTACAAACTGAATGGTACAAGTAACGCCGCGTCGCCGATTGTATTAATAATAATGTTTTTCTTGTGTTTTCACTTGTCGCGCGCACACACCCGAACACTAGATTCATTTACCGCGAGCCGTGCACGGCGCATCGAATGACGCCGGACACTAGATTTTAATGCGGCCGGGCACGGCACATTACGCAAAGTCGTAACAGGTACAAAATTTGAAAATATGTTAAACCACCTTAAAAATAATCAAAATAAAATCGAAAATCAGATAAAATTTGGGTATAGTCTTAACAATGAAATTATTAGTAAGTTTAACAAAACATTAAACAGTATTGAACATAATGAAAATTTATTGAAATCAAGAATTATGCAATTGCATGCTATTTTAAAAGGAGAAATCGATCATCAACATGTACTCTTTATAAAAGACATCTTTAATCAATTGATAATATCGTATACGACAATCCAAAATATATTTCAAACATTAGAAAATTCGATTATGTTTTGTAAATTACACGAGATTCACCCTAGTATTATAAAGCCATCCGAATTTCTAAGTATTCTGCAAACTATCTCGGGATTCTACGGAAACCAATTACCTTTTGACGTAAGGTCAGATAACATACTAAATTTTGAATCTATATCCAAAGTAAATTGTTTAATAAAAGAAATGGTAATTCAGTATTTTATATCAATCCCAATTAATTATGAAATAAATTTTGAACTAAATTATCTAAATTCAATTCCTACAAAAATTGAATCGGATTACGAAAATAAGATTATACCTCTGAATAATGGATGTACAAAAACCAAATTATACTACCAATGCCCATCTCACTTGCCGCTGTCAACTTCGATTAAATGCGAAGAAAACATTATTAAATCTGGAAAATTGGACGATTGCCAATTCACAAAACTGGAGATTTTTGGTAATCACCTGGAGCACCTGCCTCACACTCAACAGTTCCTGCTAATGTTTCCACAAAAAGACCAAATAAAAATTAAGTGTCAAAAACAAACTGAAATTAGGGAACTAAGTGGTGTCTATTTAATAAAACCAAACAAGTGCTTAATAATCTATAAAAACAATGAACTGCATATACAAGACTCAAGTTCGGGAGGTCCTGTGTTAATTAATAATGTTAAAATAAAAATTAATAATCAAAATCTAACTGACTTCAGAATAAAGCTTCGCCGATTAACCCTCCAAGATACACCAGCAGTTCAACCCGTACCAACGATCCAAAATAATTGGGATTTCGTCAGGCCCAGTATGTGGACCATAGTAATCTACATCATCATATGTGGAGGAGCGTTGTTCCTGTTCTACAAATGGAAACGAAGACAAAGAACAACTCCCGAAGTAGACCAACCCCAGGCGTACGAACTTCATCTTCCAGGGGGAGCAAAAGTCTAAGGGTGGAGGAGTTACCTGCCGTCCACAATAACGCTCCTTTTGATTAAGAACAATGAGTGTACTGTTATATAAACAATCCTTTGTTTTCATTTAATATGAATATTATTATTTTATTGCGCATTAATTATATTTATGCTTAGTCTATCATATATTTTGCCTAGCTTGTAAGAATTATATTATAAATAGCCCGTATTTCTTTATTAGATTTAATTGTATAGTTAGAGCCCGTACTCTGTACATGTCCGTCGTAATAATAAATTGTTTTTAAAAACTCTGAAGTAAGTCCACGAACGTTAACTTGTATATGTAGGGTGGGTGGGTGTCCACTATCACATCCTCCAATTCCTTAACATTATTAAGATTTGATTATTTTAAATCCACAAAACACGTAAATATCTAGTCCACAAAAATTAAATAAACTTTGTGATTATTTATAAACTGTTCTTAGTTATAGATATTTTCTTCAAGTCATCGATGTCACTCTTTTTAGGGCCTCCATGGCGTTGTTTATTATTCGGACAGAAAGTTATGCTATTTCCAATAAAAAAAATTATACTAATAGTTAGTTATTATTACAGTAAGTAAAATATAAAATTCTTAACGATTTTTGGACTAACCAATTAAAACAAGATAATATATGTATATTACATTTAAAATTCAATTATTTGTATGAAAATTTGGTATACCTTTTTTCAAAAAAGTTTAAATATCTCATCCTGATAATCACAAGGTTATGTAAAGTTTTGCAATGTAAAATAGTATTTGTCGTTAATTTTATATTGTTTCTATTTTAAGGTAATTAACTTATAGAAAATAAATAAAATCTAACGTTTAATATTTGATAATGGTCTGCAAAGATCAAAACACGTATCATGTACCTAAAAATAAAAACATTATGGAACATAGCAAGTGTTACTCTTCACCTAATTTTAATATCTATTAGTTTCCATTAAGAGTATAGCGCAACAAGCATCAAATTTTATAATAAAGAACAGTTAATACAAAGTGAGATATTTTTAGGTTATGAGAAATTGACTTCCTAACATAAAGTGTCCAAACTTATTATTTTAACAAACTTCTTTTTTAAACTACTGAAAATTTATTAAAAAATGATGAAACAATTACGAACAGTTCAAAGACAATTTTCCTGGATGAAAATACGAAAGTATGAATAGGAAAATATTTGCCACGTAATTATTAATTATATTAAAATTAAAAACAAGAAATAATTACAATTCACATAAAAAAGCACAAAAATTTGCAATGTTATGTAAATGTATAACGAGTTTTAAAGTGAAATGAGTGAATGATATTTATAATTATTATT
Organism: Ontholestes murinus; assembly: GCA_963969525.1. Classification (NCBI taxonomy): domain Eukaryota; kingdom Metazoa; phylum Arthropoda; class Insecta; order Coleoptera; family Staphylinidae; genus Ontholestes; species Ontholestes murinus. The sequence goes on from OZ018396.1 coordinate 39,107,862, forward strand.
TACTGGTGAGATAGTTTTGCGTGTCCTACTGAGGAAATGTACTTGGAAATGGCAAAAAAGAGTATGTTTCATTTGTAACTATTTATATATGTCTTGTATTCATTTATTTTTATTATATATTTATTAATATTTATACCATTCATCTATCTCATGTTTGAATGATTTATAAAATTTGCTTATCAGTGCTTATGTTATGTTATTTTGTTTATTTAAATTTGAAGGCTGGGGACATCATAACCAAAACAGGACGACCTGTGAGGTTTGTTGCCCTGCAAAATCCTTAACTTTGTTAACAGAGGAGGGTGGCTTGAGAGCTAGTCCTCTTATCACTCGAGGCCCAATCAGCGGCCTGCATACTGTCACTTCGCCGCCCTTCCTTTTATCCGTATTCGTATACTCATCAGTGCTTTAAAGGTATCATGTTTTAATTACCTGTAATTTATATAACATTTAATAGTATTTTGAACAATTGGTGGATACGCCGGGCTATTTCATTCTTATATAAGAGGGTTTATTGCAAGTACATTCAGAGGCAAATAATAGATACATTTGTAAATATTTGTTTAGTAACTAATATGTGATGTCTTTTTAGATTTGATAACGTCGTGGACAATTCGACATTAAGAAGAGGTGTTGCTGCAACTCATCTAATTTATTATGTTGGGCGTATTTTAACCTCTAGTTGTTATGCTGCGAATATTGGATGGGAGAAGAGCTTTCTATTACATGCAGATGTAAGGGTAATGATCATAAAGATTCGACCTACAACATCATAGCTCAAGTGAGAGCGTGTTGTTGAATACAGAAAATTCTAGTCAATTTGCAACCATCAAGAATTCATTAACGAAATAGAATTTATCACTAAAGATTGCTTAATTCTATTGAATATGTCAATGCAAACTTACATAATTGCCTTCGTGCAGAATGATTACGTGGAGTTGATGATTGATATAATATTCAGTAATGTAAAAAAATCTTGCGTTAATTATAAGAATCCTTTGTACTAATTTTTGGTGTCAATAAAAACCAGGAAACACATTGGTTTAAAGGTATTAACAATTTATTTTATAATAAATTTTGAGCTCAACTAAAGAGATCACTCTTCCAGCCTTCATCTAAATTTATACCAAAGCAAATTCTAATGTTGAAAACTTTAATGTTTAAAATTATATGTTGCTAATCAATTTTTTCAAGAGCAAAATCAATATAATAAAAATGGTGATGTGGCCATCATAGTACTTTCCCAATTTTTTTTAATGAAAACTATCAGGTTTGTGCAAAAAGGCTTAATTTTAAATTCTTTCCAATTACTTGTTATATAGATTTCATTTAGCTCCTATAGTTTATTAGCAGTAACAAACAAAAATGTCAAAATTATTAAATAAAGAACTTTATTATTAAAAATATATTTTAATGTATGGTGGTTGGGTAGCTCTTAACCCACCCTCCAATCAGTAACACGTAAGCGAGGGTGGTAAAACCTAAATAAATATATCATTATTACAAAATTTAATAGATTTATTCAAATAAATTTTGATGATGTTTTACTGATTGAAGAGTAGGATAGAGGCCACCCGCCCACCCTACATATACATACTAACTTTAATGAATGAAAAAGTTTTCAAAAATCTGAAAAATAATCCTTGAAAGTTTTTGAATTTTAAAAAGAAAATTCTGGAACTCAAAAAAATCTAGAGATTCGGATTTTATAATGATAAAAATTATAGTTAAAAAGTTACTGGAAAGTTATAAAAAGTAAAGTTTATAAAGCAAATTCTGAAAGCGTAGAAGTAACAAATTTGGAAATTTCTAGGAATCTGAAGAAAAATTGCTGGACAATCTAAAATACTCGAAGAAAATCTTAGAAAATTAGACGATATATTCCAAGTTTTTTGATATGTAAAAGAAATTGTTAAAATAATTTAAAACTCCAAAATTTGATTATTAGTAAGAAAAGTTCAAAAATGTTCCTAGGAATTTCTGGAAAAATCTGAAAAAAGGAAAATATTAGAAATCTTTATGAAATGATTCTAAAGAGAAATTTCTGGAAAATTTAGGAATGATCGAAGAAATGTTTAAATATACAAGGAAATTCCTGAAGAATGTAGTAAAAGTAGTTGTAAAATCCTGAAATTTTAGAAACCAGAGAAATAAATTGCCGAAACAGTTTACTGAGCTTATTTACAAATAAATATTTACACTCGTCATAACAAGTATAACACACATCCTAGTAAGTGTAACTTCAGAATTTCTATATGAAATGGACATTTGTTTTATAAGCCTGACGTAAATTTGGGAATGATGAAACATATTGAAAGGTTCTAGGAATCTAAAAAGATACTGCTATAAATTTTCTTTAAGAAATTCTGAGACTCTAAGAAATGTTGCTGGAATATTATTAAAATCTGACAAATTTAGAAAGACGGAAATATTTACAAACCTTAGAGTCTATGCATATATAAATCTAAGTCTAAAAATAATATTGTAATTTCGGGAATCTATAAAAAAAAATTATTCGAAAATTTTAGAAATTTGGTGACTAGAAAATTCTTAAAATTTTGAAAATAAATTGCTGGAAAACCTTTGAATACAAATTTGGAATTTTGGTAGAAAAGTTTTTGGTAATTCTAGTAATCTAAATAAAATTATATTAAAATATTTTGGAAGAAAATTCTAGAAATTTGGAAGGGAAATTTCTAGAGGCATAATAAAGAAAATTCTAGAACTCAAAATTTTTTGAAATATAATAATAATAATAAATATTATTATTATATTTATTGATAACTTAAGTTTACAAAAGCAGAATTTACAGATTACAAAAAAGAGAGTTACAAGAGAGGGTCAAAATGAAAATGTTCAGATAAAACTCGAAGATTTCTTTTTTTGTCTACCACAAATTCCTATCAAATTACAAATAAGTTGGATAATTAATTGATGAAAAATTTAAAATTACCTCGAAACAAATTTAAAAAATTTCTGAATTAAAAATTTGGAACTCCTCAAAACAAAACATTCAATTTATAACAGAAATTGGAGATTGTAGGAGAAATTACTGGACAATTTTAGACATCTGAAAAGTTTTCAAGTTTTACCATAAATTCTGGAAATCTGAAAAATGTTAAACAGAAAATTCCGGAATTTTCAAGAAAATTTTACAGATTTGGATTTTATAATGATAAAAAATTAAAGAAGTGGAACATTTAAATTCTGAAAATTTAGAAGAAAAGAAATTGGAAATTTTTAGGAATCTGAAGAAAAATTGCTGGACAATTTGAAAAACTTAAAGAACATTCTAAAAATTTGGAAGAGATATTCCTAGATTTCTAGCAAGTTTTTGGAAGTCCAGAGAAGAAATTGTCAGAAAAGTTGAAAAGCATATTAAAAAAAAAATAATTTTGCAAGGGAATTTGATAAAAATTTGTAAATATTTTTTAGAAACTTTGCAAATAAATTCCTGAAGACTGGAATAAAAGAAGCTGTAAAATTCTATAAATGTTTAATATAAATTACCAAAATAGTTTATAAACCTAAAGCAAAGTTTGTAAATCTGATTGAAACATTCTGCTGGAAATTTTTTTCGAAGAAAGCTTGAGGAGACTGAAAGAAATGTTGCTGGAAAAGTCCACAGACATATTTACATACCTTAGTGAATCTATAAATCTAAATAAAAAAATGGCAATTTTAGAAATTCATAAATAAATAATTTGAAAATTCTAGAAATTTGCTAAATAATTTTTAATATTAGGGAAATAAATTGCTGATAGAAAAATCTGCAAAATTGTTAGAAGAATTCTTGGTAATTCTAGGTATATAAAAACAAATTATTCGAAAATTTTGGAACCCTTGAAGAAATTTGGAAGGACATGAAAAAAATAAAAAAAAAATGTTGTAAATATATTGCTGGAAAAATTTACAACTTAATATAAACAATATCCAAAATTATTATAAAACATTTTTGAAAATTTTTAGGAATTATAAATAATTAATTAGAAAATTCTCAAACCCTTGAGAAAAATTATATATTGTAAATTAATAAAAAATATATACATGATTCGGAAAAGGCATTAAATCAAGCCTAAATGTCATTAACTATAGAAAGTCATTTATATTTAAACTTTAATTTGGATTATGCAGGTTTTATTGTTTTTTTTTTGCAGCAAAATCATCAATATTTAGTATTTAAAGTTATCATGCATATGTAAAGTGGGAGGGTGGCCTCTAACCCACCCTCCAATCAGTAAATCATAAGCGAAATTAGTTTATTATAATAAAAAATCAATGCACAAATTAAGTTTAAAAACAACACAGATTTATTACGTGTGTTTCTTTTTTAATTTACTAAAAAGACATAAATTTTTAAATCAGAATTTTTTATTACATTTCATAAATATTAATTAATCTCTTTATATACGATGATATTTTATATAAAAACGTTTAATATTTATATATCCATATTGATACATCGTTATCATGGTAATTTATAAGAAAATTCTCCGACCCGCATATCGTTCTTCCGCAAGTCTTCCTCGCCAAACCATCAGCTATACTTTTACCTCTGATGTTGTTGTGACCTTATTGTCACGAGCCAGTTCTTCCAAAGCTTCGCAACATTCCAGCGTTAATGCTGAGGTAATTTTACAGATACCAATAATTGGAATTGCTGCTCTGCTGTCTTTTATGATGTGTATGTTTTTTCCTTTGATCTTCTTGTCAGAGTTTACATTTGCTGCATATAGTATACCCACGAATTCCACCTTTGTAGGTGTGCTCATTGTTTTTTTTCAGGGACAGGTTTTTACAATAAATTTTTACAACAGCACCTGTTTTCGTTAACGACTCATCAGTTTATATGTGAATGTCTTTGTGTGTGCTTCCTACTCCTGAGTCTTCAAAGCTCAAGTCTATTTAAAGATTTCAAGTGAATATTAATTTTCGTAGGATGTTGTCCACTCGGGATATTTTTCCTTGAAATCTTCTAAGATTTTGTAGTGTTCATCTCTACCTTTGCTTACAAGCCATCTTTCTGTTGCCGCTGCTGTTGCCTGTTCTCAGACATATATGTCCAAGGGTGGCAGGTGCAGCAGGGCTTCCATAGTCGTTGTTGGTGTTGTTTTCATGGCTCATCCCGTGCCCAGGAGAGCGCTTCGTTGGGCGTGATCTAGTAGCCTTACGACTGTTTTTGTGGTCGTTTTTGACCATTATATAACTGATGCATATATCAACATTAGCCGCACGATGGCCGTGTAGTTCGATAGAGCTACCTTTGGAAATACTCCCTATGTTTTCCCCACAGCTCGTCTAATTTGCTTTCTTGGATCTCTTCGTCAGATGGTCATTTCAGTTCAGTTTGGTATCTAGAAGAATGCCGAAATATATGACTTCTTCTTTCGGGGTAAGTTTCTCACTCGTTTTCATGCAACAATTTCACTTAACGTACTCTTTGGCTAATACACGGCTGTGATCTTTCTAATTATTGACTCAAGCGGATTAAGTGATATTGGTAGCAGTCTGCAGTAACGGTTTTACAGGCTTGCAGCAACACAGAATAAAGCAAACCCTTCATAGCCCACCAAATGCAGAGAAAACCTTCTTTTCGAAGTGATTATGTTTCGCGGCGGATTGTGATGATTCGCTGGGATTTATTATTGCATTTCGGATTGTCATAGGGCATCAATTTTTTTTATCATCAATAATGATTTTCCACAATAAACACTTTCAATACTATTTATTGATCCCTCGTTGATTTTCATTGGCTTCTGTGAGTTTATGCGTAACCCAGTTTCCTTCCTTCTAAGACTTTCCCATCTCATGTAGGTGTTTGGAAATAAATTGCTGGGTTACTTCAAATTGTTTAGCTTTCTGCGTTTGTGACAAATTTTCTATGGCCTCCATGACGTTGTTTGTTGTTCAGACAGAAAGATTACATATCTAAAACAAAAGTTATGTTATTTCCAATAAAACATATATATTAACCCCTTCTAATAATTAATTATTTGACAGTATGTAAGATATAAAATTCTGAATAATAACTTATTAAAATTAAATAGAGACTTTTTTACTTCACATTTATGAATTATCATGTATAACAAAGTAGAAGCCTCCATCATTAATAGTTTAAATAATTTATGTATATTACATTTAAAATTCGATTGTTTGTATAAAAAGTTAAATTTTTCCCCAAAAGCTTGAATATTTCATTCTTATAATCGCAAGGTTATGTAATGTTTTGCAATGTAAAATAGTATTTGTTGTTAATTTTATAAAATAACGTATTTGCAATTTTAAGATAAATAAATTATAGAAAATACAAACGGTTAATACGAAGTGAGATATTTTTAAGTTACGAGAAATTGATTTCATAAAATATAACAATAACAAAGAGTCCTCACTGTCTAATTATTTTAACCAATAAAATAATTTTTATTTAATCTCAAGATCACTTAGTAATATATAATAATAATAGTAAACTATTTACGATTTTCAACTATTTTTTACTCACTAGTGAAAATCTCAAGATGATGAAACAATTACAAACAATTCAAAGGTAATATTCCTGGACGAAAAATGTGGATATTAATAGGAAATAGTTGCCACATATGTAATTATTATATTAAAATTAAAACCAAAACATAATACAATTCACAAGTACATGAGCATGTAATATTATGTAAATGTATAACAAATTTTAAAGTGAAATGAGCAGTATTTATAATTGTTATTTTAAGTAAATTATATTTTTTTTCAATGGCAACAGTGGTGTATAAAACCGACGTTACTTAAATTAACTATTTAAAAACATAATATAACGTAATTGTTAACATTCTTGTGTCGCAGAAATGGATGCAATGAAAGACAACGCGTTTTTTTATAGTTTAAACGGAGATAAGGAAGAGGATAAGGTAAATAGTTATGTGATTAGAGGAAGTGCTTCAATTTTTGAAATAAAAAATTTCTAAGAAATATTTATGCTTCTTCTTATTTCGTATATTATTTACTTTTTTTAAACTCATTTATTAATATTTGTAGTATAGAAGAAATATGTTAAAATATGTTTTTAATAAAAAAATTATGTTATGAATTTACAGTTACTTTTGGCGCCTCATAATTACATTTTGCACAAATTTGACGAGAGTGTCATCAGGAAGTTTACCAGGGCATACAACCATTGGCTTAATATACCCGAAGATAAATTAGTGTCAATCGACGAAATAACGCGAATACTTATGGGTCATTACATTATGTAAGTGTTGTAAAATTTAAATTGATCATATATAAAAAAATACTTATAACAATAAAATTTATTAAAAGTTTCGATGATCTCACGGACAACGCATCGATAAGGATGGGCGAACCAGTGGCCCATTTGATTTATGGTATTGGAAATGCAATTAATGCTGCCAATTATGGCATTTGTATTGGCTGGGAAAGGTGCTTCAAATTACATCCTGATGTAAGTATTTAAGTTTTAAAATATACGTACTTATCATCTATTTAAAAACGTAATAATAATTTAATAAGAATTTTTTATTTACTTACATCAACAAATGATGGATTGTATGGAGAAATTAAATTATGTGGGATGAATGGGTGGCTTCTAGAAAAACAACAATTTCTTCTAAATTCTACATCAACAGTTACATGATGCCGTGTTCAGAAAATTCTAATAAAAATTAATAAATTTTCATTTATAATTGCTGGAGTTTACCAATTATAAATGATAATTAATTAATTTTTATTAGAATTTGATGTAGAAATAATTTAGATCGGAATTTAGCTTGTGCTAATTATTCCACCTTCCAATTATTATAAAAACCACTTAACGATTATAAAAGAAGAAATAGAAATAATTTAGGTAGTTTTCAACCTGAAGATGGTTGATTCCAAACTTCATAAATAAACGGTCCTCATAAAATCATCACATTTATTGTAAAAATTGATTGAATTATTAGTACTGTTTTAAGTTACAGTACTGATTTTATTTATTAAGGCTCCACAAATCCTTTTGGAACTAGCGTTGATGACTCAGAGGGGCCAAGGAATTGAAATTTACTGGCGAGATAGTTTCGCGTGTCCAACTGAGGAAATGTACTTGAAAATGGCAAGAACGAGTATGTATAATTTATAACTATTTACCCAAGTGTTAAATCGTTAATATTATATAACATTTCTTAACCTTTTATTAATATTCATACCATTTATCATTCTCATTGTCTTAATTTTTTTAATTTGTTATTTTGTTTAGAAACTTATTTGTGCGGTTCGATTCTGAAATTGATGCAGTTATTTAGTGACGACAAGAGGGACTATTCTATAGTGGCCCAGAAGGTATCAACATATCTACAAATTTACGATGATTACCTAAATTTATTTTGTAAAGAAGTGAGTATACAATTTAGAAATGTATGTCTATATCATGTATTCATGAAAATAATTTCTTTCATGTTATTCCAATTTAAAAATTAATATGTGTTAGTTTTACCATTAAGGAAAAATAATAAAAAATTTTAAATAATTATAATAAAAGATTGAGAAGCATCTAATAATATAGTAACGATCGTCAACATCATTTGCACTGTGTACCTTATTAAAAATAAATTAATATTTTCAATAAAGCAAACATTTTTTTTGTAAAGTAAATATTCGTAATCATTTTTCATATTTCTAGTACATGGATGAAAAAGGCAATGGTGATGATATAACGGAAGGCAAATTTAGCTTTCCAATCATGCATTTCATCAATACATATCCGGATGATAAAAGAGTATTTGGTATCCTTTTCCTTGTTGTTATTTCAAAAAATATTATTGAGCTTAAAAAAATGTTATAATTAAGTTATGTCTTCACTTTTACAATTGCACCAAATTATTAATTAGTAATAATTCATCTACAACAACTAAATTAATATATATTAATTTTATTAAGTAATTAAGTAACTATTGAACAAGGCTTAACACTGAAATAAATCTGTTTATTCAATTAAAAAAATAAGTAATTAATTTAGAAATCAAGAAATAATAGCATTTCGCCTGTTGAAATATTTCAGAAACTTAATTGCTATTTTGGTTATCACTTTTCAGTACTTAGAACTATAGTTGCAACTAGTTTTGATAACGACAAGTTAATCATAAATGTAAACAAATATATTTTAATTGATATGATAAAAATATTTGAACGCAAGTGCAATATTGTGATTTAGCTATAAATTAATTATAACACTATTATCAACGAACATCCTTAACAGATATTTAGATATTCTTAAGAAGAGAACCACAGATAACAGCATAAAGAAATTCCTTATATCTTTACTGGAAGAAAAGGGCTGTCGTGAGTACACCCTGAAGAAATTGGCTGCCATGCGTGAGGAAATTAAAGACGATCTTAAACGACTTGGTGGGAATCCTTTATTGGAAGAGATAGTCAGTCCAAACAGAAAAAGTATGTAGGAATTTTCTGGTACATGAAGTTTATAAGTGTTTTGTTTTGGTTGCATGTTGAATCATTTAGAATTAAAAAATATCGATTTTAGAATATTATAATACAATAATAATACTATCATTTAATTCTTTCTTTATTTTCCCCACCTTAATTTCATCAGAGTCTTCACCCTGGCATCACCTTCTCTCATCCATTGAGTCACCCTTTTGATACTTCCCACTCATTCCCTTCACACTCCTTCACACTTCTTTGTCAAATGCATCCAAGTATTCTTTCGACTACTACATAATACACATATTTCATAACTTTCTTCCATCCAGCTATTCTTCCCTCTCTCTTCTGACCCACATATAGCTCTTGCTAAACTGATGAAAACATCTAAGGTAAAGTTTTTCTTAACAAAAAAGTTAAATATATTGGAAATAAGAAACATATGTATTAAGAATTGTGTAGTCTCATAATGGTAATTTTGAAATAATTCAATGAGTATTTGAATTTATTATTATTAGTTCTGTATACAGTAATAGACAAAACCAGGTAAGCATTGTTTTACATTCTCGTTTTATTTAATTAGACTATTCGCTGAGAATGAGTTTATTCAAACAATCACATTTTATTTTATAAGTAAATTTTTTTTTTTTTGAAGTTATAACATTTTATTTACACTATCAAATTACATGCATTATACATAATATTATATATATATATATACATATACATAAAAAAAATAGCATTAATTTGTAGTTGGCTTTTTTGATGTTTCTCCCTCGGTCTTCACCTCGAGAATCTGGGCCATCTGATCCATCTCGGGCTATTGGTATTGAGGGATTTATGTGTTGTTCTCTGTTTCTTCAATTTATATTTTGTCATTCAGGAGTAAGTTTTTGATCTTTAATTTATAAGCCGGGTATTTAAGACTCCGGATTTCTACATTTAGGTTGTTAAATTGTTTGGTAGTCTCTGTTGTTAAGAGCTGTGTATATTGTTTTTTTGTGAATTTTTCAGTCCTTATGTCAGATTTTCTTCTTGTCTTATAGTTGTGTACTTCTTTATTTATAGTGAGTGATATATTTGTCTTTATAAGATTATTTTTAATTTTATATATGAAGAGTAGGTTGTTTAATGTTATGAGGTTTTTTATGTTTAATTCCTGGGTCTTTTTATATAGTTCTACGGTAATAGTTCTTTTATCTAATTTGTAAAGGTTTTTTAGCATTTTATTTTGTTGTATCTGTATTTTTGTCTTATTTTTTTTTTGTTGTGTTTCCCCAGATGTTACATAGGTAATTATTTTTTGAAGTAAACAGGGCATGATATATTGATTTTTTTGCGGTTGAAGGTACGTAACTACGTATTTTGTCGATTGCTGTCAAAGTTTTAGTATTTTGTTGGAGTAGTTTGTTGATGTGCGCGTCCCATTTGAGATTCTCTTGGATTTTTAGTCCCAAGTAATCTACTTCTTTGATTTGTTTGATGTCCTTTCCTTTTATTGTTATTTTAAGGTCTGGTAGTAGGAATTTTTCATTAAATACCATGTAAGTTGTTTTATCTTCGTTGATTGTTAGAAGGTTGTTAAAGTACCAAGTTTCTAATAGTGTTAAATCATTATTGATCTTTTCTTGGATTTCGGTATAGTTTTTTCCGTTATCTATAATGCAGGTATCATCTGCATATATATATGGTTTGCCATTTAGATCTAGTTCTAACATATCATTGGTGTACATTATGTATAGTGTTGGTGGTAGTATACCTCCTTGTGGTATTCCATATTCTGAGAACATCGGTATGCTCTCCTCATTTTTAATTTTTGTTATTTGAGGTCTGTTTGTTAGATAAGTCTTTATAAGTTGTATGTCTTTTTGATCCCTGATTCCCATGGCCTTTAGTTTTTCTATTAGTTTGCTTTTTGAAACGGTATCGAAGGCCTTCTTCATATCAATGTAAATCCCCACTACTTATTCTTTTTCTTGTAGATTCGTTTTGATTTGGTTTTATAAGTCAAATGAATAATTAACGCACTCACTGAGTCAAATTTTGAATGTTTCTAGTTTTATCTAGGCAAATTAAATTATGGTGATTTTATTATAATGAAAATGACAAAATTAAACTATGCAAAAATTAAGTTTAAACACAACTTTTTGGATGATTTTGTACACTTAATTTATCTTTATTTTGATAGTTTTTAAAAAGTACTAAAACTAGCTAGCTATCTTACTTTAGAAGTTATCCGACCGTTTCCATAGATATAACAGGTTTTTACAATAAATTTTTACATGAGCCCCTGTTTTCGTTAAGGACCAATCAGTATATATATATATATGAATGTCTTTGTTGTGTTTCCTATTTCTGAGTCTTCAAATCTCAGAAGCTTTCAAGTGAATATATTTTTTCGATAGATTTTTTACCCTGAAATTTTCTAAGATTTTTTTGGTTTCATCTCCATCGTTGCTTTTTTTTTGCTTTTCTCAATGCCCATCCTATGTTTGTGCTCGTTCAGGTCACATTGCCCAGTGACTAGTCCTGTGATTTTTCTTAGTTTCAATCCATACTAGCTGTATTTCTCCTGTTGTCGCCAGTGCATCCAGTCTGTTTATGCAAGTCATTACCAGCCTGGACTGCACTATCGGTGAGGCTAGCGCTTTTATGGCTGCCTGGCTATCTGTCATAATGGTAATTGGTCCCGACTCCATTACGTGATGAGCACACCAGTCAATGGCGGCTACTTCGGCCTGGAAGATAAAGGCATGCTTCCCCAGAGCAATCGCGAATTGTTTGCTCCGTTTGCAGCCTCCATAGGTACCAGCCCCGGTTCCTTTAGTATTTTTGGCCCCGTCTGTGTACCAGATGGTTCCTTTACTCGTTCCCGGGTATGTTTATTTGTCCATTCACTCCACTGAGGTATGATCGTTTTAAATCTGCGGGATGGGTGTACGATTTTGGTGAAATCGGACCTCATTTTTAGTGTCTCTTCTTCTTGTAGTACTTTAAATGTTGCCGGTCTTGATGGCCCCATATTTAATGTGTGTCCATTTATGTGCATCCTATAGGCTGCCTGTCTAGCTCCCATAATTACAAATAGATGTAGTGGTGGTAGCGATAATATGTGTTCCATGGCTGCCGTGGGCGTTGTTCTCATTGCCTCAGTGATTAGCAGACACGCCTGTCTTTGCACTCTTTCGAGTTTTACTGCTGCACTTTTGGTTTAGGTATTTTTTCCCCAAACGAGCGCTGCGTATGTCACTATAGATCTTATGACCACAGTGTATAGCCATTTGGTCATACTGGGTCTTAGTCCCCATGTGCGTCCTACCATTTTACAGGTCGCAAAAAGTCTTCTCATGGCCTTTTTGCTGATGCTCTCTAGGTGGAAGTTGAAGTTCAATCTGGTATCAAGTATGACCCTTAAATATTTTACTTCATTTTTGATTGGAACTTCCATTTCATACATACGTAGTGATTTTATGTCATTGGTTTTTCGTCGTCTAGTAAAAGGAACGATCGCCGTTTTGACCGGGTTTACAGTTAACCCTTCATTCTTGCACCATCTTTCTACGGTATTTAGTGCCTTCTGCATCAAGTTTGATACAGTGGCCCCAAACTTCCCACTTACTAGAATGGTCAGATTATCTGCATACCCTAGTGCATATATGCCCTGGCTTTCGAGTAGCAGCAGAAGGTCGTCCATGACGAGGCACCATAGGAGCGGCGAGAGAACACCTCCTTGCGGGCACCCGCCAGCGACTAACGCTTCTGATGTTTTTCCATATAGGGTAGTTGTCACAGTCCGACTTCTGAATATCTTGTTTACCCATTGTCGGACTTGCGGGTTAATTTCTCTTTTCTCCATTGCTGTTGCTATGGAGTTGATGGTTGTGTTGTCAAACGCCCCTTCAATATCCAGAAAGGCCCCTAACGCAACGTCTTTGGATTGTAGGGTCCTTTCGCATCTGCTCACTAGCTGGTGGATTGCTAGCTCGCATGACTTTCCCGCTTGGTAGGCATATTGTTGACGGTGTAGTGGTGAGTCCTTTAAAACTCCTTCCCGTATATGCCTGTCTACTAGTTTTTCTAGTAGTTTTAAAATAAATGATGACAAGCTGATCGATCTGTAAGATTTAGCCTGGGCATATGAATCACGCCCTGGCTTAGGTATGAATACCACCTTTACAATCCGCCAGCTGCTTGGGATGTATGAAAGGGCGAGGCTTGCTCTGAGGATATCACATAGTGGTTTCCTCAGCGTTGCTATCCCCTTTTGTAGAATGACAGGATATATCCTGTCAGGACCTGGTGATTTGAATGGCATGAACGTGTTAATTCCACACTCAACGACACCTGGTCTGATTATCATTTTCGCTGTTTCCCAGTCCCGTTTTGGAGTCCCTGCGTTGGGCTTGCTTAGGTCCTCGGAAAAAGGATTGTCAAGTATTGCAGAACCCGGGAAGTGCGTCTGCAGTAACACTTGCAGGGTCTCTTCTACCGAGTCTGTGTACTTTCCATTTTTGGTCTGCAGTGAGCCGATGTTCCCAGCATGATCTTTGCTGAGCATATTGAGTAGACGGGAGCTTGTGGGTTCACTTTCTATGTCCCCACAGAATTTTTGCCAAGATCCCCTGGCTTTTTTAATGGCATTGTTATATGCCGTGAGGGCCGTTTTGTACTGCGCCCATTCACCGTTTCTCTTGGCTGTATTAAACAGTCTTCTGGTGCGTGCCTTAGCCCTATCAAGATCCTTGTTCCACCAGGTGACCCTGGTTGAGGTAGGTTTGGTAGTTCTTGGACAGCTTGCTTCAAACGCAGTATTGATAGAGTCTGTGATGCTTTGCACCATGAGCTCTAACTCATGCGTTGTTCTCGCTGCTGTTGGATAGTCCCCGATTCGGCTGGCTAGTACCTCTTTGTATAGGTACCAGTCAGTTCTCCTCGGGTTTCTGTTTTGGATTTTAGATGCTTCTTCTGATTCGATATCGAATCGTATATATCGATGATCTGAGAGTGATGATTCCTCAGATACATGCCAGTGTTTTACCATTTCACTTGCCCTGCGAGAGGCAAGTGTTATGCCAATTACTTCGCTTTGCACCGCGTTTACGAACGTGGGTACATTTCCAATATTTACTATTTCAATGTCATTCTCTAAGATAAAATCTAATAGTTTCTCACCTCTTGGATTGATGTTCTTGCTCCCCCATATAATATGGTGCGCGTTGGCATCGCATCCAAGGATCAGCTGTATTCCCCTGTGGCTCCCGCTGTGTATCAGCCGCTGAACCTCGTCGGGCGACGGTGGTCCTGGTTGGTTGTAGGGAAGGTAACCGGATCCGAGTATAAACTCCCTCCGCGTTCCCTTCCACTACTTCCAGCCGTGCTGCCACTAGGTATCTGCAACATACGTCCCATAATGGTATTAAATTCAGTCCATGTTTTGCTATTATACATGTGCGTGGGTTACACATAGGTTCGGCGACAATCAGTCGCCTGCCCTGTATGTTTAACCCCTTTACTAGTCCCTTGTAAAGCCATGGCTCTTGTACAAGTGCAATGTCAATATTTTCTCTTAGGATATATGCACCGAGGGCAGCAGATGCCGCCTTACAGTGGTGTATATTAATCTGTAGTAATTTGAGCATTACTTACCCTTCGGCGATTCGGACAACTGTCGTCCATTGCTCCCTCTCCGGGCACTGGAATTCCTTCCATTGCTACCTCTTCGGTCTCCTCAGGTCTGCCGACGGTTTTTGCCGCCAGCGCCCTGAGGGTGATGGTTGAAAGTGCAACTTCTTTCCTTCGCTCACCTTCCCTCAAGAGACTTTGTCCATCAGTATGATGTACTGAGTTCCCTTGGGGTCCGGGTTTTGGTTAACTACTCTCCAGGTATCGGTGCTTACGTTGTTCTGCACCGATATTCTTTTGAGGAAGGTGGTTGCCTCTATTGGTGGTCTTGGAGCCCACGTTAGTACTCTCCTGGGTTCCGGTAGGTCTTTCAAATCAATGATCTGAAGTTCCTTTTGTTCCCCAGGAGATTCTTCTCCTTGGCTATGCTCTCGAGTCATGTCCTGGTTGGAAGGTCGGAGCATACTATTCTCAGGAATCCCCCTTTATGGGTGCTTACAAGTCATCTTTCTGTTGCCGCCGCTGTTGCCTGTTCTTAGACATATAACACCAACAGCTTCAATGGCACCCTTGGACATGTGCTATAGAAGCTGTTGGTGTTATTCTCATGGCTCTTAACGTGCCCAGGAAAGCGCTTAGAGATACAAACTGCAATTGAAAATTTTTCATGGGAATTCCCTTTGATGCGTATTCAAACAGGACACACGGTATAATGTTTTGCAACGTAAAATTGTATTTGTTGTTAATTTTATAGAATATTGTATTTGGAATTTTAAGATAAATATTTATAGAAAATACAAATAGTTAATACAAGTAGGATATTTTTAAGTTATGAGAAATTGACTTTATAAAATATGGCAATAACAAAAAGTCCGCACTTTCTAATTATTTTAACCAAAAAGATATTTTTGAATTAATTTCAAGATGATGCAACAGTTACGAACAATTCAAAAATAACATTCCTGGGTAAAAAATGTGGTTATTAATAGGAAAATAGTTGTCATATATTTAATTATTATATTAAAATTAAAACTAAAATATAATGAACATGTAATGTTATGTAAATGTATAAACCAATTAAAAGTAAAATAAGCAGTTTTATAATTGTTATTTCGAGTAAATTAAACTTTTTTTCAATGGCAACGCTGGTGTATAAAACCGACGTTAATTGAATTAACTGTTCAAAAACAGAATATAACGCAATTGTTAACATTCTCGTGTGGCAGATATGGATGGAATGAAAGACAACGTGTTTTTTTATAGTTTAACTGGAGATAAGGAAGAGGATAAGGTAAATATTTATGTGATTAGAGGAAGTGTTTCATTAAAAAAAAATGTTTAACAAATATTTTTGCTTTTTATATTTCGTATGTTATTTACTTTTTACTCATTTATTAATATTTGTAGTCTAGAAGAAATCGTATATATGTTAAAATATGCTTTTAATAAAAACATTATCTTATGAATCTGCAGTTACTTTTGGCACCTCATAATTACTTGTTGCACAAATTTGACGACAGTGTCATCAGGAAGTTTTCCAGGGCGTACAACCACTGGCTTAATATACCCGAGGATAATTTGGTGTTAATCGACGAAATAACGCGAATACTTGTAGGTCATTACATTATGTAAGTGTGGTAACATTTAAAATTTTTCATATTTAAAAAAAAATATAAACATAAAATTTATTAAAAGTTTTGATGATATCACGGACAACGCAGTGATGAGGAAGGGCGACCCAGTGACCCATTTGATTTATGGTATTGGAAATGCAATTAATGCTGCCAATTATGGCGTTTGTATTGGCTGGGAAAGGTGCTTCAAATTACATCCTGATGTAAGTAATTAAGTTTTCAAATATACCTACTTAACATCCATTTAAAAACGCAATAACAATTAAATAAGAATTTTTTTATTTATTTACATCAAAAAATGATGGATTGTATGGAGAAATTAAATTATGTGGGATGAATGGGTGGCAAAACAACAATTTCTTCTAAACTTAGGTAACCTCCATCAATTATAAATGATGATTTATTAATTTTTATTAGAATTTTCTGAACACGACAGCATGACACTGTTGATGTAGAAATAATTTAGATCAGTGTTTTATCTTGTGTACATATAGTGGGTGGCCATTATTCCACCTTCCAGTTATTATAAAAACCACATAACGATTACAAAAGAAGAAATAGAAATAATTTAGCGCAAACTAATTCTCAATCTGAAGATCGTTGTTTCGAAACTTCATAAATAAACGGTCCTCATAAAATCATCACATTTAATCTAAAAATCGATTGAATTATTTGTACAGTTTTAAGCTACAGTACTGATTATATTTATTCAGGCTCCACAAATCCTTTTAGAACAATCTTTGGTGACTCAAAGGGGCCAAGGAATTGAAATTTACTGGCGAGATAGTTTCGCTTGTCCGACTGAGGAAATGTTCTTGGAAATGGCAAGAAAGAGTATGTTTCATTTATAACTATTTGCACAAATGTTAAATCGTTAATATTATGTAACATTTCTTATACTTTTATTAATATCCATACCATTTATCATTCTCATTGCTTAATGGATTTTAACATTTGCTTATAAGTGCATATCATGTTATTTTGTTTAGAAACTTATTTGTGCGTTACGATTCTGAAATTGATGCAGTTATTTGGTGACGACAAAAGGGACTATTCAATAGTGGCGCAGAAAATATCAACATATCTACAAATTTACGATGATTACCTCAATTTATTTTGTAAAGAAGTGAGTATACAATTTAGAAATTTATATCTATATCATATATTCATGAAAATAATTTCTTTCATAGTATTCCCTTTTCTTCAGGAGGGATAATAATATTATAAAAATTAATATGTGTTTATTTTACCATTAGGGAAAAGCAATATTAATTTATAAATAATTATAATAAAACATTGAGAAGCATCTAATTATATAGTATCATCAACATGATTTGCAGTGTGTACCTTATTATAAATAAATTAATATTTTCAATAAAGTATACAATAATTTTTTTGTAAAGTAAACATTCGTAATCATTTTTTATATTTCTAGTTCATGGATGAAAAAGGCTATGGTGATGATATAACGGAAGGAAAATTTAGCTTTCCAATAATGCATTTTATCAATACATATCCGGATGATAGAAGAGTATTTGGTATCCTTTTCTTTATAGTTATTTCAAAAACTATTATTGAGCTTAAAACATGTTATTATTAAATTATGTGTTGGACCAAATTATTAATTAATAATAATTTGTTTAGATCCAGTAACAACATAATACATTCGTGGATGAGTCAAAGTGCAAATTGAAATGAATGAAATATTGATACAAAACTTAAAGCTAGACATATGAAAAATATATTAATTACATGCATTATATAAAATTATAACTACACATATAAATAATTAAAATCAAACATTTCAAAACTTAGTACTAAAACATATTAAAACTTAGGTCTATATATTTAAAAATACACACACAAATAAATAATTTAAAAATTAGATAACGTCCCTAACGAATAATTTTTGACAATTTTTTACTGTCGTGCAGCCCCAAAAAATTATGCCATAGGTTAACCGGGATTGACAGTAAGACATATATACTATTTTTGCAGCTCCTTCATGTTTGTCCTTTCGTGTTGAATATATCAAATACGACTATTTGGCTATTTTTGAACATACATGTTGGATATGGCTGTCCCATCTCATATTATTTTGAATAATAACACCGAGGAATTTCACCTCCTTAGTTTCTTGAATTATGATTGATACTTTCTTTGCTACACTCTTGATGAAACATATAACTCACTGGATAGGAATTAGGAATAATACACTTGTTTTGTTTCATATATTTACTTTCAGTTTCCTGACACGTGTTTCGGCGATTGCTCGCCATTCTCAAAGGAGTATAAAATATTTATACTCCTTTGAGAAACAACATTTATTAAAATGTTTTTTTCCTTGGGTTCACATTGGTAATAAATTGTTTTGTCCCAGTCATACTTGACCAAGCGTTATCGAAATAAAAGGCTGGTATGGGTGGTCTGAGACTTCGTATATAGGGAAAGTAAAAATATTTATTTTAATTGATGTGATAAATATAAAAAAGTGCAATATTGTGATTTAGCTATAATTATAATTAGAATACTATTATCAACGAACATCCTTAACAAATGTTTAGATATTCTTAAGAAGAGAACGACAGACAACGGCCTAAAGAAATACCTAATATCTTTACTGGAGGAAAAGGGCTCTCGGGAGTACACCCTGAAGAAATTGGCAGCCATGCGCGAAGAAATTGAAGACGAACTTAAACGTTTTGGTGGAAATCCTTTATTTGAAAAGATAATCCGTCCAAACAGAAAAAGTATGTAGAAATCTTCTGGTACATGAAATTTATAAATGTTTAGTTTTGGTTGATTGTATTAAATCATTTAGAATTAAAAAATATCGATTTTAGAATATTGTATTAGAATAAAATACTATAATTTAATTCTTTCTTTATTTTCCCCACCTTCATTTCATTAGAATCTTCTCCCTGGCATCATCTTCCCTCATCAATTCAGTCACCCTTTTGTTTCTTCCTACTCATTCCCTGTACACTCCTTCACACTCCTCTGTCAAATGCATCCAAGTATTCTTTCCACTACTACATAATACACATATTTCATAACTTTCTTCTATCCAGCTTTTCTTCTCTCTCTCTTCTGACCCACATATAGCTCTTGCCAAAGCACCACTAATTTCGTTTATCTAAAAAATACCAACCGTTTTATGTTGATATGAACAACAATTAAAATCAGTTTAATAGTTTAAGTTTTAAAGTGTATGTAGGGTGGGTAGGTGTCCACTATTCCACTTACAAATTTCAATAACCTTACCGATAATCTTTAAATGCATAAAACAAAGAAAAGATAATAATAACTATGCAAGATGATTACATGGAGTTAAAGACGAATCAATGAATGATTGACATGATTTGAGCAGAAAATATTGAGTAACGTTAATTATTAAGATTGTTTGTAATAATATTTGATGATCAGTTAATCCGTTTTATTAATTTTTTGTGCTGATAAAAACTGTCCAATTTAAAGTTATTTTCTATCTATTATGTATTAAATTTTGAGCTTAGCTAATGTTCAGGTATGACCTTCATCTATATTTATAATTAAACCACGCACTTCTTAATGTTGAAAACTTTAAAGCTAAACATTATATGTTGATAAATAATTTATTTCACCAATACATGTCAAAATGACATAATAGACTTTGTCTAAAATATCCTACAAAAGGATCAAAAAAGAGCATATTTGCTTAAAAATAATTAAAAACAACTCCGGAAATGGCGAAAGTGTGTCACCTGTCTACGGAAGAACGTGGGTTTGAGTGGAAGAACATTGGTACTCAGTGAACTCCTGTGTCCTAAATTATTTGTGTATTATTTGATTGTATGTATATTATATATTTTTTTTGTATTTTGTAAGCAGGAGAAACAAAGATAATAATAAAGAATAAAAGTTTGTAAGAGCAAAACCAATATCTGTAGTTTTAAGTAATATACAAATAAAAAAAGTTTTTAAATTTGTTTGTATAACACTGACTTTTTTTAGAAGCAACCTGTTATACAAACAAAGTTAAAAAAATATTTGTGAAGAATAATGTATAACAAAGTAGAAGCCTCCACCGTTAACAGTTAAGTTATATATTTCAAATGTATATACAGGGTGTGTAGGTGGCCAGTATTACACCTTTCAATTTATTTATAGCGTAGCAAGAGTTTTACTTTTAATTATTGAAAAATCAACAAAAATTTACTCATCATTTACTTTGTAATAAAATTGAATTAAATTAATGCAATTATTTTTAATAATATTGGAGGATGTAATAGTAGCCATCTACCCATCCTACATATACATTAGAAATGTAACTACAAATAGTATTTATGGTTCATAAAGGTCAAAACTAAGGCTTTAGTTTTTGATTCCAACAACCAAAAACGCTATCTGTGATTTTAAATTAAAAATATATGTAGAGTGGGTGGGTGTCCACTATCACATCCTACAATTACTAAAATACAAGCGGGGGTTCTTCAATAAAAATAATTTGTTAAAAAATAAAAGTTTGCTGGCTGAACAACTGCGGATAGATAGCCGTTGAACAGAAAATGAAACTATTGTCTTACATCAGAATTCATTTTATTCATTCCAAGATGTATCACAAAATACTTGCTTCTACCATTAATCATTTTTTTCTTCATTTTCAGGTGCCAAAATATTATTTGGAACAAATGCTCTTGACACATTGAGGACAATGTCAAAGGAATTGAAGTTGTGGGATCAATTCACCTACCCTACTGAGCATAAATACATGACTATGGTCCAGAAAGTATGCAATTTTTTATTCCTCTGTTTCCATTTCTTTTTATTATCTACAATATTAGAGTTAGATAAAAATATAAATAATACAAGTTAAAGTTCCATTTGTTCACACTATAATGTGAATCTATTTCTTCGCGTAACTCAAGAAATTAACCAACAGAAATAACAATTAAATAGGATAAAATAAGTTTAATTAAAGTACTCTTCTTACAGGAAATTAAGCTAAATTCTGCAAAAACCTTGTTTGTCAATAGTAGATTAGAGTGGGAAATCATTTTATTATAAACTCATTCCATTCCTAATTACGTGATAGTGGATGCTTTGATTTCGTGCTACATTCCAGATAATTCAAATAAATTTATATAAAAAAAAATTTAAAGATACCAGCAAAGTTAATCGTTTTATTTGAAATATTTAAATTCATCTTTTTCATTTACAATTGAAATTTTTAGTAGATTTTATTATGTGTGATTTTTTTATTTAATTTTGAAATATTTTTATTCAAATGTTTTTGTATATTAATAAGTTTGTAGTTAAAAATTTATGTATGCTTAGAAGTCTCTTTTCTGGCGATGGTTTTTAAAATGATGCGGCTTTTCAGTGATAATAAGAAAAATTATACAGATTTTGGCTTGAATTTAGGAGCTTATTTACAGATTTTCGACGACTACCTCAATTTGTTCGGTACAGAAGTAAGTAATTAAACGATTAATTATGATTTATATTACCCTTAAAAATATTTTTTAGTATATGAAGGATAAGGGCATCGGTGACTATATAACAGAGGGAAAATTTAGTTTCCCAATTTTGCATGGTATAAACAAGGATCTGAACGATAATCGATTGATCGGTTCATTATAGGTTATAGGTTATAGGTTTAGTAGGGTCTTAGTGAGGTTAGTTAGCCTCTCGTGAACTGCGACCTAACAGATCTATTGTTCTACTCTTAACCAATCACTTCCCAAGCAATCCCACGTCCACCATGAACCTGGTAACTATCTTGGGGTGATAATGCTCACTTCTTCGGGGGATAATCGGTCCCTGCTGAAGTGTGAAAGACGCTTGTGAGCAAGAGCGACACAAGTGCATAGTATGAGCTCGGTCGTTTCATATGCCGAATCACACAATCTGCAGTTTCCATTTTCCTCTTTTACCATTTTCCACAAATGGTATCGGAGGGCACAATGCCCTGTCATGAGTCCGGTGGCTGTGATCGAGTTTCAGGAGATGTTTTGATTGACGTAGACCCGGTACGTTGATCCAATGCTTACGTCTTCTGTCCTCTTCCCATTTTTGCACCACCTCTCTTCTATGCGCCATGGGAAGTCCACAAAACGGCTCTGGTCCTATAGGAGTGGCATTTGCCCCTCTTTTTGCGAGTTCATCGGCCACTTCGTTGCCTCTAATATCCCCGTGCCCTGGGACCCACATGAGGGTCAACAAGTTGTTCTTCGCCAGTTGCAAAATCGTGGGTATCGTGCCCAGAGCCATGAAGCTCCTGTGGTTTTGGTTAGGGCCATAAATGCCTATTCCAGTACCTCTTGTGTTCTTGTACCAGGCTGATATCCCTCGTCCAAACTCCTTGACTCTCATCAAAGTCGTTTTGGGGTCCTCGATCGACACCTTAAAAGGTAATTCGAATTCGAGCTTCGTGGACATAATGTCCGTCGGTTTGGACAGAAGGGCCGGGTCGGTTTGCTGCAGTATTTCTAAGTGTCCTGCCACAAGTCCCTCTTTTTGTACCACTAGATGGAGCGGTGTGAGACCAATGATGCCTCCATTCTCGAGGTTGGGGCCGTTTGCATGGCCCCTGTGATGCTTAGACATGCTAAACATTGAAGCCTACTCAGCTTCTTTTGCGTGTCTAGTTTTTGGGTCTTCGCCACCACACGACGGCAGCATAAGTGGCAATGGATATCACCGCCGTTCTATACAGCCAATACGTGATCTTGGGCTTTAATCCCAAGGTTTTTCCCATAAGCCAGAATTAGCATTAGCACTGAGTCGGTACTAGCCGCAATTGTGTTTTTAGTCAAAGTGAGTACCTAGGAGTAGCTCTAAACTTTCGTGTTGATTTTTGCTGAGGTCAGATTGCCGATCCCCTCGCAGTAGTCCTTCCATTCCTTTCGTTTAGACTCCCTCAGTTGCTTATTGAATTCAGTCAGAGCCTGTCTGTAGGCTGACCAGTTGCCTGTTTTCTTGGCTCTGTTGAAGGATTTCCGGGCGAAAGTCCTGAATCGATCCAATTCCTTGTTCGACCAAGGAACATATCTCGAGAAGTTTAAATTCTTTACCGGGCAGCTTTTCTCATACGCTGCTACGATATTATCACTTAGGTGTAATGAGGCCTGTTATAACTCCTCTGTGGTAGCGATGTTACATTGGAGGCCTTGAAGTTCAGACAGTAGACACTCGTTATGTCTTCCCTTCGCTCGCTCGTACACCAACATCCTACTCTCGTGCGGAAAAGCGTAACATTTCCACACTTGTTGTACAAATAACTATTTTATAAATTATACGAAAATAATTTGTCATCAAGTTCAAAGTTTCCATCTGCATAACAACGCTGCGTCAATCTGCACGATTTCATTTAAACGTAACATTTTTGCGAGAAAATTATTCAAACTAAATGTACTTTTGTGTGTAATGAGATGGAAATCTCCATAACAACGGTGCGTCTTACCTACTTTTAAAAGGTAACTTAATGCCTAACATTTTTTTTTATATTTTATAATAAAAAGTGATTTTCAAAGTTCGATATCTCTAAAACGGTAAAGTTTAGCTTTATGATATGCTATATGAATTCTGAGTAGAATTTCGAGATGAATTGAAATATGGAATAATATACAGGTTGTTCCATTAAAGTAAAAGCAGGTTTGTTTCGTCCTGACTTTTTAGCTGATCCTGTATACTTAATTCATCTGATCTTGATAGTTTTTAAAAAATAATATCCGACCTTTTCCATACATATCAGCGACCCTGTAGTATACCTCCGAGTTCTCCCTTTGTTAGAGTGCTCATTGCCTTTTTTTGTCAGGAACAGGTTTTTACAATAAATTTTTACATCAGCCCCTGTTTTCGTTAAGGACCAATCAGTGTATATATATATATACAGGGTGTCCCGTTAATGCGGGGAAATGGCTGGACCATAGATTCCTGAGGTCACAATATGGCGATTTAACGCAACTTATCTATATCCAAAAATTTACGGTTAAGCCGGTATTTGGCTTCAAAGTTTAAAAAAAATTAATTTCTTTTGTTTATAACAATTGAACGCTCTATTTGATTTGAATGAAATTTATTTTTAATAACTACCATAATATAATACATCATTTCAGTTATTATGACTATCATTGGTTAACAAGAAGTATAAGAAACAGTAGTACCACCACTTAAAAACTAAAATATTTTTTTATTGGTGGATCTAATAAAAACTAAAAAAATACTACTTGAAGGAACATTTAATTTAAAAACTTTTTCATCACTTAATAATATTTGATATCTTTTACGGTTTTTCCACAAAAAAATAAAATATATATTTTTTATCTAGTAAAAACAAAAGCTAGTTTTTCATCGAATCGAAAATAAATGTTTTTCGTGGCCGTCTTTGTCTAAAAACTGTAAATTATGTATAATAATAATTATTTAGTGTCTTTAAACAATTAATTTTTAACTTTATTATAGTTCATAAATATTCATATTTGGAACAAACAGATATCTTGTTTGTATTAGGATTTTGCAAAGAAAATTGTTTGAAAAGTGTTAGATGTTGTTTTGATTTATTTTATTAATTGATATTATTTAATTTTTATTCAATTGAGTAAGTTTATTTACTTATTAATGAGTGCATAATGAGTATACTATATTCATATTTTATTTTTTTGTGCAAAAACCGTAGAAGATATCAAAAACTAGTAAGAGTCAAAAAAGTTTTTAAATCTAATGCCCTTTCAAGTAGATTTTTTTGAATTTTATTGGATGCACCAATAAAAAATATTTTAGTTGTTAAGTGGTGGTACTACTGTTTTTTATACTTCCTGTCAATCACTAATGGCCACAATAACTAAAATGATGTATGATATTATAGTACTTATTAATAATAAATTTCATTCAAATCAAATAAAGCGTTCAATTGTTATAAACAAAAGAAATAAAAAAATTTAAAACTTTGAAGCCAAATTCCGGCTTAACCGTAAATTTTTGGATATAGGTAAGTTGCATTAAATCGTCATATTTTGACCCCAGGAATCTATGGTCCAGCCATTTCCCTGCATTAACGGGACACCCTGTATATAAAGGGTCCGCCAATAAGGACGCGCGAAGTTTGCCGGAAGGGTGCGGCCATGTTGTTCGAGGTAGAGCTGTCAAAGTTGCTGTCATTTGTTCAGTATATAACCCCAAATCACCATGGCAAGTTTGAGTGTCGAGCAGCACGTGCAAATTATTAAATTGTTTTACGAAAATGGGTCATCAGTTCGAGCAACGTTCCGCGCACTTCGCCCATTTTACGGTCGCGATGATCGGCCTGTAGAGTCAACTATCCGTCGATTGGTGGGAAAATTCGAGTCGACTGGTTCAGTAAACAACCAGTGGCAATGCATCCCCAGAAAGTCACTGTTTGGTGTGGATTTTGGGCCGGCGGCATCATCGGTCCGTACTTTTTCGAGAACGAAGCTGGGGCGGCCATAACCGTCAATGGGGAGCGCTACAGGTCGATGATAACCAACTTCTTTTGGCCTAAACTGGATGATATGGACACGGACGACATGTGGTTCCAGCAGGACGGCGCCACGTGCCACAATGGACATTCTGCACGAGCGATTTCCGGACATGGTCATCTCGCGCGGAGGCGATATCAACTGGCCACCGAGATCGTGCGATTTAACGCCTTTAGACTTTTTTCTCTGGGGCTATCTCAAGTCGCTGGTCTTCGCCAACAAGCCTCTAAACACCGATGACCTCAAAGTCAACATACGCAACGCCATCGCTCAAATAGAGGCCGATATGTGCTCCAGAGTCATCGAAAATTGGACCTCCCGGATCCGGGCTACCAAACGGAGCCACAGTGGTCATTTGAACGATGTTATCTTCCATACTTAATGGGGTCGAATACCCTTTCGAATGAAAAATAAATTTCGTTTCTACCTCACACACAACTTGTTTTATTCAATTTTAAAGTTCACGCGCCCTTATTGACGGACCCTATATATATATATATATATATATATATATATATATATATATATATATATATATATATATATATACAGGGAAATGGTCGAAAAATGTTAAGACACAAAAGTTTTAGGGTTTTGGTTATGTGCAATATCCTTGACTGTATTGTTATAATTTTGCATAATTTTAATATTCGTACTATATCCAAATTTTAATTGATTTTGGAGGTTTTGTTCATTGTAACTAAATGTTTTAAAATTTCATCAATTCTTTTTTCATTGCGCGAATCCATGTTTCCGCTTATTGTCTTAATTATAGTACCTAAACCGTCCATCAAACCTCTCTTTGTAGGTTTTATTTTGGCACCCAATTATATAGTTTTAATTTTGTTTGCTACTGAATTTTGAGAGAAATTTAAAATCTTTTCATAATTTTGGAATTAATTTTTAAATTTGGAAATATTACTTGTAGTATCTCCTAAAAATTCATATTGTCTATTTAATCTGTTGACTTCTTCAAATATAGAACTCGGATCATAGTGATGCACTAATATGTGTTTAGTTTTCTCTAATTTTGCTAATCCTAAATTTTTATATTTTTACATTTCAATCATTATTAATTAATCTCTTTATATACGATGATATTTTATATAAAAACGTTTAATATTTATATATCCATGTTGATACATCTTTATGCTGGTAATTTTATAAGAAAATTCTCCGTTCTTTCGCGGGTCTTCCACGCCAAACCATATGCTATACTTTTACCTCTGCTGTTGTGTCCTTATTGTCACGAGCCACTTCTTTCAAAGCTTCGCAACATTCCAGCGTTAACGTTGAAGTAATTTTATAGCTACCAATGAATGAAATGCTTTGCTGTCCCTTATGATGAGTATGTTTATTTCCATTGATCTCCTTGTCAGAGATTGCATTTGCTGCATATAGTATATCCACGAGATTCACTTTTGTTGTGTGCTCATTGTCTTTTTTTTTTCAGTGAAATGTTTTTGCAATAAATTTTTACACCACCACCTGTTTTCGTTAACTATTCATCACTGTATATATAGTCTGTTCGTTGGATCTTCCGTCCTACGTCACAAAATATCGCTTCGAGAAAGGACACAAAAACATCCAGTCTGATAAAGTAAACCAAATGCGTTAGAAAAAGAACGCACTGTAAAACTTTCGTCGTTTTTTGAAGCGATAGTTTGTGACGTACGACGGAAGATCCAACGAACTGACTATATGAATGTCTTTAAGTGTGCTTCCTACTTATGAGTTTTCGAAGCTCAGGTCTATTTGAAGCTTTAAGTGAATATATATTTTCGAAAAATGTTGACCACTCGGGATATTTTGCCCTAAAATATTCTAAGATTTTATAGTGTCCACCTCCACCAGAGGAACAAACGCTGCCACTCGCTGATTTTCATTTGCTTCTATGAGTTTATGCGAAACCTATTTTCCTTCCTTCTAAATCTTTTTCATCTCATGTAGGCGTTTGGAAATAACTTGCTTGGTTACAGCAAGCTCTTTCTGCGTTTGTGCCAAATTTTCAGCGAAAATCTTTTCAAACTTATCGTTATCGCACTTTCTAGGGCCTCCAGGACGTTGTTTGTTAACGATTTTTAGGTTAACAAATTAAATGAAAAATAAAAAAATACTTTTACTTAGTTAATATCACAATGTTTAATAAATAGTGACTGCAGTTTCGACCAAACAATGATCATTATGAAACTATAAGTAATAAACAAACAAATTAAAGCTAGATAATTTTTAAATGAAGCACTTTCACTTTACATTTATGAATTATGATGTATAACGAAGTAAACAGTTTAGATAATTTATGTATTTGACATTTAAAATTATTTTTATAAAAATGTGATTTTTTTTCTCTAAAAGTTTGAATATTTCATACTAATAACCCTAAGGTTATGTAAAGTTTTGCAAATTATTTGTTGTTAATTTTGTAGAATAAAATGTATTTGCAATTTTAAGATAGATAAATTATATTTCTAAGTTATGAGAAATTGAACACTGAATAAAACACTTACTATGTTTTTAACCACTATAATTTATTATAATATATAAATTATAGTGGTTAAAAAGAAAGTAAGTGTTTTATTAAGTGTTCATTATGAATTACCACGTAGCAATGGTCGCAACCATCATTATGATTATGAGAAATTGAATTACTAAAATATAGCAATGCACACTTTCTAATTATTTTAACCATAAAAATATTAAATTAATCTTACGATGATGAAACAATTACGAATAATTAAAAAAAATGTAGATATTAATAGGAAATAATTGTCACATGATTATTTATTATATTAAAATTAAAATAACACAAACATGTTATTTTATGTAAATGCAAAACAAATTTCAAAGTGAAATGAGCAGTATATATAATTGTTAATTGTAATAAATTATAATTTTTCATGTGCAACATTTGTATATAAAACGGACGTGAATTAAATTTCAAACTATTCAAAAACATATTATAACGTAAGTGTTAACATTCTTGTGTCGCAGATATGGATGTAATGAAAGACAACGCGTTTTTTTGTAGTTTAACGGGAGATAAGGAAGAGGATAAGGTAAATATTTATGTGATTAGAGGAAGTGCTTCATTCTTTCAAAAAAAAAATGCTAAAGAAATATTTAGACTTTTTTGATTTCGTATATTATTTACGAAACTTTGAAAAAATTGTACAGATTTATTAATATTTGTAGTATAGAAAAATCGTATTTATGCTAAACTATGTTTTAAATAAAAAAATTATCTTATGAATTTGCAGTTACTTTTGGCGCCTCATAATTTCTTGTTGCACAAATTTGACGACAGTGTCATCAGAAAGTTTTTGAGGGCATACAACCATTGGCTTAATATACCCGAAGATAATTTTGTGTCAATCGACGAAATCACGCGAATAATTATAGGTTATTACATTATGTAAGTGTGGTAAAATTTACAATTTTCATTTTTGAAAAAAATAATAATAATAAAATTTATTAAAAGTTTCGATGATATCATGGATAATGCAGATATGCGGAAGGGCGATCCAGTGACCCATAAGATTTATGGCATTGGAAATACAATTAATGCTGCTAATTATGGCGTTTGTGTTGGCTGGGAAAGGTGCTTCAAATTACATCCTGATGTAAGTATTTATGTTTTAAAATGTACCTACTTAACATCAATTTAAAAACGTAAATTTTTATTTATTTACACCAAAAAATAATGGATTGTATGGGTGGCCTCTAGAAAAACAACAATTTCTTCTAAACTTAAGTAAACTCCATCAATTATAAATCATAAATTATTAATTTTTATTAGAATTTTCTGAACACGAAAGCATGTAAATGTTGACGTAGAAATAATTTAGATCAGTACATAAACATGTGTACATTTAGTTGGTGGCCATCATTCCGCCGTTCAGTTATTATAAAAACCACTTAATGATTATAAAAGAAGAAATAGAAATAATTTAGCGCAAACTAGTTCTCAACCTGAAGATGGATGATTCCAAACTTCATAAATAAACAGTCCTTATAAAATCATCACATATGTTCTAAAAATCCATTGAGTTATTTGTACAGTTTTAAGTTACAGTACTGAATATATTTATTTAGGCTCCACAAATCCTTTTGGAAGAATCTTTGGTTACCCTAAGAGGCCAAGGAATTGAAATTTACTGGCGAGATAGTTTAGAGTGTCCGACTGAGGAAATGTACTTGGACATGGCAAGAAAGAGTATGTTTCATTTATAGCCTTTTGTACAAGTTTTTAATCGTTAATATTCTGTAAAATTTCTTATACTTTTTTAATATTAATACCATTCATCAGTCTCATTGTCTTAATGATTCTAAAGTTTGCTTATCAAGTTATTTTGTTTAGAATCTCATTTATGCCTTACGATGTTGAAATTAATGCAGTTATTCAGTGACGACAAGAGGGACTATTCAATGGTGGCACAGAAAGTATCAACATATCTACAAATTTTCGATGATTACCTAAATTTATTTTGTAAAGAAGTGAGTATACAATATAGAAATTTGTGTCTATATTATGCATCCACGAAAATAATGACTTTGATGTTATTCTCTTTTCTTCAGAAAGGACAATAACATTGTAAAAATGAATACGTGTTAGTTTTACCATTAATGAAAAAAATTATAAATTTATAAATAATTATAATAAAAGATTGAGAAGCATCCTATTATATAGTAACGGTCGTCAACATTATTTGCATTGTGTACTTTATCATAAATTAATATTTTTAGTAAAGCATTCAACAATTTTTTTTTTGTAAAGTAAACTCATAATTTTTTATTTATATTTCAAGTTCATGGATGAAAAAGGCTATGCCGATGATATAACGGAAGGTAAATTTAGCTTTCCAATAATGCATTTCCTCAATACATATCCGGATGATAGAAGAGTGTTTGGTATCCTTTTACTTATTTATATTTAAAAAATATATTATTGAGCTTAAAGCTCAATTTATGTCTTGGACAAAATTATTAATATTAATAATTTATCTACAACAACTAAGAAAACCTTTATTATTTTTATTAAGTAATTAACCAATTATTAAACTAGGCTTAACGTTGAAATAAATTTGTTTATTCAATTAAAAAAATAACTAAATTGTTAAATTTAACATCATAATATTTACTATTAATTAATTAAGAAATCAAGAAATTATAGCATTTCATCTGTTGAAATTGCTGTTTTTGTTACCATTTTTCTACGCTTATAACTATAGTTGAAACTACAGTTTTGATAATGACAAGTTATAATTACATATGTAAACAATATCTATTTTACTGGATAGGAATTAGGAATAATACACTTGTTTTGTTTCATAAATTTACTTTCAGTTTCCTGACACGTGTTTCGCCGATTGCTCACCATTCTCAATTAATCTTAGATTAATTTTTATACTCCTTTGAGAATGGCGAGCAATCGCCGAAACACGTGTCAGAAAACTGAAAGTAAATATATGAAACAAAACAAGTGTATTATTCCTAATTCTTATCCAGTGAGTTATATGTTTCATCAAGAGTGTAGCAAAGCAAGTATCAATCATATATCTATTTTAATTGATGTGATAAATATAACAAAGTGCAATATTGCGATTTAGCTTTAATAATAATTAGAACATTATTATTAACGAATATCCTTAACAGATATTTAGATATTCTTAAGAAGAGAACCACAGACAACGGCCTAAAGAAATACCTAATATCATTACTGGAAGAAAAGGGCTCGCGGGAGTACACCTTCAATAAATTGGCAGCCATACGTGAGGAAATTAATGAAGAGCTTAAGCGGCTTGGTGGGAATCCTTTATTGGAAGAGATAATCAGTCCAAACATAAAGAGTATATAGGAATATTCTGGTACTTAAAAGTTATAAGTGTTTAGTCTTGGTTGTATGTTAAATCACTTTAAATTAAAAAAATCTTTATTTGCATATAATAATACAATAATAATAATATGATATATTTTTTCTTTGTTTTCCCCATCTCAATTTCATCAGAGTCTTCACCCCGGCACCATCTTCCCTCATCGATTAATTCACCATTTTGTTTCTTCTCACTTATTCCTCGCATAATCCTTTTCACACTCCTCTGTCAAATACCTTTAAGTATTCTTTTCACTAATACATAATACACATATTTTATAACTTTATTTCTCTCTCTCTCTCTTCTGACCCACACCTAGCTCTTGTCAAAGTGGCGAGTTCTCCTTTTTTGTTCTAGTTCTAGAAGCGTTATTCTATTAACCACTTTTTAATTGTTCTAGTCGTTTACGTACTAATTTAAACTTATCTAAAGTAATTTATTATCGTATGATGGCGGCGTTCACTTGGTAGTGCATTTTGATAATAAGTGCAATAAAACACCTTATAACTTTGTTTTACCACTATATTTTGGATAACTGTGACTAGTTAGAATCTAACAATACAATTAATTTTCTTGGCATATCTATTAATAAATCTAACAACACATTAACTTATTATATTTACAGAAAAGCTACCTTCACCGATACTAAAATTCCCAACAATTCCCGACATCATTTTAAACAAAAAATGGCAGCATTCAATTTTTTATTAAACAGAACTGTCAAATTATCTTTAAGCCCAACTTATTTTGAAAATGAAATTGCGACTATAAAACAAATAACCACTCACTCAGTAAAATTAATACAAATTCTAGTTCAAAAACATAAATTAAAACAGTACCAAAAATATATTAAATCTGTAATTACACCCACTAATTTTAATGTTTAACATGTTTTAGCCTGATAAGTGTTAAAATCAAAAAAATCCTTCAGAAATGCAACGTTGATGTAACTTTTAAATGCAGTAATAAGATATCAAATTTAATTTAAAATCCAAAACCCAATTTGACAAATAAACCAATTTATCCAAAACCCAAAATTAACATAATGAAAAGGTCAGGAATATATAGATTAACAAGCGGATCTTGTTAAGGAATTTACATTGGTCAGTCTGGTCGGATATTTGAAACGCGTCTCAAAGAAAATGAACGAGCTTATCGCTTAAAATATAACAATTCGACTTTTGCAAACCATTTATTAGAAAACAATAATAATTACTTTTAGTAATCCACATTACTGATAAAGATCGTAAAATGGATTTACTGGAAGTACTCGAAATTCATAAAGCCAAAATTAATCCGGGTTTTTCCAGACCGAGACCGAGGTAATGTATTTATGTTTGATAATGATCAGCTTATGATCGAAACTAGTCACAAATATCCGAAATATAGTGGTAAAACAAAGTTATACCGTGTTTTATTTAAACTTTTTAAACTAATTTAATTTAATTTAATATGTATTACTTTAAAAAAAATATTTACCTATGTGTGATATTGTTTGTTTTCTTGCCAAAAATATTCAGATAATAGATATCACCTTAATGGTTTTATCATATATTGAAAAAACACAAAATAATTATTTTAAATTAAAATAGTCATTTTTAATGGTAAAATGATAGTAAGTGTTTTAGTATAATACATTTTAATGGGCTTGCATGACTTTAAGCCTCTAAAATAATTACTATTTTGTGATAATATTCAATAGCATTTTCAGTCTGTTGATAAGTAATACAACGCCTTACTAATATGCCGCGCAAAAATGTAAATTCATGGCCTGACAACAACCATTTCCGACTATAAATTTTATTTCGTTCTTTGTTTTTATTAAATACGAAATCTGTAATTTAAATTGTATTAATAACACGTTTTACATCTATAACGAGAAGCACTTTTATTTGTGATAGGCATTTATAAAGGAGACCGCTGAAATCCGTTGTCAAGTCCTAAAAGTCGTCGATGCTGTAGTTTAATTATGAGTACGAATAAAAATGCTTTGCCACAGACAGACACTGACCTGACCTCGAACAATCACGATTATTAATTTTATTGTTTTGTTTGTTTTTATTTAATACGCAATTTGTTATTCAAATTATATTAACAATTTTATATCTTTACTGATAAACACTTTTATTTGTGATAGTGCTTTATAAAGGGGATCGCGAAAATCCGTTGTTATGTTCTACAAGTCGTCGATTAGTCAGCTGTAATTTAATTATGAGTACAAAGAAAAATGATTTGTGTCTGTACAGTCCGAGTGGTGACAGAGAACAGGATGAGGTGAATCAAATTATTTACTATATGCTGTAGTCTTTGTTTCCATATTTTCATTAAAAATTTATTTTAGAGGATATGCTTTTCTTTTCATTTTAAAAGTGGCTCTATTAAAACATTTATTAGATTAAATAGTATTTTAAGGTACCACACAAATTTTATCCTTGTATACAATAACTAACTATAATAATAAATAATATTACTATGTGTAAAATCAGTTAATTAGAAAAAAAAGTGTTCGTCATACTCTTCGCACTGTTCTTATGTTCAGAAGGAAAACGTAAACAAATAGTTTGGAAAATTGACAGTTATTGACAGCTAGATTTTATTCAAACTTTAATTATGTCTTTGTTTCATAAAAATAGGCGTTTTTTGAAAATTTCAATAATATTGTTCAACATATTCTTATAATTTTTTTAAAAGTCAGTATAGTTTTTATTTTCTTCTAATTCCTCAGGTACTTATTTATTTAATTATTTTTGAATTTTTCAATTGAATTTTATTATTTTATCCCATTTTTAGGAGAAAGTTTTGGCTGTTTAAAAAAAACATGACATATTTTCATTAATACTATTTCATATGTCTTCAAAACTAGGTTTTATCTATTGTTAGTATTAATTATGCACTTAAGCACCGAGAAGAACTGCAGAGATGATGAAGAAATTAGTGATAAATAAAATTATTTTACAGGTACTCTTAGAACCCTACAACTATATGGGGCCGTTACTTAAAGATTCGGTTGCACTAGAATTTGCAGACCTTTTCAATCACTGGTTAAACATACCCAAGGATAAGTTGATTCATATTAACAACATAACGAAAATTTTATGGAATTATTATTTAATGTAAGTGTATTTTATTCTATTCTCATAATTATAATTACTTTTTAATAATGATAAAAGTAAAAATTAACGTTTTTATTGTAGTCTTGATATTTAATTTTTAAAATTCAACAGTAATATTAAAGTTGATGTTAAAAAATTGATTCGATCTAGTAATTATCAGCAGAATTTTAGAATGTTAATGATAACTTTTAATAAAATAAGAATAGATATAATTTTATAATTAGAGAATCAAATTTTATAACTACTAACCTACCATCTAATTCCGATAATATCAGCGTTGATTTTTAAATGAAACAAAGGATATGAAAAACAAATATTTGTGTTCTAATTAAGTGCAAACTTTCTTATAATTCAATTTGTTTCTAAATAAATTCTTGTTTATTTAGTAAACACCAGATATATTAAAAGATAAGCTATAATACTGATTTAAAGTGATTAAATATTAATAAAATGACAGTTTTCGTTTGACTCAAAAAATACTAAATACTAGAAATTTTACTTTATAAGTAAGGAAAAATTGCACGATTATAGCTTACATCTCAATACATCTATTGGGTGGGTGTGGGTACAATACATTAGTGCTATGAATTTATTCCTTTAATTGACTGTAATTATTGTTTGAACAATTGGTGAATGCGCCGGGATAAAATTATTTAATTCCAATGGAAGAGAGTTTATTGCATGTACATTTAGAAGCAAATTTCTTCAAAAAATAATAAATAAATTTGTAAAACATTAATTTAAACAACTGTATGTTTAGTAATTAATATGTAATTTCTTTTTAGATTTGACGACGTCGTGGACAATTCGACATTAAGAAGAGGTGTTCCTACAACTCATGTAATTTATGGTGTTGGACATACTTTAAACTCTAGTTGTTATGCTGCTAATATTGGATGGGAGGAGAGTTTTTTATTACATCCAGACGTAAGGGTTTTAGTTGATAAAAGTTTCTGAAAAATTAACCTATAACATCACAGCTTAATGTAAGAGCAATGCCTATAAAGTATAATTACAAAAATTTTTAATCACTTTGCGACCATCAATAGTTTATGAAGGAAATAAAATTGATCGCTTGAGATGAATTAATTCTATTGCATATTTCAATACAAACTCACTTTACATTATTGCCTTTATGTAGAATTATTATGTGAAATTGAATGTGAATAAATTAATTATCGGAATGATTTGAGCAAAAATTAATTAGTTCTTTTTTACTATAATTATAAGGAAGTTTGGTGATCGTTAGTAAAGAGATTTAGTAATCCACTTTACCAATTTCTTATGTTAATAAAAAATTATCATTTCGTCTTAATAACTTTAAACGACCACGATATCGTAAATTTCTGTTTCTTTTATAGTTTTTAATACTAAGATGTGGATGGTGGATCTGCCATCAATCTCTTTTCTCTTTAATTTTTAGGCGCCAAAATATTATCTAGATAATATCTAAATGCTCTTGACACATCGAGGCCAAGGACTTGAAATTGTCTGGAGGGATCAATTCACTTGCCCCACTGAGCAAGATTACATGATTATGGCCAAACAAAGTAAGAATTTTTTTATTTTTTTTTATATCCATCCACAATTTTAAGATATTATTTGGAGTTCATTTTTCTAACGGCTATATATTCATGTTGTAAATTATCCTTTAAATTAATGTATTTGATAAGAAAATTTGTAATTGTTTGCTATACTCGGATATACAAGCACTCTTTATTATAAACAATAATAATAATAATAATAATAATAATAATAATCAACTAACACAAGTTTAATTGATATCCTCTGCTTATAGGAAACGTCTGACAAATTCTGCAAACTAACGATGAAATCTCCATAAAATAGATCTTTTGTGTCAACAGTAGTTAAAAGTGGATGATCATTTTATTATAAACACATATCATTCTATTTCCAATCAAAACTTCTGTAAAAAAATATTTTATGTTCGTTTAATTTTAATTTAAACACTTGTTTATGCTAATAAGTTTGTGAATGTTTAGAAATCTCTTTCCTGGCGATGATTTTCAAAATGATGCAGCTGTTCAGTGATAATAAGGAAAATTATACAGATTTCGCCTTGAATTTGGGAGCATATTTACAGATTTTTGACGATTATCTTAGTTTATTCGGGAAAGAAGTAAGTAATTAAATCACTTAATATTTCATGAATGATTTTCTCATTTACCTCGTGTTGAAACATTGTGGAATAATGGGTAATTTATTAAAAACACTTGGTTTTTTTCACTAAATTTAGTGAAACATACCAAGTGTTTTTAATCAATTACCTATTAATTAAATAACATTTACAGAGTTTTATTACATTTAATTATATTTTGGGGTGGGAAAGGAAGATGCAAAGAGAGGAAGTATGAAAAAAAAAACAAGATGAGGGTGGAAGAAAAATTATTATGGTTATAGTTTTATGCCAATAAAGGTTTTTTTTTATATATTTTTAGTATATGGAGCAGAAAGGCATTGGTGATGATATAACAGAAGGAAAGTTTAGTTTTCCAATTTTGCATGCTATAAACCAAGATCCGGACGATAAGAGACTGATTGGTAATTATTAGAATTTATTTTAAATTAATACATTAAACATCTAATATTTTCATTGTTACATTAATATATTTTTTTTAATTAATAAAATTAAATTGTTGCTTATAGAAATTCTAAAAAAGAGGACGACCGACACGGATTTGAAAAAATATTTCATTTCACTGTTGGTGGAGAAGGGCAGCCGAGACTATACCTTAAAGAAGTTGGCAACATTGCGTGGTGAATTAAGGGAGCAAATAAAATTATTTGGTGGTAATCCCTACGCTGAGAAAATATTGGATCCTGATCGTAAACTAATGGTATAGTTGATTTTTGTAATAATTTACTTTAAACCGATGAAAACATCTAGGGTTTTATTAACAAAAAGTTAAATTTATTGGGGATTATTAAAGATGGTATTAAGAGTTGTGTAGATTTAGTAATTTCAAATAATTCTATTAATATTTGTATCTCTATACATTAATAAATAAAATTGGGTAAAAATCTTCTACACTCTTGTTTTATTTAATTAGGCTATTCGTTAAGAAATTAGTTTTTTCAAATTATCACATTTTTTTTTACACCAACTATAACTAACGCAGTCATTAATCAAATTTCGCATGTTTCTATTTTTATCTAGGCAAATGAATTTATGGTGATTTTACTGCAAGAAAAATGACAAAATTAAACAATGTAAAAATTAAGTTTACGTATGTTTTCTGTTCAATTTACTAAAATGACCTGAATTTTTATATCAGACAATATTTAATACATTTCATACATTATTAATTAACCTCTTTGCATATGATGATATTATATATAAAAACGTTTAATATTCATATATTTCAGTTGATTATCCTTATCCTGGTAATTTATAAGAGAATTCGCGACCTCATTCGAATTAATTTTTACACGTCCCTTAATATGAACAAAGAAACAATTCCCTTATTGTGTAGCCCAAGTGGCGATAAAGAGAAGGATAAGGTAAGTACTTAGTTTATAAATTTTGCTATCAAATGTTTTTTTCTTGTTTTGGATGTAATACACAGTATTTACCTTGTGGGGTTTGTAGGTCTGAAATGGACTAACATATAAAATTATAAGAAAAATCTGTATGTGCTCAATATAAATATGCGCCGATCTGAATTTGTAGAAAAATTATGTTAATTATTTTAGTGACTCTACGTTTGAGGATATTCACAACCTCATTAACTTAGTTAGTGTGTAAGCAAAAAGCTCGTAGACAGCAAAGTCAAAACTTGACTACCAGAAAGCGTCGAAAATAATTCTTGAAAAACATCCAATGCCACCGAAATTTGGAGCATAAGGTCCATTCAATATTTCGTGAAGCGAGATAATTAATTATTTCTTCATTAGAATCGTTCAACATCTGTGAAATCTACGTAATTTCTCAAGCTACTCCTATGAAGTTTCGTTCCTTGTCCGAGTAGATATAATTAGGTAAACCACGTCGAGCTATAAAGCGATTCATAGTTGCAAGACATTTTTTTAGTAGATAAGGTCCCTTAAAATGAACACCTGTATGGCTGAAAGTTCTCTGAGTGAAACGAATAGTATACGCCAAGACGCGTTGCAATCTTTTCAGAGAAGAAATTGATCAAGAAGGGCGTGAATTTTCTTCATTTCTGGGAGATTTAATAAATAGCCAACTTCCGTCGTTGGCGTATAAAAAAATCTGGACCGTTCCATCATAATCTGGAATCAATTAATTCTGACGACAACAAACCTCGACTCGCGGATTCGGTAAGTTTTTCTGTACTTGGTCTCCATTGAGCCTTGGGGGAATGTTTATGAATTTGAGCCATTTTGTTTGCGACGAAAGTTTTTAACAGATAAGGTTGTGTATTAATTCATGCGAGCGTTGTCGTAGAATCTGTAAAACTAATTGGTGTGTCCATTCGAAGAGCATCAAAGGAAGGCTTGATTTGACGAAGAAGTTTTGACAGTTACCATGCTGCACCTAGTTCCAGCCGTGGAATTGTCAGTATTAAGTTTTGGCAACCAACAAATTAAAAGTTCAACACGAAGATAGACTGCAACGAATGTTTAGGGCTGAGGTAACCATTTACATCATAAGTTCGAACGATAGGAATTAAAATGCCTCTTTTCTTTTTAACGGTTGAGGGAAGATTTGATTTTTCATCCTTAACTAATTGTATAATAGTATATTGAGTCAAATATGGTCTGCTTGTGGATTCAAAAATGACTCGCGTGTGTTCCCATTAGCACACAGGTTTTTCTGGTGAAAATCTCCAAAAAAATGTGTTGACATCTTACGAATGTCGCAAGTAAGAGCAATTTGCGAGATTCGAAATCGAGTGATGACTTGTCCAATATCAGTTTCTGTCCACTTAAAATGGTGTCTTTGAGGCCAATCCCAAAAGGATCCCTTTCGACTGTGTTAAAAGCTAGTCCAACTGAAGTACTTGAAGAAGTTTCTTTGTTGACACCGTGATGTGTCATATACGAAGAAGGGCAAGCAGCAAGTACTAGTTGACCTTGATTGATGTAATCGCAAAGATGATCAGCATACATTTTTTTTAAATTCCGGATACATTTTAAATCTATTCTCCAATTTGAGAAATCTATTGAGTGCTTGTTCTCTATTTGAACCAAAAACATATCGAATTCCCTCCTTGAAAGGAAGACGAGTTTCATAACGACCACACTCAATCCTTGTTTTACGGAAATAGTTTTCACACATTTCATCTCCCGGAGAAATATGAGCAAGCGAAGGGATTTCTTCAAATTCCCAAAAGGAGCGTAAATTATCCAGAGAATTATGATAGTCGATTTGAGCGTGTATTGATGTGGAAGAAAACGAATGATTACTCAGTAAATCTACAGAGCTAATGATGATCCATACAAGAGTAGTGAGAATTGCGTAAGGCGTGCCCTTGATATGTGCATGGTTCGAAGGTATGATATCAACAATAGCTTAACGCCTAACAAAATGTCGATGGGTGCGGTTTCATCTAAGTGAGGATCAGCTAACCTTAAAGTTGAAAAACGAGTTGTAAGATCCGAATGGAGAGGTACTAGGGATATATCGTTGATAAAACAACGGCATTGAACTGTAGAATTTCTTCAGTCGAAAGGACAAGTCTATAAGTTACAAGGTTCTTGAAGAGTAGATAATGAGGATTGTTCAATGCCTTTCAGAAAATATCACTTGGACAGAGACAAATGTAAACAATTTGCTAAGCAAGTAATAATAAAGTTAACTTGGCTACCGAAATCTATAACC
Organism: Ontholestes murinus; assembly: GCA_963969525.1. Classification (NCBI taxonomy): domain Eukaryota; kingdom Metazoa; phylum Arthropoda; class Insecta; order Coleoptera; family Staphylinidae; genus Ontholestes; species Ontholestes murinus. The sequence goes on from OZ018396.1 coordinate 39,148,812, forward strand.
AATCGACACCGAATCTATTCTTCTGAGGAACTTTGAATTTGAGCTTGAGCTGTACCTAAAACAACAGAAGAAATTCGACAAAGTGATGATGAATTTAAAAAAGAAACGAAAGCAGTAGTGATGCCATTCAATGTACTGGGTTCCACTGCAACTGAAGTATCTACTTCATTCTGCTGAGAAGAAGTACTAAAATGCAGGAGAGTATTATGATGTTTATTTCCACACGTCTAACAACTACGATTCGATTTACACTGTAAAAGGTAATGTGTTCCTAGGCAGGCAAAACATCGTCTGTGTTTCTTTCATGATGCGAGCAGGGTTCGTGATCACCTTTACAAAGTAGACACACACTAGCGAATTGTGTATTTTGAGTTTCTTGTACAGCCATGTACACTCGTCAACGTTCAGAAGTTTCAGCAGAAATGTCAGATTTATACCTATTTGTGACAGGAGGATTGTTTACAACAAGATGCGAAACCTTATATTGTTCACGAAGAAAATCAATCATCGAGTTTCAAGTTTCAAAAATCTTGCGAGTACGATTATCTAAGAAACGAAGCAAAATTTCTAATAAAATATATTTTGTCAGATCGTCAATCTTCAAAGCTTTGAGGGAAGTTACATTGGGCTGAAAGATATCAACTAATCCTCTAACCTCTTGAGATGTATTTGATTTTAATGGATTTAGTTTTAGTGGTTAGCTATGTGTTGGGGATTTTTATAACGTTTAGTTAAAAGATGTTAGGCGGTTTCATATTTTTTTGGTGAAAAAGCGACCATTTGAATTAGACGTAATGCACTACCTTCCACATAACTTAACAAATAAGAGAACTTTTCAATATAATATTGAAATCGGTGTTGTGGATTAAATTATCATATAATGCAATCAAGGCCGAGAACGTTTCATTAGTTCCGTTAAACTTCGGAATTGCAATGATCAGGGGTACTCCAGTGTCAACAACAAAATCATCGTGGAGAGTTGACAAGACATCAAATTCTTCTAGAAGGCCTCTAAATTCTTGCTAGCCATCTGACTGGCACGAATTTTAAATACATTATTTTTTAGAGGCATATTTGCAGTTCGTCCGAGTACCGAACGTTAGTTATCTTTCATGTGGTTATTTTTAGATTGCTGTGAAGATTGTCTCAATACAAATTCTTGATTATACATATTACAGTTACTCTTGGAAGCCTGCAACTACATGGTGCCGAAACTTGAAAGGTCGATCGTGATGAAGTTTTCCAAGGCTTACAACTACTAGCTTAATATACCTGAGGATAAATTATTTCTTATTGATGAAATAACACGTATATTACTCAATTATTATCTGATGTAAGTGAATTTTGTTGTTTTTTTATATTTGAAAATACACTTCGTTGATATCACACACAGGAATTATTACGTAATAAATCCTGTGTGTGATATCAACGAAGTGTATTTTCATTTAAAGTTCCTTTACACGCGTTACGTTGATGAGACCTGAATATGTCTAAACCGGTTTATCACTGTTGTTAAGAAGACATAATTTGATTTATTATTGAGGCACTTAGGCGTTCAAAATTCATTTTCAATATTAAGATAACGACAATGTCTGATTTACAAATTTGTTTTATTTTAAACACTAAATTTTGCCAAACTGTATACTTTCTTCCCCTGAAGAAAAACAATCAATCAAATTGTTTCTTGTTAACAACAGCAACAAACCGGTTTAGACATGTTCAAGTCTTATATCTCTACTAGAGTTTAAACGTAGATAATTCAACCGCCAATTTAATAATAACATTTACAAAAAAATTGTCTCTGCCTATCTATATTACACAAGTTTATGATGAGTAATTTATATTCAGTTTTGATGATATTGTTGATAATTCCACAATAAGAAGTGGCGTTTCTGCATCACACATAATTTACGGTGTTGCGAATGCGTTGAACTCGTGTTGCTATGCAGCAAATATTGCCTGGGAAAAGAGCTTTCAACTACATCCAGATGTAAGTATTCTTGTTGTATGGAGTAAATTATTAAATTATTAAAATACTACTTATTAATATGTAATTTGGTTGTTGTTTTTTATGTGTATTAGGCACCAAAATTAATATTAGAACAGATGCTGTTGACGCATAGAGGTCAAGGTATAGAAATATGCTGGAGGGAAAATTTCACTCCACCCACCGAGGAAGAGTACATGGTGATGGCACAACAAAGTACGTATCCAATCCATTTTTAATTTTTGTTTCATGCTTGAAAGCGTAATAAATTATTAATACTTATTTTTAAAGGTCGCCATTTACTCTCATATTCAAAATTTAAAAAAAAAATTAAAAACAAAAGTACCAACATGCATTACACTAAATATCACTCTTTTTTGAGAGGAGCATTGCTTTAATCATGTCTCTTCGAGCAGAGGCGTGTGGGATTCCTTTTATTCCTTCTGAATAGAACCAACCCACCTCATTACCAATGTTCTCCAGGTACTATAGCCGATTTCTGTCACTGCTGCGACCTTTCATTTGGTTGTCTTGTCTTTCCTTTGGAGGACCTTTCTTGTAAAGAAGATTACCGATATCAACATGGTGCTGTCTAACTCACGCCGCTCATGCCATGCATCACACTATGCCCCCAAAACTACTGTAATCGTCCTCCTTTCGATCCTATTCAGGTATTTTTTTCCTTCAAGAAAATATATTTGATAACAAGAATAATTGGAGTATTCCAAATCTGATCAACCATTCAAAAGTTATCGCCGAAATAAGAAAAACAATTGAAAATAGCATTTAATTTTTTTACTTGCCGCAAAGAAATCCGACTGCAGAAACTCATTGGTGTAAATAATTTTCATGTCCGATCAATCGTTTAAGAGTTATCACCTAAATAAAAAAAAAACAATTGAAAATCGAATTTTATTTTTTTGGTTTACACAAATATTTTCGACTGTAAGAACTCATTGGTGTAAAATTTTTCAAAATCAGATAAACTTCCAGAGTTATCGCCGAAATAAGAAAAACAATTGAAACTAGAATTTAAATATTTACTCAACGAAAAGAAATCCGACTGTAGGAACTCAGTGGTGTAAAAATTTTTAAAATCCGATCAATCCTTCAAGAGTTATCACCGAAATAAGAAAAAAAAAACAATTGAAAACTGATTTTTTTGCGCTTGACAACAATAATTTCGACTACATGAACTCATTGATGTAAAAAAATTCAAATACAATCGACAGTTCAAGAGTTATCGCCAAAATAAGAAAAACAATTGAAAATAGAATTTTAGTTTTTTGCTTTGCATCAATCATTTCGACTATAGGAACTCATTGATTTAACAAAAATCAAATACGATAGACAGTTAAAGAGTTATTGCCTAAATAAGAGAAACAATTGAAAATCGAACTTTAATTGTTTGCTTAATATCGATAATTTTGACTACAGGAACTCATTGGTATAAAATTTTTCCAAATCCGATCAACTATACAGGACTTATTACAGATATAAGAAAAACGATTGAAAATCGAATTTTTTTTTTGCTTCACGTATATACAGGGTGTTAATACTAATTTTTATTGTTAGCGACCGATCAAATATTTAAAAACCAAATATTTTGATAACCACCCCATCGATTTTTGAAAATAAAACATTAAGGATTTTATAAGTGTTTTACTTTCAAAAATCGATCGAGGGGTTATAAAAATATTTTGTTTTTAAATTTTTGATCAGTAAAAAATAATTGTAAATACAAAGGTACTTTTGAAACTTTTTGGTTTTTTAAAATAGTGTTTCAAATAAGGGAGTTATTGCGATTTTTAGAAAAACAAAAGAACTCCAATAACTCCGAACCAAATCACAAATTGGAACTGAGAAAAGTTGTTTGTTTTAACGAGTTCTAACTGTCATTCTCGGGTGTAACGACTTACTATTAACACCCTGTATATCCGATTGTAGAAACACATTGTCGTGAAAAAAAATCAAATCCGATGGACCGTTTAAGTTTAAGAATTATCGCCTAAATAAGAAAAATAATTGAAAATTGAATTTTATTTTTTGCTTTATATCGATAATTTCGACTACAGAAACTCATTGGTGTAAAATTTTTCCAAATCTAATGAATCGTTCAAGAGTTATCATCGAATTAAGAAAAACAATTGAAAATCGAATTTTATTTTTTTGCTTTACGAAAAGAAATCTGACTCTAGAAACTTACTGGTGTAAAAATTAAATCCGATCAACCGTTCAAAAGCTATTGCCGAATTGAAAAAAACAATTGAAAATTAAATTTTCTTTATTTCATTATATAAATAATTTCGACTAGAGGAACTCATTGGTGTAATTTTTTTTCAAATCCGATTAACCATATAAGAGTTATTACCGATACAAGAAAAACAATTGAAAATCGAATTTTAGTTTTTTATTTCACGTATACAGGGTGGGCCACGAATAACGACCATTAAAAGTTTACGGGGTTCCTGCAAGAGGAAAAATCTGAAAAAATTCAACATTGTACGGTTGATTGCGAGATTCTGAGAGGAAACAAATTTTGAAATAACTCAGAAACTACTGGCTCTAGATATAGGAATGTATAATACTTTTTTGTAGCAAATTGTCTTGCGAATCACACTATGAGATAAAATATTGGTCATTCCATTTGAAAAAATTGAAATGATATTTTAAAGTGGGCGCTGAAATATTGCTGTTTTTGAAATACCAACTGTCAAAATTGACACATGCCAATTTTTTTCCGTTATAGAGGAATCGATTAGGTACAATACAAGTTGCAGCTCGTGTGTTTATCTTGTACCTACTAGAAGTTATAGCCATTTTTCTAAATGCCTATTTGAGGTCAATATTTGACAAATCAATTTTTAAATCAAAAACTGTAAAAGTTAAGTGGACATAAACCCATATGGAGAGGTAGGCAGTCGAATAAGGAATTAAAAAATAAAATAATATACAGTATGTTCCATTTAAAATAACAAAGTTGGTATCCGTTTTCGGTATAACCGGAAGTGATAGAAAGTCAAAAATATTTTCCATGAGGAGATCGCAATCAACCGTACAATGTTGAATTTTTTCAGATTTTTCCTCTTGCAGGAACCCCGTAAACTTTTAATGGTCGTTATTCGTGGCCCACCCTGTATATATACATATATATATATATATATATATATATATATATATATATCCGATTGTAGGATAACATTTTCGTGAAAAAAATCAAATCCGATGGACCGTTTAAGAATTATCGCCTAAATTAAAAAAGCAATTCAAAATAGAATTTTATTTTCTGCGCAACATGGAAGCCAAGACTTCAGCTGCTTCATTGGACACCGTATGTTATTCATACTTTGAGCACACCAGGCCTCAAAGGCTCTACGTAGTATTTCTATATTTCTTCTGGTCCTAAAGCATTTGAAACATCTTAGTTTAGAGCCTTGAAACTGCTCTGCGTGAACCCGCTTCAGCTTTTCGAGGCTACTGTTGCGTACAATGATTATAATGACGTCGGCACCTTTTTAGATTTGCTTGAATGTACCTGAGAACAGTGCCATTATCCTCTTCAACTCTGAGCAAAGAGATTCAATGTTTTATTTAAAAATTCAATGATTTTTCTTCTTTTTTTAGAAACATCATTACTCGCGATGATCTTAAAGATGATGCAGTTATTTAGTGATGACAAGCGAGACTACACTTATTTATTAACTAACTTACCGGCGTATCTGCAGATCTTTGATGATTACTTAAATATATTTGGCAAAGACGTAAGTAATTCTTTTTAATTAAGTAAAATTCTGAGCTTTTATAATCAATATCATCCATCTATTTTTTAGTACATGAATGAAAATGGCAACGGTGACGATATAACAGAGGGAAAATTCAGTTTTCCAATTACGCACGCCGTAAATAAAGACCCAGACGATAAAAGGGTGATTGGTATCCTTTTCTCTTTTATTATTTAAAGTTATGTTGGATGCTTGAAGCCATAACTTTGTGATACATGTTGAATCAGGAACTTTATCAAATGATAAATAAAACTTACTTTGTTAATATCACACACGGAATTTATTTTGTAACTATAGTTTCAACCTTACAAGGCCATAATCAAACGTGCAGTAAAATTACAAAATAACTTAGGCGGTATTTATACAGGGCGGATTAGAAGCGGTGTACAGCGAACAGGTAATATAGTTTACATAATTGCTTTAAAGATTGATGAATATATTAGGTCAATCTGGTCGTTGATTAAGGGGTTTTCCGGATTACGCTTGGCTCTATAAATTTCCAGGGAATTTCGGACCTTTTTCGGCGTAGTGTAAAATTTCTAAGGGATTATTATCTGGAACGGGATTATTTTCAATTAGATGATTAGCAAATGTGGAGTTTTTTTACTGGAAAAGGAGCTCAAGTGCTCTTTTAAGCGAATATCAAAATTTCTTCCAGACTGACCAATATAAACATCCTTACATGATCCACATTTAAGTCTATAGACACCAGATGTTTTCATTTTATTTGATCTTTGTTTTGCATTAAATAGAATTGATTTAAGTTTTCTTTATGTTTTTAATATTACTTGTAAACCGTGTTTCTCTAAAATTTTCTTAATCCTGTAAGTTGGTTTTCCAAAAAATGTTAAAGTAATAGTCTGTTTTTTCTCTCTAGTAGATGTCCCATAGTATAACAAGGATTTTAATTGGGTTTTCTGTTTCTTATTTATAATTTTATCTACCATATAAGCGTTTAATAATATTTATTTCTTGGTTAAAGGAAGAAGTAGATAAGGGCAAGGACAATGCACGATGAATAATTGAATTAAAAGCTGCTTCTTTATTAGTTAGAGGGTGAAAGGAATTTGATGGAAAAAGGGTGTCCGTGAAGGTGGGTTTTCTGTATATATTAAATTCTAATTTATTATTTTGTTTGGTTATTGACTTTCACCTACCTAATAAAATCAAATTGGTCTCGCTCGACGTATCTAATATGTTCTCAAAAAACCCACTATCCGAATGTCTAATGCTAATTAGTAACATATTTGAACAAAATAATATCAACCCCGTGGTTAAATCAGATTTTCAGACAATTATTAAATATGTCACTGAACAAAATTGTTTTTCATACAAAAATAAATTTTTTAAACAAACCGAAGGTCTAGCAATGGGCTCTCCACTTAGCCCATTACTAGCCGAAATATGTATGGAAAACTTCACAAAAACTATTTTACAATCACCCTTAGGAAAAAAACATATTAGATTCTGGTATAGATACGTCGACGACATAATAACCTGTTTTGAAGGTACCGACCGACAAATACAAATATTCCTTAACTACAATAATTCCCTTCATCCAAATATTAAATTCACAGTAGAAATAGAGTCCAACAATAACCTTAATTTCCTAGACCTATCATTAACCAAACAAAATAATAAATTAGAATTTCTTGTATGATGTCGGCGTTCACTTGGTGGTGCATTTTGATAAGAAGTTTAAATAAAACACTTTATAACTTTGTTTTACCACTATATTTTGTATAACTGTGACTAGTTTCGATCATAAGCTGATCATTATCAAACATAAAGTACCTAAATTTATTACAAACGTTGCTTATATACTATCGAAAAGAGGAGAATACATTACGTCGGTCTGGTCATTAAGAATGGAAAAACCCGGATTAATTTTGGCTTTATGAATTTCGAGTGCTTCCAGTAAATCCATTTTACGACCTTTATCGGTAAAGTGGATTACTGAAAGTACATCCTTTCCGAAAATATGATTGTTTTCTAATAAATGGTTTGCAAAAGTTGAATTGTTATATTTTAAGCGATAAGCTCGTTCATGTTCTTTGAGACGCGTTTCAAAATTCCGACCAGACTGACCAATGTAAATTCCTTTACAAGACCCGCATGTTAATCTATATATTCCTGCTCTTTTCATTATATTAATTTTGGGTTTTGGATTGTAAATTAAATTTGATATCTTATTACTACATTTGAAAGCTACATTAATGTTACATTTTTTAAGGATTTTTTTGATTTTGATACTTATTAGGCCAAAAAAATATAGTGGTAAAACAAAGTTATAAAGTGTTTTATTTAAAAATTAGAATTTAATATATACAGAAAACCCACCTTCACAGACTCACTTATTCCATCAAATTCCTTGCACCCTCTAACTTATAAAGAAGCAGCTTTTAATTCAATGATTCATCGTGCATTGTCCTTGCCCTTATCTACTTCTTCCTTTAATCAAGAAATAAATATTATTAAACGCTTATATGGCAGATAAAATTATAAATAAAAAACAGAAAAGCCAATTAAAATCCTTGTTATACTATGGGACATCTACTAGATAGAAGAAAGAGACTATTACTTTAACATTTTTTTGGAAAACCAACTTACAGGATTAAGAAAATTTTAGAGAAATATGGTTTACAAGTAATATTAAAAACATATAGAAAACTTAAATCAATTCTATTTAATGCAAAACAAAGATCTAATAAAATGAAAAAATCTGGTGTCTATAGACTTAAATGTGGATCATGTAAGGATGTGTATATTGGTCAGTCTGGAAGAAATTTTGATATCCGCTTAAAAGAGCACCTGAGCTCCTTTTACAATAAAAAAACCAACTTCACATTTGCTAATCATCTAATTGAAAATAATCACGTTCCAGATAATAATCCCTTAGAAATTTTACACTATGCCGAAAAAGGTCCGAAATTGGACCTACTAGAATCCCTGAAAATTTATAATGCCAAGCGTATTCCGGAGAATCCCTTAATCAACGACCAGACTGACCTAATATATTCATCCATCTTTAAAGCAATTATGTAAATTATATTACCTGTTCGCTGTACACCGCTTCTAATCCGCCCTGTATAAATACCGCCTAAATAATTTTGTAATTTTTACATTTGATAATGGCCTTGTAAGGTTGAAAATATAGTTACGAAATAAATTCCGTCTGTGATATTAACAAAGTAAGTTTTATTTATCATTTGATAAAGTTCCTATTTAAAGTTAATTTGCAATTGAGACAGATCTTAAAATTTACAATATGATCATTGATAAGAGTTTTGAGCTAACTGTCTCAGCAGTTAACAAAAAAATAAGTGTGTTTATATGTATATATGTATATATTTAAATTAATATCATTATAACTTTTTAAATATTAAAGTAAAAATATCATTATTGCTTAGGCTTGAAACAACATTTTTATTTTGTTTTTGTTTTGTTTTTGTCGTCGACTACTATCATCTGCCACCATCATTTTTGATAATAAGCAGTATACCATATTTGTTTGAATTTTTAAATTGTTCTGTTTTAAAAAGTTAACTAATAAAGGTTAATTCTTGTATTATTCTGTGTGCAACAATAGTTTGCTGAAGACATTTGAACATGAAGATTCATTTTTAATTAATAACTGCCTTGCCAATTAATATATTAATTATTATTATACTTGCGTAGAGTAAGTGATGTATAATTTTTTCTGAAGATAAGTTAAATTAGCTTTAATATATCAAATGAAATCCTTACGTTCCATTTAATCGAGTTTGCTTAGTTACTATTTGATCAGTACATGAAACAACGTCTGGGAACTGCTATTTGTCAATTATCCTTAACGATGCGTGTAGATATCCTTAGGAAGAGAACGACGGATCCAGGGCTGAAGAAATACTGTACATCTCTAGTGGAGGAAAAGGGCGGTCGTAAATACACAAAGCAAAAGTTGGCTGATTTACGTAAAGAACTGTTGGAGGAAATTAAGCGGTTTGGTGGTAATCCTCTCATTGAAGAGTTTCTTAATCCTAAACGATCACAGATGACTTAAATATTTAACACAATTAAATTATTCGTTATCAGTAGCAGCGATACGGAATTTTATTATTAAATCAAAAGATGTGGATGTATCGATGTAGTTTATTTAATATTATATAAGGTTTATATGATGTAAATATGAAAGTAATATTCAGTGGATATTGTCTTTTTAATACTGGAAATTATATTATTCTTCATTTATAATGGTCTTGAAAAGGTTGAAATTATAGTCATAAATAAATCCTGTGTATGATATCAACAAAGCCCCAGAATTTATATTGATACACAAAATATTACTTTTTAATAGGATAAACACACGTATTTCGATCTATTACGATGAAGAGTTCTTTTTACTTCACTTAATATAAAAGAAGTATTCATAAACTATATATTATACTTTTAACTACAAATTTCAATAAACTCTTTAGAATTAAATCACTGACCTGTAATATTTAATACCGTTCTCTATATATACACATACACAAGAACGAGTTCATCCTTCCGGATGATTACCTCATCGTAAATTTAAATTTACACCAGCCGCAAGCACCTATCGCGTCGTGAACATAATAACAATAACCGTAGTTGCACATTATGGACAGTGGATTCCGTAGATGAGGAGGCCGCCCCCACGTGTAAACAACGCCGGCCCTTTAGGTCCGTTTTATGGTAATAGAAGGGGGCAACAACACGGGGAGCAGTTAACCTCAGGCCGTTCGCAGAGGCAACGGGATAGACTTATTGAAACCGGAAGCGCGGCAAATCGCAGGAAAATGCCATCAGAAAAGTGTTACCGAGGGAAACTCGAAACGGTTCGAGTGTGTTATTGCACACTCTGCGACTTCCGCTGACAGATATATTTTAATATCGCCGGAGAGTGGATGGTTGAGTCGTCGTGATACGGGAACTAAACTATTTATTGATTTGTAGCGGTATTTCATAACTTAACTTTAACTATTCCTTCCGATTTCATAAATCATAGAGATATTTTTATATTAGTAAAAGAGACTCTTGAGAACTATTGTAGCTTTTTAATTTATTAGTATTTTTAGTTCAACCTTCCATCAAAAATGTGGTGCAAAATAATAGTGTGCTTGTCTGTGTTAGTACTTTTGGCTCCAATGTAATAACCTTAAAAAAGTTTAATTCCAAATTGAACATATCTCCAGCATTCGTTTTAAAATTATAACTCTACTTCTCTAGTTAGGATTTTTGTACCCTAGCCCGTATATCCATAATATATTTCATTAATAAATGAAAACTGATGCAGAATAGTTTTGAATAATTAAGTTTATATGAACTGAGCTTCTTAGCTTCCAATAACTGAGACATATTTAAAAATTTTTAAATACTAATATACTATCAACTAATGCAGTAAATTGCTTATCTTTGTCAAAATTAAGTTGGTTATTTATTTTATTGACTATAAAGTCATCACTTGGTCATTCCTTCCCTGGATCACTTAGTAATTTTTTTAGAAAATTATTTTATTATTATTTTTTTTATTTCCAAGGACGTGTTAGCCGGGAACGGTTACCAGTGGCCCTTATGAAACCGGACACTGCTGGCATCACTATATAGCACACTTCACGCAATGCCCTTCCTCGTCAGTCTACTTTATTACTGTATTTATTTACACTACATTACAATTAATATTACATATTTACAATTATATACATTTTCCGTCTATGTCATATACCACCGTAAGTACCTTGAGTCCCCTTCCTCCTCCTCTCGCCTACGGTGCTGCCCTCGGGTCCTTCCTTCCCAATACCCCCTTGGCTAATTTTGCTACTGTCCTCTACTTCTCTGTTGTCTCCAGCATTCGTTCGCCTAGGGTCTCCACCCTAACCGCCGAGCCCAGGGTAACCGATAGTTCGTCCCTCTCCTCTTTCCATGGTGCGCATTCCACCAGCGTATCCTCTGCCGTGTCCTTTCTTCGCTGACAGAACCCACACCAGTCATCCTACGCCTTGCCAATTCGATGTAGGCATTAAATTCCTCGTATCCCGACAACATATGGCACGTAAAATAATCTATTTTCCCGTGCCCCTTCTCTACCCATCTGCGCAAGTCCGGGATTAGCCATCGTGTCCACACCCCTTTCTTGGCTCCGTTCCACCTATCCTGCTTTATCTCCACCAACCTCTTCTATCCCATCCTTTTCACCCCTGCCTTATCCTCCCCCTGTACGACCAGTTCGTGCGTCCTGGCTCGCAGCTCTATCTGCAGATGAGGCGGCGCCGTCGAGGCCAACATCTTCGCCGCGACCGTTGATATGGTCCTCTAGCCTCTAATAATCCTTAGGACTGTCGCTCTCATCACTCGACCCATCCTTTCGATGTTCCTCCTTGACCCCAGGGACCCGTATTCGCCGCCCCCATCAGAATTCTTCTAGTTAGTTCTCCTATGTTTGCCCTCCTAAGTTTGCCAATAACCTGGCCACCGCCTTGGCTGCCCTGGCTTCACCTGCCGCCGCTGTCATGACCTGCGAACTTCACAAGGGGGTTAGCCTCGATCGTCACCCCGAGGTATTTCATCTTCTTCTCAATATTCACCTCTTGCTCTAGAAAATGGGTCCTCTCTCTCAATTATCTGCCCGCTCTGCGTCTGGATAGCCAAACCCGTCTTCTGCGCGGCCACTTCTAGACCTACAGATTCCATCCAACGCGCAACCCTATCCACCGCCAACTTTGCTTTCTGTTTGAATGTCCCTTCTACTGACCAATATCAAGATATCGTCAGCGCAGCCCACCATTTCCGCCCCTTCGGGGAGCTGCAGCCGATACGCTGCATCGTATGCCACGTTCCTAAGCAGCGTCGCCAAAACCGACCCCTGCGGAATACCCCGGGTCATCCCCATCTCTTCTTGCCTGCCTCCGTCCCCCTCGAATAACAGCTTCCTCCCCTCTAGATAGCTTCTGACCATCTGGAGCAGGTACGGTGGGACTTCTTTCCCTTCCAGCGCCTTCAATATCACTGCCCACGGGATAGAGTTAAACGCGTTTCTGACGTCTAGCGCTATAGCGAGGCAGTGCTTCCTCCCTCTCAACGGCCCATTGTTTGCCTCATCTGCTATTTTCGGACTTCCAAAATCGCGCCCACCGTTGATTTGCCCTTGGTAAACCCGAATTGTCTCCTTGCCAGACCTCCCTTTTCTTCAAGCACACAGGACGATACGCTCCAGGGTCACTCTCCGGCGTACCTTTCTTCGGCAGCAGCACCAACCTCGCTCTCTTGTATCTGCTCGGAAATATCCCTTCATTGAGGCAAGAGTTGAACGCATCCATCAACTCTTGCGAATCGTCCCTTACTGCCGATTTTATCGCCTCGTTAGGGATCCTCCCGGCACTGGTGCTTTACGGCTCGGTAATGCCGCTACCGCCGCCTCCACCTCTGCCCTGAAGAACAGTTGCTCCTCCAACGGTCCTTGTCCCCATGGTCTTGATAGTCTGATCTCCCCCGTTCTTGGGAATAGTGCTATGACCACCTCTCTTACTCCTCCCGGTACTAAAGCGCCTACTTTAAGTTTTCTGGCCACTATCTTATGGGTCTCCCTCCACTTCTTCCTTTAGTTGCCTCCATTTCCTCTCCTTGCTTCTAGTTACTGCTAGCTTCATTCTGCTTTGGTCACTTTGCATGCATCCTCAAGTATGTTTAACTCTCCTCCTTTTCTTTTACACGCCCACTCCCTGGTCAGAGCCACCTCCTTTCACCAACAGTACACTGCCCTGCCTCTCCCCCCTTTTTTTAGGATCGCTACCTTGTAGGCGTGTCTCAATCTTCTGGAGAATTCTCTCACAGCCTCATCTGCACCCCTGTTATGCCTCCTCCTTCCCCTCATACCCCTCAATAGCTTGTCCTCATCGATCTTCTCCATGTTCCACCTGACCTCGGTCGTTTTGTTCTGAGGCATCGCCACTGCGTTCACTGAAATTTCAAAGGAAATATGACGATGGTCACTATGGCTCTTCTTTTCGCTTTCCACCCTCCAACCGCTTAGCCGGCTTAGCATCTCCGGTGTTGCCATGGTAATGTCTATAATGGATCAGCATTACTCCGCACAAAGGTAGGTTCCCGTCCCTTTGAAAAATAAACTAATGTAATCGTTTCTTACAATCGAAGCTCTACGATTTTAGAGACAATTAAAAATTTTAAAATACTTTTCTGGTTTCTGTTTAAACGTCCACTTTCCTACCCTCAAAAAATTATTTGCCAAACTAAGATTTTTCGGTAAAAAAGTAGTCAAAACAGAGTATTATTAAGCTTAAAAACAATTGGTTATTTAATAAGACACTAGTGTATGTTTAAAGATTGGTGTTTGCAATATAAAACGTCCACCCACCCTACTAATTTATACAAAAATTTAAATTTAAGTTTAAATTCAAAATCAAGATGTTAGTGAGATTATTACGTACATTTTTAAAACACGTTATGAAATTATATAATTTGTATAAATATTAATAATTTGCCAATTGTACTAGCGTACTATTTACCTTAGTCAACCACAATATGCTATTTATTTTCTTAGGTCCAGGTTACACTTGTAAAAATATATAAAGTTCTAGAAACATTTCAAAAGTTGAAACTGTCCAGAGTATTGCTTGATTACGATTATTCCTTTATAACATAACATTCAGTTCAAGCATTAAGTTTATCTCGACGAAAAGCCCATAACACAATTTCTGGAATTATTAATAAAGAAAAACAAATATTCACTTTAAAAATAGAAGTCATCTCTCCTATGAAAGCAAAGTAAGTTTAAACTAAATGGTCAATTAGGTATTTTATCAATAATGACTGAAACAATACCCATCAACAGCATTCTTATATTATGTATAAGATTTAAATTAAAAGAAGACCATTTTGTTGATTGACATTTAACTGCCCTGGACGTATAGGCATTTAACTTAGAACAAGGCCTTTAGAGTCTAATTAGAAACTGTCAATTCTAAATTTCTGAGGGCAATAACAAACCACGAGGAGAAATAGCGTGTCTTATTTCACAAAAGAACTATGACCAAAGTCTAATAATAATAATAAAAATAATATTTTTGTTATCCAAAAGCCAAAAGACCTATTACAGGGCAATAATATTACAATAAGACTACATTACTACATTATTAAATTAAGTGTTAAATTAAAATTAAAACAAGAAGCAAATTGCGGAAATAGAACTCAACAGTGCACTATACACTAATGATCTGCAGTTGCTTAACTAGAGCATAAGGTAAACTATTGAATAAGTCAATATTCTTACAATTTAAGTTCACATTAATAAATATTGATAATAATGGACTATAGGCACTGTGTTGGTGTTTGAAAATGATATATAGAAAAGGTTATTGATCCTATAGTTAATTCGTGAAACTTGTAAGTAACACTTGTATAGCAGAGTCGGGTCTTTGAAGTATCCGTTAAGTAACTTGAAAATAAACATTATTTGTGAAATAACTCGCCAGGAAGAGATGGAAAGGTAAATTCTGAGAGTTAATTTCACGTGAAAAGCCTTTGAATAGGTACCAAATTTTCGAAAATATTAGATTTTTAGAAATTTTCTTTGTACCGTTACGAGCAGTTTTTTTAATATGCGAACCAAATTATGGAACCGTATTGAAGTTTGCTCCTAATGAAAGCCGCGTAGAATTTAATAAAAGCGGCCTGATGCTGGAAGGGCTTGGTATTGCGATGAAGATAGTCAAGAGTTTTATAGATGTCGCTGCAAACTTTTCTAATGTGATTACTGAAGTCAAGTTTAGAATTCATTAGTATACCTAAGTCACAAAATTCGGAAACACGTGACAAAACCTCTCCGTCCAGCATATAGTTCGCTCTAATAGGGGTGAAACTTCTGTAGAACGACAGAGCATATAATAACATTTCGCTTTAAACCAGTTTCTTTACTCCATTTTCACAACATATCTAGATCATTTTAAAGGTTGGTGCAGTCACGACTTTCCTTTACCTTGTTATAAATTTTCAGGTACAATTTATATTTGCATATAAGATATTTCCCCACATCATAAATGAATATATTAAAAAGTAGTGACCCCAGAACGAATCGTTGTGGAACACCACCGATTGAAAAATGGCCCCTAGATTTATAGCCACAACATAGTTAGAGAATAAGGTTAAATGGGACTAAAATAATTCTACTACATCCAAACTAAGGCCAAAACTGTGAATTTTCTGCAGTGGAATATCATGAGGAACCTTGGCGAAATCTGTATATATAACATCGGTTTGAATTTTGTAATCTAATGCGTCGGAAACTGTATCTACGAAACCAAGCAGATTAGTAACTGTGGATCTACCAGAAATGAAGCCATGTTGATTGGTTAGGAGTTGATTAGTAAAATGTAAAGCTTAAATGAGATTAATTCAATTTTGGAACGTTTCCAACATGCTGGAAAAGTCTTTGTAGAAATAGTTTAATTAAAAATAAGTCGTAAAGGTGTAATAAGCACTGCATAACAATCTTTTAAAAGGATAGCTGTAACGTTATCCGTGCCAGATGTTAGACGAGGTTTACTACTCTTTACTGCTGATATTAAATCAGCTTCGAAGAAACGGGTTTGCGAGAAAGTAGGTGCTACCAGAGACACTGGATTAACGGTAGGTGAAATGTTATGTGATTTATTAAAGAAGGTGGACGAGAAGTATGAGGCAAATGTGTTGGATGTTATCAGGAGAGTCACAAGTTGTGCCTTGAAAGACCATTGTATTTGGAATAATGTGCCCCTGTTTATTGTTAATAAATGACCATAACAATTTGGGATCTCTTAACACGTTATTTTCTACTTTTGATATATATGATTTGTGGCCATTATCGATATTTTTGTGGTCATTTCGTCAAATAGCACCAAATACTCCTACACGCTTTCGAAATTGGCTATCTTTTCGAAAGACTGTGTAATTGTCGGAGAATAGTTTACGCAATGAATCCGAGGCCCAGGTTTCCGAGATACGGATAACGCCGTAATCTTTGGCAAAGACGTTGTTATAAACATGAGATGTTTTGGTATGAACACTACGAGCATTTTGATAGTATAAATTTAAACTTGAAGACGTGAAGAGTTCAAGAGCCATTTGCTGGATATTTATATGTTTTTTTATTTAGAATATGAGGTAATCCCTGTCGGTATTAAACGTAGATGTCTTCATCGGACTCACATCGCTCGCGAAACTCCTGTAAAAGCTGTTTCTTCTGAGTAGATTAACGTGGAGTTAGACCCTAATTATGAAGATGTTTGCGAATTCAAACGATATTCTTATTATTATAGCGTTCTTAAGAATTCATTGAGTCCCTTGATTTAAGGCACACTGAAGAAGTCGGGAAAAAATTTTCGCATCTTTCACAATATCGGCCGGTGCATCGAATAAACTGCTTATTATTTTTAACGCGTATTGTTTATCAACCTGATTGGATTCAGGGACATTACTGATAATCACGTTTTTGTCGGGCTTTGCTCTTTCGTTAATTTCGACAATAACTTCGGAAATAATTGTATCATCAATACTTTTCACATATTGTGTACGGTGAGACTTGCTTAAATTTAATAGCTGCTTTTGTAGGTCTGAAATTAATGTTTTCAGGGAGTTAAGATGTTCAAAGATATTAAATGAACAGTCCACTTCATATTTTTCTTAGATCTTAAGAACTTCATGCCTTTGTCAATAAAGTTAACGCAGTTGTTGTTATAAATGTGTACACACACAAAGCATTGGAGAGACTCCTCACTATTAGTGAGTGCATTGCAATATTTACTTTTCATGAACTTATTATTAATTTTAATTATGTAAATTAATTAATTAATAATAGTATAAATAAACAAAGTATAAACAAGGTTCTGGGAATTAAAGAAAATACCCACTACTATCACGAAAGATATATGAAAAATAATACAAACGAAGCAAGGAACAGATGACAGATATACTTTTTTGTCACTAATTACAAGATCGAAAAATCACCATAAGACCTATGATTAAGATATAACAAAGTTCTAGGAATAATATGAACTAAACCATTACTAGCAGAAGACCAGGAAATATACAGAATACTGAAAACAAACAACAAAGCGGGGAACAGACGGTAAGTATATCATACTTTTTATCGCCAGATCATCAGAGGACATGTAAGAGAATACTACTAATGAATAACAAAACAAGGAAAAGACGACAAAAATACTTTGTACGAACTGCCCACTATCCTTAGGAAAGACATGTGAAAAATACTACAAATAAACAACAAAGCAAGGAACAGACGACAGATATACTTTTCTGTCACTAATTACAAAACCCACAGATCACCATAGGAACTATGACTAAAATATAACAAAGTTCTGAGAATAAGATGAACTAGACCATCGCCAGCAGTAGACCAGGAAACATGAAGAATACTGAAATCAAACAACAAAGTGGACAACAGACGATAGATATATCATACTTTTACAGCCAGAGGAACCCACTACACTAACGACAAACATGTGAAGAATACTACAAATGAACAACAAAGCGAAGAACAGGCGACAGATGTACTTTTCTGTCACTAATTACAAGATCGCCAGATCACCAGAGGAACTATGACTAAAATGAAGTTATGGGAATTAGAAAAACTACCCACTCTACCATCACTAGCTGAAAACTAGGAACCATGAAAAATACTAGAAACAAACAACAAAGCGAGAAAAAGAGGATAGATATACTTGTTTTTGAAACTGAAAACCGCCAGTGATTGGATATTCCAAACAACGGTCAGTAACCAGAACAAACGGCTGTAAAAGGATAGTAAACTATAAATTCATGGAATAGTATCTCAAAACCTCTAGAGCGTAGAGTACATCAACAACCCGGATACTATATATATATATATATATATATATATATATATATATATATATATATAAGAATTGTGATATAGTGACCGGAGTAAATATATTAAATTAGTTTATTGTATACCTTGTAGCGCCCTGAAGAAGGGAACATAGTTTCCCGAAATATCGGCATAGAATAAAGAGTATTTAGTGAATAATCTCACTTATTCACCGATTACCCAAATTGGAAAATATCAAACTACCTGAGCTGAGTTATAAAATGTTTGCTTTACTACAGTGGCAAAATTAAATCATCGGCATAATACTTTGATGGCGATAACACGATAAAATAATATAGTGTTCACTGAAGACATTAAAAAAATATACCGAGTTTAAGGTAATCGAATTTGTAGAAAGCTAGTAACAAATTTTGTCGAGGTTTTATCCATAAGAACTACTGCAAGAATACCAACTATGTACAGTGACGATTGGAACAAAAGTTAATTCTTGGAAATTAATACAGTGAATCAATTAACAATCAATGCAGCTATAATGCAATCCGAAAGTTTTTGAGACGTTAAGAAACGACACCTATGTGACGACGTGCTCTTCGGTACTAATGACTTAGAAAGTGCCTTGAAACTTTAAACAGACCTGATAAGTAGAAATGGCCTTACTGCCTTACGTACAGAGACAATTTAGCAACATATCAAGATAACAAAATATTAGGCGTTATTTTGCATCTCCATTCAAAGTACCTACAATGCACACCTTTCGACTGACAAAGAGAAATATTCTATAAGACATATTAAAATTTAACGAAGTTAGTTGGGCTTCATTACCATAAAAGCGAAAATAATTCTGATCCAAGAACTACCGATCGATGGAATTTATTGAGATGAGGCAATCTCACCACTGTAAGGACTCAACTTTCTGGTCAGCTTCACTATATTGAGTCATTAAAACTTACACTAGCCGCAAGCATCTATTGCGTTGAACATAATAACAATAACCGTTGTTGCATATTATGGACAGGGGATTTCTTAGATGAGGAGGCCGCTCCTCAACGTAAACAACGCCAGCCCTTTAGGTCCATTTTATTGCTAAAAGAAGGGAGCAATTAACTTCAGGCCATTCACAAAGGTACCTGGATAGACTTATTGAAAACGGAAGCGTGGCAAATTGCAGAAAAATGCTATCAAAAAAGTGTTAGTGAGGGAATCTCGAAACGGGACGAAGCAATCTCACCACAGAAAAGGCCCAACTTTCTGGCCAGCTTACTATATTGAGTCATTAAAACTTACTCGATGGACATACTACACAAGATGTAGATGCGAATTTGCATTGATTATAAAGGTAAGCAGTAGAATAATAATAATAATAATAATAATATTTATTACTGCTATTACTATTACATCTGATCATCTGTTGCTTTTATTAAGTCAGTCGATTTATTTATGAAGTTGTTATTGTCGGCAAATTGAATACAGTGCATGTGCATTCACGCGAAAAAGAGATCGTTAATATATAAAATAACATGATCGGTCCAAGGATAGGTCCCTGAGGCACGATTTAATTCAAGCAGATTTTACTAGATTTATTTTGGTTTATACTAACCACTTGCTGTTTTTTTATGCAGATACGTTGTTATTAAGCGACAAGCGCTTGGGTGGAAATTATAAAAAATATAATTTTCGTAGCAGAATGTCGTGGTCGGTGCAATCAAAAGCATTGCTGAGATACAAGAATGACGAGACAGTATGCATGTCTGCCTCGAAACCTTCGATTATTTCCTTCCCTTAAGAAAACCATATTAAGTTTCAGATAATATATTATTAGCTTCAAGATAGTCAGTGATTGGGGACAGTAGAATTTTCTGAAATATTTTCGACAGAACAGGTAGTATAGCGATCAGCCAATCTTTTGCCAACTGCCATTTTTAAAAATGGGGGTAATACGAGCTAGTTTGAGTGAACTGGGAAATATTTCCTCTTTTAAGTAATAGTTAATTGATATTGTTAATGGTACAATGCTAACATTATTGTTTTCAAAAGGGTAGTTATGTAGTTGAAAATGTCTCTTGATGAAGAATGTTTCAATCCAAGTATTACGCTCCTGACTTCTGAAAAACTGGCTTCTCTAAATTTATAATAATTCGGGCAGCTAATAGGAGCATAGAGCTATCGGCGTTTGCGTAGAATCAGGTAAATTACTGCAAGGTTGTTGGCGATATTTGTTGGTAGAATCAGGATTAATATCACAGATGTTATCACAAGATTTTTGGTTATTAATCAAGGACCACATTGTTTTCGGACTATTTTTAGAGTTTTTTTTATAAAGGATTCATTTTCAGACACTTTTGCATTTTTGAGTACTATATTGATGTTTATATCGGGTGTAAGTATCTCTTAAAGTGGGGTTCCGATCGCTGGCCCTTTTAATTAAGAATCGAGTTTGTCGCATGCTATATATATATATCACTATTAAACCATTTAACCAGATTTTTCTTAGCTGATATCTTTCTTTACCTAAAGAAAAATGTGAAATAGTCATATTAAATGTCTGCAAATGAATTAAACTTTATTTCAGACGCGATTTTACAGTCACTAATAAAATTCCAGTCGGTTGATTCAAGAAGACTATAAAGCACATTTATACCAGACTGTGTAATTTATCTTGTAATTTTATTGGGTTTAGCAGCGGGGATGCTATTTGATTTAGCCTTAACTAGAATGCCAATATGGTCAGAAAGACCTAAGTTACAAGAATTTACTGATATATAAGAAAATAGGTTGCCAACATATCGCATACGTTTGCGGCTCGGGCGTCACTTGTATTGAATTTTACGTTAAAATCATCTTCAAGGATTACATTTTTATATAGGTCAATATTATCGGTATATACAAACAACAATTATATTAAAAAGAGGCAGGAATGTTGCAGCCAACTCTATTTTTGAAGTTGTGTCAAGTAAAACCACAGCATAGGCCCCTACTGATAAATTATCAATTTCAAGCACTTTAAGCCAATGTTCACTTATACATTACATATTTATACCAGTATTGATTGCTGTAAATATTTTCAGCTCATTTATTTTAGATTTTATACTTTGAATATTAATAAAATACATTTTTAAATCGGGGAAAACTTCACGTTCATATGGTTTGTTATTTAATGTATGCTTGTCGGCTTGTTCTTCAAAAAATATATCGTTCCATTGGGCCAACGTTTTTTTTTATACGTGACCGTAGTAAAGGGTGCATCTTTATTGCTTATTTGATTATCCGTTTGTCTGTCACGACCGAGGGATGCTGACAACATAAGATAATCTAACAAAAAAAATGTGCCTAGTGAAAGTATTGGAGCATACTATCCTTTGAAAGGAAGTTTACACCTAACAACGATAAATTTCCGACATAAAGACCCCTATACCCCTAAATTTACAATCTGTGCAGCAACAGAAGATTATTCTGACATATCAGCGCCAGCTCATAACAGGTCCCGTTCTTCTGCTTCATGGCCATCAGCTGCGAGTCGTCTTCTGCTTCTTGTTCAGGTTGCGCACCTCGGTTAGTATCTTGACGAAATCCCGGACATTGTTTTCGGAGTGAGCTTTCGCTTGGTATTCTTCAGTAGCTCGGGCATTAGAGAAAGCGTATAATAGGGTCGTTTACTCCATAATTATCTCCAACGGACCATCAGTAATTACATTACTTTAAGCGAAATTAAAAGTAACACAAATGAAAAAATTAAATTGATAATCTCAAGATTAGAATTATGTGATGCGCAATTACTTGTAAAGCTGTTGACATAAATGCGTAAATTAATGGGAAGAACAAGTAATATACCATCCAAATTTACCGCTCTGATACCATGCTTTCAAGAGAAGATGAAGCTATTTAACATTTTCAAACTCGATTAAATGAGCTTCAAAGATCATACAATTAAAACATAATAATTCAACATTTGCAAATCATTTATTAGACTCAAACCATAATTTCGGCAAGAATGTACTTTTAGTAATCTATCTCGCCGAGAAAGGTAGAAAAATGCATTTACTAGAATCCTTTAAAATCCATAAAGCGATAATTAATCCGGGAATTTCCATCTTAAACGACCAAGTGGACCTGTTATACACTGCTCTCTTTGAAGCGTTTTAGTTTTAGTATATATACGGTTGTAATTTAGATTTTAAGTACTTGTTTGATAATTATTACCGTGTAATCGAAACTAGTCACGAAAAGTGTAATAAACAGTGGTATAAAGAAGGTCCAACTTTTCTCTATTTTAAAAATTAAAAAGTTGTTATGCGTGCCTCGGTATACATAATATTTCAAATTGCCCTTCATAAAATTATTGTAAATCATGTGAAAGTAAAGGTCACAATACTCGTTTGTACTTTGAAAACAATTTTGTGAAAAAATACGTAACAATTACACCACAGGCTACGGAAACTTTTAGTCATAACTTGTCACGGTCAGTCACATCGGCATCCGTCTCATTGGATAATTCGAAAGTACCGTGTCAAAATTCAAGCTAGAATCTTGGATGTTAAAGGGAACTAGCTAATTGTCGTTTAGTAATTGACTCCGAGAGTAAATTCAATTTCATAACAACTCGTTTTGTAAATTGTTTAGGTTTACCACTTTCCAAGTGTTAAGGAAATTGGATAGCGCTCAAGGGCTCGTGAACTGTAAACTTCCGAAAATTTGTTTGAATCAATCGTAAATTTCAAAGCAATTGTTATTCCTCATGTTACTAGTGATTAACCAGCAACTACCCATTCTCAATCTCTTAAGGATCGATTTTCAAATCTAAACAGCAGCTCCAAATTTTTATTCTAGATCGGAAATTGACATTTTATTCGGCGTGAATTCTGTATTGATATAACTCCTTTGCAACCATCTCATATCAACTATCTCACTCACTTTTTGTATGATACTTTACTTTTTTTGGGAATGCGAAGAAATCATTTCCGCTATTCCTACTTCACCTCAAGACGACTTTTGTGTGCAAATATTTTCAAGAAACTGTCACTCGCAATGAATCCGGACGCTACATTACAAGGTTGCCATTCAAAGATGGTATCTGTCCTACATTAGGTTCCATTAGGGAAATAAGTCGTTTGTTGAAACTCGAAGTTCGCTTTAACCGCCATCCTCAATTTTAAGAATTATATCGAAACAATAAAGAAAACTATATTTCGCACGGTCACTTAATACCAGTCACAAGTACGGTTACTTATATTTTAACTCATCACGGAGTTATGAAATCGAATTCTTCCGGGCTTTCAATCAGAGTAGTTTTAACCCTGTAGAAAAGGATTCTGATAATATCAGCCTTAATGATACATTGTTAAATGGATAAAAATTATAGGATATTGGTCAAGTAATTACACGTTTTTGCATTCCGCAAATTGGACTTACATGTGACATAAAACTAATGTTTAGAATTATAGATTTACACCCTGATGATTGCCAATATCAGCATATGTTTTGGAGATTTTCGCCCAATGAACCCATTCGTAAATCGGAACATACTCGCGGTATTTTTGGAGCTACCTGTAGTCCTTTTGGGCTTATCACACAATTCAAAAGTTAGTAGAAGGTGAAGGTTTTCGCTTTCCACTGGAAGTACTCCTTTATTTGATTAAATGAAATTAGATTCACCTATTTGTTTTACACTCTCATGGATTCGCACTCTGCCACATCTTTTTAAAACTTTCGCAGCTAATAGGGTAGCGCTGATGCATGAGAATAATAGTGATCCTCCCTAGAAACATATTCCAGGCATTTTAAATCCAGCCGATCTGGGTAGCCCTGATTTGTTGCCCTCAGAGTTATTAAACTGTGAATTGTGGTGGCATAGTCCAGACTTTCTCAATACCTCACTGACAATTTGGCCAAATCAGTTGATATAGAATTGTAAGATGTACAAATTTTGTCTCATTAAGGGTTGTGTATAGAAAGGCACTTCACATTTTTTTTATAGTTAAAAATGTTTCACCACGTGATAAACGAGAAACAAATTCAACAAATATTCGTCTCATTTATCTACGATAGATTCATCTCCTTTCGATGAATTATTCGACAGAATTTCTTCTTTAACAAAACTACAGTGCGTTCTAGCGTACATTATTTGTTTTGTTCGCAATCTTAAAAATACGATTACTCGTGATTGTACTAAACCTCTCATAGGACCGCTCTCATATGAAGAATATAAATATACTCTAGATCTTTGTATTAAAATTACTTATATTGGTTCCGATGTCAAATAATTAGCAAATGGGTAGGGGGATTTTTAGAACATTTACAGCTCCCACGTAATAGTCGTCATCCAGTTTTAATACCGGTTAAAAGTACACTTGCTACTTTGTTTGTAGATCATTTTCATATTTTCTCGTGCCCTGGTGGTCCTCAACTAGTTCACTCTCTTATTTAACATAATTATTGGATGATATCATGGGCAAAAAACTTGATTAGACAGCGTATTTTTAGATGTCTAGTTTGTTATCGATTCAAAGATCAGCCTGTGCAGCCGCCTATGGCTGATATTTCTTCATATCGAATAGAACCTTCTCTGTCATCCAGTTATCGATTTTGTCGGTCCCTTTAATCTCAAGCCGAAAAATCGTAATATAAAATGCTAAGCACTTTTTGTGTGTATAGTGACTAAAGCTCTACATCTCGAAGCTGTTACCAGTTTCAGCACGGAGGGTTGTCTTGCGGTATTGGACAGATTTTTAGCTCCAAGAGGTCTTCCTAATCGGACTTATTCGGATCAATTACGAAACTTCAAAGGCGATGCACGGAAAATTGATGAAATTACTCAATTTATGGAAAATTCCAATGAAAAATAGCTCATTATTTAGCTACTAGACAAAACTAATGGTATTTCAATCCCCCTTAGGCACCCAATTTTAGTGGGTTGTGAAAGGCGGGTGTGAAATC
Organism: Ontholestes murinus; assembly: GCA_963969525.1. Classification (NCBI taxonomy): domain Eukaryota; kingdom Metazoa; phylum Arthropoda; class Insecta; order Coleoptera; family Staphylinidae; genus Ontholestes; species Ontholestes murinus. The sequence continues at coordinate 39,174,373 of OZ018396.1, forward strand.
CTTTAAATTTCACTTTTGCCGTGTCGTAGGTGACCAAGTGTTTTCATTGGAAGTATTTATTAGTGTAATTACCTGCATAGAAGGCATATTAAATTCTCATCCCCTTTGTGGCGTTGACTATTTAATTTCAGGACATTTCTTAACAGGTGGTCCCATCCTCTCACGTCCTGAATCCGATATCCTTGGCCTTCAAACTAATAGACTAAATGGCTGGCAACTGATAAGATAGTTAATTAAATCATTTTGGAAGCGATGGAGTAGAGAATATCTCCACTCGCAAATGTTTCGTTCAAAGTCACAACCACTCTCTAAGGGTGATTTAGTGTTGTGACTTAGTCCTCGAATACCGCCCACCGAGTGGCCGAAATAACGCGATTTACAGCTGATCGCAGGACCGCACGAGAACTGTTAGAATCAAAATGCTCACTTGTCAAGTCCTTAGGCCCATAAACAAGGTCGTACCTTTGCCTTAATGTTGAAGTACATATATTTTATTCGTATCGTTACTCAATATATAACTCAAAATAGTCGTTTTGGGTTCCGTACTAAATTCATATTTAACATTGGGAGGCAAATAAATAAATAAATAAATAATAAACTTTATTTAGTACTGTTGCTATATAACAAAATAAAAATATAGTATCTTAAATATAAAAATATATGACAAAACAAAACAACTATAAAAGTATCATTCTTAAACTCTTTAATAAAAAACTAAATAATCACAAGACAAGTCTTACGTACTACATAAATGCGCGCATCTCTGTTTACGTTTTCTTCTTAATGTACCTATCTATTTTTTCTACCCTTCAAACCAAAAAACAGTAGCAGTTGGGGACTGAGAAGTCTTGGACACCGCCATATTTGACACACACCAATATTCGCATTGGCTCCGCCGTTAGTATATGTTCGTTACTCGCATAGTTTTTGTTTTTTTTTTAATACGTATACGTGTACATCCACGAGGAAGAAGTTAAGTTAAGCGAGGGATCGTATAGACATTCAGTGCAGCGGGATATTTAAGGTTAGGGTCCTTTAACTTAAAATTTCCTATTTAACCCCAGCAGTCTGAAATAACTTAGTCTGAAAAATGAGGTACAAATTCATTACAACCAATAACAATAGAACCTACTGTTACCGGCGTTAAGTTTACCTCTATCTCTATCTTTTGTAATATATTTTCTTCTTCTACGGCCCCATGTTTTAATTTACATACTTTCTCTTGTTCTTTTACTTCTTATCACAACTAGCCGGTGCCAATCCATTGGCGTGGCGTGTGAGCTCAAGCAAGTAGCACTTGCGGGAAACTGTTTAATCGAAGCCTGCGGCTGTTAACCGATGGTGAGCCTCGCCGGGGTCCTCGCCAGTTTACCACTAGAACGTCTTCCGCGCCCACCGTTAACAGTACAACACAGGCTACACAATTCAAGGAAAATATAACAATAAGATTAGAAACATTGTTAAGATTGAAAGAGTCTTGCTCTATTGAAGGTTTGAAAAAAACAAGGACCTTTCACCGCTTCAGATACCTGGGCATAATGTATACACATGAGAAGCTCCAGTGCTGCTGATTCAATCAAACAAAAGCCAGGCCTTACCATCATATTTCCAGATACATCCAATGATTAGTTAAAAGAGCTGTCGTTATAAACAACACAGAAATAACCGTTCTAGAATTTTTTTCTAATCTTAAATACCATACCATGCAACTCACCAGCATAGCATTTTGTATTACAAAGACAAGTTATTGCATATTGGAAACGTTAACTGGAACCCTTGGAGGAAACTATAATCTACAGCAGTTCTTATTATGCCTATTGGATTACAGCAACGAAAATTTAGAGCGTTTATCTTTCACGGTGTATTCTCTGTAACTAAAAGAAAAATTAGGATTTTAGTAGCACCCACAAGCGTGGAGAAAAATATCAGTAAATGACAGAACGGAGGTGACATTGACAACTTCCTTCCGTAAGAAGGAAACCAGACGCCAGGAAGAATTGTGCTATCGAATCAAGCCATGTTCGGAAAAAAATATTTCAACATTCTTTGGAAACTCTGATCGCGAAGCATATCCTTAGAGCCAACTCCTAGATGTTCATTACAAACGAACCGAGGACAGTGGTAGCCGTCATCAGAGGAAGTAGGGCCGACACACTACTCAACGCCACTGGACTTTACAGCTCAAAATTCATGAAGCCCTAGGAATCGATGATATTTTCTTTTTAGTAGGAAAAAAACATCATTTTGAAACGAAGCTATGCTCTTCTCGATACATTATGAAATGCATTTGGAAAGTTCACAACAATCAATGCATATACTTAATGTAATATTAATTGCTGTGTATTATATAAATGGTCAACTCAATACCCTTACGAGTAGGAAGTCCGGGGATGGATTTACGCAGTAAGACGCTGTTATAAAGAAACTGTTTGCGGTCGTGTTCTGGCATAGCTGTGAGCCGTAAGCGGATTTATGTAAATGGGCGAACGGACAAATTGGCGATAGATTCCGTCCCCTTTCGATTTAGAATTCCGCACAGTAAGACCAGCGGAGAGGACTATCTCGACCGCGATACATAACCCACCGACATATAAATTGCCAAAAAAAGAAGAAAATAACACGTCCGTATTTTTGTGAGTACATCTTTAGTGCGGTTCAGACTTTGAGCATTCCAACATTGAAATATGATTGCTTAACTGAATATACAATATACTTGAAATTCACGTATACAAAATCGATTCTTTTTTTGTGTAGGATGTCTCTCTAATCACCAACCCCTATTTACCCGATAAGGACGTGTACGTGTACGCTCATCCCCATGAAAAGTAAACTCGGCCCTTTGTTTTATTTGTTTCCAAACAATGCACGGAAAGTTTGCTGGCAGACAACTCGTAATACAAGTTTTGCGAGGGTAAGTGCGCCCTTCAAACTTGTTAAATAGTTGCAGCCCGCACTCGATATTTCCTACCCAAAAATATCAATGCTGATTTACACAAAGGAAAAAAAAATAAGATCGCATTGAGAAAAAGTAGATCTTGAGAGGGTAATGCAATATTATATATCTTGTTGGAAACGGCCGGCGCCATAATTTCAGCTGTTAAATTACTCGTGGAGGCGGCAGAAGCGATTACTCCGGGATAGTTATTGTTCCGGGCCCGGGACGCCGCCGCCGCCGCCGGACTGATTGGATTAAAATTCTCCGGACGCGGCCATTGTTAGCTCCTCTATTTGTTCGCTACTTTATTTGATCTCGGTTTACATCGAGTTTTATTTATTTATATCCGAGCCCACCAACCCTTTACGCTTCTTTACGACTTTCTTTCCATCTACGGGTCCGTACATCCGTTTCCCCCAGTTTACACACTAACTACATGGAACGTACAGAGTTTACAATTATTCGATCAGAGTTAAAAGCTGCTGGAAAATACTGCATTGAAAAAGAATTGATGTCAAATGAATTGAGCTTTAATATATAAGTAAACAATGTTTGCTGCTGGAAAATACTGCATTGAAAAAGGATTGATGTCAAATGTATTAACTTTAATATATAAGTAAACAATGTTTTAAACTGTTTAATTTGGATATGATAGAATCAGAGAAACAGGGACATTCAAATATTAAATGATAAACGCTATAATTAATATCGCTTTAAAGGATGACTGTTATACTTCACAGGTGCCAATTAATAGTTGATAATTTTTAGTATACATTTGATATTGTAAACATTTTATCTCAAACATAAAATGAAATTATGTGTATGTGTATCATAAAAATAATATAATTGTAGTAAAGTTAAATTAGAATATTAACTGTAAAGACTGCGAACTGCACTTTATGCCATTACAATGAAACCCTACGAGTATCATCATGAAGAGGGGAAGGGTTGAATTGGACGTTAGGCATTCAGTGTTCCTCGGGGATGCAGGTGAAGCATCGCTATGCGGGTCACACAAGGCCATACATCAAGCACCTTCATCCCCGCAACGGGCCCCCGTCGGAGCCCCTTCGCGCCCCCTGCCGTCGACATATTGAGAAATGCCTTTTAATAAAATCCGCGCTCTCGCACACGCCCCCCTCACGATTTCACGATCACAGACAGACAGCGGGTTTATACAGATTTCCCAGAATTTCTACGCCACCACACCTTTTAACGCTTCGTTAGGCACCATCTGAAAACTTTTTTCTCATATAATAAAAATTTAATTAAAAACGGTACAAAAAATAAATCTCACTATAATTTTATTTTCAATTATAAAGAAAAGCTAATTTTTTGTTTGATATATCGAATAAATAAACATATAATTTAGGAATGTGTTTTTGTATAGAATTTAAATATGAATATGAAATAATTTTCGAATCAATATCTTAAAGTTTTTTTAAAATATTTAATAATTTAGAAATTTAGAAATTTTTAAAATTTCAAAAGTTTATCTTTTAAGAATTAATTCAAAACACATTTGTCTATACCTGTTGATAATAGCTAGCATTGATGTAAATTCATATTAAACTTAAACGTAAAAATACAAATAATTGGCGCAGTCGATAGGATAGTTTATTGTTATTATTAAATGAAACTTAAGAAATCTGTTTTAATATGTGATTTATTCACTTTTGTAATTATAACAATTGTTTTTAATATGTTGTATACATGTAGGAGAAATGGTTGCCATTTATCTAAAAGGGCGGAAATTATTTCTGCGGCGCGTTTACAAAATACGGCCCGTTTTGACAGCAACTGGTCTTCCTACGCCCCCATCGAGAGACCAGATGGCGCACAAAACAACCACCGCATCCAGCTAGAGATATTCCGCTATAATAATAGAAAACACAGAGGGTAGGAGGGGGGACGAGAAATATTGGAAACCGATACGTGCGAAAATAGAACGTTTCGCATTATAGCGGATCGGGGCCAACCCTTTCATCCCTAATCCCGTCATTTTTATCGCGGCTAAACCGCCCCGTAATCCCGCAAAATGTTTAAATCTATATTTACTGTACGGAGCGTGCATCAATACGGTATTATGCAATTAATATAATTGGTATCCCTTTTAAGCTTTTATAGATTAATCGTAATATTATTTTGGGATATACATAGCGTAAATTAATCATTGTTGTTAAATTATGAAATAATTAATAAGTTAAATAAATTTAAATAATGAATATGTAACAGAATCCTGTTAAAACCACGTTTATTAAATGTTTATATTACTTATTTAACAAAAAAAAGTATTCTGGATCTGGATTGAGTTTGCCAAGGGTGATCAAATCATTGACCAGAGCACTTTGGACTCACTAGGCCCGTTGTGCCCCACTGATTGGGACAGCCCTGCATTGTTCTATCACTTATTTAGCCACCCAAGGTGGCGAGCAAAGGACAGCACAACGCTTTTAGGGTTATCCCTTATGTTGGCCATGTTCGGCTAGAGCTCCCCTAGCATGGACTCTCTAAGGTGGGCGAGAGCTGGGCAGGTGGTTAACACATGTTCCACTGTCTCGTCCTCTTCTTCACATGCTCTACATATGGGGGATTTCACCAGTCCCATAGTAAACAAGTGTTTCCTTAGCTGACCTGTGATAAGACGCAGATTCCCCCGGGATAGTCGCAAATAATATAATAATAGCTGTTTTCAGATTGGGTGAGCGTATTGCTTCCTTGGCCTGTCTGCAGCCTGAGGTGTTGTCCCAACGTTGTTATAGCATCTTGAGAGTATTCTGTTTGAGGATGTCAGTGAGGCATTTCGGTGTTGGCGCGATCGGGGGCCCGTCCGTGGTATCACTGAGAACCGATCCAGCTCGCAGTGTCCCTTGACCCAGCGCAGCTAAATACTCTTTGATTGTGCTGCTTGTTTAAGGGTGTTGTGACATTCTTTTACTAGTCTTGAGGTGAACTTGTGACCACTCACTGCTAGTATTGCTGCCCTACTGTCTGTAAGGATTTGGATGTTCCTATCACGGATGTCACGGTGTAGGATTTCTTTCGCCCCTTGGATGATGCCAATGATCTCTGCTTGCAGAGTAGTTCTGTGCTTCTCTAGGGGTACAGCTAATGAGAGGTCCATTTGTTGCGAGTAAATTCCAGCCCCGGATTTTTTTTTTGGTTTTAGAACCATCGGTGTAAATTAGGAGGGTTTCCCCACCCTCTACACTCCCGGTTCCTCTTTTTATCGATACATTATAGGGCCAATTGAAGATGTAGCAGGGTGGCAAATTGTCTGTCTTCCTTCCAAGGAAGGGTGTCTTCTTGACAGCCTCCTCTAAAAGGTGACAGTGTCTGCCAGCTCTGCCTCCTTTGTATCAGAGTCCACCTGAGTTTAGGCGCAGTGCTGCCGCCGTGGCCATCTCCTCTACGTATAAGTCGAGAGGTGAAAGGCAGAGCATTGCTTCCATTGCTACAGTGGGTGTTTTTCGCATTGCTCCGGTCGTGCTGAGGCATGGTATCCTTTGCAACTGAGTAAGCTGCTTTGCTGAGGCTTTCTGTCTGGCTCTGGGCCACCAAACCAGTGCTCCATAGATTAGCATTGGTCTTACTACCGCTGTGTACAGCCAAAGTGCTATCTTGTGAGATAGCCCCCATGTCTGCCCCACAGCCCTCCGGCATTGCCAGAGGGAGACGCATGCTTTTTTACATTTCATTTTGAGATGTGGTTTCCACGTCAGCTTGACATCGAGACTCACTCCCAGGTATTTGACTTCCGACGACAATGTCAACTGGGTATTGAGGAGCTTAGGAAGCTTTAGCTTACCTAGTTTCCTTTTCTTTGTGAAGAGGACCATATCAGTCTTTGACGGGTTTATGGTCAGAGACTGGTCGTTACACCAGTGTTCAATTATTTTGAGGGCTTCCTGAAACCGACGGTGATACATGCCAGTCGTGGATTTTGTTTGAGATACTGCTAGTCGCCAATGTAATGTTTATTACAGTTTGGCTTCGAGTTGTCACGAACGTGGGTTCAGAGCCTCGGTTTAGTATTTCTAAATTGTTACAAATGATGAATTCATGTAGTGACTTACCTCTGCTGTTGGTGTTCGTTAGCGTCGCAGCCAATGACGAGGTGAAGTTTCTCCATCTCTCAGTGTAGCACGAGTTGCTCCAGCCCCCTGGTTGGTGCGGGGGCGTCGTGAGGGAGGTAAACTGACGCCAGGATGGTGTCTTTGTTGCCGTCTCCTGCTGACAGCCTTACCACTGTGAAGTCACTGGTGGAAAGCTGTGGTATAAGATAGGATGTTATGTGCCTAGGTATGTAAATACATGATCTAGGCTTATTATTTGTGGGATGTGTGAATATGTTCCCATTGATCTGACCAAATCCACAAACCCTGGATTTAACAATCCATGGTTCTTGGATGACGGCTATTGTGTCCTGCATAGTGTCGAGGTGGCGGCAATGGGTTGCACTCCTGGCTTCCGCCCGGTGTGCCTCCATCCTCCGTTTCCATGGGGACCTCCACCCGACGCGTTCATTATTTTAACTTAGTACGTCCAAAGCTGCACACCTACAAAAATTACAGCCCATAGGTGCCAGTCAAAATAAAATTTTCTATAGCAAATCGATCTGCAGAAGAGGTGATATAAATTAGGCTCCTGATTGAACCCATAAGGACGTTTTTCCTGTAAGATTATCTAATATCTAAAGTTTACGCTAATTGATAAATTTCTCTGTCGTATTTGAAAGAAAATATCCACCACGAAATGTCAGAGTGATTTTTTTTGGGACACCCTGTATTACGATTATTCTACAGAAATTTAAGGGGCTTTTCATAGCACAAATAAAAAGCTCCACTTAATGCGGCAAATTGATGTAATCATTTGTTTAAGCTGGCGACCGATCACTCACGTCTGGAAAGTTTTTAGAGTGCAAATGGACGCGATTTATAATTCGAAATTTCCGGTGGTTTCGGGCCAGCCAGCGAAACGCGGAACGATAATTCCGGCCAGGAAAGGCGAATTAAAGACTTCAAAAATACTACCGAATGCACAAAAGGCGGCCGCGATCGTTACAACATCCTTATTTTTCTTCTGCGTTCGCAGTAAATAGTTTCGGATTTGCGGATTTCCGGTCACGGCGCGATGCACTCTCTGGCCGAGCGTGCCAAATTTTCTTTGGCAAAATGCAATTTGCATGTAAAGCAATAGTTTTCTTCTAATAAATCGCAAACCTTTATATATATATATAAATCCAATTTGTATGTAAATACCGACCAAGAGAGAACGGTGACGTCATCACAGTGACTGGGACGACCTATTCAGTCGGTTCATTGAGGCAGTTTGAGTTATAGAGCCCTCGAGCGGTCCTTATTAAATCACCAGACATAAAAGCGCCCTTTCCCATTCTTAACGCCATCCATCCAGACGCACAGACAGACTCCTCGGATCATCCCATCGTCTTAATAATTAATTATCCGATTGTTTCGCTACAGAGCTTGCACTTCAATTAGGAAAAGGGAAAAATCAGATTGATTATGACGAGTGTCCGACAATTTGATGAAACGATTCTTGTCACTTAAAAATAAATCTCTTTACAGAAAATAAAACGTATAGTATAATTAATTATCTTATTATTTTATTTAATAATTTAATTAATATTTTTATATGATTGATACTTTCTTTGCTACACTCTTGAAAGTATCAATCATATTTTAAACGCTAGTGACGCGAAGTTAGCTACAATGTATAAAAAAACAATATTTTTATTATATATTAATTTAATATTATTTCCAACAAAACCACCGGCTCAAAAATTTGTGAAATAATTCATTTAAATGACCTTGAATGATTTTTGAATATATTTAATGAACTCTTATGGCAATTGATCTTAATTAGCCACTGAATAACAAGGAATATCTTTTAAATGACCATAAATAATCTTGAAGGATGGTTAAATGATCTTAAATCACACTAAACATCCTTTAGATTCCATCACTTGATACCTTCATTGTTTTAAATAAACTTTAATTTTAATAGTATATATAAATTACAACAAATAAATTATGCAAATAACTGACTCACCTTAGTATTGCCTAGAATGGTTAATTGATTACCCTAAATTACCCTAAAAATGTTGTATAAACATATAATATATAACAACTAAGGACAATTTGGTACCCTTAAATAAGCATCAGATAACTTTGTTATATTAAATAATAGCTTAATGACTTTGAGTGACCTTTAATTACTTTTTACTTGACCTGTAATGTTCACTGGATGATGTAAAGTAATCATGATTGACCATTAGATGACCTCAAATGATTTTAAATGTTGTATTCCCTTAAAGAACCTTGAATGATCGGTATATTATTAAATACCTGATTTTGGACTACCTTATAATTTCAAAGGTTTCAAACATCATGAAATGATCTTCAAAGTTGAAAATCCAAATTCCAATTATTTGTTACCATTATTTGAAAATCCATTGACTCAATTTTTAATTCAACTATTCTCGATCGGCCGTTAAATGAGTCTAAACTAATGCTTTGAATAACCCCAAATCATTTTGAATGCCTGGTGTTTTTATTAATCATTGATTGACCTTAAGCGACCGTTGAATTGTTTTAAAAGGCCATTGGATGACCCTAAATAAACTTAAGTGGTAATTATATGTTCTTAAGTGATTCAAAGTATTAATAAAGTGTTCCTGCATGATCTTGAGTAACTCTAAATAGGCGTTGGATAACCATAAATAAACTTTAATGACTGTCGACTGATCTTAAATAATACTAAAAGTTTGTTGGTTCGTCTTAAACAGACGCTAGATGACCATGAATAATAATTTTATAATTTTAACTACTCTTGAATTTTGGTATAAAAAATCTGTAGTATAAATAACTTCGATGCCCTAATTCATTGCCCAATAATTGTTAAATGTTTTTTTAGATATATATTATTGAATGACCTTAAATGATTTTTTGGGAATTATTTTTGGATGAGATTTAAATGATTGTAAATTATTATTGGTTGATCTCAAGAAACCCCGAGTGACCATTTAGTAATCTTGATTTATTGCAAGATGATCGTAAATAATCTCAAATGACATTAAAAAGACCTTGAAACATTAAACATTTAGATTTATCGTTGAATAATCATGAATAAATTTAAATGGCCGTTTTGTGATCTTGAATTGTAAGATAACCTCAAATAATTACATCTTAAGCAACCATTAATGGCGATTTTATAAATATAAATTGTTTTATGGTTTAAATGACAATTAATAACTGTCAATAATCTGGAAAGAAAACTCAACCCCTTTTTTTCGTGCTCTTGAATAATCTGAAACATTGTGTACCTTGAAATGATTATCGACTCACCCTGAGTGACTTTTAATGATGATCTTATAACTCTAAATAATCTTGGATGATTATTGAATAACCTCGAATATATTTAAATAACCGTTGTGTGGCCTTAAAAGATTAAAGGATAATCTTAAATAACCCCGATTTACAGTTTTCTAAACTTTGATTGTCGTGGATGATCTAAAACCTTAAGTGATAATTAGTTACTAGTAATAATCTAGAAAAGGAATGTTCTTGAATGACCTTAAATCATTTTAAATGACTGTTGTTTGATATGGGATGATCGCAGGATAATTTTAAGTGAACGTTGTGTGACCTTGGATAAGTGTAGTGTAACCTAAAAATTTGAATTTAGATCTGGAAAGAGAATTCTATGCCTTCTAATGATGTTCTTGAAGAATTTGAAACATCTTTGGGTGTCATGATCTTTGAATGACCTCGAACAACTTTTAATAATCCTTTTATATTGCTTTAATAGTCTTGAAAAATATATGATCTTGAATGATCGCGAAACGACCTTTTTTGTTAACTCTAAATGATCTTGAATGATCGTTGAATGACCTTGAATAAATTTTAATGGCCGCTGTGTGGCTTTGAATGAGTGTAACCTTAAATAACGACATCATCTCAAATTACCTTGAATCTTTAAATTTCGATTGTCGTGAATGACCTAAAATCTTAAATGATAATTAATAACTTTTAATAATCCAGAAAAGTATTTCAATAGTTTCTAATGATGTTCTCGAATAATTTCAAACATCTCACCTTAATGTGTAAGATAATTTTGAGTGAACGTTGTGTGACCTTGGATAATTGCAGTATAACCTTAAATGATTACAAAAAAAAAAGATTGTTGTGGATGACCTAAAACCTTAAATGATCTGAAAGAGAATTCATGTTCTTTACGAATCTGAAACATGTTTGGGTGTCGTGATTTTTGAATGTTGAACGACTTTTAATAATTCCTTTATAATTTAAATTTATTTAAGTATCTTAAATAACCTTAGGTGACGGTTTCAGAATTCATAATTTGGATTGTGGAGTGATTTGAGATCTGTAATATATAGAAAAGTTTTAATTATCTGGAAAAAGCATTAATTGCCTTTTAATGATGTGAATAATCTGACACATATTAAAGTGCTATTAAATATCTATAAAATGATCTCGAATGATATTTAGTAATTTTTGTATAACTCTAAATAAACTTGAATGATTTTTGAATGACCTGGAATCAATTTAAGTGAGGATAAAGGCTGTGCGGCCTTGAAAAATTGTAGGGCAATCTCAAATAAAAACATCATTTCAAATAACATTGACGCTTCTATAAATTTCGATTACCTTGGATGACCTAAAATCTTAAATGATAATTAAGAACTTTCAATAATCTAGAAAAGAATTTTAATACTTTTTATTAATGTTCTCGAATAATCTGAAACATCTTTGGGTCTACATGACCTTGAATGTTATATGATCGTTGAATGACCTTGAATAATTTTATATGACCGTTTTGCTATCTTAAATGATTCTAGAATATCCTCAAATGATAACATTATCATAAATGAACGTTATGATCGTATAATAACCTGAATTGATTTTATTTGATTTAATGATCTGGAAAAGGCATGTTTTTGAATAATCTGATATATTTTTGGGAGTCATATAGAGATTATCAAATGACCTTGATCAATTTTAAATAATAGTTAAAAATAAAATTTTCGTAATGTTAAGTGACCTGGATATGATATTAAATGATCGTTCAGTGACCTTATATAACTTTTAAAGGCTATTAGATCACCTTGATTGATCGTTAAATGATCCTTATTAATTTTAAATGATTTTTGGATGACTTTAAATAATATTAAACAATACATTTTCTATAATCTTAACTTATCATTGCGTGACCTAAAATCTTAAATAAAAATTAAGCGACTTTAGTTATATAAGAAATTAAATTTAATAGTTAGAAACCGTCCAATGAATGCTTAACCGTAAATAACTTATATGATCTTAAATTATCGTTGCATGACCTTAAAATCTTTGAATGGATGTTAAATAACTTTTAAATGATTATCAAAGATTCTTGGTAAAATTTAAAATAATTTGTATCGATTGTTCTGTAAAGTTGGGCTATCGTAAGATGACCTAAAATCTAAAATGATCGGTTGAAGAATGGTTTCAATGTTCTTTGATAACCCAAAGTTAGCTTGGAACCTATGGGTGCTCTTGGAGGATCATCGAATGACCTAAATGACATAGTACATTATTCTGTACATTCATTGGGTGACCATAAATAATAACAATTAAATATTTAAAACATTTATTATTTTATGTCCTCTAAAATTATTAAAAGACAAATTTTTATGTATATTTATACATTTTCTTATTTTTTTATCGTTGAATTACTTAAATGACCTCAATTGACTGCTGGATGAGCTGACTTAAATTTATATTTCTATAATTTGCAAATCTCTACAGATTTTCTATAATTTTTAATTATTGTTTGATGTTTTTCAACGACATTAAGTTAATTGTGGATTACCTTCAAGAATTTAATCCTTTAACTGGTTTAATATGACTGCTATGTAATTTTAAAGTATCGTCAGATGTTATTAAATAACCTTGAATGACCTTGAATGAACAATATATGATCTTTATAAGAATAATTGTTACACAAGTCTGATTAATCGTTAATGACTTCAATAACTTTTAATTATTGTAATGATCTTAAATAGTCTAGACATTATAGGATCTTTAAGAAAATAGAATAACCGTTATATAATTTAATTGATTGCTAGATGACCATAATGAACGTAATTAATTGTTAAATGATCTATTATCTTAAATGACTTTAAATTACCTTTAGAGAAATTTATATATTCTTTGTAACCCTAGAATAATTGTTAAACAATTTTGATTAATCGTTAGATGACTTATGTGACCTTTAATTATTATTAAATGATCTTAAATAATCATAAATGACCTGTAGTGGATGTAAATACTCATCTTGAGATTGACTAATAGTCGAAACTAGTCGGAGAGTAAATATAAAATAGTGAAACATAACCAAATCTCTTAATCAATCCAGAGACCTAATGATCTTTTGAAAAATATAATAACCGTTAGACAAGTTTAATTAATCGTAAGATGACTTGAATGACCTTTAATTATTGGTGACTATTTAATGACCTTGTATGACTTTTAGTGAGCGTGATATAATCTTTAAAAACCAATATTAATTGTTACAAAATTTTATTTATTGTAGGATAGCTCGAAAACCTTGAAATTATTGTTAAGTGATCATAAATTATGGTTAATGAACGTGAAATGATGCCTAATGACCTTGGATGAATTGTTGAATGAGTTTGAATTATTGTTGGGTGGTTTGAAATAACTTTTAGGGATTCTTTTTGAATATATGACCGGTGGATTTGCTTGAGATATCGTCGAATGACCTTTAGTGGCCTTGAATGAATTTCGATGACCTTGAAAATAAATATGACAAAATGTATTACTAACGTGTAACAAAAAGTAAACTGGCTTAAACCTGGAATACAAATAACTTTGATTACGTAACCTAATTACACTAAATAAACGTTGGGTTAATTATAAATAAACGTGATTGTACATTTTAAATGCCTCATTATAATTTCTCAGTGAACTTGAATAATCGTTATGAACATACATAATCGGCATTTCGAATAACAATAAATGACCTTGATAGTTCCCTGGATAATCTATGGATAATTTCAAATAAATTTAAAATATAACTCTATAACCTTGAATTATAATCGTATTACCGATCTTGTATGTTTATTTAATAAACTTAAACAGTTTTGAATAATTATTTAAGGACCTTGAATATTATTGAATAGAATTATTTCTTCTAACAAAGATACACTTTTTCAAAATAAATAATTTACAACTCAAAAAAATATTTGCAAAAATTTAAAACGAATTTCATTAATTATTTATTTAAGAAATAATCTTTTATATGCAAATGTACGGTTGGGGAGAAGCTGTGTATTAAAAAAAATACACAGCACTCGCCCTCTTGATTAAAACATAAAGTTTGGCTCATTTAAATATTTAATAATGTGTACTTGAAGTTCATTAAGGATTTGAAGGTTCTTTTGAGCGCCGCGTCGCGCCAGTAAACCAGTGAATAGATTTTAATATTTCAGCCATAATTCAAAGTTCGAGTTCGTGCCGGAGTCGAAAACGTCAACGCCAATGAGAGGAGGAGTTAATATTCTTTCAGCCGGATCGTAATGTCCCTTGTTATTAGTATTAACATCCAAACGGAATAATATACCAATAATATAAATTACCTTTCCGGTTAATTTGTTTACGGGTCTGTGTGTTTGTGGGGAATTAGTTTGCGGATGGAGTAAGTAGATAATTGTGTGCCCGAGCTCATCAGATGCAACCGAGAATAATCTATCATCAACATCGCCATGCGCTGAAATTACCAATTAAGATATGCCACAATCGTATTCATATGATTAATCAGGGATAATTGGATGTTCTTATTATTATCAGACTCGAAATCGTGTCCGATTTCATGTCCGTTATTAATAATATTAATTATTTACATATTGTTAATTAAAATGCACTAAAAAAGTGTTACCATGACGGATATGACATTTTCGACTTGAGATAGTCGAGATAGTTGTGCACAGCCATTTTGATTATGTTTAATTGTAAGATATTTGGTAAATTTCACTGACTTGATCAATTTTTTTCCTAAATATATTAAGTTTAGGAAAACAACTTCCTTACTTATTGTTTCCTGTCAACAAGAGCCACGAACCGGTTTCGATCTATCTTGGCTCTCATCAGCGTAGTACAGATGGAGACAAAGATACGAGTTTTACTTAGAAGTATTTAACTCTTCGGGTAAAACTTCAATCAAGCAACGATTAAACAATAGCTGCACCTTAATGGTAATAATAAGTTCCTACATAAATTGGTCCTGTACTTGTTTGTTTACTTGTTATTGTTGATTTACTTTAAAATAATTTTCTGCAAACTTTTGGATTTCTAACACAGAATGAAGTGTGAAACCTAGGTCCTACTTTATACGTCAACAATTGTATTTGTTACAAAATTAGTAATTGTTGATATAAGTTGGCTAATTAGAGATCGTGTAATAAATGTGGGCGGGTGATTAAAGCCGTCACGTATTTTAATTCGGTAACCGGAAGCTCCCTTTCGTGCGGCCATGATACAACATAATTAGTGTCCGGGATCCGTTTGATGAATCAGATTCCTGTAGAGCGGTCTGCCCTCGGTCCGCAGGGTAAACACTGCATTCGGCCGACACGTTATGCTCATCAATTCCATTTGTGAAAATTTAATTTCCCCCGAGCAGCTGCGCTCATTTGTAGCTGCCCGCCGCCCCCACGGTTAATCGCCAGGACAAACACATGTAAGCAATTAGGTTAGGTCAATAATGGACGATGTCAGCAGAGGTACATCAATCTTTCTAAATATGTACCTGATATTTACATTGGATCTTTAATATAATAAAGTACATATTATTATCGAAAAAATGTATAACGAAATAATTTCAGCTAGATATCAACGAAAGCATTATTATTTTGGAGAATATAGTTATAAATAAAGAGTTTGAAATGTATTTATTTACCGCTGTTCCATTAATAGTCCACTGCTCTACCAACTTAATCATTTAGAACCAGTAATGATAGAGCGTCGTACGCTTGTATGGATGAGGAACTTCAGTTACTGGTAATATTATTATTTTAATTTATTGTTAATATTATTAGTATTACTATTTTCTAATAATTCCATTAGATCAATTGAATTTACTTCAGCAGTTCTTTTCTGCTTTCCAGATTTGAAAGATCTGTTGTGTCTACTCATTCAATTACACTTGTTAATTATAATATACTGCTATGGTGATCATTGAAAGCCGATAATAGGCAACATATTTGCATCAATTGTCTACAGATAGTATCGCCCCGTAACCATAATCCATTGCAAAACAATGGGGCACAGTCTAATCTGCCTGCTGCTGCGTCCGTGACACAATCGATGATTAAATGGTTCGAAAGTAGCCGATCCACTTGAGAGACGCATTGTAGCCGTAATTTATCGTTCACATTAGGTTGTTAAATCAATTAACGTGCCCCCCCATAATGATGAATCGATTGTGCCATTAAATGTAGTCGCCTGTAAGGGACATGTCCAATATGATTAGTGCATTCCCGGCATATTGGCAACTGTTACATCCATCTGCAAGATAATGCTAATAGTATTTGTAAATCATTTAAGATTTAAATAATAAATAACCGAATTCAAAACATTAATCGTTTTTGGTATAATTTGATTTTTAACTGAAAGTGAATTTATAAAAACTATGTTAATCAATTTTAGGCTCTATAATAAATATTTACCAGTAGTCCTTATCATTAAATATTTACATGATTAAATTTTACAACATTTTGATTTTTAGCAGAGTGTAAAACTATAAAAAAAAAAGTTAATTGATCGACAAAATTTATAAAACAACTGCAATCGCCAGTAAATTTACTAATAGTACTTAGAGATTGACTTAATAAAAAATGATATCTAAAAAGCACTTAAATTTGTAAAGTAAGTAAGTAAACAGTAAAAGAAATATTTTTAACGTAGAGAAAAATTACGAAAAGAGTTAAGCGTTTCACAGCCCCCCATAAAGGTAATAATTTTCATTAACAGTAAATACATTAATAGTAGTAAGTTTGTAAATATGGCGAAGTGTAGAGATGTTAGTGAAAGTGCTCCCCAAGATAAATCGTGGAAAGGTTGTCAAAAACCAGCCAGATCAGGATTTCCCTGTACCTTATGTGGAACTTATTTCCACTTTGCTTGTGCAAGAAGAATAAAAAAGTGCTGTGGGCTTTTATTAGCCGATAATGAAAATATCTAACCTCAACTGCGAGGCCACCAATGATAATGTTATATTGTTTAAAATGCTAGTGGTTGAACTACGGTAAAGTAATAGACTATTACTGGAAAAAATGGAAATGTTGGAGAAGACTGTTGCAGAGAAGAATGAAGAGATTGCTATTTTAAAACGAGAAAAACCGTTAGAAATACAAAATCACGTTTCTAACGTAGGCAACAAAAGTAACGTTAATGGCAGAGATAAAGTAAATTCGGTTCGGGCACGGTCATCTGAGGACCCCCCCCCCCCTTAAACATCGGGAATAGCGGCGTTGCCGCGGGCGGATGCACCGGCACAACACGAAAGAAAATTTAAAAAAAGCATTTCCTGATTATGCAAATAAAAGCAAAAATCATGAAAATGATAACATTGTTGAAGAAAACGAAAATGAAAAAGAACCATTTGAGATGGCAACAAGCAGAAGAAAGAAAAAATATATTATTTATGGAACCAACAAAAGTCAAGATAACACTCTTACTGCATTCATTCCAAAATCAAACATACATATATTTAAACTGAATCTAGACAACTCGCCGGAAGATGTTTTAACATTCATGAAAGCAAAAATTCCAAATATCGATGTAGAATGTGAAGAGCTATCTGTTAAATCAAACGCTTACCGCAGTTACAAGGTAACTGTGCCTGCAACATTTAAAAATAACCTTCTGAAACATGATTTTTGGCTTTAAAAAATAGTAGTTAAAATGTTTTGGGAACCGAGAAAATCAAATTTTCAAGCAAACGCGGGGAACCTAAAACAAACATAAACACGAATAAAAGCATATTGTTTCAGAATGTGCAATCGATAGGAAACAAAATAGATGAAATTCAAATAATGTTAGAAGAGAATAAAGACTGTTTTTGTTTATGTGTTGCAGAACATTGGAAGTCGGATTCACAAATAAGAAACTATAGTTTACAAAACTTTACACTTAAATCAAGTTACTGCAGAAATGAACAAGAACATGGTGGAACAGCAATATATTGTCGCAGTGATGTTAAAAGCAAGTGTCGAGCTGACATTGTAAATATGTCTGTGATACGTGTATGTGAAGTTGCGGCGGTGGAAGTTAGATTTGGAAACAAAATATGTGTTGTGTTGTCAATCTACCGATCTCCAAACTCTACTATTAGTGATTTTATGATTGCATTTGAAAAAATCTTGGAAAAAATTGTGCAGGAAAACAATGATATATTTGTATGTAGAGATTTCAACATAAATTTAAATAGTAATACTAATATAGCGATTGATTTCTTATCTCTTTTAAACTCATTTGGTCTACAAACATCACATTCGTTATTCACTAGAGAAATGCTAAACATCAAAACCTGTTTAGATAACATTTGTACAAATATTTTAAATTACAAGTCAGAAGTAGTGGATTACAAAATATCAGATCATAAATCAGTAAAACTTACGTTTAATAAACAAATACAAAATACATATAAACAAATTAGAATATTTTCGCCCGAGAATAAAGAACTATTTAATTCCTATTTAAATGAACAAGTCTGGACTGATGTTTACTCATGTGATCCACAAAATGTTAATGAACAATGGTCAAGATTTATTAATATTTTAATGCCATTATTTAATGAATGTTTTCCTGAGAAACAAGTCATTGCAAATAATAACAAAAGAGTAAAATTCTATAACGATGTCAATGTACAGCATTGTAAAAGTCAACTACATATATTGTATGTCCTAAGTAGTTGTGATAGTGAATATAAAGATGCATATAAGGATATGAAAAAGATATACAATCTGGTTTTAAAAAATGCGCGTAAATCATATTACTCAAGTCAACTTTGCCGGTCATCAAATAAGAGTAAAACAGCATGGAATATTGTGAATAGTATAAGAGGCTGCGAAAAAACAAAAAATAATTATTTTACTGGCATGGAACCTTTACAAGCTGCCAACAATTACAATTCTTTTATTGTTAATAGTGTTTCTAATCTAATACACGGCTTACAAAATGTAAATAATTTTAAGTACAGGATTCCGTTTCATTTTTCGTCCATGTTTGTGGAGCCTGTGTCAGAAAATGAAATATTAAATATTATAACAGATTTAAAAGGGAAAATGAGCAGCGGTATTGATAGTATTCCCACTGCAATAATAAAATATTGCAAAGTGGCGTTGTGTAGTTCTTTGACTTTTATTATTGGTAATTCCTTAACATATGGCATATTTCCAGACAATTTAAAACAAGCAATAATAACACCTATTTATAGAAAAGGCGACCCTACTCTTATGGAAAACTATAGACCCATAAGCGTTCATGAAATCCATAATAAATTCAGAAATCTACCATCTAACTACTTTTGCTGATCATGCAAATTTCTTAGTAACATCGCCTTCCCTTCGTGCGACTCTTTTAAATTGTGACTCACTTTATACACCTATTAAACAATATGTGGAAGAAAACAAACTAATACTAAACGAAAGCAAAACAAATTTAAAACTGTCAAATCCAAACTGCAAGCGCCGAGTCATGTTTTTCTGAATAATTCAAATCACCAGCTTGTTCAAAATACAAAATTTTTAGGAATAATGATAGATGAACATCTAAACTGGTTTTCACATATTGAATATTTACTGGCAAAGCTGAATAAAGTTAGCTATACAATGCGAGTTCTGATAAGTTATGTAAATCGTGAGGCAATACGGATTGTATATTTTTCAAACTTCCACAGCTTGTTAAGATACGGAATTATTTTTTGGGGTTCAGAGTCAATTCATTGATAAAGTTTTTATTGCACAAAAAGAGCTGTAAGGCTGCTGTATAATTTAGGATACAGAGAATCGTGCAGAACTATTTTTAAAATGAACAGTTTGCTTACAGTCACATGTATTTATATCTATGAAGCGATTATGTTCCTTTATAAAAATAAGCATCTTTACATTCACTTGCAACCACAATCCACTCGAACAAAAAATTATAATTATCCAATACATACACTAAGAGTGTATGAAAAAAGTTGCTTTTACTCTTCAATTACTCTCTATAATAAACTCCCGGATAATATTAAATGTATTAATAATCTTAGAACATTTAAGACGTCTTTGTATAACTACATATGTGATAAGGAACCATACTGCCTCAACGAATATTTGTGTCTGTAATCATAGTGTATGCATAATATGAATAATGTGCTCAGCTAAAACCATTTCGTCTATGTTTTTTTTATATATATCTATATTGTATGTATATGCACCTTGTTTGACAATATTTCTTTTACTGTTGTTTTGTAACAGCAATATTTTGAAATACATGTATTCTTATTCTTATTCTTATTCTTAAATCATTAGAGATTAAAATACTTAGAAAATCCAATCTAAACACGAAGAATGTAATGCGTAACCGAGCTTCGTCATCCGTCCTCTAAGTCTAGACTAAAATTCTTTTAAAATATAACTTTATAGGCTCGATAATAAATATCAAAACAATTGCCATATATTTACGACTAAAGAGTAACATATTAAAAAATAAATAGTAAACCAAACAACCCAGTATCACCATATATCAATTTATTTCATCTTGATTCATAAGACTGACAACGACATTCACTGGCGAACGAGAACGGGCTTAAAGACCACCGGTCGATAGCCATGAAACGGAAGAAGACAATTATATCAGAATTTATTTTATTTTATACATTACATGTATTATAATTTATTCTTCTGTGAATAAAAATGTTTAGTAGTAAATAGTAAATATTATAAGATTATATAATAATTTGATTTTTATTTGGTAGTGAAATTATGACAAATGTTATAGAATTTCTAGGCTCCATGAAAAATATGAAAACAATTGTCACAGCAGCAAACATACTTGTAGAACTTACTACTTATTAGAAATTAATATTAAAAAAATACACCCAGAACATAATTGGATTTTGAAATAATTTAAATTTTAACAGAGCGTGAAATTACAAAAATTGTTATTTGTTTTATGGTGTCCATAATAAATATATCGACACTATATATTTACCAGTAGCACTTGTAAACGATTAACGGTTAACATAATAAATAAACAAATTATGATTCGATTTTTTAATAATTGTGGATTCTGATAGAGAATAAAATTATAATAATATAGTCCCGATTGTAAATGTAAAAACATTGTCATTGTTAGTTAATTCACAAGTAGTACTATTAAATGATTATAGACTAACTTAATAAATAATTAAATAAAATCTAAAATATAACTAGATTTTGTAATAATTTAATTTTTTTATTTCAAAATATGAAAAATATTTATCGTTCTCTAGTATCAATAAAAATATATAAAACAAACAACATCGCCAGTAAATTTAATAATAGTACTCATGAATTATTAAAGATTAGTGTAAAATGAAATAACATCTAAAGAAAAGTAATTAATTTTATTACTTCTAACGAAGAGATAAATTACAATATTTATTATTCGCGATATAGTCTCCATAATTAATGTAAAAACGATTGCCATCGATAGTAAATTCACAAATACCACCTTCAAAAGATAACATAACTAAAAATTAAATTTAAATTATGAAAAATGTTAATTTATTTATAAGTCGGATAAACGATATAAGAACAATTGACATCGACAGCAAATTTCATGGTAGTACTTGAAAATCATATGAAATAAAAAATAATAAATATATTTATTATTTATATTTATTATTTTAATAATCGCTTTATTTTGAAAAATGTTAATCGTTTCATAGGCTCAATAACAAATATAAAAACAAATGCCATCGATACTAAATTTACCAGTAAACGATGTCAGGTTAATATAATAAATAAAATCAACTTCAAAATATATCTAGATTTGGCGATAATCTGATTTTTATTGGAGAGTCATAATTTTACTCTCCAATAAAAATATCAATTCTTTTTATAGGTTCGATATATTTATTATTATTTATTAATATCTTTGTACTCCTTTCTAACAAAATAATACTAAATTTATAATATAAAATATATAAATATACTTAAAATTTTAATCGGAAAGAGGACGGGCGGAGTTCTATAACTATAAAAAGCAATTGTCATCGACAGTAAATTTAGTAATAGTATCCAAAACATAATGAATTTTGTGATTCGATTTGTAATGAAGACTAAAATTTTAGAAAAATGTTAATCATTCTTTATCTCGATAACAAATATAAAAGCAATCGAAAATTTATCAGTAGTACTTGTAGATTAGTATAATAAAAAATGGTGATGTGGCCATCATAATACTTTCCCTATATTTTTCTCGAAAACTTAAGCCTCATAGTCGCAAAAAGGCTATTCTTAATAATTTGTTCACTTTTGAATTTTCTACAATTATTTGTTGTATAAATTTCATGTGATTGTAGTAGTTTATTAGAAATTGGCAAAAAATTTCAAAATTTTCAATTTTTATTTTTTTCTCGAAAGTTAAGAATTTTATGAAAAATATATTTTAATAAAACTTGTTCAATTTCTCATTCCCTGTAACTTTTGTTTGAAAAATTTTGTAATATTTTTCATATTAAAAAAATTACCGGAAAAAATCAAAAAACCGCCTCGAGTAAACACTTACTTTCGGTTTATGAATATTTACCTAAAGCTTTTCAGTTCCAGTTTTTAATGATAAAACCTTAAGTTTAAAGTTATATCTCAATAGCATCATTCTTTTTTGAGATACAGCGCCCACAGACATTTGCCTGCACGAAAATACTTCCCCTATATATACTATATAGGGAAACATGACTTGATTTTGTGATAATTTGATTTTTAACGAAAATAAATTTTAAAAAAATGTTCATAGATTCTATAACACATACAAAAATAATTGCCATTGATATTAAATTTACTATTAGTACTTATAAATGATTATTACTTTCCCTATATAGTATATATATAGTATATATATAGGGGAAGTATTGTTTTCGCGCGTAAATATGTCTGTGGGCGCTGTATCTCAAAAACGAATGATCCGATTGAGATGAATATTCATAGACCGGAAGTGGATGTTTACTTGAGGCGTTTTTTTGTTTTTTGATGATATTTTCCTAAATATGCAAAATTTTAAAGAACAATTTGAACAAAAGTTAAAGGGAAAAAAACTGAATAAGTTTTGTTTAAACATATTTTTCATAAAAGTCTTAATTTTTGAGAAAAAAATAAAAATTGAAAGTTTTGAGATTTTTTACCAATTGCTACTAAACTATTGGATCTACATTAAATTTTCATAAGACATAATTGTAGAGAATTCAAAATTGAACAAATTATTAAGAATAGCCTTTTTGCGTAAGCCTCACAGTTTTCGAGAAAAATATCGGGAAAGTACTATGATGGCCACATCACCATTTGAGACTAATATCATAAGAAATAAATCTAAAATATAAATAGATTTTAATAATTAGAAAAAATACGAAAATATTTCGTAAAATCTACAACAAATGAGTCTTATTAAGAATAGAAGAATAAACCACTTTTGAGACAACTACTTCTCTGGCCAGTACCTCGACAGACATTGAATAATACAAAAGTAACTCAAAAGGGGTTTGTTCTTGTAGTCTTAATAAGGCTGAGTTGCTGTAGATTTTACGAAATATTTTCGTGTTTTTTCTAATTATTAGTTAATTTTCTACAACGTAAAGGACTTATATATTTTTATCAGTAAATAGATTTTGTAAAAAAATAATATTAAACGGAGAATAAATCTATGAATAATTTTATCGACAAAAATGTGAAAACAATTGTCGTCGATAGTGAAGTTACAAATACTATTTATATATAAATACAGACTAACATAATACATAAATTTAAAATATGATTATAACCGTGTGAAGATGTATTTGCGAGTAATGTGAAGTTTACTATTTAATTAAATGTACACAGTTATATTTCATACTTCACTTATTTTATTTAATCACTAAATGTACATTTAACGTGCCCATTATCAGTTCACTATTGATAATGGACACGTAGTTTTCGAAATGTATATTTAGTGATAAAATAAAATAACTGAAGTAAGAAATATAACTGTGTTTATTTAATTAAATGACTATAACCTGTGATAAAAAAGTATGGCTGCCGTCGAGTCGCAGGTTAGTTAGAATAGCTCCCAGAATAAGTGTAAACATTGTGGTTTAGGGCCGCGGACCAGACCTAAGTATGTAATTTGCAGTAGTAGAATGTAAAATATAGAAGATCAGTGATACAAATCGACGAAAACAGTATAAACTGTGAAACCCAACAATTCACGTGACAGGGAAAGCAGAGGCGACCAGGATGCATTGAATTCCTTTTCCGAAAGTATAGTGACGGTGATTGATAAACACGTTCAATTTAAAATAAGGTATTTAAAACGAATTATACAAGAAAACGATTATATCATAATAATAAATAAAGGAAAATACTTCGCACAGCATATTCCATCGTTAACATTTAATAGTATCAATGTGTTGTAATAATAATAATAATAATAATAATAATATTTATTTCTTATAGATGTACATAAAATTTACATAAAATAAAAATAAGTACATATTTAAGAAAATTGTCCGGTTGAGATATATTGCATGTTAGTTACAGAAATACAAATAGTATTCATTTAGTGTGTATGGTTCAATTTCTAGTAATAGTGATTTAATTTCTCTTTTGAACTTATTTATTTGAGTAATTTTGCGAAAATGAACTGGAAGTCGATTATATAGCCGCATCATTGAGTAGTATGGTGCTCTTTCCAACATTACTAGTGAATGTATAGGATAGTTATAGGCTATATTTACATTTCTAGTATTATGTGGATTTATGTTCAAATTATTATCAAAGAGATGCTTTTGCTGATATAAGAAAATGAGCGAGGCTTGAATATACATACCTACTACTATAAGAAGATTGTTCGTTTTAAACACCCCTCTACATGAGTCCCTGTATTTCATATTATAGAGTAGTCTAATGGCAACTTTTTGTGTAATAAAAATATTATTAATCTCGTTTGCTGCACCCCAGCATATAATACCATATCGCAAAAAGCGCAGAAATAAGCATGATAAACTGTTCTTAGAGTATCATGACTTATGTATGGTTTAATGGTTCGCATGCAGTGTATGGTACCATTTAACTTGTTGTTTGGTCTCTCAATGTGACTTGACCAATCTAAGTGTTTATCAATATAAATTCCTAAGAATTTACACTGCGATGCTATATTTATGTCTACCGATCCTAGAGATAATTTATCTGGAAGGTCATGTTGTGCACGTTTAGTGGCAAATATTATACAATTTGTTTTTTCCCTATTGAGAAATAGTTTATTCTTATTGAACCACGTCTCACTCTCCTTAAAAACTCGATTTGCCGCTAATTGCATATTTTGATAATTAGGACCTTTGATGATAATATTATTATCATCTACATAGCTGATTATTGATTGGCTATCGTTATTAATTTCCCCAAAGATGTCATTAATGTAAATTACAAACAGCACGGGCCCCAAAATGCTCCCCTGCGGCACTTCTCTATTTATTTCCAATATATTTGACTCTATAGTTTCATGTCCTCTTCTTATATGTACTTTTTGCATTCGATTGCGTAGATATGGCTTAATTAAATTGAGATTTACACCTCTTATACCATACGTATATATCTTGTCGAGTAATATGTCATGATCTATGCAATCGAATGCTTTAGACAAGTCCATGAATGTTCCTAAAGGAACTTCTTTATTGTCCAAGGCATTTGCAATTATGATGATTAATTCAAACATTGCAGTGGTATTGGATTTACTTTCTAGATATCCATGTTGAGATATATGAAATAAATCATGTTTATTAAAAAAATTAACAATTCTATTTTTAATTACCTTTTCAAGAACTTTTGCAAAGTTTGTAATTAAACTAATGGCTCTATAATTTCTATAATCACTAGGATTACCTTTTTTTAAAAACGGGTGTAACAATTGAGTATTTTAGAGAGTCTGGAAAGATGCCTGTCTCTATAATTCTGTTTATAATATATACCAAAATTGCTTTCATACATTGAATAGAGCTTTTTATTACCTTGGCCGAAACCTCATCAACTCCCGTTGTATTGGAATTGTTGACCGATGATTCATATTTATTGAGTCGGAATATTGCACATACGGTACATTTGCTAATACTTCCCTAGCTTCATTAACAAAAAAATTATTGAATTTATTAACATTTAGAAAGTTTTCATGTTTTTTGTATTCTATATTTTTAAGTTCATGTACAATACTCCATGCAACTTTTGAAGTATTATGTGCACAATTTACTCTATTATCATAGTAATTCTTTTTTGACTGAATTAAAGCTTGGTTATATTCCTTTTTTGTAGCTTTATAGCAGTTATTTAATGAAGTATCAAATTGCTTTAATATATTTAGTAAATCAAATCTCTTTTAGTTATAATATATGTTGTGAATACTAGATGTTCTCTTTTTTTTCTTATTATTATTTATTTGACACTTGATCCGTGGAAAAGATTTATTATATAATAGTAAAAATTTGTCTAAAAATACATTCCACATGCTATTAGTGTCGTCTGTATTATACACCTCACTCCAGTTTTCTAACATCAACTTATTATTGAATATCAATAGTGTCTCTGGATTTATTTTCTGTATGATATAGTAATTATTTTGTTTAGTTTTTTTACCAAAGTTTTGAAAAGTTAATTTCTGGCCATAGTGATCAGAAATATGCAAAATTAAAATTTTATATTCGAAATTGATGTTCACATTACTGACGATGTTATCTATACAACTTCTTGTATTATAAGTGATACGTGTAAAGTCTTGTATTAAATATTTGGAACCATAACTAAATAACAAATTACTTAACCTTGTTTTATCCGCCGTATTACTTAAAAAGTCCACATTAAAATCCCCAGCGATTATATAATTGACTTCCTCTACAGCTAATTTGTTAAGAATTGAATTCAATTTTACTAAGAAAATATCAATACTGCCTGTGGGTGGCCTACAGAGGGCAATAACAGTTATTTTGCATCCATTGATTATTGAGTTCATTCCTGAACATTCAAAAATGTACGCTTCCGAGATATTATTAAAATCCTTCCGAACCGTAGTGCGTAAATCGTCTCTAATGTAAATAGCTACTCCTCCATGAGAGTTCTTGCTCCTGCAAAATGCTGTAACTAAGTAGTATCCGTTGATTTTATAATATTTCAGTTATTCTGTCGTTTTCTAATGTTCTGTTAGTGTTAAAATATGACAATCATTATTCTCTGACATTACTTTATTTAACATATTGATCGATGTATTTATCGATTGTATATTTTGGTTAATTATTGTTAAATTTGGAAAATTCTTGATTAATGATTTGTTGCATTTCCTTCCTGGGGCTGATTTCCAAGTCTCTTCTTGGGGGCACGCTGGAAGAAAAACGATTGCAGAGAACTCCTTTAGGCCACAGGTCCTGATTTTGTGTGTCTGGTAGCTTGGAGAAAGGCACCGATATTTTAAAAGAGCTATATTCTGTTGGGTGCTTTGATTGCAATTTTTCGCATATGCTGTTTTTAATGTTGTTATTATCTAAGAACTCCGACAAAGTTGCTTCAGTGGTTCCTGGGTCCAACCTGTATACGTGAAGGTGGGCTCTACGCTCCACACCTTTTATTACGTCATTTGGATGAATATCTCTGCGCCCATGCATTACGTTTTTGGTTCGGTTTCCTCTTCTCGAAACCGTTTTCCATTCCTCGTCTGGACGTGCATTATCCGAATTTACATTTTTTTTCTCTCCTTGTCTTTTCCTGTATATTATTTTGCCTATCATTTGAATTGGTTGTTGAAGCATGATTAGTAGGCTCCATCTTTTGTTTCTTGTTTGATTCATTTTGTGCAGATTCCTTTAAATTGATTTTTGAAGATTTTACAGGAACCTTATTTTTGTTTTTGGCGGTATTAGTATCTTTGTTATTGTTTTCGAACATTTCTAACCTTAATAATAAATAGGAATTCATTTTTAACAAACCCTCATTATTTTGTTGCAAAATGCGGGATTTCTCTTCTAGCTCCTGGACCAATTTCTTAAGGTAGGTGATTTCAGTAGCTTCTTCTGGCTCTACTGTTTCTTTATTCTCTTTACTGAGTATGCAACATTAAAAATCTCTCATCCTCAACAACTACCTTACTAACAACCCTACACACCTATGTATGCTCGTTGAAACCAAATCTAAAACTCGTTTCTCCTTTCAAAATTGGCCATTTATTCAACTTTCAGCGACAGTGTACAACGAAAACATCAGAGGGGGGTCAATAGCTGCATATCGTCCCTCTGTTAAATTAGGCAAATCAAATTATCCCAAAATTCATCACCCACTAAATGAATGTTTATATTTCACTATTACCTTTCCCACTTTCCAAATTAATTTGTTTCTCGTCTACATTCACCCTCATTCCCCTATTGAAGACTATTGAATTTTTATAAAAGCCTCACTGTTCGACAACGCAATTATCATTGGCGACTTCAATATCAACAAACAAAAATCACGACACCTCTCATCTTTCCTTTCCAATTCCAACTCTGTACATATCCCTACTCCACCCACTTTTATCATGAATGACACCCAAGCAACCACTCCTGACTGTCCTACTCTGTACCTAGAACATCTAAAACCTCATATACTCTGTCAACCTTGTTCCCGACGTTTGCTCCGACCACCTATTCAAATAAAAATCCCATCTAACCTCCCACAACAAATTCCTAACTTCATTTATAATTTTAACAAATGTGACACAAAGACAGTTCCTACAGATTTGACACAATGCATCGCTTCCAATCCCAATATTAATCCTAACACCATTACCCAATTCAACGACATCCTGTATAAATCAATCAAACAAAATACTCCTCAAATTAAGAAACAATTTACAGAGACATTCAACTAACGGACACTCCTGAACTCCGACAAAAATTCAACATACTGAATAAAACTTATCACGAAATATAAGACGGACACTTGGATTAATAGCTGTAGAACAATTAATGACCCAAGAGATAAAAAGTTTTGGACATAAATTAGGAAACATAGCAGATACAAAAAGACGGACAGACTACAAGAACTGTACGACCCTATTACTGACGAGACTATAACAGACCCAGACAGTATCACACGTAAATTTGCAGACCATTTCAACTCTATTTACTCAAAGACACGGGACCCTAATTTTGACCAATCAAGACCAATCCTTAGAAGAGGACTATTTCAAATTATAAAGGGCAAAAATACAGCGACTGGACACGATATCTAGTACATAGAAGTATATTAAAATTGTTTCCATATCCTTAATATCCTCAATTTCATTTACTAACACCAATATTTTCCTTCCGAATGGAAACTTGGAATAATCATCTGTATCCCAAAACATGACTATCCTCCATTCCTAATATCCAGCTACCGTCCTATGTCCTATTACTTTACTTCCGGTCCTAGGAAAACTACGAATCTCTCCTCAAAAACAAAATACTATCCCACATTCATGACCGTATCCCGAACTACCAATTTGGCTTCCTTCCAAAACGTTCCACTACCCTCCCACTTACCATCCTTACCTCAAACATCGAAACAACACACCTTGAAGGAAATTAATCAGCCGTCTTACTACTAGATATTCAAAAAGCCTTCGACTCTGTCTGGCATCAAGGTGTGTTGTACAAATGCTACCTCCTTAAAATTCCTACCCATATTATTTTTATTATCAATCAGTTCCTTCCAAGCAGATCCCTTAAAGTCAAAATCAACAACTCTTACTCCCCCCCCCCCCCCCTTTTGCTCCTTTATAAGGCTTACCCAAAAGTCCTACTCTATCTCCTCTACTATACATGATCTTCTGTTTCGACATCTACAATCCTGATATTCTTCACTTCAATTCCTCTAAATATCTCCACCAACTTGCAGATGATACATACGTAATTTCCCACGCACCCACCGTTCCTACAGCTCTTCAATCCGTTCAGCAGCTAATTGATTACCTACAATACTGGTTTGCTAAATGGCGAATTAAAATCAATCCCCACAAATCCCAGCTTCTAATTCCCTATCACCGTAATAATAATCCTGAATATAACATCTCCCACATAATTGTTTCCCCTATATTTATAAAATACCTTGGCATTACCATAGATCAAAAAGTAAATTTCAAATAGCACACAGCTTTAAACAAAACAAAAATCACCACTAGGGCCAAATTATTTAGAAGTCTTTCTTACAAGGGATACGGTATATCCACTAAAACAACCGTCAAAATTTATTAAATGGTTTGTCGCCCGCTCCTTCTATCCACAACATCCAAGTTAGCGAGCGATCATTCCTAAGAATTCTAACCAAAATCCGCCACCCCAGAAATCCTCTACACAATCCTTCTAACCAACTCCTATATGATTCTACCACTGTTATCCCCATCAATGAACGCCTTCTATACCTAAGTGAAAAATTCTCGAAAAATCCCTTCAACCAATACATCCTTACCCTCTACTGCTTGCGCAGAAATCCCAACCTATTCAAAACCCCTTCGATCACTACATTTGAATTCATCGCATCACATTATCATCCATCATCATCATTGACAGAAACAGACTGACGTAACATATCGACAATGACAAATCCTGACT
This sequence comes from Ontholestes murinus, assembly GCA_963969525.1. Classification (NCBI taxonomy): domain Eukaryota; kingdom Metazoa; phylum Arthropoda; class Insecta; order Coleoptera; family Staphylinidae; genus Ontholestes; species Ontholestes murinus. The sequence continues at coordinate 39,205,232 of OZ018396.1, forward strand.
GAAAGACCGCTGGTCGATAGCTATTTAACAAACAAACTAACTCACTAAGATTAATTGTATCATGCACGTATTATATTTAGTTTATTTGTATATTTGTTTGTTAATAAAGATGTTGTATATATAAAGAAAAATAAGTAATTTCTAAAAGAACAAATTAATTCACTAAATAATATGATACAGAAAATTGGAATTATTATAAATGATCATAGTGACGGGTCGACACTACAAGGATCAAGTCATTATGGTATGGTATTATATTGGGCAAGTTCAGTACATGCGCCAAGAATTTTAATCCAGCAAAAGAAAATAATAGCACGCAAAACCGCTTTCTAGAAAGAACAGAGTAATGGCACTTTATATTTGTGTTCGATAATGATAACAAATGTGTGCTATCTCATAGAACACCTTTACTTGAAAGGAGTCCTTATTATTTGGAAATAAAATTATTTAATAGACTACCTGTCAAAATAAAAATGAGAAACAGATAAGTAAATTCAAGATCGTTTTTCATTGAAAACCAATTCTACTCGATAATAGTATATTATATATTTCTACTGGATTGTAAATTTTATTTGTGTACATCATGTAACATGGTCTCCAACACAATTTAATAACTAAATAAATAATGTGATTTTTGATGAAGAGTAAAATTTTGAAATACGTTAACATAAATCAACGAAGAAAAAAATGTCAAAAAAATATTTGCCATTGGCAATAAATTTTTAATTAGTACTTACAAATAGTTAGAGATTAACATAATAAAAAATGGTGATGTGGCCATCATAGTACTTTCCCTACATTTTACTCGAAAACTATGCGGTTTATGCAAAAAGGTTATTCTTAATAATTTATTCAATTTTGAATTCTCTACAATGTTTGTTATATAACTTTCATGTTTCTTCAATAGTTTATTAGCAATTGGCAAAAAATGTCAACAATTTCAATTTTTATTTTTTATTTCTCGAAAGTTAAGAATTTTATGAAAAATATATTTTAACATAATGTATTCAGTTTCTCATTCTCTTTAACTTTTGTTTAAAAAGTTTTGTAATATTTTTCATATTAAAAAAAAATATCGGAAAAAAACAAAAAACGCCTCGAGTAGTTTACCCACTTCCGGTTTATGAATGTTTACCAAAAGCTTTTCAGTTCCAGTTTTTAACGATAAAGTTTCAACTCAATCGAATCAGTCGTTTTTGAGATACAGCACCCACGGACAGACAGACAGACACACACACAGACACATTTTTTTTTCAGAAATCAGTTTAATGGACTCAGGGGACCTCAAAACGGATATTTCCGCAAAAAAAAAAATTCAAAAAAAAAATCACGATCACAATACTTCCCCTATATATACTTTGTATATAGGGAAAGTAAAAATAATCTTAGATATATATATGGATTTTGTAAAAATTTCAATATTAAACGGAGAGTAAAACTATGCAAATTCTTAATCGTCTTATAGTCTCGATATATATATTATTTTGATTAATCAAATACTTAAACAAATTTTATGAATTTTAAACAGAATGCCTAATGAATGAAGTATAAAGTAAAATAAATATCTACAGTTGTTGAAAGAAGTCGAAAAAGTTGTGGAATAAATGGGAACGTTCCATTAGGGTTTGACTGTAAGCACATTCTGAAGAATGAAGTCTGCTTGTGATTCCTATGCTCAAAATTTAGTATATTTTTATGTATATGTCCATTAATGTATTGTAAATTCTAGTTTACAATAGTTTTCGGTTTTAATAATACAGTTGTACTTAAGTATGTGAAGTACAAAGAGGATTAGTTGAGTCGGATCGAGTTCGGTAATCCGGATTAAGAGATAGTACTTATTGTCGCAGATGGTTCTGGTAGGGCTCCACGGCCATGTCCTCTACCTCGGCCTCTTCCGCGGCCGCGCCCCCTCCCACGTCCTCGTCACCTCCGTCCATCCGTCATTCCTGCAACCAAATCTAATTTACAATCATCAAATGGTCTAATTTATTATGTGAAGGTACCTATGTTACTGGTAGTCTTTTCGAGGTACGCTAAAGGACCTTGCAGGACTCCACCTGGACCCTGTTAGCCAAAAGGACCACGTGGACCACCCATACCCTGTTGTTGCATGAACATCGCCTGTTGAGGAGACACCATTCCTGGACCGACACTTACACCTCCACTATTCATTCCGGGAGGTACCTGAACAACAAAAAGTTCTTTCATCGATCATTCACTAAGGTTGTTAAATGGAATATTGTGAGAGTTCAAAACCAATGTATTGAAATAAAACTCATATTTATCACTCTTGATAGTATTTATTTTGAAATAAAAAAAGAAAACAATTTATTAAATATCAATTTTACACTTTTCGGTCAATAACAATGGAAATAATGAACTCTATACAATATCCTAATTATTAACAGCTTTAGTATACATTTTAAATGGCACAATTGAGCAAAAACATTTCAAACATATCTTAATACCAAATAATTAAAAACTACAGTATTGGCAACTAGAACAAGTCTTACTGATTTTTAATTAATTAAACAAACACTGTGTACCAATTCATGATCGACTGTAATCTATTTGTTTATATAAGTAAGGGCAAAAAAAATAAATAAGAACATTTATCCCCATAAATTGAAAAACAAAAAATTGATATCTTTGAAATTCGAATAGATATAAAAATATTCAGATATTTTTTATCAATTGCTACAATGTTTTCTTTCTTGTTACTTCCAGTTACTACAAAAATACAATTTCAGCATTAGGTACAAAATTACCGTATTTAATGGTAAGAAAATATCAATTCAATATTTACTGGAACTACTTGAATACTAGTCGGCACAGAAGTGGTAGGTAATCCAAAGCAACTATAATGATTACAATCAAAAAATGACCAAGAGTTGAACCTACTGGCACATCCGATGTAGATAAAAATTCAAATGGTTTAAAGCCGTTATAATATACATAATTAACTCTATTCCTAAGATAAGAATTCAAAAATCCCAAAGCTCGGGAAAAATGTATATAGATGACATCCACTTGACTTGACCTGTGTTATCAATAGCATTACTAATGTATTGGGTTATAGTTGCCATATTGTTACAGTTGACCGATCCGGATTAAACAATGCTGTTGTGGTGAGATTAATGTTTTAACACAGGCAAATAGATCATTATATACAGCGTGTTCAGAGATTGACAAGATTGTTATCGGTCTATAGTTATTTATCAAAGTAATATCCCCTTACTTATGAACTGAGCTTATACGTGCACGTCTCCAGACATCTGGAAATATATACGTTTTAATTGACAGTTTGAATATTATCAGTATTAGTTTAAGAAAAAAATTGTTTACAATCTCGTATATTAATTCTTGGAATTTTGTCATCCACTTTAGTACCATAATTTTAATGCTCCTAATGTTAGCCTCGGTCACCAGAGTAATATCATGAGTGATGTTATTGATAGACTCATAGTGTGAAACGTTGACCGAGTAACATGCGTTATTATAGCTCCTAATAATTAGTGAATTTATGTCGTTTAGTGCTACATATAATTATTACTTTTGTACTTTTGTTCAAGCTGGATGAACTGTGCATTATTTAATGTAAGTGTATGGTTTATTTTCATTATAATTAAGAAGTTATAGTGATTAAATTGATGAGTTTAGAGGTTTAACGTATAGCGTTTAACACGATTCGTATAAAAACTCGCCGGTATTTGGTACACTTTTTTTACCTTTTCGGCCTTAATCGATTGAATATTAATACAGATTAGTGATATATATTTAATTTCAAGCAAATATTTGATTTCCTTGTGTTTCATTTATTTTATGTTACCCTTCCGTGGCCTTATTTGTTTAAATCAGTTAGTCATCCTGATCGGCCCCTGGCTGTGAAGTGTGTTCCCTGTTTATTTTTTAATTTGTTTATTTTCCTTTATTTATTTCTATATTAATATAAATTTCATAGTGAATTAAAATGGCTCATGTTTGTGTTACTTGTAAATGCAATATTAATAAAAGAACACCGGCGCTGGAATGTAATAAGTGCAACGAATGGAAACATTTAGCATGTTTTAATTTAATTGAGAAAAATAATGCAGACAAAGAGGAAAAATGGTTATGTTTTACGTGTGTTTCAGTAACGAATGATAACGTGATTACTTTATCATCTATCGAGTCAACCATAGCTTCCATTCTTGACAAACAATTAATAATTTTTCAAGAACGTATTTTTTCTTCCATTCGGGCTGATCTTCGTAATTTAACAATGGAAATTCAATCCCTAAGAGATGAGAACAAAACATTGCGGGATGAAATGTCTAAATTGAAACAAGCAGCTGGGTCTAATACCAATAATGTTTCGATGTTAAATATTGTAAGAGAAATAGAAGATCGACAGCATCGGGCTTCAAATGTTCTTGTTTTCAACCTACCAGAGTCTTCAGGCATTGTTGAAGATAAAATTGCTAAAGATACAGCTGCGATAAAATCTATAGTTGAAACTCACGTCGCTTTCTTCAATCCTCTTAAAGTTATTCGACTTGGTAAATTATGTGCTAAGCCTAGGCCAGTGAAAATTATTTTTAGTGACCCGAATTTGGCACTAAAATTACTTAAAGCATCTCGAAATTTGAATTCTGGTCCAGTAAGATTTACTACGATAGAACAAAATTGCAGCGAGATCATTTGAAAGACTTGAATAATGAACTTGCAGATCGAAGAAGGAATGGCGAAGCGCTCAGTATCAAATATATTCATGGTTTTCCGTCTATTGTCTTATCGGAATCTGGCAGGAGTCCAAAAAACTAAGTATTTACTTCCACAACGCTGGAGGGATTCGTTCCAAACTTCATAATTTGAAATTAAATGCGAATGTGTGCTAATATGATGTTATTGTGATCGTTGAAACGTGGCTGGATGATTCAATCCTGGACAGTGAATTAGGTCTTTTCGGTTACATTATATTTAGAAAAGATAGATCTTTTGAAACTAGTGTAAAAAGCCGTGGTGGTGGTGTAATTGCTATTAAATGCGGAATTGACTCTTCTCGTTTAAGCATTATTTCAAATATTGAATTATTTGTTAAAGTTCAATATAATTGTTTTAAATTAATTTTTTCTGCGGTTTATATTCCGACTAATTCAAGTATTGACACACATGCATTGCATTGCGCCTCAATTGATTATGTTGCTGATACTTATGCTGATCATAAATTTGTGTTTTTGGGTGACTATAATTTGCCGTCTGCTATTTGGAATGTTAACGATGATAGTGTCATTTCTAATAACAACACTTGTTCATATGCAAATATTTTAGCGGAAACTATGATATTTCATAATTTGCAACAATGTAATTATATACCGAATAATAGGGGGTTTTATTTAGATTTAATATTTACTAATTTAGGTAAAATAAGTGTTTCTAAGTCGGATGATTTTTTCAATGAAAGTATGCATCATACACCGTATTATATATCTATTTGTAATGTGGAGTCTTTTGAAAATCTTCAATTTTCTGTTCCAGTACTTGACTTTAAATCAATATTAATAATTATTTATCTTATATTTTATGGCGTGATTATTTGAATGATGATAATGTTAATACCCTCGTCGATAAATTTTATGACGTTTGTTCGTTTGTCGTATCTAAATATGTTCCTGTTAAATATATCAAATCGAATATGTATCCAAAATGGTTCAATGCTGAATTAAAATCTCTTATCAAAGCTAAAAAACTAGCCCATTTTAATTATAAAGCAAGCGGTTTATTAACTCATTATGAGATTTTTCAATCTTTACGTTCAAGATGTAATCTACTTAGTGAGCGTTTATATAGAGAGTATATTAATAAAATTGAAAATAAAATTAAGTATAATTCGAAATCATTTTGGAACTTTGTTAACGTGTCTCGTAAAACTGATGGCTATCCCATAAATATGCAGTTCAATGGTAGAACTAGTGATAACGGCGAAAATTGGGTAAATCTCTTTGTGGCCTACTTTTCAGATGTCTACGTGGATAGTTCTGGCTCTCTGTCTGATCGTAATGCTATTAATTCTGTCAATTCTGTTGATTTAAATACGTTTACAATTAGTATTTCGGATATATTTATTGCTATCTCAAATTTATCGGATTCTTGTTCAGCTGGTTTTGATGGATTGCCCAGTTACTTTGTAAAACGTTGTATGTATTCTTTATGTATTCCGCTACATATAATTTTTAATCTTTCACTTAGTTCTGGTGTTTTTCCTACCTATTGGAAACACAGCTTTATTACACCATTATTTAAAAGCGGAAAACGAGAGGATATAACAAACTATCGAGGAATTTGTATTCAATCGGTAATTATTTGATCTACTAATTGCTAATCAATTAAATTGATATAGTAAACATTTAATTTGTAAAGAGTAGCATGGTTTTTGCCAAGGCAAATCTACTGAAACGAATTTATTATGCTATCAGTCTTATATTTTGCGATCTTTAGAATCTGGATACTATGTTGATGCAGTGTATGCTGACTTTGCCAAAGCCTTTGATCGTGTTTGTCACTACACACTTATTAACAAGTTAACATACCTTGGCTTTGGTCAAGCTATCACTAAATGGCTTTTTAGTTATTTAAGTAATAGAAACCAATATGTAAAAATAAATAATTTTGTCTCACGTCCAATTAATGTTTCATCTTGTGTACCTCAGGGTTCGCACTGTGATCCTATCCTGTTTTTACTGTATATTAATGATTTATCAGCTTGTATTCATCACTGCAAAATATTATTGTTTGCTGATGATTTGAAAATATTTCGTTCAATATCATGTGCTAATGATAATTTATTAATTCAGGAGGATCTACACAATCTTAATGAATGGTGCAATCTAAACCGTTTACACTTGAATATTAGCAAATGTTTTCTTATTCAGTTTTCCAGAAGCCAATCATCGCTATTCCACTACTCTATTAATGGCCATGTATTATCTTCGGTTGATAAAATTCGGTATCTTGGAGTAACTTTTGATTCAAAATTGTCGTTTTTCAAACATAGAAATAATATTTGCCATAAAGCACTACAAATATTGGGTTTTGTTTTGAGATTTGGTAGAGTCTTTTCAATTGATACCTTGAAACTTTTATTCTGTACTTTGGTTAGAACGCGATTAGAGTACGCATCTTCCGTATGGTCTCCATTTTACTCTAATGCAATCGAGCAAATTGAACGTGTTCAGAATAGATTTCTGAAAAGTTTATCTTTTCGAGTGGTTTCATATGGTGAGACATATAGTCGTAGTCATATTTTTAAATTTAAAACCACTCAAATAGCGTAGAATTATATCTGATTTATGTTTCATTTTTAAAATTATCAATGGTTTCATTAATTGCGATGAATTGCTCGCAAGACTTAATTTTGTTATTCCTAATGCAACACGCAGTAATTTGGTATTTAGAGAAGACGTCAGCCGTTGTAATTATGGAAGAAACGAATCAATTTGCCGGATGATGCATTTGGCTAATATAGTCGCAGCGACTTACGAATCTTTTAATTTGTATCAGAGTTCTTTAAATTGTTATAAAAAGACCTTATGTTCATATAATTTATCTTTAATTTCTTAATTGTAATATTTAATAAATTTTAGCTTTAAGTATATTTTTGTATCTGTTGTGCGGCTCATAAAAATTTGAATTTGTTTAGTTAATTTCTTTATGATTGTAAAAATTATATTTATTTTCAGCTATATTTGTGTTTTCACACTGTCATTTTTGTTATGTATTATTTTATTATAAAAAGGGTGTACCGTTTATTGAATAAATAAATAAAATAAAAATGTCTCTAAATTAACATTAAATGAACCAGATGAATAGACACTAGAAAAATAGTTTACAAGTGCGTTTATACTATCGTTAGGTATTCCACTTTATTGTTTCTAAGTAGACATGGATAAAAAAATTGTAAATATTAAATCAAGAAGATTACTAATGATTTCAGTGACAATATTTAGTTGAAATAAACTCATACAATCAGTAAACGTATTGAATGAATCTAATTGCGTAGGCGTTGTGGTAGTAAAAATATTAGAATTACATTGAGGTATGTTGAAGTTGCCTAAGATTAACACTCCTTTATCCAATATTAGAATTTCTATCATTCCAAGAAATAAAGATGGCGTATCGAGGGATATATCTGCCGGTATATTACATATTAGATGTATTAAACATGTAGATTGATTTTATATTTGCATGCAACCAAATCTAACTGAAGTGAAATAACGTTAGTAATATGCGTACCATCAATATTTTTAACATACATTTCTTCAGATACCACCAAGAGGCCGTCGCTGGCTTTTAAGCGGCCAAACTAAAATGTCTCCTCATATCTAGAAACTTTATAGTAATAAGGAGGTTTTTAGAGCTAAACCTACTAGAGGTGGGTTATCAAGTCGTAATTTAACGGGGCTATTAAACATTCATGCGATGGATCATATTTTCCAAGCCCAATAGGTTTAGAATTATTGTTTATAATGTTAAAAGATTTTAATATATCTATACCGTGGATTTGTCAGATTCTATTATTTCGGTTTTAGATTGAAAGTTTGGCTATTTTATTCCAAGTAACAATATTTTGTTTACGTTTATCCCTTTTGGCAATTTCTGTTCAATCTCTTCTGTGATTAACGAAGTGGGAAGTATAGCTCGGGTTTATTTAAGCTGCCTTATATCTTATTTTAGAATCAGCTTTATAGTTATTTTTACATATGCAGCAGTGAATGAGTATATGACTTTCCGTAGTAGAATTATAGCAAGAAGAGGTACTCAATTTTAATTATTAAGGATCGTAAGAATAGCAGACATAAGACATTTTTCACTACAAGTGGCCGATCATTTGAACTTATATTTGACAAACGAAGGTAGACCGCGGATGAGACATATACAGTGATTTAGAAAGGATAATAGAATAATAAAGAACGATATTTATTATTCTGTTAACGGTGGAGGCTTCTACTTCGTTATAAATTATTCTTCACAAATAAAATTCTTTTTAACTTTGTTTGTATAACACTGACTTTAGTCACTAAATAAAGTCAGTGTTGTACAAACAAAGTTAAAAAGTTTTTTATATTTATTATAGTTTACATTTACACAAATATAAATATAATATTAAAAAAGTAAGAGTTAAAACCATATAGAAAAGTTGGTTAATATAGTAAAAAACGTATTTAGAATACGGTTTTTGATCCCGGGTTGATCTCGACTCGAAATATCAATGATCTCGGTGAAAAAAACCGGTTGTTATCTTCCATATTCTTACTTTTATTTTCAGTTTCATGACACGTGTTTCGATATATATATATATATACACATTTTTATTGACAAACTATACATATTTACATTTAAATAATGAATAATGGATGATGTGTTAGTGAGTTAGTTCGTCAAAAGGCTATCGACCAGAGGTCTTTCTGCCTGACGTGTTTCGATTATACCCGAGTAGTTCAAATATTTTTCTTCACCATAATACATATCTGGTTTTATTAAGAGTATAGCTCAACAAGTAACAACTATATATCAATGATCGTAGACTAAATACCTCTATTAGAAATTAAAAACACTTGGTTTGTTTCACAGAAAATGTATTATTTCTTCTCCGACTAGTTTCGACAATATGTCATTAACAAGGAGTAATGAATGATGTACAAAAGTTTACGTTAATATATATGGATTACACTCTCAGGTAATAAGGGCTGTCATAATCGGGGACTTCCAAATCTCTTCAATATTGTTAGTTATTTGTTTGCTGCTAATTATGGCCTCATCTCTAATCCCTCTCTGTAATTAAGATGCCAACCTTTATTACATAAGTACAATACCTTTAAATTATCTTTTTGGAAAAATGGTTATTTTCTATACAATGTTGCGAAAATCCAGTTGTTAGTTTTTTATTGTATATTCCTATCTCAATTTATTTAACCTAATTTGGATAATTACTATTTTACACTGTTACAGAAAATAATATTCTATTTTGACAGCTCTAAATTTCATTTAGTTTATTTTATAGTTTTCCTTTTGTTAATAATACCAAAATTAAATTAGATTGCGTCTACAATATGTATATTTATGTTAAATTCAGAATTTATTAGGATTTAATTAATTTTTATAGTTTTCTGCTGAGAATGGAAAATAAACTAGTCCGGAAATAAAATTATAAATACATTTGTTACTGTAGAGTACATTAAGTACAATAATTACATATACAAAATGGCGACTAAAAGTAACTTGAAAGATATTAAATCTTATAAGCAGTGTAATGTGTCGGATAAAAAATATGTGACTTGCATAACTTGCAATAGTGACTATCACAAAATGTGCATAGTTAGGATAAGTGGACTTAATGTGGATAAAATTGGTGAAATCAGTTGCTGTAAGTAGGTAACTTCAAATGAAGAGGATGGCGAGATGCCCATCAATTGCAATGAAGTGACTCATAATACTGAAATACTACTACATCTTAGGTATATATTCAATCATAAATTTAATTATTACAACAAATTAGCCATCATATGCCATATTTTGTGGAAGATAAACAACCGCAAGTAAACAATCGCAAAGAGAAGGAAACTGTAACTGGAATTAGACATGAAATGATATCTCTTGGGAAAACAAACACCAGAAGGTAAGTCGTCAAAGAGAGAAAAAGGCAATGAATGCTTCAAAAACATCACTTGATAACGCCCGAATTGATAATTCATTAGACGTAATTGATACCAACAAAACTATAGACGTACAAAAAGAGCCCAGGTTCATGAACTAAAAATTAACACGAAAATCGATCAGAGAAATTCAGTCAAGAAAATAATAACGAAGTAAAAAAGAATGAATTCATCGTACAAAAAGTTTGGTTTCATGTAAGTAAATTTAAAAATGATTTTACGACTGACAAATTGAAAAGCATTCTCCAAGAAATCTTCTCAATAGACGCAATTGAGAAAAAAGATTCATCCTGAAAAAGGTAAATGTGTTTTAAAATCGGAGCTCCGATAGATTACAAGGAAACAATAATGAAAGCCGGAGTAAGTGTGGGGCCCTCTCAAGAATTATGCGAAAAAAATCATACAGCAAAGATGGAATTTACAGCTGGGTGCAATAAAAATAAGTTATTACTAAATCTCGATAAAACGGTTTTACAACAGAAAACGACCTGAAATAGCAAACAATGTAGGAAGTCGTAAAATCCCAGGGACGTATGTTGATAAAAGGCTACCATGGAGAGAGCATATTAAGGACATATCATCCAAATTAAACAGTGCATATTTTGCCATAATAAAATTAAGAAGCTACATGTGCTGTGAGACGTTACTAAACATTTATTAAGCATTAGCTTATTCACACATATCATATAATATCCTTGTCTGGGGAAGAGCTGACACTAGAAAAGTTTTTGTATATCAGAAACGTATTATTAGGTTAATATTTAATATAAACTATCGTCAAACATGTAAATAAATTTAGAGATCACAAAATTCTGTCCCTAGCAAGTATTTATATCTATAAATGTGCTTTGTATGTGTTTAACAATAAAACATTTTTGTAATGTATTTTATGTGACCAAACTGAATAAAGAAATAAATAAATTAAAAAAATAAATAATCAACCTATCTATTAAAATTAAAATATAACTGTAACTGTAAATTATGGATTTTTACAATAAAAAAGTAATTGCTGATCGACAATAAATTCACTAGAAGCATTTGCAACTTATTAGAGATTAACATAATAAAAATCAAATTCAAAACATGATTAGATTTTGTAATAATTTAATCAATAACGGAGAGTCTTCACAAAATCTTTGTGACGACTTAACAGGAATCTAGTGTAACGCTTCGACTATAGATGGCACCTTTACGGTGATTACTTTTTTTTAACAAAAACTAAATTATGGAAAATTGTAATCGCTATATAGGCTTGATAAAAAAATATAAAAACAATTCCTATCGAAAATAGATTTACTAGTAGTATGAATCAACAAAAAAAATAAAAACTAAAATGTGACTAAAAATATTTTACATTTTTTATGAGATAATATTTTTACTAGTACATCTTTATACATTTCATTACGAATGACATAAAGGCGACAAGAGAAAAAAAATGTAAATGAGTTTCGGAAGGAAAGGACTAAGACATAGGGGGTCAGACTGGGCCGTAATCTGGGGTCGCATTTGTCACGGGTAGGCCCTTTGCTCACTGTCTGATAACGCACTGAACCCATTTACATCTTGACTCCGAGCCGCTGAAGGGAAAAGAAGAATCACAGGGGCTGAGGGACATGCACACATAAAGGAGGAAAAAAGAAACCGTACAAAGGGAAAAGTTATCAACACGCGCACGGCATTTAATAAAAGCGCGACGAAAGGAAAATTATCGCACCTGTTACCCTTAACTACAATTAAGTAACACAATAAATTTTAATGCATATATTTAATAAACTCGACGAGAGCGATATTGCTAAAAGTCCCCCCGTCTCGATGTAATAATATTTTCAACTAAACGCGAACAATGTCTATTGTTTAAAGTTACACTTCCAAGTGTCAATTTGGCGCAATAGCAATTTGAATGAGACGAGCCGTGTGCTACGCCCTGAAAACGCTGCAGAATGTTAAACAAACTTGATTTAAACTTCACTACGTTCATAACATAAATTTTGAGGAAATTATTTACGGCGAACGCATTTCCATCGGAATTTCCTTCGTTATTGCGCGGCTCACTCTCATACGCACCAGTCGCTAAAATTTTCTCTTGTCAACTCACCTACGAAACGAATGGAATTACCAGCTTGATTTTAATCTCATTAAAACTGTAACCTCCTACGAATGAGCTTTAAAACGTATCGCTCTTATCCAATTATTCTCGGTGGAATATTCCTTAATAATTAGTCTGCTACATTATTGGTTAAGTAACCAAAATTAATTTTACCCAGAATAAACTTTTTAATACTAATATTAATCTTTTTTTTAAATTTATTCATGGCTTATTTTACTTGTAAATATAATAAAATATTATGATAATTAAAACAATTATTAAAGATATTATTTATGTGATTACAACTTTTTTAAATCTTATACACAATAAATTCTAAGTTTTATAAATTAGAACTATAAGAACATAATTTAATAATATTTAATTATTATCATTCCAATGTTTCCGTCAATAATAACTCCAGCTAGGATGCGATAATCTAATATTCTAATCATTGACTGCCGAAAATCCCACGGTCGTTGCTTATTGTGTTACACCTAGCAATTATACGATTTAGCAAGTCTTCCATACTCCTGCATTTTTAATTATTACATAAATTGCTTTTTATTTTATAAAATACCGTTGAGAAACGCCCGTTAATATACTTACTAATGTTTTTCTCAATACAATTAAACGTTTCGTCTTCAAAGCCATGCGAAACATTAGCGTAAATTCATTACAAAAATAAAGTGTGCAAACTGAACTTAATTACAAGCGTAAACAGGGAGCAGCGCCGTAGAGAAAGATGGAGAAAAGGTCGTCCCGCGTATTTATTCCCCATTCCTTTATTTACAACTTTAATTAAAGATCAAGGAAAACGGAATCAGTTTTAAATAAATCGTTGCACATTGACTTAATTAAAAATTTTCTTCACTTTTTCCTTCTCCTCCTCACTCTTTGTTACTTTTCGTTTCCCATCTGCACTAATTAAAATTCAGAAACGCATCGATTATTGATGCTTTTAAAATAAAGTGGTGTTGTTTTTTTGCCTTTCGTTATGCCTTAAAATGATTGTCTCGTTCGGTTGACGTGGGTGTCTTCGATATAAAAGCGCTTTCTATCTGCAGGGATTATTTTTTGCTCCAGTAGACGTCCTTCGCGTCATTAAGACAAATTGTATGGAACTGGCGACTCGGACGGCGAACGACGACGGCTTCTAGACACGAAAATAGTTTTCCATCCTTCGTATAGAAAACAAATCGTTTTCATGATTTCTGTTATGTAATTTCAATAGCTAAGATTTTTTTGACCTAAAGTTATATTTGCTATCTTATATATTAACAAAAAAAGAAATTTAATACTTCTTATTTAATCAACATGTTTACTTTGACTTTTTTTATAAACTGGAATTTAATTGTTTTAATAAAGATATTTTCATTAGTTTACTTGTTTGAATAGAAATAAAGTAAAATTAAACGTAACGATTCTAATAAATACAGTAAATAAAGAAATCTCATTTAATACCGTCTCTTGTGTAATAACCTCCAGACTTATTAAGTGGAAGCCGTGTAGTTTGCGATTCTGTGCGCTTGATTGACATGGAAGGGTTTATGTTTGCGTAAGAAACAATCCCGGAGATTAAAAGGGCTTACGGATATTTTCCAGGAAGGGTGGATTACGTTTGACATTAAAAAGAAAATTAGTGGATTATAGGAACTGGCCGGATTGATGCCGGGCCCTAATGCATCCAATTATGACTTTGTTCAAATTAGAAAACGTTACGGACATACCGAACAGGATAGTTAGAGACATGATGGAATGGGATGATGGAATAAATGATAAATCCTTCGATATTATAGAGATTAAAGCTGTATTTTTTTTAATCTATTAGGAAATAAATTGGTTAATATAGGGTGTTTCAAAATAGAGTTTATATTTCTTTGGTTTCCTGCATGAATGAATTCAATCAATAGTCTGGCTATTGATAATTTAGTCACTATGGATCGTTCCTCTGGAGCGGACCGCGCGTTGTGCGTTGAGAGTTTTACAAATGTTATAAATCGGCGACTGCAATGCGCAGAAAATTATTAATATATAATTAATATTTAAGGTTTTCGCCACATAAACGAGGTGCATACCTTGTTTCTAAAACGGATGAATAACTTTGAAGAGATCGGTGAACATTAAATAATACAAAAATGGTTCAACAAAGGTTATCAAGAACGGCAGAGAAAGTGAATAGTATTAACCAGTCTGTTTAAGACGATCTGAAGCTTGTTGTTCGGAAGAGCATCAGTTTTTGGGTTCTAAAAAACTTTTTCATATTAATTGTTTTGTTATAATAATTATGTTATGTTGTTAGATGGTGCAGAAATATTTATACAATTTAATACTTCTAAATAGTATTATAAAAATATTCGTAAACATTTCTAAACGCTCTATTATTTGCTATAACAACTCCCAAAATTAGATATTTTGTATTTTATTGGGTTTAAATAATTTTGGAGTATATTATAGATCTTATTAGGGCATTATCCACAAATACCACAAAAAAAACGTAATAAAAATGGAGCACATGGCAGCAACGCTTTGTGCGCGGCGTTACTGTTTTTCGGCGGTTAATACCGTTTAAATAGTTTATAAATTGCACACTACCCTTTGTGTGCTGTTTAGGCGGTGTTGAGTTTGCCTCGGAGGAGAATGAAGGCGGCTGGTGCTTCCCAAGCGACGGCGGCGTCCTTCACGGGCAGCGGCTTCTGACCTCACGAGAGGGCGATTCAAAATGTCGCGATGCGAACAGGTAAAGGAATAATCATTTTGAAAACACCGGTCACAATTAGCACGCGCACGTGTTAAGAGTTTAACTCGCGTTAAAAGTGCGTGCACACGATTATGACAAAAAGTTCACTTTTTTCGCAGGACTCGAAAATGTTCCGCGGCGGAAGGAAGACGCCAGGTGAGCGGTGGTGGATTGTCGCCCTTAATTCAGGACAAGGGTCCCTTCGGCGAAGGGCGATTCCGAAATAACCAGTTTGAACGTTGTTGAAGAGTGTGAAGGTATTCCGTTTGTCAACGCTTCCAGAAGTCGTTTCGGATGCGCTGAACCAGTTGCCATTGAGCGAAACGGTTACCAGGAATGTGCGGAAGATCTACAACAGGTGGAGCGTTAAGACGATTAAATGGCCTGGCGTGTGTGCTCCCAGATCAGATGGGTCAGACGAGAGAGGGCAAAATAGGCGAGAGATGAGTACTACTTCGATTTGGGCAAGCACAGTGACGAATTCCTCAAAGTGAGCAGCTGCGTGCCGACGACACGTCGAAGATGATGCTTCATGGATTTCACAGCGACTTGCCATAACCCTCCGATGTGAGGAGCAGAAGGTGGTATGAAACGCCACACAGTTCCAACGGCGGCGGCGCTAGCAGTGATGGCAGCTTGATGCTTCGGTGAAGCGAGGAACCATGACAAGGCGGTGAATTCCCGGTGAGCTTCGACGAAGTTTGTGCCATTGTCGCTGAAAATAGCGGTAGTCTGATCTCGGCGTGAAGCGAAGCGGCGATAGGCGGCGAAAATGCAAGCAGGTGGTTGTCAGAGGTTTGAAGCGAATTCTAGGTGAATAGTCTTGGTGGTGAAGCAAACGAATGCGCAAATATACGCCTTGGTAACATGAGCACCTTGAATCTTCCCGGTGGCGATGTTGAAGGATCTAGCATAATCAACACCATGACACGATCCATCGTCGATGATAAGAATGCTGCATGTAGGCAAGATTAGAGGCGGAGAGATAGCTACCCACTCGAAGAATACCTTTCGTGTCAATAAACAGGGCGAGTCGACGGACCACGTGAGAACGGGCGTTCTGCTTGGCAGCATCGGCGCTTTCTTCAGCTAAGGCGGTAATTTGCACTTGTAGAAGTACATAACGAAGAGCGGTTTTGAGTTCGTTGCTAGTCAATGTGCCATACTGACGATTGTCTGGGGTTGGAAGCGAATCAAACACAATAGGCGACTATGCGCTGCAGACGAGAAAGAGTAGAAAATTGGCACTCCAGACCAAGAGGAGTCGAACTTCAGGAACAGTACGCGAGGCAGAATGCCCATCATCCATTGGTCGAGGGATTTTGTAGTCAATCAGGTCCCGTCCACCCCACGGGGTGCTTGCACAATTCGCCAGGAAGCATGCCTCCGGATGCACAGTCAGCGGTATTAATCTGGGTGGCGACATCGAAAGTACAGAATCTCTTGAATCTCAGCGATTCTGTTGGTGACAAACGTTTTTTAGCGATGGGCTTCTCCCGCGATCCAAGACAAAGTGACAGTAGACGCGTTGAAGACGGAGACATTATGGATGGTAATGTTAGAGAGTTGTTCACGAAGAGAACGCATTAGTTTAGCGAGAAGATGAGTACTGCATAGCTCGAGGCCAGAAAGATTAATTTTCTTCAACGGGACGACACGTAATTTAGAGGCGAGGAGAGCGATGAGAGGAGCACCTTGTTAATGTGACATCCGCAAGTAAACGACGGCAGCTCTGAAGTATCACAGAATCCAACAAGACTAATGCTAGCAGAAGAGCTGCATGCAGACAAACGGCGAGGAATAGAGATGGCTTCAAGCATTGGGAGTTGTGAGTGGAACCCTGCTACCAAATTCGAGCGGCTTCTTCTGGTGGCACTTCATCCAAATCAAACTTTAACAGTCATAGTCGTTTGATGAAAATCTTAGCACGATATACCACTGTACCCAGCCATTCAGGGGGTCGAAGAGAGATCGTTTCGTGCACGGATCAGAACATGCTCGAACTACGTTTCTGAATGTGTAGTTGGTAGGATCCCACTTGAGGCTAAGAATCTTCACTACGGGATCCCTGTCAATCTATAGTGCATCTGTAGTAGAAGCAAGGCGGAAATGATCGTCTGGGATGCCCTCCAAAACTGCAGGTCAGTTAGCGTAGTTCAAACCCACCCGTCTTGAGATGATCCCTAAACGCTAGATTACTTGAAATTGAACGTGAAAATAAAATTTTAAAGGATGAAATTCAAAGATTAAAAGGCTTGAATAATAGTGAAACTGTAATTTGTGAACTAGTTGATAGAGAACGCAGAAGTGATAATATTATAGTATATAACTTGAACATCCTTCTGAAGATGCTAATATACGTAAAAAAAGATATAAAACAATTTATCATAATCACAAAAGATATTATTATTACTGAACCTTTAAACGAAACTAGACTAGGCAAAAAAACGACAAAATAAGACCTCTGAAAATTACATTAAGTAATCAAAATCAAGTGAATGTTTTGCTTAGAAACCCTTCAAAAATTAAAGAATGTAATGCCACAGTCAAATTGAAAGCTGACTTAACTTTGTATCAACGAAAATATATAAAAGAACTTTAAATGTCAGGAGAAGAAATGGTGAAACTGGACTGTTAACAACTACCCTATTATTTGTGAGATCAAAACACATATTAATGATAATCTAAATCAAAAAAACTAGCGCTGTATTATCAAAATGTTGGTGGAATAAAAAGTAAACTGAATGATATTAGTATTAATATAAATTTATCAACGTATGATATTGTAATTATCACTGAAACATGTTTAGATTCTTCAGTAAGTGACGCTGAATTAGGTTTCCATGGTTTGAATATATTTAGATGTGACAGACCTAATGTAACAAGTAATAAAAGTCGAGGAGGTGGAGTATTAATAGCGGTTAGTAAACACCAAGAAACAAGGAGGATTAATACATCATCTTGTATTGAGGAATTATTTGTGTGCATCTCAAATAAGCTAATTATTTCATCGATATTCAATATTTCCCCCCAGGATCTAACGAATCAAGTTATCTCGGACATTGTAAATCTATGGAATTAATTTGTAATTCATATCCAAATTGTAAATACATATTTTGCGGTGATTACAACTTACCAAACGCGTCGTGGGATTTTAATTATGAAAATGTTCTTTTGTCGAATAATGAATCTGCTTATGCGCAAATATTAGCTGAAAATTTAGAGTATCACAATTTACGTAAATACAATAATATTCCTAACAGTAGGAACGTATTCCTTGACTTGATATTCTCTAATATTCATAATGTGAATATTTACACTTCTAATAATCGGCTACTGCCTACTACTGCACATATGATTCATGATGTCGAAAACATTTATTGTTTGAATTATAACTCCCTTGAGTATGATGATTTTATTCTCGATTTTAAAGCAGCTGACTATACCTCTATTAATACCTGCTTGTCAAGTATTCCTTGGTCTGAATACTTAAATGATTGTGATGTTGATACCCTCGTTGATAAGTTTTATAGTACTTGTTCATTAATATTTAATAAGTTTATGCCGCTTAAACATATTAATTCTTCCACTTTCCCAAGGTGGTACAATCTTGAGTTGAAAAAATTAACTAGCAATAAAATGTCAGCCCATCGTTTGTATAAAATAACTAGAAGTCCAAATGATTACAACACATTTAAATTGTTGAGATCTAATTGCAAAGATTACGCGAGACAATTGTATAGGCAACATATTCTCAAAATTGAGGAAGGCATTACAAAGGACCCCAAGCAGTTCTAGAATTTTGTTTGTGAATAGACAGAAACAGAAGGATACCCTAAAAATATGTTTTTAGACGACAACATATCGCATTCCGGAATTGATTCTGTTATGTGGCCAAAAGGAGTAACAGTAAGACGTTTTATATTTAAGCGAACTCCTCCCACACCGAAGGAGAACACAACGAGCAAGTAAATAAAAAGAAGAATTTGTTATTCTATATTAATATTCAATGCCTGAGAAATAAACTTTAAGAACTTGAAGCATATGTAATTGGCAAGGACATCAAAGTTATAGCATTAAGTGAACATTGGCTCTCAACAAACGAATCATTTGCATATACAATAAATAATTTTCAAGTGGCCGCATGTTATAGCAGACAGTTTTCAAAACATGGTGGTTCTTTAGTAATGGTAAAAAAAGGTCTCGAGTATACTGCTTTAAATTTAAAGCAGTATAAATTATCTCAATGAAATGTCCATTGAGTTAACATGTGAAATGTCGGGGATAATATTAAACCGGTCAAATATTCTAATTATATCGCTATATAGATCACCTAATGGCGTTTACTCAGACTTTCTTGAAATTATAGAAAAAATGTTAGAACGTATTAATGTAACTTCAAATATGGTTTACGTGTGTGGTGATTTTAATGTCCATTTCAATGGGGCGGATAGCAAAGCTATTAAACTGTGTAACCTTTTTGCATGCTACGGGTTACACAAGATAACTTCACATGCTACAAGATTAGAGGCATGTATTGATAATATTTTCACAAATGAAGCATATAATACTGCCACCGACAATGTCGAAGTAGCAAATATAGGGGTTTCCGACCATCTGGGATTGTGCACTGAAATCGATCATACACAAAGAATAGTGAAACGAATTATTAGGCCTATTACTCAACATGGAAAGTTTAACTTCTATAATAATTTGGATCAATTTCAATGGGAAGATATAATGCATAATAATATTGGTGTAAATAAAGGATGGGACATTTTTATAAATATATTAAATCACGCGTATATAAATGCCTTTCCAGAAAAGCAGATTAACGAATCTAAAAATAAAAACTTTGTACAGTGGTTCAGTCCGGAACTCAAACAAATGAGGGAGAGCGTGCACCTACTGCGAGATATTCGAAATAGGTGCAAAAATGAAGTTACAGACTCGCAGTATAAGTCATTAAAAACAATGTACAAACAGCGCATTAGAGAAGCACAAAAAATTAGCAAACGATAACTATATTAAAAGTTCCTCAAATAACTCAAGAGCCATCTGGGATATAATAAAATCAAAAATGCATAGTAAATTTGATATAAACGATGGCGTTAATATAACGGCAAATGAATTTAATGTCTATTTCGCAAAAACGGCCGACACTGTATTAAACTCCTTATCAAAATGTGATCATGATCCTATAAATCTAATGCTACGCACATCTATAATAAATAATCGATCGTCATATTTTACATTTCAAGAAGTTTCTTGTGCCAAAGTACGTCATGTAATTTTAAAATTAAATAACACATCCAGCAAGGATATATATGGCTTAAACTTAGGGATAGTCAAATCAGTTATTGATGTGATAATACGTCCTATCACATTTTTAATAAATCTGTGTATAAAACATGGCATTTTTCCGGATGCACTTAAAATAGCCAAGTGCATTCCAATTTTTAAGAAAGGGAATAAACAAGATCCTGATAACTACCCTATACTTTCAAAAATATTAGAATCTATATTGTCTGAACAAATATCAAATTACTTAGAGTCCAATAATTTATTAGCTGAATCTCAATTTGGTTTCAGACGAGGTATGTCAACAACAATGGCAATTCGCTCATTTATCAATTTTACTATTGACGCCTTTGAAAATGGAAAAATAGTTGGGAGTAGCTTACTCGACCTAAGCAAAGCTTTTGATTGTGTCACTCATTCCATCCTTCTTAGGAAACTATATTTATATAACTTTAGTCAATTAAGTTGTAACCTCATAATGTCATATTTAAATAATAGAAAACAGAAGGTATTTTTTAATAATATTCTTTCTCAAGAACAGGAAATAGTGTACGGTGTACCTCAGGGTTCAATACTTGGGCTATTAATGTTCTTAATATATATATAAATGATCTTCCAATGCAATTTTCTCATGCATCAGTAATTCTTTATGCAGATGACACTTCTATCTCATGCAAAGGCAATAACATTGGAGAAGTAAGAGCTCAGTTACAATCTCATATGGATATAGCTAACTGTTGGTTTGATAGTAATCGATTTAAATTAAATACCGGAAAAACCGTAGAAATGCTTTTCTCACTTAAAAGAAGTCAGGTTGCTGCAAACACTTCAACTAAGTTTTTAGGAATGTATATTGATAGTCAATTGACATGGGGAATGCATGGCTCAGAACTTGTGGGTTGTAGCTCAAATTGGCTATAGAGATGATTGCCGGCAATATTTTAAAAGCCTTAAAGTCATGACAGTTCCAAATGTATACATTATGGAATGTCTTCTTTATATAAAAAATAACTTAAATACATTCAACAGCAGTAAATCCTACCATCCATATGACGTACGTGCAAAGGAACTCATACGTGTAAATGCATTTCGCGTATCGAAAGCAAAAACTGGGACTAGGTACTATTGTGTAAAATTATTCAATGTATTACCACAAAATGTCAAGAATTTACCTGGTAGTCAATTTAAAGTTTGGTGTAAATCTTTTCTAACAGAAAACGTCTTTTATTCCTTCGACGAATACTTACACAGCTGCATTAATTTATCTTGAAATCTTATTCAATTAACTTTTAAAATGTTTGTAACAGTTCTGTCTAATACATTTGTGTTTGTATTTTTTTTTAATAAACACATTTTATTGATTTTAACTGTAAACTTTTAAATTACGTAATATAAGAGATTGTGACCTATTTTTATATATTTTATATGTTTAGTGCTTTTATTTTTAGATAACTGTTTGTATTATTAAGATTTCTGCTTTTAATGTGTATGTGCGAATTATAGTTTTAAATTTTTAAAATTACTCATTATTTTTAAGATTTATTTTATTTTTAGAAAAATTGTGTTTGTACTTTTAAACTGTATTGTATGTATACTATTGTCTATTTACTTAAGTTATTTTTATATAGAAATGCTTTGGTGTCCTTACAGAATCAGCTACTTTATATATTTATAATTGTGATCTTTTGTCATCCACTATTTTTTTAACTTGACCTGTGTAAAACCTTGGTTAATAGCACCAATAAATATTATTATTATTATTATGTAAATCTATTCGCTGATAATTTTGAGACTGTGTATAGTGATAGTGAAGAACAGTTACATTGTGACGAATTTAATAGTACCAGCTCATATAATAATATAATTTTAAATCAGTTTTCAGTCAGGGTAAGTGATATATTTACTATAAATTCTTTGCTTAATACATGTTCCGTAGGTCCTGATGGCATACCAGCCTATTTTCTTAAAAGATGCGTTTATTCTATTTGTCAGACCCTACATATACTTTTTAATGTATCTTTAAAAAGTATTATTTTTCCATCATTGTGGAAGGAAAGCTAAATTACACTTTTATATAAAAATGGAGATCGCGAAGATGTAAAAAGTTACCGTGGCATTTGTATGCAGTCCACAATTCCAAAGATCTTTGATAATATTATATCTGAACAGCAGACAATTTATTTGTACAGAACAACATAAATTTTGTAAAGGGAAATCAACTGGAACGAATCTCATGGTTTTTCAAAGCTACATTTTGGATGCTTTTGAGAAAGGCAATCAAGTTGATGCGATATTCACTGACTTATCTAAAGCATTCGATCGAGTTCGTCACAATATTTTGATTAAAACACTTGAGAAGATCGGATTTGGGGAGTTGATTTTAAAGAGGTTATATAGCTTTCTAACTAAACGTTCGCAATTTGTAAAAATTAATAATTTTATATCTCGTAATATAGATGTATCGTCAGACGTACCGCAAGGCTCTCACTGTGGTCCTTTTCTATTTCTACTGTACGCTAATGAGATTAGTATGTATATTAAGGCTAGTAGGTTCTTACTTTTTAGAATTGTATCATAAAAATCAGATCACTCATTGCTTCAAGATGATATCAATAATTTATGCAAATGGTGTACAACGAATTGTCTTTCATTAAATCTTAGTAAATGCTCGGTTATGTCATTTTGTCGTGGTCAACATATTTCATATACATATACAATAAATAACTCTGTTTTATCCCGGAACAGCTTTATAAAGGATCTTGGTGTAATTTTTGATAAGAAATTAACGTTTACTGATCACATAAATAGGATATCTTACAAAGCGATGCAATCCCTAAGATTTATAAAACGTTTTTCAAAATATTTTTCTATAAATACACAGAAGTTATTATATCTATTTCTGGTTCGTTCTCAATTGGAGTACGCTTCATGCATTTGGTCACCTCATTTCACTAATAAAATAGTACAAATTGAACGTGTACAGAATAAATTCCTTCTATGTATTTCATACAAGTTGGGCATTCCTCGCGATCACTGCAAGAAAGAAGAATTTACTTAGATTTATGCTTTCTTTTTAAATTAGTTAATGGCTTGACGGAGAGTAGCGATTTGCTGATTATGATTAATTTTAGTGTTCCCACCATAACTAGACTCCGACAAATATTTGGCATACAGTTTCAAAGATCAAAGTTGGAACTAATAAACCATTATGCCGTATGCAAAGATTTTTGAATTATTGAATAAAACTAATAATGTATCCATTTTTGCCACCAGTTTTGTTAAATTTAAACATTTCATAAAGCATAATAAACTAACTCATTGTATGTCGTAATTATTTGTCTTTCTTTCAGTCGTATTTTATTGTTATCTTATTTAATCTTCATGAATGATGTTCACACACTTTGCATGATTGTGTTTCATTTTTTACAATCATTATTGGTTTTCATGCTACACTGTAATTTTAAGATTAATTTATTTAGTTATTTAATTATTATGTATAACTAGGTAATTAAGGATTTTGTAATATATTGTAATATGGTAATTAGCCGTAAATAAATAAATAAATAATTACTTACTTTAATTATGTTAATAATAGTTATTTATGTACCTAGTCAGTAAAGTGATACTTTATTGAACGAGTCTGAGATTATGAGCCGAGTGAGCGAAGCGAACGAGGCGAGTAACAGGCGAGTTCAATAAAGACACTTTACTGACGTGGTGCATACAAACTTTTATCGCCAACCGTAAACATTTATAATTTAAAAAAATTAACATATTAAACTTGTCACATTTTATTATGACAAAATAAACTAAACGTAAACATTCATATCAAGTTTGTTTTGAAAAGTTTGCATAAATTACCTTCATCATCAAGTAGATTTCATCCGGTGCACTTGGTAAAAATCTTCCTTTTTGTTTTCTTTCATTATTTTTTAATAAATAATTCTCGATTAAATTTTCACTGTTAGAGCTGAGACAGCGAAACGCACGATTTCTGTCAATATCATATAGTCATGGCTATGTCGATAAACATTTGCGGCAGGTAAAATACTTTTTCTACTCCCATAGTAGTAAGTAGGCAATAACGCAATCGTTTGTTGATTAGTAACCATGGCATTATGATACATGCACGTAATGAAGAAAAAACTACCAAGTAATATATTACGTAACCATTATAATTACGAAACTCAAATCAAGTAGCCTAGACAAATGAATTTGACAGTTATCGTTGTTGAATACATATTACATTGACGTTATTTTGGTTTAATTATTATTAATTATTCATTGTTAAAATGAGTGAAAGTGACTCCACAGAAGAAATTGTTGGAACTCCACCAGAAATTAGGCAAATAGCAGAACATACCGCAGCGGATCTTCTCTCGGAAAAATCCAAATCGCGTTACGAAGTGGTTTACGGTAAATTCATGGCGTATGAATAATAGTGTTCAGTCTTCTTCGGAAAATGTGTTAGTAGACTATCTTGGCGAAATAAGTAAAAAATACAAACCTTCATCTCTTTGGGGCATGTATTCGATGCTGCGAAGTGTTTTAATAGTGAAACATAACCTCAATATTGAAAAGTATTCCAAATTTTTCTGAATGGGAGTAGAAAAAGTATAGTACACAACTCGAGGTGTAAGTCACTTACGTACTCGTGGAATTACTGCACTCGCCTAACGGCTCGTGCGCAACTTTTTCCACTCGTACGTAATATATGACTTACAACTCTCGTTATGTAATATACTATTTTCTACTCCCATAGTAGTAAGTAGGCAATAACGCAATCGTTTGCTGATTAGTAACCATGGCATTATGATACATGCACGTAATGAAGAAAAAACTAGCAAGTAATGTATTACGTAACCATTATTATTACGAAACTCAAATAAAGTAGCCTAGACAAATGAATTTGACATTTATCGTTGTTGAATACATATTACATTGACGTTATTTTGGTTTAATTATTATTAATTATTCATAGTTAAAATGAGTGAAAGTCACTCCACAGAAGAAATTGTTGAAACTCCACCAGAAATTAGGCAAATAGCAGAACATACCGCAGCGGATCTTCTCCCGGAAAAATCCAAAGAGCGTTATGAAGTGGTTTACGGTAAATTCATGGATTGGCGTATGAATAGTGTTTAGTCTTTTTCGGAAAATGTGTTATTCGCCTATTTTGGGGAAATAAGTAAGAAATACAAACCTTCATCTCTTTGGGCCATGTATTCGATGCTGCGAAGTGTTTTAATAGTGAAACATAACCTCAATATTGCAAAGTATTCCAAATTATAATTAATGGGAATAGAAAAAGTATAGTACACAACTCGAGGTGTAAGTCACTTACGTACTCGTGGAATTACTGCACTCGCCTAACGGCTCGTGCGCAACTTTTTCCACTCGTACGTAATATATGACGTGCACCTCTCGTTATGTAATATACTATTATTGTACAGTTAAATAAAGTGTTTGTTTACTTCCGGAAATCACTATGGTAATGCATGGTTTTACTGACGGTTGGCGATAAATGAATTTATATTTGTTACTAGCGCCATATTTGTATTTAATGTGTGTTCGGTGTTAACGATAATTTGTGCGTTAAATTATCGTCTATATGACCGATTTCTATTTTATAACCAAGAAGCAGTGGATGTTGGAGGGATGCAGATTTAACCCCCGCGGAGAGGATACGCAAATCCAACAGGATATGTTGTGAAAGTTTAGGACCGCGCTTCCGAGGGTTCCGAATCGGGTACCTGAAAACACCCTCACCGAATGCAGTGACGTTTTTGCCCCCACTAGAAAACACACTTTATTTCCTTGTTTGTAAATAGTTTTAAAATTAGTATTTAGAAAGATTTTGTACATAGCACATCAATATACGAAAGTTAAAACGATTTCACGACATATTATTTCTGATCAACGTTCCTACTAGGAGAAACAAAACAACGCTTTTCCTTCGGAAACCCCTAACAAATTGCATACCTTGATGTTAATCCTTGTAAAACTGTTTTAAAGATAGTATGAATAAAGCCAGAACATTGTGTACATCGTGTTTATTATAAATAACATTTATTTATAACCACATATTAAAAACATTACATGGCGCAGTCTTTTTCGAAGTTACTATAAACAAAAAACGTGAGATTAAATAGTAATTAGTGTGCGGTGCAAAAATAAAATGGATGCAGCAAGTGGCGTAGCTCCGATGGTTACTGAAGGCAATGTGGTGGAGAATTGGAAATATTGGAAAAGCCGATTCATCAACTACCTTGCAGCAACGGAGTATAGCAAAAAGATCCAGGAGACTCAATGCGCACAACTATTGCATTACATAGGTGAAGAAGGATTTCGTGTGTACACTACTTTTATATTTAGCGACAATGAAAAGAAGAAATTAGACATTCTAATGAAAAAAATCGAGGAGCACTTTCTGCCACGAAAAAATGTAGAATATGAGCGATACAAAATATTTACAAGGAAACAGAAAATTGGTGAATCAGTTGACAGTTACGTAACAGATTTAAAAAACATATAACATGCGAGTTTATTACAAAGGATGATCTAATAAAAAGCGTATTAATATGTGGAATAATAAATGGTGACGTGAGGCAAAGATTACTGGAAAAAGAAAATCAAAACAATTAATTACAACATCCAAAACAATAGAAACTTCAAAGGCCATCACATCAGTCATTGGTGAGAAAGAGACCGTCGATTTGGTAAAACAAAGGAGAAGCAGAGAAAATGGGCAACCGCGCATCAGGAATCCGGCATGGGCAACGTCGAGACAGCAGCATCGGGAAAGTCTGATGGACAAGTTCAGTGTCGGCGTGTATAATGTGGAAAGTGTAGAAAAAGTCATCCGAAATTTAATTGCCCCGCGTACAACAAACAATGTGATAAATGTCAAAGGAGAGGACATTTTGCGCAAATGTGTAAAGTGCACGTTGTTAACATCAAACATGAAGAAGATCACAACAACTCAATTTTTATCAGAAGCGTAAATAACGACAATTCAAAAAAACTGGTTGGTAAGCTTGACACTAAATTAAAAATATGCGATCAAATTTAAAATCGATACAGGCGCATCTGCGAATTTAATTCCACAACACATATTTAAACATTTAAATGTTGATAAATTAAATAAAACCACTTTTAGAAATGATTAAATTGAAATAATAGGAGAAATAGAAATAAATTGTTGTTATAATAATATAAATAAAATGGGAAACCCGTTAGGTCCCTTAATGACGGAAATATTCATGAATAACCAAGAAGAAAGATTAGCGAAATTACCCACTTTTAATAGTTGTATTTACTGGTACAGGTACGTTGATGACGTAATTGTGGCATACAAAGGTACAGACCGACAATTAAACGCATTTCTTAACATAATAAATACACAACATAATAAACTAATCAATGAACTTCCTAGATTTAACAATTACTCGAATAAATAATAAACACGATTATGGAATTTATTATAAACCAACTCATACAGATATGATGAAATTCCGGATCGGCGAGCGCCATGTGGCAAAGATGCGGCAACTTTTCGGTAGGTAATAGGTGAGAAGGCGTGACCTACTTCACCGCGAGGAAAGTCATTGGTAAGGGGAATCGCCGGCGAACCGATGGTAAAGAGATGCATCCCAGACCGCTAAGCATGATACAGTCTGAGAGGTAGGTGAACGTTGGAGACAACATGTTGGAGACCGTGCTTGAGATGACGATGATGGGCGTACCGGAAGAGAACCAACTTCCTGCTGTTCAGCAACATTAAGTCGATGAGAGGCGAAGGCAAGAAGCTCTGAATAATTAGGAAATTAGTCGGGTTGTGCTGGTCGAATGCGGTACAAGTGAAAACATCTAGATTTTCCATGTCGGCGGATAGCAGCATAAAATCAGCCAGGTCCGAAAAATTTAGGGCCTTCAGAATGCTAATGGACGTTTGGTGTACATCTAGGTAATATCGAAGTTGAGAGGTTATGGCAAATTAGTTACTTTCCCAAGGTACATAATGGCCATTCGGCGCAGATTATGGTACCGAGCTTGAAGGACGCAATAAGCGAGCGGATAATTATCGGGACAAATGGCGAACAGACGCATCATCTGGTACAAGTGACTTGAACAGGGCGATGGTCAGCCATTCTTCTAGATGACCGTCAAAGTAGGGCAGGGCGATAGGAGGTAGCATTTTTGACCGTATGGCGTCGATAACACCGTTTAAAGCTATTTTGAACGGTGAAAGGGTTACGTGGTCATCAAGCGATAGCTGGCTGTTCAACTTTGCGATGGGATCCTGTAACCGTTGAAATCTCTCTTCATACATACGCGTTTGACCGCCTATAATGGCAGCGAAGCGAGATCGGCAACACAAACACAGTGGTTGCAAATTACGAAAAGGTGGTCATAAATACAAGATGTCGTTGGATTTTATTGAAAATTTGTATATAGGTTCTTTCAAGGAAACTATAAAAAAAATCTTATTTCAAAATTCAAATATTTAAAATAGCGGATCCAATATGACGGGCCAAAAATGTAAAAACTGTCAGATTTGCATAAAAAAATGTATATATTATAGATTTTTACGACTGTGATAAAAAATCCTAATTAAAATTTTCAGAAAAACGAAATGATCGATCCAATATGGCGGAAAAAGTTAAAAATTACTATATTTTCGTGAAAAATTGTATACAGGGTGAGTTTTTTTCGATGTTCTCTATGGGGATCTCGGAAACTATAAGAGATAGAGAAACGGTTAAATGGGGAAAGAAGTGTAGATTTACAAGACGAATAAAATTCCACTTTCAAAGTTTTCAAAAAAGTCAAGGGTAACTAGATATTTTGAAAAAAGTAAAAAGTGTCAATTTTTTCAAATCAATATATCTCGGTTATTATAACAGATAGAAAAAAACTTTAAAGGACAAAGTTTTAGATAATTTTATGCAGATTAATAAAAAATAATCAGAAAATTTTTATCGCCATTATTTTCCGAGATATGACGCAAACTTACATTTTTTTAAATAGAAACCATAGTTGGCTGTGACCTCATTCAAAAGGTTATTTTTTTCTCTTTAATCCAATATAGCATACGACATAGTTATTTCTAAAAATGAGTGAATTATAGTCATTTTAATTTTTATTATAAATAAAAAATGGGTAGCCATGAAAAAGATGAAAGTAAAACAATTGCAGTTGTTTATAATATTAGCAATATTGTAATTATTAGTTTTACAGAGATAAACCAAAATGATTCAACTGCATAAAGTAATTCTGTAATTATCAATATATCAATGGGAGATGAATTTTAATATTAAAAAAATATGGTCAAAGAGTCCACTATTAATACTATTATGACATAAATTATATCTTTTTAAAATTGAATTTATAACTTTTTGATTATTCTCATGTAAATTGAATTAAATGTTTCAATAACAACTAGTTTATGATCCTCCACAGATTGATATGATTTTTCATATATTTTGATTTTTTACATAACCCCACAGAAACAATTCTAAAACGCGGGATATCTAGGTGGCCCTGGGATTGGTTTATTTCTTCCCGCTTATGAGTTAGGAAAAGCATCATTTAAATAATTTGTAAAGCCAACATGTTATGAGGTGGAGCACCATCATATTGAAACCATTTTAAACTTGCTTGTAATGATAAATTTAAATAATCGAGCGTATCTTCAAATGTTTTCTGAAGAAAATGAAAGTAATTAGTTTCACTTAGTGAGTTTTTAAAAATATATGGACGAGAATTATTAATCCAAACACACTATGGATTAAACCCAAATTTAATTTGTTGTTTTCTCTGTGAAACTTCTCGTGGATTCTCTTAAGTTTATTTTTGTTCATTGTAGCGATTAAAAATACCACAATTAGTGAATCGCGATTCATCCGTTTATAATATTTTTGTAAGAAACGTATTACTCTCTTGACAAATGGGTTTATACCACATACAGAAGGCCATTTGATAATTACAAAAATATTATTCTTATGCTGTTTTTTCATTTTTATTTAACTTTGTAGAACTAATAATTACAATATTGCTATTATTATAAACAACTGCAATTGTTTTACTTCCATCTTTTTCATGGCTACCTATTTTTTGTTTATAATTAAATTTAAAATTACTATAACTCACATATTTTTAGAAATAGTTTATGTCGTATGTCATATTGGATTAAAGAGAAGAAAATTACCTTTTGAATGAGGCCATAGCCAACTATGGTTTCCATTTAAAAAAATGTAAGTTTGCATCATATCTCGGAAAATAAAGGCGATAAAAATTATCTGACTATTTTTTTATTAATCTACATAAAATTATCTAAAACTTTGTCTTTTACAGTTTTTTTCTATCTGTTATAATAACCGAGATATATTGATTTGAAAAAATTGACACTTTTTACTTTTTTCAAAATATCTAGTTACCCTTGACTTTTTTGAAAACTTTGAAAGTGGAATTTTATTCGTCTCGTAAATCTACACTTCTTTCTCCATTTAACCGTTTCTCTATCTCTTATAGTTTCCGAGATCCCCATAGAGAACATAAAAAAAAAACTCACCCTGTATAAGCTTTTCAGAGGTCAACGTTTTGGCATCTTATTCAAAAATTCACAAAAACAAAATGACGAATTCAATATAAGTTCATACATAATTGTATGTTTCTTATACCCTAACAAACTTCAAAATTCTTCGTCTGACAAATGCTTAGATTCGTCATCGCTGCACTCTAATTTTACGCTCGGCGCTTTTAACATATCTACAGCTTTAGCGTTGCTTCAATAGCAATTGCAGGCTCGGAAAGCATAATCTTGTGTCTTAGTTGGCATGCAGAACCAGGGATATAGATTAACGAACAATCGCGCTGTTTCTATGCAATGTTATTGATAATTTGCGAGATTGACATCGAACTCGTAGCACAAAGTGAAATCTTTTGATGAAAGATTTGTCCAGTGCAGATCGAGGCCGTAATTTTGTACTCCCATATCTCTGTTTCGGCATATCCACTGCTGACAGAACCCTTTCTGAATATTTTTTTGCGTTTCGATCTTAACTTTATCATCGCCGCGATTTTACCCCTTCTTTACATTGAGTTTATAGAAAATGTGCAAGAGGCTTCAAAAAATAAAATCGAAGCATGCAAACTGGAAGGGCCGAACGGTAAATGATCGTCTTTAATTGGTTTATTTAGTATGCCATTAATATCGTTGAACTGCTTTGAAGTGCAGTTGTAAAGATATCATCTTATACTCGAAGCAGTGTCAGTTAAGGCATTGCAAACCTTTCCATCTACCATGGTGAGAGATAAAATATATGAAATATAGTTTGAAAAGGTGTCAAGTTGCTCTCTTGCTGTTTAATATTATCTACCACAACTTTCATCGAATAAGCAGTTTTGTGCAGAAATTAGAGAATAATCCATTTAATCGATTCCGGGACACTTTGCCAAGTATATGATGCGTAGGGAACTAGTGTGCGGTAAACGGCGAGCGGGAAACAATAGGGGGCCACAGCCACCTATTCGGTTAGACTCTATAAAATCGGCGGATTCCGACAGGGCAGGTAACAATATACATAACTTTATATTAAAGAGATACTAAAGCAAGCTCTAATTTTTGAGATTTTTGGCCAGCTTTTCGGCATTTGGAATCATTGTGCGGCGTCAAGTTGTTACTTAATTATAGTCGCCATAATTTTCAGTCACTATTTATATTGATGTAGAAGACACCCTGTATATTTATGACATCCTGTATAACGTCAAAAAATTATCGAAGACACCCTGTATAAATGAAAATTTTTGACGGTCCTGATTGTGGCAAGGCGTAGGTAAAGTCGATGGCAAACATTCCGTTTTTGTAAACATCGTATTTTAGAAAAACATTGGAAACACCTTGTATATCAGTGTTTTTTTTTGACGACTCTTTACGCTACGAGGCATGCGTGAAAACGGTGGCAAAATATGTGGTGTTTTTCGAAACACACTGCATATGACATTTTGTTCAAACACTCAGTATATGCGATGCATGAATTATATGCGGGTGGCGACGACGAAAATTTGAAAATGTTCCGCAGCAAAAGAAAAACAGATGTACGGGCTCGTTTGCGGTCGACGCATGAAAATTAAATTTTATGCCCGGCGGAACAAATTTCATGTGTAATTATATAAAACTTAATATTTCTGATCTTTTCAAAATTATACATTTTAGAGCACTAAAGAAAATTGATATACAAACTCTTTTTAATATTTTTGAAAGGATTTGTTAACACACCTACAGTTTAGTAAACTCGCTCAATATTTTCTAAACAATCTTTAAAATTTAAAAAATTCTGTTTATAATGAAGAAGACACCCTTACTTTGTTTTACCATTTTATTTCTATAGTAACTCCTTCATTATTTTCAAGATGTATTACAAAGTAAACGACTCCACAATTAAAAATTTCTGTTTATTTTGTAATTCTTATATTTAAAAAAATTTAATGTTAAATATGTTGACAGTCTAAAGAGTTTTGAAATTAATAGTAATTTTATTATAGTAGTATTCACAATTTAGGAGATAAATGGCTTAAAATCCTGAAGAACTTTTACAGTTCGTATTTTTTAGAAGTTTTAAAATCTAGAGTTAATGAGACAATATTTTTAATTTCATAATATTAAAACCCAACTAAAATTTTCGAGATAACAATTAATATTATATGACATATAACAGCTACAAATAACTCATTTTTTTTTGACTATAATTTCGATCTATAAAAGGTCCCTATCAATGTTTGAACTATATTGTAAAATTACAAAAAAAACATGATGATATCAACAAATTGTAGTTCTTTAAAGTTTCTAATCTTATAATTTATTACAAAGTAATAGCTTACCCTCTCCTCACAAATTAAATGATTTTGAATTATATTTTGATAAATGGAAGTCGAATCACCTTAAATGATTATGGATGAAAGTTAGATGACCTTAAATTACCTTCATTTACGACCTAATGCACTTGAATAATATTTAGCAGATCTTAAACAATCATTTGATGCTTTTAAGTAATCGTTAGAGGACAAAATATGCCCTTAAATACTCTTTTGAAAACCTTATTTGACCGTGAAAGACCATTATGATTTTTAATATTCATTTGGTCAATTTTTAGTAATCTTGACTGTTAAGTAACCTTGAGAAACAAATATGTAGCCTTAATTAGACTTGAGTAGCTAGTTAGAGGCCCTTTAAGAATCGTCAGATGACCTCCAACTACTTTAAATTCTTATTGGATATCTTAAATGACCGTTTAATGGTCTTAAATGATAACTGTGCATTAATAAGTAAAGATTTGAACACTTAATTTATTTCAATGATTTTACAACAGTTTAAAATAGTTTTGTTCTTCTGTAGGTGCCTCTCGTAGCGGAGGTTAGCGACTATTTCAGCAGATGATTTCCTATATGTTGTTGCCCTTAATCAGATCTTTAAACCCCTCCCCTGTTTACTTCCTAGAGTCACGACAAGTTTTTGCTTTAAATGCCTTCCGTTTCTTCTATATTCCTCTAAATTATCAGAGGTACTAGTTCGTAGAGTTCGTGCCTTATTACATGGCCACTCTTTTTTGCTTTTTGATATTGACTATGAGTTCCCTCTCTAAGCCCACTCATCGAAGGACTTCTTCGTTCGATACGTGGTCAATGAATTTGCATTTAGTTTATAGTGGATGTTTTTAGCGTCCAGACTTTCATGCAAGAACCATATGTAGCATTTCGCCATTTGGTATCTCTACTACTAAATAGTAGGTCTTTATTGGTTAACAGTTTTCTCATTTTTATAAAGCCCTCTCTCGCAATCCCGATTCTATTTTTTAGTTCTTTGTCGGAATCCATTGTCTCGCTTAGCCAACAACCTAAATATTTGAACTTGCTGGATTCTAGTACATTACGTTTGTTGGAGGAAGTTGGCGTTTTGTTATTACCATTAACTTTGTTTTTTTTTTCACGTTGATTATGATACCCCTAGATGTAGCTTCACTGTTCACTTTATTCAGTAGGTTATGGAGATTCTCTTTACTGGTCGCTACTAGCATTGTGTCGTCGGTGAATAAAATGTTATTTACTAATACTTCATTGACTTTTATACCTTCTGTTGCTTGATGCTGCGCTCTGCGAAAGATATTATTCACAGAAATATTTTTAAAGTAAAGTAAATGAGTCATTGTACGTATAAGACTGAATTCGTCGCACTTTTTGCTATTTGACTTCTCATATATTAGGTTCAAGTACTTATGTATTTATGTTTTCTTCATCAACCAGTTTTAAGAATTCTGCTGGAAAGTCGTTTGATTAACAAGCGTTTCGTTATTTTGTTCTTCTGGTCGAATATTCGACTTTACTTTTTAAAATGCTTTGAAGTTAAATAATTATTGAACGTAGATTTTCCATATTTGCTGGCTCTCTTTTGGTTAAAGCATGAAATGTCCCTGTTGGTTTTGTATGACTATGTTTCGAGATCTTCTCTTCATACCAGTCAATTCTTTAATTTTTATGTGTGTATTAAATATGTCGTGTTTCTGCTGTAAGCTCTCCATTCCGCCACACTGTTCTCGCATCAAGTTTTTTTTTGCACTCCTTATCCCCTTCCGAGTTATTATATTTATGCACCTATAACCTTCCGGTGATTTCTGTTTTTCTAGCCTTCTTCTCCCGTTTTGATTCATCCACCTTTACTTTCTCGTCGTTCTCTTTGCTTGTAAATATTTCGAAGTTGACGAAAAAATTACTCTCTTTATTGATGTTCGGGTTGCTTCTATACTTTCATTATTCTTCGGTATTTCTAGTTTTTGTAATTCGCTCACCATTGTTTAACTCGCTTTGGACTAGCCATTTTTAACTGCATATTTATTCCTTTGTGACGTATTTTTATCTTTGTTAGTTTCAAATTTAGTCTATTTTTTTCCACAATAGGGTTATGATCTCTTTCTATGTCTGCACCTGGATATATGGTCGATCTGGTTCCTCACAATATTTTCTGACTTGTCCTGAGGAGACTTCTAGGTGTAAAGTCAGAGTTTTTACAAAATATTCGTGATGACTAGGTCTTTTTCTGTATAGAATTGTATCAGGCGGTCTCTTCGCTCTTTTCGTTAGATCAGTCCGAACTTACACAATATTCCAAAATTTTTAATGTTCAATTTTGGCGATGAAGGCTACCATTACGATTTTTAGGTCTTCATTCTTTGTTGCCATCTGCATTATTTTTGTCCGCTGTAGAGGCATATACTTATATGATATTTACATTTATTGGGCTGCCTCGTAATTAAAGTTACTTGGTGCTGTTGAGAATAGTATGTCGAATCCATATTTATGTTACTAGAGTAATAGAATCAACCGTTTTTAAAATCGTACTTTCCGATACCTCTTTACCTTATTTCACAGATACTTAATATTTGTAAGGTTTAATCAATCCATTTCGTTAATTGCGTTGCTTATCATTTCTGCTTCCAATAATAGAAGATTAAGAGAAGGTATAAGTGTTAATATAGGGCTAGAGTGGAAGAACATTCTTCAGAGTAAACTTCCCCCAGATTTCGCACGCCAAAATTATATATTATAAGTACATTATAAATTTTATCTAATTAATTTACAATTTATTGTGAGAAAAACAAAGAGCTAAATACAAATACATTTTTTTGCTTGCTATTTGTTGTATAATTTTCTACGACGACATACCCAGAGATTCTTTGCACTCCTGTCTCATTTAACAGATACCGGTAATCTGATCATGGTTTAGTTTGTCATGCTGAAGTTGTTTTAATAGGAAAATTTTTATGAGGTGGTTTTCTCATGACTGCTACTACAAACTTTCCCATGGCAATACAGTTGGAAACCAGTCCAAGATCATTTCTTATATGCTTTGAAACTGTTACTTGTGATAGCTACTGCCCTTTATTAGGAAAACTTATCAACTCTCCAGTCAATTTTGAGCATTTCAACGCAACTTGTCCCTTATGCCAAATCAGCCGTACTGAAATCAGTTATCTCCGTCTTCTTTACCAGTGTGGTCTTCTGGACACAGTAAAGCGTTATATCCCGTGATACTAGATCCTCGGAAGAACTCAATCACCAACAATTTTTGGATCTACCCACTCAACTAGAACGCGCCCACTGAGCATTACCTAAGCGTGTATACACAGAGAAGATAACTCTGAACATTTTAAGCCGGGTTAATGGGCATGTGTGGAAACCACGCCCAAAGAAATATTGTTGATGGTGAGAAAATTATTTAAGAAATATAAGTATGTGTACTGAATTAACCGTAAATTACTATTATACTGTTTTAAATAATTTTGAATGATCATTGGATGACCTTAAATAAGTATCAATGATCGTTGAATCACTAAATAACTTCCATTGACCCTTTAATGCACTTGATTCACCTCAATCGACTATTTTATGCTCTTAAGTGAATATTAGTTGGCACAAAATTTTATTTTGATAATTTTGTTTTTGTTCAGACCGTTGTTTTTGTCCAGATGGGTTTTGTTTAATTTGTTCAACTTGTGGTTCCATCTTTTCAATAGTAGAGCAACAATGTCACTCCTTTGATTTGGCGGATCCTTAGTGTGAGTAATATTGTTCTTGTATTTAATTAATAATGTATTTGATTTTAAAACTTTTTTTAAATATTATTTTAATTATTTCGCCAAACTGTGGCTTCTCCATGTGAAAAATATTTTTCTTATTTACTAAGTTAATTAGTTTTCAAGGTTATGGCATCCTTTTCAAGATTATTTGCTACCTTGAATAACTCGCACATCTTGTTAAAAAGATCATCAAGTTCTGTGTTACAGCTTGCATTTTCAAATTTTTATTTTAAATGTGGGATAACTAACCATTCGGAAATTTAATATGCATTGATCGCAGATCCACTAGAAATGTTTATTTTTAATTGCCATCGTTGTAATTCGTTTGATACCACTTGATACGTGTAGTTTTAGGTCCCAAATGAAACTAGGAATACATTCTTCTGTTTCATTAATTAATTAAACTCTTTGCACTTGGTTTAAATATACTTCTGGTGAAAAAATAACGTGAGTTATATAGAATATACTATCTCTGGATATCCTTAAGGGGCCTTAAATAACTGATGCTATTGCATGATGATTGAATATGCGCAAATGACCTGAAATAACTGTAAATAAGCATGGATGATCTTGAATATTTTTAATTCTAATTAACCTTCGGTTAAGGTTGATAGACTTTTAATGTCGTTATATGACCCTAAGCAACAGTTTAATCGTCTGGGCAAACTGACTTTTCTATTTAAAAATAAAAACGCGGATAAAAAATATTATTTACATAAAAGTAAAAAAAATTAGATTAAAAAATTAAATAAATAATTAAAAATTAAAATAATGTTCATTGCAATTCTTACATCTACATTAAGATAGCTATTGATAATGAGCACTTAGTGCTCGAAATGTACATCTAGTGAATACAAAATTAATTGTGAAGAAAGTAAATTCTAACGTGTTTTATTAATTGAAGGTAAAAAGATTTTGCTTTTATTTATATCATTCTTTGCAATGAAATCATCAAAGTTGTATGAGGCTTTTTTAATTAGGTACTTTTTAATCTTAATTTTGAATTGACGAATGGGAAAAATTCTTGTAGACATTAATAGTTAAAGAATCATCATTAGAATTGGAAAAAAACACGAAAATATTTTCGTAAAGTCTACAACAAATGAGTCTTATTAAGACTACAAGAACAAATCACTTTTGAAACAACTACTTCTCTAGGTAATACTTCGACAGACATTAAATGATACAAAAGTAATTTGCGTGTTACAAAATAGTAAGGCTATCAAAGCAACACTAGTTTGGACGTATTTTTTCTGTAAAATGAACTCAAAATGATTGAATGTACGTTAAATAGTTTGTGAATGACTATACTATGGTAATTTGGAACAAGAAATTAATTTAGGTTGATGTAATTAAAAATAAATTAGCAAAAGCAATTAAATAATTCAATACTCAATTTTATAACCATCTGTGGACACGTGTTTCGAAATTTCAATCTCTCCAGTACAGCTTTATTATAAAATAAATAAATAAATATACAGTGAAACAAACAAAGCGTAAATTGTGTTATTTCTATATTACAAAATGTTTCACCACGAGCTACATGAGAAAATAATTCAAGAAATATAAAATTGATTACAAACATACATAAAAACGTTTACTAAAATAAATATAATGAAATATAAATAACTTACTCAGGTATGTACGGCAACTGACACAATAATGAAATATAATCGACTGAAGGTCTTATTTATACCCGA
Source organism: Ontholestes murinus (assembly GCA_963969525.1). NCBI lineage: Eukaryota > Metazoa > Arthropoda > Insecta > Coleoptera > Staphylinidae > Ontholestes > Ontholestes murinus. The sequence goes on from OZ018396.1 coordinate 39,244,381, forward strand.
ATTTTATAATCGTATTTATATTTATATTAAATCGTTTTTTGTCATAATAATAATATTATGGTAATCATGTAGATTATATTCAGTGATGTATTTTAAAATATAAATTGCTGGTAAAGTTAATAATTTTCATTTATATAAACTTTTTTACAATCGGTTTGGTACGGTATACCGGCAATAATTCGTACAACCTAGCGTTGAAACGCAAAAATGCAATGTTTTGAGAAGGAATGTCCCCAAACAATTATTCCATAACGAGTTTGCGACTCAAATAAGGCAAAATATGAGGTTAGCGGTTGTTTATACCTTACGGTTTTGCCATTCCTCTAATACAGAATACATTTTTTGTTATCTTTTTTGCTAGAATTTCATCGAGGCAGTCCTATTTTAGAAATTGATCTAATTTAACTCCAAGAAAAAAAATGTAAAATAAAACAACACAATTGGGAAGGTTTCATCTACCTGATGAAGCCACTGTGTGGCGAAACATGTTGCAGTGTTCAACAATAAATGTGAAACCCTCCCAGCTGTGTTATGGAGTTTCATCATGAATCCGCCTCGTCAATTCAATATATAAAAAAATTGTTAATTTGTTGGCTTTGGTTTAATTCAATAACAATTTGTTATTTAAGCACCATTTTGATACTTCGCTTAAAGCCTGTTTATTTTGATTTTCTGCTTTGTCTAAATCTGCTGCTGTATTTAATATGGTTGTGTCATCTGCAAACAGTATTGTTTATGGATTTACTGGGATCGACAAACGTACTAATACAGGAGTTTTTATGTTCAAAGCTATCTATTATGGTATTTGTTATAGACACCAAAGCATCACTTGAAAGACCAGATCGAAATTCACATTGATTATTGTCTAACAAGTTATTCTATTCGAGACATTCGACTGTTTGGTCTTTTAATACCGTTTCTATAATTTTTGAAAAAATAGGTATCGCTACTACCTATTTTATCAAATTACCAAAATAGGCCTAAAATTATTTTGATCGTTTGTGTTCCCTTTTTTGAATATTGGTTTTCAGGTATTTTGAAAATATTCTAGATTTAATAATTTTATTTATTAGAGTTGTAATATGTGAAACTAAAATGAATTTAACGCTCTTAATTCCATTTATATATCGCTACTTTGGGTACTTTTAATTTTTTTATCGTATCTAACATTTTAATGTTTATTACTTTCCCTATATAGTATATATAGGGGAAGTATTGTTTTCGTGCGAGAAAATGTCTGTGGGCGCTGTATCTCAAAAACGAAAGATCCTATTGAGATGAAACTTTAAATTTAAGGTTTTATCATTAAAAACTGGAACTGAAAAGCTTTTGGTAAATATTCATAAACCGGAAGTGGATGTTTACTCGAGGCGTTTTTTTGTTTTTTGATGATATTTTTCTAAATATGGAAAATTTTAAAAAACGGTTTAAACAAAAGTTAAAGGGGATAATAAACTGAACAAGTTTTATTTGAACATTTTTTTAATAAAATTCTTAAATTTCGAGAAAAATAGTAAAAATTGAAAATTTTGACATTTTTTGCCAATTGATAATAAACCATTAGAGTTACATGAATCTTGTATTACAAGTAATTGTAGAGAATTCAAAATTGAACAAATTATTAAGAATAACTTTTTTACGTAAACCTCATTGTTTTCGAGAAAAATATAGGGAAAGTATTATGATGGCCACATCACCATTTTAAGTTTTGAGTTCTTGAAACTTTTCTGGAACCCCAAATTTGAAGGACATTTAGATTGTAGTTGTTTACACTAAAGTTGATAAAAACCGATACTCGTTAGGTAATCAGTCAGATCGACAATTGTTAAATTGGGTTCGAAATAATAAGCGTGTACCTAATTATATCGAGTTGCTCCCTTTACCGCTTCTGTTTTCCCTTTGCAAAACCCTGGATGGCCTCTTCCTTTTCCCGGTTACGTCTATATTTAGTTTTGACTGGTGAACACTTTTCCGTTTTATTGTCTTCATCTTACGTACATCTTCTACAGATGTTTGGTTATTTCCAGCAGTGTTTGAATTGTATAGATCATCTTGCGCTGAAGATATATTTCTTTCTTGACTTTGATTTTATTATGACTTACTATTTGGTACAATCAGATTTTTTGATCGTTTTTAGTTGTTTCTTGCTTTATTTTTTGTATTATTTTGATTTAAGCTCACTTTATGTTCAAGAGCAATTTTTTTCTTTTAACAGGACATTAATTTCCTGCAAAATTTAATTTTTTGCTCCATTTCCTCTATAATTACGTCTAATAAATTATTTTCAGTTTCCAGAACTTCATATGTTCGCTGATCTCTATATTGGGACTGTGTAGATTTATTTAAGGAATCAGGAGCTATACGAATATGATTTTTAAAACATGTCTGGTGATAGGGTTCGTTACATTTGTCAAAATTCCCTCTACCTACAGTTTTGTTGCATTTCCCTGTGCTGATGTTTTCTCCTGGCATTTCTTCTTTAATTATATTTCAATAAAGATTTTAAAAAATGCAAAAATAATTTCGGGAATCGAACATCGGACTCTTAAATTACTCGCTGGGTGCTAAATACTTAACGCCGAGTGACAAAAATATACATATATTGCTCTGTTTTCGCATAGTTTGGATGTTTAGATTTGTGCCGATCACGATTGCTTAAATTATTTTTATAGGTTAGAAATAAGTTTCAAAATACTCACTTATTTATTAATTAAAATCTTGAACCACTATATCTGTTTGATTATAATTTCTTATTATTGAGTTTCCCGTGTAGTAATTGAGAATTTAATGAGCAATATTGGTAAAAAACACATATTAAAAATTCAGGTTTTTAACGTGATGGACGTATTAAACTATACTAATATATAAATACTAATAAATAAGAATTACTAATTAAATTATTTTAAATTATTAATTTTTAATAACCAGACCATTGGCCAAATTAAAATATACCAAAATAACTTAATAATAACCAGTATGCGATATTAAATACCCCTTGGTGATTTTTGAGTCTATAGATTCCATCGAAATTTCTAAATTTCTAATTTAATAAGTGGCGATATTTCTCTAAATAATTTTTTACAAAAATTTTAATGGCGTAGAATCTTTGGTGTTTAAGCTAAGTTATTTTCAATGGAGAGAGTGATTGCGACCGTTACTACATGGTAATCCACACTTACACTTAAAAGGAAAATTCGCTGTGTTTAAGCTTATTATTTATGGTTAAATGGTAGTGAATTTTTCAATCCAGTCTAAGCTTTTATGTATTACAGATTTATTTTTTTTCATAAAATTTTAATTGTTTTAAGTACATTTTAAAATGGCTCTTTTTTCACTAAAAATTTATATACAAATTTTAATTGTTTTGTTTCAAGTATTTTTCTTAAAATTTAAAATGTTTTGCTATACATAATTTATAACCATTTTAAAGAAATTTAATTGTTAATCATATTTAAAAAAAAAAACACTGTTTTAGAATCTAATTGTTTTTTTGTTAATTTCTATGTAGATTTTCAAATGTTTTTCCAGAAAGTTTAGATTTGTTTTACTTTAAGTTTTAATTGTTTTTTTGTAAAATTTCAAAGGTTTCAAGTTAATTTTTATTTATTTTGTTATAAATTTGTTCAAGATTAGAACTGCTTTTTTATATTTTTCCTAAAATTTCAAATGTTTTAAAAAAACAATTATTTCAAAGCAATTTTTTTTCAATATATTTTAAGACTTTAGAATAATTTCAATTCTTTTTATTGTTTTTAAAGAAATCTAATTATGTTTTTCACATTTCAATTTTTTAGAGAATATCCACCACTTTTTGATTTCAATTTTTTTTGCATACATTTCCAAATGTCAATGGTTTTCTCCGTTTCTTCTTAACTTTCTTTAAATAAAATCCAGAAGTTTTTCCCTTTAAATTTTCATCTGCTTTTTTGAGTATGTGTAAAATTTCAACCATTTTTAAGAAAGTTTAAAACTGTTTTACCAATTTAAATTTATATATAAGAATATTGATTTTTTCAAATTCTTTAACTGTTTTTAAATAAAATTATTAATTTTTATTTTTAAAGTTACTTTTAAGCTAATATTACATCTTAAAGAAGCTAACTTATTTAGAACTTTCTAATAATTACTTAAAAATGGTTTAATGTGATACAAAACCTAACACAATAATCTCTATATTGATCGATGACCTACCCCAATAAGTAGCAAATTAAACCTAAGTAAACCTAAGGTCAAGAGTACGTTCGAATTAAGTGAGATATTTGTAAAATGAAGGTAGTTAAAAACAACTAAACCTTTTTCGAAAGACTATTTAAATTGGTTCCTATAGAGAAGGATGCAATAATTTAATCTCATTGCTATTAAAAAATGTCGAGGTCGTCTGTGATTGTTTTACAACCAGTAATTATCCGATTTTGAAAGTCTTCCACATTTTCCACTGGAGTAGTGTAAATAAATGACTTTAGATACCTTCACAGAAAATAATCTATTGGGTTTAAGCCTGGGGATCGAATAGTGAAGTGCACCTCTACCAATCTAGCGATCTTCGTAGGTTATTGTTAAAAACTCAAGAGCAACTAAAATACGCTGATGTACCATGGTTATTAAACCATATTGCATCTCTTATTGTCAATGGTACATCTTTTAGAAACTGAAATAGCGTTTTTCCTAAAAAGATTGCGATGTATCTCGCTAGTAACACTTCCTAGTAGAAAATACCGGCCAAATTAGCCAACCTTCTACAATTCAAATACAAACATTTAACGAGAACTAATGTTGAAAACCATCTTAAAGTATTCGGATGTATTTAGCCTGCACATGGTTGTTATAAATTTAAAAAAAAAATCGCTTTATTAGCAAATTAAGCATCAGTAGTTAAAGAGTTTGAAGTAAAGTGTACAAAAACTATCGAAATAATGCGATACATGAAGATAAATCGCAGAAAAAATTGCCTGGACGCGTTTTATGTAATATGGGTAGAACAAGTAATCTCTAAGAATTTTCCAAAGGCTCCCATTACATACATTCAACGTATTTGAGGTTATTCGAGTACATACAAGTATCCGGATCTATCATGCCCTGCATATTCTTTTCTACTTCTACTATTCTTACTGTTATTGGTCTTCCTGATCTTCCACTTAGTTACAATGTAAGTGTTTTATGAAGACGAAAAATACTTTTGAAGGATTTTCTAAATTTTTCAATGTACAACAACCTAAGTTATAATTATTTGCATCAGAAATACAACCGAACATGTTAGCACTTATCCACACATCAAATGGCTACTCTTTCTCATGTAGTTTTAGCGTTAATTATAAATCATTGAAAACTTTTCAGCTCTTTGAATTAATTTTTTTTAAATTGTTGTAGAGGTAGATAGCAGTAAGTATTTTATATTCTTACTGATTTCAAACGTAGGAAAATTCCTTGATTTCTGATTAACCCCTTCTTCTAATCAGAAATCATGAATTTTCCTACGTTTGAAATCAGTAAGAATATAAATTATACTTACTGTTACCTACCTCTACAATTACTAATTATATTTTTTTAACAATAATTTATCAAAATTTATATTAATACAAACGTTAATCCACATCGAAACATAAAACATTTTTTTAATTAATATTAATATTGCTGTTATACCCGCAAATATTTTGATGTAATTCGTGTTGATTTAAATGTTAATAGTTGCGAAATGCCGCGGTTTCGGTACAAACAGGAGCGGTCACATAATGAATAATGTTGCGGAATAATAGACAAACCCTTGCATAAACATACACATACACACACACATACACACATATGGCGGTATTGATTTTCCCAGTGGAACTACGGTATCGCATATTTATATGCTAATTAATATTAACCATCTAGTTTGTATTAAAACAGGCAATATTAATTATAATTTCTGTAGCATTTATTCGCGCGGCTTCTCGTCTCCGCCAATTTCGTAATGTTTGTGCGTATGTGTACGAACGCAAAATATTATGTTTACCATCAGTATGGGAGGAGGGGTGATCAAAGGAAATGCCAGTTAATTAAGTTTAATGTTGAACGTAATTTGTGATTACGTTCGTTTCGATTTTAGCGTTTAGTACTTAATGTTGTGTGCGTATTCATCGACGTAAATTATTTTCATGTTTCTCTTTACGTGTGGAATTCGTTACACTAAAACTGTGCTGTTTATTAGGGTTATAATAAGACATGTTTGATGCTAAAAATAAATTACTTAATTAATTAAAAATATTTTTAATGTTTTGATGTAAAAATAATAAATTGAATTTTTTGATTAATTATTTTCTTACCTTTTATAAGATCCCATTAATTCGATGATATGTGTCGTATTTGTTCATAACATCCGCTGCTTCCTTTCTTGCCGCTCTTTATCTTTACTACTACATTTGATTTAATTATGCTTAATTATTCTTATCAGGCTAAAGTAAATAAATTTACTTATTCTACAACTAAAATCAATTTTAGAGATTTTTACGTTAAACCCAGTATGTACAAATTCGAAATAACATGTTCTTTAAAAACCTGCAGAAATATATAGGATGTCGCATTAAAATAAAAAAAAAAGTTGAAGGTATTTCCAGCTAAACTAAAAGTATATTATAAAAAAATGTAAATGAGATGAATTTTGTCCCATTGCACTTACCTGCAAAATTTTAAAGATAGATATCCGTATTGTTTTAAAGATATTTACTTCATTGAATACATGAATGTGTATTTATGGTGGAGGCGCCGGGCGTATAGTAATAATTTATGCTCATTAAATATTCATATTAATTATAAATAGCTAGAATTATATGCCCATAGACGTTTTATTGAAAGAAAATCAAAATAATTAACAGTGAATTGTTTTCTAATAAGGACTTAAAAATACATTTTATAATCAGTACCTGTTTAATTTTCTTATATAATTTCAACTATCATAATACAGTTTGAACTGATTTTAATTATATATTATAATTTAAATAGCAATTGGTGTCAAAAATAAGTTCAATGATTAATTTTTTTGTAGAAGAAATTAAGATTTAAATAAAACCAAATATATTGTCGTAATCGATAGAAAAATTTTCATTCGCATCTAATCAATCATCCAGCAGCTTCCCCCCTCGAGCAATAACTCAACCTTATCACTCAATTAACCAATTCAATGCTGAACGTGTTCGAAAAGAGCGGCGGTTCCCAGTTTTTTCCCTCGCCCTCCCGCACTCTTTGCCTCGTGGAGATTTATCGGTAATTTCGAATCGACTATATTATTCTATGGCCGGCTCATTTTTTTTTGCCCTCGCGACCGGTGATATTTCAATATAGCGCTTTATTTACGACCGCGCGCCGCATTTTCATTTTTCAATAACAAACCACCACTCGTTATATTTCCGGAGTGGTGTGTCGGTGCCGGGGAAAAAGGGCTGCTCCCCAGACGACGACGACGACGCCGACGGCGAACCTCTCCGCCATAAATCATAATTAACCGCTTGATTTATTCATTCACTCCACTCCGCGGGCAAATAATCCGCGAGTAACTAGTGTGCCATGGAAAATAACGTCGGTGCTTTTACGTTTTATTAACGTTCTCGAATAATTGTTATGTTCTGCGGTAAATATGGATAAAAAAGGTGCGATTATTTTCCTTTAGTTCTTTGATGTTTACACTAATTTTACCAGAGTCATAAACATGAAAACACAAAATACAGACTTTACACTAATGAATTAATTTAAATTTAATATAATATTGTATATAAACTATATTAATTATTATGATTTTATAAAAAGACACTTAACCATGTATTAATGTAGTGAAATCTTGTCCTATTATAATAAAATATATGTTTATACTTGGTAAATAATTTTAATTTAAAAATACGGAAACATTTCGTGAATCTACAACAATGACTTACTGAGACTACAAAACAAATTAATTTTCAAACAACTACTTCTCTGGCTAAAACCTCGATAGACATTGAATAAAACAAAATTAATTTGCGTGTTACTAATAGTAAATAATTTTTATTTTTATTTTAATATTGATTGTAACGTAGTAACGATATACACCATATTTATAAATAAATAATTTATTATAATAGCTTAAACGTGACCTATTGCAAAAATTATAAAAAACTTGTAACGTTATAGAATTCACTAAAATGTTTAAACAATCTGCTTGAGCAAGTAGAAAATCTATTATTAACTTGTTTCTCATGAATCACTTGGTGAAATATTATATTAATATATAGGTTTTATTATTATTTATAATTAAGTAAGTAATCTTCTATCTTCTTAAATATTAAGCAGATGTTTTCATATTTGTATTTCATTATTTCTCTAGTGTAACTAACATAACAATTTAATATATCATGTGTTTTTCTTAAGGTGTATTAATAAACTCATTTTATTCGTTTCACTTTAATAAGTGATATTTAACTATAAACCCTTTTTTTATTATCAAATATATTTTTTTAAGTAATTATTTATTACAAATTTTACTTAAATATTTTATTTTAAGATACAATATGAATACTATTATTATTATACATGTTAAATAAACGTTTATTTAAGCAGATCAATAGTTCAGTTGCGATGATTATAATTTGAAATTGCCATTTATCGAGTTTCTATGAAGTGCACGTTGTGCTCTCCACGTTCAACATTAATTAATTCCGGGGGTATCAATAACAACTCTCGGTGACTTGACATGTTCCGCAACAATATCCGATATGCAATTAGTGCGGTGCAACAAACTTAGATTACACCAGATGCTCTCGTTGAACATCTAAGATATGTCGTTGCTGATTTATATACATTAAATACATTATCGTAATGCATTAGATTATTTAGAGAATAATGTAGTTACATAATCTCCGCTAACAAGAAACAAACTGGCGACACATAGATTCTGAAAAAGTTATCAATACAGGAATTAAAGTGAAACTCATCATGTGTATTTTAAAGAAATGTTTTGCATGTCTTGTAGTATATTTGAGAGTATGCTTGTGGATGTGGGCTATGGCCTTTTGTCTGTTGTCTGTTTATAAATATGCTCCCTCTTTTACTAGATAATTCTGTTATCTAGAGATGCCGCTTTGAGTACCATAACACAATCATTTGTCAGTGTTGATGAGACATTGGGATGTGTTATGATAACAAGACTGGTTTTAGTGTGTTTGTCGATTAAAATGTTTGCCCAGTTTAGTTATTTTTTGGGCACTAAGAAGTAACCCTGTGAGTTCCGCCTAGATGATCGTAGAGTATTCCTCCAGAGGTATGTTTAGTTCCAGATTCCGTACGGCACAATATATGCCTGAACCTTTTCCCTTTTTTGTTTTTTTTGCTCCATCCGTGAATATGTGTATAGTAGCTTCAGGACACTCATAGTTTTGTGACATGTTGTGTCTTTTGAAAAGGTAGGTAGGAGTAACATGGTCCTCACACTTTCCTAGAAGAGCGTCTCTCTGAGTCGGTCTTGCAAGTATTGTCCCATGCCTACTCCGGTCCGGTTTGGACACTGCAGACCGTCCTCTCTTAGGGCCATCTTCTGTATACGTGAATGCAAGAGTGAAAAAGACAATGGCCCCGTTGGTACAGTGGTTAGCACGCCGACTGTTGTCCGGGAAAGGGGTCCTCGGTTTGAATACGAGATCGGGCATGGTTTTTGTGAACGTTTCAAATATGCTTTCGAGATATTACAATCAGTTGTGGCTAAATAGCCTAGTAGTAGTAGCTAAGATACAATAATGCCCCTGTTGCCGACATGGTGCGCATTGTGCCACTTATTTTCGTACATGCTAGAATGTGTTGCAGTTTACTTGTTTTTTAACCCTAGACCATCACTCAACTGCTGCTTTATGTTTGGGTTGGTCTCACTATGATAGTGTTCAGCCACTTAGTGATTCTAGCTAATAGTATCTTGCCCTTTAGCTCTACGCGAGGTTTCAGTCCTTGCTGAGCTGGCCTTAGGACACCTGGGTCATTATTTGACAGATGTACCTCCCCCATTCAAACTCCCCGCCTGACAGTTTACTCGAATCGGATCACGTGGGAGCATATGATGGCGATCGGACGAAGGCCTCCCCCAAGGGTCGATCGACGTTCACGTCACTCGAGAACACCGTGCAGACAGCCGCGTTAGTTAGTAGGACCTAACCGAATAAGTCAAGAAACGATTAAAGTAGTAGTATTTCAAATACGATGGCAGAGCCTTCTTGCACTTATGCTAAACCTCTCACGTCTCCTTACGGTGGTAGACTAGAGTAAAAAACCGGGTCTTTTTTCACCTCTAATTTTTTAAAGCCCGTTTCCTTGGCAGCGGTTTCGCTAGATTGTGGGTAGAGATAGTGGGAATCTTGTTAATCCATTCATGCTCGTCGCTAATTAGATGCGGAGGCATTTGGCTACGTATTTGTCTCTGTATTGCCTAAGATTTTGTTTAGAACTAGTTGTATGGCTGTCCATTGCCAGGTGTACAGGGCATTGTCCCAAGATGGTATTGAGCCCGTAGTGTAGGGGACCTCTGAGTGTTACAATCAGGTCCCCGACTTATGCTTCCTTTCCTTATGTGTCTGCTCGTATGCTAGTTGGCCCATACGGCTCTGTTGAAGTGGTTATGTGTAAAGATGCTACCTAAGATGGTATCGTGTATAATTTTGGTTTAATCAAAAGTGCAAATTCCTAGTATCTCCATAACGATATTGTTGTCGTGGCACAATGTGCCGCAAGCAGGATTTTGAAGTAGATGGATCCCTTTTGGTATCAGGAGATATCGTGTTAGATATAGTTTCTGTGCTGGTTTCAAGAAAGAAGCTTGAATTCTCTTTATCTGCGTGTGCAAAATACTAATGTCGGGTTTTGTGTGCATTTAATATTGTATATGCATTTATTTATTGTGTACAACTGCCTTTTTACAGTAAATCGACCTGCGCCAAATCAGTAGTATTTATCTAAATTTAGGGTAAGGTGTTTCAGCCGGAATAATGAGAAGCATTTACGTAAGGTTGCCTCCACCTAACTTTCATACTTTCGGGGCACATGATTTAAAGATCATCGGTATATACTAACGCACTTATTTAGTGTCCTCGGGCAATTGTTAACCCTACCCGGATTTTGCTCTCATTTGTCCAGTACCATATTAAACAAGATGGACGATAGGGGATCACCTTGCTTAATTTCTCCAAAGATTTTAATTCTTGGAGTATATTCCCCGCCTGATTCTACTGTTGGCTTAATGTCCTTATAATTAGCCAAAATATAATTTTTGAGGTGACGGTCAATCCCGAACAGGCCTAGAACTTTATTTATTGGCTCTTGTGAAACAGAATTTAAGGTTTTTTTTAAACGAAAGAAATGATAGTGTACAGACGGCATTTTTTTCTGTGCTCTTTAATAATATTTTCGAGAATGGCACTATTAACTAGTGATGAAGCCTTTTTGAGTTTGATAAAATGGAAGATTAATCAGTCTTCCAGCCAAGATCTTGTTGGCAATACGTAGGATTATGGAGGCTATAGTGTTCGGCGTCCAGTTGTTAACATTTATTCAGTTTCGGTTGATTGAAAGTTATATCTATCTATTTTCCTTAAAATCTTGGAAATAACATTGTCGGGTCCTTTTGATAAACTTTGATAACCTTGGATGGTGGCTTCTACTTTAGGGCAGGTTTGTAAATATATGTATCTTCAAAGGTGTTAGGCGAAATTACAGTCTGGTCTCCTAGAATGCTTTCATAGTGTGAGAGTATGTCTTGGAGTGGAGGATAATCCTCCTTGGTGAGGAGGTCCTCTCCCTTTAAGATTTTGTTTGCTAACATAGCTTAAATTCCACCTGGATCAAATGCTTCAGCTTATGTCGATTATTGTTTATCCTTCGATCAAGTGTGTAACTTATATCCCAATTTCAAGTTCTTATTTTGCGGCGACTTTACCCCATGCGTCATGAAATTAGAATGATAACAGTGTTTTGTCAACTGACAACATATGCACATACGCTCAAATTTTAGCAGAATCGTTAGAATTTAATAATTTGCGGCAAGTTAATGGAATACCTAATAACCGCGGCGCATATTTGGATTTAGTTTTTTCAAATGTCCCCAACGTTAATGTTTTAACATCGGATGATCCCCTTTTTAATATTAGTATTCATCACATACCGTATACTATAACAATTGATACTAGTGATATAATTGAATCCCTACCTTACAGCGATTAAATATACAATTTTAAAGCTGCCAACTATTTCGAAATCAATAAATTTCTTTCAAGTATTTCTTGGGATGATTATCTTGATAATAACGATATTAATGTTATTGTTGATACATTTTATTATGTTTGTAGATATGTCATTCAAAAATATGTTCCTATCAAACTTATTAAATCATCTTCCTTTCCAAAATGGTTTAATAGTACTCTTATTAACCTTATTAAAATGAAAAAGAAAGCACATTTAAAATATAAATTAAGCGGCAATTGTGATGATTATGAACACTTTAAACATCTTCGTACCGAATGCAAAACCCTAGGTGAACAACTCTATGCAAATCATGTTAACAAATTGAATCAAATATTTGTCACAACGCAAAGTCATTCTGGAACTACGTTAATGAATGTAGGAAGACCGATAGTTTTCCTAAGTGCATGTATTTTAATGACAAGTCTTGTTATTCGGGCAAAGAATGTGTAAATCTTTTTTCAGATTTTTTTTCAGATGTTTATATAAACGATAATGATCAAATTGCCAATCTGGATATTACTGCCATTAGTTGCATAAATTTTACCCATTTTATAATTAACAAATCTGATATATTTAATGCTATAAACATACTACCGGACTCGTGTAATCCCGGTCCGGATGGAATACCTGCTTTTTTCATAAAAAAATTGAATTTACTCTATGTGTACTCCATTGAATATTATATTTAATGTATCTTAAAAACTTGCCAATTTCCTTCAATCTGGAAAGAAAGCTTTATTAGACCAGTATATAAAAGTGGAAATAGGGAGAATATCATAAACTATACGGGAATTGCAATCCTGTCGGTTATTCCTAAATTACTCGATAAATTGATTTCAATGCAGTTGATGTTTCATTGTAAAAATATTATTTGCAATGAACAACATGGTTTTAGAAACGGAAAATCAACTCTAACTAATTTACTCGAGTATCATTCTTACATTTTAAAGGCCTTTGAAAGTAATTCCTAAGTGGATGCTGTGTACACCGACTTTTCCAAGGCCTTTGACCGGGTATCTTACTCAGTTTTGGTTAACAAATTACACGGTATGGGTTTTGGGAACAATATAACTGGCTGGATTCACAGTTTCTTGATTGACAGACTCCAATTCGTAAAAATCAACAATTTCATTTCAAAGGCGATAAAAGTAACTTCAGGGGTTCCTCAAGGTTCCCACTGTGGGCCAATTTTATTTTTATAAATGATCTGAACCTATATATTAAACATTCACAATTTCTCTTATTTGCCGATGATCTGAAGATTTTTCGTTCAATTAATGTAACAACTGATGCAATGTATTTACAAGAGCACTTAAATAACATATACAAATGGTGCAGTGACAATAAATTATATTTTAATTATAGTAAATGTGTTTCCATATCATTTGGAAGAGGGCGAATTGTCAACAATAACTATTACATTAACGGAACAAAACTGTTGTCAGTTGATCATATTAAAGATCTAGGTGTTTTAATGGATCGTAGCCTCAAATTTTCCAAGCATATAGACACTATATGTTGTAAGTCTTTGCAAACGTTAGGATTTATTAATCGTTTCGGGAAAAGTTTCTCTAATGTTACTCAAAAACTGTTATTTATATCACTGGTGCGTTCTCAATTAGAATATGCCTGCTGCATTTGGTCACCAATCTATAATAAACAAATTGCACAACTTGAACGGGTACAAAACAAATTCCTTTTATCTATGGCGTATAGAAATGGTATCAGCAGAGTTAATTATAGTCGAAGTCATATTCTAAATTCTCTAAATTTAACCTCGCTACGCGATAGACGTTTTTTCTCTGATCTATGCGTTCTATTTAAAATAGTTAACGGATTAATAAATTCTAGTCAATTGCTTGAAAGTGTAAACTTTAATATACCATCAGTAACCAGATCAAATTTACCATTTCGGAAAACGCTTCACCGCAGTAATTATGCTTGTAATAATGCCTTAAGTCGAATGATGAGAATAGGAAACTTGGTCTGTTCTTCACCCAATTTCATTTTGTACGGTACATCTTATATCATATTCAAGCGTCGTTTGAAATTTATTGATTTCTCAGCGTATGATATTTCCAATTAGTATTAGTATTGTAATAACCTTTTTTATTTTTTTTTTGCGCATTTGTATTAATTGTATAATAAGCATTTTAAAATTTTCTTTTTATTAGTATAATATCTTGTAATTATTTTAAGTGGTTTTTAAAATGATTACAGATTCATCTGTAATATATTTTGCAGTTTAACGGTTTTATATTTTTATTTGTGTTGATATTTTTATTTATTTAATTCATTGTATTTATTATATTTATTTTAATTTTAGCCATTTTATTTAAATTATTTATATTATGTTTCTATCTATAGATGTGTATCAATCGTTTATATTTGTATTGTTTTTATCTATTTTATTTATACCATCTATGTTATTTATTGTATTTTATATTATTATAGTAGTTTATTTAATTTATTTAAATTAGAGATATGATTGAGAAATAATGAATACTTTGTCTTTGGGGAGTCAATGGTGGGTAGACACTTATATTTAGGTACTTTTGTGCACTTTTTTGTGTATTTTGTTTTTGTGTAATATTTTGCATATTATATAGTTGTAAAGGAGATTCCGTAAATAAATAATAAATAATAAATAATAATAACATAGTAACCGCCCTATGTTATTATTCATGTATAGGTTCTGACTTATTTTGTACGACATACGTTTCCTTTCGAGGTTATTGTTAGGGTGCAGAAATATTATTTGGGGGTGGCTTTTAGTCCCCTTGGTCTTTGGCCAATGGCGGTATAGATATAATTAAGTAGGGCGTCAAGCGCCTTTTCCGCAATTTCGTCCTTGTCTTCATCTATTAGTTTCCATACAGTGTTTTCCTTTGGTAACAGTTCGATAATCGTTTGCCTCCGATCACTTTCTATGTGTGCATATGGAGGCATACCTGCATCTGGATCAGGAGGTGAATTAGAGGGTTGAGGAGGTGGTATAGTGAGTTTCCTAGGAAGCATTGTTGGCGTCGATTGCAAGGGATTAAATATCTTTGGAGATTCATACTTAGCAAATATGACCGATTCATTACTGGTTTGAAAGATTCATTGGGAAGGGAAACATTGGAATTGCTGGAGATTGATGCAGCTTTAGTCTCTTCCCTCAACTTGCCCATCAAGCCAGTGTAAGCCGTTCCTATGCGTTTGCTTTGATAATGTTAATGCAACTTTCAGTCAAGTTGGAAAGGTGGATATTGGTATCCCTGCCAGTAAATTTGATCTCTAGTTTCGCCATGTTAAACACCTTTATAGGGTTCCATTCAAACATTTTACTTGTGTTGTTTTCTTCTAGTTCTGAATTGAATTCAAATGGGTTTGCCTGTTTTTGATGGAGCCTTAGTCCAGAATAGGTAAGGAACACCCTGTCACAGTATTTACAGGTTTTCTTGTTATTTGATTGAGAATGGATTCTCTTACCAGCCCTCTGTTAAAGTCTTCTCAGACCGGCTGCTGTTGCGAGTGTTTTCCCGCATATACATTTGTGTCGCTCACGACCAGGTTGTTGGGGTGGAGGGGGGGGGGGTTGATGTAGGTTAAGGAACCGTAGAGTCGATTCTCGAGGTTCCTAATGTATAATTGTTCTAATTCCACTTTTATTTTAGAATTTGCCTTAGGCAAAAACCCACACACTTAAAAGATTATTGTGAAAAATATTATATATATATTAAATGGATATCAGTAAATTTAATTATACTATGTGTTAAGCATTCAGTTAAGGATAACCTTACCCGAGTCCTTTGGGACTCTTAAAGAGGGAACTAGATAGTATCCTGAGAAGGGCTGACGTCCCTACCGCCTAGACTATTAGCCGTGAGTTATCAAGGTCTAGCTTACGTTTCCCGACTTTCGCCCATCTCAGTTATTGTGAGACTTCTAGGAGGTGGTCGTGGTCTGGCTAAAAGTGTCGTTGCATTAATATCAATTTCTGCGGTTGATTACAGGATTTTAACTTAATTGTGACTGAATTCACCAAGATAATTCACCTTGTAATACCTCTAATGACTTTTGACCCAGAGAGTCATAGTTACTTCCGCTGTTTACCCACGCTTGCTTAAATTTCTTCACGTTGACATTCAGAGCACTGGGCAGAAATGCTTTCTCCATGATGTATCCGATACTGCCAGTGCGTCATGCTCGCCTTCTGTACCTTGATTTAAAAATGATTACTCCAGTTTAGCTTAGGATCTAGGATAACCTGTAGATATTGTGAAGCCATAGTTAATGAGGTGTTGAATATGCTGGCAGCTTTATTCAGTCCTATTTCTTCTGGTTGGTGAACAACATCGGCTCCGTCTTAGTTGGATTTACCATGAAGACGTTATCTGTACCCAATTTATCCACTATATGGAGGGAACTTTGTATTAGTTCACTGAGTTCACCTTCATGGAGGCTTTTAATGAGAATTGTTATATAATCTGCATATTCTATAACTGGAAAGCCAAAATTATTTACTTTCCTAAGCAAGTCGTCTATCATAATGTTCCACAGACGAGAAGATAGTACTTCTTCCTATGGACAGCCAAGGCTTTGGAGACTCCATTTCCTACTGATATTTGGACCGTTATTTGCTTAGCATTTGTTTTACTCATTCAGTAATCGCGACTGGAGTGCTGAGCATTGAGAGAACTTGTCCTTTGCTGTAAAAGGCTTTTTCAAAAGCTTCTGTTATCGATAAATAAATAGGCCTAATGCGAAAATTTTATTTACCAATGCTTCCTCATTATGGGCAAACACACGGTGATTCGGTTGAGTGTCCTGGTATTTACATATGTTGATTTGGGTGCAGAGGATCCGTCTTTAGAATATGGTCCTAATCGGCCGCCAGGGTGCTTCAATCGGATTTATATGTCGACGTCATATACATCCGATTGAGTTTCTCTAGTTTTGGGAGATATTTCTAAATGCTATGCCTCTAAAGTCACCAGTTGGTAAATAATAGGCTCGAAACTCCACATAAAAAAGGCTGGGTAAACTTCATCTATTCCTGAAGACTTAAATGGTGAGAATGTTTGAATGGCCCAGGTTATATTGGGTCATATTATTATATTGGTAGGCTGCACTCCAATCTTCTTTTGATGAGTATGAATCTCCTGCTCATCTTCATCTATATCCTCCATGCTTTTGCAGTCGGGAAAATGAGTTTTTAAAAGTATATCCATTGACTCCACGAAGTTGTCAGTATAATTGCCATCCTCCTTCACCAGGTTGTAACTATGGCTCTTTGGAGCATGAGAACCACAGCCGGAACAAAAGTTTATTCAGGATTCCAGCTGTCGTTACCTTACCTTATTTTTCTATAGTCGGTTAAGCTATTTATAACAAGTCCAATTGATTTTCTGCTTTGTGTTTCGCTTTGTCATATGCGTTTTGATTACTTTCTCAACTTCAACCTGCGTTTTTAGCATACGGTCTCACTTATTCTAGTCGTTCAGATAAGGTTTTTGTAAATAGTTCCTTTGGTTTTTGAACGATTTTTCCAAGAATTTTAGTACTTAGTTTGTAACATATCCAACTGTGATTTGACCATGGGAGAGTATCTACTCTTGTCTTCTTGAGGTAAAAAAAATGTTGGTTCACAGCCTCTATTAAGTATGTGTAGATTTGTGCTCGAAATAATTTCAAAGAAAGCTTTGCCCCCTTTGTTGGTGTCCGCTTTTCCCCACATTGAGCGGTATCATTATTATGACAACCTATAATGAGAGTGATGTTGGTTTCACAGTATCGGATGACAACCTTTAAAACCTTACACGCAAGCACCCTTTTTTATGTGCATCATGAAAATGGTGCCTTTTAAATTTCCCAGTCTACAAATCCTGTTTGCCACCAAATAGAGTTCTTAGATAAAAACCAGGGTATTATCATTGCTTTTGTGGTTGTGGTTGTTAGTTTTGCCACTAGTTTTCAAACTGATTTAAAGAGACAGATCTCTAAGAAGTATAACCATCGTTCGAAGATGGGACTAACTATTTGATATGGCTTTGGACGATTTGGAGTTGAGAACCCTATTAAATATCTTAACCAGGTCCTCTGTGAGTTACTCTAGGAGGTTTTGGCGGCCATTAGTTGCAACTCAAAAGTGTCTTTTAGCAGCTTTCTTGTAGCTGGGTCTTGAGGCTGATGGGTGACTACCTCTACTAACTCTTTTGCTGGGGTCCAGCCCAGGACACATGGTAGCAGCAGAGTAGTCCGATCTGTTCCTCTCCTTATTTTTACCTAAACCTCAAGCTCTCGCGGAGGTGAGGCAAACCTTAGGTTTCCCACTGGCTGCCAGCCGTTGTCCATCCTTTACTTGGCTGGTGTCTATGATGCTTAGTCTTTGCCGCGAATTATTCCTCCTTTTAGTTTCAGCTCCACTAATCCTTTTCTGGAATTTTAAAGCTGAGGTAGATGTACCTGGAACAACAGAGCTGTCAAAGATTAAGGTTGTCTTCATCAGTTTTTTTTCGGTGTGCCCAAAGAAACGTCTGCTAGAGGTTTGCAGTGGTTTTAGATTTCATGCAGGTTAGATTTAATTTTTTTCTCACACAACTGGTGTATTGTTTCAGGGTTGCTGGTGAAATTTCGACCTCAGGGTAGAGTGAAACACATGAAATAGTGACGCATCTGATATATGCAGCAAGCTGCAGCCGTCAGTGCCAATAATAGTGATCATAATTTTTCATCTTTAAATATTTTCTATAAATTCATAACACTCTATTCCCCTTTCTTTTCTTTGCTAGCTGAATGCCAATGTAATAAATATAGTGGAAATCTGTTTAGAATTCTTCTATTTTGACTCTTATTTGTTGCTGGAACGCTCGTAAACCATATTTATTTATTTCCCTGATGCCCTCACAGTTTCACCTATTTCAATTATCTTCCCCGGGGCCGCAATTAGATTGGCGTTGCACGTTATGAAAAATGCAGAGTTATGGATGTAAGTTGTTGGTGGTATCGCCGGAATCCACTCAATTATTTAGCGTACCGACCGGCGGACGCAGATCTTGCGAGGGCGCCGCATGACCTACATGCCCGCTTCCAGTGGGAGGTGGAAGGGGTGAAGGGGGGCATTCATTTTTTATGTATACACCCTCCGTGACACCGTGGCCCTTTTTTATGGCGAGGGCGCCTTACCTTTCTCAATATGCTTCCAAGTCCACGGGGAGAGAGGATTTTCCGCCTGAATTATATACGCACTTTCGGCAGGGGTAGGCGGGCGGGTGCAAGGTGAAAATGTTTTTCCGACGGAATTAATACGCGCTGGGAAATGCGGCCACTTTATCGTCACAATAAACGTAACTTATGATGATACGCCCGCTAGTCATCTTCAAGGGATGATTTATGAAGGCAAGAAAACAAAATTCGTAAAATTTGTTGCGATCATCTTAAATTTATTTATTATTAATATTTATCTGAGATTTGATAAAATAATATAATTATATGCATTATTTATGTTTTGTGGAGGATTTTACTTTGTGATATTTTTTATAACTTTAAAGTTAATATATAATTGTACAATCTAAGAAAAAGAAACATACAAATAATTGTAACTGCATAAAGATTATTTAGTATTATACTTTTTTCATTTTAAGTCGTTTATCCTCTTCTTTATTTATTTGTTATAGAAGGACCAATTTAGCTTTTTATGTAAATAAAATTTAAAATAAGTCATTACTCTCTGACTATAATCGATAGTACATTTTTTTTGTCTTCAATTGTGCTACACTAACGAGAAATAAAATCATACATATCTAGTAAATCTGTAATTTAATCATTTCATTTTAAATATATTTTGTATCCAATTAACACTTCAGACAATTTCACTTGATTAAATTAACATCAACCCATTATAATTCTAATAGAAGGCGAAAAAGTAAACCAAAGAAGAAAAAAGTTTAAGCCGCTTATTGTGATGGGCGCGCGATAATTCGTCACGTCGCCCCCAGGAGCGTAAAAGGGGTTGCCGTCGGGGACAAGGCTGTGGGGTGAGACAGAGTCCATCAAAAATTCCATTTTCAGAAGATGCACAGAGCGGTTAAATTAATTAAAATAATTAAATTAGTAAATTTCGGGGGAGCGACGTAAATTCTGGCTTACATCACCGCTTACTTTAAGCGCGATGGGCCGGCGGGCGTAGGGGGTTTGGTTCGAGCAAATGGGTAGGTATGGAAAAGGATGGAAAATAGATGTCGGGAAACAATTCCAGAAAGTTTCTTGCGATGCTATAAGGGAGGCCTGGGAAGGCGGTTTAAATTACTTACTTATGTAATTACGATTGTATTGCCTCTATTTAACATTCACTGCTAAAATTTTAATTGCTATAATTGCTGATTAGGGTATATTTATAGGTTAACAGCAGAAAATATAATCTTAGTAGTAATAGTAGTGCTTTAGCTATCGACCACGTAGTCCTTCTTCCATGTGTCATTTGTATATGTGTAAATAAGCTTGTTACTTTAAAGGATCTCCCTCGTCACTGTAAAGCACCACTAATTGTATCCCAATGGTGAATGATACTGGTCACCCATCCAACTGCTGACCCGAACTAACGTTGCTGCATTCTCGCTTGCGCTAGTTTGATCGGAACCGAATGCGCCACCACCGGCGTGTTATAAAATCTTATTAGTTCGTTTAATAAATAAGTACCAATGTTTCTTAATATGCATTTTATATTCAAGTATTCGTATCCCGGCGCATTCACCAGAAATACGTATTGAAAATTGATAGTGAGATAATTAATTCTCCCGGCAAATTTACCAAATGAAAAATAGAGAAATACAATTAAGGAAGATCATCCGTAAGAATAAACTCTACCCTTCTGCATGCAGTCAAAATTATTTGTATATATGTTTCTTACGTTGATAGTACAGTTATATATTGATTTATAAAATGCCTGCTATATAACGACTAAATACAATAAAATACAATATTTCAATTTCAGGAAAAATCAATTGAATGAGTTCTATTCATACAGAAACAATGAAAATTTCCAAGGTATATTAATTACGTTAACTGACACAATACATATACGTAGTGAGAGACAGAAAACATAAACATAAAATTTCGATAAACCATTATTTTTTCCCGGCGCAGCCACCAAATAAAAATGTAATAACCATGACTACAATAGCCGAGAATTCCGAGAATAATCAATTAAATGAATTCAATTCACAAAGAAACAATACACATTTTAAGATGCTAATTACGTATTTTATGATGAATTCAAATGATAAAACCAGGGGATTTTGCATCATTAAGAACACATTAATTTTCTATTAATAATTACCCATCAATGATAATGAAGGATTAAATTTGGCTATAATTGATTTCATTCAAGTTTATTTATGTTTCCCTTTTATATATAATTATTAGCTTATTTAAAATAATTCGTAATTTAATCATTTATGGTAGTGATTAATGAATTAATCTTCCAATCAGTAAAAATTGCTCCTAAATTCACGGAATACATATCTATCTTACATATATGTTTAAACTTTAGTTTAAAGCGCCTACAAACCCTATTCTACAATAGAAAGTGTAACGATTCATTATTGAAACAAATAGAAATGACATTTTTAGGTGTCCTTCTCCTGCGACTTCCTGGTAGTTGTTTACGACTACTTTACCCTCTTTAATTGCTCACTTGTCCTCTAATCCCTCTAATAAGTTTAATTTTAATCCCTTTTTCTTCAAAGTGTATGGGCTGTATTTTTCCTGGCTGTTGGTTGTTTGTGATACACTCTTCCGCGATTCCTGTTTGTTGATTATTATATAAAGTCGAGTGTTTATATTCTTCTAGCCATATTTTAAAAGTTCTTCCAGTTTGGCTTATATAAATAATAAATAAATATGCAGTCTTGTTTCTCCAGTTTGTTAATTATTAAGCTTCCTCAGTTTTGTTTGTTCATTTTGATTGCAACGATTTGGTGATTTTAAGGCTTTTATGCATTTTGTTGCGTGATAAGGATTTCGTGGATAAATGAAGAGAAAAAAATATAAAATGTAGTTCAGCAACAATAAAAAAAAGATTAGATGGAGTGATTACGTCAAAATATTTTTAGGAAATGAAAAAAAAAATAGGAAATGCTTAATGTCTTAATTTTGTCGCTTATCTATAATATTATCTATTGGAAAATTCCAAATTTTTTGGAATCTCGAAGACAAATATCTGTAAAAAAATAGATGAGATAAAATTTGAAACAGTGAAAAGATCTCAAGAGTTTTCCACTACTTCAAATTTTATCTCGTCTATTATTTTTCGAGGATCCTAATCCTCAGAAAATCTTTAACATTTTTTTTGACAGTTCTAGATTATATATCACATTTCGAGAGTTTTTCACCATTTCTAACTTCTAAAATTGCTAAAATATTCTAGAACCCTTGTAGATTTCTCTAAGAACTTGCAAGATATTTTTTTTGAAACTTATCAGAATTGTCAATACATTTTGGAAGGAAAATTGAAAAAAATCTAGAACTTTATTTCTAATAAATCGAGAAATCTGTTAAATCACTGAAGAAGTCTTGAAGCCACTTAGATTGAATAAGGCAAGGAGTAGTCAAAAATTCTAAAAAGATAAAAGTTAAAATCTTATAATATTATAAAACTCTTCATTTTATTTGCAATATAAAAAATTCTAAACAACTGAAAGATACACATCTGAAATATTGTAGATGGCTTTAACTATTAAAAAGAAGAAAATTATCATTAGAAGAACCATTGAGAAAATTTTGAATAATTTTTAGAAAAAAGCTGTATACAATTTTATAAAATTAAGAATTGATATGAAATCTTAAAAGTAGAAGGAAAACTTTTGACAAATTTTAGAACATTTTAAAATTATCCAAAGAACAAGAATTGCTTCTAGAAAACTAGAAGAAAAATTTCTGAGAAGTTTTAGAAATCGGCAAATATATTACTGAAATATTCTAGAATACTTGAATATTGATTTAGGAATTGGCATGATTTTATTTTTTAGAAAATTAAAGAACACTTTTTAATTAAGAAATTTGAAAGAAGAAATTAAAACTCTCTTAAATTCTCGTAGTTTTAAAAGAAAAATTCTATAAAAGTCAACAAAACAGAGCAAAAAAATATAGAGAGGTGTAAGATGACTCATTAATGAAATTTAGAATCTATAATTTTTTTATAATTTTGAAAAATATCCAGTAAAATTCAAAACATTTGAAAGTCAGTGGTGGATAGAGTTCCTACTAATGCATGACTATAGAAGAAGCGTAGGTGATATGGTGCTTTTGGTGAGAAGATGCGGAGATATAAAAGATTTGATTCAAAGAGTTGAGTGGTATATGGATAGAAGAGGACTGCAGTGAATGCAAGGAAAACAAAGTTAATGCTTTTGAGGAATACTAAAAGGGAAGGAAGAGTAAGTAAGTTGGAATAGAATGGGGAGGTGATTGAAAAAGTGAAGGAAATCAAATAGTTGGGCATCATATTTAAATGTAAAGGTGAAAACTGTGAGCACGCTAAATGGGTATAAGAGAAAGACAGAAGAGCAATAGGCAATTGTCGTGCAAGCTGTGGGATGCGTGCGTGAAGCCTATATTGGTCCTGAAGCAGATTATGGGGAGTTGTAAAATCAATGTCTGGGTACTTCAGGAAACAAATAGAATGAGTGTTCATGGGGAGGCAATGGGAAGGGTGTTGAATTACAAGATGATGTTGTGTGGATCGGATAATGAGAGATTGGTGAAAAATGTAGGGAGAACGTGCGTGAGAAATAAGGAGAGTGAGTTCAGGATAGTATGGCAGGAGTGTCCGAGAATATTTTGAATATATGGTTGGATAATGGAATAAATGTGCAGACATGGATGGTAAAGAAGTAAAAGGAGTGTGAGGAGTGGCTGCGGGAAAATAAGAAGGTAACAGATGAAACTGATGTATAGGTTTAGGTCAGACTTGGCTGGAGAGAAATATAAAAAGAGAATGTTTTTATACAGAAGGCTGTATTTGTATGTTAAATTTGTTACGCCAATAAAGGTTTTATTATATGGTCAACTAAAGCCAGATTGAGTAACCACTAGTGACATATGTATTTATTACCAAGAGAAACAAAAGATAACAAGCTCCAGAAACTTACAGTAGGTGTCTTTGAATATTAATTAATTCATTTTGGAAACAACTTTATCATTAAATACGTTGATTGTGGCTATGGTTTTTATGACGATTATTTCTTCTTCAAAATCTTCTACGTTCATAGGTATGTTTAAAATCGGTGGACGTGTAAGCTATTATGTTATGAATGCTATTATGTTATCCCGTGATCGGATTTTTGTATATCTTGTGTGGTAATTTAATATTGGTAGTCGAGATATCCAAAAAGTTCAACTTATTCTCTACTTCTACCTCAATATAATTGCATCTGCTTACAAAGTTTTTTTCTAAAATTTCCGTAAAATTTGTGAACACAACATAGGACCTGAAATTACCACACAACAGCATCTTAGTGTTTTACCAATAATATTCTCATTAATATCCTTGCAAGAATTCAAAACAATGCTACTAGAGCAAATAATAAAATCAAAACCCCCAAACCCAGAAAAACAATTTAAAAATAAATAGGAAAACCATGTCTCCTTCTTCATTAGAAAAAAAATAGATTAATCCACCAAAACTATTTCAGATTCAATAACAAAACTTATACTCAACACTTCAGCTTAACTCTGTATAAAACATTTCAAAGAAATATTATCTATACACACATTTAATATCGAACGTCTTCTTTAAAAAGAGCTGACGACCATAGATGCTATTACACCAGTCGACTTATATCAACTCACTAAGTAATTAGCAATAAAAACACTTATTTGGCTTTATGATTTCATTAAGAATGGTTGTTATTGACCGAAACACGTGTCAACAAATTTAATAAACATAATAACACCAAAAAAGTGTTTAATTCAATATGACCTAAAATAATTTTGCTTCATTAAGAGTGTAGTGAACCAAGTATTTTCAGAATCAGAAAAAAATATATATATATATATATATTTTTTAAATTTAGGGAATTTACTTGATGTTGATGTTTAGGTTGTTCCAAATTGTAGAGTGCTGCTGTACGAGCGATATTGAAAATATTTAGAAAAATGTGTTAAAATTTCTTAACTTTGATGGTCTGTAACTTGGTCATTTTAAGACTTCTATAATAATTTTTTTAAGAATCATCATTTTCACTCTAGTATATGTGGTTAATTTAATTCCCCGAGCCACAGAAACACCCTGCATGTATTGCGGGCAAATGACTATTATACTAATTTATCCAATAATAATAATAATAATACACATTTTTATTGACAAACTATACATATTTATATTTACATAATAAATAATGGATGATGTGTTAGTGAGTTAGTTCTTCAAAAGGCTGTCGACCAGAGGTCTTTCTGCCTTGTTTTGTATAGTCATATAGCGTCAGTCGTTAATGCGCAGATGGATGAAACGATGAGGTGAAATCAAATATGGTTGAATTAAGATTTATATATTTATACTAGGATTTCTAGGAATAAAATATAAGGATAATATGTGAAAGTTGAAAGGATTTTTGGAAACATTTTCTGATAGGAATTGAAGGCGTTTTAGGATGGGGATAACTAAAGTGGTATTACAGAGGAGCTGGTTAGAAGGATTGTGTAAAGGATTAAGAGGATGACAGAGTATTGTTAGGGTACGGAGGGATACTCGCTTGCTAGCTTCAATATCGCTTTAGGTTGGATTGCTGGAATTGGGATAGAGGGCACAACTATAGTCCAGTAATGGGCGGCAAATCATCGTGTAAATTTTGACTGCTATTTTGCTAGTAATACCATCATTTCTGTATGTTAAACATCTAAAATATTTTGCCCTGGATATTATTTTGCGTTTAATTATAGCTGTGTGCTTTTTGAAATTGATTTTGGAGTCTATGATTATGCCTTGGTATTTAACGGGAGTTGAATGATGGATAATAGTTTGGGCAATTGAAACATTGTAAGGGGAATTATTGGTGCGATGGTATGGAGTTAGGAGCTGTGTTTTGTGGGGATTAATTTGAATACAGCATTTTGCAAACCAGTGTTGAAGGGAGTCAATAAGCTCTTCAATAAGGAATTGGAGGGATTTTGGTAACGTAGGAGCATGGGTAATTAGGGCAGTATCATCTGCAAATTGCAAGAGATATTTGGAAAGATTGAAGGAGAGAGGATCAGGATTATAGATATTGGAGCTAAAAATGTTGTATAATAGAGGTGAAAGGGGCAAACCTTGTGGAAGTGCTTATTCAGGAGTAAAAGAAGAAGAGAAAGAGTTGTGAATTTTTACTTTTAGGGATCTATTAGAGATAATTCACCCATTAATCAGAAAAAATACTATTACGAGAAAAATTGCTTTAATTGTTTTATATTTATATAAATTTAAGATTCACCAAAGTTGTAATTGAAAAAAGAGTAAAAATGCACACTATAATTTTGATTTTGTGTCTAGAAAATGTTAATAGTAGTATTGATAAAGGAGGCGAGAAAGACAATTTTAGAGATAGTGAAATTGATTAGGTTAGAAAAGTTACGTGAAGATTTATTTTATACACTTGGAAAATAAAAACACTAACAATTTAATTTTATTTTGCTATATGTTGATAATGAGTACATAGTACTCGAAATGTATAAAAGTTAGGTTTCCACCAAGCTAAAAAAGCACAATTAGGATTTACACCGAAACAATCAGGCTTAAGCTGGTGAAGGCGCAAAGACCCCAGTAGGTTTCTGCTTAGTCCATTGCATAAGCCGACTGGAGTCACCCTGGGACCTGGGGCATTTGCATCTTCGCCAGCTCAATACCTTAGCCACAACTCACTGAAAAAACCTATAATGATCTAACGGAACAAATCCCGTTCGACGAAGCACAATGAAAAATAAACAATAAATTTAATAATGATAGTATAAGGATTTTAAATACAAATTCAACAGATACTTAAAAACTTAAAGAACAATACAAATTATATAAAACTAAAGAAATTTACAATAAGAAAAGGAAAACTAAAATTATGGGCGCCACCTGGAAGTAATATTCCAGGGCGATATTTCACAATTTAGTTTCTTCAAATATTATTAACTTTCCAAACATGTAGAGGTTTATAAACGGGGTATTTGTTGGATAAAAGCAACTTATCTTTTCTTGCCGTCAACGTATGCGATATCTCGACAGCTGCAGTTAAATACAGGACGGAAGATCTCTCCCAAACGGCTCGCGAAACAAATCAGAACGAACAAAACTTTTTAGGCGGCATGCAATGGTGCCTCAGAGGTGAATGCCTTAAATGGCACGGGAACGGCACGATAAATAACTTCACGGTAACCGATAATTACAATTTCGGAAACAACGGCCAATGTCTCCGCTTTTTCTGGCTGATCTCCACGCCAAAACAACCAAGGCAATCGCGATATTTAAATTTAATATTGCTACAAGGTATTACAATTCTTACAGGCCACCATCACATTAGAATAAACCGAGCAGAAAAGTTGGTGGGTTTGTTAGAAATTCCATAAATAAAAGGAAGTGTCTGTTATGTAAGCGTTTCCTGCAAAACCACATCACCTAGAGCAAATAGATCCCGGCGAAGTTTAACTATCTGATCATGTGAACGGTACAAAAGTCTCTTCAGTAACACAGGTGGATACGAACTGATCTGTAGTATGCCAAGTTTTGCCAAGTACTCAGCGAAGAAAGAAGGATGTACGATATTCAATTTTTGAGCTCGGTAACCGTATTGTACTTGTACTTTTTGAAGTGGTAAACATCAAAAGGGATGCACCTTTCTGAGCTGGTCGGTTTAATGTACCAATCTAAAATAATAGAATTGTTTGGTAATCTAAAGTATCAAGGAATGATACTGCTCCCTCTTTTTCAGTTTCTACAGTAAATCCTAATTTAGAGTAAACTACGAACTTTTGATTTATCTATCACTTGGTGAAACATATTGTAGCCATTGGGTACATGTGTAATTAATTAATTTCACTTGGTTTTATTTGTTTCACAATTTTTATTTATTTCACTTCCCTAACTAGTTTCGATCACACGATCATTCTCAAAGGGTTTTACAAGGATTACTTATATAAGTAATAAAATCAAGTGAAATTAATTAATTACACTAATTTAGAGTGATAAGAATTTAAAAAAATGTTAAGTTTCGTGATCGACAATTTGGATTTTTAAAAGCTATCTTTAGTTACGTCACGCGATTAGGAATTACGAGTCGGATATTTTAATTAACGAAATATATAATAATAATTCATTTAATAACGTAATCTAACTGGATTACAAATCTAATATTTATTTTATAAATGCGTACCAGTGGCTTTTATAAAGTAAAACTTACATACTAAGCAAAACGCCTAAATACGATGGCATAATCTTCTTACTACGCCAAAATAAATAGATGTTAATATTAGAACAATGACACGTAATTAATGATTAATAAAAGAAATAATAATATAAGGATTTGTTGTTAGCTGCAGGTTACTTATGTATATAATGATGCTAACAAAATATTAGCTAAATAGCGAATCTGGAAAATAAAGAAATTTAGGAACAACAGTCCAACTCGTGCCCCGCTTGACATAACCTCCCATTATATGAATCAGTTGGTTTCGGGTGTTTTTGAATCCATGTGGTGTTTTGTTAACCCTGATAAGGAACGTGTAAACAACGTTTCGGCGCAATTATATGTGCTATCTTCAGGTGTGTTCTTCCCGAAAAATTGCATAGATCCGATTTTCGCTTGAATACTTTTTCTTTTGTAATCGGTTTCGATTCATTTGACTTCTTGTTATTGAACCATCATTATAGGGATTATTATTAGTGATTAAAGATTCTCCGTGTCTGATTGGGACCAGGATTTTCGACATAATGGTTTAGAATTATCAAAAGAAAAGTAGGGCCTGATTTATCGCTAATTGTATTAGATGGGATTATAATAAGATGGTTTACACACAAAGATTTACTGGTCATTGTATCTTCTAGGATAATCTGGTTATTCGGTTTTCGTGCATTACCTATATTATTTATAATATTTTTCCAGGTAGATGAAAGTCTTTAGATATCGTCATGTTTGTTTAAATTGTAATTATTGTTCTATTTTTATCGCTGCTCTTATTATTATTCTCTTGTGAAATGTCTCTTCTATGATTACAAGTTTAATGCTGTTTGCCTTTGCATGCCGTTTTATATATTCTTCATTGTAGACCCCTACTCGTTAAAATGTGGCCAATTTATTGTGGTGTATCGTAGATTGTTTTTATTGTATGTCGTTTGAGTATTTTGCCGATTTTATTCGTATTACTTTTTATGTAGAACAAAAATACTTTACGTCTCCATTTGAATCTGCATTTAAAATTTTTATCAACATTATTTCCTTAATAAACAGTAGATATTTTTGTCTACTTAATTTAAGAAAATCACTGCTGTTGGAAAGTGTTTCTCTCATTTTAATAATTATTATAAACTCGCTTAAGCTTTTAGTTTTCATAACAGATAAGCATAGTTTTATGAGTATAGATTTACTTCGATTAAGTTTAATTTTTTTATTACATATAAAAATTTGGAGCCACGATTTGCGAAGGAAGTACGATATGTTTTGACATCACCGCCAGCGACCGGGAAATACGACATGCTCAAGGCTTACCTCATCCGACGATTCAGTGTGTGTCAAGAAATCCGCATTAGATAGCTTTTAGAGCGAGTAGAGTTGGGAGACAGGAAACCGTCACAATTCCTGCACCACCTGCGATATTTAGCAGACACGGCAGTTCCAGGCGCATATGCTCGCTTTGGCTACGAAGACTTCCAAACATCGTGTAGGCTATACTAGCAATTCAATCTAAGGCAGGATTGGGTGAGATAGCTGAATTTGCTGATGATATCGTGAAGACCACCGCGTCGATAGTCAACGATGCCACTGGCAGAGACATCGAACAAATAGAAACTCAGTTCTGCAAACATGAAAACGACAGACCCATGCAACAAACCCGGCAGCAAAATCGCACAAGTAGTAGGATCAGGAATCAAGAACGAAGTCATTGGAGAAACTGCACTTTCGATACGTTTTGGTTCCACTTTAAATACGGCAACGAAGCACGGAATTACCGACCTCCCTGTAAGTATGAGCCGACGAGAAACGATCGGGGCGGTCAGTAGAGGCAGCAATTGGCCATTCGCCGAGCCCATTGCACCGCCTGTACATCACCGATCAGCAATCGAAAATTCAATTCCTAGTGGATACAGGAGCAGACGTCTGTGTTTTTACGCGACATTTAGTAAAACAAAAGTGCCACAGGTCCGCATACAACCTGTATGCAGCGAACGGGTCCAACATACACACCAAGGAAAACCTGAATCTGGATTTGAAACTGAGGAGAAATCTTACATGGCGATTTAAAATAGCCAATTAGAGGCGCTAATTTTTTTCGCATTTCGGATTGCCGGACATCAGGAGTAAAAAAAATGCTCAACGGTACGACAAGCCTTGTGAAGCTGGGCCAAGTGAAAAAGACTAAAAAAATGGAGTGTCGGAATTTCCACGCATTTGCAAACCACCTGGGTTAGTTTTTTGAGAGCCCTCAACGCAAAAGCAGTACCAGATAAATACCTTGTTATGGACATCGAGAACTTTTCACAGCAGCTACACGCCGAAAGATCTTCTCAATGATAAATCTAGTTAGAGCGTACGTACCATCAGATCCCGATAACCGAAGAATACATCCCGAAATCAGCCATTACGACATTGTTCGGACTCTTTGTGTTCGTATATATGATGTTTAGTTTACACAACGCCGCACAGATATCCCAACGATTCATGGAATACTGCGAGAAAGCCTCTTCCGCAGACTAAACAGTCCACCTGTGGTAGAAACAAAAATTAAAATTCTCCAGAAAAATCTGTTACGGTTCTACCATCCTCATTTAGCGTTACTTGATTTTTCATCGGTTGAGGAGTTGCGTGAAGTCTGTCGTCGTCTTGAAAGTACGATTCCCCTTCAGAAATCATCGGTTTTTAAAAATATTTCAGCCTTAGATAAACGTGCTACAGATCAGGTTATTTGTTGGAACTGCCAACAGAGTGGTCATGTCTCGTCAAATTGTAATGAACGTAGACGGAAATTTTGCTATGGTTGTGGTGAATCTGGTGGGATTCGATCTGCCTGTACTAGGTGTTTGGGGAAACGGTCAGGGAAGAGGCTCGGTGGCCGCAACCTCTCTACCTTTGGTAAGGCCAAATATGTAGTAAATAAGCAAGAGTGGACTAAATTGGTGGGTGTTGTGTCCGATTTTTGTAGAGTCGATTCTTCTAAGAACAGGGAGGTCAAGCCGACCCCATTTTATAACGAGATCACGCCCCTTTTGGTCAAAGACTCGAATGACAAGAGACCCTTTCTGAATATTTCTATATTTAATTATCCTTGCACTGCTCTGTTAGATTCTAGAGCTAGTTTATCTGTTCTAGGAGGCCCAGGGCTGAGTATGATTGAGTCATTATCTCTAACAATTCATGAATGTTCAATAAAATGTTTGGATACAGCTGATGGAGTAACTTAGTCGATCCGTGGTTTTATCTATGTCCCTGTTTGTCTTGGTGGGAAGGTGAAGTCACTGAAGGTCTTTGTGGTTCCATCGGTTGCTCGGTTTTTAATTTTGGGCGTCGATTTCTGTCATTTGTTTGGAATAAAATTAATTTTTGCTCAGGATCCTATTTATCTGGGAAGCCAGATCCAGCATTTGAGCTGGATGGCCCATTTGTTGGTTTGAATGAATTGAAGGTTACGGGACTAGATGACCTTTCTCAGACTCAACACCATCAGCTAACTGAAATTGTAAGTACGTACAGTGAACTATCATGATGATCAGGAACGAAGCTCGGTAGAACAAACAAACTGTTCATATAATCGATACTGGTGATATCTTCCCGTTAAGCAGAGACAATATCCGTTATCTCCATACATGTTGGAACATCTGTACAAGGAGATTGATGAGATGGAAGCATTAGGAGTCATTCAAAAGTCATCTAGTGCATGGTAAATTGCGCTTTTGTTTCGATGGCAGGAAACTTAATTCCTTGACGAAGCGAGATGCATATCCTCTACCGCTGGTAGACCATATGTTGAACAAATTAAATGGAGCGCAGTTCTTATCTAGCACTGACTTAAGGTCGGTATTTTGGCAGATACCACTCGAGAAGAATCCTTGCGAAAAAACCACATTCGCTGTACCAGGTAAAGGACTGTACGAGTTCTTCGTCATGCCCTACGGGCTGAACAATGCTCCTCAAACGCAGCAGCGTCTTATGGGCCGAGTGCTTGGTCTTGCCTTGGACCCCGTCTGTTTTGTCTATCTGGACGATGTCATCATAGCCACCCCAGATTTCGACAAACACCTAGAAATACTCACAGAAGTGTTTTTTCGACTTAAGGAAGCCAATTTAACCATTTCATGGTATCGTCGTTTAGTCCCTAACTTATCGACACTGACTGCTCCTATTAGCTCGCTCATTAAGGGTTGGAAGGAAGGTCAGTCAATCACTTGGACTCCTTCGGCTGAAGCTGCATTTCAGGAGATTAAGCAAGCCTTGATTACCACTCCTATTCTCGCTAACCCTAACTTTAATAAACCCTTTATCATAAAGTGCCATGCATCTGATGTAGGTCTGGGTTGCGTTCTGGTGCAAGAGAATGATTCCGGCCAGGAAATACCTGTCGCTTACCCTAGCCGCACGTTATCCGAAGCCGAGCGAAAATATACTGTACGCAGCGAGAATACCTGACTGTGGTATTTGGGTTAGATAAATTTAGACCTTATGTAGAAGGTGTTCGATTTAAAGTAGTCGCAGATCATCATTCGTTATTGTGGCTGCAGAAACTCAAGGATCGCATAGGCAGGTTGTCGAGATGGGTTGTGAAAATTCAGCAGTTCGATATGGAGATCGAGCATCGTAAGGGTCACTTGAACATCGTCTTGGATCAACTATCAAGGGCACCCATCGAATTGTGTATCATAGATGTTTCTGAAGAGAGTCACCTTACAGACCCGTGGTACTTAAAAATTCTGAGAGCCTTAGATTTTTGCTACGTGTATATAGATGATATTCTGGTAGCATCGAAGTCTGAGGAAGAACACACCGAGCAAGATATACGACGAAGGAACGAAACCACTGGATAGCTTAGTGAAAGCTATCCTAGATTTCTTACCGCCATAAACATTAAAAATTTACGGGAAGAGTTTGGAATAATAAATTATTTTCGACGCTTCATTCCGAACGCAGCCAGCGTGCAAGCACCGGTTAACAAGCTGTTGAAAGTGAAGAAGAAGGGTAACCAACCTATCGTATGGACTGCAGAATCGCAAGAGAAAAAGCATTCCTAACGCACCCGCATCCCAACGCCAGACGACAGTCACGACAGATGTAGCAGATTACTCGATAAGAGGCGTAATCCAGCAACAATAAGAGGGAAACTGGAAACCGCTAGTTTTCATGTCACGGAAATTGTCATCCACTGAACAGATGTATGCAGCTCACGATAGGAAACTTTTTTAACGATCAAGCAGTACCAACGCACAAAAACTGGAGAAATGTTTACCAAGAAAATTCCGCAATCTCGACTAAATTGGCAATTATTCAAGGATATACAGCACATAAAGGGTAAAGTAAACATAGTTGCTGACGCGCTTAGCAGAATCGAACAAATAACGACAGGAATAAACTTTGTGGACATGGAGCCGACCAGGAGACAGACAAAGAGCTTAAACGCATGAGGAACCACGAACCTCCAGCTCAAGAAAATCAGTACAGTGATATCACGACGGCCGTAGCCCGATCATTCATAACGAGCAGAAAAAGTTTGTGGCCTAATACTCAGCAGATTGCAAGAATGGAGCAGGCAGTGCCTGACCGACTGCCATCTGTGAAAATGGATCCACGTAGACATCGATATTGTCGGACCATTGAAAGAAAGCGAATGGACAGAAATATATTTCAACATGCGTAGACCGATTCACCAGATGGCCAGAAGCTATCTTAATGGCAAACATCGAAGCTAACACAGTATCCAAATCATTTGGTACACACTGGGTAACCAGGTACCGAATACCACTCAGGGTAACGACAGATCAAGGACGTCAATTCGAATCACACCAATAAGAACACCTTCAAGTAAATGGATTAGTAGAAATATTTTATTCATCAGAAATCCACACTAATTTGTGGTAATGACGAGTCATAGACGGACCCTTACCCATCGTTATGAGTGGAATCCGAACGGCTTGGAAGAAAGACATTAAAGCCACAATAGCAGAGATGTTATACGGAGAAACACTGCGAGTCTCCGAAGAAATACTGTCCACCAGATCAGAAAAGAAAAGGATAGAACCCTAACACATATTAAGAAGGTCATGAAAACGATCAAGCCCATACAGACGGCCTGTCTCAGCAAAGCGAAGTCATTCGTATTCAAGGACCTAGCGAACGCGTCACACGTACTCGTCAGAATAGATGTGATGTGAAAATCGTTGCAACCACCATCTGGATCTGGATTGAGTTTGCCAAGGGTGATCAAATCATTGACCAGAGCACTTAGGCCTCACTAGGTTCGTTTTGCCCCCCTGACTGGGACAGCCCTGAGTTGTTCTATCACTCATTAGCCACCCAAGGTGTCGTGCAAAGGAGAGCACAACGCTTGGAGGGTTATCCCTTATGTTGGCCATGTTCGGCCAGAGCTCCCCTAGCATGGACTCTCTAAGGTAGGCGAGAGCCGGGCAGGTGGTTAATACATTTTCCACTGTCTCGTCCTCTTCTTCTTGCAACCACCATATGAATACCTTTACGCAGTCGTCACTACCCTAGAAGATTCGGAGTGAGAAGTATATTCCTGTTCATTTGTAAATAATAAATAAACTGAACAACGACACCTTCCCCGGGGGTATAAGTATGCAGAAAGGCATACTTATACCCCCGGGGATGGAGTACACTTACGCAAATCCCCACAACGTATTTCAAAATACTGGCGATAGAGATTGATTTTCATATTCTCAAATGTGTACTTAATACTACTCGTATTTAAAAAAAAAGTCTTTTACAAATTTGTTACCATCAATAAGTTTATTGTAAACGATTTATCACCATATTTAATAAATTAGTTTTTAATTACTATGAGTAGGTAATTATTAATTAACATGATATTTGTTTATGCTTTTTGTATTGAATGCATTTCTAGAATTAATATAAATATTATAGATAATAAAGTTAAGATGGAATCATTTTGATGGAAAGAACAACACCCTTGAACGCAACTCCGTTTGGGGTCGTTGAAGCACACGTAAATTAGGTGGAAAATAAAAATTAACAAACTAAAATAGCCTCTTGAGCGGCGCTGGAAGAATGCTCGTGGCGATGGGGGTGCGGATAGCGGAGGGCACTCCTAAGGGTGTCGTGCTGCTCATCAAGGTGTGTTAACGAGACACGAGCAGTGCCCTCTCTCCCTCCTCCTCGCCCTTTGCGCCGGGAGGTGGGTCGGTGCAGGAGTCGAGAGTGCCGGGGATGATTCCGGTCACGCCAACCCGAATTGACATGTCTCGTTGGGATTTATTAACCGGGCCCCCACCATCATTTATCTATTATCTGCACGGGGTGCGCCACCACTATCAGCCCCTACCGCATTGGCGCTAATAACACTAATTGACGATTCATCCCCAATAATACAGATGAATCGGTATTTTATTATCCTTTCAAATATATTAAATTGTATTAATTGCTACCAAATAGTAAAGTCTACTTTACATATTGAATTAATTTTGCGAACGCAATTTTTCCGCATTTCTCAACGATGTTGTTGACCCGTGTAGATGGTTTCCTGAAGACACTCGAGGGATCGTGGAGAGCACCCCCGCATTGCTGCAACGATGGCGAGACAATGCGAACAGCGGCCTTAATTCCTGCAAACTGTTTAGCTCCTGCAACAATGTGAGGGCGAGGAGCGAAAAAAAAACTACAATGGAGGGAAGCAATTGTCCCGGAGCGTTCCCACGGGACTCCGGGGAATACGTGTCGCGCTTGAAATCTAAATTATTTCTAGACGACGCCGAGTGTTCCCTTCTAATGCACGGGAACATCGCGATTAGGTAATATAACTACTGTCGTAGACTTTCAATTCGAGGGGGTTGTTAAAAATTTAAGAGGGCACTTTGTAATCACAAATATTTAATCTACGTTAGTTACGTGAAACTCGATGGGAAAATCGTAGAATGGCATAATGGAAAAAGGAAATTTAAATATAATCTCTATTTATTTAATTCTAGTAGTTATAATCTTAAATAATATAATATTATAAAATGGCTTTATTCGTTATTTATTATTTATTTATAAACTGCTTTTTAATATAGTATGTAATTATTTTATACGCAATTAAATTCTAATAAACAAGTCTTCAACACTTGAACACTACAGATGCGAATTTCATTAGAATAGGAACGTAAAC
This sequence comes from Ontholestes murinus, assembly GCA_963969525.1. NCBI lineage: Eukaryota > Metazoa > Arthropoda > Insecta > Coleoptera > Staphylinidae > Ontholestes > Ontholestes murinus. The sequence continues at coordinate 39,281,152 of OZ018396.1, forward strand.
CGACTCATCTTCACTAATTGAAACCATTCTTAACGCGGCCGCAGAAAATATCATCAAGAGATGGTGGGACGGTGACTGTAGACTGTAGCGTCGGCGTCGTCGACGAATCTGAGCGTAAAATAGGGGGGAAAGGTGGAAAATAAACGAAGTGGTAATGGAATTTCCAAATTAAATTCATTAATTAATTATGTGTTCGAGTTTTCCGCCCCCCTCCAGCCCCACCGATCCGCATTTACCATTTACGGAGTTACCAATAGCAATTTACTTTAGTTAGGGGCACTCTCGCAACAATTACGCGGTCTCTGGTGGTGTGCGATGGCCTCGCCCTGTCCCCTGTCCCCCGTATCCGTTTTACCCATTCCCCGCAATAAGTTTTCACTAATTAAACAAAACTTTAAATTAATACCTGGCGGATGACTCTAATTTTAATGCGCTAATTAAATCCTCTACGATTGCACATATTGTTTCAACAGATCAATACAACTAAAATAAAATAAAAATAGCTATTAAGTAATGTAGTTTAAGTTAAATGTTAAGTAACTTTCTAGCGCAATTTTCATTGGGAATTGTTTTGACACTTTGAAAATTCAGGCATGTATTATTATTATTAATAATTCGAAGAAAATGCTAAACTAAAACACTTACTATAAGTGGTTAGTAGTAAAAATATAATAAGTATATTAGTTAAGTTGAATAATTATTTAGAACACATTATTATCCACTAGACAATGTTGATATTATTATATGAAATATTGTTAGCGTATAGCTTAATAAATGTAAATATAATTGAATCAAAGAATAATTATTAATTGAATTAAGTACTTTAAAGTCGCGAACATGTCATCCGTAATTTTATACGTGACGGTTAACTTTTAATGATTGTAACGAAATTTTCCCGGAGCATAAATGTGTTGTTAATAAAATCGCAAAACAAGCGGCACTTAATAAGGACGGAGCGAGTAAGTCGACTTTAATTTGATTTGATAAGTAGGCTTAGCAAAGTTAAAATTGAACGTCCCCGTCCCATTAGTGACATTAATGTAATCAGAGTGCTCCCTGCTCCTCCGCCCTCTGATTCACCCACCAAATCCGGCGCTCATAATGCGATTTTTGTGCCGAACCCGATTCACACGTATAATTACATTTTTTTTTGTTATTATAAAAAAATATATAAAAAATGTATCTGATTTAATTAATTGGACTGAATTTGTGAGAAGGGAATAGTTATGTATTGGTGTGGTGAATTATTGGGAAAGTTTGCACTCAGGCACTTTTTAATGCGCTTAATATGTGGCCCAAAACGAATGGGACATTCCCTCTTGTTCGAATATTTCAATTTGGGCACGTTAGGGGGAGATATCGCAGGGAGCTTTTGATTGCCAAGGATTTACGACGCTCAATATTTTAATTTTCAAAAGTTTGTGTTTACACGTCGATTAAATTATTGTTATAACTTTATAATAAAAATTTATTACCTTTGGAAGGATTTAATTTTACTCACATAACAAATATGATAACTATTTTCCTCTGCATATATCAATTACACTATTTTCTATTATTTATGAGCTTTTAAAGATAGTTTTTCAATAAATTAATTTTTTACTATTTTAAATTTTGTTCTTAATAAATTATTTTTTTACAACTCAGGGAATGTTTTTTTTAAATTTTCGCATCAAATTTTCACTTTTGCTCACACGTCAAATGTAGTAATTGTTTTTTCTCGGTATTTTTATAGGTTTTAAGTGTTTTAGAATTTTTTAAATAATATTAATTTTTTTTTGGGATTAAATTTTCATTTGCGACCAAAGCGCTCTAAATGTGCAAACTTTATTATTCCATTTTTTTTTCACCCGTGTGTTATCAACACGAGAACCTCGCATTTTATTTTGTTACACATTCAACCGAATCGATACGAGCGTTGTCTGCGAAACGGAAATTCATATTTGCGATGGAAAAATCCATGACGTCCCGACGTATTCGTGCATTAAATTAAAGGAAAAATAAAATTGTTCACGTTCCTATGTCATTTCACTGAAATGTGACAACGGAAATATCGCGGCTAAATATTTTCCGACGAAATTGCCTTTTTTTTTACCTGCGACATGAAATGTACATTGGCAAACAAAAAAAGGGAAAACTCCTTATTAAATTTAATAAATCGGCGTAGTTTATTATAAATATTCCATTAACTTTCCGTGCTGCAAGTGTGTGGTTAACTATATTAAATTATAATTGCGTTGGCGTTTTAATTGTGGTAGGTTTGATCGATTTTAATGTAGTTTTAGAGTGACGGACGGGTGAGGTTTAAACTCCTTTCGCAGTAAAACTGCTCATATAATTTTCAGACGTGTAAGTACGTACGAGCACCGCGAATTATCAATTCAGTGTCTGCTGGTGGAATAAAATGGAATGAATGCATGTACGCTGCTCCGCCTGCAAATTCTATGGACTAATTAATTAAGCCAACAATGAAGTTGAAGGTGGTCGTGCTGATGTTGGGAAATGAGTGCAACATTTCAGATGATGCCATTTTCACAAAAATTAAAATTCAGATTATATTTTAATCTATATAACTAAGGATTAATAGATGCTAAATACTATTGCAATGTTTCAATTGTTATATCTTAATACACTAACATACTGAAGATCTAAAAAATTGAAAATCATAGCATAAGGAAGTCCACTTGAACCATAAATTCACATCAGTAAGACGAAACGCGATAAATCCAAGCGCAATGCATTGTTGTTGTATACAGTAGTAAAATATGATAAATTCTCGGCGAGAGACGGATGGTCCCCCCGGGGGGATTTTGTTGGAAACACGAAAATAAATCAGTAAATCTTGATTATTGATTTCGGGCCGACCATAGCGCGGTCCAGAAATATGTCTGAGTAACGTATAGCCGTGTGTGTCGGTGTGCGACCCACATGCAAAGTGGTTTTCCGGCAAAGGAGCAAAAAATAGGAAAAACCAGGAAGCGATTAGATGTCCAAACGAAAGATTACAATAAGATATATAGACGTATCCAGCAGTGGGGAGGAGATAAACGGCCTTACGAACGATAGTTTTACTCTTCTGCAGACACATTATCAAGAGTATAACGTTTTTTCATTTATTATTTAAAAAAAGTGTTATACAAATTTGAAAATTGTAAATGATCTCCTCCTCCAATTACTATGAAGATTTATTTCCCTTTACTCCTAGATCGCTGTCTGAATATGCTTCTTCAAAAATGTCCACAAGGGAATTCATGTTATTCTAAATATAATTATTTAATTTGATTATTATTATTTACTCATCAACAATAGCCAATTTCTATACAAAATTATATCAGATTTTATTACAAAAACAATAGATGATATTTGACAAAACTGGTATTCGTCAAGGTATACTATACACATTAATTAAATAAAAATTACCGTATTAAAAGCTATCATCGACCCGGGAATTCCTCATCAGATAAATCGCATGGCATATTCTAATTGGGTCAACACTCACACACACACGCACAAACAAAAACATAAACGTACCCATAATTAATAAGTCGGCATCGATATGTTAAAATGATAATAAAATTCGCGCGATCGTTTAATAATAAACGAAGCAATGATTAATGCAAGTGGTGGCGATGAATTATTATGATCGTAATGCAAATTCGACTGTCAAACGAGCGGCGGTGTCAGGGGAGCGGAGGCAGTAGGGGGGTAGGTTAATGTAGGAGTCCGGGCCGACTTAATTATTCCATAACTATTCCAGGACGGAAAATGGAATTATAGATGATCATAAATTTCGCGTCGGCCATAAATCTGTGCGCCGAAACCTATGGATGAATGTGCATTTAGCATCGACACAAACGGAAATTTGCTCAAATTCGAATTGCATTTAACGCTCATTATCGCCAATCATCATTAAAACATTCGAAATTAAAACGTGTACATATCAATCAATGTTGATGGTAATTATAAATGTGGAATTAATGAAATATTCAATAATATAATTACAATGTAAATAACGATTTGATTCCATTAATTATTAAACAAATGTTTAATTAAGAATGGATGATGATCAATAGTGAATTGTATCTCGTCTAGCTGCAGCACTGCATGGAGTGATGGAAGGAGAATGGGGTGGGCGTTGAGTGGGCGCAGAAATTTCCAGTCACGCGCGAGGTCTGGAGAAGAATCGAAGCAGAAGGGGCGCACAATAAATGATGTTAAGATGTTGAAGTGTGATAGTTTTACAAATACCGGAAAACTGGCTGGGGGGAAGGAGAGGGGTGGATGTGTTTACGGCCCCGTGTATGATAAATGTCCCAAGGTCTACCGCTAGCATAGAAAAAAATAATTGACAGGACACTATCCATCATGGGGCATAATAGAAAATAATAAATTTTAACTTCGTGTCGTTTAAAACTACACTTTGTCATAAAGAAGTTTCTCAAAAAACATGGTTGTACGAGTATTATATATGTATCCTCTCGAGAATTTATCCTATTACTATAATTTGTACGTCGAAATTATTTAATTATTTTTACTCTATAACAAGTTTGTTTTTTTCTTAATTAACTGCAGAAGTGATGTTAAAACATATTAGAACGAAAAATACACATACAACCAAAAATAAACACATAAAGACACTGGCAAATTTATATATTTTTATTCATAGTTCTTTACCTTTTAAATATAAACTTACACCATATATACACCCATTCATAATTCAATACTTTTTATACGTATACTTAAGGACTTCATGGTCGATATGGAGTTGGGATAATGCCATAAAGCGTAAACATAATAAAGGAATATTCGTGGCGCAATTTGTACATAAATTGAAAGTAGGTTAATGGTACGAAGCCACTTATAAATCAAAATTGTATCCCCCCCGCGTTCTCCTCCTAAGTAATTGTTATCGATAAGAGGATAGTTATTACGGATCCGAGTGTCCTCTTCGCGCTCCTAATAGAAACGGAGACATAATTTTTGACCCAGTTTTCTGGAAAAACAGTCACGGTTTGAATTCGTCGGGCGTGCTCCGCTCGGGGTGGCGTCGCGGCGCAGAATCGACGACGCTCGCCGGCGTCGCCTCTCGCCTCGGTCCAGAGTCGTCGGGACGCGGTAGTCATTGGCGACGCTCCGCACAGCTCGCTACAGCGTCGCGACGTCGCGTTTCTCCTCAATTTGGTGATAACACACTTGTACACATACACGCACACACGCATTGGTACCAAACACGTACACGTTCTGGCAGTGAAGATTTTCAAAAATTGTTACGAGTTTACTCGCAGAGGCGCAGAGTTGCAAGCGGGAACGCTTTTTTCAGGTGAGTCGAGAACATTGTCGGTGGGAGGGAAAAAATTGTGTGTAAAGTGTTTATTCTGTTTGAGTTGTTTAACTTTTGTAATCATCTTGTTAGCAAATATTTACATTGAAAAATTGTTTATTTTAACTGTACGTTTTAGTTAATAATTTAACATTATATATTTTTATTAAAATGCTATGTTTTATCATTCCTTCAAATTTTTAAATATTTATTATACATATTTAGTATTAGATTAATTAAGGAGATTAACTGCATTAAATATTTGCTTCATCATGATACATAAAAACAGGATGTTAAAATTAATTTTTAAATTTTCCATTTCATGTTGTAGTTGCATTTTAAATTTTATTTTAATGTGGAAAAGATTTGTGGCCGTGGTAATTGTAATTAAAAAGTCCATTAAGATTAAACACGGATATCTGAATGGAGTTAGGGGATTATATTTAAGACCATTGTTATTACTCTTTTATATGAAAACGTCATAATTTTTATAAACTCTTCATTCATTCTTTTACAAATGTATAAATTCATTTAAAAAGTGTAAGAAATTTGATATTCTTGTGTAATACAAGGGAACGCATTTTTATTAATTCTATCTGAAACAAATTTCAAAAAAAATATTGTAAACTAAAAAAGTCACTTTCGGTACTAACATTTTTATTTGATATAATAAAACTTGATTTTTATTATTTCTTAAAATTAATTTCAAAACAGACTTATTTTCAAAATCGTACAAATCATTAAAAAAATGGGAATACCTAACATTATATTATAATTAAAATATTTGTGATATGTTATAAGCGGTAATGTAAAGTAATTCTTCAAAAAGTTAAAATTTAAAAATTAATAATTTTTATATTTAAAAAATATTTTATATCATTTTATTATATAGTATTGTATATTTTTAAAGTGATTCAAGATTTATGAAAATATTTTAGTTTAATTTTTAATAGAACTTATAGTGTAAATAAACTAAACTATTCTGTAAGTATATAATTTTTTCTACTCCCATAGTAGTAAGTAGGCAATAACGCAATCGTTTGTTGATTAGTAACCATGGTATTATGATACATGCACGTAATGAAGAAAAAACTAGCACGTAATATATTACGTAACCATTATTATTACGAAACTCAAATCAAGTAGCCTAGACAAATGAATTTGACATTTATCGTTGTTGAATACATATTACATTGAAGTTATTTTGGTTTAATTATTATTAATAATTCATTTATTAATTGTTAAAATGAGTGAAAGTGACTCCACAGAAGAAATTGTTGGAACTCCACCAGAAATTAGGCAACTAGCAGAACATACCGCAGCGGATCTTCTCCCGGAAAAATCCAAAGAGCGTTATGAAGTGGTTTACGGTAAATTCATGGATTAGCGTATGAATAGTGTTCAGTCTTTTTCGGAAAATGTGTTATTAGCCTATTTTGGGGAAATAAGTAAGAAATACAAACCTTCATCTCTTTGGGCCATGTATTTGATGCTGCGAAGTGTTTTAATAGTAAACATAACCTCAATATTGCAAAGTATTCCAAATTATAATGAATGGGAGTAGAAAAAGTATAGTACACAACTCGAGTTGTAAGTCACTTACGTACTCGTGGAATTACTGCACTCGCCTAACGGCTCGTGCGCAACTTTTTCCACTCGTACGTAATATATGACTTACAACTCTCGTTATGTAATATACTATTACAAGATTAGATTAAAAATGTAAAAAAAAATTTCAGCTTAAATATTATTAACAAATTTGAATTGAAAAAAATGATCGTATACTATTGCCTAATCTTGTTTCTAATCAACCACTGCTACTGAAATTTTATTTCATGATTCATTTTTTCATATTTAGCTGTATCTTATTTAAGGAGAACAAATTAATACACCAGTACACATTTTCTAATAATCAAAATTAATACAAAGAAAACTTAATTAAGTAAAAATGGAAAAAAACGTCGTTATTTGTCCTATCTATTTATTTCAGTAAAGTCACTAACTCACTTGTATTTTGCTATATTGCTAAAAATTAGGAATTGTAGCCTAGGCTATATTGTAAATGTGCCTACTATCCTACCATCTATTATTAAAATATAACTTTACGAAGAAATATTGTAGAAAAGATGTATTATAATACATTATTTTTTATCCCAATCTAAACATGGCATATTTAAATAAATTATTTATTATCCCAGCATACGCTTGACCTATTCCAATAAAGTTTGTTATTTTCAGATTTCAAATTTCAACAAAAAATTATTACCCTATCATACTCTTAACATAATCCAAAAAAATTAAATTATCCATTTCAATAATGAATACTTCATTATACTATTATCTTAATTATTTAATTGTAAAGGCGTTTACTTTGTGGTACATATTGAATGTAATAGACGAAAAGACACGATTACTTTGTTTTACCACTTTATTATAATTATTCTATTATAATAAACTTGCAAAATAAAGTAATAATGTCTCCTTCTTAATTATAATCTTAATTTACTGTAATTAATAATTTAAGGTTCTAGTAGAATCCTAATCTACCTGAATAATTTATTAATTTCTCTAGTATACTCTTGGTCTATTGCAATACATTTTTAATTATCCTAGCGCAATTAATCATACTTGTAGACCGTATTAAAATTATTCACTATACTAGCGTACTCTTGACCCACCTCAATAATTTTTAAATTGTAGCATATTCTTGAACTATATTATTAAATCGTGAATTACACTGGCCTATACTTGACCTATCATAATAATTTACTCTGTCTCAGCATACTCTTGACCTGCCTCATTGAATTATTCATTGCCCCAGCATACCATAACCTATAAATTTCCTATTAACCTTATTGAAATAAATTAATAAATCGTACATTTACCTAACGTAGTCTTGACCTATCTCAATAATTGATTCTATTTCTTCATAGATTTGCTTTGAGTGCTAGTAATAATTAAAAGTATTTTTTGCAACAAAATATAAAATTATATAATCCAAAAAATAAACTATATATGCTCAAACATCTAACTATTCAATGAAAACTAAGTCATACATTTAAAGAGTTTAACTGTTACTTCGTCTAAACGATCCCACAAAAGGGTCAAAATGAAGCATATTTGCTCATAAATAAATTGAAAAGAACTCCGAAAATGGCAAAAGTATATCACCTGCCTAATGAAAAACGAGGGTTTGAGTGGAAGAGTATTGGTAAACAGTGAACTCCGCCCGTGACTCATGTGTCCTAAATTATTGGTGTATTTTTTATTAAATGTATGTATAACATAATATTTATTTGTAATTTTGTAAGCAGGAGAAACAAAGACAATAAAGAATAAAGAATAAAGAATTTTAAATATTTAAAATTGCTACAGTATAGCTAAAATTATAAATAAACAAAAACATTTTTAAATCTGCAAACGAAAAATCCTAAGACATAACAGTTGACATTTATTATAACCGTTTCAGAAGTCTTTAAAAAAAGACTAATTCCAACAATCTGAATACAAAAAACTTTAAATTGTAATAAATGTTAATTGTCTATTATAAAATTTGAAAAATAAATAACTAACAGAATTTCAAAAATATGTAATAATAATAATACACTTTTGTTTGTTACCGAACAATAATTAAGTTAATGTATATAACAGATGACACATTACAGGTAACAACTGACACATGACAGATAGTAAACTGTTGACAATTTAAAAAAATAATGTTTGCTCTGTGCTTCAATGATTTATGAACAAAAATATAATTTATTTTAACAAAAATTAAAAACAATATATTTATGTCAATAATTGCAAATGTCAGATGACAGATGACAGTCGACATATGACAGTGGCAAATGACATATGACATATGACAGATGACATGTGATAGATGATAGATGATAGATGACAGGTGATAGTTGACAGATGACCGGTGACAGGTGACAGTTGATAGGTGACAGATGACAGATAACAGATGACAGAAGACAGATGAAAATGTGACAGATACCAAATGACAAAAAATTCATAACGATAAGAGATATTAATAGATATATTAAGAATTTCCTAATATAAGGTCATTTTTCTATGTCTATTATTTTATAGGTTATAAGAAATAAATATTTAACAAACAGATGTTAGTTGAAAGATGACAGTTGATAGTTGACAGATAACAGCTGTTTGATTGATGAAAATAACATAGTGTAGAGAAGAAATGACAATTTAAAAATATCAAATTTGTTTTTCCTGATTTAAGGTATTCATTTGCTTGCTTATGTTTGTAGGTAAGAAGTGTTTAATATATTTCAAAAAAAGTTGAACAAATACATAAATTGATAGTTCTCCCCAAGTAAAAAAAAAATCTGAGCCTACGAAAAAACGCAAATAATAAACGCTAAAAATAAATGATAAACTACATGATTAATCGCAAGGAGAGATGACAAATGATTACGGTTAATAATTTAGAGATAACAGCTGCTAGTTGATAGTTGCCAGTTGACAATCAATAGCTAACAATTGACAGTTGCCAGTTGACAGTTCATAGTTAATATTTGGCAATTAGCAGTTGAGAGTTATAAGTTGACAATTATCACTTAAATATTTGATTGTAGAGGCTTTCACTTTGTGATACATATTTTATAACTTTAAATAAAATAAAATAAACTTTGTTTATATCACACACTTTATTATTTCAGTGTGTGATATAAACGAAGTTTATTTTATTTTATTTAAAGTTAATTATCAGTTAGAAAGCATTTGATATCTAACTGCTGATGGTTAACAGATGTCAATTATCAAACAGTTGATATAGGTATAATAATTGACAGATGATAGTTAAGAAATGACAGTTAATACATGAAAGTTGACAGATAACAGTTAATAGATAATATTGAACAGATAACCGTACATGTGATAGCAGTTGGCAGTTTTGAATTTTAAATTAAATATAAGAAGAAATGCACTTTAAGCAATTTTTATTATAATTCCAACATTTTCTAATGATACAAACTTTGAACTCTTTTCAACTAAACGTTATCAGTTGATAGACACTTTGCACGCAGTTTACAAATAATAGTTATATTTTAACAGGTGACAGTTAACAGTGTAGGTTTGACAAATTTTAGAAAAAAATAAAAACTTTTAATATAAAAAGAAATGAACCAAATTGAATTTTTAAATTATGTAATAACTGTTGGTATCTAACAGTTATGAGTTGTTAGACACTTAACAAACAGTTAATATATTACAGTTGTAACAATTGATAAATGACAGTTCATATACAAAAGTTGATAGATAATATTTGACACCTGAGAGTTGAAACATGACAGATAAACGTTAATAGTTCACAGTTAAAAGTTGACAGTTGACAGTTAACAGTTGACATTTGGCAGTTGGCAGTTGACAGTTGACAGTTGACAGTTGACAGTTGACAGTTGACAGTTGACAGTTGGTAGTTGACAGTTCACAGTTAACAGTTCACAATTGACAATTGACAGTTCACAGTTATCAGTTAGCAAACAGTTGATATATAGTTGCCGACAGATGATGTTTAACAGATGAAAGTTAACAAACCAATGACATATAACAACTGACAAATGAAGGTTAACATATTTGATTTGATTTAATTTTATTAATTTGTGTTAATAACAATACATTTTACACATGTCAGATAACAAATTATGGTAAATAATCTTAAAAACTAATTAATTAAATGCAGCAGTAATTACAAAACAATCGTGAAACTAACGATGCCTAAATACTCAACCACATGAGAGTATTTTGGGTGACACAAATATAGATATAATAAAATACAATAACTTCAAATGACAGTTATTACATGATAGTTGACAGATAAGAGTTGATAGTGAATAGGTGATAGATGGCTGTTGATACATGATAAATGACAGTTTTAAGTTTTATATTATATATACGAAGAAATGCGCCTTAAGCAATTTTTATAAATTCAACATCATCCTATCATAATAAACCTTTAACTGTTGACAACTAGCAGCTTTAAGTTGGTAGACTGTTTGCAGGCAGTTGACAGATGACCATTGACATTTGTTAGGTGGCAGTGTAGAGTTGAGGAATGAAATGATAATAAAGTTTAACTATTGACAACTAACAGTTATCAGTTGGCAGAGAGTTGTCAGGCAGTTGACAGATTGCAGTTGACTTTTGGCAGTTAACAGTTGACAGTTTATAGTTGATATATTAAAAAATAAAATCATTAAATTAAAAAATATCAACCTTTAGCAAATTGAATTTTTAAATTATGTGATAACTTTTGGTAACTAATAGTTGATATATAACAGTTGTAACTGTTACAGGTGACAGTTAATAGATGACAGTTGATAGTTGAAAGTTGACAGTTAGCAAATAGTTGATATGTAACAGCTAACAGATAATTGATAACAGATGACCATTAGAAAACATTTGATATATAACAACTGACAGATGAAGGTTAACATATGATAATTTATACATAATAGATCATAAACAGTTAACAGTTGATAGCTGGCAGTAAATAGTTTACATTTGACATAGATAGTTTATATATAACAGTTGTTACAACAGTTTATAGGGGAAAGTTAACAGATGCCAGTTACTAGATAACAGTTCTTAGATAAAATTTGACAGATAATAGTTGAAACATGACAGATGGAAGTTGACATTTTGATTTTGACAGGGTGAGTTTTTTTAGATGTTCTCTATGGGGATCTCGGAAACTATAACAGATAGAGAAACGGTTAAATGGGGGAAAGAAGTGTAGATTTGCGACACAAATAAAATTCCACTTTCAAAGTTTTCAAAAAAGTCAGGGGTAACTAGATATTTAAAAAAAAGTGTAAATTTTTTCAAATCAATGTAAACGGTTATTGCAAAAAATAGAAAAAAAACTGTAAATGACAAAGTTTTAGATAATTTTATGCAGATTAATAAAAAATAATCAGAAATTTTATATCGCCATTATTTTCCGAGATATGACGCAAACTTATATTTTTTTAAATGATTAAAGTGAAATTTCGTAAACCTACACATTTTTTCTCATTTAACCGTTTCTCTATCTCTTATCGTTTCCGAGATCTAAAAAACTCACCCTGTATAAACTTTCAACTATTGACTAAGAACTGTTATCTATCAACTGTCGACCGTTAAATATCAACTATCAATGTCAAATATGAACTATTAACTGGCGACTCTCATCTATAATCTATTATGTATCAACGATCATCTACCAAATAGGATGATAGTTGACACATGACAAACGGAAGTTGGCACTTGATGGTTTATATATATATATATATATATATATAAACTTTCAACTGTTCACCATCAAGAATTAACTTCCATCTATCATGTGTAAATTATTATTTGGCAAATATTGACTAAGAGCTGTTATCTATCAACTGTTATCTGTTAACTGTCTCCTGTCAAATCTTATATATCAACTATTAATGTCAAATTTGAACTATTAACTGTCAACCGTTTATAATCAACTGTAAACTGTTAACTGCCATTTATTAGCTGTCAACTATCATCTATTATCTATGTATCAACGATCATTTGTCAAATATGATCTATCATCTGCCATTTTTTACAAGTGTTTACTCTTGTATGGTCCATGAACCGGTTTCCACGTATTTGCGAATGGAAAATTAGAGGACACGTACTAACACACACACCACGGATACATACATGCGAAGCGAAACACACGCACAAACAATTCAAACAGGCCAATGACGCGCAGACAAAAGAACAAACGCATGAGGGGGGGGGGCTTGGCTTCATCCATAAATAACCCGATAGATGGACAGCACATTAGTATTACCTTAACCACAAAAGAGTAAACATTTGAAAACGGTGGCAGAGAAACCATCGAAACTTTGCGAATATAATTTACAAACCACTGGGAGTATAACCCGAAAACCAGCTACAACATACCATCACCGTAAAAACATCAAACTAAATTTATATGTTGGTGGGGATAGTTTCGCGAAGTTTATTCTTATTTATTGTAAGAGTTAGGCATAACTCATCTAATTTTCTACGTTAGCAAACAGTTGATATATAACAACTGACAGATGAAGGATAACATATGTCAGTTAATACATGACAGTTGACAGGTAACAGTTGTTAGATCCTATTTGACAGATGATCGTTATTACATAATAAATGAGGGTTGACAGTTAATAGTTGATAGTTGATAGTTAACAGTTAACAGTTTGCAATTGACAGTTAACAGTTGACAATTAATAAATGCAAGTTGGCAGTTAATAATCGACGGTTGATAAAATCTGAAGCAAATTAATAATCAAAAATAAAAATATAAATTATATAGTAAAAAAAAATAAGAAGTAACCCTTGAGAATTTTTTAATAATTCCTAAATTATCTGGTAGTAATAAACTTTTAACTATTGCCAACTAACCGTTATCAGTTGATAGACCGTTGGCAGGCAGTCGGCAGATGATAGTTGCCACATGAGAGATGGTAGTTGGCAGTTTATAGTTGATAATTGATAACCACTCTAGCTCTAAAATATTGAAACACAAAAAAAGAAATGAACACATTTTTTTAATAATTCGCAAATTATTTCATAACTGTTCGTAACTAACAAGATAGATAGAAATTGACTTCAATAGGTGACAGTGATAGTTTATAGTGGACAGTTTACAGTTATTATTTGATAGTTATCATTTAGAAATGATAGCTTATGTATATTGTAAGAATGTCCAAAAAATACTAATTCTAAAAATCTGAAATGATTCAAAAAATATCTAATAGTAATAAACGTTTAACTGTTGACAACTAACAGATGATGAATACTTAGCAGGCAGTTGACACTATTCTCATTTTATCTAATAACTGTTGCTAACTAACAGTTATAGGTTGATAAACAGCTAGCAAACAGTTAATTTATAACAGTTGTCAGGACAGTCAATATGTGATAGTCGGCAAATATGAGAGTTGATAGATAACAGTTGACAAATAACAGTTAATAGATTATACTTGACTTGACTGTCATCTAGTTGACAGATAAAAGTTGATATGTGGTAAATGGCAATTGGATTATAAAATAACAGTTGACAAATGACAAGTAATAGTTGATAAATAAATTAAAAATATAATTTTGTTTTGCCTAATTTGAAATTTTGGGTCTTCTGCTTATGTTTAAGTGTCTTATTTACAAATATCTGAAACAAAAATAATGAAATTCTTAAATTTAATTAATATATACATAGTAACTCTTCTATTACAAAAAACAGTATATAAAACGCAAATAATGCTTAATATTATATGTTTTTGATTTTGATCATGTGTATGCATTCGCGTTAGTATTTATAAAGTTCATTAGAAAAAATGTGTAGAGAATAAGTAAGTAAATATATACAAAATAAATAATTAATGTAATTAATTAATGTATAAATAAATAAATAAGAGTTAACATACAACAGTTGTCAGATGACAATTAACTTATGACAAGTAACAAATTATGTATGCAGGTGTCAGGTGACAGATAATAGATGACAATTGGTAGATATGAATATATAAACGATTAATATTCTTCATAATTAATTTAAATAAGCTCTGCTTTTATTTAATTTTTTTATAGTATTTCAAATAAAGATGTCATTTATTTAAATGTTTATTTATGGAGGCGTTCACTTTGTGGTACTCTAGAAGCTAAAACGAATACGGGAATTTCCCTACTTAACGACTGTTTTGTATAAACTCCGCATTTTAAAATACTTTCTCTTTGATAATGACTAGCTGTTAGTCGAAACTATAGTCACGTGTAATTTTTAAAAAAGTGGTAAAATAAAGTTATGATGTTATTTATTTTGTTTCATATAAATTGTTTCAATTTTTATTATTTAAATATCAACCATTATTACTATAATGAAATTTTTGTTTTGCTATACTTGTGTTAATTATTTTATTATGTGTAATTAATTCTGTTTTAGATCTATAATAATTAATTTAAACAGTATATTTACATCAATAATCAATCCAAAGTTGTAAATAGTAACAATAAGCCCATCGATTTAATCTAATCCATCAGAGTGCGGAAATCGTTCGGTTTGAATTTAAATGGCTCTGCCATCGAGTAATTGCATTCTGCCGTCAGAATTTCAATCGTCCTCGGATTGTTTACGTTGGAAATTTAATATATTTGCAGATTCGGCGGCGAAATTTAATAAAGACCGCACTGTATACTCTGTTGACGGGCGGCGAGATGAACCGACCGAAAAGCCACCCACCACTTCTCCCTCATACTCGACGATAATTGATTGTTGTTTATCAAAATAATCTAAAAAGACTTTGCTTAAATTCTTAATTTAAAAACTCACTAATAATATTATTTATTAATATCCCATCCAAATATTTCTAGCATTAAATATTATTTTTTGTGTGTTGTATCCCACGCTTATCGACTCTTGTGAATTTAAAGATTATATATGTATATAACGTCAAAAGCCCACTTTAATACCTAATATTATGCACGTATAACAATGTAAATTTATTCAGCATAATGAAATGTAAACGCTCGCCTTTCCAGCACTGTTGGATATGTATACTAACTTTATCAATTATTCAGCATAATTATAGCCTTGAATTTAGTACATTAAAGAATAATATTTTCGAATCACATAAAGCGCGTTCAAAACGAAACTCGAATATATTTAGTCAGTTGCTAGAATATTTACATTTAATTTTTTATATATTAAATAAAAATTATTAATCAAATTATTTTCCGTGGCGTTTTAAACTCTGATCATGTATTAGATGATAATGAACAGAGGTAATAAAAGTTGAACGTTAGGAAGGAAGGCACTCTCGTTCAGCCAGTGTCGGCGATGTGAATTTCACATCGCAAATTACTAAGTTTAGATAATGGACAATTTGATCCGGCCGAGTAACTCGAGCAAACTGGAGCGTGTGTTCACATTAAATGGTTCAATAAAGATTTGTGTCTCATAGTTCATCAACAATTACCCGACGTAATCCCCGACAATGGGCGTCCCTTCTCCCCGCAGTCTAAATCCACGTTAAATCCCCCTCCATTACGTCTGAGATTTATCCAATCAAACGGATTACTAAATTTATCCACAACACATTAACATCTTCTATATGTTTGTTTTGGGGGCAGCCTTGGCCTAGTGAGTAGAGTCTGCTCATGGGCCTCCGGCCTTGGGTTCGAATCCCAGATAGGCGGTGAATTTTTCTAAAGAACGCAGGGATCCATGGAAGTTCGTCTGTGTGTCTTATATATATATATATATATATATATATATATATATATATATATATATATATATTTGACATATTAAAATACTTTGAAAATTTGCTTAAATTTCCAAGGCTAATTCCCGCTTTAATTCACTATACCCTAACCCGTCTAACATCCTTTCCTTTCTTTCTTGAAACTTCTTTTTTATTATTTCATACAATATAGTTTTATATGTTTGAATCAAATTATATTGATTCGTGTTGTGTTAGGATTAGAAAACTGCATTCTACGTAAAATAATATTATATTTGAGTTGAGAATTAATTAAGGATATTTATTTTGAAAATCAAATATATCATGAAATGAAAGATTCAATAATTTTCTAGTTAATTGAAGTTTTCAACCAACCACCTAAGTATTAACTTTTTTACTAACTATATTACTTTTTTATCAAACTGTATAAACTTTTGTAGTTATCTAATAGAATCTTTAGATTTAATTTATGAATGCACTTTTAATAACATTTCACCTGTAGCTTAAAAAAATCCACTCGTAATTTTTTCTCCTACATTTTCTAATAAATTTAGCCCGCATGAATATTAACGTTTCTCGCCTTTGATGTTTCCTTCTCGCGGAGAGGACGGATAATAGAATGTGCAGCGCTCGTTGTTTTAGTATCTGAGGAATCGATGGCTTATGCATATTAATGTGCGCGGGGATATTTGCACTCTGATTGTGAGCCCGTGAATTTTACTCTGTTGGGATGGTAAATATTTATGCTTGCAATATGTGCTGCATCTTGAATTCCATTAATATTTAATCTTACACGCGTAATGCATTGTTAATGTTGTACGCGATCACTAAAGTTCAGAAAAAAGTGATATAATAATGTTTACTTTACAATACCGGGTGTTTTTAAATGAATATCGGGGATTGGGAGCACCAAAAAAGGAAGTAATAGTTATAGTTGTTTCTCTTTCCGCCGAGATATGGCACAAAAAAACATTCAATTTAGGGGAATCCCATTGGAATTGTACCATCTCGTGATCTGTGCGCACATTGTGATATTATGATCTTCACATGTGTGTTTTCTGTTCATTAGTTGCCATTTTTAACTATTTAAGTTGCATTTTCATTTCATGTATTAATTATGATTTTAAGTTTTACGTAATAAATACTACAAAGCGTTTAAAACTCAGATTTTTAGTAGTAGGACATCTTTAATTAAAATAGTTCGTCTACAAATTATAGGACTAATTTAGAAGTGAAAAATACACTTTATATATCAGCACAAAAATAGTATAAGAAAGGGACAAAAAAGTAATAGAAATAGATTTGTTGATTTTAGATTATTAAGACTTACTAATAAAAAGAGTTTGGGATACTTATATCTCTAATGTCTAAAGCTTTCAAAATATTTAAATAAAGCTGCTGCAATTACTTTGTATATTTGAAAAAAGAGTTTTTGATCATTAGCAACGAAAGATGACACATTGTATGATATAAAATAATTATGACATAATTTTATTTACGCTATACAGTTTACTAAATGATGTTAAAAGGTTAGAGGTATTAGATCAATGCTACTAAAAGCTAGTAAATAATAAATGACATTTTTTAATACTTATGATAAATTAATGACAGATAGAAGATGAGGTAGAATATGACAGATGACAGCTAATGGATGCCAAGTGACGGATTCCAAAGGACATTATTTTTTAAATAATAAACAAATTTTCTTTCCTTCTTTCTTTTTTTTATGGCAGGTCATAGAGTAATAGGTAACACATAACAACTGAAAGTCGACAGTGGACAGTTGACAGATGGTAAATAACATATAACACATGACAAATAGCATTAATATTAATTAATTATAGAAGAATTATATTACCACCTTTTTACTTTAACAGAATTAAACTTTTGTGGTTATTGGGTTCCTATTTTTTTGTCTCTAATTTTCTATCTTTTCTCATATGATTTGGTGCAGGTGATAATTATCAGTTTATAGTAAGCATATGTCAGATGAAAATGGGTTATGACAAATGACAGCTGATATACGACATATTTATTGACAAAATTTTCTTTTCCTTTCCTTTATTATTAAATAAAATATCGTAAATGGCAAGTAATAAATGATAGGTGATAAAAGATGTCAAATTTATGATTAAATATAATATGATAAAGATTTATATCAAATTTCCTCTCTGAATGGCACATAATAGGTAAAAAAATATACGATAGTTTCCAGTTCCAGCTGGCAGTTGACAGTCGCTAGTAGATGGCAGATGACAAATGACAATAATATTTAATAATTGTAGCAGAATTTTATTACCTCCTTTTTCCCTTTACATAATGAAGATGGCAAATGAGATATAGAAATAACAAATCAAAGATAATTTAAGACATTTTTTAAGTTAAGGCACATTTTTATTTTCTTCTTTTTCTCTTGACAATTTGAGCAGAAAATGGCAGGTGTTAGTAAATATCATAGATCACAGTTAACACATGTCAGGTGGTGGATACCAAATGAGATTACTTAAAGATAAATAATAAAATTTTATTTCCTTGTGCCTCGATGAATAGACGAATATTTTAAATGGCATTTAATAGATGATAGATGCAAGATTATAGATGACAGATTTTTAATTAAAAATTATTAGCAAAATTTGATATTTTCTTTCTTCCTTCCTTGATAACTTGAAGATGACTAATGGTAGGCGATATCTTTGAGAGATGGCAATTGACAGATGGCAGCAATTAAATGACATTATTTTTAAATAATTGACAATATTTTCATTTCGTCTTCCTCTTTTAATGACAGGTAATATCTGATAGATAACATGTAAGAGTTTACGGTTGACAGATGGCAGTTGATAATTAACAGACAGCAGTTGATACTTGATAGTCAGATGGCAGTTGACAATTAACAGATAGCAGTTGATACTTGATAGTCATCAGTGGATTGTTGACATATAATAGATGATAAATAACAGATGAGGAATGATATATGGCATATGTTTTTAATAATTATACTAGAATTTAATTACCTGTCTTTTTCCTTAACAGAATGGAGATGATAAGTGATAGATTATAGATGATAAATGAAAAGTAGCAGATAATAAAAGACATTTTCATTTCTTAGTTTCTCTCTTGACAACTCTGATAGGAGATGACAAATGATAAGTGATAGGTAGAAGGTGACAGATAACAGATGGCAGATATCCAATGACATTATTTTAAACTAATTGACTAAATGTTATTTCTTTCTTTTTATGAATTAACAAATAGGATAACGAAAATTGCAGGTAAAAGTTAAATAATGATAGGTAAAATTTGACAGATTGTAAATATCAAATTTCGTATAATTATGACAAAATATGATTTCGTTCATTCTCTCTTATAACGAGTAATAGATAACATATACCAGTTGACAAACGGTAGATGACAAAAGATATTAACTTTATTAATTATAGCACAAAGGAGATAATAAACTATTTCTTCTTTGACAGAATTAAGATGGCAAGTGACCGATGATAAATTATACATAAAAGATAGCAGATGATAAAATACTTTTTAAAATAGTTATGACATATTTAGTTTCTTATTTCTCTCTTTTAAAATATGAGATATAAAAATCACAGGTACTAGGTAAACTATGACAGATGTGAAGTGACGGATACCAAATGACATAATTTTTAATTTTTACTTGATAAAATTTTATTTACTTCTTCCTCTATTAATAAATATTATATTTTAAATAGCATGAAATAGATGATATGTAATAGATTAATGATGGCAAATTATAAATGGCAATTTTCTTAATAATTATGACATCTTGTTTCCTTCTTTCACATTTGATGGTAGGAAACATGTGACAGGTAACATAGGATAGTTGACAGTTGATTAAGGTAGTTGACAGTTAACAATCGACAGTGGACAGTTGACAGGTAGTAGATGACATATAACAGATGGCAAGTAATATATTTTTTTAATAATTATAGCATAATTTACCTCTTTCCTGCCTTAATAGAATGGCAAGTAATTCACAATAGATGACACATATCAAGTGATAAGTAAAAGATCACAAATGGCAGGTGACAGATGCCAAATGACATTGTTTTTAAATAATTGAGTATATATTCTTCTATGAATAAAGGATATCGTAAATACCAGGTAATAGATAATAGGAAATAGATAATAGATGGCAGATTGTATATTTTTTAGTATTTTATTTATTTAATTTATTTATTTGGCTTTCTACCTTTCGGTGCAAGGCGTTATATTTTTACTTCCGCCATTTCTTCCAGTCTTTTGTTGTCTTAAATCTTCTCATGTAGTACCATTTTTGGGCGCTTGGTCCTTTATTTAGCTGTTCCATTATTTTCAAGCTCTCCCTTGTTTTTGCTTTCCTGTTACTCGCTCGTATATTTTTCTTGTGATTCTCTCTTCTCGCATTCTCGTTACATGTCCCAACCATCTCATTTGGCTTTTTTATTATTTTCCTGTATTGACCTGATATGTTTCGTTCCTTATTTTGTTCTTTCTGGTTTTTTTATTTTCTATTTTTCTAAGCATTCTTATCTCCATTGCAGTTATTCTTTCTTTGTTTTTTTTCCACCGGTAATTTTTCGCTGCTATATATGTATTAGTGTCGGCCTTATTAGTTTTTTTATAATTTCAATTTTTGTTGTTTTTGTTACTTACTTCTTGTTGAAGAACGAGTTTTTCAACAGATTAAAGATTTTCGCTATTTTCCCTATTTTGTCTTCAATTTCTTTTGTCTACTGTTCCATTTCCTGAATTATTGTTCCTGAGTATATATAGCTCTCTATTTGTTCGATTTCGATTATTTTGTGTTCTTGTTTCACCATTGATATTATGATTGTAAAAAATTGTAAAAAATCAAAAACTGGGCCAATTATTAAAATAAGTTTTTTTTTTTCCGTAAACCTCATATTTTTCGAGAAAAATATAAATAAAATACTATGATATCCACATCACCATTTTTTATATGTCTTTACATATTACAACATTTAATTAAAACCCTAGCTTATGATTTACTGAGGGTGGTATAAATGTCATCCACCCACTCTACATATATTTAGTTAATTTCAATCGCTGTATCTCTATTTGTTTCCAAGATATCATGCAGAGTTTGTGTTGGTAGTTTTAAAGAGTTTTAAAGTCGTGCTGTACCTGTTTTTTCAATTATTATATTAGGAACAATTATTTTCTCAATAGAAAATAATTAGGTAATTAATTAAACAAACATTTTCTTTTCTAAATCCCTGGATATTCAATTAAGTATTGGGTGTGTTATATAGATTAGAGAGTAGTTTTGATGTTTTAAATAATTTTGAAGCTGTGCTGTACAATTATCGCAGTACAAACAGAGATTTCTCATAAAAAATTTGCGAAACAAAATGTCCGAGGAATTAATTCAACGTACATATTTTTATTAACAAATAATTATTCACTAATGCATGGGGTGTTTTATAGAAATTTCAGGGTGAAATAGAGGTTATACATATATGTTTTAACATTAGTCACTCCCTCTATTTGTTTCGAAGGAAAACTGTAGTGTGTTGATGGTTTAAAAAATTAAAGCAGGGTTGTACTTAATGTTTAAATAAATATGTTTCACTATCCCACCTTCCAATTACTATATTACAAACACTTGTTTTCCCAATAGAATTTTTCTAAGAAAACAATAATTACTTAATTAATTAAACAAATACTTTCTTATTAATCAATTGTTATTCAATAAAATATCGAGCGTATTATATAAATTGGAGAGTAGGATAGAGGACATTAGTTACTCTCTCTTAATTTGTTTCCAAGAATAATTGCCTAGTTTGTGATGATGATTTTCAGGAATTTTAAAACAGTGTTATACTTGTAGTGTTAATGTGTCCCACCCTGAAATTACTGTATTACAAACAATTATTGTCCCAATAGGATATTTTTAAGGAAAGAATAATTAGGTTGTTAATGAACAAACACTCTCTTATAAACCAATAGTTATTACTATAAGTATTTGGGGTCTTGCATAAATTGGAGGGTGGGGTAGAGGACACCCACCCACCCTACATATATTCCGATAATTTCAATTATTGTCTCTCTATTCGTTTCCAAGAAATTCCACAGAGGTTTATATATTGTGGTTTTTAAGAATTTCAATATTGTTGTGGTCGTAGTTTAAGTGTATACGTATGTTGTGGGTTTCCACTATCCTACCATCCAATTACTATATTGCAACCAATGATTTCTCAATAATAAATTAGCTAATTAATTAATTAAACACTTTCTTATAAATCACTGGATATTCAATAAAGGATTGAGTGTGTTATATAGTTTGGAGGGTAGGATAGTGGACACCCACCCACCCTACAATTATATATTTTTTTTAAATTTCAATCGTTCACACTCTAACTGTAGAATTTGTCTTGATAGTTTTAAAGAGTTTTAAAGCAGGGTTCTACCTAAAGTTTAAATGTATAAGTAGGGTGGGTGGGTGCCACTATCCCACCTTCCAATTACTATATTACAACTGCTTGTTTTCTCGATAGGAAATGATTAAGGGAATAATCATTAGGTAATTAATTAAGCAAACATATTTTTACCAATCAGTGATTATTCTAATAAAGTATCGAGTGTGTAATATTAATTGGAGGATGGGATAGAGACCACTTACCCGCTCTACATGTATTTTTTACTTTATTATGATATTCTACATTGATTTCCAAAATAAAAAATGCCGAATTTGCATTGGTGTTTTAAAGAACTTTGAAGCAGTGTTGTAGTGTTAGGTTAAATGTATATGTAGGGTGGGTGGCGGGCCACTATCTCACCCTCCAAATATCGCAATACAAACGGAGTTTTTTCATCAAAAATTTTGCAGAGGAAAATATCTGAAGAATTAATTCAGCGCTCACTTTCTTATTAAACAATAACGATTCAGAAAATAGACGGTTATGATATAAAAATTGGAGGGTAGAATAGAGGCCACCCACCCACTCTACATATATTTCTTTAATTTTAACCGCAAAAAAGCTTTTAATGAAGACAAACTGGAAGTGGATATTAACTCGAGGCGTTTTTTGATATTTCTCGATATTACAAAAATTTGAAAAACTAAATGCAAGAAAAAAGTTAGAAATTAATAATTTTGACAATATATGCCTATTGCTAATAAATTATAGGAGTGAGATGAAATTTATGTAACAAATAGTTGTAAAGAATCCAAATTTGAGCAAATTGTGGAGAATACTCTTTTTGCGTTAACCTCATAGTTTTCGAGAAAATATAGGGAAAGTATTATGATGGCCATATCACCATATTTTTTTTCTTTTATCGATTTTTTAATTTTCTCATTCGACCAATTCGTTTTTTATATCTATGCTTTCTATTTCTGTTATTCCGCAACTTTCTTTTGCTGCGTACAAGCTTATTCTTTTAAATGTTTTCCATGTTTTCTCTATATTCGCATGTTTTTCTTCTTTTATATTTCTTTTTTTTAAAGTAAGACAAAACTTTATTTCTTTTTTACTCACTTTACGATAGCAGAATATAATTACCTTCTTCTTCAACAGAATGTGGATTATAAATAATTATGATAGATTTTCTTAGTAATACGTGACATCTGACAGGTGATAGGTAAAAGATAACAGATGGAAGCTAATATATATCAAATGATAAATATTGGTTGCATACAAACACCATTTTTAAATAATTCTTCCTTTCCTAAAAAAATAATGCAAGAAGCAGTAAATTCTATGCTCAAAATTTTTAAGTAAGTTGGTTTGTTGTTTTTGAATAGGTAGATGACCGAAGACAGATGATAGATGACAGATGATAGATGACAGATGACGGATGACATATCACGTATGATAACATATGACAAATGACATAACACATGTGACATATGATATATGCTAGATGACAGATAAGAGTCCTTATCATTATAAATTATTAGATGTACATATCTATCTAGTTATATTACACAAAATGGTGATGTGTCCATCATGGTACTTTCCCTATATTTTTCTCGAAAACTATGAGGTTTACGCAAGAGTTATTCTTAATAATTTGTTCAATTTTGAATTTTATACAATTATTTGTTAAATAAATTTTATATAACTCTAATAAGTTATTAGCTATTGGCAAAAAATGTCAAAATTTTCAAATTTATTTTTTTCCTCGAAGATTTTATAAAAAATATATTTTAATAAAACTTGCTCAGTTTTTCATTCTGTTTAACTTTTGTTTAAACCGTTTTTTTTTTAATTTTTTCATATTTAGAAAAATATCACCAAAAAGCAAAAAACGCCTCGAGTAAACATCTACTTACGGTCTATGAATGTTCACCAAAATCATTTCAGATCCAGTTTTTAACGATAAAACCTTAAGTTTAAAGTTTTATCTCAATCGGATTATTCGTTTTTAAGAAACAGCGCCCACAAACATTTTCACGCAGAAAACCAATACTTCCCCTAGATATACTATATTAAGGGAACGTAATAAACGAGCTCATAAGATATAATATCATATTACATTGAGAAAATATCAACCGCTTGGTAATTTAGATAAAAGAAACACACTGATTTTTTTAAAAGGTTTTCTTGGTAATATTTATTATTTTCCCTATATAGTATATATAGTTATTTTCCCTATATAGTATATATAGGGGGACTATTGTTTTCGTGATTTTTTTTTCAAAAATTTTTCTTGCGGAAATATCCGTTTTGGGGTCCCCTGAACCCAAAACACTAATTTCTAGAAAAAAAAAATTTGTGTCTGTGTGTGTGTCTGTCTGTCGGTGGGCGCTGTATCTCGAAAACGAATAATCTGTTTGAGATGAAACTTTAAACTTAAGGTTTATCGTTAAAAACTGGAACTGAAAAGCTTTTGGAAAACATTCATAAACCGGAAGTGGGTGTTTACTCGAGGCGTTTTTTGGTTTTTTGGTCATATTTTTCTAAATATGCAATATTTTTAAAAATGGTTCAAACAAAAGTTAAAGGGAATAATAAACTGAACAAGTTTTATTTGATAATTTCACAGGAAAAAATGGTAACACTTTCTTTCACAAAATATTTTTTATTCGCTATATGTATACATTTCGAGTGCAAAGCACTCATTATCAATAGCTTACTAACTAATTTACAAGATTGTGGCTTAATATATACTTAGAAGAACTAGTGCGGGTAGTACCTGGTAACGGGATTATTGGGGAAATCCTAATGAGGATGGCGCAATAACAGGGTCGGGGATGATTGTAGGGATTAGTTCTAATAAAGGGTTATTTAGCGGGGTCAAGTCAAAGTTAAGTAATTTTGTTTTATGTTTTTTCATCTCCATTGCCTCCAACATATTTAAATTTTTCCTAGACGAGGATTTTAAAATTGTGCTATTATCTATCGAAAATTTATGTCCAGTTGTTATTGTATGGTGTGCTACGGCTGATTTTTCAGAATTTTGATTTCTTACATGATATATATGTTCTTTGAATCTGGTTGCTAAATTTCTTTGGGTTTGCTCGATATAAATTTTGTCACAGTTGTTACAATTAATCGAATAAATTCCCGATTTTTCAGTATTGTATTGTTTATTAAATGTGTTGCCTAACAACGCTTTTAATTGTGTGTTGGTATACAGCGCTGGAGAAAGGTTATATTTCTTAAATAATTTGTCTATTTTTTGAGAAGATTGTGAAAAAATTAATTTTGAGTATTTCTTTTTAGTTTTTTCTCTAATGGGAATTAAATTAGTGGTTAATTTTATTTTGTGTTTATTTGAGTGTTTGTTAATTAATTTCACAATTGTATTTGTATTGTAGTTAAGAGACTTAGCTATATTTAAAATTAAATTAAATTCTTTTTCTCTATTTATATTTGAGAGTGGTAAGTTAATTGCTCTGTATACCATTTAATTAAAAGCTGCCATTTTGTGTTTCCAGGGACTATTGGACTCAGAATGAATATAATTGAAGGTGTGTGTGTCTTTTCTATGTATATTGAATTCCAATCTATTGTCAATTCTATGAATTAATAAGTCGAGAAAGGGGAGTGTGCTGTTGATTTCAGATTCTGTTGTGAAGTTAATCGATTCATATTGATTATTTAATTTATCAACCAGGTTGTCTAATTTGTTTTGGTCTTTTTTTATAATTGCAAATATATCATCTACATAGCGATACCAAACTCTTGGAAAGTTGGGAATTGACTCTATTGATTTTTGGTGTAATTTATTCAGAAAGACATTTGTCAAAAATGGTGATAGCGGGTTACCCATAGCAGTCCCAAAAGTTTGTTTATAAAACTTGTTATTAAATTCGAAAGCTTTCGCATCCATGACTATTTTGGTTAATTGAATGTATTGTTCTATTTCGTCTTTTGGAATGTTGTTGTCCTCTAAAATGTCCTGCAGTGCTTTAATACTTTCGTCAACTGGTATATTCGGAAAAAGTGAAACTACGTCGAAAGATATTAACATTTCTTCTGGTTCTATTTTAACGTTCTTTAACAATTCTGTTAGGTGAAATGAATTTTTGACGGAATTGTCATTTTTAATTGTTATATGATTGAATTTTTGTACGAGCCATTTTGCAATGTTGTACGTTGGTGAATTTATGTTGGAAACAATGGGCCTGTATTTATTTAGAACAAAACCAAGATCCACTCAATCAGTGAAGATATATACTTTTTAAAACAGTGTTTAAAGAACAATATTTGTCCCAAATTCCTAGTGAAGAAAACGAAAAAACTCGATAAGATTCATCCTAAACTAGTGCACAGCTTTAGGGAAAAGTGTATTAAATTTGAAATTGGTAGTTTATATAAAAAACGTGCCAACCTAGAGCTTGACGCATACGAACTCCATCTCAAACTAAGTAAATCAAGTCCACCTCATATTTGGGACCAACATCAAACCAAAATGTACAGATCAATAAATGCGAAAATTAGATCTAAATCGCAAAAGATCCAGAAAAAACTCAAACATCTCATTAATAAACACAGATCACCCACAGAGATCCAAAATACAAACACGTTAATGCATCAAACATTGGTACACAACAAGAGTGATCAAGTTTTTTCTGAAAAAGAATTAGACCTTTTAAAAAAGGCCTAAAACACACCATCAAACCCTGAGCCGTCCCGTTAGAAGAGATGATCAACGACATTGAAATTGCCTCCACGCAACTAAGTCAAGAAGAAGCACCCGGTTTCCGACAAACAGCAAAGAACCTATTAGAAAAAATGAAAAACCACAATCCAAGGACACACAAGACGAAACATCAAGACTTCACAACACTTAAATCACTAAAACAAAAGGACTGTTTTTATCTCAAATCGGATAAAGGTAACGCCATCGTAATTGTTAGAAAATCAGACTACATCAGAGACGTAAACCTGTTATTAGATTCCGGCCCTTACACTGTACTTAAAAGAAATCCTCTAAAAACTTACATAAAAAACATTAACAATATTTTAAACACTTCAACACTTTTATTCGACAAAAAATCTATCTGGAAATTTAAAGTAAAAAATCCGAAATTACCCAAACTTTACTGTCTGCCAAAAATTCACAAACCTGGAAATAAATACAGGCCTATTGTTTCCAACATAAATTCACCAACGTACAACATTGCAAAATGGCTCGTACAAAAATTCAATCATTTAACAGTTAAAAATGACAATTCCGTCAAAAATTCATTTCACCTAACAGAATTATTAAAGAACGTTAAAATAGAACCAGATGAAATGTTAATATCTTTCGACGTAGTTTCACTTTTTCCGAATATACCAGTTGACGAAAGTATTAAAGCACTGCAGGACATTTTAGAGGACAACAACATTCCAAAAGACGAAATAGAACAATACATTCAATTAACCAAAATAGTCATGGATTCGAATGCTTTCGAATTTAATAACAAGTTTTATAAACACACTTTTGGGACTGCTATGGGTAACCCGCTATCACCATTTTTGGCAAATGTCTTTCTGAATAAATTAGAGCAAAAATCAATAGAGTCAATTCCCAACTTTCCAAGAGTTTGGTATCGCTATGTAGATGATATATTTGCAATTATAAAAAAAGACCAAAACAAATTAGACAACCTGGTTGATAAATTAAATAATCAATATGAATCGATTAAATTCACAACAGAATCTGAAATCAACAGCACACTCCCCTTTCTCGACTTATTAATTCATAGAATTGACAATAGATTGGAATTCAATATACATAGAAAAGACACACACACCTTCAATTATATTCATTCTGAGTCCAATAGTCCCTGGAAACACAAAATGGCAGCTTTTAATTCAATGGTATACAGAGCAATTAACTTACCACTCTCAAATATAAATAGAGAAAAAGAATTTAATTTAATTTTAAATATAGCTAAGTCTCTTAACTACAATACAAATACAATTGTGAAATTAATTAGCAAACACTCAAATAAACACAAAATAAAATTAACCACTAATTTAATTCCCATTAGAGAAAAAACTGAAAAGAAATACTCAAAATTAATTTTTTCACAATCTTCTCAAAAAATAGACAAATTATTTAAGAAATATAACCTTTCTCCAGCGCTGTATACCAACACACAATTAAAAGCGTTGCTAGGCAACACATTTAATAAACAATACAATACTGAAAAATCGGGAATTTATTCGATTAATTGTAACAACTGTGACAAAATTTATATCGGGCAAACCCAAAGAAATTTAGCAACCAGATTCAAAGAACATATGTATCATGTAAGAAATCAAAATTCTGAAAAATCAGCCGTAGCACACCATACAATAACAACTGGACATAAATTTTCGATAGATAATAGCACAATTTTAAAATCCTCGTCTAGGAAAAATTTAAATATGTTGGAGGCAATGGAGATGAAAAAACACAAAACAAAATTACTTAACTTTGACTTGACCCCGCTAAATAACCCTTTATTAGAACTAATCCCTACAATCATCCCCGACCCTGTTATTGCGCCATCCTCATTAGAATTTCCCCAATAATCCCGTTACCAGGTACTACCCGCACTAGTTCTTCTAAGTATATATTAAGCCACAATCTTGTAAATTAGTTAGTAAGCTATTGATAATGAGTGCTTTGCACTCGAAATGTATACATATAGCGAATAAAAAATATTTTGTGAAAGAAAGTGTTACCATTTTTTCCTGTGAAATTATCAAATCTATCTTCACGTAACTCTCAAAAAACCACGTTTCTAAGTTTTATTTGAACATATTTTTCATACAATTCTTAACTTTCAAGAAAAAAAATAAAAATTGAATATTTTGACATTTTTTGAAAATTACTAATAAACTATTGGAGTTACGTAAAAGTTACATAAAAAGTAATTGTAGAGAATTTAAAATTGAATAAATGTTTGAAAATAACTTTTTTGCGTAAACCTCATAGTTTTCGAGAAAAATATAGTGAAACTACTATGATGGCCACATCACCATTTTAATATAATTACTTTCCCTATATAGTATATATAGGGGGAGTATTGTTTTCGTGATTTTTTTTTGAAAATTTTTTTTTGCGGAAATATCCGTTTTGGGGTCCCCTGAGCCCAAAACAATATTTCTGGAAAAAAAAAATTTGTGTCTGTGTGTGTGTGTGGGTGGGCGCTGTATCTCAAAAACGAATTATCTGTTTGAGATGAAACTTTAAACTTAAGGTTTTCTCGTTGAAAACTGGAGCTGAAAAGCTTTTGGTAAACATTCATAAACCGGAAGTGGATGTTTACTCGAGGCGTTTTTTTGTTTTTTCGTAATATTTTTCTAAATATGAAAAATTTTAAAAAAACGGATTAAACAAAAGTTAAAGGCAATGAAAAACTGAACAAGTTTGATTCGAACATGTTTTTCATAAAATTCTTAACTTTCGAGAAAAAATTTAAAATTAAAAATTTTGACATTTTTTGTCAATTGCTAATAAACTGTTGGAGTTACATAAAATTTATATAAAAAATAATTGTAGGGAATTCAAAAGTACACAAATTATTAAGAATAACATTTTTGCGTAAACCTCATAGTTTTCGAGAAAAATATAGGGAAATTACTATGACGGCCACATCACCATTTTTTATTGTATGGATTAAAGAAGTTTATATTATATAGAGTTAATGTACGTGTAAGGGCAGAATATTTAAAAGAGAAACATGCTTATTTTCTTACATTATTAAGTGGCCTTTAAACCGACAACGCAAAATAATCCATCGACAAAAAACTTCCTTGAGCAGTGCGCATTATTTCGTATCACTTTTTTATTGAGAATTAAAGTTGATAAATCTCTTAGTATCGCGTATGTTACCGTAGTGATCGTATCTGAGTTGAAAAATATTTTTGTAACTGTAATTAAAATCTGTTATTCGCGTACGCTTAATTAAAACTTTCAGTGTTTATGATAAAGTGACGTAAAGAAAATAGAGAGTTGGCTTCGTTCAGACACAATATCTTGTAAGTACTATTTTTAATATCACAATTAAGAATTTGTTGTTTGATTCTATGAGTTATATATATTTCGGACACTAAGTGTGATTACTATTGGTATTATAGCTTTGGTAATGACAAATTATTTTATATCCTTGTTTAAATGAGACTCCTAGTCTTCTTGTATATTAATGTTTATATTTAATAAATACACAAATTTTATTAAATTAAATATTTATTTTTAATAAATATCTTCAGTGTTTTTTTACAATACAAATATTTTCGTCAAATATAACCAATTAATTGAATATATGATTGGTGTAATTACATCAATGTTGTTATTAATATTATTATATTTAATAAAAAAATATGTTTAATTAGTAAGAAGCTTGAGCAGGGGTGGAAATTTCGTGCGGATAATTTTGATTAATCGTTTTTTGTGCGCCAGCCTTAAAATATTAGTTGCAAGGCCAGGGTAAACGCGACGGGCGTGTGGATTTTCATTAGCGCACTCTCTCTCACTCTTTCTCGCCTGCTTACTCTTTCTCTGTTGACGTTAAATTTCCTGCACATTGCGTCGACGATAATTCACCAAGTGGATATATTTCATCATTAGCGCGAACGACGGTCCCAATTCACTCGAATTTATCAAACTCCTGTTTAATAATTAATAAATTATAATAAATTTTGCGTTACGGTCGTATTTCATCCATCGCCCTCCCGCGGGGTGTATTATGTAATTCGGAACGTGAGATTAACCCAGAAAAGGTCGACGTCAATTCGTTTCACCTTATAATGGAATTATGAATTGGAAAAAAAGGATAAAAGGATTATATTACGTTTTTTTTTAATTGGCGCATTAATGAAATTAAATTGATCTTAACTTTTAACATGAATTAAATGATTTTTTTTGTTAGGTTAATGCCTGATAAAAATAAATTTATCTTGTTTATTTAATACAAAGTTAGATATATGGACGTAGCAAATAATTAATCGGATAATTTGAGCTAATATATAATTAGGTGTATCAGTCAATGGTTTATCAATATTTTGTCGAATGTCTCAATTTACAAAAGGGTCAGGGTGCATTGACGTTAATCCACGTTAGGTCCGTTCGTAATTAGCATACAAATTTGTCCCGGATCGTTGGTTCAGGGGGTTGCGGTGGTCCGGTATCAGAAGTGTTGTCGGAATAATAGGTCTAGGGGGTGTGAGGATGGTTCGGTAAGCCTCGGCAAAATCAGGGCGGACTAATGAGTGACTGTATCGGATCAGGACGCTGATTGCCCGCTCGGGACCGCGGACCGCATTTACATAACTTCGGAACGCGGATTTAAGGGATCGGCCCTGAGGATTACTGCACGTCTATCTGACTAATAGGTAACGGTAATATGATTACGAATCGGAATCAATTTATTTACGATTGCGGAAAATTTGTAAATAATAAAATAAATAAAACATAATAAATATAAAGAATATTTTGAAATTTTATTTAGGGTTTCAAACTTAGTATTTAATGGAATACTTTATTTTTTAAAACTGCGCTGACGGAATTCTATACGTATTTACTTCATAGCGTGCATATTCGAAAATAAATGCATCAGCTATTCAACTGCCAGCCGCATACTCTACACCGTCGGGAATTTCAATAAACACATCAACATTATCTGTTTCCCCGACGAGGACGAGGAAACATCACCGGTTTCGCGGTTGGAGAGAGGAAATTTCATGCCGGCGGAAACTTTAAGCGGACAGTTCCTTTTCACCGAGTAATATCGATCACGTCACTTCTTCTCTGCTCCCATAAACAGTTTACATCATCTACCCCGTATATTTTTTTTTCTCTCTGCCTCTGCTCTGCTCGACGCTTGAACTGGAGCGGCACGAGCAACCTCTTCTCGGATATCTTACTGCCGAAGATGAACTTACACAATTTACATGCAAATACGATACATCTCCGGGGACACACTGCCGACTCAATATTGTTCATAACTTTCATTAGGTGCGAATGGAATATCTTTGAGGGCGTGCTGGTGTCGTCGTAAAGTAAAAGTAATTCAATCCTCTGGTAAAACATGACTCAGACTTGATATTTATCGTTATTTATTTTTAAGTGGATTTGTATTACTGGGTGTTGTTTACGACGTTATATAAAGGTGCGTTATTTAGAAAATATTATCAGAAACAACATATAATTTAACTCAGCTCATTTTCTGTGAGTAAACTACCCGGTCGGTCTTAACCTTCTTCCGTCGGCGCTGGTCCTCCGCAGTCGGCGGGACTTCCTAGATCGTCGGAGGTTTATTTTTTCGATGGCCACAGGACTATGGGGAGCCGTCTGACCGGGCGAACTAGGGGGAGCTCGCCGAGACCGTGTGGATTTCACCTGCTATATATGTTACCAGCTAAGGTAATTCCAAGTCTGCCGGTTGAAATGCATGCAGGCCTTTTTAGCTACTGCGCGCCGCTATTATTTCGTCGCCCTCTGTTGGCGTGGCGTCCTACTCGCGAACCTGGGTTCCCACATACCCCCTTCCTGGTGATGGAGTCACGTTTGAAAACGAACGGTCTTTTTGGAGGTTCTTCCGGACCGTGTCGTGGTTGTTGCTGTCGTTTTAGTTTCTTCATTTGTTGGTCCGTTTGTGCCGTCGGGGTGGTTTTCTATGAAAGCTGGTTTGATTCTTTCCGTGGACACCGTGGTTGGATGATTGTCTCTTCTTATCGTCACTGTCCCGTTATCTCATTTGATTACTTCATATGGGCCTTCGTACGGGGGCTGCATTGATTGTCGCATTACAGACACAAACACATGCGATGACTTTCCTACATCTTTGAAAACGAATGGTTTCGTTTTGTTATGATTCGATGTCTGCGTAGGCTTGATTGTTCGGAGGATTTTTGTCAGTTGCGTCGCGTAATTCTCTGGCTTGATTTTTTTGTTCGTGTGGTTTGGCTGCTAACAGCTCTCCGGGCAGTCTCAACGTTCCTCCATAAATCATTTCTGCTGCTGTTGCCTTGATGTATTCCTTCCAGGCTGTTCGTATTCCAAGCAAAACGAAGGGTAGTACGACGATCTACACATCAGTGCTGCCTATGGAATCTTTCTACTAGCCCATTTGCTTATGAGTGGCAAGCCGTCGTCCTTATTAATTTGAAGCCCAAGAGTTCTTCCAGTCGCTTGAATAGTTGTGATTCGAACTGGCGTCCTTGGTCCGTCATTACTATGAGAGGAGTGCCATACGTAGCTATCCAGTGCGTAACAAATAGACTGGCAACTGTGCTAGCTTCGATTTTCGATACCGGGATTGCTTCGGGCCATCTAGTGAAACGGTCGATGAATTTTATAATGTACTTCTTCCCTCTCGTTTGTTCCAGCGGTCCGACAATGTCTATGTGGACATGGTCGAATTTTTCGGACTTGTGATTTTCGTTTGCTGACAAGCTAGGCATTGCTTGATCCATTTTTTGCAATCTGCTCGGATTTTTGTCCACACGAATCTTTCGACTACTAATTTTGCTGTAGCGTTTGCTTCAGGGTGTGATAATCGATGCAGACTATCGAACACCTGTTTTCGTAAATTCGTTGTTACGAAGAGCCGTACAGCGTCGGTTGAGATGTCGCAGTAGATGCCCGAGTTATACTCCGGAAAATGAATCTTTTTGATCTGCTGTCTTGTATTCCCTTCGCTAATCAGGTTCTTGAGCTCTTCGTCGTTCCCTTGCTCGGCTCCAATTGTCGTGAAGTCGATTCCTGCTGTCACCTGATCAATTCGGCTTAGTGTGTCGGCGATTATGTTCTCCTTTCCTTTTATATGACGAATTTCCGTTGAGAATTGACCGATATAATCGAGGTATCGGAATTGTCGTATTGAACATTTTTCCGACTTCTGAGCAAAAGCGTATGTTATTGGCTTGTGGTCAGTTTAGATGGTGAATATTCTTCCTTCTAGCATGTGCTGGTAATGTTTTATTGTAGCGTAGATTGCTAGTAGTTCTCTGTCGTATGCTGCGTATTTTTATTTGGCTGGCGACAGTTTCCTTGACACTTCGATAATAATTGATCATTCCCAATACTTGTCGTAGTTTTTCGTTGTCCGTGGTAGTGGAAAATCTTGAATTGCTTTCACTTTGTCGTCTAGTGGTTTAGTGCCTTCTTCGGATACCATGTATCTCAGAAAAGCAATTTCGTGCAATCCAAATTTGCATTTGGTCGAATTGATTACTACTCCGTTGTCATCTAACCGTTGAAATAGTTGTTTAAGGTGTCCGTTGTGTTCCTCCTCCGATTTCAATGCAAAATATCGTCGATGTATACGTAGCAGAAATCTATATCGCGCAGGATTCCATCCATGAATCTTTGGAATGTTTTTGCTGCGTGTCGTAGACCAAATTGCATGTATGCGAATTCGAAAAGTCCGAATGGTGTTGCGATGGCTGTTTTTGGTATATCGTCTTTTGCTATCAGGATCTGGTGGTAAGCTCGAACTAAATCGATTGTTGAATAGACTTTGCATCCGTGCAGCCATTGTGCGAAATCCTCGATGTGTGGGACGAGGTATTTGTCGGGAACCATTCTCGCGTTGAGGGCTCTATAGTCTCCGCAGGGTCGCCATTCTGCATTTTTATTCGGAACCAAATGCAGTAGTGAGGACCAGGCACTCTTCGAAGGTCGTGCGATTTCCATCTGGCACAAGGTCCTGAATTTGTTTTTCGCGATTGCTAATTTATCTGGTGCAAGTCGTTTTGGCCTGCTGCACACTGGTGGACTGGGGGTGGTATGTTTGATGTGCTCTGTGCTATATCATGTAAAAAGCGGTAAACCGGATAGCTTGCAGATCCGTGGGAATTCTTGCAAGATCGGGTGTTGTTTTTCGTCATTGCCGAGAGTGCTTATTCCTGCTTCTTCGGTTGGTTTGATCTGGCCTGTTGCTGTGAGACAGTTGCGTGCTGCCTGGCCGAAATTGAAATAAATGGAAACAAAACACGTCACGTTTTGACTAGCTTCGGGCACGTTCGCAGTTTCGGCTGTGTGAACGGTGTCTTGATCGAAATTGTCGTGAAGATCTCGGCTATCACCTTCCTTAAGTCGTCACTTGTGTTGATTTTGTTAACTGCTGACGAGGTTGTGTTTGCTATGGCATCGGCTAATTCTGCAACTTCGTCTATCGGTATCTTGCTCTGTGTTGCAAGTAAGGCTTGCATGCAGCTTGGGAGTCTTCTGAGCCATAAAGAACGCAGTAACGAGACTGGGATGGAGGTGCCTGCCAGATGCCGCAGGTGTCGTAGGAATTGCGATGGCTTCCTGTCTTCTAGTTCTTCTCGTTCTAACAACTGCCTCATTCGGTTATCTTGGCTCACGCTGAGGCGTCGGATGAGTTTGGTTGTCGTATTTTCCGAAGGCGGATGGTGATGTCAGTACATCTCGCACTTCTTTGGCAAAGCGCGGCTCCAGGTTTCCAGCTACGTATCTATATTTCATATAGTCCGTGGTGATTCTTACTAGTTCCAACTGGCTCTCCACCTGAGCGAACCATAATTCTTGGCCGTCGTCCCAAAAATGGCGGATACGCACTTGTATTCTGGTTTCATCTGCAAATTAAAAAAAAGTTGGGGGACTCTGCTGCAGAAGACCCTTGAGGTTTTCTATATTTCTAGTATATTTCTTCGGATAATTGATGATTCATAACAACTATCTGATGCATTTGATTTAAGAAGAATCTAATTAGACGACAGCTACTTGGATGGAAATTGTAAAAGTAAAGCTTTCTTAGGAGTATGTCGAACGCCTTACTGAGATCCAGGAAAGATAAAACGGTGTGCATACCTAACTCATAACCCTGTATAGTTTCTAATTTCAAAAACGAATGAACTGATTGAGATTAAACTTTAAACTTAAGATTTTATCGGTCAAAACTAGAACTGAAATGCTTCTGGTGAACATTCACAAACCAGAAGTGGATGTTTACTTGAGGCCGTTTTTTTTGTTTTTCTGTTTTCTGTAACATGAAAAATATTAAAGAACTTTTCAAACAAAAGTTAAAGGGAATAAGAAACTGAATAAGTTTTATTAAAAGATATTTTTCATAAAAATCTTAACTTGAAAAAAATTTGCCAATTGGTAATAAACAGTTGGAGTTACATTAAATTTATATAACAAATAATTGTAGAGAATTAAAAAATGAAATAATTAAGAATAGACTTTTAGGGTAAACCTCATAGTTTTAGAGTAAAATATAGGGAAAGTACTATGATGGCCACATCACCATTTTTGTTCTTGGATGCATTATTATTGACCATAGAGCCCTTGGACTCGCTTTTTTATAGAGCAGTATTATATTGACTTTTGTATTTCATGTAGGTAATTATCTGTTAAAGCATGGTGTTGATCGCTGGCCGTTTTAACAGTAAAAGAGTTTCACGCATATTATTTAAATCACTGTTAAAACATTTAACCTGACGTTTTTTTGGTCGATATCATATTTTCTCTAAACGCACGGAGGCAATATTCATGCAAAGAAATTACAAACAAATTAAATTTGCATTCAAGTGCAATATTGTGCCTACCAATAAAGCTCCAGTCCGTTAATTGAAGTAGACCATACTATATATTTGTAATGGCTTTAATCAGGACACCTATATTATGCGACAGACCAGAATCACAAGGATCCACTGTTATTTCCGTAATTTGCATGTTCGGAAAAACATTATCCAAACAGTTGTTCTTACGTGTATTAAAGCTGACTTTGCTTGTCAAGTTATAAGTTGTCGAAACATCACAAAAATGACCGAGTTGTGGATCGCTCGTATTAAATTTGACGTTGAAATCTCCACCAAGGATTATAGTTTTGTGAAAATTAACTTTATCTAGCATTTTAATTAAAACTGATAAAAATGTATTAAAATCTCTGTCGGGCGATCAGTATATACAGGGTTATTCACGCTATACGGCACGGAATATTGTGGCCAAAATACGTGACTTTCAAAAAGTTTCACTTTGGGAATATATGGGGGTCTATTAGGGCTACTTTTTAAAATTACTTTCATAATATACAGGGTGTCCCAAAAACCCGAAAAGTATCAAAGTTGTGTTTTTTTTAATAAAACACCCTGTATTTTATTGCATTTTTGGATTCTTCTATAAAAATAAGTGTGTGTTTTACATAAACCTTAAGGTTTTTGAAATAATTTGAATTTTGTAAAAATATAACCTAATTTTCATGTTTCAAATACTTAAAAAATAATTAAGTTATGCATACCAAATTTACACTGAAATGTAACAATAGTCCATATTTTATTTTCCAAGTATAATAAACTTGACATCTTATGCCGGGTGTAAAAAAATTGGTATTAAACAAATGAGAACTTTAAATGGCTATAACTTCATTTATTTAAATGGAACGCTATATTTATTAATTTATCAGCAAATACACGTTTTAATTACCTTTCGAATGGTATTTAAATCTTAATTGTTAAGTCTTCTCGTTTTTGCAGAAAACGCCAAAATATTGTTTATTGCACCATTTTAGTACTTTTTAAGTAAACATTTTAATGTATCTAGTTTTCTATGGTATTTAAAAACGTCAGATACTTAATTTAGTGAGTCATTTTAGTTTAAAAAGCCTGTCTTTTGTTATAGTTGTCTTATTTTGCATTTTTGTGTTAGATCGTTAGTAATCGTTATTGTTTGAACATCGCTGTTGTATTTTTTGGTAAAAAATGAAGATTTACTCAAAATACGGGGTTATTGGCATTATTTTTATGCTTGAAGAATGTCATCAAAATTGTTTATTGGCTTGTCGAGTTTATACTTAAAAGTTTCCCGAAAAAAATCACCCTAAGCCAGCCATTTTTGAGAGACTAATAAACCAGTTTAAAGAAATTGGAAGTGTCAGTTATAAAAACCTCAGTATAAGAAAATCTGTGTAAATTTTCATTTTTTACTATAACATACAACAACCATGTTCAAACAATAACGATTAATAACGATCTAACACAAAAACTCAAAATAAAACAACTATAACAAGACATCCTTTTAAAACTAAAGTAACAGACTAAATTAATTATCTGACGTTTTTAAATACGATAGAAAACTAGATACATTAAAATTTTTACTTTAAAAGTACCAAAACGGTGCAATAAACAATATTTTGGCGTTTTCTGTAAAAACGAGAAGACTTAACACTTAAGATTTAAATACCATTCGATAGGTAATTAAAACGTGCATTTGCTGATAAATTAATAAATATGGCGTTCTATTTAAATAAATGAAGTTATAGTCATTTAAAGTTCTCATTTGTTTAATTCCATTTTTTTACACCCGGCATAAGATGTCAAGTTTATTATACTTGGAAAATAAAATATGATCTATTGTTACACTTCAGTGTAAATTTGGTATGCATAACTTAATTATTTTTTAAGTATTTGAAACATGAAAATTAGGTTACATTTTTACAAAAATCAAATTAATTCAAAAACCTTAAGGTTTATGTAATAAAAACCTTATTAAAACACATACTTATTTTTATAGACGAATTCAAAAATGCAATAAAATACAGGGTGTTTCATTAAAAAAAACACAACTTTGATACTTTTAGGGTTTTTGGGACACCCTGTATATTATGAAAATAATTTTAAAAAGTAGCCCTAATAGACCCCCATATATCCCCAAAGTGAAACTTTTTGAAAGTCACGTATTTTGGCCACAATATTCCGTGCCGTATAGCGTGAATAACCCTGTATAAATGACAGTAACATTATAAACTGGAAGAAATGATGCAGCGAGTTCACAGTAGTTCTCTAAGGAGAGGCTTTCGAAATGAAATGATTTTGAGTTAGTTGCATCATTCCTCCATGCTGATAATTTAGGCTAGCGTAACCAAATGTTAGTGACTAGTTACCTACTGATATATTATACATTTCTATTTCTTTAAGCCAATGCTCACTAATACACAGTTATGTTATCATTTACTGCAAGAAAAAATTTATAATTCGTCTTAGATATCACACTTTGAATATTAATTAAAAATAGCTCATTTCCATTATTTAATATGTAACTCTCAGCTGGTATTTCTAAAAAATATACCAATCTAATATAATTCTGTTAGGCCAGGATTTTGGATCAATAAGAGTTTCGTGGTATTTGTAGTCTGCGCCGATTTTATAAGCAGAGTATGGTGTTTTGAGTTTTTCACAAGAGAAATCGGAAGTATTAATAATTTGTTTCTCGCGATGAATCTCATCTTTTTTAGTAACGTTGATTTTTATGCGTTTTACAAATATCCACGTCTTTTCACTATGCGTGGAACGAGAAATTGCAAATTTACAACCAATTCTATTTGCGATAATTACCACAGAATATAGTAACTGATCGTTTAGTATATTATTATAATCATAATCAGCAATCAATTTCCAGTATTTTCACAAAAAATAAGATTGTGGTTGTTGTTTCTTTATTACTTTCAATTCTTGTGAAATGACAGTGTAGAATTATTTCTGTAATGATTATCAAAGATTCTCTAATTATTTGTTTTGTATCTCAACGATACGATAACTTCGTATTGATTATAAGTAATTTCACAAAACTTAAATTATGGCAATTATGGCAAAGTTTTTATATTTTTTTTTTCTTTTTCTCTGGTTATTATAAGAAAATTTAGGACTGGACTGTATCTTGACAAAATTATAATTATAATTCTAATATTACTCAACTTTTGTAAAAGTATATTATAATTGACTTTGTCGAATGCTTTTGATAAGTCTGTGTAAACAACACCTAGTTGTAATAAATTACTCACTGTTGAGCGACCAGGTACAAAACCATGCTGTTTAACAGATATAAACTTTTTAATGTGGTTATATATTTGATCATAGACATCCCTATCAAATACTTTCGCAATGTGTGGTAGGATTGCAATAGGATGGAAATTGTTAACGTTTACTAAGGACAAGGATGATTTTGGTATAGGATAAATAGATGCAATTTTCAATTTTGTTTTGGTAATTTACAAGTTCTAATTGACAAGTTAAATAACACAGTAAGTGGTTCACAAAGTAAAACAGCACAATCCTTTAGAAGAAATGCAGGTAATTTATCATTGCTACCGGAATTATTATTTGGAAGCTTTTTAAGCTTCTGAATCAGTCAGAATAGGGAAAAAATTAAAGGAAAGTATATCACTGGCTTTAACAGGCTGAATATTTTTAGATGAAGGGGTAGATATAGGGTCCGCCAATAAGGGCGCGTGAACTTTAAAATTGAATAAAACAAGTTGTGTGTGAGGTAGAAACGAAATTTATTTTATATTTTCGTTCGATCGGGCGTTTCGTCGACGTGTCAGTGTTGGCTGGTTGTTTACTGAACCAGTCGACTCGAAATTGCCCAACAATCGACGGATAGTCGACTCTACAGGCCGATCATCGCGACCGTAAAATGGGCGAAGTGCGCGGAACGTTGCTCGAACTGATGATCCATTTTCGTAAAACAATTTAATAATTTGCACGTGCTGCTCGACACTCAAACTTGCCATGGTGATTTGGGGTTATATACTAAACAAATGACAGCAACTTTGACAGCTCTACCTCGAACAACATGGCCGCACCCTTCCGACAAACTTCGCGCGTCCCTATTGGCGGACCCTTTATCTCAGATGACCATCTCTAGTTTTGCCTCTTTGATTAGTCCTATTAGCCCTGCCAGAGGGGCTTGGGTATAAGTCTCCGCGCTTGGGTTTGTAGTTCCTAGCTTTTGATATCTAATCCTTGCTAGACCCTCGCAGTGGCATAGGATGTGGAACGAGTCCTCTTCTTCCTCTAGGCAGAATCTGCATGATGCTTCTTCCACCAGGCCAATTTTGCTCATATGTTTGTTGAGCTTGCAGTGCCCTGTTATCAGGCCTACTATTGTTTTGACCATTTTCCTGTCTTGATACAGGAGTTCGGTCGTGAATTTTGGCGATTGTTTCTTAAGGAACTGTTTCGCCTGTCCTGGTGAGTTCGTCCACCAGGTATGGGCCTCTGTCTACACCCATTTTTTTATGAATCGTATGACTGCGGTTTTGGAGATTCCGCAAGAGGGTTCCGGGCCAATTACTGCTTTTAACGAGCCTTGTTTGGCCAATTTGTCTGCTATGTCATTCCCCGGATGTCCTCCGTGTCCTGGGACCCATGTGATTGTTACTTTTTTGTGACAGCCAAGTAGGTTAAGAGCGCGTATACAGTCCCACACTAGCTTAGATTCGACCTGTGTGGAGCTTAGTGCTCTTAGTAGCGCCTGGCTGTCGGAGAATATACCAATTGACCTACTTTTGGTGTCTTGTCTTGCTATTTCTCTTGTGCAGTGGTGAATAGCTATCACCTCTGATTGGAACACCGTGGTGTCCTTGGTAAGACTGACAGAAATCTTTGTCTCGGGTTTTGTGCCGTATATACCTGCTCCTGCCCCTTTGTCGGTCTTTAAGCCGTCCGTAAACCAGCATGATTCTTCTTTGGTAGGTTGGCCTTCGGCCCAGTCCTCTCTTTGTGGGATTAGAAACTTATATTTCTTTTCGAAATTGTATTTTTTCACCATGGAATCGCTAGGCATTGCTGTAATCGCGTTAGCCTTCAGCTCGTCTTCTAGCCATTGGTGCGTTTTTCCGTGTGATCGGATTATGGGCACCTGTCCTTGCATCAGTCTGTATGATACGGACCTGGCTTCTCCTTGAATGAAGATGTGTAGTGGTGGTATGTTCAAGATGGCTTCTAGGGCTGCTGTTGGGGTGGTGCTTAGGGCTCCTGTTGTACTGAGACATGCTAGTCTTTGTGTACTGCTCAGGAGTCCTATAGCCCCCTTTTGCTTTGTCCTAGTCCACCATACCACTGCTCCATAAGCTATCATGGGTCTTATTACCCTGGTGTTGAGCCATAGAGTCAATTTAGGGTTTAGTCCCCAATTTTTCCCGCACATTCTGCGACACCTGCCCAATGATATTGTTGCTTTTTTGGTGGCTTTTGTGATGTGTGGTCTCCACTTCATTTTGGCGTCAAAGGTTACTCCCAGGTACTTTGCCTCCCCTACGAAGGGAATTTCCGTACCCCCGAGCTTCAGTGGCTTTAGGCCTTGCAATGCTCGTCTTTTTGTGAATACGACAATTTGTGTTTTTTGTGGATTGATTGTCAATCACTCCTGTTTGCACCAATTGTCTACTATGTTTAGGGCTCTTTGTGCTCGCTCCGAGACAACTCCCGCGAACCGGCCCCTGATGACAATGGCTAAGTCATCCGCGTACCCTAGGCAGTTGATGTCCTCTTTGGACAGTTTTCCTAGAAGGCC
This sequence comes from Ontholestes murinus, assembly GCA_963969525.1. Classification (NCBI taxonomy): domain Eukaryota; kingdom Metazoa; phylum Arthropoda; class Insecta; order Coleoptera; family Staphylinidae; genus Ontholestes; species Ontholestes murinus. The sequence continues at coordinate 39,324,463 of OZ018396.1, forward strand.
ATCTACTAGTGTAGCCCATAATAGTGGAGATAGCACTCCTCCTTGTGGGCAGCCCCTCCCCTTGCCTTAGCCTTAATGGTATGGCCCCCCAAAGTGGATATGATTGTCCTTTTCTCTAGGCTGGCCTTGATCCATTGGCAAAGGCTTGATGGGACTCCTTTCCTTTCTTGTGCCTCCACGAGAGAGTTTGTTGTAACGTTGTTAAACGCCCCTTCTATATCCAGAAATGTGGCCATGGCTATGTCTTTGTCTTCCATTGACTTTGTGATGAGCCTGTTTAGGTCGTCCAGCGCCGAGTCTGTTGACTTACCCGGCTGATATGCATATAGCCTGTTGTTGACGGGATCTTTTAACAGTATCTCGTCCCTTATGTACCTATCAATCAGTCTTTCCATTGTTTTTAGTAAGAATGAAGATAGGCTGATAGGTCTGTATGACTTTGGCGTTAGGTCAGCTATTCTGCCTACCTTCGGCAGGTAGATTACCCTTACGCTTTGCCATGATTTTGGTATATATCCCCATGCCAGGCAGGCTTTGAAGATTTTTGACAGGTGCGGCACCAATTCCTCTATGCCCATTTGTAACAGAATGGGATAAATCCCATCCGGTCCCGCGGACTTGTAAGGTTGGAACCTGCTGATGGCCCATTTAATTTTAGTGGGTCTTGTGACCTCAGTGGCCAATCTCCAGTCCTTTCGGTCGGGTCTTTTAGGTCTTTGGCTGGGATTGTCTGACTTGTTGTGTTCTGCCAGAATTGTTGAGGTTAGACATAATCTGATTTTCTGTTGATAATATATAATTACGATAAGCCTATTTTATTTTGCCCTAAAAGTTTGAATGTATCTATTTACTTAGAAAAGTCAGATAAATTATAATTATAAGAATAGAATATATTTACGTCAAATATTAAAAATATCTACCATTTAATTCCAGACATATACATATTCTTTTTTAAAAGTTACTGCTAACTGGATAGCATTTCCGAGGTTATAATTTCAAAAGCGTGTCTTATGCAAATTTTCATATCGTGTGGTGTTGTCGGAGGCTTATTGTACATAATTCGTTTTATGTAGCCCCATAAATAAAAATCTGGTGGAGTTAAGCTCGGGGATCTAGGAGGTCAACTTTGAAAGTTGGTATTGAAAAATTACAGATCCTCGCGATGTAAATGAGACGGACTCTATCCAATTGAAGCCATAGGTTTCTTCTGATATTTAAAAAGACTTCTTTTAATGGAAGTGAAAATTCTTATGAGAGAAAACATCATACCATTTAGAGGTCGTTCAAAAAAACTAGGGTCCTTAGGGCTCAGTATTCCGCCTCCCATAATAAAAAGCCACCTATTTTGATTTTTCGTGACTCTGTATTTATTCCGATTCTAGACTATTGTTATGAAAAGTATATGCATCACTAAATAACACATTATCAAAAAAGGTTTTATTTTCTGCCACTTTATCTAACACCCACATATAAAATTAAGAAATAAAGAATTCTTAAAATATTTGCTTGAATTATGTTTCGGATATCTGATTTTGAAAAATACTGAGATTTATGATAATTGAATTTACTGTTATACAAATATTTTCTTCATCTTCAGTAGCAGATTTTCTTATAACTGAAGCTTGCACTTTCTTTAAACTGGTTTAATAGTCACTCAGAAACAGCTGTTTCGGGATGATTTCTTTCGGGAAACCTTTGACTATAAATTGAAGGAGCCAATAAACAATTTTAATAAAATTCTCGAAGCATAAAAAATCATGTCGATATGCTTTTCTTTTGAGTAAATTTTCATTTTTTTACTAAGAAATATAACAACGACGTTCAAACAATAACGATTACTAACGATCTAACACATATATGCAAAATAACATAAATATAACAAAAGACAGGCTTCTCAGACTAAAGTGACAAACTAAATTAATTATCTGATGTTTCTAAATATCACAGAAAACTAGATACATTAAACATTTTATTTAAAAAAAACACTAAAATGGTGCAATAAACAATATTTTTGTATTTTCTGTAAAAATGAGAAGACTTAAGATATAAATACAATTTGCTAGGTAATTAATAAGTGCATTTGTGCACTTGAAATTCTTATTTGTTTAATTTCAAATTTTTTACACGCTGTATAAGATGGCAAATGGTAAATTGGTAAATTTGCTATACATATCTTAATTGCTTTTAAAGTATTTGAAATATGACAATTAGGTTAGATTTTAACAAAATTCAAATTATTCAAAAACCTTAAGGTTTAGGTATTAAAAACCTTATCAAAACACACACTTATTTTGATCGAAGAATCAAAAATGCCTTAAACTACAGGGTATTAAAAATTAATTAAAAAAAAAACACAAAATTTATACTTTTAGTATTTTTGGGACACCCTGTATATTATGAAATTAATTTTGAAAGTAGCGCTAGCAGACCCCAATATATCCCCAAAGTGAAACTTTTTAAAAGTCACGTATTTTGGCCATAATATTCCGTGCGGTTTAGCGTGAATAACCCTGTTTAATAAAATCTAATATGAAATTTTTAAATAATTTACAGAAAACTACAAATGAATTAAATTATTATTCCCTGTCAGCAACAGGGACTGCTTGTTTCCATTTATTTTGGATCTCATAAGCGTAGCGTAGTTGTACACACTGAAACTTGGGAGTTTTTAAATTTCTAGGTAATTCGTATTAATAAAATATATAAGTCCTTACGTTGTAGAAAATTCACTAATAATTAGATAATAATAATAATTCACTAATTATTAATTCGTATTAATCAAAAAATACCATAAGGGTGCTAACTATTGTCCTTTAAGAGTGATCAAGGGTCAAAACGAAGAGTAGTTGAAGTTGAAGTTCTTTGATTGATTCAACATCATTGTTCTCTGTTAAAACAGCCACAGATTGGTTTCGATCTATTTGAACCTCATCATCGTTAGCGTTATAGAGTTTAGGAGTTTAAAGATATCCAATATAAAGCTCAATTTCCTTCTCTTCAACAGTGCTACGTTAATAGCACAATAAATAACTGACGAGTGGAACAGAGGTCACCCACCCCCGCTACATTTATTCATTAGTCAAAATTACTGATACTTTTGAGGTCTCCTTGAAACATTTTCAGTTTTAGTTTTTATGTTTAGAACACTTGAAATCAGTGTTGTAGGTTAAGTGTTTCTTCATATGTAGGGTGGGTGGGTGAACACTATCCCACCCTCCAGTCATTTTATTATATTCATCTTCTCCGTTGCCGAACGTCGCTGTTATCCAAAAAAATCCTTTAATCCGGGGGCCATCCTTCAAGTAGGTATTTTGTAACAGTTTGAAGATGAGAGCCAAGTGGCGTAAGAAGGGTATGCGAAGGCTAAAGCGTAAACGCAGGAAGATACGTGCAAGGTTCAAGAAGACTGTTCAATTCAAGTTGAGCTGGAAGATCGGTGTACGCAGTGACCTAGGATTTCAAGGAATTTAAAAGCTAACGTTTTCGTATACAGGGTGTTAATAGTAAGTCGTTACACCCGAAACTGGTGGTTATCACTCGTTAAAACAAACAACTTTTCTTAGTTCCAATTTGTGATTTGGTGATCCGGTTCGGAGTTATTGTAATTCTTTTGTTTTTTTTTAATCGCTATAACTCCCTTTATTTTTAACCAAAACGTTTCAAAAGTAGCTTTCGGCCCTCTGAAACATTTGTATTTTGAATGATTTTTATTGTTTTAAATAACAAAATGGCAACCGATTAAAAATTTCAAAACAATCTATTTTGATAACCACTGCATCGAATTTTGAAATTACTATAAAATTGGTCCTAATATTTTTGTTTCAATCTTTTCAAAAAAGTCTTTATTCAGTTACTTGAATTACATATGAGTATTACGAAAAAAACATTTAAAACGAAGTAGCTTGCGGCCACTGAACAATGAAACAAAAAATATTAGATTTGACAAGTATACGAAACCATACGAGATACTCGTACCTCAAACTTAATGCACTGTAACTTTGTCTAGTTTGTACATCACAAATTGAAATACTTTAAAGTTAATTATTTGTATGCTTATTGTGCATAGTGTGTATGTAATAATGCACTATTATCAAAACGATGAACTTGCTGACATGCTTTTATTTTTGGAGATGCAAAAACTATTTTTGTAGAAATGAAATATAAATTTTATAACGATAAAAATGTTAATTCTGGTGTAGGTTTAAACAGTTAGAGGATGATCAAAATGCTATTTCTTTTATAACTTTTGTTATTCTGCAGCAGTTTTAGACTTATTTTTTAAGATATTTAAAATCTCAATATCAAGTTTCTTTCGTTTGTAGGCTAGATAGGTAGCCATAAAATGACCACAATATACAGGATTGGGATAAAGTATGGAACCAGGTAAATATCTATAAAACAAAACGGATGATGTTTTTGAAATTTTGCAGATAAATGAAATGTGGTAAAATGCATCTAAAGTATATTCTTCCGGTTTAGACGGAAATACGGAATAACTTTTTAAATTTTGTTTTAAAGATATTTACTTGGTTCCATAGTTTACCCCAACCCTGTATACCGGGTGTTTCTGTGACTCGGGGAATAAAATAAACCATTTATACTTGAGCAAAAATTATGAGGATTCGTAAAAAAATATTACAAAAGTCTTCAAATAACCAAGATACAGGCCAACAAAGTTAAGAAATTTTAACACATTTTTCTAAATATTTTCAATACCGCTCGTATCAGAATGCTGCAATTTGGTACAGCCCAAACTAAAATCAAGTAAATTCCTTAGGCAATTTGTCAATTCAATCGCACCGCGAAAACCATGCTATACAGAGTGTTCCTAAAATTTGTTTGCTAAGAACTTTTCTGTTTGGTCGTAAATCTACATTTATTTTTTCATATTTTAATAGAAAATTTATTTTAGAAACGTTTATCACTCTTTGAAAATTTTGATACCAATGGCCGTTTTTGAGTTAAAAGCAAGTCTCTGATTTAATCGTAACAAATAAAAAACGAAAAATCCTCGGAAAAATCTGACTTGGCCATGAAAATTGAAAACCAATTTGCACTGTCAACTTTGCAACAGCCTAAAAATTATAAAAGAAAAAATCTATAACACCTACTCTTATGTTTTACTGATTGAAGGGTGTGTTAGTGCACACCCGCCCACCCTACAAATTTATATTTGCATTTATATTCCTGCCACACCTTTAGTTTCCAAAAAATCACACCAGACTTATGGCAGATGACGATAAATGAAATACACTTTATTGTTATCACACAGGGTGTGATAACAACAAAGTGTATTTCATTTATCGTCCTAATTTTCAAAATGTGTCACAAAGTAATGGCTTCAAGCATCAACTATATTATTGCAGATGATTTCAAAAATTAAAAAGCAGTGTTTAGATTAAATTGGTAGGGGTGGCTACTATCCTTACCTACAATTTTTACAACTTACACATTAAAATATTTGAAGTAATATCCAAAAAACACAAAATATTTTTGTAATAAATAATGTATCAGCTTTAGGATTATTAAATAAAAAAATCTATAAATTCTACGCTTAGGTTATACTATTAAGATGGTGGGTTTGATGTCACCCACCTACCCTACACATATATTTGCATTTACATTCCTGACACAATTTCAGTTTCCAAAAAACTCCCCTTTGTTATCGCTGATGTTTTCAAAAATTAAAATGCTGGGTTTTAATTAAATTTTCATGTTTATGTAGGGTGGATGGGTGGCCACTATCCCAACCTCTAATTATAAAAACTCCTACAATGATTTTATTACAAAAATTATTGTAATTAACAATGTAGACAAATTCTATACCCAGCCAGCCTAGAAATAGTTTAGTTTATAAAAAACATTGGAGATGTTTTCAAAAATTAAAAAAAGCAGTGTTTAATATTAAATTTTCTATATTTCTGTAGGGTGGGTGGGTGCATAACCTTAAATTTTTATAATAAATAAGTTAAATTTTTAGAAGGAATATCAGTCAAATATTTTTTATAATAAATAATGTAACTGTCTTAAAATTATTAAATAAAAATCTTTAAACCCTACGCGTATGTTTTACTGATTGGAGGGTGCGATATAGGCCACCAACCCACCATATAAATACATTTACATTTCTGACACGTATATAGTTTCCAAAAAACTCACTTGTGTTACTGCTGACGTTTCTAATGATTAAAATGCAGTGTGTTTTGTTGATTTTCCATATTTATGTAGGGTGGGTGGGAGCTAACCATCTCACCCTCCAATTACTACATCATAAGCAACCATTATAAAGAAAAATATAATAAAGAGACCAATAAAGTTTTTATCGTCTTATAATTAAGTTCAAATAAAAAAAATAACAAACTAAAAATTCTATAAGTAAATCTTCCCACCACAAATACTAAAACTTACCTTTATAACTTTTATTGTCAACGTCTCTGACATTGACCCTGTAGTTTCTAGTTTTATCACTATCACTGTCACTTTGATTTTCACTGAATAAAAAATTAATTTTAATTATTTTTTTCTGGAAAATCTAAAAACAAGCAAAAATTTAACCAAGAAATATTAAACTTTTTGTTTAAACGACATAGGCAAGCTTACAGCTTAATTTGTTTTTCAATTCTTATGGCCCACTCAGATTTTTCCGAAGATTTTTGGTTTTTTATTTGTCACAATTGAAATCAAACTCTAACCCTTTTAGTTTTAACTAAAAACTGGCCCTGTTATCAATTTTTTTAAAGAGTGATAAGAGTATCTTAAATAACTTTTCTATTAAAGTATGGAATAATAAATGTAGATTGATGTGCACGCAACAAATTTCTGAGCAAACAAACAAAGTGACTAATTGCCTAAGGATCTTGCTTGATGTTGGTTTAGGCTGTACCAAATTTCAGCACTCTTCTATGGACGGCATTGAAAATATTTAGAAAATGTGTTAAAACTTCTTAACTTTGCTAGCCTGTATCTTGTTTATTTGAAGACTTTTATAATATTTTTTTACGAATCGTCATAATTTTTGCTCTAGTATAAGTGATTAATTTTATTCCCCGAATCACAGAAACACTGTGTATATATAATAATTTTTATTGGTGAAAATTAATACAAGACAATAATTCCTGTGTGAACTTTCTAAGTTTTGTACCAAAGACTGTACAGTAAATATTTGGTGTTTATTATTAAAATTGGAGTATTTATATTTCATATATTCGTGAATCGAAATCGCCGCCTTTTCTTAGGCTTTCTTTAAACAATTTCAGTTTTAATATTTACGTTTATAAAAATTATAATCATTGTTTAATTTTAAGTTTTCTTATTAATGTAAGGTGGGTGGGTGACCTTTTTTCTACCCTTAAATTATTACAATATAAGCCAACGATTTATTGTTAAAATATAAAAGACAATAATTTTTTGTGTGAAATATAAATGTTGTAAATTAATAGGAGCTTCGAAAATGTATATTATAAAAATTGAAGAAGGAGGGGGCAAAAATACCTCCAACACATCAACCATCTTAAACTTAAATTTAAGGAGTCCAAATAAATCATTTTATTTAGGAAATTGAAATAAATGTTGGCAGTTAATACACCATCAAAACAAATGGACCAATAACAGAAGTGCCTAAGATGCCTGCCCACACCTTAATCGACAATTTTGTTTGACTATTAACCAGGAAGTAGTGAGGATTTTAACACGAGAAATAGTGAAAATTATGCCGCTTAACAAATTCATTGCGGCGAAACGTACACTCATAAATATATCCATAAATCAAAATTTTATCCAAAATTTATTTACATTTTATTTTACCCAATTGCAAAAAATATTTCTGTAACGAAAATCTGCTTCTTTAAGTTTCAAAATCTCTTTCAAGTTGACTTTTACTCGTAAAAACTGTAATTAAAATGGCGGCTGCTACCTGCTAATAATTTCTACTGTCAAAGTTAAAAATTAAAAAAAAGTCTGTAATTTTTTTTAAATAAAGAGTTACCAATGGTGAGCATTGAAATTGGAACAAATATATAAAGAAGTTAATATTTGTTAATATACGCTAGTTTTTTTTTTATTACCAAACGGATACTACTTTTCGTATAGCCCTTGTATATGTAGGGTGGATTTTAATTTTTTGTGTGTAGAGGTAGTCTAGACAATCAATAAATATATGCATAAACTCACCGCCGATAAATCGCGATCAGGATTAATGAAATCGTGTTTGGTAATGAAGAATATATGCCGAGCCTCCGCGAGCAGAACGCAATTAATTCCGTCGAAACGACGACAAAAAAGCCGTTCCCACTGAAATTGCGCCCCGACGATTTTCAATTTTACCGAATAATTAAAACGCAAATTATAATTAGCTCTGGTGAAATTGATTTCAATTAAAACACCAGTCACGTTAAAATATGCGTCTGCAATAATTGGACAATTTTAATAGTTGCCAAAAATTTATCAGTTAAAATAATATCATGGTAATGAAATAATTGTATTTTCCTTAAAGTTATAAAATAATAATTACAAATATAACCAATAAAAGTATTTTAGTTATGTATCAATTAAAATTATCACCAGTAAAAAAAATATTTTTATAGAAACAGATTGTGCACATAAAATTCGTTTCTGATTTTATAAAATATGCGATGGATAATGTATGTACATATTGCAGTTAATAAATATCCATGACAGAATATATTTTTATTATCGCTCATTTGTCCGTCGCTTTGAAATGAATTCGAAAATTGATGCCGCTTGTTTTATATGCAAATAATTTATTATCGATATATATATATATATATATATATATATATATATATATATATATATATATATATATATATATCATGAAGGAAATATGTTTTAGTGTGTAGATCGTCGACCGCAAAAGTAGTTTTGATGTTAAAGCACTAGAAATCCGGCGGTGTTTTTCTTATTTTCGATAAGCGCGCCATGAATCACGTTTTTTTTTGTGTTACTCGGATAGTTTAAGTCGAGGACGAAAGAAGGACATTAATCAAGTCCGTTCGGTCCTTTTATATTTTTCTAAATACATAAATTTCAATATTTTCCTCATTATTTTTAGTAAACAAAATAAAACCCAAATGTCTTCTTTGTTCCTACATGTTTTTATTTTTCATTATAGAACACATATTTCATAGTTTCCTATTAAATATTCAGGAATTTGAATATATTCTGATGGCCTTTGTCATCTTATTTATTACAACTTTTATTTCCATTGTACAAAATTTCTGACGACCGGACGGGTGTAATTAATTTTAATATGAATGTGAGAGTATGAAGGGTTGAAATGAGAAAAAAAAAGAGGTCGGTAGGGTGACGCTGGGACGGTTGCCGGAGGCTCTGGGATTACTGGACATCCCTTGACGGTGCAAAGAATCCTTTTTTCGCTTTTTTACTTTTTAATTAAAACTATATTTTAAATGTGTTAATTACGCTGGCTGCCGCTCGCATAAACATCAACTTTATAACACCGGAAACTTTCTACACTACAGATAACAACCGCCCCTTTATCTTTTAATGCTATTGCTTCGTAATAATAATGATAATAATAATTTACGACAATTACTTGACTCCTTAAATTATTAATATAGAAATAATAATTTCTATTAATAAATTATTCGATTAGTTATCTGAAAAATATTAAAATATTCTAATCTTTAAGTTATATACATTAATTTTAACACAGAGTGTACATAGGTGTAATTATCATGAATACCCTTCTCTCTGTCGTATCGGTGCTTAAAGAGGGGTTTGTAATGGTTAAATTTCGCACAAAGCACTCGGCAAACTGTACCTCCGTGTATATTTTCCGGTGAGGACGAAATTGAATTTTCGTGTATCGCAGGTATGAATGGTCCGCGTAAATTATAGTCCCGTTCCCGGCGACTCCACCATAAGTGCCACCATAATTGGAACGTAAATGTAAAGTGGTTAGTTTGGTTACAATTTTTAACGCTTAAAATATATCCGACACATTTTTGCGTGTCATTCATAATAGACAATTAAATATCATTTATTTAAGAAAATAATAGCAATTGACTTTATAAGTTTCTGATTTTATTATTTTAATAATAATTTGCTTAAAACTATATACAAACGACTGAAACTTTACCGTTAAAAAGTTTAAAAAAAAGTAATGTAAAGAATTATTATAAAAGCAATTGAAATTTCACTAAATGAAATAATTGAAAATTGGTAATAAGTAAAAAATCGATATGATTTTCTTTCTAAAAATAGTTAAAAAATGATATAAACAATACACTAATTTCCCTTTAGACAATAAAATAAATAACAGCTGAAATTTATTATAGAGAAAATTATTGAAATTATAAAAATCAAACATCAAAAAAACTCTGGATATTTATGAAACGAAAACAAAAATTATTGTTGAGTTTTCATAATTAAATCACTATTTAAATTGAAATAGAGGAGCAAAAGCAATATAAAAATAGTACTACAATCAAAATTGAAGAAAAACTAAAATAAAAATTCTAAAAATATCAAAAAACATTAAATTTAATAAAGAAAAAAACACATACATACAAATACCTTTAATTATTAAGAAATTGGAGAATAAAATAAATATAAACTAGGACAAGAAAATATATAAAATTAATAAAATGATGATATTTAAGACAAACATGAAAATAATAGAATATAATAAAATAGAATAAATGATTAATGACAGAACTACAAAGATTTTACATAAGTCAAGAGTTCTGATATAAATAGATAACTTGAAAATAAATAAAATTACTATAAAATGTAACGTACCTTTCACAGGACTATCAAAATAAGTTAAAGCCAAAATTATAATTTTAAAATTATAAAAACAACAATACATAATACAATTTAAAATATACAGACGTAAAGATATCAAGTCAATTTAGTTAAAATCGTTTATATTACAATCTAAAAATGCTTGTATCGTGTAAAACGCACGTTTAACTAAAATATCTTTAATTTGGGTTTTGAAGTTTTTATCTGTTTTTTTATAATATTTATTGGCAGTTTGTTGTATAAAGTTGGTGGAAGATGATTGCATTTGTACTTTTTTCTAATATAGAAATTTTGGTTACAAGTTACCTTTATTTCTAGTATCATATGAATGTGCATCGCTATAAGTAGCATACAAATGTGTATGTGTTTTTGCAAATACTAAACATTCATACATAAATATTCCAGGTACAGTCATACACTGTAATTCAGTAAAATACTTTTTGCAGTCTGCTTGGTAGGATAAGCCTGCTCTAATTCTCATTGTGCGCGAAATTTTTAAAATTCTTTAAAAGTGTTGTGTATGAGCCAACATTAAAATAGGAGAATAAAACAAGGTAAAATAAATTGTCTTCAGTACCGGTATATCTAATGTTTGTTTTATGTTAAATAATAGGTACACCAATTTTGATAACCTGCAACATACATTATCAACGAGTATTCCCCATTATAGGGTTCGATTCATTTCCAATAGTTTTACACCACCATTTTTCACAAAATGTAGGTCAACTTTTTTTGCTGAATATAATTTGTTCAGTTTTACTCCTATTTATATGTAGTTTGTTTGACGCAAGCCATTCTTCTACTTTAGATTGCATGTCGCCCAATCTATGTATCAATTATTGGATGTAATTGCTGCTTACAGATACAGATGTGTCATCAGCAAATAAGGTGAAATTTGACATCTTATCACCAAATGCCAAGTCCTTTATATAAATCATAAACAAAACAGGGCCCAGGATTGTTCCTTGAGGAATACCGAATTTAACTGAATGCATTTCTGATAGTTTGCCTTGGTATGATGTCTTCTAGTGTATGTCTGCAAGATAGGATTTGAGTAATAAAATACTTTAGTAATATAATTCCGTAATTTTTCAATTTATCTTATAGGATGTCATGCGACACACAATCAAAAGCTTTAGAAAGATCACATAATAAGCTACCAACCATTTTATGATTCTCAACAGCCTCTATAATATTTTTAACTGCTTTTCCTAGTGCCAAGCTGGTACTTCTATTTGCTCTGAAGCTAAATTTTGATTCCACGAATAATTTATTATTTTCAAAATAGAAAACAATTTGGTTTTTTAAAATACTTTCGAAAATTTTACTAATGATGGGAATCAACGAAATTGGTCTTTAATTTAACATATCAGATGATTCATCCTTTTTAAAAATTGGAAATATTGAGGCATGTTAAAAGTATTACTAAAATATTCACAACATATTTTATTAATAGCATACTTATTTCATAGATATCCCTATTGCTATTATTTTTTACGTTTGTTATTGTTTCACGTACCTTATTGAATTAGATCTCATTGAATTTGAAACTGTTTTTCTCACAGATTTGTGAATTGTGTAAATTTTGAATAATCAAAAATCACTTAAAATACACTTCATAGTATTCCAGTTTTGTTTACAAATAATGATTCGACATAAAATAGAAGTAGTATTTTTAATTTTAGACGCTAATTACATTGTTAGAATTACAATATATTGATAGTATTTACTTATGCTCTGCATGTGGCAGTGTTTCGAAATATGCATGATGCACCAGAGGTATATAAGGTAATAACTGTCTTTATATTTTTCATAACTAATGGGCCTGATATCTTGGTACAAAGGCGCCAGGGCAATTTTTTTTTAATTTTAGCGGTCTTCCAGCACGTGTAGGTAATAAATTTATAGTTTTAAATTCTTTGTCCTAGATCGATGTTTTATATAAAATAGTGTATGGTGCACTTTTGAGAAACCTCATCCAACATATTTGCAACCAATTTACCTGTTCTCCATTAGTGTTTTTTCTTATCTGTTTTTTAATCGCATTTTTAAGATTTTTGATTAAAAGGAAATTCTGTCGTTTCATTTCATGTAAAATAAATTTATAATGTTTTCTACATTGTGTTATTACATCATAATAATCCTGTGGTCTGAACAGAAAATTCTTTTTTCGCAATGCTATTTCTATGATCTGCATCGTTCGGAAGGTATGAATGCCCCGAGAGTAAAAATTTGTGATCAATTATGTCAATGTTATTTTCCAACGACTGAATAACCTTTAACCACATCAATGCCATTTGTAAATTTTGATTTTGTCAGGTACACATGTCACTGTAGGCAATAACATGGCATTGGGTCGTTACATTTTCTAAATGCCTCAAACAGCAAGAAGCTACTTCTTGCGATCCCCTGGAAGCAACAGTTTCAGCCTACACATACATATTAACTTTATTGTTGTGGAAATTGCAAAAACCCTCATTCAAAACATACATATTTTGCTTATAATATGCGATTGAGACAGATAATTTGGGATAAGGTAAGGCTTCTTGTAAGTCAAAAGAGAAGGCAAAGTATTTATCAGGATTTTTTGATGCCAGAAATGTATCTTCTTGTAATGCTTTTCTTGCCAATTCAGAATGTTGCAAGTAAACAGCATGTCTTTGTACAAGAATAGCTTTTTCTTCGTCATCAGTTGTTGTCTTAATTTTCAAGTTTAAGAAATCACATTTTGCACAGGTATCTTTACGTGGGAAATGGAAGTGTAACTTGAAATCTCGTTTAAAGATTTTCCTGTATGTCCATGCATTAACTGAACTCAAGTTATTTTCCTTGCATTTTCTTAATTATAAATTATACATTTTCTTATGTTTAATTCAGCATTTAAAAACATCCGTTCTGGATTTTGGGATCGAGTATAGTGACTTTCAAATGCCAGAAAGCTTTTTATGTATTCGTCACTAGCTCACTAGTTCTTCTGCAAGAGCCATCCATTTTTCCACGCATATCTTTTGGAATATTCGCATGCACTTTTAGAATACGATCAATTCGTGCAGTATATATTTGGAATGTATCAATGAAAAACTTCTTACATTCTAAAATGTTTCCACCAAAAGTGACCAGGTAAAATTTATAAGCATATGCCCTCATAGTGCCCGAATTATTTTTAGGCCTTCTACTATTGACAGTTTTACGTTGAACATTACAATGGAGAAATACATTTTGCTTATTAAAATCACCTATATTCCAAAACTTTTCATAAATTTCTAAACGTTGCGTTTCATTAATACGTTCTATACATTTCTTCGAGCAATTACAATTTATGGATACAAAATTTTTTGCTGGAATGAATTTTCCTCTTTTTGTATAGTACTTTTGTCCAGTATTTCGCTTAATTTTATTTATGTGTTGCATATATTTTCCTTTATTTTGTTCTGCAGAATCTAAGTTCTCAGTAACAATATCATCATCTGATGAAGATTCTACCTCTATTATTCTTCTTCTCTCTTTACGATTCATTAATTTGTTGTTTATAGCGGAATTATCTTCATCCTCTGAATCTAAGATTATTCTTCTGTTTATATTCATGGGCTTTATTTCTGTGTGAATTTATTTAAGTCATAAAACAATATTGATTTACTATTTGTTCTTACCTGTATCACTATCTGATCTTAATATGAAGTTATCCATTTTGGGAAAGAAATAAAATAAATAACCTAAACTGTTAACTCTTCACACGTAATATGACACGTAATATAAAACAAATGTAAAATAACAGGCTACTGATCTTCAACCATCTGCTAAGCCACCTACCTCTGTCAATTGGACTTACACCACTTTCATAATAGATAATTATGCAATTTCATTTACCGACCAATTTTGAATTGTACAAAACATGGGATTTTTTAAGACATTAAACACGGACTAGTTATACATAAAAATTCACATTAAATTAAGCATGATATACGTGTTATCTCATTTTTTTTCAAACATGGACTTACACCACTTTCAAAATTAACGGTCCATATCTTAATTTTGAAAATTGCTTGAAAATAAAAAAAAACAATACAGAAACACTAATTGTTGACTTAATCCTTAAAAAAACATTAAAAACCACTAAGACTATAGAAAAGCTCTAGATATATATTTAGTGTTCTGTCTTTAATGTTCTTGTTCCTTCTTCCATCGTCGATCTCCTAAGATAAGTCTTATTTTTATTATATAAAGATACTGTCTCATATATTATGTATTTTACCTCTTATCTTTGTGTTCAGTCTTTAACATTCTGTCATCTGCATCTTGATTTATATTATCTATTTTCTTGTAATTTGTGATTTTATCATTTAGCCTTCAATATTCTATTTTCTGTATATCTTGCGTCTTTAGTCTTGAGTTACTTGTCTTCTATTTTCTGTGTTTAACCTTATTCCAACTGTACCTTCATTCCTAATATCTATTTATCTATATTTCTCTTCTGTATACACTCTTCTGCTTTTAGTGTTATGTTCTTGACCTTCTGCTATCTGATTCCTAAGTACTGAGTGAAATGTTTTCTAAGTTTGTATCTATTCTATATTTAACTTTCTGCTACTTCCTTGATTTTTATTCTATATTTTAGTATTCTGCATTCAGTGTTCTATTTTTACTCATGTACCATACAGTTTCTGTTTTTCATCTTATGTTTAATTTATTATTATTATTTATTCTATTTTGTTCTGCCTTATGTCCTGCTTATCATATCTTCTGCTTTCTATTATTTCAATTTCGTGTCTTCTATTGTATCTTGTGTATTATCCTCTACGTTGGAGATTTTATCATTCTGTTTTTAAGGAAATTATTATGTCTTAAACATTATTCTATAGTTCTTGTCATTCAGCCATCTACCTTCTGTCTCACATCTTCTGTGTTCATTCCATAATTATGACCTTCGGTTTATATCTCTTTTTTCGATTGTTTGTATTATGTCTTCAATCTTCAGTCTTGAGTTTATTGTTTCCTAAGTCAAGTTTTTGTCTTCTATTTTCTTTAGGTTTCTCCTCTCTGTATCTTGATTTCTATTATTTATTTTCATCTTCTGCTTTAAGTATGCTGTCTTTGATCTTGTGCCATCTGATTACTATTTTTCTTCTGTATTATATATATATATATATTATGCCTTTAGTGTTAAGTATTAAGTGTACAGTCTTCTATGTTTGTATCTTCCTATTAATTATTTCTAAGTAAACATTAATTATAATCATTTGTTATATTTTATACAAAAGTAGTTATTTAATAAGGAGATACATAAAATTCTGATGTACATATTAATTAACCAAGAATCCATACAATGTTCCGTTTTTGCATGCATACTGAATTTTTTCTAGTATTAGAATTCTGCGTTTTATATTCTGCCTTTATTTAAATCTTCTGTTTCCAAAGTAAATTATGCCTTTTTTGCTTCTATGTTGTATCTGAAACATGTTTTTCTTTCTTATTTCTTCCATATCTCCTCCTTATTCAAATCGTTTCTTTTCCATTACCTGCATTAAGTTTTAAGTTAGTGGTGTCTCTTAATTATTGAATGAATTGTTTAAAAGCAATTGTCGTTTAGACAACAAAAACTTTAACGCCCTTTTAATAAATTTATTATAAATATATTTTTTTATAACTTTTATAATGTTGTTAGAAATGTTTTCGTATTTTTGAATTATTAAAAAATGTTTGTTTTTAAATCTAAATATACGTAAAGTCAGAATGGTTTTTAGCAAATTTTTACTTGTTTTAAGACAATTTATGAGATTTTAGATTAAATTTTAGCTAAATTTATTACTTCTTTTATTTCTACTATTTTTAAAATATTATTTTAAAATTTAGCACACTCTCATTTGTTATTTCAGAATATGATGTTTTATTATTGGCCCACCGCAAATAACTTTATATTACCCTAGTGTACTCTTGACCTAACTTACATCACAATAATACATTGATCTAGCGTACTATCAATTCAATTCAATTATTTTAATTTGCCAAGGGCATAACGCCGTACTCTTCTAGTTTAACCTTAACCTATCTCGAATATATTAAGATAGTGGTAGGTCATGAGTACGCTAGGACCATAGAAAAATTATTAGGGTAGGTCAAGGGTACTATTGGTCCATGTGTAAGTTATTATAATAGTCCAGGCTGATTCATTATTTTTTGAGGTAGATCAGGAGTACGTTCGACAATGTATAATTTATTACGATAGGTCAACAGTACGCTAATCTGAATTGGAAATTTGTACACATTTAATCAAAAAATAATTTGCTATATTAAAATTTATACATATTGAATTATAAATCTTTGTTTTGTAATATACTAATTGGAGGGTGGCATAGTTAACACCCACCCACATCACATTTATATTTAAATATTTAATCTTATTACACTTTATAAATTAATTAACATTAACCGCAACACCTAAATGAATATTTCTGGAAATTAGAGTAGTCATAGTGATTAAATTAATTAAAAAAATAGTAGAGTGGGTGGGTGGCATCTATCCAAACATCCAATCCCTACACCATTTCCCAGGAATTTAACTAAAATGTATTTTTTATGTTTAGATTCATACATTTCGAATTAGAACATTTTAACTCATATTTCATACATTTTTGTTTTGTATATATTTGCAAGGTAGGATAGTGATCATCCACTTACCCTTTATATATATGACCATTGTCAATGTTCGGCTTTAATTTTCGAATTTGCAAGTTTTGATGGTTCTAACAAGAACCGATTTGCAACGTTTCGACCAAATCTCATTGGTCTTCTTCAGGCGGCGTTCGATGGAAAACTGCGATCTTGCTAAGTGGAACTGTGCTATTTGTACCTGCGGTGTTAACGGTTGACGTTTGGCGGCAGGTGTGCGGCTTCTTGTAATTGGGCCGGTCGGATTAACAGGGATTACGTTGGTGGTACCGGTGGGGATTGAAATGTGTGGAGTGGGTGAAGAGATATGCATTTTGCATAAAATGGATTTCCAAGTGGGGGGTAGTCGTTGGGCGTCGTCGCTTTTATTGAGATTATCGATGTGTTTTTCTATTTCAATTGCCTCGCGGATAATCCTCTTCGTGAAATGGTCTAATGCTGATTTAGAATGTTTAGCTAGAGATGAGGATGGTAGATCTTTTTCGACGGCTCTGATGTGTTCGTCTCGCCGTACATTCATACATCTGTTGGTTTATCCAATATAAACTTTATTAGAATCGGCACAGAGAATTTTGTATACTCCTTGATTTTCAAGGAGAATTATGTCTTTTGGGGAATTAAGGAATTGTCCAATTTTACGCGAAGTGATAAAAATTGTTTTGATATTATGTTTTTTTTAGTATTTTAAAGATTTTTTCTGTCGTACCTCGTATGTACGGAAGAAATGTTATGTTTTGTAATTCTTGGGACCCGTCGGTGTTTTTGGGGCTCGATTTTTGTTGTAGTAAGAGTGTTACAGTATCTTGGTAGAAACCGTTTTGGACAACAGCTGTCTTGAGTGTGGCTAGTTCATTCTGTTAGCCGGAGAGAGCGAGTTAAGAGAATTCTTGCCACAGAACGGAGTTGGGCAGGATGATGGTGAGAGGCGGCATTTAGATATCTGTTTGTATGAGTGTATTTTCTATATACGGTGTGGCCGAGACTTCCGTCGGAGTTTTTATAGATAAGTATGTAGAGGAAAGACAATTGGTTGTTTTATTCTAGTTCCATTGTGTAATTAATTTTGGGATGAATATTGTTTAAGTGCTCGAGGAAATTATTGAGCTTGTCTTTACCATCTGGCCAAATGACAAAGGTGTCGTCAACATAACGTAGCCATAAGAATAGAGTATAAGGGCCAGAATCTAGTGCGATGTTTTCGAAATCCTCCATAAACAGATTCCTTCAATTTGTTTATAGCGGTTTTCGGTTAACATGAAGTAGGTATTTATGAGGCAGTGTTTGATGAGTTTTATAGTTGAGGTAGGCTGTTTATATTTGGATCTTAAAAGTTCAATTGTTTTGTTAAAGAGGGATTTAATGTCAAAACTGACCAGAATATCCGTCTTAGAAAGTTTTATCTGTTTGATGAGGTTTAGGAAGTGTGAAGACGTTTTGACATAGGCTGTCGGTTGTAATTGTCAGGCTAAGAATTTAGCTAATTTTTTTGTGGGTGAGTCAAAAGAACTGACGATGGGTCGGAGTGGTATGTCGGGTTTATGTATTTTTGGTAAGGCGTATAACTTGGGACTTTTGGAGGACTTCTCGCATGTAATTAAAGATTGTTTATGGCACTGTCGGCTTTGTCGAGACTGGATTCAATATTGCATATAATATCTTCTACAGGGGTTGTGCGGGGAGCAACAGCAAAATTATTACCTTTTGATAGGACATCGATTGAGGTTTTGACTAGAGGTTGTAATAAAAAATATGCAAGGTGGGTGGGTGTCCTCTATTCTACACTTCATTCTTTACACAATCTTCCAAGGATTTAACTAAAAAATAATTTGTTCTATTCAGATTTATACATTTTGAATTGTAACTTTTGTACAAAAATTTTAACCAAATCTCTGTTCTTTTATATGAAAAAAAAACTCACCCAGCATATACATTTAAATATTTAAGCTGAAATACATCTTTTAAATTAATTAACATTAACAGTAACACCTGAATGAATACTCCTGGAAACGAAGTAGTAACAGTGATTGAAGTAATGAAATATATGTATGGTGGGTGGGTAGCCTCTATCCCACCCACTAATCTCTACACCATTCCTTAGGGATTTAATGCAAAAATAATTTGTTGTATACAGATTTATACATTTTGAATTGTAACTTTTCTAGAAAACTTTAAATCAAAATCTTTGTTCTATGATATAATAATTGGAGAGTGGGATAATGGCCACCCACACACCCTACATATACATTTAATATTTAAGCTGGAACACACCTTCTAAATTAATTAATAGCAACAGTAACCCCTGAATGAATATTTCTGGAAATTAAGTAATAACAGTGATTAAAGTAATAAATATATGTAGGGTGGGTGGCCAGCTTCAATCCCATCCTCTAATCTTTACACCATTCTTAAATGATTTGATAAAAAATCATTTATTATATTCAGAATTACACATTTCCAATTGTAACTTTTGTAGTAAATTGTATTATCACTTTCTTCACAAAATTGTGAATACAATTTACTATATAATAATCTTCACGTAACTTAAAAAACTATATTTCTGTAATTTTTGTGCATAATTTTTTATACAAATTATTATTATGTGAATTAAAAATTGGCAGGTAGGTTAGACGCTCCCCACCCACCCTACATATAGATTTATTTGTTAGAGCTAAAACGTATTTTTTTTTAAATTAATTAGAATCAACACCTCTATTCCACCAACCAATCCCTAAATAATTTCTTAATACTTTATGAAAAAAATTGAAATTTTACACAGTTTTTATACATTTTTGTTTTGTAATATAATAAATAGAGGGTGGTAGGTAGTCTATATGATGGCTGCCATTTCGTTACCGAAAATTTATTTCAAATGCACAAAATAGTTGGTTTATTGACTTACACTTTAGATTTGAGATAACCTCCCAGGAAAAGTCAAAATGAGTAAAATCAAGATTATGTGATTTCTTCTGGAGATCAATTTACTAGAAAAAAATTCATGAGCTCATAATAGAGATGTGCTCAGTTCTGTTCTAATAATTTTATTTGATTATAGCCAGAAAAGTTATTTCGCTATTCAGTGACCAAGAAATTATCTAAATTTTCATAAATCTTCAAACTGAAATATAAATATTTCATTTGGAACACCCAGTATATCCGTTCAAATAATACAGGAAAAGATTAATATACTCAAATGTCTACTATATTTTTGTTGTAAAATCAATCTAATATATAATTATAAGGTAATATGATGTTTGTTGGCAGTATTTTAATTACTATAGAAGGCTTATTACGTTTAAATTTAATATATTTGTTTGGGTGTGTGTATGTGAAGGAAATGGGGGAACTGCGGGTCGTTTCCCGCGAGAGGTGGTCGCCGATGTGTAATTAACGCGAAACCCAAGTTTGACAAGTACACGAAGTGCGTATTACGTTTCCAAAGTTCAGAGTCGGTCTGGTTTCAGAATCCGTAGGGTGGTAACTTCACCTGTCTTGCCTAGCAGAGCCAACAAGCTGTAGGCCGGTGTGTTTGAATTGCCCTTAACGCTGCTAAATATTAAACTTGCGGCACGTGTTTGGATTTAATATCATCTGCGCGACTTGTGTTTAACTTAAGACCAGTAATAAAGCATATGATCGTCGATTTTGCAATAGTTAAATATTTCAAACTAAAATTTGTAGTATTTAATTATTTATGTATTTATTGTCGCTTTAACAGACTTGCTTTATAAAATACATAAAATAATAAACTAACATATACAAATAATTTCGCCAGCAAGTTGAAAGACCGAGTTCACTTTTGAATAATATTCTTCCACTCTAACCTGTAGGTTCCTTCACTGTGTCATCATAGATGAACTCAGCTTTAGATACATATATTATAGCTATAAATACTTATGTCTTCTAATAAAGTAGTAAATTTAAAAAATATTGTCATTGTCACAAATGTTATAGTAATTACTTTGTCACGATCATTTTGACTACTTCTAGACTTTTATCATGTATTCACCATTCTATAAAATAGATTGTATAGTAAACTCAGGATAGTTGCTTCATTACTTTGGCTTTCACCTTTATAAAATAGAGTAACATAACATCAAGAAAATTGCTTCTAAAAGAATAAAATTTAGTCATATATTTCATGAAGATAATCAAGAATTTTTTTGAAAAGATCGTAAAAATTATGTTTATTATTTATAGATCTTGTAATACTAAAATTTCTGGATAAAACTGTACCCTAACTACGTGATAAGAATTATTGCAGATTCAATTAAACACTCTAATGTGTCTTAAAAATGAATTCACAAACTTGGCAATTAAATGTTGTAAGATGTGGGTTGGGGGAGGAGGGGATTTACTGAACCGTACTTAGGCTCGATCCGTAAGAAACTTCGTTTAATGAGGGGTGGGCGTACGTACGTTTTCCGGATCCACGGTTTAATCCTCTTTGAGGCCGATATTGCGGATCGCCCTCCCGCCGCCACCGCCGCCGCCATCGACATCGAAATCCAATCGTGGCAAACTGCCGCGCCGTATATACAATTACGTGTCGGGATTTGAAGATGTAAGCACTTTAAAATTGTATCAAATCTCTCTAGGAAATTCAGAATATTCAAACGTTCGCCACTCGAGCGTAACATTATACTGGGAATATTGACTCTGTGTGTCGACTATTTAAATGTTCCCCTTTATTATGCAATCTCGTCTTGTGGTCGTGTAATTTCCTTAAATATACCCCTATGGAACTGTTATGTATACAAAACTGGAATAAACAATAAAATAATACATTATTTTAATTAAGATACTGTAGAATGATATAATTTATAAATATTGACGTCTAATTATATAATAATTATTATATTACGTCTTCAAAACAGCAGTTTGTAAAATAAGCAAATTTTCCCGCTCGGCAAACACATCCCACATCAAATTATGTCGAGTAGCCGTTGTTAAAACGCAAATGTAATTAAACGCTGCATCCTGTTACTCCCTCCTCCTCCCAACCCCCCTTGCACGTTCCCCGCATTTAGGTAATCATTTATCAGGAGGCAATTTGCTTCGATAATGGCGGCATCACACGTCCACCGCTAATTACTTTAGTAGGCGCGCTTTTCTTCCCGAATTTCCCGATGAAATCGCGTTAGGCTAAATGCTGTTATTTAGTTTGGGAGCGCCAATTTGTAGGTAACACAATTTCCCACCCTCATCCCACTTTGTTGCCGGGGCGAATTTATAAATTCCGATGGTTTTATCTCGTCGCCGCCTGATGTATTCCTCGCTGCATTATCTCAAAACGGGGACGGTTAATTCATCCCCCTAGCTTTTTTTATTTTATTTTAGATTACGGCAGAAGGTAAACAAGATTGAGATAATCTTGCGATAAAAAAAAAATGTGCATGTGACGAGACAAAATATAATCACGTTATGCCTTTATATAAGTTTATCTTGTAATCGTTGAAAAGAAATCTAATTAAAAATTTTAATTATATGTGTAATAATTTTATCGATAATAATAAAAGCGTTCATTCAGTCATCATTAATGTGCAGAAATTGTTAATAATAAATAAGTTTACTAACTTAAATAAATAAATATGATCCAATTAACAACTATATTTAACACTAAACAATTTTAGAATGTTCTACCGACTGATTAACCATGTTTATTGCTCATGCAGGAATTTAATAATAATAATAATAATAATTTAATAGTAATACATAAATTTTGAATACAAATAAACAACCATAAAAAAATATTGACTACTAACAAAATAGTGAAGTAATTAGAGCTAAATCATTACAAAAAAGTCACAATTTAGGAATACTAGTAATTCTATTATATTATATTAAAGTATAATTAATTAAATTTATAATTTTAATTATACTAAAACATCCATCACTAATTCAGAATAGAATTTGTTTGTTTACGGCTGAAATTCTCGAGTGATTTCGCTAAATATGATGAACAACAAGAAGTAAAAAAAAATAACATTAAGCCACTTAAACCCTCCCCAGTAGAGTCGGCGGGATGGGAAAATGAATGTAAAAAAGCACTCTTCGGGGCGGTTTAGTGAAGCGCTGAAATTATGAATTTTAAAACAGTCCACGCCCGTCCATAACCTTCCTCTCTCCTCCCAACCTCATTTTACCACCGCTAAATATTCCGAAAGCCATTTAAAATTTTAATTGGGCCCGACACAATATTTCTTTAACACCATTGTTCCTCTCACTATATCGAAAAAAAATAGTAGAATATAAGTCTGCAGGATGAGTTGAATGGGTTTAGAAAGCGTTTTTAAATGGGTAAATTTTATTATTAATACACTTTTAAGCTGTGATAATAATTATGATATTGATGGTGTTATAATTGCTATAATACAATTTTAAGGATGACCTCCAGGAAGTATTTTTTCTTAATCTTAACTTCTTGAGTCGGAAGCTGAATTACCCTGCTTGATGTGCAACCTGCTCTCCAATATGCTAACAACGCGCTGCTGGTCTTCCGCGTCACTATCTTTATTAGCCTTGCTGTGGCTTTACACTGCACAACTTTCTCTACTACCAATTAAGCTGCTCGAAACTATAGAACATAACATTGGTTTTTCTTCGCCAAATTTGCATATCAGATTCCATCAAGAGTGTAACGTAACAAGTACCAATTATATAGGCTGTTCATCTTATGTCCGCTATGTTTCTTTCAATTACCACCAAGAGAAGAGATCATTCGTGAATCCTATCGGTTCTATTCTATCCAGTAGTATCGGGTGAAAAATCCTACATACTCTTGATTAAAAATTAAAAACACTTGGTTTGTTTCACAGAATATTTTACAAACAAATAACTAACAATATTGAAGAGATTTGGAAGTCCCCGATTATGACGGCTTTTATTACCTGAATGTGTAATCCATATATATATATTAGTGTAATATTTTGTATATTATTCATTACTCCTTGATAATGACATATCGTCGAAAGTAGTCGGAGAAAAAATAATAAATATTCTGTGAAACAAACAAAGTGTTTTTAATTTCTAGTCAAGATTTTTTAAATATGTTTCACCACAGGTTAAGTGAGCAATTAATTAAATATATCCTACATTCTTATCCTTACCCCTCTTATCAGTGGATCTTTCTACTGTTCTAAAGCACAATTTTAAACATTATCTTTTTTGTTACATCCAACAGGAAGACTCACGGTATTTACGGGTAGTATCTTTCTTCAAACAGTACGTGTCATAATTTAATGACATTCTTACAGTTGGTTTAGAGATTACAGTCGTTTTAGTTACCCGTATTTTGTAATTTTCAATACAATGAATAGAAAGGAATTTCGTATATTAAATACATACTGGTTTTTGGTGGGGCAAAATACTGTTGAAGACAAACAGTGGCTTAATAAGCATTATGAGGACTCTGCGCCAGGGAAATCAACTACTATTGACTGGATGCCGACCTATGATGCTGAATGCTCTGATCATTTAAAATCGGCAGTTGTTTGGGAAAACATAAAAAAATGTCCACAAAGGAGTTTTAAAAGACCGTAAACTGAAGCCCTTTAAGATAGCTAATACCTTGAAGATATCAGAAGGTGAAAATTGGTGCCCCGTTTGCTCATACTGGATCGGAAAAAACAACGCGTCGACGATTTAGAGCGCTGTTTAGAGTTGTTCAAGCGAATTAAAAAGGATTTCTTGCGTCGGCATGTGACAATAGATGAAACATGGATTCACTAGAATACGTCTGAATCATAAAGATCGTCAGCTGTGCTCACAGTAGCCGGTGAAGTCGTCCAAAGTGACCAAAAACTCAAAAGTCGCCTGGCAAGATTATGACATCCGTATTTTGGAACGTGCATGGAATTTTGTTCATCAACTATCTTGAGAAAATCAAAAAGTTAATATTGAATATTACATGGCATTATTGTACCAATTGAGTGCATAAATCAATAAAAAGGGCACCACATGCAAGAGAAGAAAGTGCTGTTTCACCAGGACAATTCCTACACTACCCACCGTACTCTTTAGATTTGGCCTCAAACGACTACTGGCTTTTTACAAATATGAAAAAGATGCTACAGCGAAAAAAAAATGGCTCAAATATAGAATTGATTGCCAAAACTAAGGTTTATTTTGAGAGCAAAGACACATCGTTTTACATAAATGGCATTGAAAAGTTAAAGGAGCGTTAGAATGAATGTATCACTCTTAAAGAAGGATGAAAAAAAATGTTTTTTTTTTAGTTAGACCCAAGACTTATTGAGTGATGTGTTATTCGTGTCATCTGTTATAATTCATGAAATAATTAGTTTCAAGTTTTGTCATTATCATGTCATCGGACTTTGGCATCTGAAATCTGGAATTTGTTAATGTTAACATTAATCAATTGATTAATTAATAAGCTCTCGTGTGTTATTACATGAATTAATTGATTCGAATCAAAGGTTTAAGATCTCATCAAATGTTATCTGGCATCTGAGGTCTTTAATTAAATAGTTACATAAAATCCGTTTTTTGCCGATTGTTCAAACAGCGTCCGACATTTATCTTTTCTTTTCCTCTTCCTCTATATGCGGTTTGTTATTAATCATGTTTTTTTGTCAGCTGCCATATGTCATTGAATTATCATTTAATTAAAAATAATAATAATAATAAAAATAAACTATCTATTATATGTAATTCATTGGTTTATTGAAGTAAAATTACAGGATCGTCTGTCATTTAGTTTAGTTTAGTTTATTTACTTTAAATAATTTATTTAGTATCCACTACGTGTATTTATTCAGTTCATTTAAATCAAAAATCAGGACAATATAGATTGCCATCTGTTATTTGTTATCTGCCAATAAATAATTTAAACACATTTTTATAAAACCTTATCAAACTTTATTTATAATAGTCTGTTCTCTGTTATTTGGTTGTAAATAATTATAATATTTTGGTTGAATATTATCCAAATCACCTGTCATCTGTCATCTGCTATCATCTGTCATCTGTAAGTAAATAATTAAAACATATTTTTATGGATATTATTGACCTTTATCTGTTAACTATGATCTGTTATGTCAATTATTATTTTATTTAAATTTTTTGCAATCTGTTACAGTTCGCTTTATTTAATTAATTAATAATTACTTAGAAATAATTGTATAGAAGATTATGAAATGTCATCTACAATCTATCAATTGTTAATTGGTATAAGTGATATGGATATTATCCGTGATTAATTAATGTATTATTGTTTTATCATATGTCACTAATTAAATAATCAGAATCAAAATACTTGCATATTGTCTAATGTCATTTATATTATGTCTATGTAATTTGTTATTTGACATTATTTAATAAATAAATAAATCATGGGATATTATGAAATATCATATCTCTCTTATCATCAGTCGTCTGTTATCTGTCTTCTGTCATCCATCATCTCTCAGTAAATAATTAAAAAAAATGTTTTTAGGAACATTAATAATTTTTTTCTCTCATCTATTAACTATGATCTGATATTTGTCATCTGTAATCTGTTAACTGTCATTTCATTTTTACAATATGTTAGAGTTATATTATAACTATATTATTAATTACAGTTATTCTTTTATAAGATTGTAGAATATAAACTATCATATGTCAATTGGTATAAGCCATCTCTTGTCAATATTTTATTATATTATTGTTGTCACATGTTACTACTTTAATAATCAGATTCAAAATATGTACATATTATCTAATGTTATTCATTATTTCTCATGTCATCGTAATTTGACATTAATAAATTTTTTTAGCAGATATTATGACAGTCATTTCTCTTTTATCATCTATCATTTATCATCTGACATTTGTCTTCTGTCTAATATTTCTATTGTGATAGTGAATATACTGTTATGCCTGTAGTATGATTAAGTATGTGAGTTCTGTTTAAGGTAATAACGGATGTATAAAACTGGAGAACTGGGAGCTTTATTAGTGAAATTCTAAATTACAAAAAAACGTCACTTATTATTCTGTTTGACAACACTGTTTTCAATTCTGCCTATCACAGCCCAACATACAACATTCCTCCCATAGCAATTCAAGCTTCAAAACGGGTCGGTGGTTTCCTACTTCGTGGGGGGATTTCTTCTGGGGCTGGCTTTTATTTGATTTTCGTCTTCAAACTAGTTGTTTTCGATTCGGACTGCTCAGACATCTTGTTTTTCTGAATCGGTTCCTCGTCGGGTAAGTCGTTGGGTAACTTGTTGGTTGATGAATTTGGTAAATATAACACTGGATTCGAGATCTCCGGTTGGAAAGAGATAACATCATGATTCCTTGGTCTCAGTTGATCTGCATGTTTCCGCTTTTATTTGATTATTTATCTCTACAAAGTACAAATAGATTCCATCTTGTGATTTTATTATCCCAGGTGTTGATCCTCTACCTATTGGATTATTTACTCATACTGTCTGTCCGACTTTAAATGTTGCTTCTTTTGATTTCTTGCCATGATAAGTTTCTGTTTAGCTGTTTCATATTCTTGGTTTCCTGACACATCAGGTTTGATATTATCGAATACTGTTGGTAACGGTCGACCATAAATAAGTTCACTGGGAGATCTGCCTGTTGATCGCTGTATTGTATTTCGATGAGTTAGTAAGAATTAATTTATTCTTAGATTAGAGTCATCTTCTTTACTACTTGCGTTCATTCGTTATTTAAATGTCCTTACTGCTCGTTCAGCTATGCCGTTTGATTTTGGATGGTACGGGGTTACTTTTATGTTTTATGCCGTTCGTTTTACAAGTTTTCAAAATCGTTTGACGTTAACTGAGGTCCATTTTCTGATACAATAAATTTCGGAATTCCAAGTCTAATGAATGTATCATGTAGTGCTTTTATTGATTTCTCGGTAGTATACTTTTTATGGGTATAACGTTCAACCATCGTGTAAATGCATCTATTACAATTAAAAACATTTTGTTTTCAAAAAGTCCTATGAAATCGATATGAATACGTGACCATAGGATTGATACCATGGATGAAGTGGTACGTTTTATTTTGTTTGGAATTTTAGCACGATGTAAATTTTTGAGAATAATTGATAATGTCCTTATCGATGTTCGGCCAATACAAATGCATTCTTGTCATTGATTGCATAGCGCACATACCTGGGTGTCCGGCATGCAGCATCTAATACTTCTTTTTAAAGTGCTGCCTGAATACATATTCTTTCTTTCTATAATACAATATTTTCTTCAACCGAGAGCTCGCCTCTCTTCTCAAAAATGGTAAAAATCGGGCCTTAAATACCTTTTATCTAGCCAATATGATGTAATAAATTTTATTACTTGTCTAATGTTTGATCACTTGCTGTTTTATCATGCATAGTCCGTTTTGATATTGGCAATTTATTTAATCTTAACTTAGGTAAGTGCCCTCTTCTTGGTAAACCTACATTTTCATTCTCTGTAAACTCGATATCATTAAGTGGTAATCTTCATAATACGTATGCTAAAGCGTTATCTTTTCCTGGATGATATGAAATTCTATGATCGTAATTGATTTAAAATCATAACCCATCTAAGAAGTCTGTTACTTGCTATTTTGGGTGTATTTCGATGTTCACTGAAAATATTTTCTAATGGTTTTGTGATCTCTTAATAGTGAAATATCTACCATAAATTAATGTGTTCATCCTTCCTTGTCAATCGATGTCATAAGAAAACTACTCTCTTGTAACCAAGCACATTTTGATTTATATGTTTTAATTCCTGCGTTCGTTAATCATTTTAATACTTATTGTACTCGTTGAATTTGTTCTGTTATATTTATTATGAAAATATCATCAAGATAACAAATTGTTCCATAAATTCCCGATAGCATAATATTAATTGTTCATTGAAAGAATGATGGAGCGAAATATATTTCAAAAGGTAACATTTTGTAACTGAAATATCCCTTATGTATTAATATGACCAAGTACTTTCTCGATTCTGCATGCACGTTGAGTTGTAAGTAAGCATCTCGTAGATCTATTTTTGTAAATTGTTGACCACCTGCTAGTTTATACATTATGCCTTCAAAACGAGGAATCGGGTAATCGTCTCCTTGTACATGTGGATTGATAGTTACATAAAAATCGCCACAAATTCGTACATTGCCATTTGACTTTACCGCTATTCCAATGGGTGTTGCTCATTCTACACTCTGATTTATCATGTCTACTGGTTCGAGAATACTTTCTGTTTGTAAACGTTTGAGTTCTGCCTCTACTTGTTCCTGTAATGCGATAGGTACCAGTCGGGGTCGAAAAGCCTTAGGTGTTACCTGTGGTTCAATATGAATCTTTACACTGTGTCCGTTTGTTAAACCTAGCTTTCCATTAAACAGTTCTTGATGATTTTTGAGAATTTTCTGGATCTCTGCATCGTCGACTTGCTCTGTTTTTATCGTATTTTCCTTAGTATGACATATTTTTGCTCCTGTTGGCATTGGCAATTTAAATTTTAGCCATCAATCTAAACCAAACAATAGAAAATCATTCCCAACAACTACATACACCTTTATAACTTGATTTTTGTTAAATGCTTCAATATTAACTTCAGTTATACCAAGGGTTTTTATTTCAAGATCTGTATATGCAATCAAGTTAATTTTCAATTTTCGTCAACCAATTTGTGTCCATAGTCTTCTGCCAATCACTGAATATGCTGCACCTAGATCGTACCGCATGTCGATATTCTTTCCATTTAATGCAAAACATACATTTTGTACGATTTTGAGAAATGCTTTTCTGTGAAAACTGTTGTTGTTGATAGTTTTGGTTCTGTTTTTGTACGCGATTCGTGTTAGGACTCAGTTGTGTATTTGTTAACAGTGTTAGTTGCTTTGATTGCACTACTGCTTGTTTCAGTTTAAGCGCTGTTGCCGCAACTTCTGCTAGTGTAGCATCATTTGTTTGATGTTGATGAATTATTTCTTGTTGCCACGAATTATTGTTTAATGCGATCACTATCAGATCTCGTAAACGTCCATTTAAAGTTGTTTTGAAATCACATTTGCCTGTTTACACCCATAAAATTGATATGAATTGCGATATTGAATCGTGTTGATGTCGCATGCAAGAAGAAGAAGAACGTACGATTTTTTCCAAAATGTCCACTGAAAACTGCTTTTATTTCGTCATACCGTTTTGTCAATATGCTGTCTGGTTTAAAATTATCTACCAATAATTTAAATGAATCAGATCCTACCTTTGTTACAAGGACATTTCTTTTTTCGTTGTCTGGATGTAATAATCCTATTCTTCCCTCTCTGGTGAAAATTTTTCAAAATTTAAATTCTTCAATGTTGATGTTTCGTTTGGTCTGTTAAACTGTTCAATGTTTTTGTGTTGTCTTGCACTGTTCATCTTTCCACTGCTTGT
The DNA here is from genome assembly GCA_963969525.1 of Ontholestes murinus. Classification (NCBI taxonomy): domain Eukaryota; kingdom Metazoa; phylum Arthropoda; class Insecta; order Coleoptera; family Staphylinidae; genus Ontholestes; species Ontholestes murinus. Next base: position 39,355,313 of record OZ018396.1, read on the forward strand.
TGCTGGATATATTGACATCGTTCCGTCTATTACCTCTGAAATACCCTCATCGCCAGAAATGTAGTGTGATTAAGTGTGTGAGTTATGTTTAAGGTAATAACGGATGTATAAAATTGGAGAACTGGGAACTCTATTGGTTAACTACTAAATTACAAAAAAAGTCACTGTTATTTGGCGACAACACTGTATTCAATGCTGCCCACGACAGCCCAACACACAATAATGTCTGTGAAAAATTGTTATTGAACCTGGTTTAAAAGGCAGTGAGGCCGTACCTACTTTAAGAAGCAACGAAGAAGCCTAGTTACTGTAAAACTTCCAATTATGCACTTCATACTGGATGCATCGAAAATCACGGGAGAACGTACATTAAACGGGAAAACAACAATGTTGAGTTATAACACCCGAAGTCTAAAAAGGAAATAAAAATGGACTTCATAAATGCAGAGGTAATTCTACTTAAGAAAATCATTGTTAAAAAAGAGGAAAAATACAAACTTCTATTACATCTATTAAAAGAAAAGTATCTTATTATTCGTTTATTAAAATTAAAGAATTCTGTAATTGACGACAAAAGTAATCCTGAACCGGAGATTCAGTCATATAGTTGAACTAATAATACATGAAGAGCACGACCAGAATAAGTAAAATTGCAAATCTCCAAAATCTGCATAACTGATATTCCGACACCCGAGCCCGCTGTCTTCAAAGATGGAAAACATTATAGGCAACCACATTAATAACGATCACAACCAGAAGTCTTCAACATACAACAGTTACTCCACCGCTAATAAGACTTATGCAATACATGGAAAAGGTTCAAAACAAAAGATAGGCAAAGAAGGAAATCATTGGTGAAGCAAAGAATCCATATTTCTCAATACTAGCAGCAGGTAAAAATGTAAACTTGCATGTGTATCTACTACATCCAAGCACCACATCAGAGATTATTAAGAATAATCTCGAATTAAACAACATCCAACCAATCAGTTGCGAAAAACTCAATTCCAAACATCCTGAATAATATTCATAGTTTAAAATTTCCAGTAAATATAGGAATCCAAAATATGGCCCACGGTAACCAACGTCACTAGTTTTTTTTTCAACTTCAGGTTTGCAACTCAAAGGAACCATCGAGTCCTCCAGTCTCCAGGAAGGACGGGCCAACAATAATTCTAGTTTAAATCTTTTTATATAAATAATCAATGTTTGCGTAATAATATCGCGGAGTAAAATATGTCATTGATAAAAATATACATATAATTGCAATTACTGAGCATTGGCTCTCAGAGATTGACAATATTGTTATATCGATCATTTTAAGCTGAAGAGTTGTTTTAGTAGAAAGGTAGCAAAGCACACTTCTTATGCTGAAAAGAAATTAAGCTTATAAAGAGTTATATCTTATAAGTACAATATCAGAGGAAATTACTTGCGAAATTGCAAATAACAAATGTAATATCAATAAACTCACACTATCGGATATCGGTGTATCAGATCATAGGAGTTTAAATATTGAAATATTAAATATAGCACAAACTAGATTAATTACTAACAAAAGTGATCAGACCAATAAAAATTATTTTTTACAAGTTCTTCCATGATTGCTACCTATCAGACAGGAATTTTGATTTAAACGAGGCTTGGGACTGCTTGATAATCAATTTAATAAATGCATTTAATGAAGCTTTGTATTTTTTTTAATATTTTAATTTAATTTTGGCTACAATTATATTTTTTGATATTTATTATATATTTAAATTTCTTAGCACATATGTACCTATTTCTTGACTTATGTATTGTGTTTGTAATGATAAACTAATAAACAATATTATATCTGTTATCTATCATCTGTCATCTGTCAACTGCCATTTGTTATCTGTAGTAAATATTTAAAACAAATATTTAGGGATATTATTGTTTTTCGTCTAGCATCTATTAACTGTTATATGTGATCTGTCATCTTTTAACACTCATTTGATATTTTCAATCTATTACTGCTGCCTTGATTTAATTAATTAAATCATTATTTAAAATTATCTTTCTAGAAGATTTTCATGTCATCTATAATCTATCACGTCAATTGTCATTATCAATTTTTTATTATTAATTCATCTATAAATTTATTATCGTTCTGTCAAATGTCACTACTTAAATAATTAGAATCAAATGTGCTGTTAATCTCACCTATTATTTGAAATTATTAAATTTATGAAATGTGATATCTCTTTTTTCAGCTGTTATCTGCCCCCTACCATTTACGTTGTAGCAATAACTCATAAATACATAGTAATTAATAAGTAGTTTTAAAAAACTATTTTTCTGTTCAAAGAATTAAAATGGCCTCGTCAACATTTTTATTGATTGGTGATAAAATAAAATGTCAGGAACGGTATAATTCAATTAAACAATCCATCCTTTTTTCCTCCCCTCTCCGTGTTTTGAATATACAGGGCAATAAATCCAAATAAAGGGATTGAATTATTTGCCCGGGGTCGGCCGCTTGTAAATCATTAATGAATTTTCCCTTTCATTCCCGTCCTAATTAAGATGTTGATGTATGGTGTCCTTGTGCGTGGGTGTTTCCATTTTCGAATCTCTATTTTTTCGCCCCCCTTTTTCTGCTATCTGGGTCATTACAGTAATTAATAAGGATGGTAAAAACAAAATCCATAACATAACAAAATGCGTTGGCTGTCTCATTTTTCTTTTATTTCGTGTTTTTTTTTTAGTTCAAGGGTGAAGAAAAATTGTAAATATTTTATCATGTACGGGTCGTGGAATTATTTACCCTTAATAAAATCCGCATAATCTGGTGTTTGCTTACGTTGTATAATGTGTAAATATTTGTAATGCAAACTTGGCGTGAGTCCATTATAAAAAAGTCAATTTACAGCTTGTAAAATAATATAAATTTTTGATGAAAAAAAATAATTAAAATAACATTTTTGTAAAATATAATATTAAATTATTAATTATTTGAACAACTAAGAAGGTTTATTTATTTTATTTTATTGTCTCAATGCAAACATAGAATATTTTTTAAACTTAAAAAAATCTTTTAGAAGGTTTTCATATTTATTGCACATATCTATGTAAATTTGGGGAAATTCAATTCGGATTTTCGTTTGTCGTTTACTGGCGGAGGGCGGCATAGTGGAAACGCCTATTAAGATGAAGATCTAAATTGGTAATAAATAAACAGTAATTGCCGTGTCTTTAATATCCTGTTTTAAGGGATGGTGGGGTGGTGGTAATAGGGTGGTGCTTTTCTCCGTATTTACGAAACACCTATTTCTGGGTCATTAGCGCTGCTCGCTCGCCTCCGCCATCGTAAATTATTTGCAAAACGTGAAAATAAGGCACTCGATTATTTGCCGGCGCGCAACCACCACCGCTGCCGCCGTCGCCGCCGCTCGCCTCCTAATTCATTCACGAAGGAGGAAACGACCGTTTGCCTCTAATTCCAATTGGAATTATTTATGCCGTGCGGAAACAGCGGTCGTGTTGTGCTGTTAAATAAATACAAAATTTACAGGCGAATTTATCAAATAAATAATATCGATTTGCCTAGAGAGATAAAATATAGCAAAAAATCAAACATGTTTTTTCCAAAGATAAAATAAAATTTCAAAGATTTCAACTATGATTCAAAGCTAAATAAAGTACTTTACTTGTTGAGTGTTTATCAGAACATAGAGTTTAACCTTATTAATAGAATATCTGCATTTATGTGAAGTAGAATTTTACCATATTTAATTAATAAATTAATTATATTTCTGAGCCCAAACTAATTTCTAAAATATGAAAATTAACAGCTGATACGTTATGTAAACGACGTAATTATTTGACGAAATTACGTTGCGTGACCATAAGGGAAAATACGTTACCTAATTGTATATAATGTTGAGCATAACTTAATTAGGTGTTAATTAAATTTTATGTTCGACACGCCGCTCCGGCACTAAAACAAATTAATTCTCCTATTTCACGCCACCGCCCTATCTCTCGTGTTCGTTATTATCGCGATAGTCGTAATCACACTAATGCCATAACAAGAATGTCACGTAAAATAAATGGCACTGTATTTCTTACGATATAAAACAACATTTTTATGCCACTATAATTCTCAAAACTATTAGATTAATAGCAGCTGCAAGTTATGATAGGGTTTTTAAATTTTACATTCTCTGAATTATAGTATTTATTTAATTTTAATAATGTATATTTTTTAAATTGATAAATTATTTGTTTCTAAATAAATTTATTATAAAATCATTGATTATTCAAAATCGTTAATAGGGAACGAACCTTTATCGACCTACTAAAACTTACATTATGAACAGCACGAGTATTTTATTGGCTTCAGACTTTATTGGATAGCGTTTATACATTCAATGCATGCCGCTCGTAAGATCTGGCAATTTGCGGCATCGTAACTCCGGAGATTATCAAGGGACATTAAGGACGTTATCAGTAACCTAGTGTGCATGTGTATCTCCATACACGAGGATACGTGTTAGTGTATTAGTGTCTGTGTGTAAGCGCGGCCCTTTATAAGCCAATTATTGGAAACTTTGCTAAAGGTTTGCCTTAACGCAGATTACGTTCCCGCTTTGATAAGATGAGCTTCGGAAGTTGTCCAAGTTTGGACGTTCCTGCGAACCGCGGTCACGGCTCCTGATTAAACGTTCGAGTATGGACTCTGTTCGATAAATGAGATTTTAAAATGGTTAAAAAAATATCAAAATTATTCTCTCATTCTAGATTCACTCTAGTTTTAAAGTTTAAAGTAAATTACAATTTTCTATTTTAAAAACCTGCATATTCTTGCCTCATTACATTTGAATTTACATCAAGATAGAATACTTCCTTTGCCCTTCATGATCAGACAATAAACATAAGTATGCACGGTTTGTGCGATGTATTTCGTGTAGTATGCGAGCATATATAAGTATGTTGTTTGCGTATTCAGACCCGTTTCCGACCTCCATCTGAGAATGTCCCGACGATTCGGCACGTGACGAACTTTTACTGCTTTGAGTAATTCAATGCGAGCACAGAATTGGTAACGTAATAATCTTGTAAACATATTTATATAAAACGTGACTTAAAGACTATAACACGATCTATTTCACACTTGATATTGTAAAATAAATTAATTGTACGTATATTAACAATGCCTACAGTAATATTATTACTAGGAGAAGCAAACTATTAAAAATATAATAAGGAAATATGTAAATGTACTAAATCGATTGGATATCAAATACCTTCTGCATACAAATCGTCGGAGCGTAAAATTCCCGACGGCGGAACGCGGAACATCAGATAAATGCAATATTTAATTGTGCGGGCGTCAATTGAATTCCCCGGAGCGAAATTGGTTGAAAACGGCCATAGAATAATATTAAAACTTTTTTATTGGCCAATTTTATTCCTCCCCGTCGGCTCTTTCTCTTGCACACACACACACGCACACTCAAATAGACCGGTTGCCCGGCGCCTCCACCAGAAACTCTGATTCGCGTATAAAAGGTAATTCTCCGCGCATAAACATGGCAAAGGAGCCCTAAATCGATTAAATCCCTGCAACCATCATAATCCGGCCTGTTTGTAGTTTAACTACTTCGGTTTAGAAGGAGGGAAGGGTAGATTTAATCGCGCCTCAATTAGAGTTTGCGATTCGATTTCTGGAATGGAGAAGTTTTGTGATTTATCTCTTATAAGCCGGGGATGTTCCTTTGTTTAATTAAACTAGGAGTAGTATTTATAAGTTTTAGATCAAAATATTGAATATTAATTAATAGAAAATAAAATAAAAATAGAATGCCAATAAACATTATTTTATACTTCATTGCAAAAAAACTTAATTATATTAATCGTTATTTTAATTAATTTTCGACAATCACATAAAGGACCTAATATATTTTAATAAATTCCCTTGTAATATGTAAAGTAGCAGATAATAATGTTTGCATAAAATTCGAGTGAATCAAGGGGTATCAGTGGTCAAACGAGCGTTTGGGTTGCCTAACGTCTAAACTTCGAGTGTAACTTTCGAAGTTGGCCTTATCTAAACCGAGACTCTAATCCAAGGCTCAATCTACACTACAGCGGATCTTACCTCTGTGCCCTGATAATTGCTTTATAAACTGTGCACGGAACGATTACGAAACACGATATTAAATATTACTAATTAATTAAGCCTAACAAATTTGTATTAAATAATTTTAAAAAGTAAAATTCAATACTCAAATTACATATACGATGAATTAATTTCTCACTTAACCTGTGGTGAAACATTTTTATGTTAATTATAAAATTAACTGAACACTTGGTTTTGTTTCAATCTAAAAATGATTACTGCAAAAATAGTGAAACAAAACCAAGTGTTTAATTAACCTCCCAATTAACTCAAATTACATTATAATTATTCAAAAACTTTGCAGCACATTATGAGAAATTGCAGCACTATAATTTTCAAAATTTAAAATACTAATCATGGAGTGAAAATAATGTATTTATATTTAAACTTTTATTAAATTAATACCGCAATAATTAAAGGATTATATTTCTTTTAATTACATACCTGTTAACTAATAACTGCTAACTGTTATCTGTAAATTGTTAACTGTTAACTGTTTAATGTCAACTGTCAATAGTAACATATCATACGTCGATTATCTAAAAATATCACTTATCTTAATGATTCGTAGTCAAATGTAACCTACCATATATCGTCTGTGAATTGCCATCATTCATTTGTCAAGTATTGACTGTCAACTGTCAATAATCAAATGGCATCTATCATTTATCTTAAAATATTTATCATTTTATTAATGTTTGGTCAACCATAAACTAACATATATTATGTGCAAAGTGCCGACTGTCATCTGTCAACTATCAACTGCCAAGTGTCACAAGTCCACTCTTAACTAACAACTGTCAATAACCAAATCTTATCTGTCACTAATTTAAAATTGATACATATTTTAATGTTAATGGTCATCTGTACAATACTATATTATATCGGTGAATTGCCGAATGTCTTCTGTCAACTGGCAACCATTATCTATCAACTGTTAACAGTAAATATTTATCTAAGAATTTTACTTCTATCAATGATTCTTGGTTAACTGTAAACTTATAAATATCTGCGATTTACCATTTAGGATCTATTAAATATTAAGAGTCAACTGTTAACTGCCAATATCTGCAAGTCATCTGTCATTTATTTAAAATACTACATGATTCAATAATACTTGGTAAACTTTAAATTACCTAATATTATTTGTAAATAAGCATCTGTAATCTGTCAATTACCAACTCTCAATAGTCAAATGTCTTCTGTCATTTAACCAAATGTGTTACTCTCTTTAAAGATACTAACAACTATCAACTGTTAACTGTCAAGTGTCAATAATCACGCGCCATCTACAATTTGTCAAAGAACTTTACTTATTTCAATACTTGGTAAACTGTAAACTATATTATTTGAATGATGAATGACCATACGTCATCCGTAAAAAAATCAATTGTTAATTGTCAACCGTCAATAGCTACATGAAATATGTCATTAATCCGAAAAAATGTTTGTTTTATCGATATTATGTCAACTGTAAAGTACCAAATATTATCTATGAAATGCCATCATCTGTCAACTGTCAACTATCAATAATAAGATGTCATCCGTTATTTTTTTTTTAATGTTAATAATTCTTTGTCAATTATAAACTAACTTATATAGCTATAAATTGTCATCTAGGACCGGTCAACTCATAACTTTCAAATGTCAACTGTCAATTTTTCAAAATTCAAACTGTTAATAGTCACATTTCATCTGTCATTTATCACAAAATGTTACCTGGTCAACTTGTTATTAATATTATCTGTAAATTATCATCTGGTATCTATCAACTAGCAACTATCAACTGCTAACTGTCAAGTGTCAAGAATTTAGCGCCATCTGCAATTTGTCAAAATTTTTAACTTATTTTATTACTTGGTCAACTATAAACTATCATATTTGAATGATGAATGTTATCTGTTAAATATCAACTGTTAATTGTCAACCGTCAATAGCCACATGACATATGTTATTAATCTGAAAAAGTTATTGGTTTTATCGATATTAGGTCAACTGTACTCTACTAAATATTATATATAAAATGCCGTCATCTGTCAACTATTAACTATCAACTGTCAGTTGTCAATAATATCATGTTATCCGTTATTTTTTTTTAATGTAACTTGCGGCAATGATTCTTGGGTAACTGTAAACTAACATATATTTATAAATTTCCATCTAGGACTTGTCAACTTTTCAACTTTAAAAATGTTAACTGTCAACTGTCATTCGTCACATTTCATGTCATTTAGCGCAAAATGTTACCTGGTCAACTTTAAATTACCTCATATTATCTATGAATTACCATGTGTAATCTGCCAACTACTAACTATCAACTGTCAATAGCCAAATGTCTTCTGTCATTTATCCAAAAGTGTTACTTTCTTTAAAGCTACTTGGTCATTTGTAAAATACCACGCATTGCCTGCAAATTGCCATCTATTATCTGTCAACTATCAATAGTTAACTGGCAACTGTCAACTGTCAATAGTGACATGTCATCTGAAATTTGTTAAAAAATGTTACTTATTTTAATATAAACTATCAGATTTGAATGATAAATTACCATCTCTCAAATATCTACTGTCAACTCTCAATAGTAACGTGGCATATGTCATTTATCTAAAAATGTTATTTGTTTCATCGATATTAGGTCAACTGTAAACTACCATATATTATCTATGAATTACCGTCATCTGTCAACTATCAACTGCCATCCATCATTTTTCTGAAAATGTTACTTCCGCCAATTATTTTGGGTCAACTGTAAACAAACATATACTATTTATAAATTGCCATCTAGGATCTGACAACTCATAACTGTCACATATTAACTGTCAACTATCAATAGTCAAATTTCATATTATCTGTGAATTACCATCTATAATATCTTAACTACCAAATATCAATTGTCAATAGTCACATGTCTTCTGCCATTGATCTAAAAATATTATCTGTCTTAAAAGTATATTTAAAACAACTGTAAACTATTTAATATTGTCTGCGAATTGCCTTATTGTCTGTTAATTATTAATGCTAACCGTCAATTTTTCACTGTCAACTGTCATTAACCACATAAGATATATGATTTATTTAAAAATCTCACTGTTCTTAATAATACTGAGTCAACTGTAAACTATTAAATATTACTAGTAAATTGCCATCTGTTATTTGTCATTTATTAACTATCAATTGCTAACTGTTAACTGTCAACTGTCAATATTCTCATGAAATATGCCGTTTATCTTAAAGTCTCACTTTTTTCATTCATACTTGTCAACTCTAAACAACCGTATAATAAATCTAAATTGCCATTTGTCATCTGTCAACTATCATGTGTGAATTGTTGTCACCTTCCAATAGTCAAATATCTTCTGTCAATTATGCCATATATCATCAGGCAACTATCAATTGTTAACTCTTAATTGTTAATTGTTAACTGTTAACTGTCAATAGTCATACGAGATAATTCATTTAACATCCTAAGAACAACCGTATTATATATGATATTTGCCTCCTATCATCTGTCAACTATCAACTGTGAACTGTCCACTGTCAGTAATCAAATAGCATCTGTTATTTGTCTAAAATGTTACTTGATTTAATGATACTTGGTTATACTATAAAGTACTATATATTATCTGTAAATTGCCATATGTTATTAGGCAACTATCAACTATCAACTATCAACCGTTAACTATTAATTGGTAATTATCAACTGTCAACTAAGCCAACTACCAAGTTATATCTGTGAATTACCATCTGTCATAAGTCAACTACCAACTGTCACCTATTATTCGTTAAGTATTAACTGTCAACAGTTATATGAGATATGACATTTAAAAACCTGTTAACAACCATATAATATATATGATATGTCTTCTGTCATCTGTCAACTATCATTTGTCTACTGTTAATAATAAAATGTTATCTGTCATTTATCTGAAAATGTTACTTGATTTAATGATACTTAGTTAACTGTAAACTACTGTATATTATCTGTGAATTGCCATGTTATTAGGCAACTCTCAACTGTCATCCGTTAACTGTTAATTTTTAACAATCCACTGTCATATGCCATATCTCATCAGGCAACTATAAACTGTCAACTGTTAACTGTTATTTGTCAATAGTCATATTGAGATATTTTATTGAATATCCTGTAAAAAACCGTATAATATATGTGATTTGCTTTGTGTCATCCGTCAACCTTCAACTGTGAACTGTCAACTGTCAATAATCAAATGTCATCTGACATTTATCTAAAAATGTTACTTGATTTAATAATACTCGGTTAACTGTATAGTACCATATATTATCTGTGAATTGCCATATATTATTAGACAACTATTAATTGTAAACTGTCAACTGTTAACTGTTAATTGATAACTATCTACTGTCAATAGTCACCTGAGATATGCCATTTAACAAACTTTAAACAAGCGTGCATTTTATGTGAATTGCTATCTGTCATCTGTCCACTATTAACTGTAAATTGTCTTAGTCAGCTGTAAACTACGATATAGTATCTGTGAGTTGCCATATGTCATCAGTCAACTATAAACTGTCAACTGTCAACTGTCATATGTGATATGACATTTAACAATCTGTAAACAACCGTATAATATATGTGATTTGTCTTCTGTTATCTGTGATCTATAAACTGTGAACTGTCATCCATAATCAAATCCCGTCTGTTATTCATATCAAAATACTTGGTTAACTGTAAACTAATATCTATTATCTGTGAATTTAATTGTTAATTTGTAAATATCCATTGTCAGATATATCTCATCAGGCAACTGTCAACTGTCAAGTGCCAACCGTTAATTGTTAACTATCAACTGTCAATAGTTATATCAGATCTGGCATTAAACAACATGTAAACTACGCTATAATATATTTGATTTGCATTGTGTCGTCTGTTAAAATTTAACAGTGAAGTGTTAACTGCCAGTAATCAAATGTTATCAGTCATTTATCTAAAATTGTTACTTGTTTTAATGATATTTAACTGAAGACTATATATTATTTATAAGTTGTCATATGCTATTAGGCAACCATCACCTATCGACTGTCAGCCGTTAACTGTTAATTGTAAACTGAGTACTGTCAAGTCACATAAAACTTACTATTTAACAACTTATAAACAAACGTTCATTATATGTGAATTACGATCTATTATTTGTCAACTGTCAACTATCAATAATCAAATGTTATCTGTCATTTATCTAAAAATGATACTTGATCAACTGTTAACTATGATATATTATCTGTAAATTACCATATACGATCATGCAACTATCAACTGTGAACTGTCAACTATTAATAATAAACTAACATCAATTATCTCTATATAGTCACTTGTAAATTATCAACTGGCAATTATAATCTTCACAACCAACGAGATGTAACTTTGCACACAGATAGATGAAATAAAACTAAACATATTAACCTGCTCCAGCGGCTACTCTATCTGCCAGCGCTCCGCTCTGTGTACTATTTTTATATAATTCCTCGTATATGCCAAGTAATAGTTGTGAGTTCTTATATAAAATATTAACTGATATCTGATAGTTCTCAACTGATATTATCTGTTAAATATTACTATTTTCTTATCTATTAACTTTCAACTAACTTATGTTATCTACCAGCTGTCACCTTGTTAGCTGTGAGCATCTGTCCATGAATTGATATATTTCTATAATAATTGCAGACAAACTACTATCTCTAAGGTATTTTCCATTCATATTAAAGTAACACCATTAAAAAGAATTATACAATGTAAACGAGTTTAATGCAACACACCTACTCTCCGTAGTAGACTTTTGCATAAACTCGTTAGGATTCAGCGGCGAGTAAATTCATGAGGCCGTTAAAGTGCACTGCAACTGTTGTAGTTTGCAAAACATTTTCCATTGAATTAAATATTATGAAATCAAATATTCAAATGGACGGGCGTGTCGGTGGGCGCGGAGGGTGGTCGGTGCGGAGGAGCCGCCGCGATAAAGTCGTATGTAAATTTCAGGTCCCTCCTGAAATATTTATTGTCGCGTTATTTGTCGAGTACGAGCGACGACTTTCGCCATTTCTCAGAGGCCCTAATTTATATCCCAAACCTACGAATGGAAATTATGTTTGCCCTCGCGCTCTCACTAAATATTTGCACAGCCATATACACACATACATATATACACGTTCAACTGCGACGCAAAATTTATGTTGGTCTGCATCCATTATATTATTAAATATAAAGAAACACGCACAGAATATTTATTTCTCAAAGTTAATAACTGACGAGCAATTGTAATAATAAAAAACTATATTTAAGAATAGAGCAATCATAATTGTCGTCGAATTGCGGAAATATCTTGAGGACAAATGAGTAAAATTAATAAATAATCCGAGTGGTCCCAAGTGCAAAACTTGAGGTACCCCGAATGTCATCTCTATTGTCTTAGATATTAATCTATGAATCCTTACAGATTGGAATTTATTGATGAAATAAGATCCCAATCATTTCAGTAAAGTATATTACCTATGATATATATAATCCTTTACTTAAATGATTTGGTCCTTAATTCATTAAAGCATACCTTTTATATTATATTTATTTTATAATTAAATATTTATCATACACCCACTTTTAAATATAAATCTAATTTATTGTGTATATATTTATATGTTTAGAAGTAATAAGTTTTAATGATAATTTCTGTTTTTGTTTCAGGTAAGAATATAAACTTCGTATTATTATTTATGTGCAGTTGTAAAGGGTAAGATATTTTAAATAATTTAGCGCAATTAAAATACGTTAGATAAAATAAATCAATTATCAATTTAGTACCTAATTTTAAAAAATAATAATGATTTTATTAATAAATTCATCACACAATTTAACTACATTTGCATCCCTTCGTATTTACTCAGTCGGGCAAACATTTATTAAATCACTTTGATAAAATCATTTTCAATTTTATATACAATTCAAACAAGCCGTAATTGGTTTACAAACAAACGATATTATTAAAGTTTCTAATTGATAATTTGGCTAATTTACAAATGCAATATTATTTTATATAAACTTTAATTAGTTACCACCATATTTCTAACATATCTCTAAATTAATACATTGAAGTTACAACTCTTGAAATATATTTTACTATTATAATTGTTATTTAAAAGGTGGTTAAATTACCATTAAGTAATAATTAATAATTCATTGGCTTTTATTGTTTATTTATCACAAGTAAAATAACAAGAACTGCCGTTTTTATTTGAAAACCATTTGCACGGAAAATGTGTTGCTTAGCAATATCCCAAATGACTGTGCGCGGGTTTTTACTATTGTCAACAGGATGAGGAGTTTTGCTTAAAAAAAACACACTTTGAGTGAATGCCATTTTCCGATTAAAAACGACAGGTTGAGTTATTTTTGGTAAGACAAATTCTAGAATAAACAATTGTTATATAATTGTTATTTAATGTTACTAGAAATATACACTTGAAAGTTGAATAGTTAATGTAATATAAAAATATAACATAACGAATTATTCCGAGTAATACTTGGTATATTGATTTTAATATTTGCATCAATTTCGTTTGATTTAAAACTGCGGGAACGATTCATTATTTGAAAGAAATTAATGCACGTCGGAGATTCGATCATACTGTCACTTTTGACAAATGCGAATCAAATGTCTAAGTAGGTGTACTTAGACTTACTATAATTTTTTTCGGCCTACCGGGATTTTATCACTTTTTGTCACTTCCTCCTTTTTGTTTAATCTAGATAAACAAAACTGCTGCAATCTAGTGCCACCATATTGCTTCTAACCTTGAGTTTGACACATGAGGGAATTCGTCACTTATATCAATTTAAGAAGTTTATGTTGGTTATTATTATTAAACTATATTTCATATTATTTCATTTAAATTTATAATTTTCAATTAATCACTTTGATTTAGAAATTGGCACAATTTATGTATAATTCTGTATAAATTCTGTGCATTTGTACCATTTGTTTCGACATTTTGCGTTCCTAGTGCAGTAAAGCATGACAGAAATAGCAACAAAAAACTGTAATTATTTCGAGTAATTAATCGATTCACTGGGCGAAAATTGAATTATTCGGATTTATCGAAAGCCCGTATAAATTGAACAGAACAAATATTTCCTCATTAGCTTGGTAAATAATTATAGTTTATTTAAACATGTTTACCTTTACGTTTTCAATGGGAAAATATTTCGGCCCACGCATTTAATCAATACCGACCATTAACGTTTACGGATGAAATGTATTCAATTGTAATTTCATTATGTGTTAAAATTTCAATGGAATGATTATTATGCAAATGTTTTTATTAATTAATATTCTTATTATTCATACCTCGTACAATTTGATATGTTGGTTGATTAAAATACGAAATAATTAAAAAATAATTAATTGACAGTCAATAATTGCAGGTATAAAAATAAAGAAACATTTAAGTAACTAATTAAATAGTACCTGATAATTATCAAGTGATGTTTTATTAGTATAAACTATCTTTATTTTTTGTATGTGTCAACTATTAACATATATATGTCAAACACGATTTCTTCTACTAAATAACAGCAATGGATCAATATTGATTTTTTATCTATCAATTGAATTGTCTCATCTACGGGCATCTATCAATAGTAACTATTGACAGATCTAAGTCGATACTTGACCATAAAAAAAAACACAAATGACACTTAATAGACGACACGTAAAAACAGTTAACTGGGATTCAAATTCTAACTAAGAGAGGACAGTTATTGACAATAAATTGAAATGAAATGAAAGATTGTATTTGACAAATAAACAATCATTTGATATTTGATATATATTTATTTATCCAATGTGAACATAATTATTAGATACATAGATAAATTCTATAGTTGATACAAAAAATCATTTGTCGAACTCAAATATACTGATAAACAAGATAGATACAGATTTAATGTTGACAGTTCACAAATTCACTGTTTACAGGTCAAAATTGACAACTCCTATTCCTATTGTAGATTAAAGAAGATAGAAAATAATCATTGGCAAATGGTAAATCAATGTTATTCAAGAACAATAGATAGTTGACAGATTTTGCATTTAACAAATAAAAAATTCAATAATAGATGACATTTAAAAATTCCAAATAAGAAGACAGTATTGACATATGACATAATATATGACTGCCGACAGTTTATTGATAGAAGATTTCACTTGACAGATAAAACTTTAATGTTGATAGATGACATTACATAGATTTCAGATAAGAAATTCGATAGTTATTAATAAAATATCATTAATTGACACTTAAATAAACTAATGAATAACACAGATAAATTCAATGAAGAGACATAACAGTAAAAAGATTGCAGATAAGAAAATTTGTTGACAGTTTTCGATAAATAAAAACATATTGCTTGATATTCGATTCTTGACAAATGAAAAATCACAAATTGACACTCAAATAAACTGATAAATAATACTAATGAAAATTTTATGTTGACAGATGAGATTTAAAGTTTGCATACAAGCAAAACAAATGCTAGTACAAAGTTGATCATTGGCAGATGAAAAATAAGAGTTGTTTGTTGATAGGTGACAAGTAAGAAAATGAAAACCTATTTGAAATATTTGTATGAAAAATGTAATTATTTTGTGTTTGTTTAAATTTTACAACTTTTAACTAAAATCCTCGCTTACGTTTTACTGATTGGAGGATGGGTAGAGGCCACCCACTTACCTTCTATATACATGATAAGTTTAATTGCTAATAGTTGATGATTTTGCTGCTAAAATCAATAAAACCTTTTATGTAATCGTAAAAAAAAAACAAAACCAAAATTAAGTTTAATTATAAATGACTTTCTATAACTTATCTAATTTAGATTTAAAATCCGAATTTTTACTAATTTACTCACTCAAAAATATTAACTTTTTCATTTTTATTTTATTCAAATAGTTTTGTAATTAATTTTATTAGAAAACGCGAGACAATAAAGAATTAAAGTTTATATGTATATATGGGGTGGGTGAATTTTTTTTGGAATATATCTATTAAAATTTATAATAATATTTGTTTATTTACGCTTTACAACTATTAATTAAAACCATCGCTTACGTTTTAATAATTGGAGGATGGGTTACCACCCACCCTACACATATGTGATAACTTTAATTACTAATTGTTGATGGATTCTACATCTTTTTTTTTACTTTCCCTATATAGAATATAGGCGCTGTATCTCAAAAACCAATGATCCTTTTAAGCTGAAACTATAAACTTAAGGTTTTATCGTCAAAAACTGGAACCAAAAAGATTTTCGTGAATGGTGGATGTCTATCGTAGCGATTTTTTAGTTTTTTTCTGGATATATTTCAAAATTAGAAAAATATTACATAACTTTTTAAACAGAAGATAAAGAGACTGAGAAACTGAACCAATTTTATTAAAACATATTTTCATAAAGTTCTTAACTTCCAAGAAAAAAATTTGAAATTAATAATTTTGACATTTTTTGCCTATTGCTAATAAACCATAGGAATTACATGAAATTTATGTAACAAGTAATTGCGAAGAATCTAAAATTAAGCAAATTATTAGATATAATCATTTTTCGTAAACCTCATAGTTTTCGAGAAAAATAAAGGGAAAGTACTATGATGGCCAGATCGCCATTTTTCTAGTTATTCTATTTAAAAATTCTTTGTTGGCAGATGAAGTTGGATACATTGCAGATCAAAAAAACCTAAAAAGGGTTGACCGTAAATAATTCACATATATAAAATCACTGTTAACAGTCAGTTGATAGATGAAATATTGTAATTGATAGATAATCATTTAATATTATTATATGATTTCTATTAAAAAAAGGTATTGATAGATGACATTCGATAATTGACAACCAAAGAATCACAAATTGATAAACAATACATGAAAATTCAATATGACAGAATGGTTTGTAGACAAAAAAAACTATTGAGAAATGTCAGATGATAATTGGCAAATTAAATCAAAGTTAATTAATAAAAATTCATTTTTGACAGATAGCAGACAGATTGTAGATAAGAAGATTTGTTGGTAGTTGACCGTATATAATTGACATATTAAAAATCATACAGTTCATAGTTGACAAACAAAAATAGTTAAATCTAGTTTTTATTGTAGTTAAAAGAAGGCAGAAAATAATTACTAAGTCATACATCTGTTGATAAATGACAATCGGCAGATGAAAGATGAAACATTGGATTTGACAGGTAACAAAAAAATCAACATATAACTAATAATTGGTTAATGAAGAAAAACTATTGACAGGTGACTCAAAATAAAATTATTGTTGATGGCTGACAAGTAAATCAATTAATTCTGTTTTGTATTGCAGCTAAAAGAGGACATATGATGATAATAACAAGGAATTGATGATATATTTGACACATGAAAATTTAATGTTTAAAGATAATATTTCAATAGTTCGCAAATGATAAAAGTAAATATAGACAGATGATATTGAATAGTTTGCAGACAAGAAAATGATTGAGAGATATTAGTCCATAATTGGTAGATGAAAAATCAGCGTTAGTTGTCTGCTAAAAAAATGTCTTGAGTTAATCATCAATGATTGACAGATATTAAACCACTGTTTACATTGGATAGTTGACAAACAAAACAGTTAATTTTTATTGCAGTAAAAGATAAAATATTGCACTTGACAGATGAAAAAGTAATGTTAATAGATGGCATTTAATAATTTGCAAATAAGAAAAAGCTATTGATAGATGACAGTTAAAAAAAATACTGCAGATACTGAACTATTGAAATACATCAGTCGACAGTACATGGATAAAAACATTGTATTTGACAGATAAAACTTCAATGTTGATAGACGATATTAGATAGTGTTCAGATAAATAAAAAGTATTTACAGTTTGAATGTTCAGATCTTTGATTTCGGTAATGCGGCTTAATTTTGCACTTCCTTGAAATTAGCTATTGCAACTTCTTTGAAAAAGTTATTACGCAATATTTTGTTATATTTAGCTTCATTCTATTCAGATCATTCGCAGAAGCTTCGGTAAGGCCAAATATATATACCGTGTGTCCCGTTTGAAGACGCATCATAGGGAATTCCCATGTAAAATTTTAAATTGCAGTTTGTATCTCTATTATTGAATGAAAATAATCAGAATAAAAGTAGAATGATTATTTTACCTACTAAAGATATTTTGGAGGTTTTATTTTTGTTTCATCTTCATTTTTAGTCAAAATATACCTTAAAATGTGTAAGCAAATATTTGATAATAAGATCCTCAAAATAGTAGTTGCTGTGAAAAATCAGTGCTTGTCATCTAAATTTTATAACCCACAAATGATTAATTAAATTCAAAATGAGTGCTTACAACACAGAAGGATAAGTTCAGTGCTTTGAAAAGTCATTGCATAACATCTAAAATTACAGATGGCGAGTTTAAAGGCATAAATTCATTATTCTTACTGAAACAAGTTAGTTTAAAGGTACAATTACCCGAAACAGAATTAAACTCTTTTTAGTATTTCTCATTTATTTTGTACACAATTTCAAAACCGCATCCAGTTAAATTATAATTCTTATACTATTCCAAATTTAGAAAGAATACTTATGTAAAGAATAAACATAAAGTGAAACCAATAAATACTTTAATTTGCTTTCAATAAAAATAAAACTAACAACGCTATTTTTAAAATTCATTCCCATACATTAAGTTTTTGTGGATATTCACTTCTTGATGTTACAATATGAAGAATGTTTTGAGACCATTGACGATTATTTTGTTCGTTATTTTCAGAAACCAAATAGAAAGTACATTCATCTGTAAAACACACACTATTTGGAAATCTCTTATTCTCGTTACACTTTTCCATAATAATTTAACAAAATTTAGATCTTGAATCAGGATCCACTGCTTACACTTGATGTTAGATGTACTGTTATCCTTGCAACACATTTGTTACAGTTTCTTCAGATTTCCTCCCTTTATTCCTAACAATATGTTCGTCGTTTACACAACCATTATCCTCAAATTTCTGATCAATTCTAATAATTGTTGATTGACACGGCACTGGACAGGTTTCAAAACTTATACTAAATAAGTCGGAAATGTCCACCAAAACTAAATTTGATGATCTGAACTTTTTCTTTTGTGGTGTAAGCACTTATTTTGAATTGAATTATTTGTTTGTGGCTTAACCAATTTAGATGACAAACACTGACATTTCATAGCAACTACTATTTTGAGGATTTTATTATCGAATATTTCTTTACACTTTTTAAGCTATATTTCGATTAAAACTAAAGATAAAACAAAAATAAAACCTCCAAAATAATCTTAGTAGATAAAGGAATCATTCTAATTTTATTTTGTTAATTTTCATTCAATAATAGAGATACAAACTGCAATTGAAAATTTTACATGGGAATTCCCTATGATGCGTCTTTAAACGGGACACACGGTATACTATTATTATTATTATATTTGCCTTTATCATACATGCTTTTATAGAATATGCTGAAGGGCGGAATTCACTTGCATTCAATGTTCTTCCATTCAGACCCATTTCTCCTTTCCTCCACTGTTCCAAACGATCAAGCATTAGATACTTATTTTGTTAGCACGTAGATGCTTATTTTTCCCTTGATTTCGGGATGCCATAAGTAAAAGAACACCAAGAATTCGTCGCTCAATTTTTATGAAAATTTGAGATAATCCACACTAAGAAATGATTAAAATTTCCACAAAAACTCATGGTAACTTTTTATCGCTTTACCTTGGAGTTTGTGAATTCCACTACCTTAATAATACACCACAGATACCCAATTGAAGCAACTTATTTAGAAAAATGGTCAACAGTATCATATGTATTAGAGAAATCAGTGTAGACTAAGTCAACATACTCGCCTTTCTCCAAGACACAAGTAAAATATCTAATATTAATAAATATATTTCTTGAAAGAGGATTAAAGTATTAAATACAAATACTAATTGATAATTATCGCCAATGTTTCTCAGACCACTCTTATGAAAACGTGTTATAAATGCATTCTTCCAGCACAAAGGGAAGATACATTGGTTAAGAGATTGTCTGAATAGAAGCTAGATGGGTCTACTGAGAGAAAATGCCTATTCTCTTAAAATCATGGTCGGCAATCCATCAGGTCCAGTACACTTCAGATCTATTAACTCATGTAAGATTCTAGAAATTTTTATTTCGAATCCCTGGTGAATATTCAGATGGGTACTGCTATATAATAATTGTTGTGAAAACGATGTAACTTCAGTATTAAAAATAGAACCAAAAAAAGGTTGCAACTAAGTTGAAAATATTTTGATGATCAGTAATTATAATGCCTTTATCATTTAAAGGCTCGGGAATACTACAGCTAATAGATCTACTGGAATTAATGAATTTTCAAAATGTGCGTGTATCTAACCCAACTTCTATATCATTTATGTACATATTAAACAAAAGAGGGACCAAATGGGATTCCTGCGGGACCAGAGATATAGCGTGAAGAAAATAGGATAAAAAATAATTTTCACGGACTTGCTGAGTATAGTTGGCTAAATATGAAGCCAGCCGTTTAAGAATAAGTTCACAAATACCATTCTTCATCATTTTATCCAACAGAAGATTAATATTAACTTTATTAAAAGCCTTACTAAAATCCATGTAAATGGAATAGACTTCAGAGCTAGCCTCGAAATATTGCGAAATATAGTTACTATATAAGAAGAGGTTGGTTTCTGCAGCACGTCCACTTATTAATCCATGTTGTTGCACGATAATATTTTTGAAGGTGTTGGATAAATATTTAACAATAAGTGCTTCAAAAAACTTTGGAATTGCTGGCAGAATACATATAACGGGAAACTCACCCTGAGCCAACAACATAGAAAATAATTTATACAAAGCGTTGGATGACACAAATTAAGCAACAGTGGAGGGATTTGGTTCAAACCAATTCAACCCTTGACATCAAAATT
This sequence comes from Ontholestes murinus, assembly GCA_963969525.1. Taxonomy (NCBI): domain Eukaryota; kingdom Metazoa; phylum Arthropoda; class Insecta; order Coleoptera; family Staphylinidae; genus Ontholestes; species Ontholestes murinus. The sequence continues at coordinate 39,376,493 of OZ018396.1, forward strand.
TTTCAATGCTGTCGGAACATCAGATGGAGTTTATTTCAGACAAATTAATAATATATTCCAATTCCATATTATATTAGTTTTTACAATTCTCTTGTAAACTCAGAATTATCAGAAGCACGTTAACTTTCATTGAATCAAAATTACTTACAATTTGACAATAAATAGTTTTAACAAAGTAAAGAATTAGCGATGGGATCCCCTTTTAGTTCTTTGTTAATCGATACGTTTATGTCAAATATCGAGAAAAAAATCTTCATTTCGAATTTCACAAAACCATACATCTTGTTGTTTAGATACGTATATGATGTTATCGTATCCTTCGTCATCACGTCAGTTAGACAACAGTAGTACAAACTTCTTACGGAACCAAAAACAATTCTACCGATCTCTTACAACAACCAAGTAGCACGCACAAGTTATGTAGTGCCACAAGACAGCAGTAATTTTTACGATTATTGGGCAAGCATTTGTTCGAAAGATGAACAATACAAAAGAAATGCAACCTGGCTGCCAGATATACTTCAAGAGTCGAAGAAAATCCCCGAAATGAACAAAAGCTCTATCACCGAAGAAGAAATCAAGAATAGTATAAATAGGGCAAGTAATTGGAAAGCGCCGGGTTCCGATAGAGTTCAAAATTACTGGCTAAAGAAATTTACATCGTTGCACAGATTCCTAGTCAAATGTTTTACCAAAGCCATGACCAGTCCGTCGGAAATACCAAGTGAATTTTCAACCGCCATAACCTACCTACTTCATTTGAAAGGAGATGCAAACGAGGCATCTAATTATCGGTCCATTACTTGCCTGCTTACTATCTACAAACTTCTAACAACAGTTCTACATGCGAGGATATATAAACACTACGAGGAAAACAATATAATATGGCAAGAACAAAAAGGGTGCCGGAAAAGCAGCAGAGGGTGCAAAGAACAACTAACTATAGATACAATACTAACACAACAGGCAATAAACAAAACTCGAAACCTATCAATGTGCTTTATAGACTATACTAAAGCTTTTGATTCGATCCCGCGTGACTGGTTACTAAATATCCTTAAAATCTATAAAATCGACCCAGACATCAGGAAACTACTGAAATATCTAATGGGTACGTGGAATACAAACCCCATCTGTAACGAAAACAACCTAGGAAACATAAAAATAAAGAGGAAAATATTCCAAGGGGATACATTAAGTCCGCTATGGTTCTGTCTGGCACTTAACCCTATCTCCAAAATACTCAATAATACCCGGGCGGGTTACAAAATCGGCGACTTGAAATCTAAAGAATCGAAATATACACATCTTGTATTAATGGATGACATAAAGCTATACGCTGAAAATACTACACACATTGAGGTCCTCATCAGTACAACGGAATTTTTCAGTCATGATGTCCATATAACATTCGGGCTAGATAAGTGTGCAACGGTCCAGATAAATAAAGGAAACAACAATCAGGGCCAGTAGTAATATCCAATCTCTTGACAAACAGAACGCGTATAAATATCTGGGGATGCTACAAAAGGGCACAATAGATCATAAAATTGTAAAAATACAAATTAAATAGGAATACAAAAAAAGAGTGAACAAGCGTCTAAATAGGGTGAGGTTGCTTAAGTCGTACCCCTAAGAAAAGAAAATGTATAAAACATAGAATTTATGAAATAAATATAAATTAAATGTGTTATTCAAACCTTTGTTAATTTTGGTATTATGTGTTACAACGAAACTAGAAAATCTATATATGTTTTCACGTAAAAAACTAAATCTTTAAAAACTTACATCAGTTCAACTAAGTCAACTTGTTCCTTAAGTCGTACCACCTATAGCCTAAGTCGTACCGCCTATATCCTAGGATTTCAATTAAACAAAGATAATAATTAAAATGTAATTATTATTCGTATGTTTACAGATGCGTTCAATTAGTACAATCATTACATACAAATCTCTTTGTTCACTTGTTCAATCCAGCGCAAAAATCGTATACTCAAGATTTGTATTTCAAGCATTGAATCATGTTTTCTTCTTTTACATTTTTGATGCCAATTATTTTTTATTAATTACTTCATTTCTTCTTCTGGTTGCCGTATGCATTAAAAATTCTAAGCTAGGCTTGTTCATAATTTTGACTGATGAGGTAGAGCATCTATGGAACCTGTTGATTTGGTTTATTATAGGAATCGGAGCTAAAGTATTTTATTGCAATTTTATTTCTTGATTATTAGTTTACAATGAAATAGTGCGTAAAGAGACAACTGTAGAAGCGTAAATTCGGTCATCAGTTTAATGCGTGTTGCATGGTTGGTAGATTCAAAGCAATATTTATACGAAATGATTTTGAATATACAATTCAAAGCAGTTCTGACATAGTAGTTTGTTAAATTGTGTTACCAGGATTTGTTCTTAACCAAGAAGTTGAAGCCTCGTTATAATTGGTTTTTTGAGATTTAAAAAAAGATCTGTCCAAAATGAAATGAAAACATTACAATGACATACTTCCAAGCTAGTTCTATAGTTTCAATATTTTTGTATGGATAGTGTGTTCATTCAAAAGAAAAGTATTTGCTTTTTGTTAGTATTCTCCAGCTTTGTATACTTAATAAAATGTCCCAACCATTGAACAAAAAGTTATAAAGTTATAATACCCTTTTTAGAGCATCCAAATATAGTACCTGGTGGTGCTTCTTTCTTTAAGGAATCATTCATCCGCATGCGTTTAAATATTAACATAGGAGGTATGTATTCACCTGCAGAATTCATACAGCATACACATGTAGTGGTCAAACCCCTTTCATCACTTGTAATTGCACAAACGTGATATTTGCGTTTCTGGGCAATTATTTTGGATGGTTTGTGAACAGTTAATAATTCATATTTATCAAAGAATCCATAAACACTTTCTTTATTGGAAGCCCTGGTCCTGGCCAATTATGTTTCTTCTGGAGTAAGTAAAGATAAACAAGGATTATCCTTCATGAATTTATAGTACCATTTCTTCTCTGCAATCTCTTTTCTTTATTGAAACGGTTGTAATTTAAATTTTTCCGCCTGATTAGCAAGTCTTCCTAAGAAGATCTAAAGCAGATGCAGTAATCCCAAAAAACTTGATTCTAAATTGAGAATGTGTGCAACAAACTCCATCATATTTTCAGTTAAACCCTTAAGCATTCCAAATTTGAAATTCTTATTTAATCCTTTAAATGATGATGTAACGTTGATTAAGGGATATTATATTGTCGATTGGCTTTTTTGAATCGAATATAACTTGTTTATATTTTCTTGTTTCCATCCATTATAAATTCACTTTAACTGTCTTGACATGATTATGGCTTAAAATATAAAGAATGTAGGAAACATCATATGAGAGTAGGAAAAACAAAAAAAATAATTTCTTAAGTCGTACCAGTACGATTTAGGAATCTCATACGGGTACGACTTAAGACACAGCACATTAAAATTTACAACTAAATATAACTTAATATTGATTTAAACAAATATCGTTTCGACCAAACGATTATGCAAATTGTATTAAACCTATATTTAATAAGAAACATAATTTTGTCAATAATTTACTTGCAAGATTTACTACCAAAATTATGCAGAAAATTATAAAAAGATTGAAATAAACTTACTTGCTGTCAAATTTTACAAAGGGGTTTCTTTACATTAAATAATAATACGTCCCACGACGTGGTTGGCTCAAATGTATATTTGGTTACCGACGATTGTGCTGTTGTCGCTGTAGTTTGTGCTAAATGCATGTGGTACGACTTAAGCAGTGGTACGACTTAAGCAACTTTACCGAAACATCATAAAAGCTATGAATACACAGACAATACCTACCTTGTGTTATTCATGTGGAGTACTGAAATTCTCCGACATTGAGCTCCATGACCTAGACCGCTTAACTAGAACACTACTCACCAAATTTCGCGTACATCACCCACAAAGATTGAAAGACTTTACTTACCTAGATTTAGAGAAGGTAGAGGGCTTCTTAACATCTACCAAGCATATCGTACACAAGAAGTTAACCTGCGTACTTACTTTCTTGGAATAAATAGCAATCGCATTAACATCGCTAGAGCACATGATCTCAATTACACCCCGTTAAATTTAAACATACCGGCTAATGAGAGGACGTGATTGTGAACCTTGAGGCAGCTGCTGAGAAAAGTTGGCAAGAAAAGATACTTCATAGAAAATACCCCGCCTCACTTAAATGTGTAACAGTAGATACAGATGCAACATTTGAATAACTATAGAGGGGATACCTCCACGTTGGAACGGAGGTTTTTTTTTAAACTCCTATTCAAGATCGGTGTAGAAAGTGCAATGTTCCAGCAGAGACAATCGACCATATAATCGGCGGCTGCACACACCTAGTAAACAGTGCATATCTGTGTAGACATAACCAAGCCTGTAAAATTATACACCTACAGTCGGAACAAAAGTTTGAATCAATCAAGAACCCACCACCTCATTATAAATATGAACCAGAGGCAGTTATTGAATCTACTGAAGTTGCCTTATACTGGGACAGGCCAATAATAACTGATAGAACTGTCGACTAAAACCGCCCAGATATCATATTAATCAATAAAGAAAAAAGTCATGCTTGATTATTGATGTTGCAATCCCTCTAACTCACAATATTAGCAAAACAGAGGCTGAAAAAATAACCAAGTATGAAAATCTGGCGATAGAAATAAAGAACATCTGGCAACTAAACATAGTAGTAACTATCCTAATTGTAATATCCTCTAACGGTGTAGTCTCACAGAAATTACAACAAAATCTGGAGCGCTGTGAACTTCAGAAGAAACTCCTGACCCCCATTCAAAAAGCAGTAATAATACAAACATGTCATATAGTGCGGAAATTCTTGAATCATAGCTCAAGCTGAACTGCTTTGCTATTATTCAGATAAAGCTATCTATAAGCTAAGATAAACAAAACAATAAACCAATAATAATAATAATATAAAATCACTGTTTACAGTTAATAGTTGGAAAAGAAAAATTGTTAACTCTGAATATTATAGTTAAAAAGAAACATGTGATAATTAGTTAATAATAAATCACTTTAGATAATTTTCAATTGACAATTAACACATTTCATTTAACATACGATATTTAAAAATAATCAATATTGACAGTTAAATAATTTTTAGAGTCAAAAATTAACAGATGAAATATAGTTAGCACTTGATGAGTGATAAATAAAAAAGTCAGATATAAACTTAATGTAGCAGGTTAACATACAGTTGATAGTTTGCTGATAAAAGAAATATGATTATAGTTGACTGTTAATAACGATTGGGACATAGTAAATAATTGTTCATATATGAGGGTCAATTGTCTCATCTATTGACAGTTTTCATTTGAGAGATAAAAATTGATTGTTGGCTGATGCCATTTAATACTTTAAAGAAGGAAAAAACTATTAATAGATTACAGTCGATAATTGACAGATACAAATATTGGCAGTTGATAGTTTACTTAAATATTTAATTGTTTATAATTGGCGGATCATAAAGCATTGTTGAAAAAAAAGGAGACTAGTTTACAGCTAAATAATAAATATTAACACTTGATACATGAGAAATAATATTGATAATTAATAATTGACAGTAATTGACAATATGATGGTGATGACGATGATTTAATTGACAGTTTATTACTGCTGCAATGCTCGGAGAAATAAAATTTTCCCACTACTATTTTCGATATCAAATTATTTATTACTTATGAATTTGAATGTATATTCAAGTTGACAGATTACTTTCTGTTCAAAGTAATAAAAACCTATCGTACATTTTTTTTTGGCTGGGGTATACACGTAGTGAATAAATTTCCCATCCGTATAATATCGAAATCGAGCAATTTCCACTTATGGCGTTTTCGACGCCGCCATAAATAATTCCCGGTGCCGTGAATCATCATCGCCCGCGAGAGCACAAGAAACGAAAACATTTTTGTCTATGAATCACCCGATATTGGACCATAAGTGTAATTTATACGCCATTATCGGGAAAAATACGGCGACGAGAAAAATTATAACCGCCCCGAAAAATATTTATAAGAGTGTAGTTGGTTCCAAAAAGGGGTAGTCGTACCTAAGTTTAACAAATGACTACATGCATTTAAATTTCAGGATTTAGGACCTCAAAATATTGGAATAAATTCTCGTGTTGAGTAAAAATTTGAGGCGGGTGGACGAGGGACGAATGGTAAAAAAAGTACCGACGCGTCAGATAATTTTATAAAAGCCCTCCGACATTCTTTTCCCGAACTAAACAGAAAACTGCACCGTAATCTCCTTAAACTTTGTTGTAAGTAGCTTTAAAATTTCCACTTGTACAACTTTTTATTGGAAATGTTTAAGCCCCTAATGTCCGACATAAATGTTAATTGAAAACGGAGGGAGGTATTATTGCGCATCGTAAAGCGGTAGTATTTAATTATGATATTATTAAAATTATAATAGAATAGTTCATTCCTGTATTATTTCACCATATTTTAAAATTACAGTGATATTTTTTTATAAATTGTAATAATTAATTTTAATATATGAGTATAGTATAAATTGAATTTGAATAATATTTATTGATTTCATTGCTAATATAATATAATATTCAGAATTATTTATAAAGCATCTACTTATTTATCAACACTATGTTCGTTTATTAATTCAACACTCGAGACTGAAATAATTAATATACATACTTTGTTGATTTCCAATTTAAATTTACCTAATATGAAAATATTTAATTTCATCATCGCACCCGATGTTTATTTAAAATTTAAAAAATGTTCTCAAATTTTTGTTTCGATAAATTATTATTACATTTACTACTATCATATTTAGTAAAAGTACGAAAAAATATCTCATTTCATGAAAATAAAACTTGAGTAAAATTGATTGTAAATAACGTTCATTTGGAAGAAGAACAGAAAGCGTCTTTTTGTGTTCGTCTGTTAGAACGGCGTCGGCTGGTAAAAACTTAAATGTGAAACAATGGCTCTTAAAAGCAGGTGTATTTATTCGCGTTACACACATAGATGCAGAGTTAGCGTGACTGTAATGATGGATGCACCGAGCCGCCCTACCCCGTCAAAGGGCATCTTATTAATCGTGCGCCCAGTAATTACCCTCATCACGCCACCTCTCTCTATCTCTCCGTATATCCTTCTCTATGTCTTTTAATGCCGCCTCCGATGAAAATACCCAAAATTCAGGATTATGGTGAGTGATTCATGCATTTAGCTCAAGCGAGCGGCGATTAATACAATGTGTAACGCATGTTGCTCCGACCTATTTACTATCGTCTGCTTAGAGATTATATTATTAAATCGAATATAAGGGGCATTTAATTTCGTATGTTGATATCGCGGATGGAGAGAAAAAGAAGACTTTACACTCCTAATCATTTTCAACTTTAGAACATTGTACGAATATGCGGCTCACCGCCACGAACTTAATTAAACTATCCGGTGTATCCCGCAGAACGATAAAACGCACCTGGTGAACCATGGTGAATAATGCAGAGAAGCCGGGAGAAACCCGCGCGCGAGAGAGAAAGAGAAAAATCTAATTTTGCGGGTAATAAGGATAAAGTTGCCACATCGGTCGCGGGATTATGGGCGAATGCGTCGCGTCCCACACGCCCTCCCCGCAGCAGCAGCAGCGACAACCCTCCATTCCAAGAATGCGTCCCGACGCTGCAAATTAGCCGACAATAGATTCCCATTTAGGGATTTACCCCATCGTTCGGATACATTAGCACCTAAAAAACGTCGGCTTAATTCCCGGCAATTCGCACCTTATCGCCGCGAGAAACGGCCGTAAGCAGCACACTGAATATTTATGCACTTGATTACGCAATTTTCTGAATATTACCAAGCTAATTTAAACCGTTTGCTATAGATACATATGCATTAAAATGCCTTAAATAAATCATTAATACATTCAATAACAAGAAACTTTTAACAGTTTCTCAAATAAACCTTAAATGACGGACAACCAGCTAATCAAAATTTTTGAGTTTTGAATTATTGTTTTGAATTAAAATATTTATACTTTAATACATCACGATGTTTTAACATATAGCTTTTTTGTCCGTCTGGATAACTCATCCCCGTTTTTTATGGCCTAATGCAATTTTGCCCGCGCCATTTATGTATGCTGTATGTGTATTTTTTTCCTCTGTTCGCCATACAATATGCACCGGTTGTAAATTTTCCAAAGGGGGAAGCGCTCAAAATTAAACACGTCCTCCACAAAGGGGGCACGAATAGGGCGGAAGAGTGGAGAAAAAAAAGGGCGAGTCGGACCAAATTAGGCACCTTTTCGTTTCGATGGAAATCCTCTCGCGCGCGCGTTTTACGTGACTGGAAAATTCTAAAGTGAGAGTGGAGCGGCGCTGAGAGGGTGAGTTAAGGGGAAGGGGGGTTAGTTCGTCGGAAAATTAACTCCGCCACCCCTCCGCCATAGACGATGCACCGTTTCACCGCCACGCTTATTTGGATTTAATTAAATTGAACGAGGAACACACTCGCACATACGCACTCGAAACACGAGTACTACAAGTCACCAGTCGCATTAATATTAATACACCACTCTATGAGGCTGGAGATGATGATTATGATGGTTCACTTTATGTTTACGATTTGATTTCATTAATAACATAAGTACATGCTCTCATAATTCTTAAGGTAAAACATCTTAACAATTAAGTATAGTAATTTTCCAATTTATCATGTTTGAGAAATTTTAACTTAATATCATTATCTAGAATAATTTTATAAAGAAATATTTTTTATTTGAATTAATTTAAAAATTAATCTTTTAATACTATTATAAGCAAATAGGGTGAAGGCGCCGGGACGTCGCGCTCTATAATAGTCACTAGTTTTATATATGACTTCCAACAGTACTTTTACTTGATCCGGATTTTTTAATAATTAGCACATATTAGACTAATCCTATAAACATACAGTTTAAGCGTATCTATAAAATTTAAATGGTGAATAATAATAACTATAAATTAAGTATAAAAGGCTTCCTTCTAATTAATTCTTCTGAAAACCTACTTATTTTTTTCTTTTCACCGGTGTAATTAATAGTGGGTGAATTTATGATCTGAAAGAACATTTAGGGTGGAACTAAAGCGTGGTTTTTGAGGGAAGCCGACGATCCGCCGCACGACAAATTCCGTTTTGAAAGGACTCCCTTTAACGTCAATTCTCATATATATAAATATATATATATATATATATATATATATATATATATATATATATATATATATATAATCTAGAAGCCGCTTCAGGATGTGTAACAGGAAGGAGTCTGTCAACTTGGGTTTCTTTTATTTCTGCCATAAATATCCGGCGCGGTTAAAGGATACAAACAGAAATTTATTCAATTGCTTTCATTCATATCGCAAAATGTGTATTCAGAAAAAAATGTTGATGTGCATGTGTGTGAGTGTATATATCTTTCGAGATTGTTAGAGGGAACATTTATGTAATGCGGAGAAATGGAATTTAATATTCGTATAGAATGTGGGACAAGAAAAATCGTACTGGAATCATGACTTCTTGATTTTTTACCGACGCTCATGAATTAGAATTTAATGTATGAAATATATGATGTAACTGAAACCAGCTGATGATAAATATAAATTAACTCGTACAAAACAATACTTAATTACAACGCTTTTTTTTGTCTATAAAAATTATAAATAAATTCCTTGGTAGTTAAAGATAATATTTATAATATCTATTCGGTTTACTTTTTATAACAAATGCGTATTTATTTTAATAATTAAGGATGTATTGAGTAAAATACTGTTAAATATTGAAGGTGAGATAGTGACCAACCATCTTCCCTGCACGTATATTTATAATTTAATCATTTCTACGGTTTATATTTCATAATAAATAAATCAATAAAAACTAAATTGAAACAGTCATGATAAAACATAACAGATGAGAGATGTTGACTGATTTTAGCATAAAAACAACAAACAACAAATGCGAAAAGCAGTGTAGGCTGCAGACATTCCTGGAAATTGATTCATTTTATCTAAAAATATTTTTAATCTGTTCAAATCCAAATTATCCAAATATAATAAATATCTTAACAAATGACCATACAACCTTTATTTAAAGCAATTTCTTTAGATTGTATAAAAACCCAGAATGGGAGATACCTATTAGATTACATATGACAAATAATAAACAAATAAAAGATGTTAGTTGACAAGTGTTAATGTTAAAAATATCAGTTGTTAATTAATAAGTGACAAATTGAAAATTACAAATTGACAGAAACAAATGTGACCGATGACAATCAAGAAAATTATAAATGAGTTAGATAAAATATAATTGATAATAATTGGTGGAAACCAAATAACAGATGACACATGATGCTAGAGGAGAAAAGACAAAAAACATTAAAAAGAACAAAGACGGAAAAAAATAAAAATAATAGGAAACCATAAACACAGAAAACTCGGAATAAAACACAAAATCGGAATAAAATCAGAAAAAAAATGCACTGAACAAGACGAGTTAAAGAATATAAGACGGACGTTTGGATTAAAACTTGCAATGACATTAACGAAAAACAGGGCAGACAGTATTGGGCTGAAATTAAAAAAAAAACTAGCTAAATATCGGAAAACGGACTTCCTCCAATACATAAAAGACCCCATAACAAAAACCCCAATCACCGACGAAAAATAGCCGACATATTTGCTAGTTAATATGAAGACAATTTTACTCTGACAGTTAATAATACATATGACAATGACTTTTTCACACAAGTAACCTCCTGGTATAAATTCTTCAAAAATATCCCTACCCCAATCACTTCTGATGCTATAACAGAGGAAGAGTACTACAATAACCTTCACAAAGGCAAAAATACAGCACCCGGTTATGACAACATTCCTAGAAGTATCCTGAAATCCCTTTCTGACAATATCCATACATTATACAAATATTATCCCAATTTTACCAGTCAAAAATTATTACTCAGGAGTGGAAGCGGGGTATAATAACGTGCATACTAAAATCCGGACACGATGCATTAGAAGTATCAAGCTATCACCCCATCACCTTGCTTCCGGTCCTGGGGAAACCATTCGAATCCATACTATAAACTAAAATTATGCTCCACCTCTCCCACTACATCCATATATACCAATTTGGCTTCCTTGAACACCGCTCCACTTCCTTACCATGAACAGTCTTGACTACAAACTATCAAACAGCACACCTCGAAAACCAAAAGTCCGCCAGAGTCTTCTTAGACATTCTCAAGGAGTTTGACTCTGTTTGGCATCTAGGTTTGCTGTTTAAATGCCACTCCCTAAAAACTCCACCCCATATCCTTAATTTAATTGACAACTTCCTCTTGTTTAGACTTCTTAAAGCAGAAGTCAAAAATACTTTATCCAATTCTTTTGTTCCCCAACAAGGTTTTCCCCAAGGTTCTCCCTTATCCCCACTCCTCTATAATATTTATGTACACGATCCTTATAATCTCGACCCCTCTATTGCAACCCATCCGCCTATCCACTGCTTTACGCAGATGATACAGCGCTCATGTGACGTTTTTGACAGTTAAATCCAGGCTGAAAAACCGCGGTTCGATAGCCGCTGATTAGAAGAAATTTCAAGTCTGTGAAGTGTACAGACAAAAATTGTAAAAATATTTACTTCTAATAATAAAGATGTTTTCTCTCTTAGAAAAAAAAAAACTGGAAAACAGATACACAGAGGGTAGAGAAATAAAGAAGACAGAGGACAAAGCCCACAAAAGGACATATGTCATAAAAGGACAGATGACAGAGGACAGAGAACAGCGAACAAGAAATCGAAGGAAAAGGACAAAACACATAGGACAGAAGACAATAGGTGGTAGAAGACATAAGGTCAGCTTCCAGAGGATAGGTGACAAAGCATAGAGAATAGGGAATAGAGGACAAATTTCAGAATAGAGGACAAGGGGAAGAAGACAAAGGACTGATGACAATAAACAAGGGACCGTAGATATGGAAGAGGGGACAAAGGACAAAGGACAGAAAACAGAGAATATAGAACAAAAGATAAAGGATAGTGGATAGAGGATATAGGATAGAAAACAGAGGACATAGGACAGAGGGCAGAGGACAGAAGACAAATATAAACAGAGGACAGACGATACAAAGGAGATGAGACAAATGGCAGATGACAGATAACACAAGAGAACAGAGGATGGACTAAACGAGAACAGACGATGATAATTGATGGCATATGATAATAGACAATGACAAATAAGGACAGACATAAACAGACGAAGTCAGCCGATTACAGACCATGACAGATGATAGCTGACGATTAGTGATATTAACAGGCGATGACAGTCGATAACAGCCGAAAACAGACGAGGACAGAGGAAACAGACGAGGATAAACAATAAGCGAGGACAGACGATCACAGACGTGGACAGACGATAACAGACGAGGAGAGACGAAGACAAACGAGGATAGATAAAGACAGAGAACGGAAAATAATCAAAGACGATGGCAGGTAATAATCGATCACATACGATGACAGACAATGACAAACAAGGACATACGGTGAGACACAAGTGCAGATAAGATGAGACAAGAACAAATGAGGGAAGGCGAAAATAGACGAAGACTAACTGTGACAGATGATAACAGAAGAATACAAACGATATTAAACGATGACAGACGATGTTTAACAATGACTGACGATGACAGACGATAACAGACAAGAGCAGACAAAACAGAGGAGGATAAACGAGGTTAGACGATCACGGATGACGATCACAAATTGAAAATTACAAAATGGCAGATAAAAAATATGACCTATGCCAATTAAGAATATTATATTTGAGTGAGGACAGATAACAGAGGACTAGGAATCGAAGGAAAAGAACAAATGACAGAAGACAGAAGATGATAGATGGTAGAAGACAAAGGACACCTACCAAAGGATAAATGACAGAGGACAGAGAATAGGGAATTGTGGACAGAGGCCAGGTGATAGAGGACAGGAAGCAAAAATAAAGGACAGATGACAATGGACAAGGGACTGTAGATTTGGGAGGGGGGATAAAGGATAGAGGACAGAGAACAGAAGATACAGGACAAAGGATAGAAGACAAAGGATAGAAGACAAAGGATAGAGGACAGATAAAAGAGGACATAGGACAGAAAACATAGGACAGAGTATAGAAGACAGAAGACAGTAGAGAGAGGACAGACGATGCAAAAAGAGATGACACAAAAGAACAGAAGATAAACGAAACGAGAACAGACGATGATAATCAATGACATACGATAATAGATAATGACTGACAAGGACAGACAAATACAAACGAAGACAGACGATTGCAGACTATGACAGGTGATAATAGATGATGACTGATGTTAACAGGCGATGACAGTCGATAACAGATAACAGATGAACACAGACGAGGACAGATGAAACAGACGATAATAAACGATAAACAAGGACAGACGATCACAGACGAAGACAGATGATAACCCTTGAGAAGATATGAAGACTAACGAAGATAAATAAAGACAGACGACAACAAACGATCATAGGCGATAACAAATGATAATCGATTAGATAAGATGAGACGAGAATAGACGAGAACATTCGAAGATAGAGGAAGAATAACTGTGACAGACGATAAAAAAAGATAAGAGATGAGAGATGATGACTAATGAGGACCAAGGATGACGAGATGACGAGAGACGATGACAGACAATAACGGACGGAAAGTGACGAGGAAAGATGAAACAGACGAAGATAATCGAGTTTAGACGATCACAGATGAGGACTTATGTCCCAGATGAGTAGAGATGAAGACAAACGAGGAAAGACAAAGACAGACGACGACATGCGTACATAGACGATGACACTCGATAACAGATAAAAACAGACGAGGACAGATAAAACAGATGAGAATAATCGTGGTTAAACAAACACGGATGAGAACAGACCATAGCACATGATGAGAGATGAAGACAGACGACGACAAACGATCATAGGCGATGGCAAATTATAACAGGAAATGAAAGACGAAAACATGCGATGGCCGACAAGTACAGATGAGAACATACAAGAAGAGACGAGGACAGACGAAGATAGACGAATACAGACAGTGACAGATGATGGTAGACGATAACAAACGATGACAGACGATAATTTATTTTTCTATTTATTACATCTTTATACTACTTACTAACAGAATAACAAAAAAATATAATATAAAATATATAAATATACCTAAAATTTTAGTCGAAAGAAGGACGGACACAATTCTCTTCACTCAAGGATCGTCCACTTAAACCATTGATAATAGATGAGAAGAGATGAAAATTAAAAAGGATAGACAAAGACAGATGACGACAAACAATCATGAATAATAAGAGATGATTATAATCTATTACATACGATAACAGACGATAACAGACAAGTACAATTAGGAAGTGACGAGGGCAGATGAATACAGACGGTAACAAATAATAATACGATAATACACGATTGCACACGTTAACAGATGATGACAGACGAATAAACGATTACTGACGATGACAGACAAATGATGACAGACGATAAAAGACGAGGATAGACGAGGACAGATGAGAACAGATGCGGACAGACGAGGAGAGACGAAAAGAGACGTGAACAGGCGGCAATGGGCGAGAACAGACTAGGACAGATGAGAACAGACGAGGACAGACGAGGACAGACGACAACAGACGTCAGCATATAAGCACAGCTGAAAATAGACGATGGCAGAGAAGAACAAATGTGGGCAGATGATGGCAGAATATGACAGTCGATGACGGATAAAAACATACGAAGAGAGACGAGAATAATCGTAGATAAACGATAACACCTGTAAACATACGAAGAGAGACGAGAATAGCCCTAGGTATATGATAACAGACACTGACAGATGAGGACAGTTGTATATTTCTTCACCTGAAGAAGCCACAGTGTGGCGAAACATATGTAGTGTTTACAATAAAACCAATTTTAAAATCAAACAGTTTTGTTACCTAAATAATAAAATATATAAGATATTGCTTTTTACAGAAAATTTAAAATTAGGTTTTTGGTGGGACGCGTTGAACTTTTTACTATTTTATTCTATTCGCGTACCCGAGATACTGGTTCGGTTGATATGAAATAAACACCTTTTTTATTTACACTTTTTACAAAAATTTTACAAGTTTACAACAAAACGTCGGAATTTTATGTTGCGATTTGAGTGTGAGTAAAACGAATTCTTGTTTGAGAGACGATTTCTATTTTTTTTTTTGGACTCTGTGCTACGATATAAAAATGCCAATTTTGGGACTACCCTGAAATTGGGGTTAACTACTGTTTAATTGGTAGGTTCAATAACACCACCAATTGGGTGTGCTTTCTACCTGCTTTGACTCGGTGCGGGTGCGAATCTCTGGCATGTGAACTAGTGTAAAACTTTCTCTTACTTCAAGGAAACTTGCCCCAGCAACAGTCACTTCCTTTTGTTATAAAAAGAGTCCGTAGCACTCAGTCTGTTACGCCTTCAAAAAGGACGGAAATATTGCATTTTAACTAAACTATTTACAGAAATAAATCTAAACGAAAAGAAACATATTTACAAAGACGAACAATTTTCGAGTCAAACAAATGTATAAAAAATATGTCCGTGAAATTAAACACGCTAACAGTTTTAGTTACAAATAAACAACAACAAAATTATCGTATCTAATATCAAAACTTAAGAGTTCTGTTCGATTTCTAGTTACTGTTTTGCGATAAAACGATCATTTGCACACACATAAAACTACATTTTTTTTAAATTCGTATAATTATCTTGGGCCTTTAAGCTATACAAAATTTTAAAATGTTATTTTTTTATCTAAAAATCATTATCTTATTTACCAAAATAATACTAACTGTCAACCAAGCCATTAATCACGCCCCTTTTAAGGATCTCATCTGCGTAGAGCAGCAATTTTTCTCATTGCTATTTTGAAATATGTTTTACTAATAATTAAAAAAAGATTTACAAAATATTTTCGTTTTTTCAATATTATTAATTAATTTTCTGCAACATAATGACTTCACATTTTATTATGAAATATTTTAGGTAATATTTATTATTTTTGTTTTGTTTTGTTTATTTGCAATAACCTTTGATCATTAAAACATGTTCAGTTTGAGGGTTATCAGAGAAGTCGCCTTTTTGTTTGAAATATTGAATTAATTGGCTCTTTGAGGTGCGGCGTTTGGTGTAGGGTTTCGTTAGTAATTTCTTAGTTCTTATCTGTAATAAGATCAAAGTCTCAATGCTTCAAATAGTTCGTAATTGTGTTAAGAATATCTTTTATCCGCGTTTTTATTATGTGTGTCGATTTAGAGGTTGCAATAATTGCAATATCATCATTCTAAAAAAATTGTTTAGTCCAAATCATCAGAACGTACTCTTTCACTTTTCTAATTTATTCTAATTTTTAAAATAAAGGAATATTTTGTTGGAAATTTCAACTTTATAATAGTGATAATACACATCAAAAAATAATGCAGTTGAGGGCGTATTAAAACGCACCCTCTCTGGGCTTACTCTCGCTCGACCCTCCGGGACCCATAAATAACACGGGGGAAATCATGTTAACCTTTCCGAAGAGCATCAACCCCATCGAGGAGGGCCCCGGTGCATGGATCTATTTACGACCGCGGGGCCGTAATATCGCCTTTTTCGGACTCCGGGCCGCCACTGATAAGTGCCCGAAGGGGGCGGCCGGTGGAAAAACTTCACGCCATAAAGGGTAATCTCTTCTATACTTTATGTACGTTTAATATACAAAGTGCATCCCCTTTCCGGGGCCCCCATTACCGCACTCGCCCTACGTTATAGGCCCGGAATTTATCGGCGCTTAAAAGCTATCTATAGCTAATTATAATATTAACTTTCCTCTACCCTAAATGATAATATTATTATCTTTACGAAAACATTTACTTAATTCGGTATTTACTTTATAAACAATCAATATGGAAGGGTTAATTTGTGTGGAATATTAAATCATATATAGATAGATTGAATTGTAAAATAAATACTAATTATTTTAGTCGAAATAAAGAGATGTTAAAAATATAAATATTAGAAAATATGTCTATATTTTACAAGTTAGCGTAATGTCTTTCTTGAAGTATAACTTTAAATATTTAAAATTTAAATAATCACACTCAAGTCCTTTATAACATTGAATCTTTAAGCTTCTACTTCGTTATAAATTTTGGAGTATAAAATGAAAACACTTGGTAACTTTATAATCCAGTTATACAAAAAAAGTTGACAATTGTTTTGTAGTCCTTTAAATAATATATTTTTGTTTTATTTTATTTTACAATTTTGATTTTATTATTAAATCTAATTTTTGTAAATGAATAGTTTTTACCCTTTGAATTCATATTATTAACTTTAGTGCCAAGGGGGTTTTAATCACCATTAATATTTTGTTATTTTCCTTTCTTTATGAAAAATATAATAATACATTTATATATTACACCTTTGCGGCTAAAGGATTTTTTTCAGTCCCAGCGGGATGAATTTAAAGAAGGGCTGGCGCTGCGTATACCCCTGAACCCAGGACGTTATCCTTCATCCGCAACTGTCGTGCTGTTACATCCAGAAAAAGAATATCAAAGACATAATTTACATGTCTGGAATGGAGGTGCGTTTCTCTCGCTACGGGAATTCCGGGACTTCCAGCTCTATTTAGGCCAGAGACCCTGCTGAAAAATATACAATACACTCTTTCTTTTTCATTCATCTTGATTGTAATATTTCGTATTCATTCCTACTTTCTAGTTTTGTATTATTTTCAGCAATTATATATTATTTTATCTTATTTTATTTAATATTTGGTCTTCTTTCTTAAAAAATATACATCTAAAAACAAATTACAAAAACATACTTAAAATTTTAAGCTAATGAAGAACGGGCGGGGTTTATAATACATTATGTTTTTCCACTCAAACCCCACAGCACCATGAAGTTGGAAAGTGAGTAATATTCATCCAACTGGAAGCTTTTATATTCTCCTTTATATCATTTAACATCCAGTTTACACTAAATTATAACATACTATGTTTTTTCGGGTAATTGCTAAGGTTTTAAACTATTGTTAAATTTTTAAATTGTAATTTCTCACATAACCCGTTATTTTTTATGTTAATTAGAAGGTTAATTAAACACTTGATTTTGTTTTACTATATAAAATAGAAAAACAAAAACAAGTGTGTAATTAACCTTCTAATTTATTTTTGGAACCTAAAATAAATAACTATGTTTAATATTATTATTTTTGTATTCAATTTCGTTTCTCCCATTTACCATTATTAATATAATTCAGATAAAGTATCTGCACAAACAGAAACGTTATTCGACTTGTGTCCCCGATACCATCGTTTATTTATGATTTTGTTTATTGGCTATAATAAACGGTTATTATGATTTTTATTCGGTCAGGGAGGACAGAAAGGGACGCGCCGTAAATGCGAAATTTAATCTATGCCGGGGACTGGATGCCTTGGCTCTCTAACATCCACCCTTCGATGCAAAAACCCTCAGGAATGTCCTCCTCATTCCCGCGTAGTATTCCTGTAAACAACCCGGGGAATAAATCTTCCGCCGGCGTGACATATTAAATTCTGGATCGTGTTACGTAAATTACAATTTGTGCACAACTATAAAATCGATAAATAGTTAACTTAAATTACTTAGAATAATTGTATTCATAAAATTAATTAGTGATTTTTACATTATTGCTTTTTAATTTCTGAATTAATTCGTTTGAATTTTTAAGTAAGTTGTGATTTTTGTAGATTGATTTACCTAATATTTTATATTAAACAGAGAAAGTGGGTATCCACTATTCCATCCTTCAATTTATATAAAATGTAGTTGTGTTAATTCGATACAATAGTGCGTTAGGCTCGTAACAAAACAGCCGTGCTTCGAATCTCAATAGAGTGGACTTTTATTTAAATTTTAATTAATAAACATTTCAATGAATTTATAATTCATTTAAACACAATTCACCCTGACATAAAATTCACCCATGAAACTGAACATAATAAAAACATTAAATACTTAGACCTTTCAATTTCTATACATAGTGAAAAATTCAATTTTGAAATATTCCGAAAGCCCACATTTACAGATTCAGTAATACCAGCAAATTCAAGACATCCAATTAAACATAAACAAGCAGCATTCAACTCGATGATCCACAGAACTTACACCTTACCTTTATCACAAGAGGCTTTAAAACAGGAAATTAATACAATTTACAGTATTGCTAATAATAAAGGTTATACAAACAAAACAATACAATTTAATAAAAACCCGCCAAAACAAAAATATTCATAAAATGTTGTATGCAGCTAACATTTCAGAAAGAAAATTCTTTAAATCGTTAACATATTTTGGAGATATTAGCCTCAAAATTCGCAATATCCTAAACAAATTAGACATTAATGTAGCCTTAAAACCGTACAGTAAAATTTGTAACACCATTTTTAATTCAAAAACTCCCTTAGATAAATTTAATAGAGCAGGTATTTATAAACTAAATTGCAAAGATTGCCCCTCGATTTACATAGGGCAGGCAGGGCGCAGTTTTAATGTTAGGTTAAAAGAACATTTAACGTCGTTTCGTTTGAAAAAAGAAGATTCAACATTCGCTTATCACCTTATCGAAAACCGGCATACTTTTGACGAGGATGTTCTTCAAATACTTCATTTCACGGACAAGAGGATTAAAATGGACGTACTCGAATCCCTCGAAATCTACAAGTATAAGGATAATCCGGACAGCCCCATAATTAACGAACAAACCAACCTCATGTTCTCACCTTTGTTTAATGCGGTATAAATAAGATCTTTTTCTGTATTTATAATATACATTATTTATAGTTTGATAATGATCATTGTTTGATCGAAACTGCAGTCACTATTCAATAAACATTGTGATATTAACTAAGTAAAAGTATTTTTTATTTTTCATCGAATTTATAATACATTCAACTACGATAGTTTACATTTTAGGTTTATCCACTAATATTGCCACATATTCTTTCCTATTCCATGGCCTTCCACTGTGTTGTCTAAAAATAATGGAAGCATAAAGTTCAAATCCGATTTAACACCTAATCAAAGAAATCATATAAAAAAATTCTGAAAGAAGAGCTCCATTACATCCTAGTAAAGGAGAACCTGACTAACGAATAAAATTATATAAATTGAAATCCAAACATTATCTCCATGGCTTCACCTCAACAGCAGAAAGCAAAAAACTAAACATTTTCTACCAGAACGTTGGAGGATTATGTAGTAAATTAAGGGAATTAATACTTAACACACAATGTACATCTATAGATGTTATAATTATTGTAGAAACATGGTTGGATCCATCGATAACTGACGCTAAACTTGGTCTTGGTTCTTATTTTAATATTTATAGACTTGATAGATCAATCTTAACTAGCAGTAAATCTAGAGGAAGAGGAGTATTGATGGCGGTCAAATCAACCATTAAATCTTCGATAATTTTGAATAATTTTGAAACAGTCGAACATTTGTTTATTGATATTAATGATGAGTTTATTGTTGGGGCAATATATATTCCTGCTAACTCTAATTTATCCTAAATCATTGTGAAACAATAACAGATATTTTTGAACATCATTTTCATAAAAACTTTATATTCGATCTTAGATGGTGTCATTAATATGTTTGTGCCCACTAAATTTTATAGATTATCCAAATATCCTAAATGGTTTAATCCAGAACTTATTAAATTGATTCGCTTTGAGAAAAAAGCTCATTTAGATTATAATCATCTAAATCGGGATCCATTGATGATTACAATAAACTTAAAGTGTAAAGATTTATCTAAATCTCTTTATAATCAATCAGAATCTCTTTTTAAAGAGATTCTGGAGATTAGTAAATGAGGCTCGAAAGACTAATGAATATCCTAATATTATGAATCTACATAAAAAGACAATTCACTCATTCCCTGAATGCGTTGATTTATTTGCTGACCATTTTTCTAGTGTATATAAAACAAACACCAATTATGATAATTTTGATATAATTACAATGATTTTTATCTGATCAATATTTTTTTGTTTTCTGTACAAATTAACGATATTTTCAAAACAATTTCAGAACATGCCCCCCAGGTCCATATAATTTCACACTATTTCTTAAACCAATGCATATAAAATTTATGAAAACCTTTGCAAGTGATATTTACACTATCATTACAAAATGGAAAGTATCCTAAAGCTTGGAAATATTCCTATATTGTTCCAATTTTTAAAGTTGGGAGTAGAGCTGAGGCTTCAAATTATAGGGGAGTGGATATACCATACAATCCACAATTCCTAAACTTTTAGATAAACTTATAACCAATCAATTAATATGGAATTTAAAAAATGGTATTAGGAACGAACAACATGGATTAATGTCTGGTTGCTCGACGATTACAAATTTATTAACTTACCAATCTTATATATTGAATGCTTTTCAAAACGGTTATCAAGTTTATACCATTTATACGAATTTTTTGAAAGAATTCAATTGTGTCAATCATAGTATTCTTTTAAATAAACTTAAAATCCTAGGATTGTAGAATCTATTGTTAGCTGGTTTCGTGATTTTTTAATTGGTCGCTTTTAATTTGTTAAAATCTAAAGAAATCAAAGTAACATCTCTAGTCCTCAAGGTTCCCATTGGGGACCTATAATTTTCCTACTTTTTATAAAAGATATTAACTCACTGTTATCATGTGCTAAATTTTTATTATTCACTGATGATTTAAAGTTATTTACTACACTGAAAAATCCTATTGATTACCAAAACTTGCAGATCGATAGATTACATAGTTGGTGTTCAAAAAATAATCTAAAACTAAATTATAATAAATGTTATAGTATTTCTTTCAGTAGAAGAAAACGTTTTTACTACGATCATAAGCTAAATTGTAGTTCACTAGCAAGAGTCAATATTATAAAGCAGTGGTCAGGGAACCACGGTAAATTACCCCAAATGGGGTAAAAATGAAATTTTGGGGGTAATAAGGACTCCTTTCTAATTTGCTAATTCATAACCGTGTTAGTATCTGTACAAACCAATCTTAGAAAAGAACATGCCAGGAAGAATTCCTTAATTATGGTTTTACACAAATAGAAGACAAAGGTACAATGAAACCACAGTGTGTTGTATGTTTGAAAGTACTGACTTCAGAATTAAAAAAAAAAACAATTTAAGAAACATTTGGATAATTTGCATTCACATCTGTCTTCCAAACCGCGAGAATACTTTGTAAATTTAGAAATGTCTGTTAAAAGGAAAAGATTGGACAACAACTTGTTAGGTACATTTGATCAGCGTTCAGCATCAAAGGCTAGCTTTGAAGTAGTCTGGATGATTGCCCAAAACAAAAAACCATATACTATTGTTGAAGATTTGGTTAAACCAGCAGCTGTGAAAATGGCACAGATCATGTGTGGTCAGAAAGAGGCAAAGAAACTGAATTCTGCCCTTGTCTACAAGAATTGTAAAAGAAGATGAAGGTAAATGACTACTTAAGCATTAATTTAAAGTGGAAAAACTGTATTGCAGTGTCTGTTGATGGAGCTCCATCTATGCTGGATCATATTAATGGTTTTTCGGCTTTTGTGAAAAAAAAAAATCCAAATATTGAAGTTACTCACTGTATAATCCATCGCCAGGCACTTGTGAAATATTTGGAACCTACACTGGAAGCCGTCATGCATGATGTCATCAAGATTGTTAATGCTATCAAAGGACATGCACAAAACACGCGACTATTTCGTGAATTATGCCAGGACGGCGAAGCTGAACATATGGACCTATTTTATCATACAGAAGTTAGATGGCTCTCTCGCGGAAATGTTCTAAATCGAGTATGGGCTCTCAAAATTGAACTCGAAATGTTTATGGTTGATCAAAATAATATTTTCGCAGAGAAGTTTAAAAACACCTCGTGGGTTGCACGTCTAGCATATTTAGCTGACATTTTTAAGAATATAAATATATTGAACAAAGAGATGCAAGAAAAAAATATTAATATAATTTTAGCCAGAGAAATAGTGTCAGCGTTTAGATTGAAGCTTCAATATTGGAGACAGAAAGCAAAACAGAACAAGATAGATTCTTTTTCAAAGTTAGCTTTGTTTTTGGAAGATTGTAAAAATATTACTTTTGATGACATCAAGGACACAGTTATCATACCTCTTACCTAACTCAGAGAGCGTTTCTCTGATTACTTTCCAGAACTTGATATAAATACTGTCAGTTGGGTTGTAGATCTTTTTAAATGTGACATTGATAGCGTACCAGAAGATTTTCCAGGTTTGACAGAGGAAATTTTTGAACTGAAGCACGTATTCAATTTGAGAGCAAAGCAAATCTGTCGTGTTTTTGGTTGTCAAAAGCTGCAAAGGCCTTCAAAATGCACATGAAGAGGCGGTAAAAAAGTTGCTGCCATTTGCAACAACCTACCTTTGTGAACACGGCTTTTCCACTGAACATAAAAATAAAGAACAGAAATCGATTAAACGCCTGTATACAAATTGCTCTTACATCAAAAAGCCCCATTTTTGAAGTTATTGTATCAAACATGAAGCAACATCATTTCTCCAAAACATGAAAGGGGAAAGTTTTCAATTAATTTTACACACTTACTATTTTCATGTAACATATTTTTTATTTGCCGTGTAAATTAATTAAAAAAATAAATAAAGTTTAATTTAAATTTAAATTGATTTTCTTCTTTTCAAAATGAGGGGGTAATATTAACTTACGCAAAAATATTTTGGGGTAATGGTTAATAAAGTTCCCCAACCACTGTTATAAAGGATCCTGATGTGTTATTTGATACAAAATTTCAATATGATGTTAATAGTATATGTTCTAAAGCAATTCAATTATTAGGATTTATCGCGCGTTTTTCAACTACCTTTAATGTCTCAATTGTACGAAAATTATTAATATATTTATTCCTTCCAATTCTTGAATATTCATCAGTTCTTTGGTATCCTTATAATTCTAATAGCTTAGCACAATTAGAGCAGGTACAAATAAATCGTTGAGAGAATATTACTGGAAAAATTTGGTTTCTACATTCCTCCACAAAGGTCTGCTCAATTATTTAAGATTTCAAGTTTCATCCAAACAAATTATTGCTACAATGCTCTATTGATCCGCATGATGAGATATTGTAATATTTTATGTAAACGTTCCAATTTTGTACCATGTATTTCAGTAACCAGGTGCAGAAGGAAGCGATTTGAGCAGCAAGCTCACAAGACGTACTTTCTCGTCTGAAGGTCAACTTAGGTGGATCGTTAGAAGCGAACACCTTTTGTTGAGGACAGCAAAATCAAAGCTGCTGTACGCCATCCCGGCGTAGACCACCTGAACTCTAATTCAGTGGAACATAGACCGCCTACGGCGAGCTCTAAGGCTGGGCACCCTGCGTGTTACAGAGTATGGGAGGATCTCGACGGACGCCATCGAGGTGGAAATAGCAACGGAAACTGAAATCCACGGCAAAGTTCAGGGAGGTAGGTCGCGCACGGAGGCCAAGCGCAAAGATCGGCAATGGTTGCTAAATAACTCGCAAAGCAACAAAGGAGAGTAAACCAGCACCTTCATCTCCGAAAGGGAGACTTGGATACAAAGGAAGTATGGAAAACTGAACTAACAACACTCAGTTTTATCAGGATTCATATGCTTCTTTATCTACTTGAATTCGGCAAATTGGAGAGTGCACACCACATTCCACTGTTTATTTGAATGACCAGAATGGCAACAGGAAAGAGGATATGTGAAAGAGAGTCTAGGACATCATCATCATCGAACCTTAGAAACCCGGTAAGACTAACTAGAATGACCAGTTCTTTAGGAAAAGCATTGCCGCCACCTGCCCCGTCATCATAGGGTGGAAGTAGATGCTTCTGAAAGGGTCATAGGGAACGGAGGATGTACAAATCAAGCCTCTTTTATTATTATTGCTGTTTATTTTCTGTTGTTTATTGTTGATGTATCTCACTGCTAAATTCTTCCATGTAATTTAAAAGTAACGTTTTTAATTTAACATATACTCATATAAATTTTTTGATAGATGACACTTGTAAAATGAATGGCAGATGATTATTTTTTTAATTATTAAAGAATATACATGATGAATAAAAAATAATAATTATATAATAAATATTAAAAAGTGCACGTTTTGCTAATAGGAGGGTTTGTTTGCTACCTGTCACCCATCCTACATATTTATTCCCTATCTCTGGCTTAGATTTCAAGAAGTTACGAGAGTGATATTGATGATGTTTTCAGAAAAACAACGTGAATTTTATTATCGGTTAGGTTATAATGTCAAGCGGTGAATAAAGATTTATTTGAACATTGATTATAATTTCTGTTAATATTGTTTTAATTTAAAGGGAATTAAATGAGTTTTGTGTTAATTATGTTATTATAATTAAATATCTCGCTTTAAAGTACTTGTGCTGCTATGAAGAGGTGATTTAAATGTATTTTTTTTTTTAATATCTACAAAATTGCTCTCTTGTATTTTTTTGCTAAAATAATAATAATAGAGGAGAAAATATTTGCACGTTTATAAAAATATTATACATTGAATTTTCTATCGTGCGTTTGTCGACGAACCACCCGTAATAATTCTTTGTCGTAAGTCAAGAGTACGCTAGGTCAATGCATAATTTATTATGGTACGACAAGAATACGGTAGGTGAATATATAATTAGTTGAGGTAGGTCAAGAGTACGCTAGGTAAATATATAAATGTTTGGGGTATGTTAAGTGTATACTAGGTTAATGCACAATTGTTTGAGGTAGGTCAACAGTATGCTAAATTAATACAGAATTTATTATTATATGTCAATAAGACGTTAAGTAAATATATTATTATATGAGGTAGGTCAACAGTCCGCTAGATCAATGTATAATTGCTTGAGGCAGGTCAACAGTATGCTAGTTCATTATGCATTGAACTAGCATACTGTACTTGACCTACCATAATAAATTATGCATTTTCCTAGCGTATTCTTGACCTATCTCAAACCGAGTTAATAAATAATTGTTTGAGATTAGTAAGAGAAATGTGTTCCAATACTTAAGAAAATAGTAGGGGTTGTTTATAGAAAGGCACTTCACACAATTTTAAAATTGTGAAACCAACCAAGTGCCTTTCTATAAACAACCCTTAATATTAAAAATGTTTCACCACGTGATAAACGAGAACCAAATTCAACAAATATTAAGAAAATAGATCCTGATGTTCCGAACAACTATCAGCTAGTTTCAATAATGCCTGTTATAGCGAAGGTACTTGAATTAGTTCTTTATATGCAACTATCCAATTATCTTAAACACAATAATCTTCTTTTATATAATCAATTTAACTTTCGTAAAGGTACATCAAGAGTGCATGTCATGGTAGAGCTCGTTGGTGGTATTTTAAGCGGGCTGGAGCAAAAATTATTTATTCTCGTTAACTGTATGGATCTTTCTAAAGCATTTGACTGCATATAATAAATCTTCGCTAAGAAGTTGTTTTCTTTTAATATGTTGCCATCAGGTTGTCAGATAATTGTCTCATACTTGAGTAATAGAAGACTTCACACTTTGATCCTCTTCTGTTTTTGATGTACGTCAATGATTTTCCAGATGCATTCTGTGATAATGAAGTTGCGGTAATTCAATTGGCCGATGATACATCAGTTTTATTAATGAATCATTTGCTTTATGATTTGTTTACAAATGAGCGTATAGTGCTACAAAAGTCAAAGTCCTGGTTTTCAACAAATCAACTTAGGATTATCACAGAACATCTAGATTATTATTTGCATTGAGGGAACATGAAGAGCAATTAGTTATAAGTTCTGTTAAATTTCATAGATTATACATTGACAACGAAATGAGGTGAGATGTCTACGTCAATGATTTAAAAAATAATTTTACTAAAAAGATTTATTTGCTGCCTTTCCACAGAAATAGCTATATTTGCATATTTCGCATTCTGTCATTCATTTTTACTTTCCCTATATAAAATATAGAGGAAGTATTGTTTTCGTGATTTTTTTTGAAGTTCTTTTTTCCGGAAATATCCGTTTTGATGTCCCTTGAGTCTATACCACTGATTTCTGGGGAAAAAAAAATGTGCCTGTGTGTGTGTTTGTCTGTCGGTAGGCACTCAAAAACGAATGAACCTTTTGAGATGAAACTTTAAACTTAAGGTTTTATCATTCAAAACTGACACTGAAAAGCTTTTGGGTTATATTCATTAACCGGAAGTGGATGTTTACTCGAGGCCGTTTTTTGTTTTTTCCGATATTATTTTAATATGAAAAATATGACAAAACTTTTCAAACAAAAGTTAAAGTTAATGAGAAATTGCACAAGTTTTGTTTAAATATATTTTTGATAAAATTTTTAACTTGCGAGAAAAAACTATATACGGTAGAAATTGATAAAAAGACAGGATTTGTTGACATTAGTGGATTTTCTTTACTTGGCAAATACATTATGGAGTATAGGGAGCCGCTCCTGCAGTTTAGTAAGCGGTTTTGGAAGGTTGTCATCGTGAGTTATAAGTGCCATGTCTTCAGCAAATACCAATACACAGTGAAAGAAAAATATTTGGGCTTTGATATGGTATAAATGAACGTAGGAGAGAATTGCCTATATTATTGTGAGATATAGCAATTTAAAAAGTGTCAATTGGGAGTAAGGGATATAGTGGAATAGACAAAGAGATACATTTTAACAGCAAACCTAAATCGATGCCTTTTGTTATCGAGAGGTTTGCAACTTTTAGGGTTTGCTGTTTGGCTATTGGAGATGATTATGGTTTAATGAATCTGTTTTGTAGGAAGCCAAACTGATACGGAGGAATATTATATAAAAAATGTTCTAGGAGTGACTTTTCTTGTTATTGCTTCTAACATTTTCCCCAATACAGGAAGAAACATGATTAGCCTATAGCTTATGTTTACATTTATTACAGAAAAGGTGGCGATGATGTACTATTTCCATTCCTAGGAAATAATTGAATTTTATAAAGAAAATTTATAAGACAATTAAAAATGGGGAAGAAGTACTTGTGGATAGGATCAAGTAAAATATGTATCGGGTTCATTTTTTATCATTATGAGAGAAATGAAAGATGTAATTTTTGAGAAAAGTAGGTTTGCAAGTGATTAGGTTATAGGTCTTAATTAATTTCTCATTGTAGATTAAATGTTGGATTTTGCTAGTTTCTTGAAGGATGCAGATGTAGTTGTTTAAATTATTTGGCATTATGATAGTTGTTGGGTTAAATGTTTTGAAAATCTTTGGGGGTAATTTTTGGTAAAAATTTTGTGCTATTTATTAGGAAATTCAGTTTTGAATCTGTAAAATGGTATGACTGTCATATTTCCTATGTTGGCATGAAATTTTGATGGAAGTAGTTAGGGGTTTGCACTTCTGTAATATGTGCTTTTGGTGTTTTGATCAGCCTTTAAAAAAATCTGGGTAATGACTTTTTATTAAGTAATACCACTTACAGATCCTCTTACTTGATCATCTAGAAGACTAAACTCGACAGGGTAAAGGTGCAAAGTCAATTTAGTATTTACCACTTAAAGATAAGTTTTGACTAACTTTCTCTGCAGTACCAGCAGTTATTTGCTGTAATCTTGTTTGTTTTTGTTTTATGTGTGCATATTTTAGGTTTGGTTTATGTTACGTTCTTAATTAAACCAATTGGCTATGCTACATATGCGATTTATGGTGTAATTCATTACTTTGTAATATATATATATATATATATATATATATATGTAATCAATGAAAGTTTAAGAAATATCTTTCGTGTATACGTGTGTTTATTGTTTATTCGTTTTATTCAGTGTGCTAATAAAAATTCTATATTCATGCATAAATTCAAATAAATTTAGAACCCACATGAAATGGAGTTCTACTTAATGAACAGACTGATTTAGCATATTCCCCACTGCTTTTTGTGTGTATATATATGCGTTTTTCATTTTCCTAATGATAAAATCTCGATCTTAAAACTAAAAAATAAATCGTTTTAATAAAAATGAAAAGTATTTTTATTCTATTTATAATTTTTATAAATAAAAAAATGTATCTCTGAAGTAAATATCTTAAATACGTTATTTATTATTGAGTACACATTATAAACGTACATTCTCTCGTACGTTCTTAAACAAATTTTAATCCTTATATTTGCAATTGGTGTAATTCTCACTTTAGATTCTTTGATAGAGAAGAGAAGATTTTATATAATAAGAAAATGTTCATCTTATTTACGCAGTAATTTATGTTTATTTACTATGATAGATAAAGAACACGCCAGAAACCATAAACCAAACAATTAAATGAAGGCTCTATAAAGCAGAAAAACAGAGGATCGAATAAAAAATATGATTTTATGAATTCAAGCTTTTTCGTATTTTTTTGTTTTGATATATTAAGTACGTAAATAT
This sequence comes from Ontholestes murinus, assembly GCA_963969525.1. NCBI lineage: Eukaryota > Metazoa > Arthropoda > Insecta > Coleoptera > Staphylinidae > Ontholestes > Ontholestes murinus. The sequence goes on from OZ018396.1 coordinate 39,406,153, forward strand.
TAGAATATATTTTATCTAAATAAATAGCACCTAATACTTAAAAGAAGGTGGTAATGTTTAGATAAAATCACCGCCATAAATATGTTAGTGGTGGTGAGCGAGAAATCCGCGTTTAATTAAGAAAGTTACCCTGTTACTCACTTACCACCGTTATTCGGTCGGTACGTAAGGGAAGTGTTCCTGAGTGCATTTATCCATCCCTTCATGCATGATTCAGTGGCGTCAGCCCGTCGAGAAATTGCTAATCTCGTCTGCAACTTTTCGATGAAGTGTCAATACGTGTTTATAACATACAGAACATAAACACATTAAGTTTATAATAACTGAATAAAATGTGACAATTTTTATCCAAGAATTTTTATATTGGGGATATCTTGTTTTAAATTTTAAAGTTTCGGAGCTTTTGTTTTTAACGTATACTACAGTTTCCCTGTTTTTATTGATCATTCAAAGATTATGAGATATTCGAGCTGGCCGGTCCTCGTTGAATCGAGTTCAAGGCTAATTACGTGTTCCTCGAGAGAGAGAGAATCTTTCCTCCACCCACGCGTATAATCTCCCAATTAGGAAAAGGAAACCCTCCTCGTTCCATCAAATCGAATCCATTTTGTTTGTTTGTTGGTTTGTATTTTTTTTTTTTCATGGGATACAGTTAAATACGAATTAGCATAGGGAAAAGTGTATCCTTTCTGGGGAAAAGTGGACCGTGCTAATTGGGTGGGTGTGCGAATAATTTATGCGATCATGTGGAAACCGGGCCTCCGCATCCTCCTCGGATTAATTAAGCCGTGCTGTTTGTGGGTGGTGCGGGGTGTGTCGGATACGCCCGGGGTAGTACCCTCTGCCCTTATTATTAGGCCGTCCTCTCTCACCTCGTGCACGTACACACATTTCGCGTCAAATTTTACATTTGCCATTATTTATACGGTCCCTTAATCATCATTCTCCCTTCCTGCCCAACGAATGGTGGGTGTGTGTTGCTGTGTTTAACTTTCTCGATTACTCGTCTGAAAGTATGCTAATTTGGTGCGCACTTTTGATTTAAATTAGACGTATGAAGTTACACCACTAATTATTCAATAATTCAATCCTGCTTATATTTATAAAAAAACATATTTTTCTAATTAATTGCTTCATCTCAATAACTAAATTATTTATTTTTAATTAATTAACAAGAAAGTAAATAGATTATTGTAGTAGGTCGTAAATGTGCTAACTTAATGATTTCACCTGCTAGATAATTTCAAGTTTATGATAGATAATTAATTATGACTAAAAAACATTTAATAATTATGAAGAATTCTGCTTTATAATAAAACATCCAAATATTAAGAGTGTATTTTGTTTATTTATAAAATTCTAAATAACATTTTGAGTTTTACAAAAAGTTATTCAAAATTGTATGTACACGGAGTAAATATGTATTTTCAACACCTCAACGCCCTAACACCCTACTGAGAGGGTAGATCGAATAAATAATTGATTCACTTTATGATATAATTTTATGAACTTAAAGATGTAAAAACTTTATTAATATCACACATTTCATTAGAATGACCAGCTTAAACATGTAACAAATTTTAATAAAATGTGTCATATAAAGAAAACGTACTTTTGTTTGTTTAGTTTCACATTTCCCATACTACATAATTCTCTCTCTTTCTCACAAAAAAAAAATATAAAAATCATTTGCTCAGCACGACCCGGACAATTCCGCCATTCCGCCGAATGGTGATTTCCCTCCCATTTTCAGCGCTGAACTTTTTCCCGTTCCGGAGGGCAATTCCTGCGGCGATTACCATAATTCTGGCGGAATTAAAACATCAAAAGGTGTCGACGGAAGTGCAATTTGTTTTGCATGCGCGCCGAAAATGCTCTCGTTTCGCACGGGTCGAGCCCGAAATCAATTTGCCTTTCCTACCCTCCGCTCGGCACCACCATTCCGAATTGATATTTCCAATGCAAATGTGTATCCAAGCCCGAAATGTTGTTATGTAGGGATATGGGTGTAGGTATTATTTGCAAACTTACAACAAAATGTATAATATGTGTATAAATATATATATTTTGTATACCGTTTTTAAATATTTAATGTATAAAACTAGTTTTCGAGGTACTAAAGGTTTTAAGAAAACAAACAAAAAAATGTCTCGTAAGAAAATTAAAACGAAAATTGTAGAGCATTTCAAAAACGAGAGAATAGTTGCTGAATAATTCTATAAATATGGGAAAAACATTGTGAGATTCTATATTTTATAGTTATATAAACGTTGTAAACCAAATTCTCTGAAAAATTCTGTTATAATAAAACAAGTTTTTTTTCCTGTTGCTATTATCGAGTTACGTAAAGAGACTGAATGTTAAATGTTAAATATATCTCTATTCATTGTATGTCTAAATTAAAATGAAACAATAATTGATTTAAAAACAATTAGAGAAACATGTTTTAAAACTAAAAATAACTAGAAATCTAATTTCACTATATGTTTATGCACGATGGTGTACTAGTTGGGTTTGTAGTGGTAAAACAAAGACATTGCGTTTTTACACTCAAGTTAATTAATTTGTACTACAAAATTACGAAATGAACGCCTCCATCAAGTAACTGAAAGTTGTTAATTATCTATAAATATTCTCGAGAAAATTTTAATAAGGGGTGATTAAGTAAATTGAGGAAAAACTTTTCAAAGTGATGCAATTCTCCAGAGGATGTGCATTTTGTATAAACATTAGTTTTATGATAAATAAGGAAAGAACCGTAAGTGATTTGAAAAGAAAGACAAACAGTGGGTAGGTTATTGCTGGAAAAGTTCAATTGTGTAGTTTTTTATGATTATTAAAACAGGAAGCTGTAGGGAATGTATGCAGAGGGCGTGCATATATTCGCGGTGGAGGTAAACTTATACGATGGCGTATTTATGCTAGAAATAAGTTAGGCGAGGAGCAATAATAACCGAAAAATAACGTAATAAAGTTGGCAAATACCATTCTCCTCCGTCCTACTACAGAAAACAAGGGTAAATTGCGGAGATATCCAAGCGAGAGCAAGCAAGCAGGGCCAGGCAAGCAAGCGCTCCGTATCGATCCATCCGCGGACCATGTATATTCCTTTATTTGATAAAACTTTAAGTTATCCACTAGCCGTCATAATAAACAGAGCGCACATATTGATGAGGAGAAACACCGCCCTTTTTTTTTATTAATGTCCATTTGCCAATTTGCAGTAATTAAATGTGCACTGTGCAGAACGGACAAATGTACGTCATTTGATGATTGTTGTGTGGCCGACACACTCCAAATCCACTCGAAACCATCGGCAAATTTCCACGAGAACCGCTTTTTCGCCAACACTCGCTCATCTATCAATCACCAGCAGCTTTTTCGCGTGTCGCAAATGGACCGTGCTCCTCTCACTACCCCCAATTCGGGCCGCGTGTTTTTATCGCGTCCTGCAATCTTGGGATAAATTGCACATTTTCTGCCACAGCTTTTTCATACATCACCCCGTAATCGGTGCAAAAATTCCACTCAATCTCTATTAGCTCCAATCGTAGTAAATGAAGATTAATTAAAGATATAAACAATTATTTCCCGTAAATATTGGCGATAAAATAAATTTAACAATTATCAGACGCTAGTAAATTTAAAGAAACAAAACGGCGAGAAATAATTGCACAATTAAGAGCTCATTTAGAGTAATTAAGAGCAATTTACAATATTAAGCGGAACGCGAAATTCCCGTTCAGTTGCACCGAGAACCCCGTTATCCCCAACAACAACAATAAACACAATGATTAATGCAGCGAAAATATTTTCCTCCTCTCGTAATCAATTTATCACGGCTGGCGCGCGCGTCCCGCGTTCAATTTAAAGTTCCCAGGCATTATCAGAAAATAATAAGTTGAGATGCCAATAAGCTCGGTAAAATATGGCGCGAGTTGCGCTTCTTTTAAATAAACAACAAAAAATACGACAAGAGAAAAAAAATGTATCGAGTTGTTTTGTTGGAAGTCGGGGATACGGAGTTATCTCGTAAAAGTTTAATAAATCATGTGATTTAGGGGTGACAAGTGTATATTCGATGGAAATCTTTTGTGTGACGAATCGTACAATAAGTCTTTTTTTTTAAATTAATGTAAAAAAGTTGGGTTTACATATACAGTACAGTTGGATTGATGGATTTGAAAAACTGCGATAAGCAATATTAATTATCCAGTAATTTGAAAAACAAGAAAATATTTCATAAATCTACAACAATAAGTGTTGGGAGGACTACAAAATACGTAACAGTCCAAACGTTTGATTTCTTTACTGGCCATTTAACTTAAGTATTTATATAGTATGATACACTACACAGACAATAAATATTTTTTGATATCCTCATTAGCTAGATTTTCTCCATGAATGTCCAATTTAAGTTTATAATCTAGGTGAATACCTAAAACTTTTACTGTCTTTTGAAGCATGATTTCAGTTTTATTTAAGGTAAATAATATTTGTTTTATTTTTGTTTAATTAAAAATTAGATTATTAATATTGCACCACATAACGACTTTGTTGAGGGTATCATTACTACTGCCCATGATATCTTCAACAGTATTAGATAATTTAATTAAATACATCAGAATTGTCACAGTTTGGTATATCGTTAATAATAATAATAATAATAATAATAATAATAATAATCCAATTTATTTCCGGTGTAAGTAAATATACATAGAATACAACACAAACATGGAAACACGTCAAAATAAAAATTTAAATTCTAACATATTTATATGTATTAAATAACCGAGTGTAGAAACTCTTCGGTACTGTATGGTTCCAATGTGCACAATAGATCAAACAGCATACGCCTCATTTTTGTATACGATTTTTCATTTTTAATTGACTGTGGGAGGTGGTTGAAAAATTTAATACACGTGTACTCTGGACCTCGTTCAAGCATAGTTAACCTATGCGAAGGATATCTGTAGGTAATACCATGCCTAGTGTTGTGACTACTATTTAAAATGTACTGGGCAAATAGATGGCCATGTTTATACAAAAACTTGATAAATTCATAAATGTAGACAGCAGGGGCCGTCAGTATCTTCAATCTTTTAAATACTCCTCTGCAGCTGTCCCTTTGCTTCATTTTGCAAATTATTCTAATCGCACGCTTCTGAGCTATTAAAATTACATTGCTATATACACTACTACCCCAAAATATGATTCCATATTTGAGATGAGAGTAAAAGTTGGCATAATAAAATGTTTTTACGATATCATCATTTGTATTGTGTGCTAGAACCTATAGGCCATAACATATTTTGTTGAGTTTAGATGATAAGGTGTCGAGATGTTGTTTGTAACTTAAAGTTTCATCAACAATAACTCCAAGAAACTTTGCATGTGTTGTAAATGAGAAGGAAGTGTTGTTGAGAAATATCTTCACAGGAGTTTATAAATACTGATTGGTTTTAAATAGAATTGTTTGTGTTTTATTTTTGTTCAATATTAACTTGTTTTTAATGAACCAGTTATTAATATTGTTCATTATTAAACTTCCAGAATTAACAACGTCTACATATGTTTGTCCGAAAAGTAACAAGTTTGTGTCATCGGCATAGCACGCAATTCCACTATCTATGTTTGTGTTGTCAGAAATATTATTTAAAAAAATATTAAATAGTAGTGGGCCCAAGATACTACCTTGCGGAATACTCATATTGGTTTGTAAAATATCTGATGTAATTTCGAGTACTCCATTATTATTTTTTACAGATTGAGTGCGACTATTCAAATATGATCTAAACCAATTGTTTGCAGTTCCTCGTATTCCGTAGTGATTCAGCTTGGTAATCAATATAGAATGATCGATAGTGTCAAATGCTATAGATAAATCTAACAGCAGCCCACAAACGACTTTTCTCGTATCTAAGGCATACAGAAATGAAGTGATATATTGAAATAAAGCAGTATCTATACTTTTTTCCCGTGTAAAACCATGTTGGTTTTTGCTAAATAAATTGTTTTTGTTGAAAAATTTAATTACTCGATTTGAAATTAAGGTTTCAAATATTTTTGACAATGTACTCAGGATGGCAATGGGTCTGTAGTTATCAAAGTCATCAAGGTTCCCTTTTTTATATATTGGAGTGATAATGGAATATTTTAACCTATCTGGAAATATTCCTGTTTGAATTGAACTATTAAATATATGGGTAAGTAGCCCCACAATAGTGTATATACAACGTTTTATCAAAGAAATAGGTATGCTATCATAACCACTACTTTTTTTATTTTCCATATAATTAACAATTTTTATAATCTCTGATTCGGTAACCGGTTCAAGAAACATCATATTGCTGTTTATTGAAATATTGCACACATAGGAATCATTACTTTTAGGGAATGTACTATTTATTGTGTTAAAAGCAGCATTTTTAAAATACATATTAAAATCGTTTGCCTGTTGATTTTGGTAATATCAACTGCGCTCTTTATTTAGTAATTCCTTATATTTAACAATTTCATTTTTTAACGCAGGTTTGAACTCTGGCATATGTTTAGAAAGAATTTCGTATATTTGGAATTGGTTTTTGCATTGCTTGATTTCATCGGAATTAAATTTGAAGGTTTTTTTATTTGTTGGAAGTAGTTCCTTTAGTGGGAAGTGTTTATCTACATATGTTAAGTATGTTTTTATAAAATTATTATATTTTTTGTTAGTGTCCAAAGATTCATAAATTGATGTGAATGTTTCATCTTTTATGTCCTCTAGAAATTCCTTCATTCCATTTTCAGAGTAAACCCTCATTTTATTACAAAACTGCGTGGATTCCTCGGTAAAATCCATATTTTGTGATATGACTTGCGCCTTATGATCCGAGATAAATGTACTAATAACATTCGCTTGATAATTATTAGAGTTACTATTTATAATGATATTATCGATACATGTTGCAGTATCATTATAATGTATACGCGTGGCCTGATGAATGGTTAAAACTGCATTATGGGCCAACAATAAATTTTTAAAATCTCTTGTTTGATTTGAAACTTCAAGTGTATTTAAATTGAAATCGCCCGCAATAAAATACAACGAGTATCTACTTGTAACAAAATCCAGAATATGGTCTAATTTATTTAAAAATGTCTTGAAATCGTTCTGTGGTTGCCTATAGATACATATAACACAAATGCTTTTAGAACAAATTTTCAGGTCCGCACCCGCGCACTCGAATATTCTATTTTCTGAGATAGCACTTATTATTTTTAAGTTCGTAGCGATTACTTCACTATTAGAATAGATAGCAACACCGCCATGTTCTTTTTCAGCTCTACAAGAATAAGCTGTTAAGGAATAATTAGGAATTTGGCAAAACTTAAGTTGTTCGGTAGATTGCCAGTGTTCTGTTAAACATAAAAAATGTATGCCATTTAAATTATTAAGAAGATCAATTATATTATTGATGCAAGTGCTCAAGCATTGCACATTTTGGTGTAGTAATTTGAAACTATTGTTTATTTTAGATGATTCCTGGTTCTTCTTGTGGTTTATGTTATTGAAGACTTCCTTTGCTCCATGTAAAAATTATAGCGGGATACAGCAATTCCATTTTCCCACAGGTTTTCGTCTATCAATTTATCTAAGTATGAAATTGGTGCTCCTATTTTAAAGCTGTTGAATGTAGAGTTTTGGTACTTCGGGATGATTTTTACACATGTGATATCCGTAGTATTTAACCGTGTAATTAAAGTAGAACGCAAATCTTCCGCTTGCGTTTCAATAGGATAACAAGCTACGTGTAGCCAGGCTCTTCTTTCTACCGCTTTTAATCGCGGATCATTATCATTTTCTCTTTTACCAACCAGGGTTATTCGATTCTTGCGTTTACGCTTTTCTACTAGTGTAAATGTGTTATCGGAAGTAGGTTTTCTCTGTAACGGTTCCTTATTGTTATTCTCAATTACTACTCTCGGACTGATGTTTGATGAATGTATATTATGTTTATTTGACATATTTGCCGGAATCTTCACGTTAACTTTACTTACAGTGTCCGATTTCTTGGGCTTATTTGCTGATTCTGCTATTGCACTGTAGGTGGTGCCTTTGCGAGATTGGTTTGTATCTCCGCTTGTGTTGTTTATGTTTATTTTCTGAGATATTTGTTTTAGCTCAGAATGATTTTCCATTATAAGTGAAGAATGTTCTTCTAGGGTTTTGTTAATTTTATTTAAAATATTGTACAATGACTGACCTTGCATGAATTTGAAACATATTGGACATAACCAAACTAGGTTCTTTTTCCCATTCAGAAGCCTTAATTCTCTGTCTTTTAGTCCCGTACATGCCCCATGCACTACACTATTACATAATCCGTAACATTTCGTCACAATGTCTGTGGATACTGTTGGTTTTTCACAGATTTTACACTTTGATTTATCAAGTTCAACATCGTCGTTTGACGCCATGACTATATATAATATAAATAGAATGGGCCCTGAGACTGATCCCTGTGGAACACCACGCTGTAACGGCAGTGTACTTGATATTTTATTGTCATACTCCACCACTTGAAACCTATTTGAAAGGTAGGATGACAAAAGTTTTAAACTGTTATAAGTAAATCCATAAAGTTTCAATGTATCACATAACAATTTCTGCGATATGCAATCAAAACCATTACTCATGTCTAAGAAAGAGCCTACACAGAAAATTTTCTTTTTGAAAAAATTTGAGATACTATTAAGCAAGGATATAATTGCATCTGTCGTTGATCGTTGGGACCTAAAACCAAATTGTTGGGAATTAAATATTTGATTTACTTCCAGATATTCAACTGTTTGTTCCTCCAATATCATTTCTACTATTTTAGAAATAAGAGGAAGCAACGAAATGGGTCAATAGTTGTAGTATGTCATCAACATCCCCTGTTTTATGAATCTTGACAAATTTCAAAGAGTCAGGAAGAATGCCTGACGTGATAATGCCATTAATTAATTTGGCTAAAGGTGATATAAATAAGTTCTTTACCCCTTCTATAAGATCTACTGTAATATCATATATACAGGGTGTCCCGTTAAAGTGGGAAAATGGCTAGACCATAGATTCCTGGGGTCAAAATATGACGATTTAAAACAACTTATCTATATCCATATATTAAGCCGGAATTTGTCTTCAAAGTTTCAAAATTTTTTATTTCTTTTGTTTAAACAATTGAACGCCTTATTCGATTTGAAAGAAATTTATTATTAGTAACTACTATAATATGATACATCATTTCAGTTACTGTGGCAATTAGTGATTAACAGGAAGTATAAAAACAGTAGTACCACCACTTAAAAACTAAATTCTTTTTTTATTGGTGTATTTAATAAAAACTAATAAAATACCACTAGAAGACCGTTTAATTTAAAAACTTTTTTGTCTCTTAATAATATTTGATATCTTGTACGGTTTTTGCACAAAAACTCATTATGCACTCATTAATAAGTAAATCAACTTACTCAATTGAATAAAAATTAAATCATATCAATAAATTAAATTAATAAAAACAACATCTAACACTTTTCAAACAATTTCCTTCGCAGAATCATAATACAATCAAGATATCTGTTTGCCCCAAATATGAATATTTATGAAATATAATAAAGTTAAAAATTAATTATTAAAAGACATTAAATAAATATTAATATACATAAATAATATTGTTTAAACAAAGACGGCCACAAAAAACATTTATTTTCGATTCGATGAAAAATTAGATTTTGTTTTTACTAGATAAAAAAAAAATATTTTATTTTTTTTGTGGGAAAACCGTAAAAGATATTAAATATTATTAAGAGACAAAAAAGTTTTTTAATTAAACAGTATTCAAGTAGTATTTTTTTAGTTTTTATTAAATGCGCCAATAAAAAAATAATTTAGTTTTTAAGTGGTGGTACTACTATTTTTTATACTTCTTGTTAACCAATAATCGCCATAATAACTGAAATGATGTAATATATTATGTTAGTTATTAATAATAAATTTCATTCAAATCGAATAAAGCGTTCAATTGTTATAAACAAAAGAAATAACATTTTTTGGAACTTTGAAGACAAATTCCGGCTTAACCGTAAATTTTTGGATATAGATATTTTGGGTTAAATCATCATATTTTGACCTCAGGAATCTATGGTCCAGCCATTTCCCCACATTAACGGAAATATATCAGAAATTTTTCTGGATTTTAATTTATTTATGGCTTCGCGTACTTTATTATGTGTGGTCTCTTTAAATGAGAAAAACACATTGACATTAAAATTAATACATGTGTCTCTATTTGCTGACTGATGAGTGGATACTTTTTTTAAATTATCACAGGATATATCACAGGTTGAAGTTTCATTTGATTTGTTTCTTAAATCATTGGTAATGTCCGAGATAGCTCCTAATTTGTTATTTGATGTATTGATAAATTTATCGTAGGCCTACTGCTTTGAGGATATTATACAACTTTTATATTTTAACCTACATCCTATTAAAAGTTGTCGAGAATTTGTTGAACAATATTTGGTTTGGTATTCTTCAACAAGATGCACAGTTTCCCGCATATTCAAATTAAACTACTCAATACGGTTTGACTTAGTATTTTTCTTACTAACTTTAATAGTAAAAGCCGTATTTAATGCATTTTTTAGCATATTATAAAGCCCATCCCATTTTTTATTTGTTGGTAAAGCTTGATTTTCAATAAAACTCCAATCCACATTTTCTAAAGTATTATAATAAATGAGCTTACCTTCTAAAGAAAATGGTCTACAGAAGAACTCCGTATTCCTTTTTTCGTGAATGTTAACGCGTAGTGATAATAACAAGCCTTGATGATCAGATAGGCATGTGTTATAACAACATTCAATTTTTATGTTGTATTCGTGGCAATTAGTGAATATGTTTTCGATGCAATTATTTCTACGTGTATTGAAGTATACAGTTTTGTATAATCCATATGATGCAAGCAGGTCAACAAGCTGAGTTTCTCTGGGGTCTTTGGTATCAAACCTAACATTAAAATCCCCTGACATAAACACATCACAGTTATTATAATTTACCTTGTCTAAAAATAATGATAAAACATTAAAAAATACATTAAAATCTCCACATGGCGAACGATACACAAATATAAAAAACATTTTAAAAGAGGGAATATACACCATTGACAATTCACAATTTTTATCAACACTAACTTTATCACTTAAAGCATTGTATTCGCCGAAGGTTAAAGTATCCTTAAACCAAATTATAGTCTCACCGTAATTGCTATTTTTCGTGAATAATATACCATAGCTGACATGTTGTTAATTTTCGCATTCTTCGTGCAAAATCCAATGCTTACATATCTATTAAACTAAAATTATCGTTAAAAGTTATTTCCCCAAATTCATTCAGTTTATTTTTATTAGATTGGGCGTTGAGAAACAGCTTTTTATTTCAACTTGGTTTTCCTCTGTATTCTCTATAAAAAAATTGTTTATTTTAATGTTCTGTGGCCAAATATCTGGCTTTTTTTAATTCTTCTAGTTTATCTATTGAACTCCCACTTTAACCGACGAATATTTCTCAGGAAATTTTGATTCCAGTTGACTACATTTAATATCCTGAAAATGTAGATCTTCCAAATATTTCGTCAATTCGTCTCGGCTGTCGTATTTGGGTCTAGATACGTACAGATGCCCATAGCGCATATATCCCTTAAATGAGTTATTTTGCGCGTTTGCAGTACCCAAATTTGTCTTCTGTCGTCTTTTGCGGGCTCTTACTTCGGTACTTTACATGGTTTGACCAAATTTATTGTAATCAATTAGTGTAGTTAGGGTTGCCGCTGCTTCGTTGGATTGGAGCGAAAATATTGCTGTCATTCTTTCTTTCGTTCTGTCTTTTCGGTCGAATTTTCAGGTGTTTTAGTTTCGAGTGTTATATGAACCTGTAGGTTATCTCTATTTTTAGATGGTTTAGATTCCGCTCGGTTGGTTGGCGTGTTAGTTTTTTGGTGTGCGCCTGGGCTTACAGGATTCTTTAATGTGTCTATTACGTTTGCGTTAATACGAATAGATTTATTTTTAAAGGAAACTGTAGCTATTAGCTGGTTCATGATTGATTATTTACAGTTTTCTTTAACATTTCTATTATGTTATTCTTTTCGACAAGTAACTTTACAACTAATTCATACTTATTTTCTTTTTCCTTTATAATTTGATTCAGCAGTCGTACCTCATCCCTTAGAAAATTCGTGGTTAGTTCTGGATCAGCAGTGGGTGTTGAGATTTATGCATTTTTATCTTGCCTTCTTGAACTATTCGATTTGTTGGTTATATCCTCGGTAACTACACAGCAATTGATGGTTTCGTTGCTAATTGAGATGTGTTTCTTTTTTTTGAAACTAACCTCAAAACAAATCCTAGAGATTTGTGGAAGTACATCCATCAGAGGAATGGTACATCTAGAATCCCTGGGCAGCTGCATGATGAAAATGCTTCTTATTCATCACCACAAGATAACGTTAGTGCGTTTGCTAATGTTTTCTCTAGTGTATATACTCAAAAGAATTTTTTGAAACCTCAGGAGATTTTCTCGAATCGGTAATCCCTAGTTATGCCAACCATTAAAGAGTCGGATGTTATCAAAAGCATCAATCGCATAAAATCCTCAAACATATGTGAAGATGATCGAATGCAAACCATTGTTGATTATATATAATCTTTCTGTAGGCACAATTACTTTTGCGGATGTTTAGAAGCTGATGGTAATTAGCCCAATTTTTAAACGAGGGGACCCTAGTAACATTGAAAATTATAGACCATTCCTATCCTCTACAATTTTGCAAAAATGTTTGATTATTTATCAAATAATCTATAATCTCACTAAGAATTATATTGCACAACAGCAACATGGATTCTTTGCAGGTCGGTCAACGACAACGAACCTGGCAATAATAACTCAGGATATTAGTGAAGCTCCTGACAATCGCAATCAAGAAGACATTATATACACAAACTTCTCCTGTTTCTTTGATACTATTGATCATAGAATTTTGTGACATTTTTAGTATCGTATCTGGACAATCGAACCAATTATGTGTACTTTAACTGATTTGAATCCCATAAGTTTGCATCATCTTCAGGTATACCACAGAGATCCAATTTGGGTTTAATTTATTTATAGATGACCTAATTACATCCATATCATGGCCGGTATTAGCATAGGCATTATATAAAAATATAAATAGTTTATTAGAATGCACCGATTTGCAACTAAATTTAAACTCTCTTTAAATATTAATAAATGTGTTGCTGTCACCTATACACGCAAGCTGCACCCATCTACTTATGATTACATGATCGAGAGCGTGGTGACTCGACGTGACATACGGATGAAAGATCTGGGAGTTTTGTTTGACTCGCGCCTCACATTCCTTAATTACATTAATAACTTAAGTTCTTCTGCTTTAAGGATGCTTGGCTTTTTAATGCGTACCTCTAAGTATTTTAATGATACTTACCTGATAAGGGTTTCATATTTTGCATTGGTTCGCAGTTGTTTAGAGTATACTGCACTTATATGGTATCCGTATTATGCCAGCAATTGTTGGGCCGTCGAACAAGTACGCACGTAGTTATGACATAGCTGCACTGAGGAGCTGTGATAGAGCGAAACACGTGTCTGCATATAGTCATTGCATAACACTTTTCGAGAAGCGGTTAGAAAATGATAACACCACAAAAATAGATACATCGTGCTGAATAAGATTTCAGACATGTAACGACAGTTAACAGATATGTCATTCAATGCCTGGCGGTGCTTAAGTACGGGGAGTAGTTGCTTTAACTGTTAGCTGGAGTTTTTACATTTATTGTAAAACAAAAGTGCAGAAATGCTCATAGAGATTTCTTTTATCTCATTATTAATTTTCATAATAAATTTATTGCCCATACAGGAAACTATTCCTAATTACACGACAACTTAAATAACACAATATACTAATTATACATTATGGTCTTGAAATTAGTACAAATAATGTTTAACGGAGATTTGAGGCGATAATTAGTTTGATGAGAAATCACATTAAACGTTGGTCTCTTTCTACTACTGAAGGAATGTATATGCAGTGGCATTTTGAAGAAGATATCAGAAGTGTTAATTACACCATGTAGTAATTTGAAAATAAAACAAATGCCTGCCTTTAGTCGACGGTATTCAAGATATTCTACATTAAATAATTTCAATAATGTATCATGATCAAAACTTCTAATTGGCGTTGAACACTTTCCAGAAGTGTGGGGACTGTTGCCTATTTTGGGGATACCATGTCAATGCACCATACTCCAACTTGGAAGGTATATATAAATAATAAATGTTTTTTACTATAAGATATATAGATTTTGAAAATTTGACGAATTCCGACAAATAAAGCCAAGACATCTGAAATCAATTAACAACAGTCTCAACATGTTTGTTAACAACACCAAAGTAAGTTATTAATATAGTTATCATAGTAATATTTAGCTAATATAAAAAAATATTATAAATAACTATTTATAAATAGAACTAATACAGAATATAAACATTAATTACACAGACCTATATTTTTTCTCTTATGAGGAAGTGTTTCAAGTGTTGTAGGTATCCTATAGTAAATGCAGTGTGCTGATCACTAATCTATGCTTAGTTTTTTTTCTAGAACATCAGGTTTTCAAGAAAAATGTGTTTGAAATTTTTCATAGAAACTGCCAAAAATATTGAGAAAATATTTATTGAAACTATATTTAATAAAAAATTGTACTGCAAAATTGAGTTGTTCGTTAAAAAACAATGCAGCATAATCTACGTTAGACAATCGTTGTTTTTTTTTTAATGAAATCGTTCTCTTTTTCCCTCAAAACTGCGTTTTGTAGTTTTCTTTTTGTAGATTTTTATGAGCGAGTCCCTCTTCAAGGTTCAGCAGTAGTCAGCTATTATTACAATATCCCATCTTCCCTAATAACGTATCTCCATCTCCTTCATGTCTTGATGAAACCCCCTGTTCGTCGCTGGCAGCTCCAAGATTTTCAGGAAAAGAGTCAACATGGGAATTCAGAAAATGAAGTTTGAAGCTCATATTGCATCCCAGTTTTTTATAATTTTCGACCATGTTTGCTACAATTTCTCTGAAGCTTGGAGACTTGTTGTTTCCAAGGAAACCGTCTATGATATCTACAAAAACACTCCATGCTTCAGATTCATCCTGGGTCATTGTATTCTGAAACAATCTATCCTATTTTAAGGTTCGAATTTAAGGGCCTACAAAAATTATTTCTTTAAGTTTAGCTTCATAAAGTGTAAGTGTGAAATTTGTCGCACAGGTATTTAAAGCAGTCACCTTTTTTATTTAAAGCTTTGAAAAACTACTTCAACAATCCTATCTTTATGTGAAGGGGAGGCAAAATAACTAATTTTGGATTAGCTAATGCATCTCGCAGCTCATTTTTGGCCCAGTACAAGTATTTCTCTGAGTGGCCATTCTTTCTTAACTTAATGTAAATTCCGTGCTCGACTGTTCCACTTACACAAAAAAACATTGATATTTTGTGAATCCAGACTGCTAACCCAAAAGCATGGATATTATTTTTAGGTCTCCCCAGAGTTGCCATTCGTTATACTTTATTGTATTTAGCAACAAATCAAGATTCTCATACGTTTCTTTGAGATGCACGGAATGAGCAACAGGCGCCGAGGCATGCGTATTATCATTGTGCAACAAGACACCCTTCAGATTTCTCTTAGAAGAATCAATAAATAACCTCCATGATGTGCAATCGCAATTGTCGGCTCCCAGTTTCATGACTACTTTAGGAATATTATTACAATACATCAGTGAACTCTTTTTCACGATGCCTATACCTCGAAAATGTGGTTCCTGAAGCCAACAAATTCTTGTCTTTCAGTCGTGATCCTAAGATTTGTGCAGCATCATTCGATAGGCCCAAGTCTGTCATTAAGTTATCTAGTTCAGCTTAGATAAACTTTTGAGGTTGGTCTATATCAGGATTGAATTCGCCTTCATCTGTTTTTTCGTTTGAACTTTCATCTGATGATTGCTGTTGGGTGGTGTAAGAAAAGGTGGAGGAATGGGAATTCCTGGTCCGTGAGGTACAAGTCGTTTAGCAGACGATAAATCAGGATACTGAATACTATATTTATTTTTCGAATTGAAAAGTAACAGTCGTCTCCATGTTTTTTTTGTTCCCTCCATACCATACGAATGCCAAAGGGTAAAGAGCTACGTGTACCTTTTATCCATTTTCGCAGTAGCTTGCAAACTGAAAACACACTTTCTGTGGAGCCCAAGATTTGCCCTGATCACCAAGCTTTACATCGAACTAATCTTGATAAGCTTTCTTGATAAATTCTGTTATGTTTTGTTTATACTATCGTTAAATTACTACACACGTAACAAAATATATCAGGACCCTTTTTGCACTTTTTTGATGACATTATGACGTACTAAGCACTCAGAAAACAAAACACAACTCAATGCTACAAACAACTGACGCTAACTATTTCGTAAACAACTGCCGATGCCATCAAGTTAACCTTGACAGATGCGAAAATGAAACAGTGTCGTCATTAAAATGAAGTAAACATAATATTATAGTAACATATTTTCTATCGATGTGTCAAATATTTAAAAGAAATAATTGTAATGCAATTTTTTTTAATATTGACATTTTTTGCCAATTGCTAATAAACTATTGGAGTTATATAAAATTTATATGGCAAATAATTGTAGATAATCAAAAACTAAACAAATTATTAATAATAACCTTTAGGCGTAAACCTCATAGTTTTCGAGTAAAATATAGGGAAAGTACTACGATGGTGGCCATCACCACCATTTGTTTCCTAGGGACAATATACGTGACATCGAGTTCTGGAAACTAAGAGATGTTTTATGTGTCTCAAGATAAAATAGCTGATTATGACAGGATCTTCTTTTAACGACGGAAAATAATGCATTTTTCTAATATTGAGGATGATATCAAGGACCCATTCAAAATTTAATAAGGAATTGAGATCTGATATTAAAATCTTGCATAATTTTATCATATTTTTACCTTGTTTAAATTCAATACATCGAAGAAATTTTTTTGTACTAATTCAATTGCTGTTAATGGTGTCCAAATACAAAATTCAAGTTGACAACGCACTAACGAACAATACATAGTCTTCAAGCGTTCAATGACATAATCCTTGCTACTACGCCTTATAAAACTTCAAATTCATAATGCTTTATTAGTAACTGTTGTAATATAAAAGGATTGTAATCCAAGTTAGTATAAAAAATATATATAATCAGAAAATAGGTTAACTACATCAGAACCGGTATTCGCACTAATACCATTATAAAACATTTCAAAGTAGAAACTATAATCTTTTTTAAGATCTTTTATATATCTCGAATTCAATTTAAGGAAGCAAGAATACATAATTTCTATAATTTAAACTAGAAAAGCTCTTACATTGTTTGCTCATGTTAGAAAAATGATAATAATCACTTAAAAGGCCACTAGATTTATATTTCGCATGGGATAATTTCTTTCTCTTTTATCAATGATTTCATTCGTCATCCAACGCGAATACATGTTATTATTATTGGTCCGTTCAAATTTAAAAGGTATAAACTCATCGACCACTTTATGGATAATCGAATAAAATGCATCTATATCGTGATTAATATCATCATTTGATAAGACAGAATCCCAATTAACAGTGTTGAAGTATGAGTATAATATCGTAATTGCTAAATTTAAATATTTTTTTTTTCAAAAGTAGAAATAGTTTTTAGGAAAGTAAGCGAAAACGTAATAGTATAAGAACAATGATGCATACTAGATGACAAAAGCGGGTCATCATTGGTGGATATGCATTCATTAGTTACAGTTGTAAAACATAAATCTAAGGAAACTCCCCACAGTGGTTTCACGCATTCTAGCTGCACATTTCAAATTACAACATACAAAAAATATTTATATGCAGATAATAAGAATGTCGCCCCTATATTTAAATAGTTGACCTTTTTTGGTAGAATTAGCAAAGCTATTAAAAACATCCTAGGAAAACACAGCATTAACCTTTCTCTAAAATCCTCGAACAAATTATTTATATATAATAATAAAACCCCAATAAATAAATTTAATAAATTAGGCATTTAAAATTAACTTGCAACGCTAGTAAAGGAGTATATAGTGGTTAGCCAAATCATAATTTTAAAATTAAACTCAATATATAAGTTCATACAATAACAAAAATGATAAATCAACGTTTGCTTATCATTTATAATAATCACAATTTTGACGACAAAGTTGTACTTGAGATAATTCATTTCTCTGAAAAAGGCTTAAAAATAAATCCATTTTTAAGCCTTTTTCAGAGAAATAAATTATCTCAAGTATATTGAGTCTAATGAAATCTTTAATATTAAACGTAATCCTAAGATTCTACTCATAAACGACTAAACTGACATAATATACAGGGTGTTTCTGTGTCTCGGAGAATAAAATTAACCATATATGCTAGAGCGAAAATGATGATGATTCGTAAAAAAATATTATAAAAGTTTTCAAATAACCAATGTTTTTCTAAATATCAAATACTGAAATTTGCCACAGCCTAAATTAACATCAAGTAAATTCCTTAGTCAATTTGTTACTTCGATCGGACTGCAAGAACCATTTTTTATAGAAAAAGTTTAAATTCTAAAAGTTTAAGTTCCATAACATTTTTATTTTCAGTTGCCTGACACGTGTTTCGATCATTCCTGATCATTTTTAAAGTACAAAAGTAATTAATGATTATTTCTGACACGTGTTTCGATCATTCCTGATCATTAATTAGTTTTGTGTAAAAATAAAAATATTATAGAACTTAACAAGTGTTTTACCCCATTGAATTTACACATCTCGTTCCATCAAGAGTGTAGCTCTACCAGTATCAATTATAAAAAAAGTTTAATTTTTCGTTGTTTTTTCCTCGGAAAAATCTATAAACCCTATGCGTATGTTTTACTGATTGGAGGATGTGTTAGAGTTTTTGAATGAATTTCCGTGTATAAGTTGCGTGGGTGGGTGACCACTCTCTCATTCTCCAATTTTAAAAACTCCTCCATTGATTTATCTAAAGAAAAATATTACAAAAAAATGTATTTAATAATTTAATAATGCGGATGCCTTATTATTAATAAATAAAAATTCTATAAATTCTACGGGCATATTTACTGCTTGTACTATTATACCCGCATTGCTTTTTTTCACTTTCTCGTTACGTGTCGACATTTTTTTGTTAAACCAAATTCATATTTTCTCACATTTTTCCTTGAATTTACTTCCACATCCCACTATTACATCATCAAACTCTTTCATTGATCTAACTCCATCCTGCTGGAACTTGTCTAATCTTTTACTGACCACCTAAAACCTAATGGTGGCCAGACTTTTATTTTTTTAAATAATAATTATGATATAGGTACCTATAATTTTAAAACATATATAGATCATAAAAGAGACTATAGTAAATCGAATGATTTATATTAACATAATGTAGAAGTGTAAAAGGAATTTATGTTCGCCCCACGCGAATCGTATTCCTGTCCGCCCAATAGTCAGTAAAACGTCTGGATGAAGACGTTTTAAGCGAGAGGAAAAGGGTTTTCGAGAGGAAGTGTCGTGATTGACGTTTCCATCCTGAATCCGATCGGACGACCGATGGAACGGAAATTGTTATCAGAGGGAAGTTATTGAAAAATATAATTTCGGTACTGTCGGGAAATACGCATTGTGAATAAATTCAACGACCCAAATAGGGTTCTAATAATTTTAAATATTGCTAACAATAAAAAAATCAACAAATTTTATCACCACCTCAAAAATCAACGTGTGGTTTGTATATAATAAAAGAACCAACAAACAGCTTATGATTAATTACTAAAAACGACGGCTTCCTTCCTATTGTTCCCCTAAACAATATTCCCTTTTTTCTTCATCTTCCGCATCGTATTTTTTTCCTTCCTGCCTACCCGCGGTGCAGCACAAATTACTGGGCATGACTTGTAAGTTCCTCGCTAAGATGACACGGAAAAGATAATGATAATGAATGCAAAAAGGCAGATTGCTGATAGGGCTCTGCGTAGGGGCATTAATGAAGAGATAAAAAGGGTTTGAATTAAAAGCGGCCGAATTAAGGGCGAGATAACGGTGAGAATAAGTATACACCGGACGGGATACCTAGAGAGAGGGAGAGAGATGAACGAAAGACAGGATTACAGGGGAGATTTTAATTTTCGTGGAATTAATATTACGATAAAGAAAATGAGAAAATAAAAACCGCCATTATTGTTAATGCAAACTTCTTTTATTTTTTCCAATTAACCATTTTAACTTGTTCAGTAAATAAACGTTGGAAATTAGATTTGCTAGAAAAGGTAAAACATTCTAACACAATGAATAATTGACAAAGATAATTTTTATAAATGCTTCTTATATTTTGGTGTAAAATTTTAAGTTGGGTGATTTTATTGCTTATTGTATTTTGTGTAAAATTTAATGTATGCTCTAACGTTTGAACGGTAGGTTGCTCTACTAAAAATTCTCTTAGATTAATACTTTTAGGATATAATTTTTGATCTGTTAGTACATAGGCAGATTCTTCAGGGAAACAAGAATTCAACATTTATACTTTTCGCTCGCGTTTCTGTCTTCATACCGAGCATCCGGCTCGTTTCTTACGATATGATACCACTTTTTCCTGCAAGGCTTTTATACTGCATCGCTTCCTTTGTTTACTTATCTGATAATATTTATATTTATTCAATACAATTCTTGTCTTATTTTATAAATTTTAATTATTGAATTTACTCAATTAAATTTAATTAATTAATTTCATTTTTTTTTTTAAATTTACAATTGATATATATACAGGGTGTCCCGTTAATGCGGGGAAATGGCTGGACCGTAGATTCCTGGGGTCAAAATATGATGATTTAACGCAACTTATCTATATCCAAAAATTTACGGTTAAGCCGGAATTTGACTTTCAAAATTTTTCTTTTGTTTATAACAATTGAACGCTTTATTTGATTTGAATTAAATTTATTATTAATAAGTATCATAATATCATACATCATTTCAGTTATTGTGGACATTAGTGATTGACAGGAAGTATAAAAAACAGTAGTACCACCACTTAAAAACTAAAATATTTTTTTATTGGTGCATCCAATAAAATCCAAAATAATCTATTTAAAAAGGCATTAGATTTAAAAACTTTTTTGACTCTTACTAGTTTTTGATATCTTTTACGGTTTTTGTACAAAAAAATAAAATATGAATATAGTATACTCATTATGCACTCATTAATAAGTAAATAAACTTACTCAATTGAATAAAAATTAAATAATATCAATTAATAAAATAAATCAAAACATCTAACACTTTTCAAACAATTTTCTTTGCAAAATCCTAATACAAACAAAATATCTGTTTGTTCCAAATATGAATATTTATGAACTATAATAAAGTTAAAAATTAATTGTTAAAAGACACTAAATAATTATTATTATACATAATTTACATTTTTTAAACAAAGACGGCCACGAAAAACATTTATTTTCGATTCGATGAAAAACTAGATTTTGTTTTTACTAGATAAAAAATATATATTTTATTTTTTTGTGAGAAAACCGTAAAAGATATCAAATACTATTAAGAGATAAAAAAAGTTTTTAAATTAAATGGTCTTTCAAGCAGTATTTTTTTAGTTTTTATTAGACCCGCCAATAAAAAAATATTTTAGTTTTTAAGTGGTGGTACTACTGTTTCTTATACTTCTTGTTAACCAATAATAATCATAATAACTGAAATGATGTGTTATATTATGGTAGTTATTAAAAATAAATTTCATTCAAATCAAATAAAGCGTTCAATTGTTATAAACAAAAGAAATAAAAAAAATTTAAATTTTGAAGCCAAATTCCGGCTTAACCGTAAATTTTTGGATATAGATAAGTTGCGTTAAATCGTCATATTTTGACCCCAGGAATCTGTGGTCTAGCCATTTCCCCACATTAACGGGACACCCTGTATATATATACAACATCTTTATTACAGTAACACATATATACAGTATGATTAGTGTTAGTCTGTCACTGTCGGCTATCGACCGTAGGTCTTTCTGCCCTGTCTTAAAATAAATTTAAAAAAACATATAAAAATTTAAGCTAGTTGAATTTAACTGTCCGAATGATGCGATCTAATGAATTGATGAAGAGTGTTTGTGGGGTGTTTGATTTTTGTAAGGATATTGGGATTGCGGGGAATACAGAATTTGTCAAGGAGGGTTAGGTTGGAGGGTTTAGTAGCAAATTTTGTGCTGATAGCTAATGTACGATGGGTAATAGGAATTATTTGGGAGGATTTGTAGAGTAGATCATTGGACGGGTTATGAAGAGGGTTATTTGGGTGTCTGATTTTGGTAAGGGTTCGGAGTGCGGATCTTTCGGCGACTTGGATATGATGTAGGGTAGAAGGACCGCATTAGGTAAAAAGGATTGAGCCACGGTCTAAGAAGGGCCGGCAAATCGATTTATAAATATTGGCAGCAGTTTTAGTCGTAATACCTTGGTATTTAAGAGTTAAAGCCCGGAAATACCGGGCCCTGGTTTTGACTTTGGCTTTGACGGATAGGGCATGTTGTTTGAAGGATAGTTTATGATCGAATAGGATTCCTAGATGTTTGCAGATATGAGAGGATGAGATTTCGGTTTGATGGATTTTCATTTTGGGAGAGGTTGGAGTAATTTTGTGAAAGGTAATAAGGAGTTTTGACTTTGTGGGGTTTATTTGGATTCATCATATTTTTAATAATTTTTAAATGGTCTTCTTTACAAAATTTTTAAGTGTTCTATTCAATTTCAGTTTTTCACAAATATTTTAATTTCGAATGATTTTTTTTTAATTTACAGTGTTTTTATTTAATTCTGTAAAGTTTGAATTGGCTGAAATAAATTTTTAAAACCAAAAACAGTTTTAGTTATTTTTACAATTTCTCTTATATTTTAATTGTTTTTAATGAATTTTTAACATTTTACTAGATAATTAATAGGTCGAATTATTTTCTCTGGTTATGTTAAATTTCAATTGTTCTAAGTGAATTTAAATTATTTTACTTGAGACAATTTACAATTTAAAATTTGCAAACAGTGTTTACATGACGAGACCTCTTCCGCGAAGTACATTGCGACTCATCACTTTACATTACTATCTGTAGGCTGTCATCTATTAACTATCAACTGTCAACCGTCATCTGTCATCTACCATTTGAAAACTTTCAACTGTTATTTGTAGTCGTTCAACTGTCATCTGTCAACTCTCAACTAACTTTTAATTATCATTGATCATTGACATTTTTCAACTGTTATGTATGAACTGCTGTCTGTCAACTATCATATATCAATTGTTATCTGTTAACTGTAAACTACCATCTGTCAACTGTCTTCTATCAACTATTATTTGTCAACTGTCGTCTGTTAACTGTCGCCTGCCAACTATTATTTGCCAAATTTAATCTGTCAACTAACTGCCAATTATTATTAGTTCACAGTCTTTAATCAACTGTTATGAGTCAACTATCGTCTGCTAAATATCACCTATCATCTGTCAACTATCGTTTGCCAACTTTAATCTTTCTGCGTTATAGATCAATTGTGTTAAAATTGTATTAAAAACACTAAAAATAATTGATATTCTGGTTCTGGTTTAAATCGATGGGAGGGCAGAGAGTTCCGCCGCACGTAGACCCCAATGGGCCCTTTGTGCGTCCTCCCATCTGAGTTCTCATTCCTTGCCACGGTCAAGCCAACCCAGGGCATTGGCAAATACCAGGACTGCAGCATGTCTGATGGATTTAGACTCCCCTCTCCCATTGAGGATTTACGTATGTTGGATAATAAGGGGCAGTCTAGAATTACATGCTCCGTGGTTTCCTCTTCTTCTTCACACCCTCTGCAGATAGGACTAGATTGTAGTCCCAGTTTGTTCAGGTGGGATCGTAAATTGCAGTGTCCTGTAGGAAAACCTACGACCTTTCGTCAAGACTCTAGAGCCAGGTTAGTTGTCCCATCACTACTTGTGGCATCTGATTGTCGCAGTTTTCATTAGGGTACTCATATCTTGCAGAGAGGGCAGCATAGAGTTACCTCGTTGTCACGAGCCACTTCTTCCAGGGCTTCGCAACATTCCAACGTTAATGCTGAGGTTATTTTGCAGTTGGCAATGGACAAGATTGCCGCCCTGCTATCCGTTATAATATGTATGTTTTTACCCTTAATCTTCTTGTCAGAGATTGATTTTGCTGCATATAGTATACCCACGACTTCCACCATTATTGGTATACTCATTATCTTACCTAGAGCAGTACGGTTTTTTAGGGACAGGTTTTTGCAGAAAATTCCTATACCAGCCCCTGCTTTCGTTGACGACCCATCAGTATATATGTGGATGTCTTTGTGCTTGCTTCCTACTCCTCAGTTTTTGAGTCTCAGGTCTATTTGAAGCTTCCTGTTGAAAATGTATTTTCGAGGGATATTGTCCACGGGCATAATAATCTAGGGATTACTTTTTTTAGATCCTCTAAGATTATGTGGTATTTACCTCCCCCTTTGCTTACAAGCTATGTCTTGGTTGCTCGAAGCCTTATTGCCTGTTCTCTGATAAATATGTTCAAGGGTGACAGGTGCAGCAGGGCTTCCATAGCCGATGTTGGTGTTGTTCTCATGGCTTTGCGGCTGATTTCGTGGTCGTTTTTGGCCACCATATTAATGATGCATATGCCAACATTGGCCGCACTATGGCTCTGAAGATCCATAGGGCTACCTTTGGAGATAGTCCCCATGTTTTCCCCACAACTCGTCTGCATTTTCAGGGGGCTATGCATGCTTTCTTAGATCTCTCCGTCAGGTGGGCATTCCAGTTTAGTTTTTTGTCTAGAAGAATGCCCAAGTATTTGAATCCATCTTTCAGGGTGAGTTCTTCGCCCCGAAAGCTTTGTGGTTTGAAATCTTTAATCTTTCTTCTCCTTGTGAACAGTACCAGTCCCGTTTTTGTCGGATTTACGGATAAACCCTGGTATGTGCACCATTTGTTTACTGTGTCCAAGAGCATACGTTTCGCTAGCATACTTTCCGAGTTGCCGGAAAGTAGTATCGTGATATCGTCAGCGTACCTTACCATGTAGAAACCCTGTTTATTCAGTGCCTCCAGTAGTTCGTCTACGACTAGGTTCCATACTAGGGGAGACAGCACTCCTCCCTGTGGGCAACTCTTAGCGACCCGGCATACAATTTTCGTGTCGCCTATTGAAATCTTGGCTATCCTCCATGGCAGCATGTTGGAGATCCAGTGGCTTAAAGCCGCCGGAACTCCCCTGCGTCGAAATGCCGCTTTTATCTTTAGGAAGGAGGTCTTATAAAAGGCTCCTTCATTGTCCATAAAATTCGCAACAATTGATATTATTACAGAGTTCAATTGTTTTCAATGTTTTGAAATTAAAATTCAGACGGAATTACCCGTATTGCAAATGGCGAACAAATTTTACTTTTATATATATCAATGACATACCTTACATAATAAAAAATATTGTTAGGTTTACGAAAAACTAACATTTCATTATGAAAATATTTTCGAACTAAGTTAAAGTTTATGTTCAATGTCAATAATTGTATTATAATTGAATTGTTATTATTAGGCGAAGAATAACACTTGTTGTGTTCCATAATTTTCTTATTTTCAGTTGCCTGACACGTGTTTCGGTCTTCGCAGACCATTATAAAAGTTTAAACTAATTACAAATGAAAAATGTACAACCATATATAGTGAAGCAGGTAATTAATTGACGGACAACCCCACGATTAAAATTCTGTCGGCCTAGATTAGCTCCTGTTGGTTGTTAAGGACATTAATCCCCTTGTCGATTGCCCCCTTGATCTCTAATCCCTCCGGCAGGTTAAGCTTTTTTCCCTTTTTGCAAAATTTAATCGTCGACATCTCTCCCATGTGTTGTCCGGTGTTCGAATAATCATGTTGTTGTTTTTTCGCCCCTAATTGATTTTTGATGTTCTTTATAACGGACCTCAACATTTCTGTCTTTAATAATATTCAATGGGATGTGACAGGATACGCTTTAATTGATCAGACTTTACAAACCCAAACAGTTATAGACTCGTATATGTATATGAATTAAAAACAATTAATTTACATACCTAATATGAGAAATGTTTTTCTTGATTTATGCTTCTCTGACTTTGAATCTCACATAGCTTTATCTAACGATGTGTTACTGAACACTTGCCACTAGCATTCCGCGTATTGTGGTGAAATTTTAACAATCGCGGATAATGATCTCATTCAAACAAAAAATAAAATATTTCTCTTTAAATTTGCTGATTCACTTTTTCCATAATTTTAACTAGGAACAAATTCTAATTAATTGGAATTTAGATGAAGGCGTACAAACATTTTACAATTATATTCATAAGGGAATGTATGTATTTATTTATACCTACTAAAAATATTAACTTGAAGAAATGGCTTCCCTAAATTGTACAATTCTGATTTAATTAGAATGATCACACAAAAAAATAACACATGCACGTGTCTAAATGAAGAGAATTTAAGATTTTGTAATTTACGTTCATCATGTAAAACAACAAGTCGCCAGCTATATCAAGAATATTTGGAAAGAATTCAAGGTAACATATCTTGCAATCCGAGTAGGTTCTAGAAATTTGCCAAGGACATGAAAGAGAAAGAAGAGGCTCAAAGAGTTATGAAGCTGGATGGAGTTACAACTGAAAATGAATTGGATATGGTTAACCTTTTTGCAGCTCATTTCTCATGAGTCTATGAACAAGATACGTCGAATATCAACTTGTCTACTCTTCAAATTATCTGTCTCTTTGGAATCAGTGTTTAATCGTATTGCGAGTCTACCAAAATTATTTACTGACGGTGAACCTTCTGATTTATTGATTAACTGTATTTATTCGTTGAATAAACCAATTCATATACTTTTAATATATCTTTAGTTACGTGCCTAATATTTGGAAAAAATCTTAGGTAACACCTATAATTAAATCTGGTAATAATAATAATAAGGTTGTTAACTATCTCGGAATTAACATACAGTCGGTTATTCTCAAAATGTTAGATTCGTTAGTTAGTAACCAATTAGCCTGGATATCTAAGTCATATATTTCCGAAAGTCAACACGGTTTCTAGAAAGCAAATTTACGACAACCAATTTGTTGCAGCTTAGACAGTTTGTTTCAAATGCTTTTAAGAAAAAATCAAGTATATACGATTTTTCAGGCGTTTGACAAAGTAAATCACGCAATTTTATTAGAAAAATTGCGCTTGGTTCGATTCAATGTTAAAACCTTGTCGTGGTTAAAATCCTATCTTGTTGGCAGGACTGAAAGAGTTAGGATTCATGATTTTTTTCGAAAACTATTACAGTAAGTTCAGGGGTATCCCAAGGATCACGTATTGGGCCCATATTATTAACCTATTTATAAATGATTTAACTGATATGATTGATTTTGTTGAGTGCCTACGGTATGTTGATGACGTGGAAATTTTAAGTTTTATAAAGTGAAGAAGATTGCGAACTGTTGCAGAACAATTTTGATCAAACTAATGAATGGTATAATGCTAATTTACTATTTCTGAATTGTGAAAAATGCATTTTTATTTCATTTTACAGAGGAAGTCGCATATTTCGCTCGTCTTATTATATTGATTCTTCTCCTTTAAAATATGTTGAATCAGTAAAAGAATTAGGTGCGATATTAGAGAGCGGTCTATCTTTTAAAAATCATATTCAGAGCATATGTGACAAAGCAGTGAGGTAATGGGATTTTGTGTGGTATATTTCGAAGGAGATGAATGTTAGCTCTCTTAAACTTTTATTTTGCTCAATTTAGAATATGCTTCCTCGGTATGGTCACCTTATGTAGCAGTTGATATTTATCATTTAGAATCTATTCAAAGTAAGTTTTTAAGATATATGGAATACAAAATTAATCAACATGTGCTAAGCTGTTATTGGAATATGGATATGTTAAATATTCAATCGCTTGTTGACCGAAGAAGAAATACTGGCATGTTTCTTGCACGGATTACTAAACTCATATATTATCTGTCCTTCCTTTTTATCTTATATTAACTTTTGTACTTCAAATTACTTCCAATTCCTTAGAAATAATAATTTATGTTAAAATAGTTTCATTTAAAATTTTTATTTAGGCAACATTTAAGTAACTTTTATATGTATATGTTAAATTGAGTTTTCCATATTACAGCAATAAATTAATAATAAAGTTACTAATTTGCTACAAACTACCATAATATAATACATCATTTCAGTTATTATGGCCATTAATAATTGACAGGAAATATAAAAAAAACAGTAGTACCACAACTTAAACAAATTTAATGTTAAATCATATAATTTTTGTGACTCTAAGATTCTGCGATATAGCCACATTAACAGGACACCCTGAATAATTTTCCCGTTATCACTATTATCAGTCAACTTTTAACTGTCATCTGTCATGTCAACTGCTATCTGCCAAATGTCATATGTCAACTGTCATCTATTAGCTATAATCTGTCAACCATCTGGCAACTATTAACTGTCATTTGTTAACTCACATATGTAATCTACTATCTATCTACTGTCATCTAATAACTCTCAACTGTCAACTGTCAACTGTCACCTGTCATATATCATGTGACAGTTGTCAATTAACAGTGACAACTGTCATTTATCAACTGTCAGGTGTCAACTGTCATCTGCCAATTATCATGCTAACTGTAAACTACTATTTGTCAACTGTCATTTATTAACTATCATATGTCAACTGTAGCTCGCCAACTGTTATTTACCAATAACCAAAACTGAAAAGCGATTGAATTTAAAAGAATTTGAAAAAAATACTTTCGAAATTAAAACTTAATTATAATAATAATATCTGATAACAGACTTTAATTAGTTCTTTGTTTGAAAATCTATTTTTTGATTTATTTTATTATAGTTTTTAATTATTACTTTTTTAAAAGAATTTAATATTATTTTCTTTTTATTTTAGTTTTTTAACTTTGTAAAATAAATGGTTTCACCAGTTTTATTGCCAATTTCAACTTTGTTTTTCTATAAAATTTCAATTTCAATAAGTGAATGTATTATTACATTTTTTTTTAATTTAACCATTTTATAAATTTATCATGATCATTATCAACTGCTATCTGTCAACAGTTATTTTTCAATTGTCAACTGCTATGTCAAGAAACATTTTTAATTGTCATTTGTCAACTGTTAACTGCCAACTGTCATATGTATAGTACCATCTGCCAACTGCCATATATTAACTATCATCTGTCAACTGATATCGATTAACTCTTAACTGTAAATTGTCATCGAATAATTATCACCTGTGTACCCGTTATCATCTGTAATTGTCAACTGTCATATATCAAGTACCATATACCAACTGTCATATGAAAACTGCCATCAATTAACTATCATCTGTCAACTGTTACCTGGCATATTTAAACTATCATCTGTCATCTATCATCTGTTAATTGTTAACTGTCATGTATCAACTTTAATCTGTCAACAATTATCGGTCATTTGTGTTTTATTTATTTCAAAAGAAATTGTAAAACGATTATATTTAATACAGAATTCAATTTGCTTTTGATTTTATAAATCTATTTTATTATAGTTTAAAATTATTACTTGTTTAGAAAATTTAATATTATTTTCTATTTCTTTTAGTTTTTTAATTTTTGTAAAATTGTATTAATTTCAGCAGTTTCATTGCAAATTTTAACTATTTATTTTTCGTATAAAACTTCAATTGTTCCAAGGGAATTTATAATTATATCTTTTAAAAAAGTAACCATCTTATAAATTTATCATCATCACTATTATCTGTCAACTGTCATCTGGCAACTGTTAACTGTCAACTATCATATTTCAACAATAATCTGTCAACTGTCATGTCAAATGTCATATATTAACTATCATCTATCAACTGTCGTATGTTAACTGTCATCGGTAAACTACCATCTGTCAACAGTCATTTTTCTGTCATCTGTCAACTATAAACTGATAAACTGTGAACTGTCACGAGCATATGTCAACTACTCTCTTCCAACTGTCATATGTCAGCTGCCATCTCTTAACGATCATATCATAACTGTCAAATGTCATCTATCATCTGTTAATTATCAACTGTCATGTGTCAACTGTAGCCTTCCAACTATCATGTAACAGTAAACTGCCATCTGTCAACTGTCATCTATCAACTATCATATGTTATTTATCAACTGTCATCTGTCATTTTTTATATGTCAACTGGCGTCTGCCAACTGTCATTTGTCAACTTGAATTTTCCAACGATTATCGGTCATTTGTGTTAAAATTTTATTTAAAAAACTGAAAACGATTGAATTTATTACAGTACTTATTTGTTTTTCAGTATATTTTGAATAAAGTTTCAACACAATTGACACTTGTAAATTTCCTAAGAAATACAATTTCACTTTTTATTAAAATTAAATTTGAGCGTGATTACGGACTTTTTTATTTTGGAAATATAAATTGTTTGATCGAATTTGTTGTACAAAGTTTAGTATTTTTTATTTTAGTAGTATTAAAAATTTCAACAATTTTTTTTATTGATCTTATTTTTTTGTAATATTTCAATTTTTCAACTGTTTTATTACGGGTTTTAAATGTTCTAATTAACTTCCACTTTTTAGGAAATCAAAGTCTTTTTTATTACAAGATTTCAATTGTTAGTTCTTTAAGTTGTTATCAAATTTCAGTTGTGTGAAATTAATTTTCAATTTTTTTGTAAACAATTCTACTATTTGAATGCAGATTTTAACTTAACATTATAGTTTTTTATTTATTTTTATAAATGTGCAATTGTTATCTCCCTAGGTCATTTTAACAAAAAAATACAAGAGAGCAATTTTATAGATATTAAAAAAATACATCTAAATCACCTATTCATAGTACATCACAATTATTTTAAAGCGAGATATTTAAAATTATAATAATATAAGAAAGAAACTTAATAATATAAATAAAATAATCAAAGCAAAACTTGCTTAATTACCGTTAAATTAAAACAATACTAACAGGAATTATAATAAATGTTCAAATAAATCTCTATTCACCGCTTGGCAATAACCTATAATAAAATTCCCTCCTTATATTGACATTCATTGACGTTCCATGGCTATACGCATTTTAAATGATAAAAAATAGATCGAAATTATAGTTTTATAATTTTTATCTACGATCGTACAGAAAGTAGACGCTTTTTGCATCATTTTTCATTGTAAAAGTGGCCTTTTAAAGCACTAGTGCTTTTTTACGTTTTTATTGCACGGTAATGTATAACTGTTTTTATTGCACAGAATTGTCAAATTTGACAGATGAATATATTTCGACAATAATCTTAATTTTTTTATTAATTGATACAAATAACTAATAAACTATAAATAAAATATATAATACAAACCAAATGGCAGATTTAAGAACTCTGAAGATTTCATTTAATGCAAGTCGAAGCGATTACAATAAAGCGAACATTTTTTCCATAAATAATAATGGCGGCCGACATTTGTGCAACTTGTTTACTGGTTGCTAAGTAACGCTTTCATTAGTGCACTGCGGGTAAAATATGTTTTCATTAATTGAATTATTGAAATGACATTAAAATATTACTCATAAGAATATATTCTTTGAAATCCTTTACGATCGAAGATAAAATTTTGTAAGGCACACGTGTAAAAAGTTTCTTTATTGCACTCCTGGCTTTAAAAAAACTCGCTCGTTCCTCGCTCGTGTTTTTAAACGCCAGTTCGTGCAAAAAAGCATCACTTTTTACACTTGTACCCTAAATAACTATAAATATCTCGCTTTAAAATAATTGTGATTTACTAGGAATAGGTGACTTAAATATAATTTTGTAATATCTACAAAATTACTCTCTTGTGTTGTTTTTCTAAAATGACTTGGGGATAAAATAATTACACATTTATAAAAATACATTGAATTTCCTATGGTGCGTTTGTCGATGCATCACCTGTTATATATGTAAATTAGAAATTTATCTAGCGTATTCATGACCTACCTCAATAAATTGTACATTAACGCAGGTCAGAGGTACGCTAGTTCAAAATATAGGTCAAGAGTACGCTAGGTTCGTGAAGAAGGGTCATTAAACCATTGCCAAAGTAATGGTTTAATGAAATAAGTCAAGAGTAGGCTATATTTAAACGTGAAGGCAGCAAACACAGATACTAATAATTAAACGCATTTTTTTATTTGTATTATTTTAACACTTAACTGGGAATTAAATAATTCACTAATTTAAAAGAAGAGTCGTAACAATTCGTAAAATTTAATGTATCTAGCGCCGAGAGAGATAGGGATAAAGTACAATCTTTACGTTTCCTTAACGCTCGTCGCATTCTCGCTACATGACTTATCCGGGACAAATAAATGACTTAATTCCGCAATAAACCGGCGATAAAAGCGCAGAAGCTTCCATCCGTTATACACGTTTCCATGGGAAAGGGTGTACTTTGAGTGGACCATAAAGTAGGAAATGAAAGACTCGCCGAGAGCCATTATCGCGATAAAAAAAACTGGGGAGTAACAACGTTAGTGAAACAATGCGAAGGCGCGCACACATATATATATATATATATATATATTCTGTATGTAGTTGTATGTATATATACAACTACATACAGAAAGGGGAAAACGGGAGAAAAGCTTGTCAGGATGTACTGGACTGTTAACATTACTTGTATTTATATGTAAAGTTTTTTATGTTCTTGTTGTGTTAAAATGTGCTGAACTCACTATACTGTATGTTATATGCTATTAATGTTGTAAACTTTATCTTTAGAGTAAATATTATAAAATGTATTTTCTGTAGGTGTGTATTTATTAAAAATAAACACACAACTAAAATTCATGATGGTTGTGACCGTTACTAGGTGGTAATTCAAATTTAAACACATATTGAAACACTTACTATGTTTTTACCACAATTAATTTAATATTAATTTAATAATCGTGATTTTTGTATATATGTAAACCATATTACAATAAATTAATTGTGGTCAAAACATAGTAAGTGTTTCAATATGTGTACACAACTAAAACATATATTTGTGATCATAAGAAAAAATATTCCAATTTTTTAGTGCAAAATATAGAAAATATTTTGTTTCAATTATTATAACTGATTTTTAAACACAAATAAGTAATATATTATTGTATTAAATATTTGGTATCAGCATCTTTAGATGAAAATAAAGTCATCAGTGCAAGATTTGAAAATATAAAAGCATAAAGCTCTATTCGCATGCAATTGTCGCGGATATTGTGCAATACGTTCCGTTTAAGCGTACGCAAATGTAAAGATTGTTTATTTTTGCTTTCTTCTCTTTGCAGGGCTTTCGTAGTGCCATGCTACTCGTCTGGTAGGACATAATGAAGTCTTCTGCGGGGATATTCCTAACCCTGCTGGCGCAGATTGGCTCCCCGCTGCTGCTGGTGCTTGCGGAAGATTGCACGACGTAAGTGAAATACCATTGTCTCTCGCATTCAGCGCGATTTACTTCACTTTCCGAATTCCACCGTGAATACGGTGCTCGCAACGGAACACAACGCATACACCTACTACTGTAAATGTGGGATTTTCGAATTAATTGTTGAAACGCCACCCGAATAACGTGTTCACGTATGGGAAATGCCCGGCTTTATAACATTAGGATTTACTAGAGTGTTAAATTCGCTGAAAAGTGTATTAAATCAAGTTATATTTTAATGGTTTAAAAATCAACATTTCTAAATATACTTTTCTAACCATTTATATGCTTACTGAGTTTTATAGAAGATTTCAAACCGAAAGTTGCAAATTCAGTTTTTTTTTTCAAATTCAAGCTTCTCACCATTTTGTTTCTAGCTATGTTATGATATTTAGGTAATATTCAACTATTTAAGCAAAACATAAACTTTAAACTTGACTGAAACACGTATCTTCAGAATTGCCAAGTTAAAAGTAAGAAAAACTTTTAAATTACGTTACAGCACTTATAAATCACACGTCGGTTTGAAAAGGATGATTTAAACGTAACAATAAATCGGTGGAAAGAAGACGTAACATTGATGTTTCAAATTCGTTTGGGTTTGGACCATTTGTGGCGTTTAATAAAGCGAGCGAAGACGAAATCGCCCACGGGACGGGATTTTTTTTATATTTATTGCGGACTTTGGCGACCACTCGTCAGGGAAATGATTACCCATGAAAAATAAGCTTCCGTTTCCGTTCCACTCCTCCTAATTGAAGTGACAGCGTAATATGACTTCGGACCGACGATCTCTCCTTTTCTCTCTGTCGCAAAACACCCGACCGTCGGCTAATGAATTGTCTTTTGAAAATGTCAACTGCGGCGAAATACGAGCGAGGGCAAAATGATTTTCATTATCGGACATCAAAGCGGTCTGTAAACGCGAGACCAAGAAGAGGTTTTTAATTAAAAGCGATACGTCGGGTAAGGAGAGTCTTTGACGTCAGTGATTCGAGACGATAACGCGTGTTTAAAGTGGCCCTATTTCACTTCCACACAATCGGGCCAGAACTTCGATCCTACCTGGGAATTTGAGATTCTAATAAACGATAACTAAATATTATTGAGAAGAAAGTCAAAAACGTATTAGCATTGCAGTTGCTGAAATCACAACTCATTACATTATCATGGTTGAAAATTATACATCTGAAAGTAGCGTCTATGAAGAAAAATATATTTAGTTTATAGAGAGCACTTTTAAACGAATATTTCGCAATTCTCTACTAAAAATTTGATTGTTTTCTCATTTAAATGGTGAAGATTATAAGTACTACCTAGAATTTTTACCTAAATCCTCTTAAAATTGACTTTTCTATTAAACTCTAATATTTTTTAAAAGTATCCGAATCCATGAAAAGTTAGTAGAGTAAATTTTGTTTAAATTAATCATATAATTTTTGTACAAACCATTATCATCTCGATCAAAGATTAAACATTAAACGATACAACAAAGAGATATTATACGATTCACAACTTTAATTAATTTCATGAGCAAAGATACAAATAATACAGAAGATGAAAAGCCTACATTGACGCAGAACGAATATTTTTTTATCGTCGCAAGAGACCGGCAATAATAACCCGGGGAAAGTCGGAAAATTACACACTCAAGCCACGTAATTGTGTTTACTTTTCAATTATCTTCCTCGCATTGTCGAATCCGTGCGCCATTATTCGCGAGTTGGCAAAAAGCGTCGCACTCCATTTCGGCCGAGAAACGTACGGGAATTATCATATAAATGACTTCCTCCTCTTCCACCACCCCATCAACTCGCCTTATTCAAGCCCTCCGCGCGTAATTCCCAAATGAACAAAACCGCCGATGAGAAGAGACGTATGTGTATAAATAATTTCACGACACTAGAGTCTAAAATCGCTGGATAGAATGGGAAATCATTCCATCCGGCGTTTCTAATTTCAGTTAGGGGCTCTAATCGCGTTCGAAAAAAATCGAGGGTGGGATTTTCGGTCGTAAACCTACGAGCGGTGGGTTTAAACGGATTCCCCGATTGATTGTAAATTCGTATTACAGGGATATATAAGAAGAAAGCAGTAACAATTTCGAGTACTTCAACCGCAATTCGATGTTTTATGTGGGATGAGTTCGGTTTCCATCAAAGACTTATAATAAAGTTGATTGAAGGACTTTATATGGGGAAAAATTTAGTTAAAGTATAAAGCTTCATGCAAGAGTTCTGGTTTTAAATTTAATTTAAACGTATTAAAAGTTTTATTTGAATTACAAAGTCAAAGTCTTGACAATTACGTATTCATATAAAGATAGGTGTTCCGCAGGGTTTAATTTAAAGACATATAGAACATATTTTGCTAAATACAGAATTAATTACAATAAAGTTTTTTTGGTATTTGTCCCTTCCTTATCCTACCAAATCAAAACAGTGTTAATGATATCTATAACATTTAACAATTTGGAAAAACTGATAAAAGCCATGGAATGTTTTCTTGCAGTAACATACGAGTTTATTCAAAATCATTGAACTCTTCTTGAAAAATACAAGATTATTTAAGGTTGTCTGACGATCATTTAATATCATCAAACGATCATTAATTGTTATTCATGATCGTATTAATAGTCATCCAAGGTCGTTTAAAGGCATTCTAAGATCATCTAACAAACATTAAGATAATTTACTTATTTAGAGTCGTATGACGATCCTTAAAAATCAACCAATGGTTATTGGACATCCTTGAAAATCATTCAAAGTTATTTAACTGTTATTCAAGAGTATTTTAGGCCATTTGACGAATATACAACAGTCATCCAAGATCGTTTCAGATGATTATATATCTTTCAAGGTCATCCAAGAACCACTAAGTTTATTTGAGCTCAGCTAACAGGCTTTAATGTCATCCAGCAATCATCCAAAATTATTTATCGTTCGACGACGATCCTTAAAAGTCGTCCAGTGGTTGTTGAAAATCCTTGAAAATCATTTAAAGTAATCTAATCCTACAAGACTTTTTAAAATCATTCGATCATCAAAGATTGTTTTACATAATCATATATCTTTGAAGGTCATCCAATAGCTACTAAGATAATTTGAGATAAATTAACAGGACTTAATGTCATCCAACGATCATCCAAAGCTATTTAGGATTGTACGACGATTCTTAAAAATCATCCTATAGTTGCAGAAAGCCCTTAAAATCGTTTAACAATCGTAGAACAGTCATCCGAGATCGTTTCAGATGATGACCTTTCAAGGCCATCCAATGATCACTAAGATGGTTTAAGACCAGCTAACAGGCCTTAATGTCATTCAACGATCATGCAAAATTATTTAGGGTCATTCGACGATCTTTAAAGATAAGCTAATGATCGTTGAAAATCCATGGAAGTAATTTAAAAGTCATCTAACTGTTATTCAAGGGTATTTTAGTTCATTCGACAAATATATAACAGTCATCCAAGATCGTTTCAGATGTTCGTATATTTTCAACGTCATCCAATGACTACTAAGTTGTTTAAGCTAAACTAATAGGCCTTAATGTCATTGAACGATCACCCAAAGTTATTTAGTGTTCATTGAAGATCCTTAAAAATCTTTTAAAGTTATCCTACTCTTATTCAAGACTATTTTAGGTCATTCGATGATTATATAACTGTCATCAAAATTCGTTTTAGACGATCATATATGTTTCAAGGTCATCATATAGCTACTAAGAAAATTTAAGGTCAACTAACAGGCCTTAATGTCATCCAAAGATCATCTAAAGCTATTGAGGATTGTAGGAGCATTCTTAAAGGTCATCCTATGGCCGTTAAAAATCCTTATATCTTTCAAGGTCATCCAATAACCACTAAGGTGATTTAAAATCAACTAACCGGTCTTAATATCATTCAATGACCATCCCAAGTTATTTAGGGTCGTGCGATGATCTTTAAACATCTTTAATCATTTAACGATCATAGAACAGTCATCCAAGTTCTTTTAGATGATAATATATCTTTTAACGTCATACACTGACCACTAAGATGATTTAAGATCAGCTAACAGGACTTATGTCATTCAACACTTATTCAAAGTTAATTAGGGTCGTTCTATGATCTTTAAAGATCAACCAATGCTCGGTGAAAATTCTTGAACGTCGTTTAAAGTCATTCAATACTATTTTAGGTCATTCGACGATCATAAACCAGTCATTCAAAATTATTTCAGATGATCATATAACTTTCAAGGTTATACAGTAACTACTAATATAATTTAAGATGAGATAATAGGGCTTAAAGTTATCCAATTATCATGCAAAGTTTTCTTTGGTTATCCGACGACCCTTAAAGTCTCCCGCAATTTTTCAGATGATCATATATCTTTCAAGGTCATTTAACAATAACTAAGATGATTTTAGCTAACAAACATGTCATCGCACGATCATCCAAAGTTATTTAGTTGTACGACGATCCCTAAAAGTCAGCCA
Source organism: Ontholestes murinus (assembly GCA_963969525.1). Classification (NCBI taxonomy): domain Eukaryota; kingdom Metazoa; phylum Arthropoda; class Insecta; order Coleoptera; family Staphylinidae; genus Ontholestes; species Ontholestes murinus. The sequence continues at coordinate 39,444,373 of OZ018396.1, forward strand.
ACGTTTGTTAAAAATCCTTAAAAATCGTTTAAAGTTATCCAATTACTTTAGGTCATTTAACGAATATAGAACAGTCATCCAATATTTTTTCAGATGATCATACATCTTTGAAGGTCATCAAATAATCACTGAGGTGATTGGAGATCAGCTAACAGACCTTAATGTCATTCAACGGTCATCCGAAGTTATTTAGGGTCGTTCGACGATCTTTAAGGTCAACCAATGGTCGTTGAAAATCGTTTAAAGGCATTCGACACTATTTTAGGTGATTCGACGATCACAGAACAGTCATTCAAAATTATTTCAGATGATAATATGTCTACCAAGAATATACAGTAACCACTAATATGATTTAAGATCAGATAGCAGGTCTTAATGTTTTCCAAGTATCATCCAAAGTTAATTATCCTTGTTCGACAACCCTTAAAGGTCAGCTAATGGTCGTTGAATGGCTACTAGGATAATTAATAATCAACTATCAGACTTTAATGTCATCCAACGATCAACCAAAGTTATTTAGGATTACACGAGGATACTTAAAGATAATTCCATGGTCGTTAAAAGTTTTTGAAAATCGTTTCAAATGATTATATATCTTTTAAGGTCATCAAATAATCACTAAGATAATTTAAGTTCAGCTAACAGGTCTTAATGTCATTCAACGATCATTTAAAGTTATTTAGGGCCATACGACGATCCTTAAAGGTTAGCCAAAGGTTGTTAAAAATCCTTGAACATCTTTGAAAGTGTTCAACTGTTATTTAAAAAGATCATAGAACAGTCATCTAAAATCATTTTAAATGATTATATATCTTGTAAGGTAATACAATAACCACTTATATGATAAGATCTGTCACGACGACCCTTGAAGGTCAGCTAATATTCCTTAAAAATTCTTGAAAAGACACCCAACTGTTATTCAAGACTATTTTAGGTCATTTAACATTCAGAAAATAGTCAAGATCTTTTTAGACGATCATATATCTTTCAAGGTTATCCAATGATCTATAAGATTATTTATAACATATATCTTTCAAGGTCATTCAATGACTAATAAATTAATTTAAGTTCAGCTAACAGACCTTAATATTTTTCAACGATCATAAAATGTCATTTAAGGTGAAACAGAAATCTTTAACGTTCGGCCAAAGGTCATTGAAGATCCTTTTAAATCGTTCAGTTATCCAACTGTTATTCAAAACTATTTAAGGTCATTTAACGATCAAAGAACAATCATTCAATAATGTGTCGGCTGATCATATATCTCTCAAGGTCATTCAATGGCCACTAAAAGTCCTTAAAATTTTTTTAATCATTCAACTTTTATTTAAGACTATTAGGTCATTCGAGATCACGGAAGGATGTTTCAGATTCAATGGCCACTAAAAGTCCTTAACATTTTTTTAATCATTACTTTTATTTAAGACTATTAGGTCATTCGAGATCACGGAAGGATGTTTCAGATGATCATATAAATTTCAAGGTCATCAAATGATCATTAAGATAATTTAAGATCAGCTAACATGCCTTAAGATTATTCAACGATCATCCAAAGTTATTTAAGGTCGTTAGACGATCGTTAAAGGTCAGCCAATGGTGGAATATTTTTGAAAATCTTTTAAAGTTATCCAAAATCATTTTAAATGATCATATATCTTTCAAGGCCAAACAATGACCACTAAAATGATTTAAGATCAGATAATAGGCCTTAAAGTCATCCAATTATCACCCAGTTATTTATTGTCAAACGACAATTTTTAAAGGCCAGCCAATATTCCTTGAAAATCCTTGAAAAGACATCCAGCTGTTATTTAAGACTATTTTAGGTCATTTGATGATCCCAAACAATAATCAAAGATCGCTTTAGATGATCATAAATCTTTCAAGGTCATCCAATGATCACTAAGATGATTTATAACATATATATTTCAAGCTCATTCAATGATCAATAAGTTAATTTAAAGTTCACACTTTCTCTGCTACACACTTGATGGAAAGTAATAATAATAATAAGTGTTTTAATTCAAATGTTTCCAAGTTAATTTAAGTTCAACTAAGAGGCGTTAGTATTATCCAATGATCATTAAATTTTATTAGGGTCATATATAAATCTTTAACGTTCAGCCAAAAGACCGTTGAAAACTCCTGTAAATCGTTCAGTCATCCAACTGTTATTTAAAATTATTTAAGGTCATTTGATGATCATGGAACACTCATTCGATAATGTTTGGGATGATCGTATATATTTCAAGGTCATTCAATGACCACTAAGACGATTTAGGATCAGCTAATAAGCATGTCATTCCACGATCATTCAAAGTTATTTAGGGTTGTACGACGATCCTTAAAGTTCAGCGAAAGTTTGTTAAAAATCCTTGAAAATAGTTTAGTCAATTAACTGTTATTTAAGACTATTTTAGGTCATTCGAGATCAGAGAAGAATGTTTCAGATGATCATAAATCTGTCATCCAATGACCGCTAAGATAATTTAAGATCTACTAAAAGACCTTAGTGCTATCCAACAATCATTCAAAGCTATTTAGAGTCGTACGACGATCCTTAAATGTCAGCCAATGATCGTTAAAAGTCCTTGAAAATCGTTTTAATTTATCACTATTACGTCTTTTAACGATAATAGAACAGTCATCCAAGGTCTTTTTAGTTGATCATGTATCTTTCAAGGGCATACAACGACCACTAATCATATATCGTTCAAGGTCAGTCAATAACCACTAAGATGATTTAAGATCAGCTAAAAAGTCTTAATGTCACCCAATTATCATCTAAACTTGTTTAGGGTCATACGAAAATCGGTAAAGGTTGGGCAATGGCCATTGAAAATCCTTTAAAATCGTTTAAAGTCATTCAAGACTATTTTAGGTCATTCTACCATCATAGAACACTGATCCAAGATCATTTCAGATGATCATATATCTTTCAAGGTTATACAATGACCATTAATATGATTCAAGATCAGCTAACAGGGCTTTATGTCATCCAATTATCATCCAAAGTTATTTATTTTCGTTAAAGGTCAACCAATGGTCATTAAAAATTCTTAATAATTGTTTAAACATCCAACTGTTATTCAAGACCATTTTAAGTCATTAGACGATCCTAAACCATAATCAAAGATCGTTTCAGATTATTATATATCCTTTAAGATCAAATGATCACTAAGATGATTTATATCATATATCTTTCAAGGTCATTCAATGATCAATAAGTTAATTTAAGTTCAGCTAACAGGCCTTAATATCATCCTAGAATCATACAAAGTTATTTAGGTTCATACAACAATCTTTAACGGTCAGCCAAAGGTCATTGAAAATTCTTGTACATCGTTCAGTCATCCAACTGTTATTCAAAACTATTTAAGGTCATTCGACGATCATGGAACATTTATCCAAGAATATTTCAGATGATCATATATCTTTCAAAGTCATTCAATGACCACTAAGATGATTAAAGATTAGGTAACAATGTCATCCCACGATTATCCAAAGTTAACGATCATAGAACAGTCATCATATATCTTTCAAGGTCATCTCATGACCACTATAATAATTTAATGTAATCTAACAGCTCTTTAGGTAGGATGATCATTATTAAGGTTAACATAACAATCAGAAAATATCCAAGCCGTTCTTGAAGATTATTTATTTTTTATTGGCATAAGTGAAGGAGTCATTAAATATATTAAAATAAGATAATAACTGATTATAGTTCGTACAAATAATGTTAATCGGAGACTTGAGTCTATAATTTGTTCTATAAGGTAAAATCTTAAATCATCCAAACTAATATCCAAAATCACAGATGAATCCATAAGGGAATGACCCTTCAAGATCTAACGAGCATTCGAAATCATTCCACTTAGGGTCCATTAAGGCTGCTTAAAGTAATAAAGCGATTTACTAGTGATTAAAAGTCAACTAACATCTCTTCAGTAATATTTATGGTAATCGAACCATCATCTAAGTTTATTTATAATCACAACAGTCATACAAGATTGCTTAAGTTTATACAACCATAATTCAAGGTTAGCAAACCACCGTTTACATCAATTACTGATGATTTACGAAATTTACTATCAACAGGTTCTTTTAAGGTCATATATCGATTTTTCAAGGTCACGCAACAATCTTCAAAAGCTATTTAAGATCATCGAAGGACACTTAAGGTAACAATAATTATTCCAGGTAATAGAATGGCCTAGTGAGGACATTTCAGGTAGAGTCTATGACTGGTGCACAGAAATCCAGCCAGAAAACGTAAAACAAATCTCGATTTATAGGTATCGTACGAACTAATGCAGCTAAACCTTCTAGACCAAATTGATACCAGCGATTATTTACTAAATATAAAAATAATCCAGAAGATTATGTATAGGTATCACACGAATTTATAAGCCAGAAAAGAAAAATCCTTGATGTATAGGTGTCATACGAATTAATGCATCAACTTCTGGACAAAATCGACACCTTCAATTCTTTGTTTAATCTGAAGATAAGCCAGAAAACCTCAAAAAGAAACTCGACATATAGGAGTCTTACAAATTAATATAACAAAACCTTCTGGACCAAAAGAATTTCTTCGATTCTTTGCTTAATTTAAAGATAAGCCAGAAAACCTTTATAAGGACCCAGATGTAGTGTTGTCACACGAATCAATCCAATAAAACCTTTTAGACTAAATTGATGCGATTCTTTTTGAAACGCAACGAAATCAATCAATTTTTAACGCAATTAATAATTGATAATGAGAAATGGTTTATATAAAAGAAGAGTAGTTTAATTGCGGTGAGCCGGTGTAAATGATCTTTAAACTCGGATCAATCCATTTCTAATCAAGGAAGTTTTGCTGTGTTTTTGGTTAGATTTTAAAGGAATTAACAATGAGCTGCGTCTACCATGCCAAACAGTCAATTTGGACCTCTACTGTTAAAAACTAATTGGATTGAATGTTTAATCGTTAACGACGCATCCAAAGCTTTAAAAGGGAGGTTCCATCGCACGTTTATATTCATTGTTCAAAGCTAGTATTAAGCATTTGTTAAATTTTCTCGATAGTACAAAACTTGCGTCAATAAAGGTTTGTGAAAATGAGCTAATCAAGATTTTTACGGGGACTTCCTCAAACGTAGAAATATAAAATAACTTTTAACTGTGGTAATTTTATAGTCGAAATAAAGATAAAAATTCTTAGAACTTTTTACTTCATCTAAAATATTCGTATTAAATTATTTATGGTCGTTTGAAAATTTCATTCTGCTATCTTTGAGATCGATACGAGATGTACGTATTGCCCCTGTAAACGTTAAAACGAGTTGATATATTGCAGCTATGCCGTAAACGGAAGGCAGCTCTGCTCAGCATTAATTTGGAGCTGCATGATCCCACCGACTGTTTTCCTTTATTCCTTTATCCTCGGACTAATTCCATTTGTTGCGTTGAGCCCCACTGACCCGGTAGCAGGGTGGCTTTACACGAATTCCACCTGTATAGCACCGATCACTCTCAGAGATGGATATTTATTGTGTCAGACAAGCCAAAGGGAATAACTATTTGTTAGCTCAGGGCAAGGAAATGAAATGTTGCTGTAATGTTAATACATTTTAACCTGCCTTCAGACTTACTTAATTAAGTTTAAAAAGTAGGAATGAAGTCAAAAATGTTAACATATTATTATTACTATTATTTTTTAAACCATTTTTTACTTCAATAAAAATAAATGTATAACTGAAACCCAAAAATGTCCACCGGTTCATTGTTTCGTAAAACAAATTGCATTTAAGTAATTGATTATTAAAATATACAATATTTTATTCTTATTTCAATTTTGATGTATTGTATATTTAAGTATAATTTTTATGTTCTGTTGTTTATTTTTTGAGTGGGGTAATAAATAAAGTGCACCACGTCGTAATCCCGCTTTATCTCATTTTCAATCATCCCCGGACACTTTCGTCCCCCGGAAAATAAAACGACTCACGTGTTCGCATACATACGAGCCACAAACATATCGTCCCCCCTATATCCAGATCCCGTGGCTCATCGTCTTTAGAAAGATTTATGTACATGAAAGATGGATGAAGAATTGTACTTTATACACCCTTCCGTATTGTTATTTTTTGTACGTGTGTGTGTGTGTTTGTCCATGTTACATCGATGGAACGAGTATTGAATACAAAGTACCCACATATTGGAAGTGCAATTGCATTGAGGGAGGCATAAATAATGCAACGATCTATTTGCATTCGTAATTCTTTATTATTCGCCTATTTGCATGCATCATCTGTTTGTATGGATAACTTTGTGGATTTTATTCAATATTGCCGTATTTATTTATCTTTGATATGATTGAATTTAACAATTAAATTTTTATTTCTTTTAATTGAAAGTTTATTAATGTAACTTAAAAATATTATTTGAGGCCTCTATTTTATTTTCAATATAAAATATTGAGTTATTTAGGTATTTCTGTGTTTGATGGAAAAGTTTAGTTTCCATTTTAGTGTTATGATAATATTAAAAGCAGTCCGGTTTCTATATATAAAATTAAAAACTCATTCTCTAAACAATATAGTTTCCAAACGAAATCTCATTCAAATACACAAATAAACACGAAAGTTAAGCTAATAACCAAAGCTCGCTTTATAAGCCCCGGCGTAATTTACAGACGTACAAAAGCCGATTTCCACCCTCAACAGCCCCACTCCTCTGAAATCCTGATGGCAGCAAGGTGACGACGACGGGCACGGGTGAGGGACGAGACGGGGGGAGCGTAGCTCTCGACGACGAGGAATTGAAAACGGGGCGTTTTGCAGGAAATGATTTTTCAAAAGATGTGTGCTCGCATTTAAAGTGTCACCACAATCGCAAAAGCGAGACCGAACGATTTATACTCTTGTCACAAGTTCGTAGTCGAGGGTTCGTCAAAGACTCTGCCGGAAAGGCGACGACAGGTTCACGCGGCTTATTTAGGCGTCGGAATTTTATGGAGGGTGAACACGAGGTGGGGACAGCGAAGGTAATTTCATTGAAGGATGTTTGACCTCTAACCAAAAAGAAAAACTTCACTTGGTACTATACCTATAGTAAATATTATTGCATCATCTTTGATTTTCAAATAATTATAATCCCTAGATTTTTTTAATAGTGTATAAGACAATAAATAAAACACACCATCATTTTATATGATAGTGTCCATTTTCGCGTGATAAAAATGGTTTATTAGAGATTTCCTCCGTCCAGCATATGTCCTAATACCGGCCGTAAAGGGCGCCTCATCGCTCCCCTAATGTCCTCTCGGATGGACCATAAAAAAGTGGCGACCGCATTAAAAGTAACCCTCCCGCCCTTAACGCCCGATAAGGCCCCTCCGTCCACACCGCCGTGTCGCAGGATCAACTGCGGAGTAAACAGGAACGTCGGGATGATGGCACATAAAAGAAAACATCGCCCGTCCTTCATTCTCCGCCCTTCCCTTTCATAGGGATTACGCCAATTTGATTCTACCCTATAGATTTCTTTGTTTATACAACTTACTGACAAAGGATAAAAAAAAACTATTTCTTATTGATGCTAAAGGTCGTTACTTGGTAAATTAATAAAATATACTTTTTTTATTTTCATTGCAGAGAGCTCTGAGAGTGCTGAGAAATTCTTAACTCTTTACACATACATATAAAATAGAATTATTAAGTATTTCAATGGAACCTAACCATATGCAACAGACTTTACATTTAATAACTAGCTTATACTTTACAAATAATCACTAACTTACATTATTTTCTCAGAGTATAGTCTTACACTACTATCTAACTTGCTTACATAATAGCTAAACCCAATTGTGAAGTGAAGAGATCTGCCACGGCGGCCTCTTTACCGAACAGGATTTTTCGTTCCACATCGCCTCATCTACAAGTATCCGCGGTACCACGGACTCTTCAGTGAAGTTTTCCATTAACTCAACTAATTCTCTTCTTTTCTCGGACCAAGCAGGCATTTCAAAACCTCAGACTTGCTCCACCTGATGGAAGACTATTATGTCGACAGCCGCTTATTCAAATTTCATCTTTATGTCTACCCGCATCCACGTCTGCATTTTGTAAAGGCATAACGCGCACCGTTCGCCCTTCTCCTCATTCGACTACCAGTGAACCCTTCTCCTGGAGAGTCCCAGCTATTTTAGTATTGTGTCATCATATGCCTCATGCAGCAGCCTGGAAAGTGACTTTGCCATTTCGACAGTGTCCTCGTACATGATAATGATCCTGGTAAATATTGCACAGCTTGCCCAACTCAGCTCCCATGATGGTCCCGCACGTGAAGGAGCCGGTAATGAAAAAGGTGATGTGCTGATGGTCACTTGGTCACTCATCGACTCCGTCTCTTCGTCCACTAACCACTTGCTTACACTGCTCAGGAGCCCCGCCATCATGAACCTGATGCCGATAACCGAGGCCTTTCTGAGCTGAATACACCACCCATGACCTGCCCAACCACAGACGTCACAATCTCCTGAATTAAGTCAAGATTGAAATCCTCCGAGTTTGAATCAGCCTTGCTTCCTTGCACCAAGAATCTACTGCAATGAATATAAGGAATTAAGATAAGTCAAGTTTTTATTTTCAACATTTATGATTGCGTGTTTTTGCTATATTCGAAATAATTACCTTAATCTATTGTAAGTGAGTTAAATATTGAATTGACGAGGCTGTTACCTCGGCGAACTTAGTTTCCTTCTGCTTAAATGTTGTTGTCTGTGCCCTCTCCTACGACCAATGGCCATTCAGCCGCATTTTTTTACTTTCTGACTTCCGCATCACAGTTACATGTTCAGCCGTCACATCATCCTTGTCGCAGTGGTACCGTCCATCTCCCTCTTTTAGTTTGATCCTCTTGTAGTAGTTTACGTATCTGATGAACAGTTTTACAGTGTTCCTGCGCGCTGCCTACCTCCGTCTTACATTATGGTACTATGAAGTGTAGCAGCCTGCAGGTGTTACCTCTATTCCAGCTTTGCTGCCATTTCTGGTCTTCCTATTCCTCTCTTCTACTTTTGGCAGTTCCTTCTGCGTCTCTCCGATCTCTGTGGCCGCTACATTTACTCTTCGATTAACTTCTGTTTCAGTGTATCCTTTGGCCTATCATAGATAGATTTCTTGCCCCGTTGTTCTGGCTTTTAATAGAAATATTTTTAATATGGTAAGTTCAATACATAGATCGTATAAAACGAAGTAATTATGGTAAAAATACATTTAACAATTAGACAATTATACGTTCGAATTCATCCTTCTTCTTTATGACATGAGAGTTGATCCCTTAGGAGCGTTGATTAGTTCATCATATAAGCGTCCAACAATAAATTTGATGTTACGGAATGATGCTTCACGGGCATCAGTTCACAACAGCCAGATGATCTGGTTAACCCTCTTAAGTGGGGACACTTCCACAGCCTGTCACGTCACAGTACCGGCCCTACTAATACGGGTGGAGTTTTCACGGGGTCCAGAGTTAATAATTGAACTAATTGACTAAAATATGTAATGGATTTTCACCAGTAATTAAATTGGATGGCCTCAAAGGTGTGTTTGGCAATACGGATAACCATCAACTTCTTACCATTGTTACGTCCATCATCAGTGAGTTGTTGAGACGCTCCATATTGGGGCTCTGTGCTTTCCTGAACCTATTGGTCGCATATCTATCAGCAAAGTGTGGAAGGTATTCGGCATACTTCTCTTTTACTCGAATGTAATCATGGAGAGACATGCTGTTAACTTGGACATCATCACAACTCCACCTTCTAAAGAGCTTGATTTCGCGAGACTCGGCTAGAGCAGGTGCATCATCATAATTCTCCTTATAATCCAAGAGTGTTAATTATTTTCTGCGTCTACGTTCACCTCTACTTAAAAAGAAAAATATTTCGTCGAACACTTCTCTAGTAACTGCATTCTTATTATTGAGGTGATCGCCTTTAAAAATACCTCGCGTCGCTTATAATGCGTGTTTGTCCTTCTTTTCGTCTAGCCTCCTTTATTACTATTTTGGTTGCGGCGGTTTTGGCTTGTAAATTTGTGGCATGGTCCGATAATCCGGATAATCTACATGTATAGTCTTCTTCCCATGTTCCGTTCTTCTCCTGGATTACATACGCCTAGCCCGTTTTATATCAATTGGCAGACATGTCTATGTAGATTTTTCTACCCGTTTTTCTCTCTCTGTATCTTCGTCCCATGTCGCGGTGAGACTGACTGACAATCCGCAACATGCATTATTCTCTACTAGTACCGTCCGTCTTGTGGGTTTGCTGGGGGAGGGTAAGAAACTCGGCACTGGTTAGTGGCTCCCCTCGGTCCAGTAAGCGTAGCTTTTGTAACTCGATGGGGGCGCTTTGGTTTTTTTATTCCAAAAAATACTCTAAACTATTTCTGAAGGTTTTTGACTTTAGCAGAAATCTCTAAGCCTAATAAGAGAATAATTTTTCACTCTGTATCATATGCAGGAAAAATCTTGTTTTAAGCAATTCTAGAAGAGTTTGGGCTTACACAAAAATCTCTAGATAATAATAAAAGGCTATAAACTCTTCAACAACTTTTAAGAAGTTCTAAACTATTGATTAATGTTTAATAATAATTAAAAAAATAGTTGCTAAACAATTTTGGAAGGTTTTCATCTTATGCGAAACACTTTAAACCGATGTGAAACAATTTTAAATCCTTCTAAATTCAGATAAGAAAATAGAGCCAACTTCAGAAGGGGCTCAACATACTTAGAAACCTCTAGATGATCTACTTTCTTAAGTAAAATTAGGAGCAACTAACCATTTTAAAAGATTTTCAACACTTACAGAAAACAAGATACACTCTTTTAAAATAATCCCCACATACATAGTAATAACTAACGACTTTGTACTTTTCAACAAATTTAATTCAAGTCTAAGTCGCGAAACTTCAGCTAAAAGCAAGCGTTCTCTCAGCTGAATAATCGCACCGTATACAACTTAAAGTCAGCTGCCATAATCTTATGAATGAAGTCACTATTGGTATCTTCTTTCCCTAGACCTTTGCCTTGATTGAATTCAAAATGTCCCAGTATTCTTTGTTGGTGCAAATTGCTGTTTGGCCGGGTCGCACCCTGGATGTTCGGCACCGCTAGGACCTATGGTGATGCACAGAAGTCCGCGGCAGGGCCGCCTATCGCTAGGCATATAAAGTAAACGGACTCATTAGACGTCGTGGAATTTGCGATATACATAGTTCACTGCTGCTGCCATACTCCCCCTTTTTGCGTTTTCTCCTCATTTCTACCTTGGCACCATCAACATGTATCTTGTGGCTTTGTTGGGAGACGGCAAGTGACTCAGCATTGACTAGTTGGGCTCTTCTTTGTCAAGCGTAACTTCTATGATTGGTAGGGAGGGTGCTCTGCTATTTATACCAAAGAAGGTTCTAAATTTTGTAAGATTCTTTACTTTAGCAGAAAGCTCCTAAGAGTGAATAATTTTTTATCTTTTGACAGATGCATAAACTTATTTTAAGTTCTCGGAGAGACTGACTGGTAGTTCGTGACATGCATAGTTCTTTGCTGCCACCATACTCTTTCTTTCATTGCTTTTCCTTCTCTTTTTGCCTTGGCTCAGGCACTATCACCGTTCATCTTCTGTCTTACATAGGTCATCGTATCCAAAATAATGAAAATTAAATATATAAAACACAGCAATACATTCATATACAGAAAACTAATGCAACTATCCGGAGAAAGCAAATAGACTTAAATTTAAACAAATAAAATGTGTGACAAGTTTTCAAGACATGTTAAAATTAATAAATCAAATCAAAGCAATATTATACTCAAAGCGCAGACTTTGAAATGCAATACTAGTTCCGTATTAAAATAGTATATAAATAAGTAAGCACTAAAAGCCAAATAGAGTAAATAACATTAGCCACATGTTAAAATGAATAATCGAAGACAAAATAAAATATGATCAACTAACAAAATGTAAAATTGAAAAGCACTAATACAACAGCTAGAATTAATAATTAAAAACAGAATAAAATATGTACCTAAAAAAATGATAAGATGAATAATTCAAAACAGTATAAATACTTTACAACACTAACAATATTTCATTTTTAAAATTAATCAGAACAGAGACTAAAATGAGGACTACACTGACAGAAACTCCTGACTATTGAAAAAAACAATTTAAAAATATTTAAACAAAAGATAACAAATTAAAAAGGACTCTTATAAAGCATACCTATCAGAGAGCAGTTCTTATCCCACGTGAAGTTTTGCTTTCTTTAATAAAAGATGGGTTAGTGTCCTTTTGAATTTCCTTAAAGGAAAAAGTTTTCAGCTATAATGAATTTAAAAAAAAATTGATTGCCAAGTAGTTGGTGCTATTGCAGGATCTCGAGAGTCTGACTTGTTGAAAGTTGACATTTTTTTTTGGAATCATGATTATGATCCAGAGCAGAGTATTTGTGAGAAATGCATTGGAGAATATACAATGACGGCAGCGTTAATAATTGCTAGGTTATAAAAATATGTCAGCAATCTTCCCTGTACTTGACACCACCATCACCAAGTACACGAACTGTCTTTCTTTGCAGTCTGAAAATCGGTTTCGGTAAGACGCATGACCCCATGCCAACAGTCCATACCAAAGCCGCGACTCTACAAGGCCGAAGTAACCATTTCTAGTGTTATTATCCGATACTCTGTCCATCAGGTTTCTCAAGCAATGGCTGTCTAGATTGGTACCTTTTTTTAACCGAACTTGAGTTTTTCTTGTTTTGTTTACATTTTAAATAAATTTATTCTCTGATATCTAGGACTTAACAGAAACCATTGTTTGGTCGTTTTTAATTTCGGTTTCTGCTCTATTTTCACCTATATTAACGATGGTTATGTCGTAAGCGAAGAATATGACATTTATCAGAATACAATTTAAGTAATCTAAGCGATTTGATGGAACACCAACTTTAAAGGACAATTATTCCTCAGGACGTCTTGAATTGAGAGGTTCGCATGTTAAATCTGCAAAGCCACAGTTACAAAGATACAAAGAGAAGTCGTCTTTCGTTAGTTTGGGATCCAGCATTAACACATGTAGATGTTTATATTGGCAAACACCTTTAATAACAATGCTTTTGGACGTATATGGTAGGTTGACTTCTTCTGCGACTTTTACCAACTCCCGTTTTCCGTTGTTTGCTTCCTCTTTGTACATATTATCATCATAAGAATCAACGAGTTAACTAAATTCCCCACTGTTGCGTATTGTTCAATTAAGATCAGATTCTTGTAATATTTCAATGAACGGTTTTTAATTTAAAACTGGCATAGTGATCTTTTCCGAATTCAAATTTATTTTTAATGCAACATTGCAGTTAATGGCTTTATCTGCTACGCTTGCAGGTTTCCGGAAATGATTACAGTTTTCTGCAATTTTACTTGGTTTCTTCGTAAGTTTTCGTGGAAGGCTTTCTTAAAGTGTCTACCGGTAGATGGCGGTAAAGGTTTTCACATTTATTTTCCAGTAATGAAATAGTCATTTTCATGATACCAATTTTGTCTTTAAAATCCTCAATTACAATATCATAGCATTCATTATCTCCCGCAAATAAATTAATTCTTGGTTTGCGCTTGGATTACACATGAATTACCTTCCGCTTGGATTGCGTTGTTAACCTCACTAATGCTGGGACTTACTGCACCGCCGATAGCCATATGATAATCCATTTAAGTCACTTTTCACACTTTCTCTTATCCACTGCAGGGTTCTTACACTTATTACACTTTGGATGTGTAACAGTTTCGTTAGAGGCTGTTATTGTTGGCGCCATGTATAACGGTCGTCTTGAAATTTTCACTATTTTAATAGTGTATCTTCCAATTAACATAACTTAAATGTTTCACCACGAGTTAAATGAGAACTTAATTCATTGCCCATCTTGTGGCCTGGCTGGATACTCAGCACTGACTAGTAGGGCTTCCCTCTGCTTAGCTTCTGTGACTGGGGAGGGCGCTCTACTTTTCATGCCAAATAAGGCTTTAAAGTATATTTAAGATTCTCGACTAGAAAAAGAAACTTCTAACTTTTTAACACATGTAGAAACAACTTATTTTCAGTAATTTTGGATAAGTCTGGACATACAAAAAACAATATCAGGAGGGACTTACCTTACTAGAGAGCTCCTAGATGCTCACTCTCCATTCTTTAGTAGAATTAAAAACAACAAACTATTTAGAAAGATCATCATGATGATTGTGACCGTTACTACGCGTTAATCAGTAATATAAGCACTATTGTTTATTCAGTGCCTCTATTTTGAAAGATTCTCAATACTTACAGATAACAAGAAAACTCTTACAAAAGAATCTGGACATACATAGTAATAACCAACGGCTTTGCACTATTTAACAAATTCAATTAAATACCAGTTTTAAGTATTTTAGTGACTTAAAAATATTAGATAATACTAAGAAAATATTTCAGATAAAGATTTTGTCTGTGTTTAGAAGTATAATATTTCTACAGTGATGTTTATTTAATCATTTAATTCCGTCTTAATAATAAACAATCTCTAAGTATCGCCGTTACGAGGAGAGCCCACGTTACACAATCGCGAGTTACAGCGGAGTTCTTCATGGAAAATGTACGACTCTAATTAAAACTCCGAAACTGAAACTTGGGACGCGGTGAAGTTTACCAGCGGACCGAAAGCACGAAAGCAGAGTTGTAATTTATTAATCGTCCCGCCGGATGATAATACTCCACATGTTACTCGTCTTTATTATTATTCGGGGATGATTTTTGTTGGACGTAATCCACCAACCGCCCGCCCCCTCTTATGTAAATCATAGCGCGGGCCGCGGATGAATATTTATGTTTATGCAAAGCATTTACAAATTTATACTTTGTCGGAAACAACAAAAAAAAAACGAGCACACACTGAGGGAATGAAATAAAACACTCCGGACCGGGCTGGTGTGTCTATATATTTATATTTTTGTGTGTACGCTTTTATGTGGCTTATCGTGGATTTAGTTCGTATTCAAATGGGGATTGTGTCCTTTTAATTACGGACGCTGTATGGAAATTTTCAGATTAAATTATCTGTCCTGTGATTCTGTGTATGGTTTTTAGCTCCGATCTTTGTTATTTCTAAAACGCTAAGTTTCTTTTATTAATTAATATGAGTTCCTTTACAAATTGTTCACAACACTACTTAAAATTGAATATTTAGGTTAAGAGAATCAACGAGTTGGCCGACGCGAAAACGTTGGTGTAATTTAAAAGTATGTAATAAGGTGATTTTTCAATTAGACGGATGGGAAGAAGCCGATTGATATATTCGCCGATAATAGCCTACAAATGCCCTCTCGTCCTCATTCTTTCATCCTGTCTATGAAATTAATTTCAGCAGAAGATTAATTTCCCCTCTTAATTCCGCACTGGGCCATCAATCAATCCGGACAGCACTTTAATCTATAGCATGTGGTCCGGCATGACAACTGAAGAAGAATAAGGGGGATATTCTCGACCCAGCGAGGGAAGATAGAGTGCAAAAAAGAAAATAACAGGAAGCTGTTGAAATTCACATCTACATATGATTTCGGACAAATAGGCTAGGGTGTGCCATTTCGTTTTTATCGAATATATCGATGAGGAAAAAAAACGTTCTGTCGAAAATCAAACATGAAATATACAAATTATATATAATAGTTTACCTCTATTATTTGTAGCTTGTAATATTTTCTATTATTGATAATACAACAATAAAAAACAATGGTATTCAGTTCAGTTTTATCTTATTTAAGGTAATTTTTAGACCAACGTAACCTGATATTTTAAAATTGACAATGTGGTGATTATTTTGGATGCTGTTACATTAGTGTAGTGATGTTAAAAAATCTTAAATGATTAATAACAGTTTAATTAATTGATTAAACACATAGTCAAGTGACAGTGTGAAATTAAAGTTAAAAATATTTAGACTTAATGTAGTATATGCTTGATTTAGTTAATTTAATAATGCTTTAATATATCGTTCTATAAATCTATCTATCTAAATAATAATGTAATAATGAAGAGAATTGTTGCGACCGTTAAATGCTAATTCATACGTAGACCTAATTAAAAAATGAACTATGTTTTAACCACAATTAAATATTATAAATAGTTATGAATTACGTGAATATTTAGATCACTAATAAAATATAGTGAATTTTTCAATTCATAATAAATAAAATACCGGGGGTTTATAAATGGATATCGGGGTTTTAACGTTTTATAGCACTTCTTACGTAAAACTTAAAATCATAATTAATACATGGACTGAGAGAGAACCTCAAACCTTTCTGTTTGCTGTTATGTGCCTGCGCTAAAGGACGCTAGTATCAAAAATAGCGACTAGTGAATAGAAAACGAAATGTTTTCGTATTTTTAAATTTTTAAAAAGCTTTTGTCTTCTGATATACAGTTACTGTGCACTGTAAGTTTAAATGTATCATCAGTTTGAAAATACCAGCTACCTTTGCAAAGGGAAGAGTACGGGACGACCATATGTTTTTGAAGAGAGTGTTGAGCGAGTGAGAGACTCTTATCCCAACGAAATTAGTTCGGAACTAGACGTGAATTAGCAATTATTATTATTGGCCTAACCAAATGAATTATTCATCACGTTAGCGTATTTTTGGCTTACTACAATTAAT
Source organism: Ontholestes murinus (assembly GCA_963969525.1). Taxonomy (NCBI): domain Eukaryota; kingdom Metazoa; phylum Arthropoda; class Insecta; order Coleoptera; family Staphylinidae; genus Ontholestes; species Ontholestes murinus. The sequence continues at coordinate 39,461,113 of OZ018396.1, forward strand.
TTTGTTCTAATAATTTAGAATAAGTATACGCTGATGGGCTATTTATATTAAAAAATAATGTACAGCTTTAAGGAAAATAATGACAGTAAACGTTAATTTATTCTTATAGTTCTAAGCAATATTTGTCACTGTTTTAAAATATCTTATGTTGGATGATAAAAAACAAAAAGTAAATAAAAGTATTATACTTTTAGAACTTATTATAAACCTATCTTATTTGTATACATTTAACAATCGTTTTTCACTCAATATTTCATTCATTATTGACTTTTGATATTTTTAATTTCCTGCTATTTCTTGCTATTTATTTGTTATTCTACACATACTGTTTTTTGTCATTTTTGTTACCTTATCAAGGTGAGTCAGAGAACCTCAGAAAACAATTCCTAGCGTACTTTTGATCTACCACAATAAACTGTTAATTGACTGAGAAACTTCTGACCTAATATAATTAGCCTTACATGTAATATTTCTGTTCATAAAGTACGCAAATAAACCTAAAGATATAAACCAAAATAATAAAAGATTTATTTCTATTTTTTTTTACTAAAAATTCTCTTATGTTCTAAAAGTTTTCAAAATATTAAGTAATTATTTTTTTGGTTATACTTATTTCTGAAATAAATTGAAAAGCAATTTTTATTGCTATTATTATAAATGTTGATACTTTAACTTATGGTACTTTTAAACTTGTCGGATTCTACACCCACAACAACAAATTGTTTATTAAGTTAAAATACTCCAAACGTCGTTCATTGATCTAAAGTATTCTTCATATAGAACAATAAAGCGTATTATTGATATTACAATAATATGCATTGTTAACACCACCCCTAGGCGCCTGCGCGGGTGTAAAGGTGCGGGCGGGGATAAGCAGGTAGTATAACTCGAACAAACATTTAATAAGATACTTCGGTAACGCGTAGTTCGAAAACTACGTTATAAATCGAGCTGCTAGAGTCTCTACTCACCAATTGTATTTTACGTATAAATAAATATCATTATAGTTGTAATATTTTTCTTTAAATCAGCCATTTGTCCACCAAGATTTTACATGTATGTTTAACTTAAAAGGTAAAGTATTATTAAACTACACTGCCCTGTGAACTCCGCCTTCAAGTCCTGCGATCTAAATTCAAGTTATTGTAAATGTATCTTATTATCTTATTTTGTATATTTTTTTTGTAGGACTTGTAAAGTAAATAAACTAAACTAAACTAAACTAAACTACTTAATTATACTGTCTGTTCATTTAGCGTATTTCTGACCTACTTTAATAACATATTTATCTATCAGTCAAAGCTACAATTGTGACTATAAAATCACTTATAACATATATCCAATCTCTGTTTTTGTTTTTTTCAAACTAATAGAGTTGCAATGGCGTAAGTATCAACCTATAAATTATAAGCGACTGTTTACTGAATGGCAATTTGATTAGATTTAACATGAAAACTCCTCTTTTTTAATTATTTTCTTTATAGAAATAGTCGCTTGTAGTTTAAAACTGGAGGATGTGATAGTGCCCCCACCCACGTCATGTATTCATTGACACTTAAGTTACAAAACGGCTTATAAAATAATTTCCAACATCTATAAAATCACTATGTTTGTTTCAGGAAATGACAACAGTTACAGTTGTATAGATAGTAATATATATGCAGGGTAGGTGGGCGGCCTTTAGCTTTCCCCCGTCCAAACAATACTTCATGCATGAGTGTTTTTAGAATGCCAATTTGATTTCAAGCAGATGTAAACTAGACTAGACAGGAAAACTAATAATTTTTGATATTATTAGAAAACAGTGGTTCGTAATTTAAAATTAAAGCGTAGAATAGTGGTAACCCACCCACTCTACATATTTGATATGACTTAAGCTACAGTAGTGCTTTTAAAATCTTTTGCAACATCTACATAATCTTTATGTTGTCTCAGGAAATTAAACAGTTACAGTGATTTAAGAATTTATTTATTCAAAGCTTATAATTTGCTTAAGAATAATTTTACCAAAAACACATTTTAAATTTCATTGCAATGTTTTTTCTTTTCCAAAAGGAAGACTTTAAACTCCTTTAATAAACAGTTGAAAACTTTTTAATAAAATATTGCAATTTTAATGTTTCAAGAACAGTTGAAGCTTTACTAAAAAGGCAATTACGAACTTTATCAGACGATAAATAAGACTATAATATATACGTCCGTGTGTGATATTAACAAAGTATAGTTTTTAATGTAGTTACTTAAGTTACGTGCAGATTTATATCACATAATTGAAACACATTTATATTCCTTTCTTTACTTTTTATTTTTTACTGCTAAATATACATTTCGGGTACTAACTGTTAGTTAGTTAGCTATTGATAATGCAAAATTTATATTTAGCAGTAAAAAATAAAAAGTGAAGAAAAGAATATTACTGTGTTTCAATTAAGAGAAAGTTATGGCTTCAAGCATCCAAAAAGGCAATTAAAATTTGCTATGTAAAATCAATGGATTACAAAAATAATAAAACTTTTTTACTGACCTATTATAAAAAGTTATTTTTATCTGGAAATAAATTGACTATTGAAAGTTAATGTGGAGATAATCAAAGTAGACCATAAATACACAGTGAAAATATAAAATATTTTATTCTAGGTTGTTCAGAAGTAAGTTTAACCAATATACAAAAGTTGTCTTTTATTTGAATGTCAAAAAATGTAATTATCAGTTAATTTTTAAATCTTTTATTATGTTTGGAGCTAATAAGCTATCGTACTCCAGACATTTCTCATAAAACCAATTATTGGGCTACTACAACAAACTATTTTTCGAGAGAGAGAGAGAGAGAGAGAGAAACATCTTTATTCGAACACTTAATATATATATATATAGAATTTAGAGAAAAAAATGATTAACAATAAGGGTTTGTCTGTCCGTTTGGGCTATCGACCATCGGACTTTCTGTTCCTATGTATCGATTAAGCATACTCCCGACCTATTACAGCAAACTGTTTAACGACCTATAAAACACCTGATCAAGTATAATAAAATGTACTACAAATATATTCTCTTCACGTAGCGATTTTCTAACCTACTGCAATAAACTATGTATTTGATAATATCGCATTATTGAACTACCAAAATAAATTATATTTTCACCTTGTTTACTCCGAATATACAATAATAAAATATTTACTTTTTCGACTACCAAGTGAAATCTACCAAGAAACCTATTAATAGTCTATTTAGGGTCTAAACTTACATTTTCATTTTTTTTATTAACATTCAAGTAATTGTGATACTTTTTGAAGCGTGTTTTTGAATTAAGATCCTACTCACTTATTGTATGATTTGAGTCCACGTCTACACGTAATAAAGTGTAAAGGTATTTTTTACAAGACAAGATGGCAAATTTGTGGTTTTTTTCAAATTGTATGTAATGGTGAAAATTTGTGATGAGTTGTACGTGGAATATCCAAGAAAATCGTTTGATTATTTCGACTTTTAAACCTAGGGATTTTTAAGTAAAATTGTAACAAAAGATCGGAGTTATTAGTGATTCCATGCGTGTATTTATATAAGTCACAAATTACCACAAATCTGTGCCTATCAAATATTGATAGCATATTATTCCAAAAGTTCGTTCGTTCTAATATCATTTCCTTGATAGCAATTATACTATATTATACTTATATAATCAATATGTTTCTTTGATTAGTCCTATTAGCCCTGCCAGAGGGGTTTGGGTAAAGGTATCTGCGCTTGGGCTTGTAGTGTCCAACTTTTGATATCTAATCCTTGCTAGACCCTCGCAGTGGCATAGGATGTGGAACCAGTCCTCTTCTTCCTCTAAGTAGAGGTGCTTCTTCCACCAGGCCTATTTTTCTCATATGTTTGTTTGTTTGCAGTGTCCTGACATCAGACCTACTATTGTTTTGACCATTTTTCTGTCTTGATTCAGAAGTTCGATCGTGAATTTTGGCGATTGTTTCTTAAGGAACTGTCTCTGTCCTGCTGAGTTCGTCCACCAGGTATGGGCCTGTATCTCTACCCATTTTTTTATGGATCGTTTGACTGCGGTTTTGGAGATTCCGTAGGAGGGTTTCCGGGCCAATTACTGCTTTGACGAGCATTGTTTAGCCAGTTCGTCTGCTTTGTCATTGCAAAGATGTCCTCCGTGTCCTAGGACCCATGTGATTGTTACTTTTTTGTGACAGCCAAGTTCATCAAGAGCACGTATACAATCCCACACTTGCTTAGATTCGCCTGGCTGTCGGAGAATATAGCAATTGACCTACTTTTGGTGTCTTGTCTTGCTATTTCTCTTTTGCAGTGGTGAAGAGCTATCTCCTCTGCTTGGAACACCGTGGTGTCCTTGGTGAGACTGACAGAAATCTATGCCCCGGGTTTTGTACCGTATATACCTGCTTCTACCACTTTTTCGGTCTTTGAGCCGTCCGTGAACCAGTATGATTCTGCTTTGGTAAGTTGGCCTTCGACCCCCGTCTTCTCTTTGCGGGATTAATACCTTGTATTTCCTTTCAAATTGTATTTTTTCACCATGGTATCATTTAGCATCAATGTGATCGCGTTAGCCTTCAGCTCGTCTTCTAGCCGTTGGTGTGTTTTTTAGTCTTTGTGTACTGCTCATGAGTCATATCTCCCCCTTTTGCTTTGTCATAGTCCACCACACCACTGCTTCACAGGCTATCATGGGTTTTATCACCCTGGTGTAAAGCCATAGAGTCATTTTAGGGTTTAGTCCCCATTTTTTTTTTGCACAATCTGCGACACCTGCCTAATGCTATTGATGACCTTTTGGTGGCTTTTGTGATGTGTGGTCTCTACGTCATTTTGGCGTCAAAGGTTACTCCCAGGTACCTTGCTTCCCCTTGCTTGCCAGTCGCTCCTGTTTGCACAAATTGTCTACTATGTTTAGGGCTCTTTGTGCTCGCTCCGAGACAACTCCCGCGAACCGGCTGGAAAGTGGACTTTTTATAGTTCCTTGCGACTTTCCTCTATTGTTTCTGTGTAGGTTCCTTCCGGTTTCTTGAGGAAGCCTACCTCTTTGGCAACACCGTCTTCCTTAGCCAGGACTTCTGTGAATTCTGAGAATTCTTGAACATGCCGGAGTGTCGTTAATCTCTTCGCAGAACTTCCGCCACGAGTCCCTTTTGGCTTTTCGGATTTCTATTATATTTCTTTCCTCTGTAGGTATCCCAGTCCTGGTTGTTTTTGGCCCTATTAAATAGCCTTCGAACCTCGATCCTCATCTTTTCGAGGCTCTTGTTTCACCAGACTGTTCCGCAGCCCCTCTGCTTGGCTGTTTTTTCCGGACAGTTTTCCAGATATGTCGTCCTGATGGTGTCATTGATTTGTTCCACTGCCAGCTCCAGCCCCAGCTGTGTCGATGCTCCCTTGAGAGCTTCTCTGAGGGACTCTTTATATCCTACCTAGTTCTTTTCTCTTGGGTTTCTGTACTTGCTCGTCGTGAGAGATGTAACTAGATCGAAGTGGATTTGCCTGTGGTAGGAGCACGATGGTTCTTCTGACACATGCCAATTCGCTATACTATCACTCACTTTCCCGGTACAAATCGTTTGGTCTAGTACTTCTTTGCGGATTTTCGAGATAAACGTGGGCTTATTGCCAATATTAGTCACTATGAGTCCCTCTGCTGAGATAAAGTTAAGTAAAGACTCATCTCGTTTGTTAATGTCCAAGCTATCCCAGAGCGTGAGATGCGCGTTAGCATCGCACCCTATTATGTGTTGGTATGCAGTATGCAACTATGTCGCTTAGTATACGCGGAGGGCATACTTTCTCATCTCCTGGGAAGTATGTAGAGCAGATGACCCAGCTCCTCTCTCCTTCCTCCGTCTTGGCTGTAACAAAGTTCTTAGTGAATAATTGCGGTATTAGTGTTCACTTGACTATATCACTGTGAATTATGCATAACCTTCTTTGGGAGATTCTTGTCGTAGCTATATGTTCTCCCCGGCCTCGCTGGTGCCTTGGGTCTCCTCTGGTTTCTTTAGGGTAGTGGCCTCTGGATTCTGCCTTGGTTTACACCCCTCCGTTGCCTTACTATTCTCCTTAATACACAGCCGAAGCTTCCCGTATCCAGAGGGTAATGTGGGCAATGGTCCAATTTGGATAGTGCCTCTTTAGACTTTTTATCAATGGAGAATATCCACATCACACCTTTAGCCTCCGGGTTTTTCCCTCATACTGTCCACAGGTGTGTGTTTAGACCCCGGTTCCCGATTCCCAGGATCCTGACCTGTTGGCCTCCAGTCTCTCCTTCCCTCTCATCCAGAATGTATGCCGTGCACACCCATTGCTTGGGAATCTCGTCCCCCTTTAACACCCTTAGAGATGCTCCCTACCATGGTATCAGGATTGGGACCGTCTCCCTTAGCTATTGTGTGCTGGCTTCCTCGGTGCAGGTTATCGTTAGATAGCCCGGTCTCTGTGTGCACTTTACGAAGCGGACTTGTGGTCCTTGCTCTGGTATGTGCTCGTATGCCGTCATGATGGCTTCTTGGACTGCCTTCAGCTTGTCCTTGTCGAGCTGGGTTTCTGGGAACCCCTGGCATGCTATGGCAACCTTGACCGACGTTACGGCCTCCGTAAAGTTTGGCCCGTCCCTTTTGGTCTTTTTGGTCTTCCTAAGCGTGTTGCTGTCCGATCTGGTCCTCTTGGGTGGTCCTTTTTCGGATTTTGTTTTCTTTGCCCAAGGGAAACAATGTCTGGGGGCATCTTTTGCCCTTGGGGTGCCTTCTTTGTTTGTCCCCCGGGCCTTGTTTGTCCTTGGGCTTTTTTCTGGCCCTTTCGTGCGTGGCTGGCGGTGAAATTAGCCTTGAATACGGCCCTTTTGGCCTCAATGTAATTCTGACCTTTCTTCACCTGTTTCGCCACTTGTGCTTTAGTGACGCCTGAATTGCATCATCTGACGTGAGGTCTACCTTCTCTAGGGCACTTATACGCAGTACCTTTCCGGTCCCTTGGCCTTGACGAGGTTCTTGTGTAGATACCCTACCCTTTGGCTTGGGTGTCCTGTTGCTGGTCTTTTGGAAGGCCCCTGGGCCAGTAACCTTGGGATTCTCCTGGCCTGTGTTTTTATACTTCTGGTGTGTTCCATTTTGTTCCCACGAGAAGCTAGGGAAATATTCGGTCGGCCTGATTAATATCCCGCATGACCAGGAAAGGCTAGATACTGAATGGTTTCGCCTGGTGCCCTCTGAGAAAGTAAATACCCCTGCGGCCATTCAGTTCTCAGCACTTTGTCTTTCACCTTAGCTTGAGGTTTGGGTTACTCTTCGTTTCCCTTCTCACTTACGATCATTGAGGGTACTTATCCCTTGCACCACCTAAAGGTGCTAACCCTCGCTCGGGTTGGATAAGACTTGTAGTAGCTTATCGTGGAGCATCTGATCAAAAGCCTTGCTTATGTCAGTGTAGATAACATCAACCTTTTTAACAAGTTTGAAATAGTTAATCTCTTCTTGATAAATCCATGTCGTTTCGGGCTAGGGAATGGATTATAGATAAAAAATCATATAGTACGGCTTCGAAGATTTTTGAAAAATTAGAAACAAGCGAAATAGCTTTATAGTTTTCCATACTATTTCTATCGCTATTCTTAAAGACAACTGTTACTTTAGACCGTATTTCAGGGAGTATACCCTGAAATAAAATTAAATTGTAAATACATGGTGTCCCGTTAATGCGGGGAAATGGCTGGACCATAGATTCCTGGGGTCAAAATATGACGATTTAACGCAACTTATCTATATCCAAAAATTTAAGGTTAAGCCGGAATTTGGCTTCAAAGTTTCCAAATTTTTTATTTCTTTTGTTTATAACAATTGAACGCTTTATTTGATTTGAATGAAATTTATTAGTAATAAGTACCATAATATCATACATCATTTTAGTTATTTTGGCCATTAGTGATTGACAGGAAGTATAAAAAACAGTAGTACCACCACTTAAAAACTAAAATATTTTTTTATTGGTGCATCCAATAAAATCAAAAAAAATCTACTTGAAAGGGCATTAGATTTAAAAACTTTTTTGACTCTTACTTGTTTTTGATATCTTGTACGGTTTTTGCACAAAAAATAAAATATAAATATAGTATACTCATTATGCACTCATTAATAAGTAAATAAACTTACTCAATTGAATAAAAATTAAATAATATCAATTAATAAAATAAATCAAAATAACATCTAACACTTTTCAAACAATTTTCTTTGAAAAATCCTAATACAAACAAGATATCTTTTGTTCCAAATATGAATATTTATGAACTATAATAAAGTTAAAAAATTAATTGTTAAAAGATACTAAATAATAATTATTATACATAATTTACATTTTTTAAACAAAGACGGCCACGAAAAACATTTATTTTCGATTCGATGAAAAACTAGATTTTGTTTTTACTAGATAAAAAATATATATTTTATTTTTTGTGGGAAAACCGTAAAAGATATCAAATATTATTAAGAGATGAAAAAGTTTTTAAATTAAATGGTCTTTCAAGTAGTATTTTTTTAGTTTTTATTAGATCCACCAATAAAAAAATATTTTAGTTTTTAAGTGGTGGTACTACTGTTTCTTATACTTCTTGTTAACGAATAATAGTCATAATAACTAAAATGATGTATGATATTATGGTACTTATTACAAATAATTTCATTCAAATCAAATAAAGCGTTCAATTGTTATAAACAAAAGAAATAAAAAATTTTGAAACTTCGAAGCCAAATTCCGGCTTAACCGTAAATTTTTGGATATAGATAAGTTGCATTAAATCATCATATTATGACCTCAGGAATCTATGATCCAGCCATTTCCCCGCATTAACGGGACACCCTGTATATGATAGCAGTTTGGAAAATCATTGTAATAATCTTTCACAATAACAACCGGAACATTATCGTGTACCATAGTCAATTTACGCGACACCGTTTTTAAGTAACACATCATTAAATCATCCTTAATCTTAAGATTGTTCAACAAAGTGGAATTGTCTACACTATTTCCACAGACGCCATAGTCATAGTAGTTGTATTTGCATTAAACACTCGACTAAATTGATCAGCGAAACCTTGAACAATAGCTTCGGAGATGGTTAAACTCACACCATACATTTCCATGGATCTAGGAATTCTTGTTTGCTCTTTACGTTTATATATATATATATATATATATATATATATATATATATATATATATATCTTGCGTTTTCTGGATATATTCGTTGTAGGCACATCGAATTTGTTTCTTGAAAGACTCCCGAATTTGTCTAAAACGAGATCTTCTATAACAGTCAGAGTTTTCTTTCAATTGACAACGAAGTCTCTCTTTGTGCTTGACCATTCTAATAATTTCCGAAGTATACCAAGGTGGATAAATACTGTGCTTTCCTCTGGGTTAAATTTTGGGTATATGTTTGTCAAATAACGAATATCGTATTTTATAGAATTGAGAACATGCATTATTTACGTTAGATATTCCATTTAGAAATAACTTATCAACAATTAGGAGATATAAGTCGGGGCGGGCTGCTTTAAAATTATATTCTTTTGGTTGACTGCTATTCGAATGAGACGAAAAGTTAATATAATTTGAAAAAGCAAATTCGAAAGATAATTCAAGATGGTGTAAATCTTCGACAGTCAGGATTTCACTCGCTTTCTCAACAGTACAATAAAAAAAATAAGGAATATTTATCAGATCAACTAGTCTACCTCCATTATTGCATACGGAGTTGCATTGCTTAGATTTACTAGTGAGAGAAAATTCGTGAGCGTTGACACGAGAAACTTTGATGCGCACATGCATAATAGTTTGACAAGTTGAAATCACCGCAGACAATTAAATCATTAGCTTCAAATTGCTCCAAAAGATGCTCAAATATGGCCGCATAATCATCATTTTAGGAATTTGGAGGGATTTAAAGACATATAATAATGTAAGTTTTAGCCTGAAGAGTAATTCATGCAGCGACAATGTCAATGTTAGTTATTGGTAAAAAAATGGGAAGTTGTTCTGCCTAAATTGAATTCTTAATTACTATCAAAACTCCTCCACCATTGTTTATCTGAATGAAAAGCGTTAAAAGAGTCTGAAAAAAGTTTAATATTAAGGACACTATCTATTAACCACGTCTCCTTAAGAAGCAAGTCACAGCTACACATTCCCAAATTATTATAGAAAGATAAAGTTTTCGATTTGAGCCTCGGACATTCTGACAATAAAGTGAAGTCTAGTTGTTGAGAACAAACAAGTTTAACAATTTTTGTACCCTATGAAAAAAATATAGATAAATTTTGTTCACCTTCGGTAATTCGTTGAGCCATATGGTCTTTACTTCGTTTAGATACGTTTGTTGCTTCGGTGTGGGATCAGACTAGATATTTATTCTACCCATACGCCTACTCTTCGATAGAGTTTGTTTAGCACAATTAATATCCGGTAAAACAACTTTCAGAGGATGACATTTATTGGATTTCTTTCTTAATCTGAATACCTTGGAAAAATAAACATTTTCATTAACAGAATTCAGAATCTCTTTTACAGCAATTTTGTCCTGAGAAATTCTCTCTTTTACATCAATATCATTAGATTCCGAAATATTGAATATTATTATACTTTTAGCCTTAAGGTTTTGATCATCCAACTCATTAATAATATCAAACATTAGTCTACGAATCTTGAGGTTTCAGAAGATTTACTCATTTGGTTTTTAAGAGTATTCTGTTCTTCGCGAAGAGAGCGATTATTCTTCTCAACTGCCGCCACTTGAGCATTAATATTGTTAATTTTTGACTGAATACTAAGTAAAGGAATGTTAGTGTTAATGATATGATTTTTCATTATCGGAATTTGTACTTTATTTACTTTAGGTAAAGCATTATTTTCAATGATTTTGACAAACACAAATATTATTATCCATTTTAGCGAATGCGCCCTAGTTGCCCTCAATCAAATCCACATGGTTTCAACTCTTCTTCACCTTTCTTTAATTATTATTCCAAATATAAGAAAAGAACATTTTAATTTATATTCCAAATATAAGAAAAGAAAATTTTGCTATTTAGGCCTTCTAAGCTAAGCATTTTTATATTTAGAAGTTTGTGCGTTATATTCCTCACCAGTTATTTATATTCAATGTCATTGACCTCAATCAACTTTCCGATTGCTTCAACCTCGTCTTTATTCATTAACGCTTTGACGGTATCCACTGGTATCTCCTTGATCATATCGTCTAATTCTTGATAACGACTAATAATAAAATAAATAAGTAATCTTTCACTTTCCTCAAACTATCAATAGCAAACTCAATATTCTCTTACACGTTCTGAAATATTTTAAGCATGTTCTTATTGAAAATGTCGATTTCGAAAAGCCTGGGACCTTTGCAAAAGCCTTCGTTACAAGTTCTCCGTGGATGTGAGTAGAACCTCATCATCTTCTTCAGTAACTTATGTTTTAAGTTTATTCCAAGCTCGTGTTTCTTTAATATCGGCTCCTTCTTTATATTACCATTATCTATTAGTTTTGGATTGAAGAGCTCTAATTCTTCTAACGTTTTTTTGTAGATAATTTGAGTGCCATTTTTTTAAGCTTAAAATCTAAAAATTTCGTATTTTCAAGGTAATTAAATACTTGATAAATTTTGGATCTGGATTGAGTTTTCCAAGGGTGGTCAAATCACTAGGGTCGTTGTACCCCCCTGGGTGGGATAGTCCTCCGTTGTTCTATCACTCATTTAGCTACCCAAGGTGCCGAGCAAAGGACAGCATAACGCCTAGAGGGGTTTCCCTAATATTGGTCATGTTCGGCCAGAGTTTCACTAGCATGGACTCTCTAAGGTAGGCGAGAGCCGGGCAGGTAGTTAACACATGCTCCACTGTCTCACTGCACTTCCATAAAAACAACCTTCTGGTGTTCCTATAGAATTGTCCTTTTCCAACTTCTACTGCATCACTTTTAAATCTATTGTGGTAGGTGAGTATTATGTTGGACCAATAAATTAATTATTGTGGTATGTCAGTATAGTTTTAAGTAGTGTTAAAAGCTGTTTTTATTATTAAAGTTAAATAACAGTAAAAGAGCAAAATAGATGGTTTATTTCTAAATTCTTAAAAAAATAGGTAAAATTTAACCATTTTTTTTAAATTGATAAAACGTAATAATTTTGTCAGAAAATAATTTATATTTACTGACAATAAATATTTTAAAGGAATTTTGGATAATATTAACTTAATAACTTCTGCACAATAAAGAGTGTTAAGTTATAGCGTATTACATTAACATAATTTATTTAACTCACTTTATCACAAAATAAAACTGAAATTTAAAATTGTTATTACAAAAAAATGTATACGTATTTTGGTTCTAATTTAATTACCATTCGAGCTAAGGTAAATAATCTAGCATACAAAATACATATTCCACTTTCACATCATACTTGGCTCATTCAACTTTAATTATTCACACAATCAACAAACACAACATTCTACAATGCCAATTATTATCAAAACGCTAGTACTAAATTATTAATCCATTCCGACCAACAATGGAAAATTAACGTACACAAACAATAATTACAAACTCTCCCTTTCCATCTACATCCTTTATTGTACGTTGTGCGTGTGTGTGTGTGTTACGGTGCGGAGGGCAACATTGATATACCCTGTGCGGTAATAAAATAATAAAAGCCCGAATGTAAAGGGAAACGGCCCCATTGCCTCGGGTCCGACAATCTGAAATGGAGATCTGAATTTGTTGGCCGGAGGAGGAGAAAAAAAAATACAATAACATATTCATTCTGCGTGCACTTTGTGTGCACGACTGATGAGATATTACATTAATAAAAGCCGGGATCTACTCTCCTCTTTTTTTTTGGACTGGCCTGAATTTACAATCCGGAAACGTGGACGCTTTCATTTAGTATTTAAATATGATGGTGATTTGCGGCCGTACGAAGGAGATTTTCAGGAAAAGTTGAGTGGCCGAATTTATTTGATGGGACAAGATGAAATTAATGATGCTGCACAGTCACCGTGACATGGTTTGAGCCAACAATTTGAGTTACATGCAATGGAAATGCATAAAGTTTCATGGCTTCGGGGTTCTTGTCTGAATGATAAATTGCGAGACGTTTATACGGTTTTGTATATAAATTTGAATTAACTAGACATAAGTTAAATAGACGAAATTTACTAATCTTATAATTTTATTTATGTTTTTAATAAAATAAGATCTAAGTTTATATGTATGTGTAAATTTAATAAAATGGAGATACAAGCTATATATGTTATTTTGTTTAACATATAAAATGTAATTATTCCTTCAATAATTAAGAAACGTGTCAAGCTTGAGCTTCATACACACTACTAAACACTAACTAAGCCGACTAATCGAATCTAACCGTCGCAGATTATTACAACAATTTAAGCCATAATCTAATTCCGGTTAAACCAGACGACTATGTGGAGAATCTGTAGCGATAGGACGACCCGAATTTTATTAATAAACGTTTATTGAGGCATTCGGCCTCAGTGGTGTCGGCGTGTGGGTCACCGATTTTCGGTGAGGAAGTTTTTAGAGTGAAAAGGGCTTCCTCTGGCAAAAGGGAACGATTTCCAGTTTGGGTGACAATGTGTGTAAACTGGGTCGTATATTGCGGGCAGGTTACAGGGCCGACTTTATGCACCGCTGCCCAACTAAATCAGGACCGAATTCAAATGGAAGCCACCCTCTACCCCCTCCCTTTTTTTATCGGATTCACATCGAATTTATAGGCAATACTAAAACGGGAACCGAGACCATGAGGACGATTTTATTCGGTTTTATGTACAGTTGCTCTTTGTTGTTACATACTAACAGATAATTTAGTAAAATAACGTATAAATCCAATAATACTATACTATAATCAATAGTTTATTTAGCTTATTTTAAAGTCGTTACATACTATTCTAGTCTGTTCCACGAGATTAAATAATTGTGTTGGCTGGAACACAACTAACCATGTTAGCACACATCCGGCAGCTACACCATTCGCCAGCGCTCCAAACTGTGCATATGGGTACAACGTAACATCTAGATTAATAATTCATATTGCCAAGGCATGATGAGCATATATTAAAATTCAAATAAATATGTATCTAAAAAGAGGTTAAATTGTTACAATAGGAAGCCAAAAAAAAATGGTTGATATTAATTTAACACAAAATACTATTATTAAAAATTACTTTAATTGTTACATAGCATCCAAATTATTACGAAGAAAAAAGAAACCTAGAATATCGATAGCATTTGCATTTAAAATTTTTATCCAGAAAATGATTTGGCAAATCCATCCGGGCCGATTAGATCATCGTATTTATTCGCGGATACATAAACATCTCGTCGGATCGTGGGGGGAAGAATGGGCGGAAGCGGCATTCCGGAACTCGGATTGAATCGCAAACATTGGATATGTGGGTCATGCGAATGTTTGTTTGTATGAGTTTGTGTGTGTGTGTGTGCATTATGCAACGCAAATATTACCCCCAAATTGAATTGCAACCCGAAATTTAAAACGCGGATTGCGAAAGGAAGAAAACCACTGAATCCATCCAATCCGGATGAAAGTGCAGGTTCGATTGTAATTTTCCAAGCAATTATCGGATATTGAATTTAGTAACACAAATTTAAGCAATTTTTATAGGATACCTAAATTAAACGCTTGTAAAAGGTTTTAAATCTCTAGTATTCTTTAATAAAAATAATTTGTCTTTATATATTCAATAATTTTATTTGGACAAAAAATAATACAAAATAACAATAAATATGAAAACGCATAAATGGTGTTTGAGCTATAGACCTGCGGACTTTCTGCCCAGTTTGTCTTTATTTAATATTAAATCCTGTAAAATGTGGTATTTTCCTGACCTTGAAAAATTCTCGTTTACTTTAATAGATAATATAGTTTCATGAATAATTATAACTTTGATTGGATCACCCCTAGGACGATATTAAACTTCAGTATAAAAAAATGAGAGACCTGGCGTTGCCAGCTGCCGCCGGGAATATCCGTCGCATCCGGTGAAAAACTAATTACGGATTCCCCGTACGTTGAATATTATTAATTCCCCTCCAATACTTACGCCATTATCAGTTCGGCGAGTCAACACAATGAAAGATGCAAATTTCCCAATTGCATCATCACCAGAGCACGCCACCCTGTATACTAATTGGAAATTAAACTGACGCCGCAGACTGTCAACTTCATTTAGCGCATTTGCATATCCAATTTTTTCCCCAAATAATCATAATATACTTATTGGTAAATAAAACTCCAAAAACAAGTACGTTTTCTCTGGTCGATTATCAACGTTGTTAGTTAGTCTAGAGTAGAAATTATTGTGCACATATATTAATTATATTGTTTTTTGTTTGATCCTCATAGAACTTGTCTTTGTCTTCTTTTCTTGCATCTTCATTTTCTCCATATTCTGCTATTATAGTCCAGTTTTCTTTTTTGTTAGCATTAGGTCTACTGACATTATTCTTTCATTCACTTGTATTTCTTTTATAATGTCTTTCATGGTGCTACTATCACTCCTATTCCTACTTTAGCTCTCTTTTTTCTTCACTTCTGACCAGATTATCTATTATCCTTTATGTATTCTCTGTATAAATTTACCTTTTTTAGTTTCCGTTATTGAAATTTTCATTTAATTATCTTAAAAACTTAAACTATATAGGTTGTAGGTTAACATAGGGTGCAATTGAGTTGTGTTAGCATCTTTTGAACTGCGATCTAAAAAATCTATTGTTCTACCCTTAACCAATCACTTCCTAATCAGTCTCACGTCCTCTACGAACCTGGTAACTTTCTTGGGGGTGATATTACTCAGTTCTTTGTGGATAATCGTCCCTACCGATGTGTGAAAGACGCTTGTGAACAATCGCGACACAAGTGCATAGTATGTGCTCGGTCGCTTCATCTGCCGAATCTTTTTCCATTTGCCACAAATGGTATCGGAGGGCACAATGCCCTATCATGTGTCCGGTGAAAGTTCTTAGCTCGTTCCTTTAGAGTTCAAGCACCTTGTGGCTGTTATCGAGTTTCATGAGTCGATTTGACTGACGTAGACCTGGTACATTGTTCCAATACTTGCGCCTTCTGTCCTCTTTCCATTTTTGCACTACCTCTCTTCTGTGCGCCATAGGGAGTCCACAAAATGGCTCTGATCCTATAAGAGTGGCATTTGCACTCTTTTTGCAAGTTCATCGGCCACTTCGTTGCCTTTAATGTCCCCCGTTAAACCTCTACTTCCCAGCTCTGCGTGGCATGCGTGTCTGGACTTTTGCCCAGCCTTTTTTCCACTGCTGGCTTGGAGTAGTTCCTCCCTTTCGATCTCAGGCACTAAGTCCTCTCCCGTGGCAAGGATATAACACTCCATCGCCGTAGTTTTGGTATCCTTGGCTTGAGGAATTTTTTATTGTGGCTCTCCTTTCACTCGGTCCATGCAGTTAAGCACACACCCTCTTTCGCTCACTGTCAGCGAGACTTGACCACATACAGCGGTGAATTACAGATATAACCTGCCTGGTGGCTTTACTGCCAGTCAGAGAAGGGCATCGTATTCTTTAGTACAAGCTCTAAGCCACGACACGACATCTGAGCAGGGTGTGCATGCTGCTTAGCCAGATCCATCATAAAAGTTTTACTCACAATAGTTTATCACAAAATTTACAAATGAATAAATTCTGAAATTACTTCAATTGTAATTTTAATTACCTCTTAGTTTTTAAATTCAGGCAGTTTTAAATCAATGGCAATTGCGTTTAAAGTATTTTCAAGTCGCCAAATTATTTAGAAAATTATCTCAACCATACTATTGGGTTATCCTAACAACTATAAATGAAGAGATACTAATATTACTAAAATTGACACTCTTTACTTTTTTAGTAGATTTAGATAGTTTCAAGTTTATAGCAATTTTAAAAGTTTTAAAAAAATAATCAGATCGCAGATCAGTAAGGCAACATCACATTATCTCAAAAATTATAACTGAAAAAAATCTTAACTTTCTAAACTTTTTTAAAGTACATATTTAGTAGATTTAGACAGTTTCAAATCGATGCCGATTGTTTTCTTCAGGTAACCGAAATATTTAGCATATTTTCCAAAAGTTCAATTTCATATTGAATTATTCGAAAAACTATAACTAAAATTGTAATTTTAAGTACCTTTAGTAGATTCAGATGGTTTCAATTCAACGGCAATTGTTTTTAAAAGTTTCTTCACGTCACCAAAATATTTAGAGAATTCTTTAAAAATAACTTTATTTTTAAAGAATCTTTTAAATATTTTGTAATTACAGTAGATTATCCCTACAAGAATAACTGAACAGATTCTAATATTACTTTACTTGACTTGTTTTCAAGTCGATAGCAATTGTTTTAAAAGTTTTTTCATGTTGCCGAATATTTAGAAAACTTTATATGTGTGAAGCTATATACAGGGTTATTCACGCTATACGGCACGAAATATTGTGGTCAAAATACGTGACTTTCAAAAAGTTTCACTTTGGGGATATATGGGGGTCTACTAGGGCTACTTTTTAAAATTAATTTCATAATATACAGGGTGTCCCAAAAACCCTAAAAATATCAAAGTTGTATTTTTTTAAATGGAACACCCTGTATTTTATTGCATTTTTGGATTCTTCGACAAAAATAAGTGTGAGTTTTAATAAAGTCTTTAATACCTAAACCTCAAGGTTTTTGAAATAATTTGTTTTTTGTAAAAATTTAACCTAATTTTCATGTTTCAAATACCTAAAAATTAATTAAGTTATGCATACCAAATTTTCACTGAAATGTAACAATAGATCATATTTTATTTTCCAAGTATAATAAACTTTACATCTTATGCCGGGTGTAAAAAAATTGGAATTAAACAAATGAGAACTTTATATGGCCATAACTTCAATTATTTAAATAAAACGCTATATTTATTAATTTATCAGCAAATGCACATTTTAATTACCTATCGAATGGTATTTATATCTTAATTGTTAAGTCTTCTCGTTTTTACAGAAAACGTCAAAATATTGTTTATTGCACCGTTTTAGTACTTTTTAAGTAAAAAATTTTGTATCTAGCTTTCCATCGTATTTAAAAACGTCAGATAATTAATTTAGTCTGTTACTTTAGTTTAAAATGCCTGTCTTTTGTAATAGTTGTGTTATTTTGCGTTTTTGTGTTAGATCGTTAGTAATCGTTATTGTTTGAACATCGTTGTTGTATTTCATATATCCCCAAAGTGAAACTTTTTGAAAGTTACGTATTTTGGCCACAATATTCCGTGCCGTATAGCGTGAATAACCCTGTATATAATTACTTTGGATTATCCCAGAAACTAAAATTTACAAGATTCTAAAATTATTAAAAAAATTTAAGAATCTTCGAGTAGATTTAGATAGTTTTTAGTCGATGGCAAATTATTTTAAAGTTTTTCAGCTTTTTTTTAAATTTTTTCTAAATAAGGTTATAATCTCAATAGGTTATCCCAACAGCTATAACTAATGAGATTTTAATAATACTAAAATTGACATTTTAGGTATCTTTTTAGTATATTCGGGCAGTTTCAAGTCGATGCTAATTGTTTTAAAAGTTTTTTATCTCTCCAAAATATTTTAAAGACTTTATACAGGTAAAGTTATAATTACTTTGTATTATCTCCAAAAGTATAATTGCAGAAATTGTATAATTACTAAAATTGGACTTTAAAGAATTGTTTTAGTAGATTTTGACAATTTTAAGAAGACGGTAAATGTTTTTAAAGTTTTTTTACATCACTAAACTATTTTCCAAAAGTAAGGCTGTAATCACACTGGATTATAGCAAAAATTATATCTGAAAAGATTCAGAAATTACTAAAATTGGATTTGTAAGTACCTTCTTAGATTTAGCAATTGTTTTATTAAAAGTTTTTTCATGTTTCCAAACACATAGAAGATTTTATAAAAGTGAAGCTATAATTATTTTGGATTATCCAACAAACTACAATTGAAGAGATTCCAACATTAGTAAAATTGAACATTTAAGAAACTTTTCAGTGAATTCGATGGTTTCAAGTCAATGGAGATTGTTTTCATGTTTTCCACGTCATCGAAATATATTTATATATTATTTAGAATATTTTCCAAAAGTAAGACTGTAATCACTTTGAATTAGTCGAAACACTATTAATTAAGAGATTCTAAAATTACTAAAATTTAGAATTACAATTTATATATTCTAAGTATGTTTAAATGGCTTCA
The DNA here is from genome assembly GCA_963969525.1 of Ontholestes murinus. Classification (NCBI taxonomy): domain Eukaryota; kingdom Metazoa; phylum Arthropoda; class Insecta; order Coleoptera; family Staphylinidae; genus Ontholestes; species Ontholestes murinus. The sequence continues at coordinate 39,480,438 of OZ018396.1, forward strand.
AGGTGATGGCAATTGTTTTTAAATGTTTTTAATACCCTAATTGAAGGTATTCTAAAATTACTAAGATCTTTTGAAAGCAAGGCTGTAATCACATTGGATTGTACCAACAACTTTAACTGAGCAAATTCTAAAATAAGTAAAATTAAAATTCCTAGTATCTTTTTAGTAAATTTAGATAATTTTGAGTCAATGGCAATTGTTTTTACAGTTATTTTACGTTGGCAAAATATTCTAAAGATTTTCCAAAATTAAGACTACAATAATATTCGATTATTCTAAAACTATAATCAGAAAAAATTCTATACATTTTAAAATCAATATTTTGAGTATGTTTTTAAATGATTTAAAGTGTTTAAGGTGCATCACATTTGTTTTTATGTTCTTTGGGCGGTAAAATATTTAGAAATTCTTCCAAAAGTAAGACTTAAGTAGAATTACTCTAAAATCTATAATCAATCAATAAATAATATTGATATTTTGAGTTGCCAAAGTTTATAAGAAATTTTTCATAGTTAACACATCGGCTTATCCCATAACTTTTACCTGACGGAATTCTTAAATTACTAGAAATATCTACTGAGTGTACTTTACAAGTTATCGGCAGAAAGTAATTGTTTTTATAAATTTTATTCACGTCGCCAAAATTGCCCAAAAGCTAAATCTAGTATTATAATTAAATTGGTATTAAAAATCAAAAGTAAAAATACATGAGTCTATTTTGAAGAACCCTTGCATTAGCGATATACTTGATTTCCAAACCAATCCAATCCAAAAACCAATACCAAAAAGTTTAAGCAGAAAATGTCTACTCTTCTTGAAGGAACAATATTGCGCATCAAAACAAAATTTCAATGACATAATTATGTCTTTTTGCAGAAATGTTTTGTTAGGCTTCTTATGCAACAAGACAATTTAATAAAATTATATACGCGTTTTCTCCATTGATATATCTTTTGGAATTTTCAAGCAGAAAAAATCTATTATTGCTGAGACAAAAATAGCCCGAATTTAAACTAAATTCTAAGAATGAAAATTAATCATTTTCCAGAAATTTTCTTATAGATTATGCAAAAAATGAATAAGATTGGATACGCGTTATTTTTGTGTCTTTTATAATGTTTAAGCAGAATAAGTTGCTTCTACTGAAATTATGTACGGATAATTTGTTGGTTTGAGGGCGGAATAGAAAGAAAATGTTTTTGAAATCCAGATTTGATGGGTAGTATTCAATTCTCCAGTATTGAATTAAATTCAAACGACAATAATTTACTTTCAGGAATAAAAATAAAATAATTTTCTTATTCTTCAAAATTGGAAACAAGACAGGTTTTCTTTCATTAATTTTTAACATTTTTATACTTCCCTTATACAAACTGTATTTCAATTATTATTAATTCATTATTTTTTAAAATTATAATTAATTTAAATTTATATTTTTAATTAAGCCTAATACCGTATAAAATTAGTTCTACAGAAAAAAAAACAGACAAAAGGGAGATAAATTACATTGCGGAAATTCGTTTCTTTACGGCCTTCTGGGGGGAATAATATTCAGACTGGATCTGCGCTCTCGTGCAGCAATGAAATATGTGTATTTTTTGAGGGCGGCAAGACTGGCAGTACCCAGTTTAGGTCAGCGGCTTTTCCATAAAACATGAACGCATCGTTAAGGAGCGCCACCCCGTAACGCCACATAATTCAGTCGAGGGTGTTTGCTTTTTATGCGCCCTTTTCCACCAGTGTCGGATGAGAGTGGACTCTTTTTTCTGGGAATTCTCATCAAATATTACACATGTCTGCACAATATAAAATTTTTACCTCAATTAGGTGTCAAAATTGAAAAGGTTACCTTTGTTAGTTTATGAATACTGGCTGTTATTAAATCAAGTGTAGAATGGAAGAAAAATGTGACAACAATTGAAGGGTACAGGGTGGGAACATCACTTTTTTACCTTACGTATGGAAGATTATTTTAAATTACGGTATAACTATATATTTGATACACAGTTTTCAATTCTATTAAAATTTTCTTCCAATTGCACTTGTTCTTCTACTTTCAGTTTTAAGCATATTTAGAATTCACATAATAAAATCTCTCATAACAGTTTATTCTTCCTTTTTAGAGAGTATTTTTACATAAAATTTAATAGTTATTTGTACAACAAGTGTGGAAAAGCGCATTTTCCACACGTTGTACACACTATTGTTTCACATACTGCATATAACATCAATTATAAAGGTGTTTGCAATTTTATTTTTGACACTGACATAAAAATTAGGTTATATATTACTCCTTGTATGTAGCTGACACTGACATTGATTAATAGTAAATAAAAGTAGCGCGGAAAAGTGTATCCATGCGGAAAAGTGTATCTATGCGAGAAAGTGTTGCTTGGCAGAAAAATTCTACTTTTCTCAACGATTTTGGATGTTGTAAGGTATTTCTATTCAGTATGTGAAATAATATTTTATACCAGGATTATCAGTAAATACAGGATGTCCCAAATGAAAGTTTATATTTCTTTAGTTTCCTGTGTGTATATCAATCGGAAGTCTGTCTCTTGGATATTTGGACACTATAGAGCGTTTCTCAAGAGCGGACCGGGCATATTCCAGGTTTTTGATACTTAAATGATTAAGCATACCTTTCATTCAAAAATGGGTGAAGATGTTTCAAGAGATCGGTTAAAACATTAGAAATACCAAGAACAGGTCAAACAAAATCTTAAAAAACGTCAGAGAAAAAACGATCAGAATTTTTGAATTCGCTTTAAATCTGTTTAGTTTATCACACCGTATTAAGCAGAAAAACCTTAAGCTGCAATCTAGAAATCTAAATTTGTACAAGAATTAAAACTCCAGGTAATATTTTTCTGGCAACTCGGTCTCCAGGAGAGGTTACATAAATTGGCCTCAGTGCATTCCTGATTTAACTTGAACAGACTTTCTTCTGTGAAGTTATCTCGTTTCAAAGTTTACACCAATATACCAACTTCTCTGGCGCATTTGAGAGAAAATGTCCGTCACCAAATTCCTAAAAATAATATCGTCTAATTGTAAATTTCTTATGACGACTCATCAGTTAAACCTTGTGATGTCTGACATTGTTCATAATTGTTATGAAATTATGTATGTAGGGTGGGTGGCTTGTAACCCACCCTCCAATTATTTGACAATAAAGGAGAAACGTACAATAAAGTATTAAACATAAGAAGATTTTCTAACTAAAATATTTTTGAAATATTATTAGCCAAGAGTCTGTAATATTTTAGAAGGTAAACACAACCAAACATTTTAGATACTATTATAAAAACATGGCGCCACGGAATTATAAATGCAAATGCGGAGATCTAGAGAAATGTGTTCAAATAAATGAATAAAATATTGAGTTCTTTATAAAATTATTTTTAAAAGAGTACTCTATTTAAAATCTAATAATTGAAGGGTACATTTAAGGCCACTCACCCAGTTACTATGGAATTATATGTTTATGTAAAATTATTGTAAGTGAACAGATTAATATTTAAATAAATAGATACATTTTTTAACATAATTTTTTGTTTAAAATTTATTTTCAAAAGAAAACCATGCTTAAGATTAAATAATGAAAGGGTGACTTCGAGAGGAACAACCACGCTACAAATTTTAAATAACTTTAGTTATATTACTGTTTTATTTTAAGAGGTAATTACAATCAAACATTTCAGATAATATTATAAAAACACGAATCATTGTTTACCATTGTAATGAAGTTATATATGTAGGGTAGGTGAGTATTCTCTAATCTAATCGACAATTAGTTGATAATACCTAAGAGATATACAGAAAAGTTTTTAAATAAATGAAAACTCCTTTAAACGTAAACTCTTTTTTATAAATTTGATTTCAAATGAAACTGCTGCTTAAATAAGGGTGAGTTCGAGGCTACCTACCCACCCTACAAATTTTAAAATAAAACACTAACATTTTAAAATTTATTTTTTATTTATTTATTTAACGGGTCATCATATTACATAGGAATACGTAAATAACAAAATAATTTAAGTGAAAGAGACATCCTTAGAAATAACTATTTACAATATAATAGCTTAAATATATAGAGATTATTGTACAGATTATAATATGCTGTTTGAAGTTCACTGATGTGCTACCAATCATATTAAATTTCGGAATATGATTCAGCGAGTTAACTAATTTCATACATCTGAATCTGGACTATTGATACAGTAAGTAACCTAAAAGTAGATTACTTCTCGTGTAACATCAAAACTTAAGAACGATATCGTTACGGCTTATATAACCTGAAATTATTTTGTGTACAAAAATGCGATTAATTTTAATTCTTCATATTAAAGTATCGATACCTAATACTTGACATATACTATCATACTATATATTATTTCAATTTTTAACCTGGATGCAGAAATTGTAACAAATTTACATTGCACACGTTCAATATATTCCGTGTAGCAATTGTAATAAGGACTCCATACTATAGAGGCATATTCCAAAGTGGATTTAACGAATGAAAAATATAAGAATTTCAGGGTGTGTAAACTACAATTGCTACAACTTTTTTTTATAAATCCTAGGTTTTTTTAACTGTATTACAAATATAAAGAATGTGGTCAGAGAAATTTAACTTTAAGAACTGAGACTCTAGGAAATTAAATTATTATTAAGAGAGTAATCATATATACACGAGTGAATTTTTCTTGTATAAGTAATATAATTACGTTTCCCAACATGTAAATGAATGTAATTATGAATACACCAATTCTAAAGATTATCAAGTTCATAACAATCATTAATATTATCTACTATATGGTAAAATTTAATGTCATCCACAAATAATATACATTTAAAAAATCTAAAGCAATCAACTAAATCATCCACAAACAATAAAAATAGAATTGGACCGATATGAGACCCCTGTGGCACACTGGAATAGATAAGAATTGGTTCAATCCTAATGTTTTTAAATTTCAATATGTGTGTCCTGCTGCAAAGGTATGAATTTAGCCATTCAATAATTTGACTGTTAAAACCATAAGCAGCCAATAGGATACTATGGTTAACCCGACCAAAGGCCTTAGAGAAATATGTATAAATCGCATCAACTTGTTTTCGTGTCTCTAAGGCCTTTAACAAATAATTTTCAAAATATAAAAAATTGTTATAGTTGATTGGCCCGCAATAAATCCATGACTATCACTCAATAGATATTTAGCGATCCACGACAGTTGATTAGTAATTAATTTATCTAATATTTTCGGAATAAATGACTGAATTGATATAACTCTATAGTGGTAAATATTATTACGTTTGCCTTTTTTAAAAAATTGACACTATACACTTAGTTTTCCATGAATTAGAATAAACAGGATGTTTGGGTAAGGTAGAAAATAGAATATATAAAGGTTTACTAATTGTAAATACGCAGTTAGCTAAGAAATATCCGGGTATGCCGTCAGGGCCACAATTAAACTTAATTGGCAATTGCATAATTTCGTTAAAACCAAATTCTATTGATTTGATAATATTTAAATCAAAATTACCACTATTACAATGGGGTTTGAAATTCACTGAAGAGAAAAAATCCGCAAATGAATTGACAATAACTAATCCATTATTCAGCTAATTGTCCTTGTATACCATTAAAGACCCCTCTTCAATGAAGATCCTCATTCCCGATGCCTTCTTAGAGTCGTTTATAAATTTCCAGAAGACTTTGAAATTCTGATTAATATTGGTCTCAACTTTTTTAATGTAGGTTTTGTATAAAGAACTGCTTAAAACTGAGCACTGGTCCTGTAAAATTCAAAAATAATTGCAATTCATAGGGTTGTTGCTTGCTTTATATCTTGTATAAGCGGCTGAAGATGATTTTATTTGTATCTTTGGAACGTATTTTAGAATAGCCTAGTTTATAATATCATAAAAATATTCGGCGTTTACTTGGTTTTGATTAAAATTAAATAAAACACTTTTAACTTTGTTTTACTACAATAGTATTATATTTTTTATATTTTAGAAAGTTGGTTTCCTTTTATATAAATTCTGGACATTTGTTATAGAAGCGTAGGCATTCACAATTACAGAAAAGGGTGTACATTACATTAGTAATTGTGAATTTATGTACAGGATAAATTAATATTTCTTTATTTTTTATTTGATAATCATGTTTGATTTTGTTATTTTTACAGTATTGCCCTTGTTTTTTTTTTCTTTTCCAAAAAAATATATTTAAGAAATGAAAATCATAAGGATTCATTTAATTATCTAGTTGATGTCTTTATAAATATTTTAATTAAACATTGCTTAATATATAACCGATTGGAGAGTAAATTTAACAATACTCATCCACCCTACATATACATCTAAGTTTAGCTAAGACACTTAATCCCACCCTCGATATATTTGACAATATATATTATTCAGTATTCAGTATTACCTTGTAACACTGAATACTGAACACACAAGAGTAAACATTTGAAAAAGATAGGCAAACACAAACCACGCGGAGTATAACCCAAAAAAATCAACAATTATTATTACATGTGAAAAAAGATTTGAATAGAATAATTCCAAATAGATCTTTAGAATCCACTACCAGAAATTTTTAGGGATATACTTAAATCAAAATGGCTCCGATTAAAAATTCTGAAAAAACTGGTGTAAATTCTACAGTTTTTGTTAAATGTGAGAAAAACATGACATTAATCATTCATCTTCATCCAATCCAACAACTGAAATTCTTGTAGCTATACCCAAAATCAAAAGGCGTCAATTAAATTTTGGAGAAAACTGTTGTAAATTAAACTATTATCGTTACATGTGAGAAAAGACATGCGATATTAATTCCAAATATAAGATTTTTATATTCCACCATAGAGTTTTTTGTAGTTAACCCTAAAACAAATTGGTGGCGCGATTAAATTCTCGTTCTTAATATTCAAAAGAAAACTAGTGAAATACAGTTAATTAATTATAACAGAATTATTATTTACTTTGTTGAAGTACATTTTTAAAATATATAATACACATCGCAGGTTAACTCTCATAGATTTTTTCTTAGTAATTGTGCTACGCTGTACAGATATTAATTTGTAACACTTGGTGCATCATTTTCTTGCAATATCTTCATTAAAGTGTTTCTGACTAGTTGGTATTTTTCTGGTCTAAATGCTTTGCACTTTTTTCATTTATTATATCATTAATAACAAGTTCTCTAAATTTTAACAACTCTTTATGTTTATTTCCCGATTTCTGATGAATGTACTAAGCATTAGCAACCAATATAAGATGATAGTTGATCTCATAGATCCACCCCCTTTTTGGCATTGTGATCATGTACAGCATCGGGTTCCATTAATGGTTTCAGTAATAGCGCATGTGTATGCGCTGCATGAAGTTAGCATGGCAACTGCCCTTTTATTCATCCATTTCATAAATTTGAAGCCTCTGCGATTTGGTAAGTTAAAATAGTACCTCGTCTGTATCTTTCTTTCGCTTCAGGTGGCAAATATTTTCTATTTAATTTAATTGTACTACATAAATATGTTAAGTTTTTCAGAAACTCTTCAGCTAATGGTAAACTTATATAATAGCTTTCTGTATTTGCAATTCATTAAACAAGACGTTTATCAATCTCATTTCAACATCTTGGGGATCCTTTCTTCTTTTTGAAACGCCATTTTCCAGCGTAAATTTCTAAAGTATTTGTATAACCACCAGGAAAACATAGTTTATATATTTTAATACCATATTGTGACATTTTCCTGAAATATATTGGTGAAACCTTAGATGACCAAGCCAAGGAATAATACTTTCGCCAATTACAATATTTTTACCGGTTTTAACAACACTATTATATCTATTTGTTTGTTCATCCAATACATTTTAATTTTTTTTCCAGATGATTAAAATTAATAAAATTCTTAAGAACAAGTAGGTACATTAACTTTTTAGATTTTTTATATTTTAATTATTATAAATATTCTACTGGTTCTAAAGTATCTAAGTGTTCTGAATATACTAAGATTTTAACATTTTATAAGACTACAAATTTTTTAAATAATTTTTAAACTTCGCCTAAGAAGCATAGTAGGGGAAGTTTATTTTGATTATTTATCGTTTCAAAATTCTGATTTCATATTAATTGCGCTTGTTTGCGAGTCTCTAAAAGTTTTGAATACTTAGAATGGATTCTAAATATTTAAAATAACAAAGAAAGGTTTCTAAAATGTTTTAATCAAATATTTTAGATATTCTAAACATTTCAAAATTATAAAATTCTCAAAATGTTAATTTAATTTGGTTTCCTAAGATTTGATAAATTCTACAGATTCTAAGGTTTTGATTATTATAAAAATGTTATAGATTTTCAATATTCTGCCAATTCTAAAGTAACTAAAAAATTGTAAAAATTCTAAAAGTTCAAAGTACCTAAAATAATAAGGTTCTAGAATTCAAATCTCTAAATATTACAAAGGTAAAAGTTTTGAAAACTCTAGCAATATTGTAAGCATATAATAATACTTAAATAATTGTAAATCAAGCAACAAAGTTCAGTAGAAATCTTTATTAATCATTAGAGTCTCTAAAAATCTAATTATTTTAAAGATGAAAAAGTTTCCAGAGATTCTAGCAACTCTACCAATTCTAAATATTTGAATTTTTAAAATACTAAAGGTTTAAAGTAAAGGGTAAAATTCTAAAGATTTTAAATTTATATACAAAAAAACTCTTAGGATTTAAAATAATTCTAAAATTTAAATATTCTAGGGTTTCAAACTGTTAAAACATTTCTAAACTTTATCTGAAAAGCTATACAGGGAATCCTATTTTAATTTCTTTAAAATTTTAGAAATTCTAAAGACTCTAATGGTTAATTCTTTAAATACATTTTAAAATTCTAAAGACCCTGAATATTTAACGATTACAAATATTCCAGAATCTGTAAACCCTAGAGATTTTAAAGATTCTTTAAATAATCTATACAATCCTTGTTACCTTGTAAATTTATAATATTTTTAGAATTTAAAATCTTCATAATTGCTAGATTAACAAATATTGAAAAGATTTTTTTTAATTAACATTTAGTATTTTAAAATAATTATATTATTATTATAATAATAATTAGTATTATTTACATTAATATTGCTAAAATTAAGATATTTTATAATATCTAAACAACGATCTCGCTTCATTGCTGCTTTAATTCTTATGTTAGTATACATCGCATTTTTCGACCAATTTAATTTAATTTCTGGTACTTGTTATTGTTATTATAATTATAGACTTGAGATTGATTAGCATTCCTATTTTTTTCTTAGACTGTAAGCTGGATAATATTCTTTGTCACAAATAAGAAAAATAAAGAAATAAAAAAGTTTGTTGAAGGGGACGATCATTTAAAGTAACAAGCTTATTTACACACAAAGAAATACACGGCGTACAGACCACGTGGTCGATAGCCAAACACCATTACTACTACTACTGGATAGTTTGTATCAACATAATTTTTAATCAACAAAACAAAATTGAATTCTTCTTTTTGTTATTGGTGACCATTCTTTAATAGAGTGGTTCATTGGTATACAATCGTCTGTAGAACAAGTGGCACTTAGCCGAATGCTATTATCTTCTGAAGAGGATGTAATTTGTGGCTTTTATTTTTTTCTGCTATTTACAATAAATGAATCTGAAGAACTTCCGTCTTCTGATAAATTTATTGCCATTTAGATACAATTACCTTTATATTATAATCCAACTTGTAATACAACTTAATTAAATTAAAATATAACCTAAACATCACACGTTTTTGACAATTGTGAGGGAGAATCAACGCCTTATTCACTTCCACTCTTGTTCAAAAGCAACGATAATGTCATTAATGTATATGTTGAACAAAAGGGGTCCCAAAACGCTACCCTGTGGTACCACCATGACTCTGCAGACTCTGCTTATTATAAGTTTACGTATTTTTTTGAGGTAGGTCACGACTACGCTACATTATCATAGTTTATATAAATTCTATCAAAACATATTCACTAATTGGTAATAAGATATTTAATAATAAATTACTGTCATGTCAAGCTTTCTATCTCTCCACAATCTCATTATGATAGTTTCCAAAACATTCACATTCCGTAACATTAAATTAATTGCAGCAAGAACATGCTATGTAATTTTTAAATATATTCAAATATTGTTTATTTTTATCTTATTTTTTCATGTTATAAAACTTTGAAATAAAATTATGAACATGAAATTTTCATATTGTTTGGTAAATAAAAATTATTTTTGGTGTTTGCTTTAAATATCAGATGTTTGCTTTATTACACAATAAAACGATCGGTGTAAATCGGCGTATCGAGAACGTTCATTTCGAGCGGTGAATTTTTACCCAATTCGCCCTGAAACGAACAACGATCTGGGAGCTTTTGAATACTTTACAAGTGCGATGTTTGCTGGGAAACGCGTTTATTTAACTTTAACGTTGTTAAATGAAACGAGTCGGTGGTAATGATGGGAGGGGGGAGGAGGTTATGAAAGTGGGTAGTGCATCGCGTCCCCAATCGATACTTGACATAGACGTACCTGAGGGCGATGTGGGACATAATTAACCGTTAAGGTATGCTCTGCGGTGCCGTAAATCACATCTCCGTATCGATTTACAGATGATCCAATTATGTTCATACCACAAGAGTATCATCCGAGAAAGAATAAAATTTGATAAATTAGTGATTTAAAAATACAAAAACTTTTTGTAAATCTACAACACTGAGTCTTATAAATTGATTAAAGTATATTCTTATTTAATATTTGACCAACATACATATAAACATACCTTTTAATTTGCAGTGGAGATTTATGAAAGTGTATCCCGAGTACGTCTAGTAAATTCGTTTTATTAGTGAAGTTTTCGGGCGGAAAAAGTTTTCCGTAACCAAATGAAAACGTATAGGGGGGAGACCGTGGTGACATCCAAGGAGTAAATAAGGGAAGATTTCTCGGTGTGTTCTTTTTGTGAGGCGAGGCGTTATAACTCACTCTAATAACCGGCATAAATGGAGGATACGAAATATCCGGCGACAAATTCACGGATTATTGTATATCTCGTGGAAACGTAGAGAGAAAAAGAGAGAAGAAGAAGGAGGGAAAGGACAAAGCGCCAACTTTCCATCGAAAAAAAAAGTCTGAAAGTTCGCGTGATAAATTGGCCTTTCTTTCCCTACCGAATTAAGACTGGTTTATTTAATTTTCCCACCGAAAACTATTCAAGATTTATACATCAGCAAAAAAAATAGTTAACTCTACTATACCAGACTGAATGAAGGAAATGAATGGATAAAACTTCTCCTCGTTGCGTTTGTATACGTACAACCTGGATATTTCCCACGTATAAAACCCTCAACTGTTGGACATTTTCAGGGCGTGGATGTTAGATGGTTGCATACGGGATACAAATTGCTAATTGATGGGATCGTTACTAAACTACTACGATGACGAGTGCTGAAGTGTTGTTCGAGTTTGTGAATTGATTGCGTGTCAGATAACACACACAAACAACTTTGCTGTTACAATTAATGTACGTGTGTTGGGGAAATTGATTGTTCACATTGTGTCACGTCTTTAACATTTACGTTTCGTATTGATCGCACCATTATAATTATTTAAAAAATTAACATTAGCGCTAGCAAATATTTAATTGAAACCGTTAATCCCGTTGAATGGATTGATTAACAATGGCCGGGATTCGTGTAAATATTAAATTATGCGGTAATTAACGTGAACATTTTCGCTTGAACTTGAATGATATTTCGTGGAGAGTGATGAAAATCGTTCATCATTTAAATAATGTTACCATTACTCTTTACATTTTTATTGATAATTAATACGAGTGATCATATCGATTACAATATCATAAGCATTCATCTTAGAAGTTCAATACTAGCTGCAAATAGCTTTTAATCCTCGTATATCTCAGCAAAAAATAATATTTTAACGCGTTAAAACAATAATTTTGCTATTAATATTGTATATACGACAACATAAGGCCCCATATTGGGCGCCAAATGTAACAGGATTTAATTATATAGGTGTCCCAAAAGAAAGTTGAATCATTTTGTAAAGTAACTATTATTTCTTCATCAGAGATCTTATTTTCTTGATTATACATCTAAAAGAATTAAAATTTCATTGTAATATTAATAATCACAGCAGAAAGAAAACATAAAACTGCAAATATGGATCAAGATTTAAAGCTATTAAAGTAAAATCAGAATAATTTATTTTCGACTTTAATTTGCAATCACTCTTTTTTATCTTTAAAGCTTAATACCATGATTTTTTTAATATCTTAAAAGCGCAATTTCTTAATCACTGAAGGTGAATAGTTTTGGTCCTTTCATTTCAATTTTTTAATCACAGTATTTTTTACCTTGCAATCTTAACCCTTAGCACTCAAATATTATTATTATATGAATTTTACTGCAGTAATAATGATATTTAGGTAAAAACAAGAATTTTAGAAAAAAACATCATAACTGTTAAGTGTCAGTGTTAACTCGAATTTCTTGCAATAAAAAAAAACGATTTTATAAAAAATATCTCTTTGGTAAACACAGTATTTATAAAGCGGCTTTTGCTTCTAGACTGCGTCGAAATCTCTCAAATATATGTCTATTTCATTTATATATTTCTTCTGTGTGGTATTTTTTGAAGCAAACACCTGGATGAAGACTACTTCCTTAAATTTTTCTATTGCTGCAAACTGCACAATCCTCTAAAGAACCTTGCAATTTAGCTATAAAATCTTGTTTTCCGTCATTATCTAGGGAACTTGGTTTTCCTGCCGGTATTTCACTTTGGTTTTATTGTTTTGTTCAAGGTGTTGGTTGTAATTTATGAAACTGTTGATAACTCTAATTTACAATACTCAAAAAAAGGTTTTTTCAGCACTTGAGAGTCCTTATTTGAAAAGGGTAGCTGGTATAATAATGGTTCGCTCTATTCACAGCTCCCGTTTTAGCAATGTAGTCAATGATTGCCACCTGTTTAGATTTTTTTTCCGTTGCTCCTGATACACCAGCTTTATATCTATCTACAGTTTCCACAACCGCATTATGGAAAGAAAACAACGTGTAGACAATTCTCTTATTCTTCCATGTTAAAGCAGTTAGATTTTGAGTTGTATATGCTTTGACTTGGTGAGTTTTCAACTTCAGACTATTTTTTTAGTTCAACTGGCATACTCTTCTGACTAGCCATTACTGTTCCTGTCAAATAAATCTTCAACTTTTGCAACTCTTGAGCTAGTTGGACACTAGCTAGAATCTATCGATATATGAGTGAAAACCATTTGTGCCAGTGGAAATAAGTACTTTATTCACAAGATGGACTACAATTCTGGACGTCAAATAACTTTGGTCTATTTTTTTCATCGTTTCTTTACGGCTCAAATAAAAATTCAGTTGCACTGTCTGTCAAAGTATACACGCTTATATCAATTTCTGTGGCTTTTGTGGATTATAAACTTTAAAGATTGTATTCCCTTTGAATCCAATAGTGGATTCGTAAACCGCAATTTTTTGGGATACTGAAAATACATCTCTGCATTTTAATTCTAGATATTTCACGAGATTTTAGAGTTTTATCATCTCTAATTCATGGAGCATTTCTCTCAGCGGATTAATATGTAAAATTTTGGAAAAACCTCGTTATTGTCATAATATCTGTAAAAAAACTTACGAGTCGGCTATCACCCGACAACCGAGTTACAGCCGAGTGCTAATAATTTCGGTCCTTTGAGTTTTTACAAACGGACTGCTAAATACACTTTGTAAACAGCCTTCACATTTACTATTTACTATTTATCTACACGCTTCTATCATATATATTCTGGAAAAGTCTTCATTAAAATTAATCACTTTTTGAAACATATCTCTATTTTCAAGCTTTGTTGACTGTATCAAAATCGATTACCATCTCTCTTTAAAGCATAATAGCAAAAGGCCATCTTGGTAGGAGTTAGATGTAGAAGAAAGAAAGAGACAGGATGAGAGGAGTGTGTAAAAAATTTATACTAAGTGAAACTAAAACAAATACTTAGATTATGTTTCATATTGTTTAAAACAAAACAACTGTTCTGATTTAAAATTGTCTACTGCAGTAATTTCGTTTCGTCAAGAATGCAGTGAACAAACTGTCTATCGTAAATACTTGAAGGTATATAATGGAAAGGTCTGTGGGTTGAAAACGATAAAAAATTAGGAAATAAAAGAAGATCAGAAGATTAAAAAATAGAAATTTAATTTAAAGTGTTATATTTAATATATTTGCGCTATTACTCTAATCAAGCTATTTTTATATTAATTTATAGACACAGAGTACTTCTGCATACATCAATATACAGGGTGTCCCGTTAATGCGGGGAAATGGCGGTTAAGCCGGAATTTGGCTTCAAAGTTTCAATTTTTTTTATTTCTTTTGTTTATAACAATTGAACGCTTTATTTGATTTAAATGAAACTTATTATTAATAAGTACCATAATATCATACATCATTTCACTTATTGTTGGCATTAGTGATTGACAGGAAGTATAAAAAACATTAGTACCACCACTTAAAAACTAAAATATTTTTTTATTGGTGCATCCAATAAAATCCAAAAAAATCTACTTGAAATGGCATTAGATTTAAAAACTTTTTTGACTCTTACTAGTTTTTGATATCTTGGACGGTTTTTGCACAAAAAAATAAAATATGAATATAGTATACTCATTATGCACTCACTAATAAGTAAATAAACTTACTCTATTGAATAAAAATTAAATAATATCAATTAATAAAATAAATCAAAACAACATCTAACACTTTTCAAACAATTTTCTTTGCAAAATCCTAATACAAACAAGACATCTGTTTGTTCCAAATATGAATATTTATGAACTATAATAAAGTTAAAAATTAATTGTTAAAAGACACTAAATAATTATTATTATACATAATTTACATTTTTTAAACAAAGACGGCCACGAAAAACATTTTTTTTCGATTCGATGAAAAACTTGATTTTGTTTTTACTAGATAAAAAATATATATTTTATTTTTTTGTGGGAAAACCTGAAAAGATATGAAATATTATTAAGAGATAAAAAAGTTTTTAAATTAAATTGTCTTTCAAGTAGTATTTTTTTAGTTTTTATTAGATCCACCAATAAAAAAATATTTTAGTTTTTAAGTGGTGGTACTACTGTTTTGTATACTTCCGGTCAATCACTAATGGTGACAATAACTGAAATGATGTATCATATTATAGTAGGTATTAATAATAAATTTCATTCAAATCGAATAAAGCGTTCAATTGTTATAAACAAAAAAATTAAAAAATTTTGAAACTTTGAAGACAAATTCCGGGTTAACCGTCAATTTTTGGATATAGATAAGTTGTGTTAAATCATCATATTTTGACCCCAGGAATGTATGGTCCAGCCATTTCCCCGCATTAACGGGACACCCTGTATATTTAAGTAGTATCATTCAAGAAACCATGTTTTGTCTTAGTTTACTCATCACTGTCTACAATAAACTTAGCGAACCTCAAAATAGTTTGTATTAACCCAACTTGTTTAATGATTAGAAGGCCGGGTTAATTCACATCCTATTTTGATAGGTCAAGAGTACGCTAGCTAGCAATAGTTTTGTTGGCTATGTAAATGTGCCCTAGGTTAAATCATAATTTATTTCGGTAGGTCAATAGAATGCAAGATTAATACATGGTTTATTGAGATAAACTGTAGTTTCGTGAGGTAGGTCAGGAGTACGATAAATAAATTAATAAATTTCTTTTATTAGAAAGTATTTTACTTTAATTATTACTTATTTATCTTTAAATGTTTTTCGATCAAATGTAAAAAAGTTCGAAAAGCAACCAGATGATAGGTTGGATTCTCCAGGAATTTTATAATATAAATTAATTCAGTAGAAAATTTTTCTTTAAAACTTGAATGACTTTATATAATTTAATAATTTCTAAAAGTTTCAAGATGGTTGAATTTCTTTTTATATAGTTATTGAAGTCAATACAACTTTGGCAAAATCTATTAGAAATTGGATTAGATTCTCTGGCACATTTATCTAAAACTAGTAGAAGTAATTTTAATTTTTTAATGACTCAAAAAAGTAAATCTATGTATGTAAAAAAATAAATTTTAATAGATGTAGTTCTCACAAAAACAGATTTTATCGAGGACTTTTGGTTTTTTGATTGTTACGATTGTAATCAGAAATTAATACATTTGCTTCACAACTCAAAACCGGCTACTGTTGTCGAAATTTTCAAAGAGTGATAATAGTTTCTAAAATAAATTTTCTATTAAAATATCGAAAAATAAATGTAGATTTACGAGAAAACAAAAAAGGTCTGGGCAAACAAATATTAGGAACACCTTTTATAGTATGTTTCCCGTGGTCCGATTGAAGTGAAAAATTGACAAAAGGAATTTACTCGATTTTAGTTTCGCTTTTAGAAAAATGTGTTGAAATTTCTTAACTTTAATAGCTTGTATCTTGGTTATTTAATATTTTTTGTAGGTGTCATCGTCATTTTCACTCTAGTATATGCGGTTAATTTTATTCCCCAAGTCACAGAAATATGTACAAACACCCTTTCAATCATCACCAATGGATAATTTGCACTATAATAATTTAAAATTAATGAATACATTTCCTTTGTTAATTCAAAATCAACCCATCTAACATCGCCCAACACGACACGAATAAATATCTTGTAGGATTATTGTTAAACTGCATGCATAACATTGAATTAGCAAGGGTAACCCCTCCGATAAATCCCCATCCGACTAATTGTAGCGAAATGTAACGCCATCGCCACGACCGGAAGTACTAATTTATATTCGACAAACTGTGCTAAGTTGTTTGGGCATCGTGTATCTTGGAATAACATCGTGTTACATCAATAAAACCCTACACGTAATTTATATTCGGAATCCCCTTGTCGACCCGACGAACGCCAATGATTACTTTCCAATTAGCAACGGACCGCACGTATATAATGCGGTGATTTTATCGCTAATTGATGTATAATAATTACGACGGCGATAAATGGTGGATGCGCCGGGAATTTAACCGTCGGTGACGTTTCGTAATGTGACCGGTATGTTCGGATCTCAGATTCCATGGGATTCCAGAAATGTTGTCGTTATCTTCCGCCTCTAATCAGAAAGCCGCCTGCCACTTGTCATCGCTCTAATTATGCCGCGCGCGCGAATATAACAGAGCTCGAGACAAGACAGGGTCGAGACCTGCCAGGAGACGGATTATTCGTGTAATTTAAATGAAGCTGGATTTAATAACGCGAGAATTGATACGTCGGCACAAATCGCATCCCCTGCACCCCACAACACACAACTCTCCAGCGCGATTGATTCGTTAAAGATATCGACACGAACTCAATTACGAGCCAGGAACAGGTGTCTAACTAATTGACATAATTGAAAAGTACGCTTTAATTTATCTTAATCGCGTAATGAAATATTTTATAATTACTTATTTTCGTTACTATCATCATTGGGTTATTATTTTATGAAATTATACAATGTGTACTATAATTTTGTTTCAATAAGAAAACCCGGTTAAACCGTAACACGGTGTAATCCGTACCGGAGAAGGGAAAATACGGCGAATTTGATTATTGTTTAAATTAAATTAACTCCTCAACTATGATATTGTTTTAACTCGGTTTAATTAGCGGTATCGTGTAAATGTTTTAGTGGAACAGATAGCTCCGAGTGCTGCACATATTGTATTTCGTTACAGGTCGACCGTGTTTTGATGTTAAAGTTAATTAATAAAGTCGTCTCGCGGATTTTTCTTGCTTTTATTGGAATATGTGCCGCTGCTAGTGACAGTCTGAAAAATGATGATTTAGCTATTCGCTACGCGGGAAAGAGAGAGAGGGAAGGGAACGTGTTATTAGCCGGCTGTAATCGATGAACTATTTTGCTGCGAACGCTACTGAAAATAATAGTGCAAGAATGTCTTGCAAGATTAACAGGTTTTCTTTTAATGCTAAAATGAACACCATGATGGATAATGAAAAATATATTTTTCCAGAGTTGTTTAATATTTAATATTAATAGTCCATAAGTATAACGTTTCTGCAATAAAAAATTATGAGAAAACCTCCAGTTGTAAATAATGGTTTATTAAATTAAACAGTCGTTCATGTTTTGAAAATAGGAAAGTGAGTTAAAGACCATTCACCCACCGTACATATATAACATCACTCAATAAGTCTCCGGTCTGACTAAGAAAAACATATTATTTTTTAGAAATACCATTTTATTCATCAACATACTCTCCTTCAAGAGTGATGCATTCATTCCAACGCTCCTATAACTTTTCTATGCTCTTTATGTGAAACTATTTGCCTTTACTCTCAAAATAAGTTTCAGGCAATCACTTCTTCATTTGAACCAAATTTATTTCCCTAGAGCATCTTTTTCAAGTCTGCAAAAAGTCAGTGATCACAGGGGGCCAAATCTAAAGATTACGGAGGAAAGCAATTCAAAGCGTAATTCTTCTATTTTAACCATTGTTTTCATTGACTTATGATCCATTCACAAAATACGGATGCCATAATCTTGACAGCCGACTTTTGAGAAAATAGAGAAAATTAAGAAATAATAGAGACATTAGCAGACAAAGATAAAACGTATAAAAAATAAAAAAGGGAAGAAGAGGTAAGAAGATTATTAAAGGTAAAAACAAAAAAATATATAGAAGAAAGATCGAGCAGAGAAAAAATATACAAAATAAAGGCAATAGAGAAAAAATACAAAACATAGTAAATATAGAATTACACAAAGAGAGAGAGGACAGAGAAGAAATGAGAGAAAAATGCAATAAGAAGAAAGAGAAAACCTGCATATTTCAGAAATTCAAGAGAATAAAAATGGAGCAAAGAATAAAAGAAGAGATTAAAATATTAAAATATAGAAGAAAGACAAAGAAGAGAAATGGTATAAAACATAGACAATAGAATATTAGGTCAAAACATAAATAGCATAAAATACGAGAGAAGAAATGAAAGGAGTGAAGAGATTAGAAAAAAAAAAGTTAGAAAAAACCAGAGAAAAAAAAAATGATACGAAAGATTACCTAACCAACATAGATAGAGAAGGCTATTTTAGAAATTAAAGAGAGAACTAATGGAGGGAAAAATGGAGAAGATAAAACTATAGAAGAACTAGAATAAAGATAAAGCAGAAAGGTAGTATAAAATAAAGACAATAGAGAAAAAAGACAAACATAGGAAATATAAAATTAAAGAGAAGAAAGAAAAATGAAAAAAGAGAGAAATGACTCGGAAGACTAGATTGGAAAAGTAGGAGATACAGAAACTGCGGATAAAAAAACAGAGAGAGTAAGAAAACTTCACATATTAATAAGGGGATAATTAAAAGGAGTAGGAAAAGAAAAGATAAGTTATTGAAGAGAGATAAAACAGAGATATATTAGAAATTAGAAAAGCATAGAAAATATAGATTTAGGGAAGAAGAGATAAAAGAGGGTGAAAAGATAAGTAAAATCAATATAAACGTAAACAAATTTAAAAAGTCGCATGCCGTCAGTGATCGATCAGAAATAAGACGTGCTTCCAAGAACTTATTTCTGATTTACATTAATAACCACCCAGTTATATCATTCTACTAATTTTATTTTATTTATTTTATTGTCGTTTGTATTGCTGTATTATATACTGATGTAATCAAAGTGATTATTATCATTTGGTTGTCGTGTGATTTTGTGTGAAATGTAATATTATTGGGTAAATTAAGGTAAATTTAATGATATTGCATTCTAACATAACAAATATTTATTGGCCGTTGCAGTAAATAATATTTGGGGTAATTAAACTAAATTTAACGGTATACACATATACATAGTGGACCAGCACTGAGGAGCGCTGAATTCAATAAACATCAATTTCAGCAATACCTGGTTCAAAACTGGTTTCTTTTTTTCTTATTTGTTTATATTATTCGTCGTATATTTTGTCCTATTCCTTTGTATTACATACTTCTACGGTCAAACTTTTAACTCGATAGAACTCAAGGTCCAAAAACTCATTTTAGTGTTATTAGATGATTTGAATTCTTGTAATGATCCATCACTTTTCATAAGATACATAAATAATCAGCCTTGTATTAAAACTCGTACATATACCCAAAATATCAAATTCAAATAATAAAATTTCAATTTTATATTAAAATGTTAGAGGTCCAAATTCTAAAACTATTGATTTCTTTAATAATATCTGTGCAACAGATCATGATATTATATATATATATATTCTGAACATTTTCCTAACTCATATTGATATTGATAGTTATCCATTGTAAAAATATAACAATTTCAAAAAACATACAAATAATTCAATAAATGTATACAAACATTATGACTTTACATGGAAAGGTTCAAGTTTACGTCGATGTGATCTTCGACTCTCGCTTTGCTGACAGTAGATATCACTTTGATGGTCTTCCATCAGTTAATAATAGGTTAAATAAAAAAGGCGGCGGTATTGTGGTTGCTGTAAAAAAAATATTATTCATCATTTATTTATTAATACACGAGTCTGTTGAATTGGTAACAGTAAAATTAAGGTCAAATTTTAAGTCAAGTTTATTAATTTGTACCTACATCCTAAAACCTCATGTTGATATTTTAAACTCATATTTTGATGTAATGAATTTTATTATTAGTGATGATGTCTATGCCATTATTATTGGTGATTTTAGTATAGTTGAATATGAGCTTAGTTCCCAAAATTAAATTAATACAATGTCTGTTATTGCGTTGAGTACTCTCTAACAGTTTAATGACTTGAAACAATTAAACTCAATACCGAATTGTCTGAATAGATTATTAGATCAAATTATGATCTCCAATAACTTAAATTTTGATATTCAAAGAGACCCCGAACTGTATTTGGATCTTGCTTTCGAATCAAATAAGGCTACTTAATTTCGGATTTCTAGCCATTATAGGTATAACTTTATTTGTAACAGAATATATATGTGAGGTGGGTGTATGAACAATATCCAATTTCGTTTTTGTAATAAATATAAGGTAATCGGACATACAGGGTCTATTATGAAAGTAATATGCTTAATTTAATTGTGACGCGACTGTCCATCGCAGCCAGGTAAAACGCATCGGGAAATGTGGTGAAAAGTCTACCCTTTCAATGCAGCTGGTCACCAATTTGTTCCGAGCAGTCTCAGTGGAAAGACGTACCTCTGCATGAATTGTATTTTTCGACTTTGTAACACGGCGCGATGAAGTTTTCGCTGGTGATCTATACACAATCAAGTTTTGTGTGCGACTTGAAAATAATGCAAATATTCTAAATGCTTTAAGAGGCCTTCAAGGATGACTGCATTTCAAGGTCACAGTCCAAGAGGTGGAACAAGGCGTTCAAGGAGGGTTGGGAGAACCCAGTTCTGGACGCCCAACAACGGCCGGTAACGACCAAAATGTGAATCGCGTACGGAAAGTTTTGCGTTCCGACCGTCACTCTAGACATGTCAAAATTTGCGGTACATGGAATAGTAACCGAGGATCTACAAATGTGCAAGTATTGACGGTAAACCAGACAGATCATTCGAGTTTCGCGATATCAAGGATTGTTGGTTTTGATTCAAAATGAGGCGGACTTTCTTAACTCTGTCGTAACCAGAGACGAATCCTGGATGTTCGGCGAGAGCGGCGAGTGGCACATATAATCACCCCCCGCGAATGAGCAAGTCTCATATCAAAACGATGTGCATTGTTTTTTTGACGTCCGAAGAATCGTCCATTTTGATTTGGTACCACAGGAAGAAATTCAGCATTTTACCTGCGGTGCTCAAGAGATTTATACGCCAGATCGCGCGCGTAACAGCTCACATTAAAGAGACGGCCAGGTTCCGCCATAACAATGCCCAGAGCCACATGGCCTTCATCATTACCAATTTCCTGGCTTGGATCAATACCCCTGTAGTTCTCCAGCCCCCTTACAGTCCCGATTTAGCTGTATGCAACATTTTTTGCTTGTTGACTAGAGACAGAGAGAGCTGAAAGGAAAGCATTGGGAGCCTGTGGAAATCAAAAACATGAGGCATTCCCTTCGAGTAGTTTCAGGGTACCTTCCAAGCATGGCATAGACGTTTTCGCAATTGTATTGATGCAGAGGTAAAGAATTTTGAAGAATTTTAAACATTTGTACCGGTACTTTGAATAAATACAATTTCTCATATTTTACCATAATGTGCATTACTTTTATAATGGACCCTGTATATCGTAATTATTAATCTTAAAGATATGAGTAAAATATCTTGTGCAAATAAACTTTAAATACATAAATAATTATGCCTGGTTTGAATATTGAAGGATGGATTAGTGGTCACCCACTCACCTACAGATACACTTGCCTTATAAAGATTTTTTAGAAACTACATTAAATTTGTATGATATACAAAGAAATCATTAAAAGTTTTTAAAGAAATGGCAGAAATTTTAAAGTAGTAATACGGAAAAGAGAGAAAGGATACAATGAAGAAAGCTAGAGAGAATAGGGAGAATAGAGGAATAAGAGAGAAATTATAGTATAGAGAGAAAGAGAGCAAAAAAATAAAAAAACATATAAAGAACAGAGAGTACAGAGACCTGTGAGACTAGAGAAACTAGAAAGACTCGTGAAACTAGAGAGACTAGAATAAATAGAGATAGTAGATAAAATCTGGAGAATAGATATAATGAAGAGAATAGAGAAAATAGAGAAACATTGAGAAAACTAGAGACTACACAAATGAAAGAGGGAGTAAAGAGTCTAGACAGATAATATAAAGTATAGAGAGATTAGAAATAATATAGAGAATACAGATATAAGAGATAATAGAAATAATAAAAATAATAGAGAACATAAAGAAAGAATACAGCTAATTGAGACAATAGCGAGAATTAAGGGACTAGGAAAACTAGAGATAATGGATATAATAAAGATATTAGAGAGGGGAGAAAAAAATAATATAGGACATATAGAAAATAGGGAAAAAGATAAAACCCAGGGACTTTAGAATAGAAGAGAAGAGAGAAAAAAAGAAAGAAGAGTTAATTAAAAGAGCAAATAAAGCAAAATATCACATGAAAATTAGGCGATAATGAAAACGGGGGTAAGAAGAATAATAGATTATATATATATATATATATATATATATATATATATATATATATATAGATAGAATAAAGAGAATAGAGAAAAAAGAGAGAAATAAGAAAACGAGCGTTCATTTAGACGAGTTGGTCTAGAGATGCTAGAGAGAGAGAATAGAAAGTATAGAGAGATTAGAAATAATATAAAGTATAGAGATATAAAAGGGAATAGAAAAAATAAAAATAATAGAGAACATAAAGAAATAATACAGATATTAGAGATAATAGCAAGAACCGAGAGGCTAGAGATAATGGATATAATAGAGATATTAAAGAGGCAAGAAAGAATAATACTAATATAAAACATATAGAAAGAATAGAGAAAAAGTTAAAACACGGGGAATTTAGAATAAGAGAGAAGAGAGAAAAAAGAGAGAAGAGTTTAATAAAAGAGAAAAGAAAGCAGAACATCACGGGGGACTACTCAGGAAAATTAGGAGATGATGAAAATGGGGATGAGAAGAAAAGAGAAGAAGGAAATTTAAAAAATTAAAGCATAAAATGGATGAAGTATGGAAAGAGACAATAAAAATATAGAAGATATAGAAAAGAGATAAAGATAAAGTGGAATGATAGAAAATTTATAAATATGTACTAAGCATGTTTCAACATGTATCAAATATTATGGAGGGGCCGAGGTGGCCTAGTGAGTAGAGTGTCTGCTCAAGATAGCCGTGTCTGTTGAAAATGTGGAAGGTATGTGATATATTACTAATTGTAGGCACATAATCGAAACTGAGAGTAAATTTTATGACGAACAAGAAAAAATAGGCGACGGCACTAGATTTAACTGTAGTACCTTTGCAAAACATTTTAAATCTCACTTCAAACATCAACTTCGATTAAATCAATTCTTAAAGAACATTTTAAAATAATTAAATAGGAGACTGAAATTTACTTCAAGTCAATTAGGAATAAGGTTAACATTTTAAATGATAAAATCGTTGGTTTAAAAGCTGAAAATAAGATATTTATAAAGAATCTACATAAAATTAAAGATATAGGGATAATTCACCTAAATGTAATTCAGTTGATTGTAATGATGGAGATCTGAGTACTCTAGGTGATGAAATATAACAGCGGTATGATCGTACATATAATTTATAACAATTACAAATAAGGCCAAGGATGAAATATCACTGGTTAGTGAAATTTTTGTAATACAAACTAATTTGACTGGATCAAAAATAAATGTGATATAAAATTGCGACCGATAAAAGTAGTCTTGCATGAATCAAAACGTATTTTATATAATTCAAAGGAACTCAAAATTAACCACAAATTTAAAAAATCTAAATTAGAAACGATTGGTCATCGAAACAAGAACTGCTTTAAATCTATTATTTCATGCACTTTAGAAACACTTGTAATTTTCCTTTCTCTTTTTATACTTTTATTGTATCTTCTATACATTCATTGTTGTTATACACAATTTTTTTATTCGTGAAAAAATTATTTTTTTCTCATTATTAATTTTATTAACATATTGTTTGTTTCCATGCTTAAGTATTAAATTTAAGTGATTATAAACACCCGACGAGGTAATCCATTCGATGATTCGAATTGTAGAAACTGGCGTACGCGTATTGCTTTGCAGATATATCAGGAGTGATATTGCTTATGTAAACGTACCCTTCGGCAAAGTCAATTAATACCACGAGAGCAATTATTCACCCCTAGCTGGAAGCATAATATTTAACATGAAATACATACACATATCGTTTGACGTCGTTGATTAAAGCCACGCTCCCAATATTAGGGCTTAATTTATTAATACGCCAAATTGACGTTTAATTTCTAACAGACTAATACTGAAATCGTAAAATAAATTGCTGACGTTGATTTGTTTATTTAAATTTTACATGAAAAAATAAAAACGTATATAATTTTTATTAAATAACATTTAAAAAGTAATCATTTTCATATGAAAACAAATATTTATTTATTTCGCGATAATTAAAAAATAAAAGATTAATAAAAATAAAAATGTTTAAAATTGTATATGTAGGATGGGATAGTGGCCACTCTACACATTCATTGAAACTTCATGTGAAAACAGTTTATAATGTCTTAATAGTATACAGGGTGTAGACCTGTGATGTTTTGGAAATGTAAACGGTAACAACGGCTGATATAAAAATGTATAAGTAGGGTGGGTGAGTGGTTTCTATCATTGTAACAACAATTGGATAAAAATGTATATGTCTAATCTAATCCTCCAAACAGTAGAGCATACGGCCATCCATAAGTGTTTTAATTGTATATGTAATATATAATTGAATGTTAACTGTGGCTATTGACAGTGCCTTAATTGTTAATGGTTTGTTTACTTAATTACGAAATCAGCATCAAGATATTTTTAAATTTATGTACAATTGTATATATGGTTAATTCACAATTACAAATTTTAAAACTTTTAAAATAAACCCTTTCGCAAGGTATTAATCAAATCACTTTGGCCTTCCTAAATTCTATCAATAAGAGACTCTTGAATCCAATAAACTAAAAAAAGTATGTATTCATTTTTTTCCTTGCCCTTGAAAACTCAAAATATTTTTTTACGTATAAGTAAAGTGAAAGGCGTCAAAATAAGATTTTCAACGTCATGTAATAAAAAAATTGAATATATGCATTTCTTTAACTTTAACTCCTTATTGGATTCGTGAATCTCTTATTAAGTAAAATATCATAATAAAATCCGTAGATAATTAAAATTGATAATGAAAAACTTTGTAAGAATCTATTTACTCTATAAATTTTCTTTAACACTTTAACGAGGCACCGTTAGTGTATATTCATTGAATTACATCCATACAGAGTCAATTATTTGCTCACACGGACGACACGTGTTTGCCAATAAGGATAATGGATCACGAGACGAGGACCCCATTTGAGTGCAAGATTGATGGAAGTTTCCACTCCGGGGCCAAATGTCGGTGGGAAAAATAGGAGGAGAGAACGCCGCTAAAATTTAAAGGTCGCAGAATGAATTTTTAGAGGTGCTACGAAAATCCAGCCCCTCTAAAGACCCCGGGAGATTTATTGAAGGCACTGATTCCCGATCGGCGATAACGTCGATTTATCATCCAGCACCTAGCACTATATTACTTTTTATTACCGGCATTAAATAAAAACCAACTTTCGAATCGTTACATTACACTTCGTGCTCCTTTTTTTACAATGATATATACATTCCTTCCATTTGCATTTGCATTTTTATTGCCCGGGCTGCAGCGGCGGGAGAAAATTAAATTACAATCGGAATTCGTCCAATTGACTCATGAATATTTTATTTTATTAAAATGAAAACAGTGTACAATATAATTCCAACCGAAAATACGTATCGATATCAATTAAGGCCTGGAATTGAGCGTGGTGTAGTTGATGGAGTATTTTTTTCGTTTGATGGATTTGTAGAAACGTTCGATTCGCAGTTCTGCCGAAAGCAGTAAGTAATACATCTCAGCCGTTGTGAGGAGATCGATAACTCAACTATCAATTTGACACGCTGGTTCAAATGGCTTGGAATTAAAAACTGGAAGGGGTATGATGACGTTTTAATTATTAGACTTCTTCAGTTTATCGATAATTAAAATAGTCATTGTATTCAAAAATTCTATTCATTAGGGAACAATAGGAAATAAATGAATATTTTTAATATGGATTCAGTAAAAAATAAGAGGTAGAAAATAGAGAAATAATTATAAATTAAGAAATTAATTCAATTCATAATAATCACATAGTAGTAGTAGTTGCTATCGACCACGTGATCCTTCCGCCATGTGTCATTTGTGTATTTGTGTGTGTGTAAATGTTACTTTAAAGGATCGCCCCTGTCACTGTAAAGTACCGTTAATTGTATCCCAATGGTGAATGGTACCGGTCACCCATCCTACTACTGACCCGAACCAACGTTGCTCCACATCAGTTCTGAGCCGTAACCGAATGCGCCACCACCGGCATGTATAATCACATATTTATTATCATTTTTTTAAATTATCTCATGCATAATTATCGTTCAATATTGTATCGGTTTTATTGAAATAATTGGAATGTAAAATAGAGGCCAACACCTACAATCAACAGCTCAGCTTTAATTCTTTGATGTAATTATATTTTCAAAATAAAGAGAGTGTTTAACAATTAAAATTTTTAATTAAAATGTTTACTCCGCATTTTTATACATATTCAGATAAGCACATTTTTTTTTTAATTTAAAAGCCTCGTTCAAATTATTATAACCTCCAAATACATTCAAAGATAAATCTTTACTTTTATTTCTAGTTCATTGATCTACAAGTAAAATATGATTTTTATTATAAATAAATAAATAAATATATATTTATTACCCTACAGAAATCCCAATTACATGGCAACATATATAAAGAAGAAAGTAAATTTACATACTAGCATAACTTAAACTCAAAATAATAAATGGTTACATACTAACTAAAAGTGAATGATTACATTGAGCAGTGACATAATTGAGAGAGTCATTAAATATATCACAATAAGATGATACCTGATTACAATTTGCGCAAACGATGTTTATCGGAGACTTCAGTCGATAATTGGTTTTATGAGGTAAAATCTTAAAAGTAAGAAAGTTAATTCTTTGTTTTTTGCTAAAATATTGCACTTCATACATTTAATTCAAGAAACCCTCTTTTGTATTATAAAAAAACTAGAGAGTGGCCACCCATCCACCCTACATCCTCCAATTGGTAGAGCATACGACCGTTCATAAGTGTGGCAATTTTGATTGATAAGGTTTATTTTATATTTCGGCTATTCAAACCTTCCTTTCTCTCTCTTCCGAATCGCATCTAGCTCGCACCAGGGTAATCTTGTCTTCATTCGAGAAGACACTAATAGTAAAGTACCCTGTCACCCTTCCATACACCTGCCACTTTTCGTACATCGGATTGTATGTACCCTCCCTACACATGCTTGCCTCTCCTACATCTCAACCTCATTATACTTCTCTTTTATTCATGTCTGTATATTTATCCCATTCTCCAACCATTCGTTCGTAATATTGTCGGACACCTCTACCCCTTCATGCATCTTTCAGCATCCCATCCTCCACTAACTCAACCTTGTTCCAATACACGTTATTCATACATCTTTCACCAATCTCTCATCATCCAATACACATAGCTCCTTATGCATCTTCTTCTTATATAGGTGCCTCTCCTAGAAGAGATTAGCGACTATTTCAGCATATGCTCATCAGATCTTCAAACGCCACCCCTGTCCACTTCCCAATATTCCGGAGCCACGACATTCTTTTCTTTTCACTGCCTCTCCTTTCTTCTATCTTCCCCTGGATTATCAGACGTACTAGTTCGTAACGTTCGTGCCTCATTAAATGGCCAAACATAAGCTGTTTTTACTTTTTGATATTAGTAGGAGTTCCAGCTCTAAGACCAATCTTTCAAAGGATTTTTTCATTCGTTATGTATTAGGTCCATGATATTTTTTGCTTACAATGCAGCATCCACATTTTGAAGACATCCTGTTCATAATCGATGTTTGTAACGCCCAGGCTTATTCTGCCATATAGCAGAAAAGGCTATATGCAGCATTTTGCCATTCGGAATCTCATACTAAATGGTTAGGTTTTCAGAAAGCTCCCTCTCGCAATCTCGATTATATTTTTTACTTTTTGTCGGGATTCATAGTCCCGTTTAGCCAACAACCTAAATATTTGAACTTTGCTACTTGCTGGATTCTATCATGTTCCAATATTACGTTTATCATGCATTCTCATTCTATTAGGTTGCAGAGTATGAAATGAAGCAAAACATGCACATAATTAAATTCGGTTAACTCATGTATCCCTTTGCTGTAGAAGCCTGGATCACAAAAGTCGATGAATACCTGAGCCAGAGCACCAAACAGTGACAATCAGCTTCTTCTGGTGGATATCTCGTTTCTGACAATGCTTTGGTAATTCATCTTTGTCCAACCATTGCGATGAATACTTACGATTGTCGTACATGATCCATTTTTCATCGCATGTAACAATTCGATTGAGAAATAGTTCGGATTTGTTGCGAGAAAGAAGAGAAAGACATGCGTCGAGTCTTCGCTTCTTCTGTGCATCGGTCAATTCATGCGATATCCAGCTTTTTCACTTTACCGATATTCACACACCACCCACTTTTCCTTCCCTTCCTCTATTCCTAAATTGTATCTACTTTATTTCCCTTGCATTTACATGCAATCATCTTTTGTCCATATACTTTTCCACTCTATACATCACCTCTTTTATCCCAGTCTCTTGCCAAAAACACCATATTATCCGCATAAGACTGCGCCCAAACCTTTCTTTATAAAACCCTCGAAGAAAATTTTAATAATTTAGTGGAGAAACTTTTAAAGTCTGATAAAATTAATAAACAAAAAATGTAGCAAAAAATGAAAAAATCTACGACAAATCAAATTAGGAGAATTCATAAAAAATTTAGCAAACTAAAAATGATAGGTAATTAATTAAAACACTTGGTTTCTTTCACTAAATTTTATATTTACTCGACTAGTTTCGCTTTTTACAGCATTTTCAAGAGTAACTGAAACTAGTCGAGTGAATATAAAATTTAGCGAAACAAACCAAGTGTTTTAATTAATTACCTATTATTCCACAATGTTTCACCACGAGGTAAATGAGAAAAACATTCATGAAAAACTAAAAATGTTTGCGCTATTAGGAATGATTTGAAAATTTCAGTATTTAAAGAAAATTTTACTCAAAAATGTTAAAAGAATAATTAAAGAAAAAAAAATATATAATTCAGAGCAGAAATTACTGAAATATCTAATCTAATATGTTTTTAAACAATAAAAGTTGAAAATTTAATTTAAAAAAATAGTGATAAATACTCTACAATTTTTGAACACAAGTATAAATAAATGGGATTAAAGAAGCTGGATCGTTTTAGAAACCTAACAGACAATGTTCTAGAACTTGTAAAATAAATCCCGCAATGTGGATGAGAAATAAGAAAATAATTGGCGCTGATTTCAAGAAAAATTTCTCGATAATTCCAGTTCAGCAAGAAAAAATGCTCAAAAATTCTAAAATTTCTCAAAAATTAAAGAAAAATTCTAGAACAGAAGGAAAAATACTGCAAATACTAGTTTTTTTAAGAAAATTTCGAGTAAATAGGACTCAAGAAAACTGGATCTTTTTTAGAAACCTAGAAGCTAAAGTTCCATAACTCTTGAAAAAATTCTCGCAAAGTGGCTGAGAAAATGAAATGTAAAATGGATACAAATTTCTACAATTCTCCCAGTCGTGAGAAATCTTAGAGAAAAATTCCTCGAATGTAAAAAAAGAGATTTCTCAAAGGAAAGAAAATAATTACTGATAAATTTCTATAAAATATATAAAAAATATTTTTAAAAATAAAGAAAATGATAGAATTTTTAAAGTTTAATGTTCAACAGATTGCTCTAGATAATTCAACAAACCTAAAAGACCAAATTTTGTTTAAGCTCGGAAGAACATTCTTGCAATTTGTATGTGAAATACATGTGGAAATTTCTAGAACCCTAGAAAAGAATTTCGTAATTCCTTAAACATTTCAGAAATTTACGAGAAAATATCTAAAAATCTAAAAGAAAAATTATTTTATCTTGTTTTTATAACTTGGTAAAACATTATGTTGGGTAATTGATTTTAAAAAAATGAATTATAATGAAAATTATTCCTTGGAAAATTTGTAAATCTGAAAAAATATATTTCCCACAAATTCTGGAACCCTCAAAAAAAATTTTACAATTTAGAGAACAAATTAGTGAAACACTTTGATACACTAAATAAAAAATATGAAGCAAGAGATTATAAAAGAAAAGAAA
The DNA here is from genome assembly GCA_963969525.1 of Ontholestes murinus. Classification (NCBI taxonomy): domain Eukaryota; kingdom Metazoa; phylum Arthropoda; class Insecta; order Coleoptera; family Staphylinidae; genus Ontholestes; species Ontholestes murinus. Next base: position 39,511,590 of record OZ018396.1, read on the forward strand.
TAAAATATTGAAAAATGCTAGAATTTTTTAAGTCTATAACTGTGAAGAACATTCTTGCAATTTAGATCTGCAAGGAATGTGGAACTTTTTAAAATTCTAGAATAAAAATTCGCGAAATTTGAAAAATACCTTGAGAATTCCAGAAGTCTTAAAAAAATATCAAAGGAAAATTTCTGATGACTTTTGAAGAGCGTTTACGCCAAATAGAAATATTTTCTCTTGCTAAAAATCTTGAAAGTAAAATTTCTTAAGAGAGTTTAAAACTCTCGAGAAGAGTTCGCAACATTTGAAAGAGATAGATTTTTTACTCGGTAAAAATTCTCGTAATTGTATAGCAAGAAATGGATATAATGAAATTAACCAATAATAAAAAAAATGATAAAGTAAGACAAGTGATGCGTAATAACTCTAGAAACCTAGAAGACTAAGTGATAGAAAATTTGAGAACATTTTAAGATTATAGTTTTAAAAATTTCCAGAATCTTCGAAAAATTGAGAACTTCAGAAACATGCAAGAAAAATTGCTGAAAATAATATTTTTGAAAAATTCTTCAAAATAAGACAATATATCTTGAATAATTCTAGAAACCTGATAGAGAAACTTATAGAATATTCTAGAAATTTTAGATTTAAAATTTCGACAAAAATCTTGTAATCCCAGAAGTACGATATTTTTGAACTATCACAAAGTAAGGAAAGAAAGCTAGATAATTCAAGAAATTTAAAAGTAAAACATGTTTGTAAATTCTAGAAATGGTGAAAATTAGGTTTTGGAATTTCCAAAATTCTAAAACAAATGTTGATGGATATTCTTAGAATCATCGAAAATTATTTGCAAAATTTGTAAATAGAGTTCTTTAAGAATCCTAGAATTCTGCTACCTCTAGAAATATGAAAAACAAAATAATTAAAAATATAGCAACCTTGAAGAAGAATTTGGTTTAATTTTCTGGAAAATTCCGATAACTTATATAAGGCAATAAATGGTAAAAAAGGAATAAATAATACTGGCAAATATCAGAAATATTATACAGAAGATAAATAAGCCAGGAAATAAATGGATTAAATATACTGAAAAGTACAAATATAAGAGAAGCTGGATAATTCTAGAAACCTGAAAGAGAAATTGATAGTGAATTTTAGAATTCTTGAAGATTTAGAAGAAATTTTTTTAGTAAATTCCAAAATTCTGAAAGAAACATTTATAAAACAATGTAAAAGGATTCGCAAAATTTTTAAAAATAATGTAATATCTAAAAAAATGAAAAAATGCAGAAACCTTGAAGCAGAATATGATATGATTTGCTTCCGAAATGAATGCAAATACACAGCATTAAGAGATAAGAGATAAAAATTAAAAACATATCGGAATATACCAAAAATCTTAAAAATAAGTTCGCCAAAATAAGATTTCAGTTTTAGAAATCTGAATTGATGAAATTTTCTAGAACTTTTTGAGGAAATTCTCTCAGTTTAAATAAGGAATGTTTCAAAAACTATAATAACAGAGTAAAAAAATGTATGAAAATTTCTAGAACTCGTAAATATGGAAAAGAAATTTCTTGAGAATTTCAGAAATTTTTGAGAAAAATTGGTGGAAAATTGTAGATATTAAAAAAGAGAAGATTTTAAAAAATGTTTGAAAGAGAACATGCCACGAAAATAAATTAAATAGGAAATGAATGTAGTACAAATACTAAAAAGTAGGAAAATTTTTGAAAAGAACCAGTGATGGCAAGAGAAACTGAATAATTATAGAAACCTAAAAGGGAAATTAGCTTTTGAAAAATACTTAAATTCTGAAAGAAACTTGTATGTAAATTTATGCATTCGCACAATTAACAAGAAAAATTCTTTGAGAATTAAAACTCTGCGATAAAATTTGTTAGAAGAAGAAAACTTTATTAAAAAATGTATAAACTTTTAAATAAAATTTTCTATTTAATGTAGAAAACAAATTGCTAATAAGTTTCATTATAATAAATAAAGAAAATATAAAGCTTTGTGAATTAAAATTACTAAATTGTTTTAATATTTTTGAAGAGAACTTTAGTTAAATAAGATAAGAAAAGCTGGATAAATTTTGAAACCTGAAAAAGAAATTAGTAGTGAATTCTAGAAGATTGGTTTTTAAAAAATTCCCAAATTTTTAAAGAAACATCGATGGAAATTAATAAAACTTCTGAAGAGGATTTGCACAATTTATCAAAAGAAATCTTAAGATATTCAAGAAATCTGCTTGTAAGTTTCTGGAAAACTAGGAAAAACAAGAGAAACTAGATCAATTTAGAAACGTGTAAGATAAATCGGTGGTATATTCTAGATTTCTTAAAGATTTGAAAGATTAGTTTCTAGAAATTCCAAAATTTGCAAAGAAATGGTTTTGTGAATCCTATAAGAAATTGGTTGGAAACTTCTATAAGATTAAATTTCTAAAAAACTTTGAAGAAGAATATAATTTAATTTGCTGGAAATAAAGCAAATATAGATCAATAAATAGTAAACATAGAATAAAAAATGCTGAAGAGTATCAGAAATATTGGAAATCTATATACAAAGCATTTTCTAAACATTTTAAAGAAAATATTCGCAGTTTGAATTAAATTTTTTTGAAAACTCTAAATTTACAAAATTTCTTGAACTCTCAAACGAAAATTTTCTTGTGAATTAAATAATCTACAAGAAGAAATCACAGAAATTTTTTGGAAGCCCAAAGAAAATTAAAAAATTAAGGAACCTTCGAAGTATATTCTCCTAACTTGGAAGACAGATTGATGGAAAGTTGGGGAAAAGTTTAAACATGAGATATGGTGTAAATAAGAAATACTGCAAAATTAAAAAATTCATTCAAGGACAAATTATTGATGGAAAAAATCTATAATTCCTTAAACAAAATATCCCATTTTGGTAGAATAATTTTTGGAAATTGTAAAAATTTAAATAAAAAAACTCCTAGAATCCGTGAAAAGAATTCCTTCAATTTTAAACAGAAATAAAGTCACTGCTTTTTTCAATTTCAAAATCGTCTGTGGCAGATGAATACTGCTGATAAAACCACTGTGTGGCGAAACATGTTGCAGTGTTCAACAATAAATTTGAAACCCTTCCAACTTTGTTGTTTTATTTCAATGTGTTATGAAGTTTCATCATGTATTCACTTCATCAATTCAATATGTTTAAATTAATTTTAACATTAAAAATAAATTAAGAATTTTAACTAAAAACTTACTTACGTTTAAATGATTTTATTAAAAAAAACATTTTATTTAGCACATAGCATAATTTGTTTTATTTCATTCATCCATATTTACTGTGTAAAAATTAAAACCAGTACATATTCATATATTCAAAACGTGTATGCAAAAATCAAAATTGACTTGATAAATTCCCAGGCCGTTATTTTCGCCGTTTCGTGCTAATTAAAATGAATATATTCATTCGGTTATAAGTGATTAAAAATATAAATGTATTATGACCGATCGTAATCAATAACCGCCATTAAGTATTCAATGTGTCGGTGCATAAAACTGTGTTCACGTAAAATTCATACCCGTTCACAGCAATTTGCATTCATTTTCAATTACATAAATTATTCGATTTCATACGCTATTCTGTTCATTTTAATATTAGCCTCGCCCTTATAAATTGCAATAAAACAATAAATTTTTATAATAATTGGAAGGAGTGAATATATTTTATATACTCGACTTGATTTGAATAATAATAATAATATAATGTATTATTAAATACAGAAGGGTTTGAGAAACGTTCAAGAGATTTCAATATGAGGGATAATAGGAAAGTAGTGCACGGTGCGGAGCGCTGGCGAGTAGAGTTGCCGCTGGATGTGTGCTAATATGTTCAGTTCAGTTCAGTATTTTAGCTAAGTTACACCTCACTAGTATTGATTATTTTCTTTATGTTAATGCTTATAATCTTTATAAGGTTCAAGAGAGTAAGGAACGCTGCTAGTTGTGAAGTTAAAACTGTGATTAGATTTCTCAACGAAAGAAGTGTGTGACCTCGTCTATTGAAGGTATGGAGAAAATGTTATGGATGAGTTGTCTGTTAAAAACTGATTTTAACTTATGAAGAGAGAACACTTATGATAACGAGAGTTATAACCCTAGAGTCTAGACTTAGCACCTTCACACTACCATCTGTTTACAAAACTACAGAACATTTTGGCAGGAAAGATAAATTACGTATCTCAATACACTGGCGGTGGATGAATATAAAGCTGGTATAAAAAACTTTTCACCCTTTACGATAAATGTAAGCATTTGCGATGTGACTATTTACAGAAGTAATTTACAAATAAAACATTAATTTATACTAGTTAGTTTTTTATATATTCTTAAACGAGTACTTTTTGGATGGCCCTCGTGCATTAAATTCTACACGTAATTAATTAATGCTATTTTGAAAGCATACTCTTTTATATACAAATAATTAAATCTATTAATCTATTATAAAAATACATGTCAGTATCCATCGATGGTTGATTCGTTTAATTGCTGCGCTATTTTTTTTTTCGTGTTGTAATTAATAAAAACAGTAGTAATTTCGATCGAGAATTAGCATGCAAATGTAGTTATTATCGGACAGCGGCGCGGAATCGTTTTATACCCGATGTTAATTTCGCGTTAAATTGCGGCCGTGTTTAATTTGCCGTTGGAAAGGGCCACCAGTTTTTTGCCAGTAATCAAATGTGGCTTCATCATTCCGTCATTTTTGCAATTGTGATCGCGCTTTTTTGGATAATTAAACCCGAGTGCAGATGCAAATGAGCCAGAACGGACGTCAAATAAAATTTGCAGAAGAAATTTATACAGCAGTCATATTGATCAAATGTTATTTCCAATAAAAAAAAATGTAAATTTGTTATGTATTGAAAATAATCAAACGAATCATTCAGACAATTTTGACCAAACTTTTTAATGTTTAGAGCTATTATGCACCTTGCCAAATGGAATGCAGCAATTATTTTAAGTCCAGGTATAAAATTAAGTAAGTTATATATTTTACGAAAACGACAAAAAAGATTTTTATCAAATTTTTATAGATATACATTGTTAAAATCAAATAGATGATGTTAATAAATTATTCTAAATAAACGTTATTTATCTGTTTCAATAAACTACTTAAAATAACAAAATTGGTTATTTATCGAGAAAAAACTCGCCAAATTTTTTAATGTCTTCACATAGTCGTCTGTAAATAAAATCATTGAATCAATTATTATGAATCTTTTCCGTTCTATTTATTAATAAATATTAATTAATTAAATGTATAATTTAAAATAAAGTGGTAAAACAAAGTAATTCTTTCTTCATTCAAACTTCAATTGTTTTATTTATATAAATTTTAACTGTGTTAAACTAAACTAAATGTATACAGAGAGTTCAAATGGCTTTTATCAGATGTAATGCTTGTTATGGTATTATCAGTTTGTATCATTTGTGTATTGTCTAGAATTTCAACTCTTTCTTCTTCTTCTCGATTTTCAGTATCTTTTATCAAAATTTCAATCGAGAGTTAATTTATTGTTTTAAAGCATATTTCAATTTTGTGTATATATTAACAGTATTGAGCAAATTTAAATCTAGTTTTTAAGAATTATTCAACCATTTTTAAGCATTTTGAAAAACCATTTTGTATTTTTGTTAAGAATATTTTTTTTAGTCAAATGTTCTTGAGCATTTTTAATGTTCTTTTAAGTTGTCAACTGTTTATTCAATAATAATAATTATTAGTATTATTATCATCATAGGTACAGTAAATAAATAAGGTTGTATAAATAAAACGAACCAAATAAATTAATAAAATTTTTAAATGTTTTAAACAAACTTAAATAAACTGAAAAATCCAGTAGGCTTTAACCACAAATGGTTAGTGGTTTAAACATAGTGAATTTTTCAACTCAGTGGAAGTATTGATTATCACGTAGTAACGGTCGCAACGATTGAGTTTTTATTAGAAATCTTTCAACTGTGCTGAGGGTGTGTACTGTTTTCTTTTTCCTTCATGTCCGGCTATTATTATCAGCATTTTTTAACTGATTTTAGTAAAGTAGTATTTGCTGTTTTTCGTCATTTAAATAAAATTTAAAATATTAAAATTAAAAATTATTATCTATCTTTTAGGAAATGATTTTCTTTCGAATCAAAATATTTTTAAAACACATTTAAGCCAATTGATGTTTAGAAGAAAACAAATTTTGCGTTTTTGTATGCTTCTTTTAAACATGATTTAATTTTTGTTTTGTTTATAAAACTCCAATTAAATTATTTTTAAACCATTCTGTATTTTTAGAAAATTTGATTTTTTCTGAAGAAACTACTAATCTTAAAAAAATAGTTTTGAAGCAGATTTTCTTTAGTAAGTTTTTAATTGTAAATTTTTTATTATTACAATTTTAACTATTTAGAATCATATTGCACTTTTGGTCTTCTATTTGGCAATTTTGAAATTGTTTTTTTCTCATCTATATCTATATTTCACTTTACAAAATCCTGTCTATACTTTATATAAAAAATATAAATTATACATTAATAATTACTCATTTCTGTAAAAAGTTATTTTAACAAAATGCCCATTTTGAATTTTTTTATCAGCTGTTTAATCAAATTTTATAGTTCTTTTAAAATACTTACTAAGCATTGGTGGAGGCGCCGGGAAACCACTGATATCAAAACAAAAAAACATTTACTTTCAATTAACAATTCATGTAGACTCGACAGATTTTATTTATCCGTCTTAATAATTCAGAAAAAAAATATCAATTTTTTTAATTTATTCAAGAAAACAACAATAATTTCCCCCAAAATTATTAACATTTATACATAATCTGCATTTCTTTGGCTAAAGGTTTTGGTTGCACTAATTATTTTGAATCTAGTTGTTCAAATAGAAAAGTTGTCTTATTTCAATGTTAAAATTTAGCATTGAAATAAGACAACTTTTCTATTTTCTATTTTCTACAAAAAAACGACAATAATTAAAAAAAAATCATTTTTAAATTGAATTTGCAACTTACTTCAACTGCCTATTATTTGGTATGATATGATATGAGTTTACTGACCGTTTACATTGTATTTACAATATAAAATACGTCAAAATTGCAAAAAATACTTACATAAATTCACATAGAAATAATGAAAAGTAAAGTTTTCTAACTAAAATAATACAGAACAAGACGCATTAAATTACATACATAAAAAAGACAATACACATTATATGATTTACCTTAACTTAACATTTGAAATCAACAGTATTAACTAAAAAGTCATGTATACATAAAATGCATTTCGACAGAAGAAAGATTTTAATCCTAATTTAAATTAATAATAAAATATATTATAATCCTTTAGTTACTTAATTTAAATTCGTTAATGGCATCATTGTGTGAGGTATTTTGTTATACAAATTTAAATTTGTTAAAATGTATATAACACAGAATTTTTAAAATATAAATATTTGTAAGTGTGAATATATTGCGTTCTACATACTCATTTTTCCATAATTCTATGTAGTTTAAATTAAATATTAGCCTTATTATTTGATTTTGTAGTGTAAATAATCTATCTAGCTTAAGTGTGAAGTTGCTACTGCATAATAAATATTTAAGATACTGTCCACATTAAATTAGGTTTTTAGTCGCAATATCAAGAAATATGCTTTAATAATTTTTATACAAAAGGAAACCTTATGGTTATTCCATTGTAAATATTGATCTAAGATAACTCCCAAATATTGAGTTGTTGTAGCCGTTTTGATTTTGTTATTGTTGAATTTAAATTCTGTATGTATTCTTTTTTATAGATATTAGAAGAAAGTGGATTATTACTGTTTTTCTAGCATTAATAATTTATTTATTTTGTTGACACCAATCGATGAACTGAGATAATACTTCAAGGACTTTACTTTTTGGCCTCATCTAATGAGTTCCCACTTACTAACACCACAGTGTTATATGCATACATAATCATTTCGCCATCACTAAAATGAATTAGTCAATAATAATTTAGAATAACTTTTTATTATCGAATTTACTTATTATTTTGAGTCTAATTCTTTACAACTATATATATTTTGATTGAGATTTTTAACTCAAAAAAGATAAAAGTTTTGAACTTAAAAACAAGAAAAGCTTTCAAAAATTAGTTCTCCTAATTGTAGATATCGATACATTAGCAAAATATTCTGGATAATACGAATCATTCGGTCTAAACAAATGCGGTTTGTTTGTTTTAAAAACTTTTTAAAATATTACCTAATTTTATTATTTACAATAAAGAAGAACACCAAACAATAATTCGGAAATCAAATTGTTAATTTGTATTTGCTTGCCTAAAGGAATCAATTGCATTGATTATTTAGAGTCTTGATGTTCAAATAAAAAAGTTTTCATTTTTCAGGCCGAGAATTCCAATTAAAAAATGACCTATACATAGTTATAATGAGATAAATCATTAGTATTAAAAATTTTTAAACAATAATTTCTAGTAAAACTCCTCAACCAGTGGATTCAATTGCACTAATTGTTATGAATCTCGTTATAAAAATAAATGAGGTTTTATTTTTAAATACTAAATTTCGAACTCAAAAATGACAAAATTTTTCAATGATCTTTTTGTTTAAAATGGTAAATATTTAAACATTGATAAATCACTACAGTATTATACAATTATTTAGTATAATATATTTGGATAATCTACGAAACATGCAAAAAACAAAAAGAATCATTTATTTATTATTTTATAACTAAAATTAATTAAATCTTAATGTTATTCATATATCCTCTACTAGAGGAATCGATTACTCTAATTACTTTGGTATTTACTTAATTATTAAAGAACTCTCAATAATTAGTTTTATACATAATTTACATTTTTTAAACAAAGACGGCCACAAAAAACATGTATTTTCGATTTGATGGAAAACTAGATTTTGTTTTTACTAGATAAAAAAATATATTTTATTTATTTGTGGAAAAACCGTATAAGATATCAATTATTATTAAGAGACAAAAATGTTTTTAAATTAAATAATCTTTAAAATAATATTTTTTTTATTTTTTTTGGATGCACTAATAAAAAAATATTTTAGTTTTTAAGTGGTGGTACTACTGTTTTTTATACTTCATGCAATCAGTAATTGCCATAATAACTGAAATGATGTATTATATAATGGTATAATTTTTTGGAACTTTGAAGATGAATTCGGGCTTAACCGTCATTTTTTGGATATAGGTAAGTTGGGTTTAATCAACATATTTTGGCCCCAGGAATCGGTGGTCAAGCCATTTCCGCATATTAACGGGACATCCTGTATAGCTCGTACCTTGTCGACTGGAAGAAGCGATGTAGATATTGTTTCGACTTTAGCTTGCCAAATAAAACAGTTTAAATTTTCAATCCGAGTTTATAAACTCAAAAACGACAACAAATGTCTTAGTTGGATTGTAGAGACTTATAAATTTTTAAAATGATCACGTCCGGACAAATCATTGATCCAAACATATTTGAATAATTTATCAAAAATGGGCACTTATTCGACTAGAAAAGCAGGCCTGAAAATATTATTTTAGACCGCAATATTTTTAGGAGGCGTAAAACAAATTTTGAGACCGTTTAACACAACTAAAATTACTTTACCTCAGGATATTGCTAAATCAATTGCCTTACTGCAATATGATAATAATATCTAAAATAATTAAAAAAGTTTTACACGATCAATTATACATACATTCTTACAGAAATAACTTATTTCATGGATCACAATATGGCATCAGGCAGGGCAAATCTACGAGTGATGCAATAGAGGACTTATTAAGTTATTATTTGTCTGGTATGGATGATTAAAACTTCCAAAACCTTACCTTTATAGACCTGTCTAAGGCTTTCGATTCTGTATCTCACTCAATATTGCTTCGCAAACTATATATGCATAATATCCATCCGTTAAGTTGCAGATTGTTATTATCTTATTTTTCATACAGGAAACAATGCGCATCATTTGGAAATCAGACATCAGACTTCATTAACACTAGTACTGGTGTACACCAGGTGTCCATTTTGGGACCTTTATTAGTTCTTATTTTCATTAATGATTTTCCCCTTATCTTTAATAACAGCAAAGTTATGTTGTACGCTGATAATACATCCATTTTGACAGCTAATAATAATCTGGAAACTACATTGCAGTTAAGTGAAGATGCACGATCGAAGGCAAATGTATGGTTCCAAAGCAACCGTCTGAAACTGAATCCCGATAAATTCACTAATATGTTATTTGGTTTGCGCCCATTTGATAGAAATGTAACTCATGGCTTTTAAGACAACACTAAATTCTTGGGATTGTATATTGACAGCAAATTACTATGGCATGAATACGGTAGCAAATTAACATTGAAACTGAACACAGGCATTTTTTGCTTCGCAACCTCAGCAATATTGTATCTAGCTGTCTTAAATACAGCCTTTTATGCTATATTTCATATTTACTTAAGCTATATATGGTCTTTTATCATAGGGTCATTCCGCTATTAGACATAATATATTTGCTCTCCAAAGACGTGCTATTCATGTTCTTGCTGGAATTGGTTACATGGATGATTGCAAAGGAATATATTCCAACCTTGGTATACTTACTCTGTCCTGCATGTATATATTTAAGTATGTGGTCCATGTCCATAAACATATTGATAGTTATACAACACATGAAAATATATGCATGATATGATACTCGTCATAAAAATATATATAATACTCGTCATAAAAAAGCTATTTGTAATAAATCTGTACGATTAGATACCACAAGAAGTGGCGCAACATATTTGGCTTGTAAATTTTACAATGCATTACCAACACCACTTCGAGGACTAAATATTTTTAAATACAAACGTAATATTCTGTTGCATGCATCATATTATCTCTATGACGAATATTTGATTAATGCACTATATGATTTTATTTTATAATATAATTTTATTGTTTGTCATTTAGTATAAGTTTTATCTACGTACTTAATATTTATGAAGCACTTATTTTATTTCACTTAATTGTTCATTTTATTATATTTTAACGTATGTAAAACCTTGTCTGTTTACACATTAATAAAGAAATTTGAATTTGAAAAAAAAATATTTTAAAAGTGGTCGAACAACAAAGTGATAATTCAGTAATTTCTGACAAAAGAAGAAGACATCTTGGAAATTAAATATATGAGCAACTAACTCTAAATAATCTCTAACCATCAAACCATAAATTTAAGAGGTATTATATAGAAAGCTACAACAAAAACATAAAATAAATTTCCATAAAGTTGGTACTATAAGAACTAAACTATAGGATCCCTTATAAAAGTAATGCGCATATTCTGGGAAATATATTTATTAATCGTATCAGTATAAAAACTTAAAAATTATCTCCTTCAGCATCAATACACTTGTGGAAAAGTGTCTGCCATGTCTGGAAAGCATTCTGTGGTTGTAGGACATTAACACAAAAATGCCAAACATTGTTTTTTTTTAACGAAGAAAACAAATCAAAATAAAAACTCAGTAATATCTGCCAAATTTGTCAATGTATTTAGATAGCTCGTACTCCATCGACTATAGAAAGGCCTTGCGAATTTGCAGTACCTCGATTACTATCCCATGTAAAGCAAAGATGGACATGTTTCAGGTATTAACGATTTGCTGGATACTCAATCGACGGTCTTAAAGGAGAACTCCGTGCACAATTAGCGTTTTCGTCGGTACTGGTCATTGTTAGGCGTCCGGAATGGGATTCATCGTCCATCCTTGACTCTGGCCTTAAAATAAGTAATCTTTGAATGCCTCTTGAAGCTTTTAAAATATTTCAGTTGCATACTTTCTAATTAGCACATAAAACATAATTGCGCACCGCTATTTAAGCGAACGCTCCATCGCATGGTGTTACAAAGTCGAAAGTCACACTTCACGCGGAGGTACGTCTTTTCACCTAGACTTCTCGAACTAAATTGGCGACTGGCTTCAATGAAAGGACAAACCCTTCACCACATTTACGGCCTGTTTTATCCCATTTCGATAGATAGTTGCGTCACAATAAAATTATGGGCATTACTTTCATAATAGACCCTGTAAATAAATTCGTAGATGCAAATCTATTTGATTAAAATATTATTATTTGTTGGATGCTTGAAGCCATACTTTGTGATACATCTTGAACCAGGAACTTTATATCAAATGACAAATAAAACTTACTTTATGTGTGATATTAACCAAGTAAGTTTTATTTATCATTTGATAAAGTTCCTGATATTATTATTTTTTATGAAAATATTGCTTGCCGTTACAATTTGTTAAAATTGAATTGTTTATTTATTAAACGTCGTTTGTAGATAAACACAATGTTTACCGAATTTAGAAAGGTATTCAAGAAGGTTCAATACTCGATTATAATCAATAAACTTACATCTTCAAATAATAATTGGTTTTATCGTGTGGGTCACAAGTTCTACACATTAAAATCATCTTTTTCCTACTTTTTTTATTTACTTTTAGCTTATTCTTTTTCTCAAACATTATTTCTCTTATACTCTGACCACTTTAACTATATCTTCAGATCAATAATATTTTTACACAATAATTACAAATGAATTTATTATCTACGTAAATATTTTCGCATTTATAGTGTCCTCGGCATATTATCACAGAAGTGTACATCATTGTGGACGATTAAAATGCCGAACCGTGATCAATGCACACTACGCCCCGATATTTTCACCACCAGAGGGATTATTTATGGCCCCTGGCTTTTATCCACTATATTTCGCTTTGTACTGGCTCTGACCTCAATCCAGATAAATCAGATGAATGCGTACGATATTATTCAAAACTACCACGAATTATTTCCGATCTTGTCAAAAAAACTAATTATGCCTTTAACAATTAAATTCGATGAATTTTCGGAATGGGACTGTGTTTAATTACAAATGTAAAATGTTTGCAGTTAAGTTTATGTCGTCGTCGTCACCGCTGTAAAACGGGACCGTCGTTATCCCAGTGTAAAACTCGCGGTAACGATTCAATTCCTTAATGGACGGACAAATTCCTCTCCGCAATGTGTTCCGAAATAATGTTGTGAAAACAAATTAAATGACTTACTGTAAACAAAATTTAAATTATCTCTATATTATAGGTTTTCCTTATTTTTATATTCAATTAATTATTCATAAAATATTTACAACGTTAAAGAATTACAAATAGGTTTCAGAAAAGCGAAAAACATTATTGTATATAATTTTAATAAATTATCGAATTATGTTTTTATGTAATTCGTGTTTAAACGTGTTGTATATTATGTATAAAATTTGTCTGTGATTAATGTAAACGTATCTAAATCTTCCAACCTATAATTTTAATTATAACATCTAGTCCATATATGCCCTAGGGAAATAGAGATGCATGCATATTTATAGCAGAAGGGCTTGATTATCCATTAGCGCGATACCGCACGTCCCGCCTAGACTACACAGCCCTTTATAGACTCGCCCTCGCACTTCCTGAATTAATCATCACCCTATCGCACATGCATATCTAATGCCTATTAATCAATGAGCAGATAATCCCCCCAGCGTATACACACGCGAATAAGGCGAGCCCTGAATACCATTCCCCCCAACAGGTGACTGCGCGATCTGTCTCACATCGTCCGTCCGCTTGTTTGTTGCAGGGGATTTTCGGTGGTGGCTCCGGAATTGGCGGTGCCCGGAAAAACGACGGCGGTCCTCGTCACCCTTCACGGACCGGCGAGTCTCCAACCCCTGAATGTCACGCTGAGATTACTGCCAGACAACGGAGACGAGGCTAATGAACAACTTGTTGAGACCACGCAGGAAATCAAAGGTTGGCCAATTACTTACTCAATAATTATATTACTGTATTAAATCAATCGTTTAAAATTTCCTGTAAATGAAATTAATTAGCCAATTGGCTTCATTTAACTTAAAAAAAATTATCTTACCATTCAAAAAATTTGCTTAGGGCATTTAAAAATATGTAAATATATGCTTAAAATTAATGTATTTTTAGTTTATTTAAAACAACTTATTCTAGCGCTATTAAAAATAAAATTGCAAAGCTTCAAACTCATTTGAGATTTTCAGGAATTCACATTCTACGATTTGTAAACAAAAATTCCCCTAAGATTGAAAAATAGTTTGTATATATAAATTTATTGAAATTTTACTTTTATAAATAATGCATGTGACGCTGTCAAAAACACAATGGCGTCGCCTCAAACGTGTTTCAGATTTTGAGAAATTTGGATTTTATGATTTGAAAAATTCTAAACAAAAAATTCGCTTAAGATATCGGCTTAAAAAATGGTTTGTATACATAAAATTATTCTAAGTTTAGTACTCTTAAAAGTGATTTATTTGACTCTACGGAAAACAAAATGGCGTCGCCTAAAACGTGTTTTAGATAATTTCACATTTCATAATTTAAAAATTTTAAAAAAATAGCATTAGAAATGTATATAAATGAAAAACAGTATACAAATTTTTTCTGCTATTCATTAAAAATGTACTACGAAGTAAACGCCTCTAAAATTCTAGATGTAAACGTATAAGTTTTACACACGTCAAAACATAAGATATTAGAACCAAAACGAAACCAATATTGCTTAGATGTGTGTGGTGCCCTCGAGGAATGTACAGGCGAGAGCGCGGAAAACAAGGAGCTTCAGGCAAACAAGGAGCTCCAGGCATCAGGGAGGTGGACGAAAAAACCATGGAAACGGGAAAAATAAATAATTTAGATATATAGAGATTTTTGGTTTAATGTAAAACGTTAGTTTACATTTTCCTTGAATTAGAATAAAGAAATAATCTCTATTCCCTGAGTAATTAATAATTAAACCTGCATTGGTAAATTAGTAGAGGTTTGTCGAGGCAACACAAATTCTACATTGGTGACCCCGAGGGGCCTACGTTGTTGGTGACCCCTGAACACGCTGCTGTAGTAAGCAACCCGGCAGGATAAGTGCCGACGATTCGCCGATAGCAGAGGAGCAAGATCACATCGAGGAATATCGAGAGCGTTCAAAACTGTCAGCTGTCTACAATCCTTCATTCCTGTACTCGTCCAGATAACACGAAAACCACACGGAAGCACGAAAGCCACGAAACATTCCTCGAAGGTGACGCTACATTAACCTTTCTTCACATTAGAAAATCCTCACTTTCTCCTTACATTTTCTTTCTTCTAATTTCTTTTCCTAATTTCAAACGGTATGGAAGATCAAAGTACCTCTGAGGAAACGATCGGTAATATTAAATGTGTTTTTCCACCATTTTGGCGTGTTGACCCTTTATTTGGTTTATCCAAATAGAGGCGGAATTTTTAAATTCACGCGTAACCAGTTCTGTCCGGAAATTTTATAAAGTTGTCGCTTCCTTACCTCCAGATATCGGGATTTATTAATGGAACCACCCGCCATCGATCCTTATGAAATACTAAAAAATGAGATTATTAAACGGACAATGATTTCTGAAAAGAAACGTTTACAAAAACTCTTATCGAACGAGGTACTCGGAGATCAAATTCCTTTCCAACTCCTACGTAAATTACAGCAATTTTTGGGAAATACCTCAATCGATGAGAACTTACTTCGCGAAATTTTCTTGCAACGTCTTCCCGCTGATGTGCAAAAGATTCTAGTTGCATCACGTGGTACGTCATTAGCAGATCTTGCAGAAATGCAGATCACGTGATGAAAATCTCAGCACCTATGTCCATCAGTGCTACTGGCATTTCCAAACAAGTTTCGAATAACACCAAATTAGACACGAAATTTAGCAATTTCAAAGCAACGGTGCAAAGTTTACAGAATCAAATTTCGGAATTAACTCAAATTTTAACCACCTTAACTACCTCTATTTTGCAACAATCTAAAAACAAATATCCAAGTCGAAACCGTTCTTTTTCCAGGTCTCGTTCTGTACAACGTGATGACCCAAACCACAAATTGTCCTGGTATCACTATAATTTTAAAGACGATGCACGAAAATGCACCAAACCTTGCGATTGGGGAAACGACTCAGAACGGGTTTGATGTCGACCTACGATTCAGTTCATCCGTCAGGTCGACTATTTTTTATCCGCGATACAAATTCTGGCACTAAATTTCTTATCGGCACTGGCGCCCACGTCAGCATTTTGGCGGTGAATCAACTCTATGCCAATACTCACCCCCCTACAAAATTTACATCGCAAACCGTAAGTGGAAATTTAATTTCAACTTTCGGATTATCTAAACTAACAGTTAACATCGGCTTAGATGTAACATTTCAGTGGCATTTCATACTTGCACGCGTAAACCACTCGATTCTTGGTGCAGATTTTCTCCGGCATTTAAACATAATTGTTGATATTGCCAATAATCGATTAATGAGGAAACCGTCCAGTCTGATGCAACAGCCTATCATAAATTCATTATCCAATCATCATCCAACATATTCCAAATTACTCAATCAATTTCCCGATCTCACCACTTCTGTTGACCTCACTAACCCAATTAAACATCAAGTGCAACGTAGCATCGAAACTTCTGACCCACCTGTTTTCAGCAAACCAAGGCGTTTACCGCCACACAAATTCAAAATTGCCAAACAAGAATTCGATAGCTTATTAAAACTTGGTTTTGTTCGACCCTCATCAAGCCCATGGGCATCACCGCTGCACTTGGTATCGAAATCCGATGGTTCTTGGCGACCGTGCGGAGACTACCGTGCACTTAACAAGGTTACAATTCCTGACCGATACCCTCTGCCCAAATTGCATGATTTTACGTATAGCTGTTTTGGTTGCAAAGTCTTTTCTAAAATCGATTTGATTAAAGCTCATCATCTAATTCCAATTCACCCTAATGATATACCGAAGACTGCAATCACAACACCATTTGGCTTGTTTGAGTATACGCGGATGAGTTTTGGTTTGAGAAACGCCGCACAAACTTTTCAAAGGTTTATGGACTCGGTTCTTCGCGAGCTACCATTTTGTTTCGTATATTTGGATGACATTTTAGTCTTCAGTAAAGACGAGCACGAGCACGTACAACACCTCCGACAAATTTTTCAACAATTAACAACTTTTGGAATCAAAATTAATAACGACAAATGTATTTTCGGCGAAACAAAATTATATTTCTTAGGTCATAGCATTAACAGTTCAGGCATCAAACCATTACAAATTAAGGTTGATGCAATCATGTCTTTTCCATAACCATCTGACCAGAAATCACTTTAACGTTTCCTTGGCATGGTAAACTTCTACCACAGATTTATAAAATCATGCTCAAGAATACTTGCACCGCTCAACCAACTTGCATCTCAAACTCCACGCAACAAACCCCTGGTATGGTCACAACCTGCACTACAAGCATTTACGGCAGTCAAGGCTGCACTAGCCGACTGTGCTATGCTTAGCCTACCAGACCCAAATGCAGAATTAAGCATTATGGTAGACGCATCTGATTCCGCTGCTGGCGCGGTCTTGCAGCAGAAGGAAAAATCTGGCGTTCTTCGACCGCTAGCTCTCTCTTCTAAATCATTTTCAATAACTGAACGCAAATACAGTACATTCGGTCGTGAATTACTGGCCGTTTATTTGGCAATTAAAGAATTCAAATATTATTTCGAAGGTCGTAATTTTATCATTTTTACAGACCATAAACCATTGATTGCTGCCATAAATTCAACTTCAGGTCGTTATACAGGACGTGAGCACAAACATTTAACTTTTATCGCGCAATACACTACTGACGTTAGGTTTGTTCCCGGTAAAGAAAACGACGTCGCGGAGACGTTATCGCGTGTCGAAATTAATATTTTAGAATTAGCGGACCTAGCCAAATTTCAGTCAGAAGACGATGAGCTTAAATTTTTGTTAACAAACGGCACAACTTCACTGAAACTGGAGCGGTTCACTCCGCCTGGCACTAGCACACCCATTTACGTTCACATTGTTTCGAAACGACCTTATGTTCCCGGAGAATTACGACTTAACATTTTGCAGTCACTCCACGGGTTAACTCATCCTGGCGTTCGAGCAATGAAACGTCTTGTAAATTCACGCTATGTATGGCCGCGGATGAACCACCACATCACACATTTTGTCAAATCCTGTTTGCAGTGTCAGAAAGTCAAAATTTTCCGTCACACAGTATCCCCGATTGCTAAGTTTCCTGATCTGGACGACCGATTCACTGACATCCACATCGACATTATCGGCCCTTTGCCAGTTTGTCACACATATAGATTTCTTTTAGTCTGCATCGATCGATTCACGCGTTGGCCTGAAGTCCAACCACTTGTCGGGATTACTGCAGACTCTGTTTCTCAAGCTTTTTTAAATTGTTGGATCTCACGCTTCGGTATACCATCTACGGTTATTACTGGCCATGGACGTTAATTTCAATCTCACGTTTGGAAACATTTTTGCAAAATTTTTGGCATTACACACAAATCCACAACCGCCTATCATTCGCAATGTAACGGTTTGGTAGAGCGGCTCAATAAACAAATTAAAGACTCGATCCGAATGAGTAACGATCCAAAGAACTGGGTGTCACAACTACCTTTAATTTTAGTAGGTTTACGCACTATTTTTAAAACTTCATTTTCGGCCACAACAGCCGAATACGTTTATGGCAAAACATTACGTTTACAGGCGATTTCCTGTTTCCAAGTTCAATTTCCGGTTACCTTCCTTCAGGCTCAAAATTTATTGATGACTTACGAGTCAAAATGCAGATACTACGACCTGCACCCCGATTTAAGTAATTGCACACACGTTTTCATTAGGAAGGATTGTATTGTATGACGGACCGTTTCAAATTTTAAAGCGACAATCAATATTTTTTACGATTTCTGTTAACGGAAAAATCACAAATGTTACCGTTGACCGATTAAAGCCCAGCTTCCAACCAACATTTTCTGTTGCTTCATCTTCAAATTCTTTACACTTTTCTCCGTTCCCTACTATACCTCTTCGGTCTATTCTTAAACGTCATGGATCTGTAACCAAAAAAACAACTCCTATAGAGGGCTTTCCTTCTCTTTTCCCCTTTCCTAGTTTTCTCTTTTACTTCCTTTTTCTAAGGGGGGGAGGCTGTAGTGTGGCGTACCCTCGAGGAATGTACAGGCGAGAGCGTGGCAAACAAGGAGCTCCAGGCATCAGGGAGGCGGACAAAAAAACCATGGAAACGGGAAAAATAAATAATTTAGATATATAGAGATTTTTGGTTTAATGTAAAACGTTAGTTTACATTTTCCTTGAATTAGAATAAAGAAATAATCTCTATTCCCTGAGTAATTAATAATTAAACCTGCATCGGTAAATTAGTAGAGGTTTGTCGAGGAAACACAAATCCTACAGATGTATAGCTAAAAAGGCTAAAATAATATAAATAATTAAAATTTCAAATATTACTATGATAAATAATTAAAACAATTAAAATTAATATAAAAATAAAACGGACTCTAAACATATTAAATGTATAAATAAAACAATTTGTAACTTTGTTTGTATAACACTATTTATTTTCTGTTTACTATAGTTTCGGCATCTCAACGTGCCATTATCAAAACATACAATGAGTTAAACTACAATTACAGGTATATATATATAGAAACAAAATTTAACAAACAGTTGTGAAAATTGGAGTGTACATCAGGTCAATCTGGTCGTTAATTAGGGGTATTCCCGGATTAGCGCGTGCCTTGTGAATTTCAATTGATTCTAGGAGGTGCATTTTTCGCCCTTTTTCTGCGTAATGGATTATGGAGAGTACATCCTCGCCAAAAGAATGATTCTCCTCAATTAAATGTTTTGCAAACGTTGATTTTTCCATTTGTTTTAGGCGAAAAGAGCGCAGATGTTCTTTTAACCTGATACTAAAATTCCGACCAAATTGTCCTATGTACACACCTTGACATTGTTGATATGTTAACTTATAAATACCGGATTTGCTAAAACTATCTCTTGTGGTTTTCGGATTGAAACTTAAATTTCTAATTTTCAAACTGGGTTTTAATGCTGCTGTGATGTTGTGTTTTTTAAGGATATTCTTAATTTTTAGGCTAGCATTTTGAAAATATGTTAGAGGTATATATTTTGTATTAGCTGATGTTAGGTCGCCTCCAAATAATATTTTCCTGATTTTTCCCCGTTCGTGTTTCTTTAATATTTTATTAATAATGTTGCCATTGTATCCATTGCAATAAATAACATGAAGTTTTTTCAATTCTTATCAGCTGTCACCCCTACTATAAATGATGAATATAATTAACAGGTTCACATGAAAACTCATTAAGATTACATATCTTTAAATAATCAATTAGCTGCTTCTTCTTCAGGAATGGATCCAGCATACAGACATGAAGATATTTATATTGTACTACTCCTTTAATGGTTCCAAGTTTTGACGTTCCAAATATTACAGTAGTTTGACAAGGTTTACGCCTGGTTATGTTGTTTTTTGTAATTTCGATAAATCTTGATTGATTTCATCAGTTTTGCTTTCTTTACTAACTGTACTCAGATTCTCGCTTTTTTAAACTTTCAAACTGCTGCCTCTTGATTTGCATACCCAACAGTAGAGTGTGAATTTTGCCAACGATGGTAGAAAATGTATTATCAGTGGTGCTAATTTGTTTGCCTTCGTCAATCTTTAATCCTCTATTATTTATTGGAAGACGGGCCACACTATTTACATTTTTGCTAGAAGAGTTATAGTTTTATTCATTTGATTTATTTTATCTCTTAATTCATTTAAAAGAATATCTTTTGTAGATATTATATCCTTCAGATATTTAGTGTCAATCTCCATTATAATGTTATAATAATTAGATTGCATACCTGAGGTTGGGTCCACAAATGCGAAGTTAGATGACATTTCAGGTACTTTGCAACAGTTTATTTCCAGTATTTCAACCTTCTTACTCTTCTAAACACATGACGTATGGTACACAGTATTATACGTTACATACTTAGGGCCGGTTAAATCTTCAACTTTGCACAAACACACATTATTTTGAATAAAATCTTTAGCGACTTCTTTACTCGCCGACCTCTTGCTCATTGTGAATTTATTGAATAATTGTAAATTTACTCCAAATGAATGCATTTATAACATATTAGTTTAACGCTCCTGACAAAAAAATACCAACAACCAAACCTTTTTTTTTTAATTTTGAAAAATTCACATCTTATGATTTGAAAATTGCTTGAAAACAAGTATCGCTTATGGAATAGATTAAAAAAATAGTAAAAATAATGTATTTTTATTATATATAAAAATATATAAGATATATATATATACAGGGTGCCTGACGTAAAACCTTTGGTGCTGTATCTTGCTTATTTTTGATTTTAATAAATAAAATATCAAATTAAATCAACGTTAACGGACTTTAATTTGATTCTAAAAAACATATATACCACCTAAGGAATTAACTTAAGAAATTCCACATATACTTACAGTTAATATAACTTTAGTATACTGCAAATTAATTAATATGACATTTCTGAAAACAAAATAGCGATTCATCAAACTTGTTTTAGACTTTTTTAAAATAAATAAAAAGTAGAAAATCGACTTAAAAATTGTTTGTATACTTAAAATTAATGCACTTTCTGTACATTTAAAAATAATTCATATGACGTTACTGACTACAAAATAACGACCCCTCGCACTTTCATTAAATTTTAAGAACATTCTATGTTACTTAAAAAATTGCGTTCGGGAAGTAGACTTAAAAAAATTTAAATATACTCAAAATAAATACACTTTTAATTATATTAAAACTGTATTCATGTTGAGTATCTTTAAAAATACAACTGAGGTAAGTTTAATGAATATAAAATGGCGATACTTACTTTAGATTTTAAGAAATTTGCATTTTACGAGTTGAGAAATTTTCAAATAAGATATAACTTGAAAATTGCTTAAGAACTGAAATTATTCCTAAAAATAATGAACTTTTAGTACATTTAATAATTATTTACGTAATACTAACGAAAATAAAATGGTAACGCCTCAAAATTGCTTTAAATTTTCAGAAATTTGCATATTGCGACTTAAAAAGTTCCCGGTTGGGGAATCGACTGAATTTTTATAAGTATACTCAAGTTTAATGCACTTTTAATATATTCAAAAACAATTGGGGTAAGATTAACAAAAATAAAATGGCTTAAATTTGCTTTGGATTTTAAGAAATTTGCATTTTATGATTTGAGAAATTTTCGAATAATTTAAAGCTTGAAAATTAATGTAAAAATTAAAAATTAAGCCTAAAAATAATAAGGGTTTAGTACATTTAAAGATAATTTACGTAATGCTATAGGAAATAAAATGGCAACGCCGCAAAATTGTTTTTAATGTTGGGATATTTGGTTTTAATTTTTTTAGACTTTGTGGATTTGACTTAAAATTTATAAATACACGTGAACTTATATTACAGTATATTAAAAAATTATCATAGCACTACAGAAAACAAAATATTGCTATTTAAAAATTTAGATTTTGAAAATTTTGCGTTTTCGATTTAATGCTAAAAAATATACAGCTTGAGAAATTAACTTTGAAAAAATGCAATTATACTCAAACTGAATGTACTTTTAGTATATACAAAATAATTATGGCGACATTACCGAAAACAAAATGACGACGCATCAAACTTGCTTTTGATTTTGAAAAATTCGTATCTTACGATTTGAAAATTTCTGCAAAATGCCGCTTAAGAAATCTACTTAAAAATTGATTTGTATAGCTAAAATTAAGGCACTTCTGGTACTTTTCAATATACTTTAAAATAATTGAGGTAAAGTAACGAAAACAAAATGATGATGCCTCAAATTTGCTTTTGATTTTAAGAATTTCTCATATTATGATTTGAGAATTTTTCACAAATCAAAGCTTACAAATTGACTTAAAAAATTAAAGTATACATAAAAATAATGAACTTTTAGAACATTTAAAAATAATCTTCGTAATGTTGTCGAAAACAAAATAACAACGCCTCAAATTTGCTTCTAATTTTGACAAATGGGTTTTAATTTTTTAGACTTTAGGGATTTGACTTGAAATTTATAAATACACCTGAAGTTATCTTACAGTATATTAAAAAAATATATCATAGCACTACAGAAAACAAAATCGTAACGTTTCAAAATTTAGATTTTGAAAATTTTGCGTTTTCGATTTAATGCTAAAAAAAATATACAGCTTGAGAAATTAACTTTAAAAAATGCAATTATACTCAAATTTAATATACTTTTAGTATATTAGAAAAAAATTATTGCGACATTACCGAAAACAAAATGGCGACGCATCAAACTTGCTTTTGTTTTTGAAGAATTCGTATCTTACGATTTAAAAAATTCAAAGAAAATACCGCTTAGTAAATCTACTTTACAAATACTAAAAATTGGTTTGTATACTTGATATAAGAGCACTTCTAGTACTCTTTTAATATACTTTAAAATAATTGAGGTATGGTTAATGAAAACAAAATGGCGATGCCTCAAATTTGCATTAGATTGTAAGAAATTTGCATTTTAAGATACAAAAAATTTTCAAATAAATACCTAAAACTGATGAACTTTTGTACATTTAAAGATAATTTAGGTAATGCCATCGAAAACAAAATGGCAACGTGTCAAACTTACTTTGAGAAATTCGCAACTTAAGGTTTAATTTTTTTTAGACATTGTGCATTTGACTTAAAATTTATAAATGCACCTGAAGTTGTCTTACAATATATTAAAAAAATTAACATATCACTACATAAAACAAAATCGCAACGTTTCAAAATTATTTCAGATTTTGAAAATTTACGTTTTCGATTTAATTCTTAAAAAAATTAACTTAAAAATTGCAAATACACCCAAAGTTAATGTACTTTAAATATATTACAACATAATTAATGCAACATTTCTAAAACAACATGACGACGCATCAAACTTACTTTTGATTTTTTTAAATTCGTATCTTATGATTTGAAAAATTCTAAAATAATACCGTTCAGAAAATCTACTTAAAAAATTGTTTGTATAATTAGAATCAATGCACTTCTAGTACTCTTCAAAATACCTCATGTTACACTATCGAAAACAAAATGGCGTCGCCTCAAACGTATTTTAGATTTTTAGATTTTGAGAAATCTACATTTTATCATTAGAAAAATTCTAAAAAATATATTGCTTAGAAAATTGACTTTAAATAATTGAAAATATACTTCATCCATTAAAGCTTGTTTAGTAAAAGAAGAAAAAATAATTTAAAAATGGCGTCGCAAACTTGTTTCAGATTTTGAGTAATAAAATGATTACAGTACTTTGCCTATATTTTCTCGAAAACTATAGGGTTTACGGAAAAGGCTATTCTTGCCAATTTGCTCAATTTTAGACACTTTACAATTACTTGTTATATAAATTTTATGTAACTACTATACTTTATTAGCAATAGGCAAAAGATGTTAAAACTATTACTTCTATTTTTTTTTTTTTGCGCAAGTTCTCATGGATGAAACACATTTTTTAATAAAACTTATACAGTTTTTCATTTTCTATAATAATTTTTAGAAAAGTTATGTAATATTTTTTATATATAGAAACACACACAAACGCAAGAATTTTTTATCCAGTAATTAGTGGGGGACCTGAAAAATGTTCAAAATATTTTCTCCAAAACAATACTTTTTATTATATTCTCTTTCAACCCACCCTCTAATCAGTAAAACATAATTAAAAGTTGTAAAACGTAAATCAAAATGGTAAAATTTTTGAGTGAGTCAATAAGTAAAAATTTGATACATAATGGGCGGAAAGACTTAAAATCTAAATTAGAGAAGATTAATTATAGAGAGTCATTGATATTTAAACTAAAATTTTGATTTTGTTTTATTTTTTATCACATAACGTGTTTGATTGTTTTGAGCAACAAAATCATCAACGATTAGCAATTAAAGTTAGCATGTATGTGAAGAGTGGGTGGGTGGCCTCTATCCCACCCTCCAATCAGTAAAACATAAGCGAGGGTTTTAGTTAAAAGTTGTAAAATATAAACAATCGCAAAATAATCGCATTTTTAAATTGATTCATACAAATATTTCAAATAATTTTTGATGATGTTTTACTGACTGGTAGGTAGAAAATTGTAAAAGTAAACATTATCCCCTATCGAATTGATTTAAAAATTTACTAAATGTCTTTATTATACTGTAAAGTAATAGTGCAGTATATGTAACACGATTGCAATTAATGGCGCGAACAAACAAATTCATATCTCGCGTGTGTTTCATAGGGCGAGGGTGGAAAAAGGGCGTTCGCTCCTCGCGTGCGCTTAAAAGCTCAAAGTTTGCAAAGAGAATATTTGATGTTCAAACAAGTCGCTGCTGCTGCTGCTACTCACCAGACACACGCCGTTGCACTCGCGTTTCTTTCACTCGGGAAAACATCAATTTCTATACTCGCCAATCATCTTTCCAGTCATAAAACGAAAATAAACACGACAACCTTTTCCGATATATAATATAATATATAGATATTTACGCAGAGATTTTAAACTAGCTTTGGGTTAAATGATAAAAAATAATAATAGACCAACAACAGAAATAGTTTTAAGTTGGTAAATGCGAAACAATTAAATTGGCGCAGCCGGTAGGTATTGAATGAATATTACTTATCAATTAAATTGATGTACTTTTAAAATTTTTAATTTTTTATATCCGCAAAAAAACATATTAAAAGCCTTGGTCGTTAGGGAAAAGAAAAATGTGAATGTGGAAAATTTAAATTTGGTCAATTAAAGATGATTCCTGGCGTCGGAAAGGGGGATGAGAAGTCGCGTAATTAGGACCGCGAGGAATGATTACATATTTCGCTTCTTTTTCTCTCCCCCACTTCTGTTTTACTTCCAATTACGTTTTCTTTATGAAAATGAAATGGCTTAATTCCGGGCGGCGGCCGCTTGAAGACGTTCCGAGTAATACATTTATTCAGCTCGGTCCCTAACTTTTATTGTTCTTCCGAACGTATTTATTGTGTGGAATCATAATACTTTATTTAAAATTAGATTTGTATACTTGTTTGAAATTATGCGATAAGATTTGTGTGTTTAAACATATTAATTGTATTTGAAAGTTAAATCAAAAGTATCTGGCGCGACAATTCATTTCAGTTCAGAGCGACTGGCCGCGGAATCGAGTGTTTTGAATTGTCGGTCCTGTACACACAAAACTAACGAAGTGACACGTTGCGAATGCACACTGTGTAAATTCCATCGGATGTGTGCAGTTGATTTGCTTTGAATGTTGGCATTTTGTATCCGCACCGACGCCATCATTCATCCATTATTTACAGGCGTACAACATTTTCGATTATAATAGTATCACGCACACGCGTATACCTTTCAACCGATATTTTGTTATTGAATTATTTTATCATTTATACAAATCTGGAGAAAGTTTGTGAATAGCTGTAATTTATAGATGTAAATATTATTTTTAGTAAGTCAATGAGATAAAAGAAAGAAATAATTAAAGCTAAAACGAAATAAGCAAAAAAAGGAACAAAGATAGATTCAAAAAAAGGAAGATATAATTAAGGTAGTTGAATAAAAGAAGGGGGAAAACAATCAATAAAGAGAATAAGTGTCAACGTCTTCACTAATATTTTCCCAAATTCTATAAAAACTTTTCCTTCCGAAAACGTTTTGTATGACCATACCGATATAATTGCAAAGGTAACTGTACCGACTGTAACTAAAAATCCGTTTATATCTAAATATTATCAACTAATTACCAAAATAAGTACTTTTAATTATTACCGTCAGCTATAGAATTTAGATTAGAGCCACCTCTCAAATCTCAGGGATATGTCAGAGCGGAGCAGTTTGTACATCATTTAGAGTCCACATTTAATGAATGCTTTCCAATGACAAAATTACTGGTTCGATGGAATTATATTAATCGCATTAACTGGTTTACTGACGAGAAAAACTTTAAATTTTCTTAAATCATCTTTTATACCTTAAGAATTTGTTAAGCTTCGTCAAAGATAGAGGAAACTAAAAAAAACACCGCACTGATGCGTATTCTCTGTATCTCAGAGAAAACCAGTCGAATCCGGCGTTTTTATGGAAACTAATCCAACATGTCCCTAAACATTATCAACCTAAATATGAAATATCACCTGAAGAATTTAATAACTATTTCACCAGTATTGCATCGGATATCTTAAATAATATTGAAGATGTTTCCTGGGTAGCCTGTGGATTATTGGAGGCAAGCAATTGCTTCTTGCTTCCCATTTGGCTACTTTTAATTCACAGAGGTATCTAAATCAAAAGTTCGTGTAGTTGTTATGTTCTTCAAAAATTCTAACACAAGAGACAGTATAATCTTACATTTAACTTAAAAAAAAGTTAATTATTATTTATATTATTTTAAGTCTTCTGGCTAGATTTATCAATTCGTGTATTCGTTTCAATATTTTTCTAATTACCTCAAATAGGTAAATGTAATACCTCTTTTAAAGAATGGGGATTTTAATGAATGCAGCAATTACATACCAAAATCAATTCTGGCTGTAACTGCTTAGGTATTTTAAAGACCTCTGAAAGATCAGCTTAGTAAATTCAGCTTAATAATCTTTTTCGTCTCGAACAATATGGTTTTCGCCCAAGTAGGTCCTATTGTCGACTTATATCATATTTACTCTGCATATGAGAAGAATGAATTTATATTATACAATTATTGGACTAAGGCGTCCGATTGTGTTCGGCATGATATATTGATTCAGAAATAGTACTACTATAGCATTCATCCTTCTAGTATCAAATTAATACTCTCCTATTTAACAAATCGCTCTCAATCAGTTCATATCAATAATTTACAATCTTCACACCTTATACTTGTAATTTTTATTAATGACTTGCCTTTGTATATTGCGGGTAAAAAAAATCTGTATGCAGACAATACCTTTTTACTTAATGGTTAAATTAAAACTAAACGCCGAGAAAACTATTAAAGTACTTTTCTCTTTACGTAATTGCAATCACTCTTTTAACACATCGGCAATATTACTAGGCATAACCACTAATTGTGCACTACTATGGAGTTATCAAATCTTTGCGATGTCTAAGAAGGTAAATAGCAACAAATTCCTTCTTCGAAATTTCTTTTAAATAAAAAAGCTTTACGCACAGCCTACTTCGCTCTGGTACAAAGTCATTTACCGTAAGGAATCTTGGATTTTGGTCACAAATTATGCGCAGAGAAACTATTTAATTTACAGAGACGCGCGGTTAAGATAGTTTCAGGAAGTACTTATAGAGAAGATTGTCGCCCATTATTTGTTAGAGAAAAAATTCAAACTCTGCCTGCTATTTGCTTAGTAAATTTCATTGTAAATGCATATTGTATGCATGAAGATGTTCATAAGCGTGATTACAAAATTTTCTCGCCTTGCAAAGACACAAAAGAGCACGAATTACTTTTGTCCGAAGCTCCTTAATACTCTTCATAGAGAACTCAAAACCTTACGGTGCATATTATTAGAAAGAAACTTAAGAACATGTTTCTTCGCAATCCTGTATATATAGTAAAAGATTTTTTCTCACTTAATCTCGTTAGCTTGTTTATTATAAATTGATTTTAAATAGAAATAAAAACATTTACTTAATTAATAAAATAATTATAATCTTGCTCTGTAATGTACGGCAACCGAAACAATAATAAATTTTTGTGGACTGATAGTCTGAAGATGGATTATTGAATTCTAAAGAAATAAGTATTTCTTTTTATTTATAACACTGCTGAAATGTTAGGTTAATTAGAGTTTACATCAGTTTCTTCTCAATACCAAAATATACTTATTCAGTGTGTGATTATCAACAGCAAAAGTACCAAATTAGGATTCGTACAAAATATTTTTGAAGGTCCGTGTATCTAGCAGTAAGCGCTGTATCTTAAGAACCAGTATATATCAGGGGTCTCCAAACTTATCAGCATTAGGACCACACTGATTACTCCAATAAGTTACAAATATACGTTAAATGGAAATACATAAAATCTTTTACTACTGATTGGGACAAAAAATGCGATTTATACAGGGTGCTCCAGAGAAACTTACTTATTTGAAAGGTCAATAAAAACAAAAGTACTTCACTTATTGTTTTAATTCTTTTTTATTTCAGAATACAATATCCGAAGTTTTTTTCATATACTTTTGAAAATTATATCGGTTAAATGGCGACCCCCATTGTGCATGCACTGATTAAGTCGATTTTTGAAGTTCAAGTCCACTCTTCGCAGCATATCAATCGGTATGTTGGCAATGGTGTCGCGAATGTTGTTTTTGAAGTGAGCTATGGTCCGTGGTCGATCGACATAAAACAGGGATTTCAAATAACCCCATAAATAAAAGTCGCATGGAACCAAATCTAGAGAGCGTGCCGGCCATGGGAGATCGCCTCTGAGAGAGATGAGGCGGTCGGGGAAATGTTGTCGCAACAAATCCATTGCTCCATCTTGCTGAAACCCCACGTCTCTAACGTTCATTTCTTCTTGTTTTTCGTTTTCTTAAGGACCAATTATTTCCATTACCGATATTGCACAGTAACTCGTTCACAATGAAGTGGATTCTGGTGAAATTCACGCGAATTTTCTCCACTTCAGTAACGCATGTTTTGCTTGTTGACGGAGCCGGAAATGTGAAAGTGAGCCTCGTCTGTTAAAAAACGACCGCATCTTGAGGCAGGTTGTCAAGTAGCACTTCACATGCATTTTAACGGGCAACAAAATCGCGTTCAGTTAATTCTTGTACAAGAACCAATTTATAGGGATGAAGTTGAAGGTCTTCATGGAGAATTCGTCGAACGGTGTTGCCAGAAATTCCTAGAGCAACTGCATGTTTGCGAGCCGAATGCCGGAGAGAACGCAGAATTGACTGCCGCACTCTTTCGACATTTTCCGGAGTTCTGGTGGTCCGTTGACGTCCATTTCTGGGTTTAGCGACACGTCCACACTCCTGAAATGGATGAACCCACGGCAGAATCGAATTACGGTCAGGAACGAGTCTGTGAGGAGGAATTTCAAAGCGAGCGCAGAAGGACCGTTAGAAAAGAAACTCTCGACGACGAACACCCGCTGTTCTCTAGACAACAGAATTATGCTAACTGACTAGAAGGGGAAACAAACTTGGGACTTCAACTCACCGCTCGGGAGTTTTTTCAAATAAGTAAGTTTCTCCGGTGCACCATGTACGTGTTAACCAAATTTAGCACTTATATAATCTTCGCCGTAACTTTAGATTGTAATTATCATCACAAAGAGGCAACTTCATTTTATTAAATGACGAACTTGCTAGTTCTATTCGGCTCATGATCTCGATATCTGGATCGAGGTTTTTTATAATTATACTCCCAAGGTATTTAAAGTTGGCCACCTTTTCAATCAATATAGAGTTTATGTAAAGATTGATATTATTTTCTACGTGGCTGTATACCATGAATTTGGGTACCTGTAGATAAATACCAGTTGCTTTGATTCTATTGAGTAGTAACTGAAACTCTTCTAGACTGTCGACCAGTAAGATGTTATCAACATCTGCATATTTTATAGTTGTTTTGGGCAAACCGTTCATTTTCACTCCGATCGCAGGTATTCCTTCAAGGAATTTTGAGAACTGGATCCGAATAGAGATTTAATAAGAGCAGCGAGACAATACAACCCTGTCGGATTCCTTTCTCTATGCTGATGATCGTCAATGCCTAAGCAAATATTAACTTTCTGTATCCAATACAAGTTTTTCATAATCCTGATGCCTTTCCCGTCCAGTTAAATATCCCGCAATATTTCTATTCATTTCTCATGATTTATTCGGTCAAATGCTTTCACGGGGCCTAAGAATACTGCATGTACGACTTTATTTTGATTGCAGTATTTTTGATCTACCTTAATAAAGTATAAATTGCCCTAGCGTATTCTTGACATACCCCAATAAATTATACATTGCTCTAGCGTACATTTTGTCACCGGCGCTTCAGCGGACTCACAGTAACTATAATTTAATCAGTTTTTTTATACAATTATGTTCGGGCAACATAATTTTGATTATATTTTTACATCGGCACCTACATGTTTATACTTGTTAGAATCAGCTTCTTAAATCAAATTAGTTTTAAAAGTTTTAAAGTCAGTATATTACAATTCTTTAACAATATACTACAAACTTCACATGACATTTTAATAGAAAAACGATCAATATAGCGTAAGTTTTTATATTGAAATGTATTCCTAACCAAATATATTCCTCCAGGTGTAGGCAAATGCATTTACAACCGTAAATCCTGCAATTTGAAGAAAATCTATTTCTTCTCACTACAACTAATGTTCATTGACTGATATTTTGTCTAAGTTGTTCGGAGTAATGTATTTTTCCAGTCCATGATCCTAGTTTTATATGAAACAAATGTTTATGTGAAACAATGTTTTTGTTCCTATAAATACAGGTTTCTTAGTATGTCTTATTGCCGATAACTCATAGTCACAAACATGGTGGAAACATTATGTAGTGATACATTATTTTTAATATCCACAGGATAAGAAGTGGGCACTGACACCTTCACATTGTTTATATTCACGACTTTTGACATTTTGGCCATCGGTGATGTTTTATCGCATGTTCCACGCATACTATACGTAGGCTGGTTTACCTGTGTTAATTACCGGAGAAGATTATTTATTCGCTATTTTCTTGTTTGATTTATTGTTATTTATTATACCAGGGTTTTCTTTCTACAGTCATTTTTAGACAATGCCTTGGGCACGTTGAAGATGACCGGACTAAACGCGAGTCCCACAAATACAGCATATAGGACCAGATAATGCTACATTCTTGCAGCGTTTATAACACAAAACTTCCTCATTTTACTGGGAATTCAACAGTTTTATTGTTAACTATATGTACATTTCGAACCCTAAGGGTTCATTTTCAATAGTATATTGACATAAGAAAATAAATATAAAAGTCAAAAAAGTTGGGCGACTTAATTATAATGTTTAATTAAATAGAAAAAAATAAAAATATTTGAAAAAATCATGGTGGGTTTAAAGTTACGTTTTGGGAAAATTTAAAATTGGTATAACTTCAAGCAAAGGGTTATCTAAAGGACTAAGATCAAAATTCAATAAATAATTTGTACGTTTTTTCATTTCAATTGCTTCCAACATATTTAATTTATTATCGGTGAAATGTTTTAATTATTTAGTGTTTTCAAGTATTTTATCAGAAACAGTACATAGTTGACTAGGTGAGTAATGACCATAGGTAATTAATTATCAACCGATAACAATTGATAAATGTAAGTGACAAACTGCATATAACAGAAGATAGATTATAGATGAAAGATAAAAGATAATAGACAATTTATTATAATTTACAAAACAAAATAAGTAACCTTGCTCCAAAAAAGTTAATGGATCTATAAAAGGATAAAAAACTTAAATGGTACAAACCGTTATATATACATGTACATGGTAAATATTTAGTAAGTAACATATGACAAATGACAGATACTTAATCACAGATTACAGATGACAGTTCAAAGATAACCGATCATATCTGGCCGATTCCAGTGGATAGATAACAGTCGAGAAATTATAAGTGACATAAGATAGATGACAGATGGTAGATAAAAACAACATATTATAAATAAATAATAGAATATAAAGGATATGGAAATCTGATAGTAGGAAATAGGCCAGGAATTTAAACTTCAAACCGTTTTATTTAACAAAATATGTAATTACATAAAATACTTGATAAGTAACTATTTTTGTATAATTTATAAAAAAAATATTTTCAAAATTCGATATCTCTAAAACGGCCAAGTTTAGCCTTATGATGTGCTATACCAATTTTGTGTTGAATTTCGAGATGAATTGAAATATGGAATAATATACGAGGTATTCCATTAAAGAAAAAGCAAGTTTCTTTCTTCCTGACTTTTCATACATATCAGCGACCCTGTATATTAAAATGTTTGGCATCGCATAATATTAAGATAGAGTAAAATAACAGATTACGGATTACAGATGACAGTTGACAGATACTAGCCGATAGATAGCTAGTTGATACATGATAGATGACAACAGATATGACAGAAATCAACGATACATTGATTTTAACTGACAGAATATGAACAAATGATAGAAGATAGAGGTCAGGAAGAACAGGAAATTAGGATTAGGGTGTGACTTTAAAATACAACACTTTTTAAAATATATAGAACCAAATAATGAAGAAATATGGGTTATATACAGGGTCCATTATAAACGTAACGCGCATTTTTGTGAAAATTTAGTTTATTGATACAGGGTGACTGATGAAAAACCTTTGGTGCTGTATCTTGCTTATTTCTGATCCGATTTTAATAAATAAAACACCAAATTAATTCAATTTTTAAAATCGTTGCAGTATCAATGGCGGACACTGTCACTTTTGACATTTAAACTAGGCTCAGAAAATTGTTTACTATGGATACTTGATTTTTAGTTCTGAATATCTGGATCTGGATTGAGTTTGCCAAGGGTGATCAAATCATTGACCAGAGCACTTAGGCCTCACTAGGCCCGTTGTGTCCCCCTGAGTGGGACAGCCCTGCGTTGTTCTATCACTCATTTAGCCACCCAAGGTGACGAGCAAAGAACAGCACAACGCTTGGAGGGTTATCCCTAATGTTGGCCATGTTCGGCAAGAGCTCCCCTAGCATGGACTCTCTAAGGTGGGCGAGAGCCGGGCAGGTAATTAACACATGTTCTACTGTCTCGTCCTCTTTTTCACATGCTCTACATATGGCGGTTTCCACTAGTCGCATAGTAAACAAGTGTTTCCTTAGCTGACAGTGACCCGTAAGGATACCTGTGATAAGACGCAGATTCCCCCGGGATAGTCGCAGATAGTATTCAGCTGTTTTCAGATTGGGTGAGCACATTGCTTCCTTGGCCTGTCTGCAGCCTGAGGTGTTGTCCCAACGCTGTTTTAGCATCTCAAGAGTGTTTTGAGGATGTCAGTGAGGCATTTCGGTGTGGCGCGATCGGTGGCCCGTCCGTGGTATCACTGAGAACCGATCCAGTCCGCGCCAACTCGTCTGCCTTGCTGTTGCCTTCTTCATTATTGTGTCCCTTAACCCAGCGCAGCTCAATACTGTTTGAATGTGCTGCTTGTTTCAGGGTGTTGTAACATTCTTTTACTAGTCTTGGGGTGATCTTGTGACCACTCACTGCTAGTATTGCTGCCCTACTGTCTGTAAGGATCTGGATGTCCCTATCACGGATGTCACGGGGTAGGATTTCTTTCGCCCCATGGATGATGCCAACGATCTCTTGCAGAGTAGTTTTGTGCTTCTCTAGGGGTATAGCTAATGATAGGTCCATTTGTTGCGAGTAAATTCCCGCTCCGGATCCTCTTTTGGTTTTAGAACCATCGGTGCAAATTCGGAGGGTTTCCCCACCCTCTACACTCCCGGTTCCTCTTTTTATCGATACATTATAGGGTCTATTGAAGACGTAGCAGGGTGGCAAAGTGTCTGTCTTCCTTCCAAGTGTCAACGGTGTGCTTAGGGTGAGGGTGTCAAGAGTGTCATAAAAAAAAATAAACGGAATCATTAATTGTTAAATGTTATAAAAGAAAAAAAAAATGACATAAGAAAATAATATGACACACTAACACCCGACACTTTGTCACCACGTTGATTACCGGTTAGCTCAAATAAATAATAAAAAAAAGATATTAGAAAAAAAAAACTTACCAATCCTGTTGTTTGCACTAATATTTGCACTCACTATTTTTGTTAATTAATTTATGGGGAAGCAAATTATATTCGGCAAAAATAAAATAAGAAATAAAAGTTGTTTGATAAATAAAACAGAAGTAACAATTTAATTAAAAACAATGATAAAAATGTACAGCAGAATATTTACACAAAGGAAATTTAAATTTAAATATATGCAAACAAAAGATGAAAGTTAAAGTACAAAATAAAATTTGTTTGAGTGATAAAATAATAATAAGGAAAGATCAAAACTCAATGAAATTTTGGTAGAACAGAGAATTACAAATTTGGAAGTTATGTTTAGCAAAAATAAGATTATTCAAAGATAATAATAACGATATAACTACCCTTCACATTAGAGTTGACCTTCAAACTCTTTACTCACAATTTGTCACACTTGTTTGCTTCACGAACTGAGCTATGTCGGAACTGAACTGCCTTTTTGAGCCTCTGGTACCTGGTTTTATGGGGTATTTTTCACCCCGCCAAAGAAGAATCGGGGGTAACTACCCTTCTTCTGCGACGCCAGAGTACCGCTCATTGGTCGACGTTTGCCAATCAAATTGCTGATTGGCTGAGAAGCATCAGTCCACGTTGACTGTTGACCACCTTCAAGTTCTAAGAGGCACGAATTTAAACTTAAAATTATATTTACAATAATATTTACAAATTGCCTACTTTCTTAGAACTCGAAAGGGGATTCATAATGTGATGGCAGATTTTGACATATCAAAATGATTAATTAAATTATGAAATATTGCTTCCAAATTTGCAAGCATCTGTTAAATCAAAGCAACAACCGAAGGAACATATCGTATACAATAATAGCAAATCCTAACCTAAATGCGGTGGCTAAGTTACATTTGATAACATAATATATATTTGATTTATCTAATTTAATATTCAAACAAATATAAACAAGACGCAACATGTTTGTAAACACGTCCCCTTGTACCTGGAATGTTCCCAAAATTGCCTGCGGGTGGTTGCTATTGAAAGGTGACCATTGTTTAGGATAATTCGGAGAGGCATAGAAATCGGCACGTATTTCTAATCCTCTAATCCTCTCCGAGAAATTCTTAAATTGAACCGACCATCTGTTTTTCGGATAATCTTTTTCTGGCGAAACGGTCAATTTTACAAGGGTAATAAATTTTACTAATGGAGTTTATGGAACGAGATAATATTTTTACAAAATCACAGGAATGTATAATCCCTGCACGAACTTTACACATTTTTAATAAAATTGAAGGTAAATTAAATAATTTAAATATTAAATAAAACTGAAATAAAGATTTGAAATGAATGGGTAACCGATTGAGTGTTTATAAAAATATATTCATTTATTAATTTAACTAGGTTCCGACGTGTTCAAATAACACGCCGGTAACACAAGGAAGGGTGTCTTCTTGACTTCCTGGCTCCTTTGTACCAGAGACCAACTGAGTTTAGGCGCAGTGCTGCCGCCGTGGCCATCTCCTCTATGTATAAGTCGAGAGGTGGAAGGCAGAGCATTGCTTCCATTGCTGCAGTGGGTGTTGTTCGCATTGCTCCGGTCGTGCTGAGGCATGCTATCCTTTGCCAGAGACCATAAACCAGTGTTCAATTATTTTGAAGGCTTCCTGGATCAAGCTGCATAACACCATCGACTTTAGTTTAATGTATGGATAAAGTTGTTTACAATTTTATATTCATAGTACATATACAGTGCAATTTGAAAAAAGAAAGTTGATCGTATTTTGTCAAAAACTCGAAACAAGAAAAAAATAAATTCTGTTCATATTAAAATCCTTTAAAAATGATTTAAGTTGATGTTTTATTTTTTAAAATCTGATAAAAAATAAGCAAGATACAGCACCAAAGGTTTTTCGTCAGTCACCCTGTAGTACTGGTCTAAATGCTGATTTTTTTTCAAAATAGTTTCCGACTGCATCAATATACTTATGGAAACTTGACATGCCTTGAAAACAACCTGAAATTCTTCCATGAGAATGCCTCTTAGAAATGTTGTAACATACTTTTCGACAAACTTTGCTTTCCTTTCAGTCGGAGAAACACAAAAAAACGTGAGGCCGTGTGGCTGGGGTCACTTTCAAGATGGAGCTTGGCCGTATTTTCGGTGTAGCTGGACCGTGTCTCTTGAGCACCTACAGTTAAAATACAATGTTTCTCCCTGAGGTACAAAAGCAAAATGCGTCCTCGGACGTCAAAAAAACTCGCTGCTCTGCCTTTTCGATTCTGGATCGTACTCTAACATCTAGAATTCGTTCCCGGTTAGGGCAGAGTTAAGAAAGTCCGGCTCATTTTGAATCAAGTTGAATCAAGTTCAAAAACTCTTGACAACGTGAAACTCAAAGTTCTTCCTCATCTTCTGTTAACACATTCAAAATAAGCATTGCGCGGACCTTGCGCATTTGCGTATCCTCGGTCACTATCCCATGTATCGCAAATGTGGGCATCCAGCAGATGTCAGCGAATTGCTGGATGCTTAATAGATGATCAAAAAACACACTTCACGCAGAGACACGTATTTCCACTCAGACTGCTTGTAGCAAACTGGTGGTAAGCTGCATTGAAAGGGCAGACCCTTCACCATATTTCCCGACTCATTTTACCCCGCTACGATGGGGTCACAATAAAACCATGCACATTACTTTCATGATAGACCCTATATGTCATATGAAATAATAAATATTGCAAATAGGTCACATATGATATATAGCAGTTCGGGAATTAAATAGTAATCAATTGAGTGTGCATATGAGAAGATGAAAATGATTCAGCCATTGTAGACAAAGGGTGGAAGGATATGGCAACGGGTTGGAACAGTATACTTTATCCCCCCAAAGGATGGAAAAAAGGATCCACCAGAAGTCGTCTTTTCATTTCTTAGGGAATTGGGCCGCGAGCAATCTGGATTTGTTATTGCTGATGAGTGGCCTTTGTTTTTATTTGACTTTTTTCAGGACAGAGAGAATCGTATTTCTTGTACTCATATAATAAAAATAAATAAATCTAAGATATTATTATTATTAACAAAAATATAATTTAATGTTCGTTGTGATTTATTATATCGCTTAAAGGTGTTTTCAAATTTTCCGTAAGCGCAGTCGACTATCTCATATTGCATTATCTCGAGAAATGAAAGGATCGTTTTCACATAAATTTCAACAGTCTCGATTACAAATTTCCTCCACCCCCCGTACCCCCTGAACCTACCTGATACTACCCAACACTCTCACACATACACAGTGAGAGCGCAATTATTTACAATAAAACCGTGACTGGAATAGCGAGAACCTAAATTGAAAACAGCTTTGAATGCTTGAAGGGGAAAGAGTGAGAGGGCGGCCGTTTGAGTCTGCAGCGGCGTTATTCGGCGGAATAATTTGCTCGGGCGCCAAAAGGGACGGTCGGCGGAGCGTTGATGAAGGCGCACGGTTGTGTTCGGGGGGGCAATCACTGGTCCGCAAACACGGACTAATCGAATAACACATTCGCGCAGGTAAATCGTGTAATCGACTTTGAAGTTTCGCGGCGGATCGCGCACAAGAAGACGAAAGGGGAATTTAGCGCGCGAGGCCCTTTTGATGTTGTCCCTCGCTTCGTCACCGCCTTCGTGTCCCTACGGAGACGCCGAAATAAAGAAAAGAAACTATAGAAACAGAACGGATTGCGCTTCCTGGCCTCCCCATTCACCAGATAGGAATCTGTTTTTGTTTCATTAACGCCGAAGGACGATTTAAATTAAATCGGGCTATGGTTAAGGGAAACGATTTATCCTTGCCCTAATTCCTTGAAGTAAGATAACTTTTCATTTGTATTCCAGCAAATAAATGTTTTGCGTTTTGTATATATTTATTTGTATTTTTAATTATGTTAATTAATGATTTAAGAAATCAATCGCTTTTAATTAGCTTCCGAAGTGGATTTATTTATGCAGCTGCGCAAGCACAGAACTTTTAATTGACCGGCAATAGAAAACATCCGGGGGCGGGGGGATTGAAATTGCGAGGGAGCAAAAAAACAAGTTCTCTACGATGGGTGGCGGTCGTGATGGTGGGGTGGATTCGTTGATCGATTTTTGTTTTAATTGCGAAAATCGGGCACGGGCCGAGGAAATAATTGGGAATAATCTGTCTGTAAAATTGGGTCAGAGTTTGGAGCGAAAATAATGCTGGAAGGGAAATAGGAATTGGCGGAGGAGGATCAGGATGAGGAGGTGGAATACGTGAATGGGCTATTGGGAGGCGATTTATTCGTGTTCGGGCGTGATGAATGGGTTATTATCGATTATTAATGTGTTCTCTATTGAGTGCGCAGTATTACATATGTCTTGTCTGAATTGATATTATCAGGTAATATAATCAGAAATTATGGTATTAATTATAAGCTATTCAATTTAATAGAAGTGTTTATCTTTGAAAATAATTTAACACTACCGTTATGTTGTATACCATAAAATCCATAGTGTCAAAGGCCATCCAGAAATTAGTACCCTTTTGGGAATAAAAAAATAACTAGTATATATTAATAAATACTAGAGTTTTATTTATAAAAAAACATACCTTAAACTACTTCTCCCCATAGACACCGCTTTTGTATCTCAGCTTCACAATCAGTGTATTGAAAGACGTTATCTTTCTTTTCTGCTGAGAAGTCCTTGAGTTTTATAAACAGATGGTAATCTAAAGAAGCTAAGTCTGAACTTTGGGGTGGATAGTTGAATGTTTGTCCGTAATGACTGTCGACCATCCCGAGCGCCCGCCATTATTAGTGTTCTCTCGCTCAAAGTTAAAATTACGACACTAGCACAGAACAATTGACTCATACATAATATTTTCTCCATACACACCCTCCAATTGACGATGCATATCACAAGGTCACACATTTCTTGTGTTGAGAACCTAATTACAACCATAACTTCACATCGGTCAATACCAGCGACACATAACACAGACAGCTGAAATACAACTGAACATGTTAGCACACATCTGGCGGCAACTATATTCGCCAACGCTCCAAACGGTACAAACGGGTACTACTTTCCTACTATACCCCGTTTATAGTCCTATTTAATATGGGATCCTTTTGTAGAAAAGGAAGGATGTTAGATGGAATTGCGGTTTGGGGTGGTGAGTGGTAATAGGAAATTGGCTTAAGCTACTAGGCTATTCTGCCACTAATGACTATTTGTAATATTTTTTAAATTATATTTGATCCCAACATCCATACCAGAGCCAAGATTCAAACGGAAGGCTCTTCCTACTACAGTCGCCGCGCTAACAACTGTAACAACGGAGCCGGTATTTAAGATGTAAATTAAATTAAATATATTTTTTAAAATATAGTATACAATAACGTAACCTGTAATAAGTCTACTTTCGTTTGAATAAAGGTTTTTTTGTATCAGCTTCTCGACTTCAATCGTCGCAATTTATACTATCATAAACTTAATGGAATTGGAAACTGTTAGAGTTTATTTTTTCAATTCGTGAATAATAAATATATCCAAACAGAATTCACCGTTATCGCCTCAAACCTGCCACCATTAATTGCAAAAGTTTCGGGCCTTAACGTTTGATCGGACCTATAAGGTGCTAGAAACAGAAAAAGTCCCACAGACCTTATCGCCGGAATTAAGCGGAAAACTTTCCGATCGCCGGGAAGAAACAAATAAATAATTCCACCCTCGCCTACCTCGATTTTCCGCAGTGCAGGTGCATCGAAAACAAATCCGTCAACAAAAAAAACAAAAAATACAAAACCCGCGTCGCCTTATTATTGACATCATTTGCATATAAGGGTGTACCTGTGCGCATCCCCGGAGGATAAATCAACGTTTCGGACGCCGGAATCGGGACCGTCCCGGCCGGAAATAAAGCCCCGGGGTCCCGGGGAATATGCATGGGACTCATTATCGCCCGCAAATATTTCATGCCGTTGTTTCTTGCCAAGTTTATTGCATATTGTGCGAAATTGCATAAATTTGAATGCCGCTTTCATAAATAACGTTTAAATATTAGCCGGAAGTGTATACAGAATGTGTAATATATTAGGACGTATTTCATTTTATCACTTACATATTTTATTAATTAAACCATCCAATGTATTCTGTATTTATATTTACGTTCCTTTCGAACAAATAATTTATATTTTCGTTACGCTTAAAAATAATATAATGTATGGTTTAGAAGGAAAATCTTTCAAGCGACTGGAAAGAAAATTGTTTATATTGATTTAAACTATTTTTATACAATGTTATAAGTATATTTATTTATTCAGTTTACCAGATATGAAATCACAAGCATTTTAATTTAGTCCTCGAAATAAAAACATTTTCTATAAATAAAATTCTTAACAATATCGACATCTTCAATTGTCTGAAGCAATTTATTCAGATAGGGGGGTATCTCGACTACAAAATTCTCGTCCTCGACGTCTTGAGATTTCGAGTTCTTCTCTCGACAGGGTTAGCTTCTGGGTAATGAGCTGGAGTAAACTGATGTCGGTTTCCAAACATGAAGGTGACGTGTTGTAGTACCGCACCAATGAATTGGGATCCATTGTCACCTACGATCTTCTTCGGAAATCCATATCGCAGAAAGACTTCTTCGTTAAGCTTTTTTTTGCACAACACTAAGCTGAACCGTTCTTGAGAGCAAAGAGCTCTATCTATTTGGATGTGATGTCTTCAACAATCAAGATCGTCGTCTTTTCTTCTTAGTATGTTGGCAGTGGACCAAATAGTTTAAAAGCGATGGCCCCAGACTAAGTCGCTAATCTGGTATATTGTGCAAGGACTACGATGCTGCCTAGCCTACTCCTTCTTTGTTTGATGTATAACCGGTGCTGGATATTAATGCTGTATTCAGCACAAATCTGATTAAAGGTAATTTATCGGGCCAACCAGAATTCCAAATTGCGTCTTTTGATTTCTTCTCTCGGCAGGGTTAGCTTACGGGTAGTAAGCTAGAGTAAACTGGTGTCGGATTCCAAACATGAAGGTGACGTGTTGCGTACGGCACTAACGAATTTGTGTCGAAGAAAGACTTCGTCGTTGTGCTTTCTTGCATAACACTCAGCTGTAACTTTCTTGAGAGCGAAGAGATCTATCCATTTAGATGTAAGGTTCAATAATCAAGATCGTCGTCTCTTCTTCTCGGAATGTTGGCAGTGGACCAAATGGCCTCGAATCGCTAATTTATAAGCGTTGTTAGCAGTGCTCCTGCTGGTTTGCTTCTGGAATAAGATAGACTTCATGCTTTTCCAATAATATCGGCACTTAATCTCATGGAAGATCCTCTCTAAACCGTACCTTTGGGGTCGTATCGGTGGTAAACTCCTTGGAATATAAAATATCCTTCGTTGCTCCAGTAGTGGGTATTCTTATTCCTTTTCGGATGTTCCAGGTTCTGGATGAGAGCTTGCAGGTTTCGGTCTGCTTCCTGTATCTTTCGTTCAATTCTTCCTCCTGAAGTACTCAACTGAACTCTTCCTGCCCTGTCATTACAAATATAAAGAAAACTAGTAGATTAACTAACTGACGTGATGGTACGAACAAATGATTTGATGTAACGTGTTTGTTGGATGATGGTATTTAGGTTGAATGTTGGGATTACGATGAGTATTTATTGAGAAGGTTAAAATTTGTAGGGTTTAGTAGAAAACTTTTTATCCATGGCTAATATACGTTGGGAAATGTTTGTAATTTTTTGGTACATTTATTTTTATTATTACTTCGGGTACATCATAAAAGGCCTATAATACTCGTTTAACTTCACTTTTACGTAAAATCTGCTGAGTGTCCTTGGAACATAACATATCCTTCGTTTCTCCAGTAGTGAGTATTCTCATTTCCTTTCGGATCTTCTTTCGTTCAATCATTCCTGAGGAAGTGTTCAACTGAACTTCGACGTATGAGATCATGGGCGAGACCTATTCGTTTCCAGGAAGGGATAATGCGTCAGCCATGTGATTGAATCTCTCAGGTATCTCTATTGTGACATTGTACGGCTGGAGTAGGAGTGCCAATCGTACTAGGCGACCGGTTTGTGATTTCAGGATAATAAGTGATGATCGGTGCTAACTGAAATTATATATCCTTCGATATATTCTCTAAGCTTCGTGATAGCCCAAACAATAGCGAGCATTTCACATTACGTAGTGGAATAATTTATTTTAAATTTCGTCAGTAGTCGGTTAATGATCTCGACTGGGTGTTCCCCTTCCTTCTCCACCTGGATATGAACGGCTCCTATAGAATACTCGCTAACGTCGGTGCCCATTTTCATGTAGCCTTTTTCTTCGTGAGAGATCCTGCGACTATTGCGAAGATGAGTAAGAACCGTCGATACCATGAACATGCTTGAATAAATGAAAGAACC
The DNA here is from genome assembly GCA_963969525.1 of Ontholestes murinus. Classification (NCBI taxonomy): domain Eukaryota; kingdom Metazoa; phylum Arthropoda; class Insecta; order Coleoptera; family Staphylinidae; genus Ontholestes; species Ontholestes murinus. Next base: position 39,554,872 of record OZ018396.1, read on the forward strand.
TCTTTCTTGTTTTGTGGGAGTTTTATCTCTTGAATTGCTTGTTTCTTCGTTAGGTCTATGTGGATTCCTTCTGGGATGATGAGGTGTCCCAGATAACGAACTTCTGTACAACAAAACTTCGTCTTCTCTTTATTTATGTTAACACGATAAGCACGGAGTTGAGTCATCACTTTGTAGAGATCTTTCACATGTTGTTCAAATTTCGCATTCAACACAATAAGGTCATCTAGATAGACCAATAGTTGAATATAAGGCAGTTCTCAAACGAAACGGTATCCGTTTGAAACAAAATGATCCTAGTAGGTCGTCAATTCGAGGCAACGGGTAGGCGTTAAGGATAGTAACAGCATTGAGTGTTTTGTAATCAATACAAAGACGAATACCTCTATCCTTTTTCGGCACCAGGATGACGGGTGAGTTGGTTTCTTGAATGATATTACTCTCGAAGAGGCCTGTTTCTAAGTAATTGTCTACGAGGCTCTGTTAGTTGGTACGGTGGTGATGCAATCGAGTGGCTGCTACCTGTATTGATTGTGTCTTCTGTCATCGAGGTTGCTTCAGTTACTAGACCAAACAGGTCATAAAATTCGGCTAATAGTATTTCAATCTCGGGCTTCTGCGGGCTGGTCGTTTCTTTAGGTTTCTAATCGGTCACGACGAGTTGCATACTATTGATTGATTTAATTTTTGCCGGTGGATATTCAAAGAGTTTTCAATAAAATCAGAAGGATAATTGGCTTTCGACTAGGATTCAAATATTTCGTGAAACGGTAAAATCATCTGTGGCACTTCGTAGTATTCATCCCCTGGTACTTCTACTTCCATTCTAATCGGAGAAATACTAATGATAATCATATTCTTTCTATCCTACGGTGACGTGGGATTGTTCTTCTACCTGTCTTGCAGTAACTAGGGATGTGTATGCTCGAATTTTTGGCCGAAGGCGGGTAATCGGATTGTTTGATCTACAATCAAACAATCTCAAACTCTTCAAGAAAATACCATGTCTGTTGAGGAATATTTAAAAATCTATACCGAGGAGGATGTTGTTATCTTTTTCTCCGGGAAGTACGAAGAATGTCGTTTTAATTCTCTATCTCATTTCTATCGGCTATGTGTATATTAAGCACGGGACACTGTTGTTCCGTTATCTTTACTGACCGAAATATAGCGGTGTTGTTCGCTGCTGACACAGGACTGCATGTTGTGCATTTGCTTCTAACATCAGGTAGTATGAAAATTCTGAGGTATTGTCTCCTGCTTGCTTGCTTACGGTCATTGAACTGTTTTTCAGTTTTTGACGCTTTCTCGTGCTTTCGGCGATCATTGAAAGAGTATCGATAATTTCTGCAGTAAGAGCAGTGTGTTTTTTTCACATCTTTTCTAACAAATTTCTTTTTTTTCGCTTCCTTATGTGAGCTTTTAACTTCTGGAATCGTCCTTACGAGTTGCTTGAAATCTTTGATGCTGCTCCTAGGAATTTTATCTCTGATATTGCTATGAATTAAGCTGAATACCATATCGAGCTGGATCTCCTCCGGGAGTCGATGGTTACTAATCTCAGCCAATAGCCAACGCTTGTTTGCAATGAAAACATTTGAGCCTTCAGACTTTTTTTGCTCACTTGAGAAAAATTCACGGAAGGATAGTCTCTTAGGTTACTCTTCACACCGTCCCACCATATTGCGGTATCATCTTCTAATAGCATATTTGCATAAATGCGGTTTTCCGCGTATTCATTAAAAGGCACTTAGCTTTACACCAGGTTTCTACTAGATTCATACACCGTTGAGCTAGCTCCGATATTTCCTCTAGCGTTGTTGCACTTACTATAATATTTACGTCATCTGCATAGAATATTGGTGGTGCTAATTGTTGCAGACTTACCGCTAAATTATTAATAAATATATTAAATAGGGTAGGTGAAATTCCGGAAACCTGTGGAATTTTGTCATAAACGTTTGATAGTCCATCAATTGTCCAGTTACTAAGGAAAGAATTTATCAATTTCGCGGACAATCCTCTAAATCCAATGTTAGACAGTGCTTCTAGTAGCAGGTGGTAGTTGATGGCATCGAACGCTTTAGAAAAATCAATTAATAGTGCCAAATTTACGTGTTTCTGTTCCAGTGATTTATGTAGCAAATCTGATGCAGACTGTTCTATGTTGGGCTGTCGTAGGCTGCATTGAAAAAAGCTTTGTCAAACAGGATAATAACAGTGACGTTTTGTAATTTAGAAGTTCACTAATAAAGTTCCCAGTTCTCCAGTTTTATACATCCGTTATTACCTTGAACAGAACTCACACACTTAACCATACTTCACAGACAAAATGGCATCTATGGTCGAGAGACCTGGTATAAAGCCGAACTGAGATAATAAATTATTACTTTCCAGAAACTTACATAATCTTGAGCTGAAGTAAAATTCGAAAATTTTTGCAAACTGACTTAATAAGGATAAGGTCTAAAGTTGTCAACATTATCTGGACTACCTTTGTTTTTAAATATAGGATAATCCTTGAAAATTTCAAAATATTTGGATATTATGCTTCTATAAAACTGATATTAATTAATTCTGCTAGAGTTTCTGATATTACAGGTGCGATTTTCTTAATTATTAGTTAGCCTGGCGACTTTTATTACAGACCCTGTTTATTATTTGTTCAATTTCTGTATTAGTGGTAGGCGTTAGAAAAATGGTTAATCCTTGAGAATTATCTCTTTCGTGTGGAATTGTTGTTGAGTTTGGTGTTTGCCCTGATTTAATAAAGTACGAATTAAAGTGAATCGCTATTTTTTGTCGTTATTTATCATTTTGTTAATTTTCAACTTTTTTATTTTTCTATTATAATTTCTATATTATTCTTTTAATACTTTTCAAGACTCTTCAAGACTGGTATTATAATAGTGTTTTCTTAGTCGTAACTAATTGGTCAGTTTTTTTAAGATTATTATAGTTTGCATTACAAACGTGTTAAACGAGTTTGTAAATAGTAAGTAGAACTTTTGACATTTATGTCATTTAAATGACTGAGTTCAGTGCCCCAATCCATAGTAAATTGTAGTCAAAATATTAGCACTTTCTTCACAAATTTGTTTTTATTAACTCAATGTACTTTTTGTTCGAAATGTACATTTAGTTAATAAAAACACATTTGTGAAGAAAGTGCTAATATTTTTAACACAATTTACTATAATAATAATCTCCACGTAACTTGAGAAATATATTTCTAGTCCAATCAATGTTATTTAACTGTTATATAAATGTTTGCTTATTTTATGAACTAAATACTCTGCGATTTTCTTTACCAACCATGTCTTTTGCATTGATGCATTTGCATTTCAAAGCCTATTATTAAATACATTGTCGATGCAAGAGGCTGAGTTTGTTGTAATTCATGTATTTTATTTATTTATTTATTTATTTACAAAACCTAACAGACATTTATCCAATTAAAGGATTTACTATTCATATAAATAGAGTACAAACGATATTTAAGTCTTAAAACTAAACATGATAATCTTAAATTAAACAAAAAAAAACAAATATGTATCTTATATTACATTATGATGATGTCTTCAAATGCGTCAAAAGATCACTTTTAAATTTAAAGAAAGAAGAATTAAATATGTCCAAAGTACTAGAATAATTATTATAAAGGCGAGATAATCTTATAATGGGTGAATTTAAGTAATAATTTACACGTTGAGTTGTGTACATGAAATTTTCACAATTTCTCGTTGATAATTGCGGAATTTTAAAATTAAACATACTTAATATTCTCTGATCATCAATACTAAAATGAATTAATTTATAGAGATAACATAAACTTATATAAATATGTCTGTTAAAGACGGATATAAAATCAAATTCTGCTAACAAATCCGAATAAGGAATAGAAAAGCTATATATTCCATGTTTTATAAAGTATAAATATCAGAGAAACTTTTTCTGTATGTTTTCCAACATATCAATGTACTTATGATATTTTACTTGAAGTAAAAGTTTTTAATAAAAACTTAGCACTTTAACATCATTACATGACCTACAATTCCGCAGTATAAAGCCAAATAAATGGTAACACTCACGAGATGTTTGTATAACATGAACATTTAATGTCAACTTACAATCATAAAGATCTCTAGTTTCTGAGAGCCTGTTTAATTCAATGTCATTCAAAGTATACTGATTTAAAGTTATATTTGTTTTTCTGTCATAAGTGATAACAGAGCATTTTTTTACATTTAATGTTAGTTTGTTACTTTCACACCATTCGGTAAAACGATTAATATCCAATTGAAGTTGGCAACAGTCACTTATACTATCGATAACAATATAAAGTTTAATATCATCCGCGTATAAAAGAACAATACACTTAATAATTAAACATGCGTCATCCATGTGTATCCAATTTTGATCCTTGAGGTACACCACTGGAAGCCACATATCGTTTAGACCGAACACCTTGAATTTTCACTTGCTGACCACGATTAAATAAATAAGATCTCAATACCTGAATAATATTATTATTCAGGCCAAACTATATTAATTTAGATATAAGTAGATCGTGATCAAGTGTGTCAAAGGCTTTAGACATGTCTCCATAAATTACATCAACCTGCTTATTATTTTCCATTGCATCAGCAATATCTAGCGAAATGTTTATTAAGTTAGTCGATGTAGATCTATGGCCCATGAAACAATGTTGCTTGGTCGACAATAATGGACTTAGTTGATAGTAAATATGCTTCAATAATATAGATTCAAAAACCTTCGATAAATTACTCAGTATGGAAATAGGTCGGTAATTAAGAATATGTTTGCGATTTCCTGTTTTAAAAACTGGACATATTCTTACTTCATTCCATTTATCAGGAAACTTGCCAGTTTTTAAGTCTATAGATGTAAGCAATAGGCTAAGCCAAAATAGGAGCTGTATCTTTTAAAATAACAGCAGGAATTAAATCAAAGCCCGCTGTAAATTTAGTTTTCAATCTTTTTAATTTCTGTAACACCTCGGTCGTGTCGATAGTAAAATCACCAAGATGACTATGTGTTTGTTTTTCGAGAAGATGAATGAGAGTATGGCAAGTATGATTTAACAAAAAGCTCTGCAAATCCATTAACAATCTCTTCGGGCGTATTAAGTAATTGGTCATTGAAAATCATAGAATCCGGAATCCTTGAGGTTTTCCTCTTAATATTGATATAGTTCTAAACTAAATTGGATTAATTGGAGAGTTGTTGTTGTGTTTTCTTAATGCAGTCTGCATAAGCTTTAGCTATATCGTGTTTACATACTCTTCGTTCTTCATAATACCTTTCTCGATCCATTGTTGTTCGTGATTTCATAAAGCGCTTGGGAGCTTTATGTTTCGACTTTAATTTACAACGAACCGAGTGTGTAATCCATGGTGCACATTGGTTGAAAGTTTTTTTTTTAGAAAATGGTACAAACTTATCCAAAATGGTATATGATGTGTTATAAAATGATTTACAAGCCAAATCAACGTCTTTATATGAATATACATCGGACCAATTAATATCACATATAGCCTTATACAAAGCTAGAAAATTAGTTTTTCTAAAATTATATTTAAATTTTGACCGATCAGTACTAATACGAGAGTTATTAGTTTCAAGTTTAATGAAAACGGTGAGTGTGGGATGATGGCTATCTTCAGGAACTAATGGTCTATTATAACTGTATGATCTTGAATAGAATCAGATGACCCAATTATGAAATCTAAAATATTATTATGTGTATTCGTTATATTGTTGTATTGAGTATAATTATTATAATCCAAAAATGAGTTAAATATTTCCAGTGTAGAGGAGTTTGGTCCACCATTGTAGTTGGGAATATTAAAATCACCAATAATAACAACGTTTTTATTGGAAAACTGAAGTTCAATACGTTCTAGTAATATTTTATAATATTCAGATGGTGTTGAATGTTTAATATATATAGATATCAGTACTACTGAAGTGTTATTTATAAATAACTGAATAATTTTAAATTCAATATGATTTAAACCACTCATATTCAATTGAATCTCATTTGACATAATATTGTTATGTACTGCCATTAATACACCGCCACCTCTACCAAATTCTCTATCGGACCTATAAACAATGTAATTTTAAGGAAATAATTCTGAGTTTTCAACTTCACCATGTAACCATGTCTCAGTTAAACAAAATACATCATAATCATTGCATAATACACTATTATAAAATTCATTAATTTTGGTATTTAAACCACGTACATTTTGATAGACCACTAAAAATGACAATTGTTGTTGGGGGTAGCTCAGTTTTTTTTTTGTGCTCTCGAATTTTATTAACAATCTTGGGAACATCATTAAAATATCTTATTATAACATCTTCTCTCTTGGCCTGTAGTTCTTTAGTTTTCTTACAGCTTCGTTTAATTCATCGCGGTAGATAGCTGTTCGATTTGGTTTAATGCGTAAGTCTTCATCAAATTTATTTCGATTTTTCATTACAAAACTCACCATATCTGCATTTGATAAAATTAATTTTATCGGGCGAGGACGCCCACCTTTCTTACCCACGTGAAAACATTTCTTCATAACAATTGAACTATCAATTGTTTGTAAAACTTGTCAATTCTAGTGAAATCATTATTGGTACTATTATTATTACTTAATTCTGGCAAAGTATAGAGCATTATATTTTTTTCTCGTAATTTTCTCTCGTGCAACTCATTAATTATCGAAATATTGTTCTTTGCACCATCATCAGCTAATTTAGACTCAAGTGTATTAACTACATGTATAATATTATCTAATTCAGTACGGAGAGCTATGTTTTCAGACTTAATAGTACGAAAATCATCCCCATCAGTGCCTTTAAAGCAATGTTATCAGCAGTGAAATTGTCGCATTTTTCATTTAAAATACTGACCGATTTGACTAATAAAGCCGCGGATGGCAAGGTTAGAGGCTAAATTAAAAGGTTAGAATTTTTAAATAACTAAATATACAAAATAATAGACAAGAATCACTAAATTTAATTACTCACTGCTTACAATAGTCCGTACCGAATAATATATAAGTAAATTCACAATTAATTCACTGTAAAAACTGGTAAATTTATGACAAAACAAAATGTTTTGGTGCACATCTTTAAATTAGGTATATTCTCTAAAAATATTAATGATTGTTATGCTACGCTGCCGCCTCTATGCATTTTTCTACCAAAGAAAGATCTAATATTATAATTACATATATTTAAAAAATTTCGCATTTCTGAAAATGTCCATTCAAACACAAAATATCTACGTAATTCTCTTCGAGTAAATTTTCTAATTTTTCTACTTTATTTTATAAACTCTGGATGATAAAGTTCATGACTGTGATCGTATTTGGTTTATTGTTTTGCGTATGAGTGTATACGAAATTTCCCTCGAAAAAATTAAAATTGCTTACTACTATTCCTAATGGCCAGCTCTCTGGTCTGAGAAATATTTTTGTTGACCTTCTAAAATTCATACTTTAATTATGGGTTTTAATTGTTCTTCCATACAGTCTTTTTCGACGCGCGAAATGTGATACCAAAGGCGTTTCTCCTCCGCTTTTATTTTGGTCACTTCCATCGATGTACCAACAATCAGCTGTTTTTTTGTTTACTTTTTTGCCTCTTCTTCCAATAACTGTGGGTCAGCTTTCGTTCGGATCTGTCGGTTGTTTCGGAAACGCTCGATGTAGATTCCTGTTGTGGAATTTGGTTGTCATCAATCAACATGTAGCCTAAATACGGTAAATTTAGGCTACATATTGGTGGATGCGGTCACAGGTGTTGCTCGCTGTTGATTGCTTCTTTTCGGGTACATTTCTTCCACTTGTAGGTTAGATGAGATACTATAGAACTTTCGTGTTAATTTCGTTATTTTTTCACTTTGTTTTAGTATGATGTTTTGAAATTAAACAGTTAGTTTCAGTTCAATCACAAGCTTTATGACTGTTGCAATGTTTTCGTGTTATGTTTTGCAGGACTCGCATATCCATGAGCGACTGCAATTCATTGAATTGAGCAGTTTAATCTCGTAATCCTCGAAACCAAAGCACACATGGAAAACATTTGCACAGCATCCACTACACTTAATATAACTTTTGTTACTTGCGTCAATTGTACTTTTGCACTTAAAACACTGTCGTGTACATCTGTCACTATACAAAAAAAAAAAAAAATATCATTGTAAACACTTATTCGCAAATGGTTTCCAAAAGTACTGCCTTAGATAATATTTGGAAGCCTGGAGAGTTTATCTTTGGTAATCGTGGATATATTCCGATCAGAAAATTTTCGAGTTTGTAGCAATATTTTACACTAAAATCTAGCGATTTTTACTTGGAAGATTTTAACTATAATATGAGTTAAATTCTCAAGCCGATTTGTAACAATTTAGCTGATTATATTAAAAATTTTCACTTGTATCATGAAATAGAGTTTATCAATATCATTTTAGAAATTTTTAAATGTTCATAGTTTGTGTTTACATTTATTTTTTTGGGAGTGTAACTTTTATGATTTTAACTTTGATTCTCTCGAGTTTATTTCTTGAAACTTAATTTAAAATGTTTTGATTGTATCAGAATGTAGTTTTAGTATATATATAATTTGCTATCAAGTAATAATATTTTCTAATAATGTTGTAAATTTAAAAGTGTGTGGAATTTAATTTTTACATTTCTAATAATTCTAACTTGAATGATTTGAATTAGAGCATTATAGCAGAGTTAAATTATCAAATTTTTCTCTTGAATGTTTGATTCCGCTATGATGTAGAATTAAATTTTAATTGTTCCATTTATTTTTATATTCATTCCTAGCTATTGTAACTCCCCATTGTACTGTCAAGGTCATTTCTGCTAACGAATAAATATTTCATTCACATCTCTTTCAAACATGTATTCCGCAATCCGTATTATTTACTTATTCTGTAGTAGTAGGTGATGGGCAACACTCGATAAATAAAAGATCGCGTTTTCTCTCGTCGCAAAGAACGAGGGTGGGGAGGGGTGAAAAAATAAAGCGGCGCCGTCGTATTGTTCCCGTGTCCAATTACATTAATCTGGAGTGGAGTCGGGGAATGAAAGCCAAATAAAGGGCGCATAAAGAAAATTTAGCCGAATGCTAGAATTTTTCTTTCTTTCTTCCTTCTTGTGTGTGTGTGTTTTTTTTGCTTTCTGTGTACCCCGTCGTTGCAGAAGGGGGAATTTAATTATTCGATAGAAATAGTTCGAGCGGAGGTACGTGATTGGGGTGCGAAACACACCGGTTCAATTAAATCGAACAATGCGGAGAAGAATGAGGACGACTTGTAGTGCCTTCTTGTACGTCTACATTGATTTATGTATTTTATTCGATGGCAATAAGAAACGTATTAGTTCACAAATCTAACTCAAGTATTTTTTACTAGATATTTATCATGACTAATTATCTGATATTGAAAGTACACAAATTTATGTACAAAGGCTTTCTGGAAAATTGTATCAGTTTGTGTAAGTATTACGAAATATTAATGTTTTATTGGCAAAGGAAATACTTTATATTATTTCTCTACATAGTCACAAAATTAAGCATTTGTCGTATCGTATGACGAGTTTTTGTATCCCAGCATTATTTTCTTAAAAATTATAAACACTCACTTAATTGACACAGTCAATGGCACCGAGATCTAACTTTGCACACCGATAACTTAAATACAACGAAATATGTTAGCACACATCCGGCGGTTACTCTATTTGCCAGCGCTCCACACCGTGCCAACGGGTACTACTTCCTTACTTTCCTTATTTTTAGACATTAATGAATATTAAAAAATATAATGTTGATTTAAAAATGTCTAAAGAATAGGCCAAACACTGATTTTTACTAAAAATGCAATATACCATAAATCACTTATTAAAATAACTACTTCTCTAGTTACCAGGTGTTGAAGAGATTTTTTTATCTGATAGATGATATTATCTTCGATAGGTTATTAAAAAGTAATCAAATTATTATATCGCCTCTCATTTTTTCTTTCCATTTGATAACGCGATAAAAATCGAATATTCACCTTCCGTAATTCACTAGCAAGGTAGGAAAACTGATCGGTTATTTAAAAACCTGCCCAGTCAGCCTGATCCTACTCGACTCAGGGGACTTACAAGAACGTCATATTCTCCATTTTCGCTGCAGCAGTAAATAATGCCGTGCGAAAATATGGCTGAATTTTATTGTCCGATTGGAATTCATTGAAGGGCACGAAGGCTGGGTGACGGGGAATGGGGGGTCCAATTTGTAGAATGGCCGCAGAGCCGGAGCGAATGCGGGCTTTAAGATGATGATGCAGACGTCAGCATAATCAACTTCGCCTTCCCTTTGCCGCCCCCGTCTGCCGCCCGTTCGTCAGTTTCATCAGTGCCCGCTCTTTCCCATAATGTTTCGTTTGCTGATTGCCGATCCGAAGCGCCGATTGTTTGCCAATCACTCGTAATCAAGCGCTCCCTTTCTCTTTCCCTTTCCATCGCGCTTCCTTTCTGTGCACTTATCCATCCGGTTCCCCATCCAAATACGAAATTCTTGATAAAATTACATCGCACGTGTAGAAAATGTGTTTTACAATAATCGTTAATTTTTCATTTCTCTTATAGCCTCATTTGAATCTACAAAAAACTTTTAGGTTCCTTCTTCTAAACGCGCTAGTTGGCATGTGTGATTTAAATAAATTTATTAACTATTAGTCAATGCTTTAAGACAGTGTACATTTGTTTCTTTATTAACGTATGCAGTATAGATAGATAACTCAATTTCTTTTTCTCATAGCTCAATTGCAGATTTCTGAACATCTTTTAAACACTAGGCTTAAAGTCAATTGATCAATATCGTGAATCTCCTTTATCTTGGATATCAAGGTTATTTCTAAATAATCATTTAAATGACGACTGTTGCTTATTACCTCTACTGCATTTGATTTTTTTATCCCATCTATTCATATAAAGGATATTATACTTAAAAGAATCTGGTCATGTATGAATGATACATGGAATATATACTTCAATAACCCATATTATTCATTTGTTAGGGTTCCACAAGACTCTACTCTTAGCCCCTTAACTTAGAGCTCCTATATTCTTCTATTAGAACGCATATTATCTACCTACTGCATTATATTTCAGTATGCAGATGATGTATTATATCCGAAGCACATGCTTAATCATAATTCATCAATTATCTATATTATTATTGGTACGCATAAATAATTTCCCGTACGATTAAAAAATAATTAAGTATGTAACTTTTTTACGTCAATCGTAATTACGAAGTGAATTATTTATCGGATTAGAGTTGAGTCGTTGCGCGTCAAATAAACGTCAATTGTAGCTTTAGAGCGTAATCCATAAAACTCACTTTTCCCTCCGACTCGCCGGCCCTCACTCCCCCGGATCAAAGTGTTCCGTGCCCAAGAGCGGTCACACACAAAACGAATCTTAATGGCTCACCCAGTGTAGTAATATTTCAAGAGGGTGAGGGTAAATTAGGGAAAATCAATCCTTGTCCTTTCAACGCCGGATCTACCATATTTTCTCCCCAAACAGACACGCACACACTCACGCACATGACCATACTTAAACGCATTGTCGCCCCAGTGTGTAAACGTTTTGTTAAACCACCGTCTGAATTTATCATTCCGCAAGTGATTTAGATAAATCGGATGGGGCATTTTATAACGGTTACGACCACACATCAGTTAGGTTTCTCCTGGCGATTTGTTAAGAATTCAAAAGCTTATTGTGTATTTTGTTACCTATTAATAATGCAACTATTTCCAAATCCCATTACATCTCGTTAATGTCCGTAATAAATTTAGTGCACGATTTTAATTAAAGCCGAAGATTGCTCATTTGCGCTAGAGGCAAATGACGAGAGTGCCCCCGCGACGATGCCGTCTCTGTGACCAAACATGGGGGGTCGCGCGAAATGATAATATCTCGGGCCGTTGGCTCGTGAAACTAGACCAATCCACCACACCACCACCCCCGTACCCCTCCTACGCCCGGGCGCGTTTAATCGACCGAAATTTAATTTTCCACCGACGCAACAACACTTAACTCCCGGGGATGTCTCATCATATGCACCGTAATTTCAGTTCAAATTGCAAAATCGATGTTGCAATCTACTGCCGGTCCCGTTTAATATTCGGCTTATGAAATCGAGATAAATTTCATAAGCTATCAAACGGGTCAGGAAGAGTCAAGTGGATGGATGTCTTCTTTATATAATTTCATTAGGTTTTTGTATTTTGATTTAAATAAATATTATAACTACAGATTAAACAGTGACTTTTAAGCTTAATTGAATAAAATAATACAAGTAGAGCAACTGGGTCGTTAATGTGAAGTTATTAAAAACATCCAAAAGAAAAAAAAATATATTTAAATATAGAAATGTTTTTCAAATGTTAAAGAAATTGGATAATAGCTAACTTGCTTGAGGAGTATTTCTTTTGAAGACGAAAGTAAAGTTTTGATCACAGTAGCCGGAATTTTCTAAGCACCCAAAGTAGCAGGACAAATTGATTTCTACAACAAAGTATGTAGATCCTTTATTCTGAGAAATCCTGCCATTAAAGAATTTCGTTTTCTCATCTTATATATCATCGCATAAAAGATAAAGAAGCTCTTTCATCTTCTATTGATATAAAACAATACAGTTGGAAGAGTGTTCTTATTGCTGATCACAGCAACATGTTTCAACACTCAGTGGCTTCATCAGGCAGTTAACTACTGAATCTTCGTTGGATTGTTGTAACTTTTACTATTTATATAAATTTATTTATGGCTTAATGATTAATTGAACGAGAGCACAAACGTCATTATGAGTGCTGGATAAACCTCGAATGTTTCCTACAGAGGTTGGTTAGAATAAGAAAGTATAAACTTATTGAGAACTATGGGTTTCAGTGTTATTTATATTAAGAAATGAGTGAATAAAATGATATGCAAGAAGATCCTCAGTGCCTTCTGGATCATTCCCACGGGATGGATTTAATTGCGTTCTTGATATCCAAGACAATTGCCAGGCAGTGTTGCTTTTTCCTCTCCCGCCATCCTCTTCACCTTTAGCAAGGCGTCTGTGGTTGACATTCCCTTACGAAAACCGAATTGCTTATCCAACAGCCCTCCCACATTGTCGATATGTGTCACCAGCCTTTTGTGGAGCAATCTCTCCAAGACCTTTCCCTCGTTGTCTAGGAAGCAGATTGGAATGTATGCGTTGGGGTCGGCTGGGTCTTTTCTTCCTTTTGGGTTAACACAAACCTAGGCCTTTTGTAGGCCCGCGGAAAAACATCCTTTCTGACGCATTGGTTGGCGAATTTGAGGGTAGCTACCAACATAAGCGCTTACTGCCTCGTCGGGTATACCTCATCCCCTGGGGCTTTCCTCTTTGAAGGATTCAAAGTCGTGGTCCCTTAAATTATTTTCCCGCATGGGACTAGGGTGGTTCGGGAAGAGGGCTGCCACTATTTCCCGCATTCCTCCCGAGATTGTCAATGCCTGTTTAGCTAGTGCTATATTATTGGCAACGATTTTGTACGGCTATCCCCAGATATCGTCTTCAAGTTGCTTGAGGAGCTCTCTCCATATGAAGTCCTTAGTCTTTAGTATAGCAGCCTTTAACTTTGTTTTAGACAGCCCACATTCCTTGGCCATCTGCGGCTTTTCTCCTAGGCTCATCCTTATGCACCTTCTACTGCGTCTCTTAGCTGCGTTTGCCAAGGCTTGTGCATCATCGATTTCTTCGTTCTACCAGTAAACTGATGGTGGTTTCCCCATACAGCTTGCCTCGTCGCAAGCCTGCTTGAATGCTTTGGAGAGTTTGACGGACGCTTCCTCTGCGGTCTCCGTAATGTATGACTCCGCTGTCATAGCTCTTCTAATTTTGAATTGACGAGGCTGATACTTGGTGAAATATCATTATATATATATAAGGTAAATAAAACACTTGTTTTGTAATTTCACTACTTTTACTGTCGGATCTGCGACATATGTTTCGCCACACAGTGGCTTCATCAGGCAGATGATTAATGGTTGTTCGAGACTACAATGTTATCTTATATAATAATGTTTTGATGTGAGGAGAGGATTCAAAATTATATGTTAATTAGTGGGGAATTATTAACTTCTAGTTGGTCGTTGAGGAGGATGCCGCGTTTGTTGAATTTGTATATTTCTAGTTGTTCGAGCAGGTTCAACTTCTTGCCTTTGTTGCAAATATGTAATATTTTGAACTTCTCGTTGAATGCGTGTCCCGAATCCATGAGATGGTTGGCATATGTTGATGATGTCTTTTTGTTGATGAAACTTCTTTTATGCTCTGATATTCTGTCTTCAAAGCTACGACCTGTTTGTCTTACATACACCTTTGGGCAATCACCACACTCTAACAAGTAGACACCAGATTTTCTGTTGTTTTCTATCTTATCTTTAATGTGTTTATGCAATGAATTATTTGTTTTATATGCGATTGAAATGTTATGTGACATTAATTCTTTTTTAATCGAATCAGAGGGGAGGCCAATATAAGTAAGAGAGCAATAGGTGGAATTGGATTTACTGTTTGATAACGGAAATATTTGTTGAAGAATTTTTTGTTTTTGTATTTTTATTTAAAATGTTCATTATGAATTTTGAAGGGAAGCCATTATTTTAAGCAATTTTTAGAATTCTGTTAAGTTCTATTTGATATTTGTTGAGCTAATGCTAACTTATGAGAAAGGGGGTGAAAGGATTTAAAATAAATTGTGGTATCTGTGTGGGTGGGTTTGTGGTATATGTCAAATTCTAATTTGTTTGTATGATGTGAAATTGTGAGGTCTAGGAAATTTAACGTTTTATTAACTTCGACTTCCAACGTGAATTTAATATTAGGATGTAATGAATTGAGATATGTCAAGAAAATATCAAATTGTCTTGATGTACCAACTGATTAACAAAATTTCCCAGGTTAACGTTTCCAGTAATTGTTTATTGGCATCCTTTGATGTACCAAGCTTATTTACGAGCATACTTCCCCAGGAAGTAATCGGAATCGTCGAAGATCTTATTACATCGAGGGGTGTCAATCCAGTAATTTCCGCAGAAATATTAGGCTTATTAAAAGTTTGTTTGGATCAAAATTACTTTCAATTTAACAAATCCTTTTATAGTCAGCCGTACGGTTTAGCAATGGGTAATCCTCTAAGTCCATTACTCGCCGAAATTTTCTTAGATAATTTAGAACAAAAAATTAGTAAACACGACCTATTTAATAAATGTCTGTTGATGACATTTTGGTATGTTTTGATGGTACATCAAGACAATTGGATGTTTTCTTGACATATCTCAATTAATTATATCCTAATATTAAATTCACATTGGAAGTCGAAGTTAATAAAACGTTAAATTTCCTGGACCTCACAATTTCACATAATACAAACAAATTAGAATTTGACATATACCGCAAACCCACCCACACAGATACCACAATTCATTTCAAATCCTTTCACCCCCTTTCTCATAAATTAGCAGCATACAATTCTTTTGTCCATAGATTAATAAATACCCCTTTATCCGACAACAAATATCAAATAGAACTTAACAGAATTCTAAAAATTGCTTAAAATAAAGGCTTCCCTTCAAAATTAATAATGAAAATTTTAAATAAAAAATAAAAACAAAAAATCCTTCAACAAATATTCTCGTTATCTAACAGTAAATCCAATTCCACCTATTGCTCTCTTACTTATATTGGCCTCCCCACTGATTCGATTAAATAAGAATTAATGTCACATAACATTTCAATCGCATATAAAACAAACAATTCATTGCATAAACACATTAACAACTCTAAAGATAAGATAGAAAACAACAGAAAATCTGGAGTCTACTTGTTAGAGTGTGGTGATTGCCCAAAGGTGTATGTAGAACAAACAGGCCGTAGCTTTGAAGACAGAATATCAGAGCATAAAAGAAACTTCATCAACAAAAAGACATCATCAACATATGCCAACCATCTCATGGATTCAGGACACGAGAAGTTTAAAATATTACATATTTGCAACAAAGGCAAGAAGTTGAACCTGCTCGAACAACTAGAAATAAACAAATTTAACAAACGCGGCATCCTCCTCAACGACCAACTAGACTTTAATAATTCTCCACTAATTAACATATAATTTTGACTCCTCTCTCCACTTCAAAACATTAGTATATAAGATAACATTGTAGTCTCGAACAACCATTAATCATCTGCCTGATGAAGCCACTGTGTGGCGAAACATATGTCACAGTTCCGACATTAAAAGTAGAGAAATTACAAAACAATTGTTTTATTTACCTATATATCTTCTAATTTTGTCTGCGTCCATCTTCCCTACCCTGAACCTCTTCTTCTGGAAAGGTCTAGGCCAGGCGCCGGGGGTACTTTGGTCCCACACATCAAATGTGATGTACCGGTTTTCGCTATGATTTTCGACTTCAGTCTGAATCTTCCATCCTCGGATCGTATTCATTATTGACATATGTGCCAACGTTATGCTAATGATTGAGGAGGAGTTGCGCCTGGCTACTGTCGATTCTTTGCCGCTATTGGCCACCTTAAGGTCTAGTCCCGCCAGGACTTCGGTCAGTATTATTCTTATTTTATTGATACTGTATTTACCTATTCCAAGGGCATTGAAATCGCCTCCAACTATTGTCCTTTTACCTAATCTTCTAACGCATATTCTTAAGTCCGCGCTCTGAACTCCTCTTCGGTTTTGTTTGGGGGAGCGTAGCATACCACGTAGAATTTGCTGTAAGCCATTTGGCATTTGGCTCACTTACGAGTAGGTTTTCCATCCTATTTAAATTTGCCTGTAGGCACTTGCGAATTATGCTGCTGGCCAGCTTTCCATCTTTTTTCGGATTCTTTCTTTGTAATGGGCTTAGTCTGGTTGGCATATCGTGTGATCTTCCGCTGCGTCCTCCTGTTGCTCTACCTCGCGCCGTTTCGCACGCCACTCTGTAGGCACTACATGGCGCTGCTTACAACGTGGTTAGATGCCATACCCTAGGCAGCACAGGCAAAGCATATTGGGCCAGCCTAACAGTTCTTCTCCCCGTGCCCCGGCATTTCGCTCTCGTACTGGGGAGGCTTTTCCCTTCTCTCTTGTATTAAGCAATGCGAGAAACCGATCTTAATTCTGCCGAGGTTCATGAGCTGGGCTATATTCTCTATGGTAACTTGGATTAGGGCTATTATTAAGTTAGCCGCATATTCTTCTTTTGAATCTAGTAGTCAAAGCTATTTAAAACCTACGGTAACAGAACGTATAAGAGAAGAATCCATTCAAGAAGGATTGGCAACACAAAAACAAATTTAGATCTTCTAAATGAAGAAAATCAAAGATCGAGATCAAAAGTAATTAACAGCAATTTGCTAAAAAAAACAATCCTTGAGATCTAAAATGACAATAAAATAAGCCCATGATAAAGGATTCCCAAAGAAGGACATCAAATCTTCTGGATAATTACAACTAACCAACGAGTCTTGAGATTAACAATAGCAGTAAAATTAATAAGGTATAAAAAAATAATTTCAATAGAAATAATTAAGAATTTGCCATCTTTTCTTTTAAGCTTGAAAATCTGGGCACCCTAATCTATGAATATGTATTTGCGAGTTATGTGCATGTAGTGATGAAATAAAATAGTGAAGTAAGAAATATAACTTTGTTTATTTAATCACTCTAATCTAAATTAAATGTCGTTATTTCCATTTAACCAGAAAATAAAATCTCGTTAAAATATAAAAGTGCCAAAACATTATGCATAACGCGAAAGGTTGGCAAATACATTTTAACCTTGACAAAGAAAATAAATTGTATCTGAAAATCAATACAACCTGAAATCTAAAATAGTGAAGGATTTCCAATAATAAATATCAATAAAAGCAACTAATATATTGGTATCGTTATTTCATTTCATTTAAGTAGTCTACAATACTGAAGGATTTACAAATAAGCCCTATCAATACGAAATACCATAAAGGTATAAAGGTACCATATATTGTCTAAACGTTGCACTAGATCCCAAGTAGGTGGATAACCACCGAATTTGAAGGGATCTGTCAACAGCGACAAATATAACAATAATAATATAAACATGAATGATTGTTTCCCGTCAACAACAGCTACGTACCAGTTTCGATCTCTTTGGATCTCATTAGTAAAAATACATGAAAACGAAGAAGCCTTTCAAGACAGATTGGCAACACAAAGACACACCTTCCCTCTCCATCCTTCTTCATTCCTTCATCTACGCCTCCCTCCCCACCCTTCCTTTTCCCCTAGCCTTGAATATAGAAGTTACAGAAATTATCAGAAAAAAGAATGCAAAATAAAAATCATTAAAAGGTAAATAAAATGTAAATCTCCTAATTAAAAAAGTTATAATGAGATTTCAAAATCAGAGTGCATAGAGATCAATAGTGACAGTAGAAAATATCCATCTAAATTTAAATAAAAACGCTTACTTTGTTTAAATTTCCAAGATGTATCAGCCATTAATCAATTACCCATGTAGAAATATTTCCAAAATAAAAAAATATTTAAAGAAGCAGTTGAGATCTTGTGATCGTCGTCTCGTTCAATATCAAAGTACATTAATATCTATAATAGCAGTAGAAAATGCCTACGAAGAAAAAATATTTAAAAGAAGATAAGTGACTTTAGAAAAAATAATTGGACCAGAAAAACAATGATCCTGCTAAAAATTCTTGCCCACAGACAGTTAATAGAAGCAACGTATTTTTTAATCTTGAAAGACTCTTTAAATCTTCAGTGGTAGTAGTAGAAGCCTATTAAGAAAGATTGCCGAAAGGAAAACTAAAACTGTTAAATCTTCTGAATAATTGCAACTACAAGTCACAGAGACTTGATATTTATAATTTCAGTAGAAAAAGAAGTAATTTCGAGTTTGGCATCATTTTCTATTTTGCTTGTAAATCAAGCGCTTTAAGATTTACAGCGGTACTCAAAAATATCTAATAAATGGTTAACAACTTGAGGACAAATCTAACAGTAGCATTAAAAAATACTTAACAAGAAGGATTTCCAAAATTCAATAATAACAAAAGCAGTTATAATGTTAGGATTATCATCATCTCCATCGGACAAAACAACAAGATCTGTAGTAGCAGTAGAAGAAAAGTCGACACAAAAGACAAATTTAAATCTCCTATACGAAACAAAATAACTGTACCTAAAAATCAAAAAGCGTAAAGAAAGACTCACTAAGAAGGTTTGCCTAAATACAATTAATAAAAGCAGCGTACCTTTTTTCGATCTAAAAAAGAGTCGTGAAATCTATAGTGGTAATAGTAGAAGCTTATATAGAAATACTGCTAAAATAAAGACATATTTAAATCTTCTGGATAATTAGAACTTAGAATCAAAGAGACATAAAATTGACTCTAAAGAGGGCTTGCAAAAAATTTTGGCATCGTCTTCTCTTTTGAATCGGGAAATCAAGGCACTTTGAGATGTTCGGAGGAATTTAATGATTCCTGGAAAAAATGGTTGGTAATAGGAAGATAAATACAAATCCCTAAATCCGAAAATCAGAGAAGCTTGAAATCTACAATAACAGTAAAAAATACCTACCAAAAAAGATTTCCAAAAGTCGATGCTAACGGAATCATCTTGGAATAATTATCTGCTTTGAACTTGGTAGGCAAACCATACTAAGATCTCTAGTAGCAGTTGAAGATGAAGAAGGAACCTATCAAGAACAGTTGTTATAAGTACTATAGTGACAATAGAAAAGATCTACCAAATTATTATTAATAGAAGCCGTTAAGATCTGAAAAATCAAATAAAGTCTATAAAAAAAGAATATCAAAGAACTTTGATATCTACTGTAACAGTAGAAAATACCCATTAAGAAGGATTGTCAAAAGCAATATCAACAAAAGCAGTTTATACTGCGACATCATCGCCTTAAGATTTAGAATGGCAATAGAGATTGATTCTGAAGAGGAGGGTGGCCACAAAAGTAATTTTAATAGAAGCAATTGAGATTTAGGTTTCGTCTACTCTTTAGAGTTTGAAAATCAAGGCGCCTTAATATTTGCAGTGGAAGTCGAAGGATCTTCACAAAAATCGTTGGCATAATAGAAACAAGTCTAAATCCGCTTAACTTAAAGATAAGAACCTGAAGATCTTCAGCAATTTAAGAAATTACCTACTAATAAGAATTTCTAAAAGCCAATATTTTACAGAATAATCTTGGAATCATTATCTCCTTTGGAGTGTAGGCAAAGAAAAAACAGAAGCCTACTAAGATAGTTTAGAAAAATACAAATTCAAATGTCCTTGACGAAGGAAAGAATTGGACCTGAACCTCAAAGATCCTTAAGATTTACAGTTACAATAGAAAAGACCTTCTAGTGGTATTTTCTAAATAAATAAATGAATATAACAAATTGATATGTTAAGATCGTCTAATACTTTAATTATAGAAATCAAATCAGCTAAAGGTTTATAATGGTAGTAGATGAAAGACGAATGTTAATCTACTAAATAAAATAATTAATTGAACCTAAAAGTCAAAGATATGCAAACAACTACAATGAAAAGCACTCACTAAAATAGTTGACATAAGGCAACATCAATAGAAGAAGATAATATCTCGTCATCGGTATATCGTTTGTACTACCCTAAAATCAAAGCACTTTAATATTTATAGTGGCAATAGAAGGTCTTTATCAAGAAGGGTTTGCAAATGAAGGACAAGATTAAGTCTACTGGATGGAAGGAATTAACTGGAACTAAATATCAAAGAGCCTTAAGATCTACAATACCTATGAAGAAGGAATGCAAGAAACAATAGCTATAGAAACAGTCTTGATATGCAGTAACTGTAGCAAAAGTTTACTAAGGATTAGGGGTCGAAAAAGTACAAATTTTCTCAAGCAAAAAGAAAAATTGGACCTAAAAATTAAAGATCTTCTTAATCTACAATAAGTAGAACAATCCTGGTAAAGAGTGACATCAATTAAACAGATCGTCCCATTTTAATATAATCGATACTTGTTCTGCTATTCTCTTGATGGAACCAAATTATCAAATTGAGAAAAGTAAAACTCTTATTATATTCCATTTCTTTATTTTCAGGTAACTGACACGTGTTTCGGTCCTTAAGGATAATTATCAAAGAAATATTAGACAAGATGACCAAAAACATCTTCAATTTGATCTCAATTCTAGATAATAAGTACATAGAGAACTAACATTTTAGGAAATATGTTGATGATTGTAAATAGTAGAATATATTTTCGTTATTTTTCTACATCCACTTATTTAGATTTACAATAAAGGCCATAGATGTTATAGTTCTTCTCCAGCATACATGTTTATCGATTAGACCTCTCTCCTCCGCCGAGCCATTACGAAATGATACGTTTTTAAATATCCGCCCCGCATCAATCACCAGCGCACAGAAACGGCCAAAAAAACAAATACGAAACGCTCCAGCGAGACCACATTTTCCCTTTCCCGCGCGTATATGTACATTTATTCCAGCTGTAAATCAAATTCCGGTGGCTCTCGTATGCAATCCGGGTGCGGGCGCTGCATCCAGATCCGGGCTTATGTATTCCATCAGAGAAATCCACCGACGGAACGAGCGAGAGCTAGAGAGAGAAAGATATGGAGGTGGGGAGTATCGTTCTGGAGCTGGTGGAATGGGTCGGGCATAGGGGCCCTCTAACCCAGATTCGGAATGAATGTCAAATATGTGCACAAGGGCCGTGTGTATCCGTGCCCAGACTGGCCGGACTTCCTGCGAACTTAAGACTCAGCACAAACACGAACCATAAACGGATTATAACTCTGTTTCCATTCTTCTGTACGCTGCATCCGCAATAAATTACCACAATTGTAGCTGCGAGTATAAGTCGCAACTGCTTATTTTTTTAATACTCTTCCATATAAATCTTTGAAATCTTTCTTTTAACTACTGGGATATAGCAAGTATAAAACCTCTTCCTGCATTATCTCCTACTACAGAAATGACTCAATTTTACTTCCTTTAAGTCTTCACTCATACAGATTTAAATATCTAATAATAATGTTTATTACTTAGTCTACAAGAATTATTAATGATAAGAACGTCTGATTTTAATTTTTACTTTAATAGAAAGTTTAAACCAAAATTAGAAGTAGTGATACATGATATATCATCTAGCATTTTTTTTATTCATTTCAATTTGACAGATTGCAAATGGTAGCAGTTAATGTAAAGTTGTGATGATGAAATAGTAGATGATAAAAGACACAGCTTACACAATTAAAGATCAAAGACTGAATATATAAGACAAATAATAGAGGAAATATGCAGAAAACAAAATACAGAAAATGTATATGACAATTTTCCAGTTGTCACCTCCAAATCATTAATAAACGGGCCGTATAAAAAGCCTCCGCAGTTTTTCCCATAAGCCGGTTCTGATACCTTATCTCGAGCAACACACCCGATTGTCTCAAACTAATATATACGTAAAATTTAACATTCCAGCTAACATTTTTGTCAAGATAGTTCTCTAATTCGTTGCGGGTGTAAAAGTTATATTAATATTTAACATATGATGCTTTTTTACTATAAAAAAGACAAAACCGCTGCAAAAACATGCCAAAAAATTTGTGAAATGTACGGCGAAAATGCTGTTAGGACCCAGGAGTGGTTTGCTAAATTCCATTCCGGAAATTTGGATGTTAAAGATGCACCTCGCTCTGACCGGCCAGTAACTGGAAAAGTCAATGAAAATTTGCAACTGGTGGAACAAGACCGACACGCAAGCTTGCGAAATAGAAGAGGAACTAATCATGAACCATATCACAGTTTGTAATCATATGAAGAGCAGGCTACAAAAAGAAGCTAGCTCGATGTTTGGACACGACATGAATTAACGGAGAGAAATCTAATTAACCGAATTACAATTCTGGTGATAAAAATGTGTGAAATATGAAAACATCCATCGCAATAGATCGTGGTTAAAGCATAGTGACCCTCCTCAAACAACATCAAAGCCCGAATTGACGATAAAAAAGCGTCTTTTGAGTGTTTGGTGGAACTGGAAGGAAATTGTCTATTATGAGCTGTGGCTACCTGGCGAAACTATCAATTCGGTCCTGTACTGTGCACAACTCGACCGTTTGAAGTAATCAAAGAAAAGAGACCAGAATTGGCCAACAATTGGTTATGATGAAAAACAACTCCCTGTCTTTCATTATGACAATGCACGGTCACACAAATCTTTAGTGACTCGGATCAAATTGTTGGCAAGATGTTGGCCGACCGAAAGGCCGCTGAAAATCACTTGGCCAATGGAATTATGAAATAGCCAGATAAATAGTAAAAGGTAAAAGATAATAATAGACATTATGTACTCGAATAAAATTGATTTTCGAATTATTGTCGGGTAGAAAGACTAAAGACAATAAAAAGTTAAAAAAAACAAAACACAAAGGGTAAATGATAAAAACAAAGGATAAAATCGAAAGATAAATGATAGTGGAGAAAAGTCAAAGTTAAAGGACAACAGACAAAGATAAAAAAGAATAAATTAAAGATAAATGATAAGAAAAAAATAAAGATATAATACAATTGATGAGAGAAAATATTAAAGACACGGAATAAAAAAAACTAAAAACACAAGACAAAGAACAGAGTAGAAATACAAAGGACAAAAAATACATAAAAAAGGGACAAAATATAAAGGACAAAATAAAATGAACGAAAACAACTGATAAAAGACAATTGAAAAATAACAAAGGACAAAAAGGCTAAAGGCAATAGATAAAATATGAATGACAAAACACAAAAAATAAATGTCAAAAAACAGAAGATACTATACTTAAGATAAATGTCACACGAGAAAAGTCAGAGTTAACCGACAGAGAAAAAATAACAAACAATAAAATGTTAAAAATAAACAATAAAGAATAAAAGACAAATCATACAACAAATAATAAAGATATAATGCAATTGACAAAAGCAAACAAATTAAAGACTAAAGACACAAGACAGAGAAAACAATGGAAGAACACAAAGAACAAAAGGCAAAAAATAGAGGACAACTGAAAAACAAAGACCATAACGGATCAAACACAAAAGATAAAGGATACATAACGCAACACTCAATAAGTCACCGGTATAACTTAGAAAAACAAATTATTTTTTATAAATTCCATTTTATTCACCAACATACTCTCCTTTAAGAGTGATACATTTATTCTACCGCTGCTCTAACTTTTCATGTGAAACTATTTGTCTTTGCTCTCAAAATAAGCCTGAGTTTTGCAATCACTTCTTCATTTGAGCCAAATTTCTTTGCCTGGAACATGTTTTTAAAAATCTTTTAAGTCTGCAAATGTGCAGTAATTACAGGGTGCCAAATCTAAAAATTAAGGTTGGTGGGAAAGCAATTGAAAACGCAATTCATCTACTTTAACCATTGTTTTCATTGACTTGTGATATGGGCATTGCCCTGTTGAAATAGCACTTTTTCTTTTGAATGTAGGGCCGATTTTTCTTGACTTTTGCACTCAATCGTTCCAATAATTCCATGTAATTACTATTGATAGTTTTGCCTCTCTCAAGATAGTTGATGAACAAAATTCAATTCGCGTCTCAAAATACGGATGTCATAATCTTGCGAGTTAACTTTTGAGTTTTTGGTCAATTTAGACGACTTTCACCGGCTGTTATCCACTCAGCTGACGATTTCATGATTCAAGCGTATAGTGACGGATCCATTGCCACATGCCAACCCAAGAAATCTTTTTTATTTGGCTTGAACAGCTTCAAACAGCGCTCTAAATAATCGACGCGTTGTTGTTTCTGGTCCTGTATGAGCAAACGCGACACTCACTTCAATAGCAACTTTCTCATACCTAAATTTCCATCTAAAATTGTAAAGACACTATCTTCTGATATCTACATGGTGTCAGCTATCTCAAAAAACATTAGTTACTGTCTTTTAAAACTCTTTTGTGATCATTTTTTATATTTTCCGATACAACTGCCGATTTTGGATGACCAGAGCGTTCAACATCATCAGTACTTGTGAGACCGCATTTAAATTCAGCATTCCAGTTATTAATAGTTGATTTCCCTGATACAGAGTCCCCATAATGCTTATCAAGCCACTATTTGGCTTCAACAGTATTTTTCCTCATCAAAAAATAAAGTTTAATCAACACAGAAAATTTCTTTATATACATTGTCTTGGAAATTACAAATCAGTGATAACCAAAATGACTATAACTTCTAAACTAATGACTGAATCCTATGAAATTTTGACACGTACTGTTTGAAGATGAGTACTACCCTGAAATTACATGGTTCTGTCAACAATATTTCCATATATATGTCAGACCGGGGACTTATTGAGTGACGTATTATAAAAGATAAAATATCAAAGATGAACGACAGAAGAAAATTCAGAACTAAAGCAGAACAGACAAAGAATAAAAGATATAAAACAAAATGTAAAAAATAAATGAAAACGGACCAAAGATAATTTAAAAAAATTAAAAGATATAATACAAATGATGAAAGAATAAATTATAAAAGACATAAGACAATAAAAGCAATGAATAGAAGACGTTTATCTTCTCCAGGAAACAGAAAACTAGTGAGATAAATATAAAAGTTAAAATCACAAAATTAAAAGACACAGAATAATAACTAAAGACCATAGATAAACGGTAAAGTTAAAAAAAATAGAGGTTAAAATACCGGAGATTAACGACGGAGAAGAATAGTCGGAGTTAATTAAAGGAGAACAGAAAAGCAAAAGATTCAGAATAAAGAATACCTATTAACCGACATACTATAATTGATGAAATAAAAAAATAAATGACAAAGAATAAAAGAAGAAAGGAAACAATAGACAGAAGGTAAGGCAAAAAACAAAAAAATGAAGCAACTGATAAAAGATAATAAATAAAGTAATAAATTATCAAAGATAAAGAACAAAAAGACTAAAGGCTATAGATAAAAGATAACGGATAAAAGCGTCTTCTCGATTTTAAAGCTTGTTATAAAATGTATTTACTAATTAATCAAAAATAATTAATTTAAAAAAGGTAAAAGATAATAGATAGATGATAAAAGATCAAAAATAAGCAATAGAGTTGATAAGTCAGAGTCCAAAGACAAAGATTCAAATATTAGGAATAAAAGGTAACGAATAAAATGCTTAGGATAAAAAATAAAAGGTAAAAGGCAAATGACAAAAATAAGAGTACCCAAGACAAATGAG
Source organism: Ontholestes murinus (assembly GCA_963969525.1). Classification (NCBI taxonomy): domain Eukaryota; kingdom Metazoa; phylum Arthropoda; class Insecta; order Coleoptera; family Staphylinidae; genus Ontholestes; species Ontholestes murinus. Next base: position 39,581,239 of record OZ018396.1, read on the forward strand.
AAATGAGAAAAGTATAAAATATAAAGGACATGACACGATACATGAGAAAATAAAGAACAATAGACAAAAACAGAAATATAAAGGACACAAGACAAAAACAAAAAGCAAATTATCAAAGATGAAGACAGAAAGTTAAAAGATATAGGACAAAGGACAAAAGATAAAAGACAGTAGATAGGGGATAAAACATTAAAAATAAACAATTGAGATAAACAGTCAGAGTTTAGAAGACAAAGATATAAATATTGAGATAAAAGGCAACGAACAAAATAAAAGATAAAAGGCAAATGACAAAAGTCAGAGCAGCACCCAAGACAAATGAGAAAAAAAGCAAAGGAGTCAAGTATAAAACATAAAGGACATAGGAAAAGTTCAAATGGCACGAAACATGAGAAAAAAGAAAATAAAGGATAAAAGATAAAGTCGACAAAAGACAAAGACAGAGGGACACGAGACCAGCACAAAGAGCAAATGATCAAAGATAAAGACATAAAGTCAAAAGATAAAAGACAGCGAGTACCCATCAAAGAATGTTATGAAACGAACAGAACAAGAAATGATAGAAGAAAATAATAAAAGACAATACACAAGACAAGGTATCAAGAAAATAGAAAGGAGAAATGACACAAGATAATAAAAAACAAGTAAATTGAAAGACAAAGAATTATTTTTTTATAAATTTGTAATTTTCCAAATATTTTAGACATAATTTGGTAATACTTGTAGGTAAATTGATTCAAGTTACATCATCTGTATATTAGCGTAAAACAAATATGACATATTGAAAACAAATGACAAATGAAATTTAGTAGTTGACAAATGATAATTGACAGATGATATCTTTACCTTATCGAAGAAAAAAAAACATACATATAATTTTATCACCATGCTTCCCGCTTGCAGGTGATCTTCCACTCAAACAGATATACTGTTAATCAGTGAAATAACAATATTCGTATGAAATTAAATAGATAGTATATTTATTTTGATAGTAGACAGATGAGAGTAGTCTGATGATATGCAAATAACAGAAGACATTATATTATAGAGATGTTAAATAGCAGATGATATATATGTTAGATGAAAGTAGTCAAACAGCAGTAAACAAATAAAAATAGACAGATACTAGATAGTACTTTACAGATGATACTTTATGAAAGATAGCAGATAAGAGAAGAAATTAAATAAATAAGAAATGATAGTTGTGAAAATACAGTAGATAGAATAATAGAATTGATTGTTGGCAATTGAAAGTTAATAGATAGCAGATGGATACATAACCGGTGAAAGCTGACAAAACAGATTATAATTAGTAGTTTACAAGTAACAGTTGATGTTATACAGATGACAGATAATATATGACAAATGAGCGTAGGCAGATATACTGTCAATCAATTAAATGACAATAAACATATGAAAGTAGATATATGCTATGTCTATTCATGGCTGTAGTCAATTGAGAGTAGTCAGTAAGCAGATTATAATATACAGATCATAGAAAACTGAAAATAGACAGATATCAGAAAGTAAAAGACAGTTGATTAATAACAGATAATATGTGATAGATTATAGATATCAGATGATAGATATAGATGATAGAAAATAGATAAGAGAAGAAATTAAATATCTAACACATGGTAACATAGTTATTGATTACATAATAGATGGATGACAGAAAGTGATTGTTGGCAATTGAAATTTGTTAGGTAGCAGATGATAGTTAACAAATAATACATATAGTCCATCCGTTGGATCTTCGTCCTACGTCACAAACTATCGCTTCAAAAAACGACGAAAGTTTTACAGTGCGTTCTTTTTCTAACGCATTTGGTTTACATCATCAGACTGAATGTTTTTGTGTCGTTTCTCGAAGCGATATTTTGTAACGTAGGACAGCAGATAATAAGCGGTAATATTTTACACGAAACAGATGATAATTGGTACTTAAAAAGTGACATTTGGCAGTTAATAGTGTTCAGATTGACGGTAACAGATTTACAATCAGTCAGTAAAATGACAATAAACACATAGAAGTACTCAAATTAGGAGAAGTAAAACTCTTGTTATGTTCCATTTCTTTATTTTCAGATAACTGACACGTGTCAGCGGATAATAATAATATTAATAATAATAATAATGTTTATTTCCAGTGCAAGAGATTACATATACAAATATAATTTATATACACAACAAAGGCATGGAAATACGTCAACATAAGAGAAAACTTAGATTAAATGTTACATGTGTTGTTTAGATACGCGTCCACATTATATGTCTCCAACGTGCATAGTAATTCATACGACATTCTTTTGATCTTGTTATAATTATTTTCTTTTTTTATGTATTCTGGTAGATGGTTATAAAATTTAATACAGTTGTATAGGGGTCCTCTTTCTAACATTGTAAGTCGGTGAGATGGGTATACATATGCATTACCGTGACTCGTGTTGTGACGACTGTTTAACGTATATTTTGAAAATAAATGTTTATTTTTGCTTATATATTTATGCATTCATATATGTAAATAGCAGGTGTAGTCAGTATTCCAATATTTTTGAAAATACCTATACAGCTGTCACGCTGTCTCATTTTACAGATTGTTCGTATCGCACGCTTTTGAGCTTTAAAGATAATATTATTGTGAATACTGCTACCCCAAAATATGATTCCATATTTTAAGTGTGAGTAAAAGTTTGCAAAATAAAATGTTTTAGATATCGCCATGTTCGTATTTTTTGTTAGTATTTTTAATCCGTAACAACTTTTGTAAAGTGTAGAGGCAAGATTATTAATATGTTTTTTATAGCTGAGAGTTTCATCGATCGTGATTCCAAGAAATTACAATACCCCGTACTCCATAGTGGTCTAATTTGATAAGTAGTATTGAATGGTCTATGGTGTCGAAGGCTTTAGACAGATCAAATAGCACACCACACACACATTCCTTTTTATCCAAGGCAAATTGAATGGAGTTGAGATATTGAAAAAGAGCAGTATCAATACTTCTACCAGGAGTATACCCATGCTGATTATTTGTGAACAATTTATTCTTTTGAAAAAATTCTGTGAGACGTTTTGCCATAATTGATTCTAGTATTTTAGAAAATATGCTTAATATTGATATGGGCCTATAGTTGTCGTAGTGTTCGGCGTTGCCCTTTTTATATATGGGTGTTACAATGGACCGTTTTAGTTTATCAGGATAGGTAACTGTAGAAAATGAGCTATTAAAAATATTAATAAGTGGCTCAGCAATAATATAGATCGAATGTTTTATTAAAGATATTGGAGTGCCATCGTGACCGAACGATTTTTTATTTTCCATATTAGCGATTATGTTTATTAATTCTGTGCTGGAACATGGTATTATTATGTATAGGAATATTACATACATAGGTTGCGTGTTGTACTGGCAATTTACTCTTTAATATATTTAATGAGGTTTCTTTAAAATAATAATTAAAGTCGTTTGCCAGTTGTCTTTCATTATTAGTTTTTGGTAATACTCTTGTTTTTTTATTGTTAGTACCGACTACATCGCGAATGATAGACCACGCAGCTTTTGATTTATTTTGTGAGCTAGATTTTCGTAATGTGCACAACGTTCCTTGTGTAGTAGTTCTTTATACTTTGCGATTCTTTTTTTTAGTAATGATTTATACTCGGGCATGCGTTGGGAGACAATTTCATAAACATGCATTTGATTTTTACAATTAATTATTTCTATCGAGTTATATTTCGGCTTTTTCTGTTGATTCTTAATTTTCTTGAGTGGAAAGTGTTTATTTGTATACATTAGAAATATATGAATAAATTGTGTGTATTTAATGTTGGTATATGTAGACTCAAAAACAGACTGAAATAGTTCATTCTGTAAATCTACTAGAAAAGCACCCAATGCATGCTCGGTGTATAATCTTACATTGGAGTAGGATTGAGATGGTTTTAAGTGTGTTTCTAGATGTGATATTATCTGTGCCTTATGATCTGATAGGAACGTATCGATTACTTTGACTTTGTAATTGTACGAGTTACTATTTACTATAATGTTATCTATGCACGTTGAGGTACCATTGTAATGAATGCGCGTAGGTTGATCTTTAATGCTCAACATAGCGTTATATGAAGTTAACAAATGTTTAAATTCATTAGCTTCATGCGAGTCAAACATAGTGTTTATATTATAATCTCCCGCGATGTAATAATACGAATTCCTAGTCGTTACAAAATCCAATATTTGTTCCAGTTTATTTAAAAATATTGTAAAATCACATTGGGGCGGTTTATAAATACAAACAATGCAAATTTTATTGGAACCAAATTGGACTTCTACACCCGCGCACTCAAATACTTTGTTTTCCGAAATGGAACCAACACATTTTAATGGAGACGCATTTGTTTCACTTTTGCAATAGATAGCGACGCCACCATGCTCCTTGGTTTTCCGACAAGAGAATGCTGCCAATGTGTAGTTGGGAAGATGACAAAGTGTTAATTCATCTTCTGACTGTCAGTGTTCGGTTAAGCATAGAACAGTGATTTCATCTTCAGTATTAAGTACGTCAGTTAAAGGGGTGATACTGTTACTTAAACATTGAATGTTTAAGTAACAGTATCAGTCCGGTGAGTTGAGATTCGCCGCGCATGCAGGGTTGGGAGCCGCGCAGCACGTGCTGAGTTCGGTTGGATTAATATTTAGATTTTGATTTATTATATTTCCATCTTTGTTCCCTGGTGAGAGCTTTGCAGGTTGTACATTTATTTGGTTTGTGTATGGGCTATCAGCAGCCGTGTGTCCCGTGTTTACATTTTTTTATTCTTGATTTGATTTATTAATAATTGAGGTTAACTCCGATATTTTGGAATTCTGCTCGTTAATGATTATATTCTGTTGACTTACTTTATTTTCCAACATATCGACAGTGATTTTTAGCAATACTAGAACTTGCCGAGTACACTTTTGAACACCGTTTTTATCACATTTTGCACATGCCGCTATTCCAAGTTTGCCATCATATTTATTGCAGCTTCGGTGAAAATATAAATCACAAATACTACACTTAATTGTTACTTCACTTGTAGATTTATCACATATGTAACACTTTAAAGTATCCATACGCGAAAAGAGAGTTAAATTTCCTTCAGAAGCGGAGCGATTTAAACTAGCTGCCGCCATCATATTTTTTTATTATCTATAATGATCCGCAAGGACCGAAACACGTGCCAGTTATCTGAAAATGAAGAAATGGAACACAACAAGAGTTTTACTTCTTCTAATTTGAAAATTTGATTCCATAAAGAGAGTAGCAGAACAAGTATCGATTATACATAAAAGTAGATAAATAATGTGCCTACTCGTGGCAATAAATAGATAAGAGTAGTAAAATAATATGAAAGTAACAGAAGACAGATTATAATATACACCTGATAAATGACAGCTAATGGCAATGGCAATAAACCGATAGCAGTAAACAAAAATTAACAAATACCAAGAAGTAAGTTGTATAATATATGATAGGTTATAGGTGACAGATACTAGATGAGAGAAGTCAATAAATAAATAACAGATGACAGTTGTGAATACACAATAGATAGATTATTGAAAGTAATAATTGACAATTGAAAATTAATAATGGTGATTAATAGATAATACAAAAGTGGTGACAGTTGATAGGTAAGAGGAAACTGGTAATAGATATTGTTTAATTCATCTGTAAATAAAAGATTTAATTCCCTCGTAAAAAATTACAATTAAATACGAGATAAATACCTTTACTTATATAAATTAAATGGACGATAATTACCACTCACAAATAGCCCATAGATTCAAAAACGATTTCAGCTTAAAACGGCACATTTCCTTAATCTGAACCCTCGTCGTAATTAAATTCTTTTCGCTGCGTGGCTTAATTACCACCCCTCGAACGCGAAGGCGCGCAGCACCTAAGTGTATATATTTTATTCATTCGCATTTAACTCTCCGTAATCGAGAGGAACAACGTGTGCGAGTGCCCCAAGAACCCCGGAACCTCGGCGAAGGAAACGATAAAAAATGTAAATGTAATTCTCCATTTGACGCAGCTGATGTTTTCTTAATGCTCCGCCGGAGCACGGGAAAGCGTTCACTGTGAAATTTTGCAATTTAACTAAATTCCCTCCCGCGTTCTTTTTTTTTGTTGATAATTTCGCCCCCTTGCCCTTTCTCTTGTAAATAAATATGTTTTTTATATCGGCGGTTATAATTGGCCGCTTTTCAGGAAACAAAGGATGTTTTGATAAATAAATGTTACGATTTTAATTAGCCGTTTTTTTTCCGGAAACATGACATATTTTTCATGGAATTAATTAAAATATACATGCTTTTAATAACGTTATCAAAATTTGCGTAATACAATATATGACGCAAAGCTGTCGTTGGTTCCATTTCATTATTTTAATTATTTATTTCCGGGTAATAAAATTGTTTCAATTACTAATTGAAGCAAAAAATTTTAAACAAAATATAATTGAATATGAAAATTATACAAATATTTATAAAAGTAAATAAGGATGGGTCACCCTCTGTTTTGTATTTTCTTTTCTCGAAGGACCAATTTTGTTGCAAATAAAAATAATCGTTTGCAAATATAACTATATTGATACTAATTTACAAAATTTACAAATTTACAACTTGTTATCGCGGCCGTGTTTACTCGTTGAAGATTCGAGTTGTTCTCTTCGTTTTCCTCCTGGATCTCCTTGGGGTTGAAGGTGGGGGTGAGGGTGGTGGCAATTACAACCCGGTTTTTCGCAGACCGTTCGGGTGACCAGGGCCGAGCGTCTGGTACCCAGATGTTTGTACCCTTCTCGGAAAAGAGTATTTGTTCCCGCAGTTTCACCGTAAAATTCTAATCTGTTTACGACTTACGACAACTATATTGAGGGCCGCTTCGCAGAACCGACCCTGTCCTAAATGGTTTTTATGTTAATAAGGGAAGTGGTCACAGTTGCGACGGATACAAGTCGCAACACCCTCTAAACAGTGGAACGTTCATGTAAAATATAAAGATATAAAATTACTGAAAAAATGGTCCTACAACAACCTATCAACAATCAACGAAACAAAAACAGAATACATGATATTCAGCCATAAACAACGACCAATAGAACTCCAAATAATAATCAACAATACACCAATTAAAAGAATAAAGGAAGTAGAGTACCTAGGCTTAAAAATGCAAGACAACCTCAAATGGGATGAACACATAAATCGACTAGTACACAAAAATGCAAAAACAATAGCAGCAATAAATAAAATTAAAAACTATATTAGCGATTCAACAAGAAGACAGATATACCATGCACTTCAAAAAACAACTACCTGATTAACATCTGGGGAAATACAACGAAAAAAAAAATATAAATAAGCTACAAATACAACAAAATAAAATATTAAAAACATTGTACAATCTAGAAAGAAGAACACATACTTTAGAACTATATAACCAAACTCAAGAACTTAATATAACAAATATGGTAACACTAAATAACATACTAATGATCTACAAAATCAAAAATAACCTGATAAAGAGCATTACAAACAAATAAGGAAATTCATGAATACTCAACAAGAAGAAGATCGGAACTGAGAACAGAAAAATATAAAACAACAAAATACTCTGCAGCCTTAACAACCAAAGCTATAACACAGTATAATAAATTGCAAAACCACGTAAAATCTTTAAATTACACTACCCTCAAATTAAAAATTAAGAACCTAATATTAAACAACAAAATATAATTAACAGAAAAAAAGAATAGAAGAAAACCAAGAGATCCCACGATACCATTAACCTGGGATGGGAACAACGCCCGCAAATCCCAAGGTGAAGACAGGGGGAAGAAAATCTAGAACGGGCAAAAAATAACATTACATTGCATCTAATATTAATTATGTATATATTTGTAGTTTCTTTTTTTGCAATAAATAAACCTATTCTATAATTTAAAAAAATAGATATTTATACCTTATTATATGTTAATATTTAAACAATAGATGTCAAGTTAATGGTGTATCTGTCCTTATTTATATGTTATTTTATATCTTTTAGAAACTTTTATTTAAATTAAATTAAAACTGGAAGGTAATAATTAGATAGAGAAAACTTATTATGTTCCATGGTGGGTAATCTTTTTAATCGTAATTCTCTTTACAAACTCACTCTTGGTGATAATTAATTGATATAAAGTAACCCAAATAGGTGCACTGTTTTATTTATTAAGTCTTTTATTCATTTACTTTTATTTTTAAGTGTTAACTAGTGAAATTTATAAACCGATATATTTTTAAACCCATAAATTGATTTAAAACAATTTACACTCGACTCGGATTAGAATCGGAATCTTAAAATACGCCTTCCCCCTGCACCCGTGGTAATTTAGCAAATCTCCTCCGCCCCTCCTATCCCAAAGGCAAAACCAATTTACAATTTCATCCATAAGTCATTCCACGGGAATTTGGCACCCCTTCAAATCTCCCTCCCCCCTATCGCCCTAAATTATTTCAACTCAGACCGCGCTCTCTCCCAAGAATCCGAAATAGTTTAACGGCTTGATCCAATTGATACGTTTCCTCGTTTCTTCTTTTTCTTCTTCTCCGTTTCACTCTCTTCTTTTAATTAAAACGAAGGCGTGCAGTAACAGAAAAAATGGCGCGGGCTCAGAGTATTATGCATCCAATTAGGCAAATTGCTCGGCGGCTTATCTTCCGGATAATCCCGGCGTAATGAAACGCGGCGCCGTTCCTAAAGCTACAACACGTACGTACATGCATGCATTTAGGACACAAACACTCGTCCCTGAATGTATGAATGGTATAAATCCGGTTTCATTTCCACGCGGATAAGGGACAATGTGTGCGCAGGTATTTCCCGCGGGAAATCCTTTAATGATTCCCCTTGTTCCGCATTGTCGTTTATAACAAGGCAGAGGCACTGTGCTGTGTTCTTCTTACCGAAATAATTGGGAATTGGGCGGTGGAAAAAGTCGAAACTTGAAATTATGATTTAACGAGATAATAAAATTAGTATTCATTATATTATTTCTAACAGTTATTAATTAACTCTTCTTTGATTGTGGTAATTATTTAAAATTGAATTTTTATAATTTTAATATGTCTATTTTTATGTTAAAAATATTTATGGCTTCCTTTTCCTTCCACCAAATTGAATTTATTACAATTGTTTATTTATTTAAATATTATTTGTAGGCTCTAGCAACTTCTAATCGTATTTTCCGTAATATCAGCAAAATATGTTTCCGTCTTTTAAAAGTTTAAGTTCGACTGTATGTTGTATATGGCAATATGTTAAAATTAAGCTTCAATTGTAAAACTTTCATCATTTCTCGGCGCGAAATGTAATAACAACAATACAGATGCTACAAGTTTCCACCAGGGCGGGGGTGTATCAGAAGGCAAAACTTTTCCACCCATTGATAATATTGATACCGAGGCGGCGAGAATTTGTGAAACGTTATTGCCGGCAGTTTGCCGGAAATAGGAAAGTTCAAATGATCGTCTCATTTTAATATATCGCCGATCGCTCGACGGAATTTACAAAAACCGATCGATAGATGGGAAAGGTGGTATAGTGGTGCACACGCTTAGCGATAATGAAGGGACGGCATTATAACGGCTTAATCCGGTGACGGTGACCGCCCTACGATGCGGAAGCGGAACCCCAAGGCGGCAGTAAAGTGTGAATCCGGCGTACCCGGTCCCCTCTGTGAACTGAAATAATCCGTCCCATCGTTATAATCATCAGTATATCTACTGGCAGAAGGGGTTTTATGTATATGCGGACCGTCCTTATCGCGCCCCCCGGATTCGATTTATGGGTCCGTTCCCCCGTGGGGAGCACCTTTTCTCTCCTTCCCCTTCGGGCTTTATTGGTTTTGTTTTAACACTTTTCGACCATCAATTCGGCGGCGCGATGCCCTTTTCAATTGGCGGAAAAGTTTCCTGAAGGACCCACCCGGACACAGATCACGACTCGTCACGGCCTTTAATTGCGGAAAGTTTCGTTTCGGGACCGAAACGTGGGCAAACGGCATAATTCTTTTAAATGGCTGTTCCAACTGCAATGTGGAACAGATTTTCGAATAAGTTTCTAAAGATTACATATGTTAAAATTACTTTTGTTTAAAATGCTGAGTTTTCCTTTTTATACACGAAACTCATCGATTTATTTTTTCTATTCCTCTTTTTTTTCATCCATCTGATGATTGGACCGAAACTATATTCTGAGTGGTCACTTAATTACGCATCGCAACCTACACATAAATTAATTAAAAACCAGCGCGTATGCAAATCGGGCAATCCATAAATGTTATTATTACGGCGCGTGCATTTTTCAAGCAATTAAATTTTAATCAGATGACCCGGCAAAACGTGTAATTACTTTCTGGTGGATGCGCCGGGATGAGCAAAACGGGTGATGGCGGGCGACAATTAAATTCCTCCTCGTTAATAATATTTTAATTATTAATGACACATTTGGTCATAATTAACTCGGTATAATGGATAATTAATAAATTCACTGGATATGCGCGCTGCATGAAAAACGCTTGTAATTAAATTAATTGTCCGGCCGTAATCAACATGATTTATACGCGCACGCTCCGCTTCTGCATATAAGCTGCAATAAATATGTTAAACAATGTCGCTGCTCTTTAAACCATCAGAAAAATATATGCTAAGACATTAATCAGAAAATTAAAGTGATTAATCGTAAATTAATTATGTTCTCTTCTATTTATATTTTTGACATAATGAATTGTAATTATTACCAGTTAATCATTAAAATTGCCTTGATTTTTACTTTATATATAAATAATAAAGTTCTCTCTTATTATTAATTATATAGTTTTCTATATCTTAATAAGAACATTTAAAAAATAATAATTAAACTATTTTTTTGCAATCATAATCCATTTGACTTATTTATCTAGTATAATATATAATGCAGTATAATACTAAGACTATCAAATAACGATGACTTTATAGTATTGAATCTATATGGGTTATAATTCTAGAAAAGTTATTTTTTTTTAATATAAACATTAAATATTTTCCTTGACGTATATGTTTTGGTGAATAAATGTAACTGCTATGCTCTATTCGTGTCTGGTTTATTTACCCGTTGTTGTTTTGCTTGCAGGTCACGGGATATTGCCTCTGGAGGTCCCGGGTGACATCGCGGGAACTTTCGTCCTCCAGACTTTGGTGAACTGTACGGGAAATGAGCAGGAAGAATGCGAGCTACAAACGACGTCCCAGATGAGACTCGTCGGACCGGTTCGTGATGTCATCATCAGACCGGCGAAGCACGCGTACAGCCCTGGAGAAATATGTAAGTGTTGTTGATAACAACTAACTTTGAAAGTAATACATTTACAAAGAAAAATAAACGGAGAAATAAGTTCATGTTTATAAATCTTATTAATTAATATTTATAAAGATTTATTACAAAATATATTCGTATAATCCCGGCACATCCACCAATTGGTATAGCATTCGATGATTTGTTACAATTCAATTGAGTACATCTTAAATCAGGAACATTATCATTTGATAAAATTATTGAGAACTAAATAAGTTTTCAATATTTGTAATTTTGCATATTTTTTTCATTTATGATCTAAAAGTTTGTTAAAATTGATAGAAATTTCATTTGTTGGTATCTATTTTAAATATTTAATTCAAGCTGCTGACCATTCCTTAATTTAATCAATAAGAGAAATTATCAAATGCCCGTTATTGTATCGAAATTCGCCAATTCAAAATTATCTCAAACCTCTAAAATTCACCCTGACATTTTTACCAGATACATCAATTTACTTGGGATAACTGCTAACAAATGCATTTGAAAATATCCAGAAAATAAATATTAATTGATGAGGCCGTCATTTGTTGAAAATTCATATCACTTATTAAGTATTAAAGTAAAATCACTTTTTTAATTTTCAAAAACTTTTATTTGTTGGAATTACACGCAACAATTGTTTCGCCACACTGTGGCTTCTTCAGGGGAAGAAATTTCTTCTTTGTAATTCCAACAAATAAAAGTTTTTGAATATTAAAAAAGTGATTTTACTTTAATACTTAACAGAAAATAAATGTCAAATCAGGGTGTTTATTAAAGTTTGTAAATTAATTACTACAAATAAGGAAACAAATAGTGTAATGTGACAACATTTAAAATTGTTTTAGAGAAAATATCTATAATTAAAAGTCTATAAAGTAATCTTAGACGAAACATGATAAATAATTTAAATTCAACTTTTAACAATCACCGTATAACAATAAGACAAATCCAATCCAATCAATAAACTCGTTTAAATAACACAAAAGAGTAAAAATAAAACGTTCCATCAATTAACAAAACATGTTTTAATGTCATTGTAGGAAAAGTATTCTCTAAACGCGCATGTGTATAATTCCAAAACATCGATTAAAAACGTATTCAGTTTGAATTTAATTGTGGCCGCGGCCAGTATGGAAATAACATTGGAATGCAACAATACGTAAATAACGGATGAATATTTTATTGAGCCGCTGAATGAAATTTATAACTTTTGTAGCTGAACAGTGCGAAAAAAATATGCGAAAAGTTAGTGTGATTTTGCATGTGTTGGGAAACTGGCGTATCATATGAACGAAATGGGATATATCGGAGTGGAAACCGTAATTTACGACCATATAATTCTAAAAAAAAAGGCCGTTCAAAAAGTCACTTTAATACGTACAAATAATATTTACTGACTTACTTTGTAAAAAATGTTTATTGGTGGAATATACAAAAAAAAATCATTCTTATATGAAGCTCGTAGTATTATTTAATTTGTTTTATTAATACTAACAATAACCTAAAAAATTAATTAGATTTTAAACTATGTTGAGTGAAATTATGATTGCATTTTAAATAAAAGTTAAATCAACATTAAATTATTTGCTAGTCCTAATTCCACATTTAATTTATTTTGACAAGTTTATAAAAACAGGCAAAATTATTATTTATTTTTTATACTATTAATATTTTTTGATCTACAATCTGACACATATTACCTATCTACTGTCATCTACGTTCTGTCTACTGTCATTAACATCTGTAATCTTTTACCTGCTATTATTATCATATATTTCTCATTTATCAAATGTCAACTGTTAACAATTAAATATTAATTGTATGTCGTTTACCAATATAAATATTTAACTATCGTCTATTATGTGTCATTTATCACTTATGAAGTGCCACTTGATAAATAATTTTTGGAATAAAAACACCAATAGGACAAAGAATAATGTATTGGAAAAAGTCAAAAATTAGCTGGCACGATTAAGAAATTACTAACCTAGGTCAAGGGTACGTCAAGGCAACGAGTAATTTATTGTGATAGGTCAAGGATACGTTGGAACCGTAAATATAGCATTATCTTCGGCCAAAAGTACGCTAGGGTAGTAGACAAATTATTGGGATAAGTAAAGAGTACGCTGATGCAACAAATAATTTCTTAAACTAGGGCAAAAGTACTTCAGGACAATAAATAATGTTGAGCTGTTAAATAGAAGCCACCCACCAATCTTACATATATGCAAACTCAATTCCAAAACACATATATATATATATATATTATTTGTCTCTTGTCAAGTATTAACTATTAACTATCAATTGGCAATTGCTTGTGGCGAAATAACTTCCTCACACCAGAAGTAGTCCACTTTCCAGAGAATGAATACACGATGTTTCAGCAAGACGGAGGAACAAGTCATACTGCCCGAATCTCGATGAATATTGTGAATGCTTTATTCTTGGGGATATTCATTGACCTGATGCCAAAAAAACAAGTGTTCCAATTTCCAATCTGTCTTCGTTTTTGGGTCTTCGATTTTTGATCTTCGGTCAAAGGTCAAAGGTCTTCTCCGTTTTTTTTATTGCCTTCTATGAGCTGAATTATTAGTTATTTGTCAAATGTCAAAAACTTTCAAAAACCAATCACCAATTACCAATGATATATAGTAACTATTAACTTTTAACCAAAATATGTTTTATCCGTTCTGTATCTGGATTGAGTTTGCGAAGGGTGATCAAATCATTGACCAGAGCACTTAGGCCTCACTAGGCCCATTGTGCGTTTTATCCGTTATAATCCTTTCTGATCTCTCATTTGTAAAAAATCAATATTATTTTTTTAATTACAATTGTCTGTCATTAAGTATTTGGTATCTAATGATAGGTGCATCTTTTCTCATTTGTCACCTGTTATCTGTCTTATTCTTATCGGCTATCAGCATCAAGTATTACTTGATCATTTAAACTTGTTTTTTTTTTCACTTCTGTATGGCACCTTTTATCAGCTCATATATACAAACTTTCATCTGTCAGGAATTAACTGATTTATGTTAAATATTACCTGTCATGTCTAAAATCAACTTTTGGTTGGAAATTGTAAATTAACCAATTTGCATCATAAGGACATATATGCGCACATTTTGCCTGGCCCCTATCACCACAAGTAAAAAATGAGGTTCCTTTTGATAGTAGCGATAGTGATCAAAGTGATTTTTTGTGGGAGGAAAAAATGTAAAACCTAAACTACATAAATATAAAATTACAAGTATTGGTGATTCTTATGCAGGAATTGCAAGTTTATTTTTACTTATTGATGTCTATAGTGTAAAAACCTATACTTATCACGTTGTGCAAAATAATTAGAATAATTTCTTTTATTATATTAATTTATAAAATTCTTTAAAATTCTGTATTTATGTAATATTATTTTCATTTTTCACATTGTGAAACATTTTCATTCAAATACAATCAAAAAAATATTCAGGGATTAGAACGAATATTCCATTTTTCCATGTGATGCCACTGGGTTAAATACCACACTGCAGTAATTATCAAGCGCCTATTGTAATCTGCCATTTCTTATGTGTTCTGCTTGTCTTTCATTTCTTATGTGTTCTGTTTTTTGTCTCTGACAAGAATGAATCATTTAAAATAAATTAATGAAATGATTTTATATCTTATCAGTTATTTATTATTTGTTATCTGTAAGTTACCATATATCATATGTCTTAGTCTATCTGTTATACATCATATATCATCTAGTATCTATCAGTTTCCAATTATCAACGTTTAATTATTATCTCGTATATTTTATTAACAGAGGACTACTCTCTTAGTTGTAAATACAACATTGAACTTTTCTTTAAAAAAAACACAATATATATTTATCATTTAATGAACCAAACTGTCATTTGTTATCTGACTATCTTATCATTTATTAATTGATAAATACTATGTGTCATTTGTTGTATGTGTGTTGTGTCTTTTGTCATTTGTCAACTATCTTCTAGCTTCTATCTGCTATCTGCTATTTTCATATTTTATAAATCATTTATCATTCAGTAGTAAATTGTTTGTAAATGATTACTTGTTATTTGCCATGTCTTCTTTCTTTTGGGTGCTTCCTTTTTGTAGCTTTTATCTATCAAATGTCAACAATAAAATATGAATTGTGAATTTTCAAATGGTAACCATTTCAACTCTAATCTGTTATATTTTTCCTTTTATTTATTATTGTAAAATAAATAATTGTTTTCTTAAATTTTAAACCGAAATCATTTATTTAAATAATACAAGGCTCAATATTAGGACCAATCTTATTCCTAATCTATATTAATGATTTCCCAATGCATACAAATTGCCGAAGTATTATATCTGCCGATGATACTACTCTCGTCAGTACCTCTGAAAAGCTTGAAGATGTGAGAGTACTCCACAATGAAACAAAAATTGCTACTAGCGATTGGTTTACTAGCAGCAAACTCTTTGTGAATAATACAAAAGTGTAAATATGATGTTTACCCTTAAACAACATAATGAGTCATTTTCAAACTCAACAAAATTTCTAGGATTCAATCTAAATCCTAGTCTAAAAAGGGACGATCACGGTAATAAGGTAGCAAATAAGGTGACAAAAGGCATCTTTTGCCTTTTGCCAAACACTAATAAAAGCATACTATGGTTTATGCCACAGCCACCTCACATATTCTCATTTGGGGTCATTCGGCCACACGCCATAGACTATTTGGGTTACAGCGAAAAACGGTTAGGATTGTGGAAGATTATGAATATAGAGACGACTGTAAATTGGCTTTTACCAAACACCCTATTTTAAAGTTGTCAGCAATATATATTTATGAACGTCTGTGTTACGTTAGAAAAAATATAAATAACTATGAGAGGCAAAATAATATCAATCACTTTTTAAGAAATAATGATAATCTGAACTTAGTTCAAACTAGACTCACGAAATCATACAACAGCTTATTATGGCCCTAAATTTTTTAATAAGTTAAATTCAAAATTAAGAAATATGCTTAAATTAATAAGCAAATTTATCTTCACGCAACTCACAAAAATCAAACAAAGAAATATGCCTTTATCTCTTTTTAAACAAGCTATAAAAGAGTTGCTCATTGAGTTGTCACCATATATCTTTCATGAGTATCTCTGGAGAAACTTCACTGAGTAGTTAATTGCAAAATCGTCATTCCAAATATCCGCTGTATTCAACCTATACATGAATTTTATTTATTTTTCGCGCATTCCTTTGTTTGTGTAGAACTGATCAACGGGTTCGAATGGAAAATCACTCATAAGAGTGAACTCCGCCATTCTGTAATTATTCTCAAAGATTTAATTTTACTTTTTAGAATTTTTCTAATGATGTCAGTTAAATTTGAAACTTTTTTCAAAAATTTAATTATTATTTTACAGTTTTTCAATTCATTTTTAAATTTATGATAAAAATTATGATAAAAAAATTAAAAATTAATTTTAATACATGTGTAACTGTGTTTTAAAAAAACACTTCAACTAAACTACTTTTCAACCAACTGTTTGTTCTCTAGGAAATTTTGCACTGCATTTTCCAAAACAATTCTAACATATTATTATTTTTGGGGTATTTTACTGTTTTAAGAAAATTTTAGACTGTTTTTTGTTACTTTTATTAACTTAACTAGACTGTTTTCTATTAATTTTAAATACGTTTGCAAGTTTTTCAATTTTCAATTTTATTCGACTGTTGTTATCTAAAAGATTTTGAATAATAGAGAGAGAAAACATCTTTATTAATAGAAGTAAGTATTTATACATTTATACAGTAAGTGAACAGAGTACAGACTTGAGGTTTCTTCTAATCATCGGCTATCGACCCGCGGTCTTTCAGCCTGGATTTAACTGTCAAAAACGTCATGATTACTAATGTCTTACGAAGTTAACTGTCTTCTGTCATTCCAAGGTTATGATCGCTAATGTCATTATGAACTGATGAGATGAATTGATGAATGGTGATTTGTGGATGTTTTGGTTTTGGGTTGACTAAAGGGTTACGAGGATTACACAACTGGTTAAGGATTTCAAGGTTGTGGGGCTTTGTGGCAAATTTTTGGGATAGATATTTCAGACGCTCTTCAATAGGGATTACTTGGGTTAATTCATATAGGAGGGTATTAGATGGGTTACGAATGGGATTAAGAGGGTGTCTAATTTTAGTAAGGATGTGAAGGGCTGATCGTTCTGCTACCTGGAGGTTTTTTAAGACGGCGGGACGAGGATTATGGAATAGGATAGCGTTTTGAATAATATTTTTAAATATTAAACGTTTATAACATTATTATTATTTTGTATACTTTTAACAGTTTTTAAATAAACTTTAGATTCATTTTTGAAATTATCAAGTGTTCTTTCTAATAAATTTAACTGAGAATTGAGAATATCTCCACTGCAATTTTTAAGTTCTTTATTGTATTTTTTTTATTTATTATATTTATTATAGTTTCAACTGCTTTAATACATTATTCTAGCTGTTAACGTAAATAATTGAATTCAATAATAATTTAATCTACTTATGATCAACATCATTGAAATGTATATACTCGTATAACTGGCGAATTCTTAACCTATCCCAATATATAAAATTTTAACATACCTACCTCAACGTATTCTATCAGTCTTATAAATTAAATGATGTCCTAGCGTACTCTTGACTTACCCCAACGTACTTTATATTAGTTTTTCATAACTTTGACCTACCCAAATAAATAAAAATAATACCAGCACCACCATTTATCAATTCATTTCATCATTTCATCTTGATTCAGAAGACTGATAACAACATTTACTGATGAAAGAGAACGGGCTGAAAGACCACCATTGAGAAAATCAAATATACCAGAATGTAATTTATTTTATTTTTCAACTAAATGTATTATATTTTATTTTTTCTGTGAATAAAAATTTTTAGTAATATAAATAATACGTAGTGTGAAACTTTTTAATTATTTATTTTGGTAATTTTACAACAATTTTATTTTATGCAAATTAAATATTTAAATTTGTAGTACAGTATTAATAGCGAGAATTAATAATGAGACAAATAAAATCTCTATGAGCATTTCTGAACTTATGTTTTACAGTAAATGTAAAAACTCCAGCCAACAGTTAAAAGAATTACTCCCCGTAGTAAAGCACCACCGGGCATTGAATGGCATAACTGCTAAATTGTTACATCGTGCAGAATATGATTTCAGAGACATGTAACGACAGCTATTAATATTCGTTTGAAAATTGAATATTTTTTGATGTTCTCGACAATCCATCAAATACACTCCATTACGAATCCACAACTATCATCCCATCTTTGATCGCCTACATCTCCTATCCACTAAAATAGCATCCAATCTCTATTTGAAATAATTCAAGATTATAGAAACAATTAACTTGTATGTCAATAAAAATGTTACTACGAGTATTATGGATAAAACGACGCTGTCTGTCACTAACAGTAACTGGTAGTATTTAATGTGACTTAAACACATTACAACAGGATTCAGTTCTTCGTAGTCTAGTGATGAGCCTTCGTATGCGTTTTTGTGCTAAAAATACACAACTTATATTATCCCTCCCCCACACTAGTAAATTGTAGGATATATGAGAGTGTGCATTGGCGTAATATGTTTCTAATAATGATGAACGATTAATTTTGGTTTTTTATCTTGAGGAAGGCGTAGTAAGCACTACTTAGCCTAGATGTAACATGATCGATTTGTTTGTTCCAACGTTAATTGTTCTGTATATATGATCCTAGACATTTAACACAATAATACTGTTATTTTTGTCTGATTATTTTTATTGAACCAGTCTGGAATTTATTCACTTGATTTCTTGATTTTTAATAGTAAATCATCCTCGATAGTTGCCTAAATTACAAATGCAGTATCATCGACAAAGTTAATTATATACAGCAAGAACAGCAACAAACCTAAAGTTGAACACTGAAAAACCCCTTTGCTAACATTACATATTGAAAATCGTCGATTTGCAAGACTATTTTACTATCATTTAAAAACAATACAATGATATCGGAATCGTTTTCACAGATACGCAGCTAATGTAGTTTATGACAGATGAACTTAGCACTGATTGTGTCAAATGCTTTTAATAAAAATCATAATACAGGTATAATCCGGACACATGTTTCCCCATATCAATATATTTACACTAGCTCTAAGAAAGCAACATATGCCGTTTCAATCAATCTATGCTTTCTTAAACCATGTTGGGCGTTGTTCATTGGCTGGAATTGATCAACATAGTTCGTTAATCTTAACATTATAATTTATTCAAAAGTTTTGAAATCAATAAATAATAAAGCAATTGGCCGGTAATTGTTAACATCTACGCTCGGTCCAAACTTTCTGGTAATTTTCCTGTTTTTAACATTAGGTTTATTGAGTATTATATGTTTTATTTCTAGGGCAGGAATTGCCACTTCCTCAATAACTTTTATTGATATTCTGTCTTGAACTGAGCTTTAATATTTAAAATAAAATTGTGCAATTCTATGAAGGGAACTGGCCGTAAATAAATTGATTCAACTACTTTTTCAGATTTACAAGTTACAGATACGTTATCACCGATGTGCTGCCTTATTTTATTGACTATGGCAGTTGAAAAATGATTTGCGAAAATGTTTGCCACTTTGCAAGTATCATCAATTTGTCCAGTGCTGCTTCTAATAGCATATTTATCAGCTCTTATAGATCCATTTAATTCATCTCGAATGATATTCCATACTCTGCGTTGCTTATTCGGAGCTTTCATTTCTTTCGACTGCAATAATTTCGTTTTGTACCCTCAATTAACTTTTATGGAGTTTTTTATCATTTCTATATTTTATTTCATAACGTTGTAGGAACATTTGCAGATGATATTCTAATTCATTGATGGTAGTATCATTTATTACCCCCTTATTTCTATATGTCGGTATATTATTTGGTATTATTAGTGATGAAGGTTTAAATTAAATTACACTTGGTTTATTTCCCAATTATCTCTATCTAATCGACCAATTTCACTTTTAAAGCATTATCAAGAGTGAGTTATAAAAGAAACTAGCAAGTTTATATATAATCAGGTAATAAGAGATTTTTCCTTCAAATTTTATAAAAAATTTGTAAGAATATAGTCAATAGTCAAATTATTGCAATTTTTGAATTAGAAACTCTTAGAGAACAAACCGCATAATCGGTTTTTACACAATATTCACTTGCATTTATATGTTCACACTTGTGAGACAAAAGTCATACACCCTCCATGCTGCCTCGTCCGTCGAGTCGTGTTAATTGGCGATATTGTGGTGTCGGTGACCTCTTTTGAACTGATTATTGACTGCATTGTTGTACTTTGAATATTCAATAACTGGTTCTAGTATCTTATCTGGCCATATAAGAAAGTTACATTATTCTGAAAGTTTTGTATGACAATATCTTTTGATTTTAGTAGTCGTTTTAAATATTTCACCTCCATTTCCGCATTCGTTTCGACAACGTTATCGCATCTAAATGTCAACGAGTCAAAATCGTCTGCACTGTCACTACCACATTGTTGGTATTGGTAACTGTATTAGAACAGCAATTTATTGACTCTGTTTATTTGAATCAAATTTATCATATATACTAAGTCATTTTATTTTGATAAAATTTTATATTTAGGCTTATAAAAAAAGAAAAATGATTTAAAAAGTCAGCTATATCAGATTAAGTTTAACTTGTTTATTTATTGGTGCACAAGGTAAAATTTAACATTTTTGCCGTAATCATTTTTTTATTTTATTGAGTGTGGTTCTAAGCTTTTGTTCTTAACTTTTACAATGCCTAGGATGCAAAGACGCACAAATTTTCATTAACTTTCCGAGTTTGATAGAGGGTGGATAATAGGACTTAGAGAGACTGGACTTTCTGAAATTAGGGATATATTGCACAAAAGTTTAGATACTGTAGTAAGATGTTGTCAGGCTGTGGTAATTGAGGTGCAAGACTACGTCGAAGAACCACAGAGCATGCAAATCGGCATTTGAGACTGTAGCCTTTAAGAGATCGTTAATGGAATGAAATGATAGAGTATTTAGTGACGAATGTAGATTCTGTTTAGGGATATATGATGGTCAGGCTAGAGTCAGAAAACGACGTGGTAAAAGAAGAAATCCACAATTTCTTGTCCATCACACTTTTATGGGCTGCCATTGCTTATGGCTCTAGATCACCTCTAATCTTTGTTAGCGGTAATAAGATCGCACAGCGTTATATCGAAGAAATTCTGGAAGCTCATCTCTTACCTTATCTTCAGACATTGCCAAAACCAACTTTTCAGTAGGATAATGTTAGCCGACACATTGCAAAAGCCACAATGAACTTCTTTGAGCACGCTGAAATCAATTTGTAGCCCTAGCCACCAAGGTCACCGGATTTATATCCAATTGAGCATGTGTGGGATATCATCCCCCTCACACTCTGGAAGCACTTCGAAATGCGTTAGTAATTGCTTGGAATGATATACCAAAAAGGACATCAACCACCTAATTAAAAGCGAACCTAGACGTCTTAGAGAGTGTATAACCACCGTACTGTATTGACACATTATTATTTTTTTCATTTGTTTGCTATATTTTCCCTTACAATTCTACATCTAAATATTATAAAAATAAAATGATTTATAGTGGGTCTTCCGATTTCTATGTCACTTAGTATATTCAGACACAAAGTTACTATTATCAATGTTTTAACACTATACACAAAACTAAAATTATTCGGTTATATACAAATCGGTGAGGAAACAGTGCGGTAATTACATGAAAAAACCGATTTAATAACGGTACGTAGAATCGCGGTTTTAAGGGAAAAACGGATTAAGGTTGGTTAACTACAGCAGATTTTTCTGGGTTAAGATTTTTAGCATGTGTGAGAGGTTCTTTGTATCTGATTTGTATATTGCGTTGTGTTTGGCCGATGTATATTTTATCACAATCACAACAGCTAATCGAATACCTGATTGTTATAGTTCTTCTAATTTGTTGAAAGTGTTTCCAAGCAATTATCTTAATTTAGTATTTAAATAAACGGCGTGTGTTAAATTGTATTTATTGAAAAATTTGTTAAAATGAGTTTATATTTTTCGGGAGTATATTAATTTAACTAATTTCTTATTCCTATTAGGATTGGTATGTGTCAAGTGGGTTACAATTATAATTTTATTTTTAAAATCGTGTTTATTGATTAGTTTTTTTTAATTGTATTGTTTGGCAATGTTTAGTATGACGCTGAAGTTTCTGTGGATGAGGCTATTAAAAGCAGCTAATTTATATTTCATAGGGACAAAGGCATCATGGAGATATTTAAAGGTATGGCCGGGTTTTCGGTAAATGTCAAATTCTAATTTATTATTGTTACGTCAATTGAGGAGATCTAAAAATGGCAAGGGGCTATTCTTTTCGGCTTCGTTATTGAGAGATGTGACAAAGGAATTAATATTGAACTCAGAGTTTATTATAGCGAAAACGTCATCAACTTATTAGGGAATTGTGTTAATATACTTTTTGCGTTATTTTCAAAATTAATTAAGATATTATCTAAACAGAAAGAAAGGTTTGTTTATAAAAAAGTATTGTTGTATATAGATTGCATTCCATTACTAACTCAGTAAGTTCGATATAAATTTTTATGATCCGCTGGTATTTGTTTTTTGATTAGAATGTTTTTCAAGTTGAAAATAGTGTCTTTAATTGGAATATTTGGGAAAAGATTCAACGTCAAACGAAATCAATGTTTGGTTATCTGATACGAACATATTTTTGACAAAACTATCGATTTTTTTACCGACATTTTCAATATTGTTTTGTATGTTGGTGAATTTAAGTTTAAAACTATAGGTCTTCGTTTATTTCCTTTTTATGTATCTTTGGTAGGCAATTTAATTTGGGCATTCTTGGATTTTAAACTGAGATTTTTATCAATTAAACATGACGAGGCTTTTAAACAGTCGTTAATTTTCTTAATGTAAGATTTAATCGAATTTTTCTTTTGAGTTAAATATAGGCCGGACACCAATAAATCAATGACGCTGTTATTATACTCCGTTTTTTGCATTATCACTATACTATTACCTTAATCCTATTTTAAGAAATAACAATCTTTTTTTAAATTTCTTCTTTTTTTGTGCATTGTTTCCTTCTTCTGACTTCTGTGTATTGCTTTTGATTTGTTTGCTGATGAGCAAAATTCTGAAGTTTCGTCTGGTGTTAATTTTGAAGGCGCGATTTCAACCTCGTTAATTATGTCTTTGATGGGAAATTTCTTAGGACTAATTGGATGTGTCAATCTGGGCTTAATAAATTGTATTCTTCTTCGTAAAAAGGAATGTTGGTTTCATTGACGACTAATATTTGCTCCAATTATTGTGTGTTTTCTTGTAGAATGTTCCCTTGGGGTGGTTGATGCTTTAATAAAAGTGTTTTAAACTTCTTTTGTGGGGTTGCATATTTGTTTTTTAAGCTTTTCTTTATCACTAAGTGCATACGTTTTTTAAAATTGTCCCAAATATGTGGATTTGCCATTTTATTGAGGCGAAAATGTTGTTCGTAAGCCAAGACTTCCAAGTGTGTTCTTTTAGTGTATACATTTTGATTTGGAAATGTTAGTTTAACTCGATTGTTAAACAGTAAACACCAGTTCGGTCTTTTATGTTATACATTTGTATAGGAGGAAACTGATTCTGTAAGTCCACCATGTAAGTGCTTAAAGGAACGAAGTCTTCAAAGTAAAGTAGCTGAAATGCGGGAAATTATGGTTCATATAGAAAATGGCATGTTATCAACAAGAGCTCTTATAGGAAATCCAGAAATGAATGTCGGAAAATCAGAAGTGCATAAACTACTTAAAATGAGTGGTTTTAAGTATTTCTAAGTTAAAACAATACAAAAGGTTTTCACGGATTACCATGGTCGTCGAATGGAATTTTGTGAAGATGTGGTGGATAGAGTAAACTACGAATTTCTTCAAAATATTCTGTTTAGTGACGAATTTAAGAACTCAGTACCCTCAAAAACTTAACGTTTGAAGGGAAATCTAAAAAATGGCCAAAAGTATTTGGAACTGCTTGAGAACCAAGTGATACCACCAGTACAAGGCTTACAGAATATTCATATGACCCACATATGGTATCAGCATGATGGATGTCCTGCTCATAATGCGATTAAGAAATATTTAAATCAAATATCTCCCCGTCGCACTATTAGCACCAAAGTAGACATAAAATAGCCACCAATATCTTCTGATTTGTCCCCACATGATTTTTTTCTTTGGGGCCATATAAAGCAAACAATTGAAAACCGTTGTCATCAAAGAAGTAACAACTTGGATGACCTCAGATTAAAAATTCTTCAAGCCACTCAAAATATTACTTCTGACTCGTTAAAATATATGTGACAAGAATTTTATGATCGTCTGGGATATTGTTTGGCTCAACAAGGAGATGTTTTTGAACATTTAATAAGATGCACATTGTACATATTTGTTATTCGTTACGTTAGAATTGTGTTTGCTAAATTAGTAATATTAAAATATTGTGTAAATATGTTTTACTTTGATTCCCTATTTTATTACAAATTAGATATTATTGACTGTAGAGCGTGCGGTAGTTGATCAAACCTAAAAGGGGATTTCAAAGTCGATTTATCTATTTACATATATAGAAGATAGGTGGTTCTGTGTAAGGGTGTCGGTAGCTCTGGTGCACTTCGTAACGTCGTGGATCGTTCTGTAGGATTTTCCAGGGATCCACCCCCAGATACTGTGGGGGGATTCTGCCGATCGTCGGCGGCTTGTGATACCTCGGCGTCGGTAGCCTGGACGGTTTTGATACAGGTCTCCTCGATCGCCGTTTTGGTGGCCGTCGCCGTTCGTTCTTAACCGCCTTCTTCCATCGGCGCTGGTCCTCCGCAGACGGCGGGACTTCCTCGGTCATCGGAGGTTCGTCTTGACCTTGGCCTGGAGGGCAGTGAGGGCGAGTTTGGGGGGCTCATCGTGTGATCGCAGGACTGTGGTAAGTCCTTTGATCAGGTAAACTATGGTGAGCTTGCCGCTTCGGTTATCGGTTAGGATCACCTAACGACAATGTGTCGAAGTCTGCCGTTTGATCTGTGTTATCTTTTTTGACGGCTGCCGCAACCATTCCATCGCCCTCTGTTGGCGGTTCATGCTACTGGCGCGAACTTTTTGAGGGCTTTTGATTCGACTGCTCGCGAGCCCGGGCTCCCACCTACCCCTTTCTTAGTGATGGAGTCACGTTTGGAAACGAACTGTGTTGTGGTTGTTGCTGTCGTTTGGTTTGCTCGTTTGCTGGTCGGTTTATGTCGTCTGGGGGGTTTTCTATGAAAGCTGGTTTGATTTTTTCGGTGGATACCGTGGTTGGTTGGCTGTCTTTCCTTATCGTCACCATCTTGTTATCCTTTTTAATTACTTCATACGGGCCCTTTTACGGGGACTGCAATGATTTTTGTATTACGTCTGTTCTCAAATACACCTGTGATGACATCCCTACGTCTTTGAAAACGAAAGGTTTTGTTTTGTTATAATTGGATGTTTGCGTGATTTTGACTGTTTGAAGGATTTTCTTCAGTTGCGTCGCTTAATTCTCTGTCTCGATTCTTTGTTCATGTGGTTTGGCTGCTAACAATTCTCCGCACAGTTGCAGCGTTCCCTATCTGCTGCTGTTGCCTTGACGTGTTCGTTCCAGGCTGATCATATTCCAAGCAAAACGAAGGGTAGTGTGTTGATCCATGATTCTCCTTTGTGGCACATCAGTGCAGCTTTTAAATGCCTATGGAATCTTTCTACTGGCCCATTTGCTTGCGGATGGTAAGCCGTCGTCCTTATTCGTTTGAAGCCCAAGAGTTCTTCCAGTCGCTTGAATAGTTGTGACTCGAACTGACGTCCTTGGTCCATTGTTACCCTAAGAGGTAAGCCATATTTAGCTATCCAGTGCATGACAAATACACTATCAACTGTGTTAGCCTCGATGTTTGATACCGGGATTGCCTCGGGCCATTTACTGCTACTAAATTTGGCTGTAGCTTTTGCTCCAGGATGTGTTAATCAATGCAGACTATAGAACACCTGTTTTGTAAATTGGTTGTTACGAAGGGTCGTACAGCGTCGGTTGAGATGTCGCAGTAGATTTCTGAGTTATACTCCGAAAAAAAATGAATCTTTTTGATCTGCAGGCTTGGAGTGGCGTAGATTGCTAGTAGGTCTCTGTCGTATGCTGCGCATTTTTGTTCGCTTGGCGACAGTTTCCTTGACATAAATGTTAACAGTTACCATGTTCCTTTTTGTAACTGTTGTATTACACCTTGTATTGCGTAATCCGATACATCTGTGGTAACTGTGAGGATGGTATTGGTGTTAACGGTGGACGCGGAAGACGTCCTGGTGACGGACTGGCAAGGAAGTAGCACCGGCGGTACTTTCTGGAACCAACACGCACTGGAGGTGGCACAGGGGTCCCTGGCGAGGCTCACCATTAATTAGCAGCCGCAGGCTTCGATTAAACAGTTTCCCTTCGGTGATACTTGCTTGAGCTTCCACGCCACGTCAACGTATGGGCACCGGCTAGCTGTGAAAACAGAGTAAAAGAACAAGAGAAAGTGTGTAAATTAAACATGGGGCCAGAAAAGAAGAACATATATTACAGAATAAAGAAACATAGAAAAATATACAGTTAATTAACAAAAAGGCAAGAGGCTTGGATCGGCAAAGCCGACCAGGCCGACCACCGCTGCTGATGGCAGACGACTGGTGAAGAGCGATGGCCGGAGCCTGGTTTTATATGGTGGTCTTCGGTGACGCGGCTTTGTTTCGGTCACGTAGGCCACGCAATTCCGGGAACAGGTAATGATCCTCTTCGCCGAAAAAAGGGCCGGTCTTATTGTTCCACCACGTTCAGGTAAACTGAACGCCGGTAACAAACGGCCCCGGAAAACGAGATAATTTTGAAAAAGACATGAAATGAAAATAATAGCTGCCAGTGGACGTCTTCGGTGTTGTTGTCGATTGGTGATACACAGCACTGCACCCGATGACGCTGCAGACCCTTCCGTGGTTGAGATGCAGGGAGATTCGGACATCCTACATCGGATCTGGCGTCGTGGTAGGCAACACTGGCTTTGTGTGGACATCCTCCCGAAATTAAGGTGTGAGGGGATTCGGTCGTCCCACACCGGATCTCGGCATCCTTGGATGACTTGTGGCATCCTTGAGGGCTGCGACGTCTGGTCCGGCCGGGGATGGGCTGTCATCCTGGGTGCACTGGCACGGCGCGAACCAAGACGCTGGTGAACCAGTCCATTGTGGCGGCCACGACATCGAGCGCGGGGCGGCTGGAGCTGGTGTGTCGTCAGTCAATCCGTCGGAGCTGCCATTGTTCTGGTGAAGCACGCGGCGGCTGGATTGAAGCTGACAGTGGTGGTTGTAGCCAGTGTGCTGAAGGTCGAATCGGGTTGACGTCATTTTCAGTGAAACCTGGTGGTCTGCCTCTTGTCCTACTGAAGGTGTTGAAAGGCGGCCCCGGGTGACTCGGAATCACGGTAAATTACACAACATGAAAATATTAGAAGAGATTACAGCATGAGTCTTCAGGGTGTGAGTTTTACTCGGCCACTAGTTGGGAGCCAAATGTTAACGGTGGACGCGGAAGACGTCCTGGTGACGGACTGGCAAGGAAGTAGCACCGGCGGTACTTTCTGGAACCAACACGCACTGGAGGTGGCACAGGGGTCCCTGGCGAGGCTCACCATTAATTAGCAGCCGCAGGCTTCGATTAAACAGTTTCCCTTCGGTGATACTTGCTTGAGCTTCCACGCCACGTCAACGTATGGGCACCGGCTAGCTGTGAAAACAGAGTAAAAGAACAAGAGAAAGTGTGTAAATTAAACATGGGGCCAGAAAAGAAGAACATATATTACAGAATAAAGAAACATAGAAAAATATACAGTTAATTAACAAAAAGGCAAGAGGCTTGGATCGGCAAAGCCGACCAGGCCGACCACCGCTGCTGATGGCAGACGACTGGTGAAGAGCGATGGCCGGAGCCTGGTTTTATATGGTGGTCTTCGGTGACGCGGCTTTGTTTGGGTCACGTAGGCCACGCAATTCCGGGAACAGGTAATGATCCTCTTCGCCGAAAAAAGGGCCGGTCTTATTGTTCCACACTGGCAGCTGCACATTTTGGAAAATTATCTCGTTTGGATTATTTCAATAATGCGGAATTTATGCAAATTATTATTAGGAGCAATGGGTAGCTCGTAAAATAGATTAAAATATAATTACGCATTTGTTACCACGTTCAGGTAAACTGAACGCCGGTAACATTGGGTTGGGGATTCACTAACAATGCTTCTTTAGTGATATAGTGTTTGCATTGGTTGAATGCTTCTTTTGCTGCTTCCGTCCATTCTATCGGTTGGTTGCCCTTTTGATCCTTTCAACAGTTCGTTTAGCGGTGCTTGAGTATTTGCTGTGCCCGAATTAGAACGTTGATAGTAATTTATCATTCCCAATACTTTTTCGCGTGTTAGTGGAAAATCTTGATTTCCTTTCACTTTATCGTCTAGTGGTTTTATGCCTTCTCCGGATACCATGTATCCCAGGAAAGTAATTTCGTGCAATCCAAATTTGCATTTGGTTGGATTGATTACTATTCCGTTATCGTCCAACCGTTGATATAGTTGTGTGAGGTGCTCGTTTCGATGCTACCAAAATATCATCAATGTATACATAACAGAAATCTAAATCGCTTAGGATTCCATCCATAAATCTTTGGAATGTTTGTGTTGCGTTTCGTAGTATGCAAATTCGAAAAGTCAGAATGGTGTTGTGATGGCTATTTTTGGTATGTCGTCTTTCGCTATCGGGATCTGGTGGTAAGCTCGAACTAGATCAATTGTTGAAAAGATTGCATCCGTCCAGCCGTTGTGTGAAATCTTCTATATGCAGGGGGGTCGACAGTTGCGTGCTATCTTGCCGAACTTAAAATGGAACCAACAAGTGTCGAATGTTCATCCCTTTAACTGGCTTCGGGCTCGTTCTCGTGTTCGGCTGTGCGAACGGGGTCCTGATCGATATTGTTGTGTAGATCTGACGTTTTCTTTCTTTCGGAGCTGGACTTTTAATTGTGCTACCTCGGCTATCACAGTCCTTAAGTCGTCGCTTGTGTTGATTTCTTTAACTGCTGATGTGGTTGTGTTTGCAATTGCATTGGCTAGTTCTGCAACTTCGTCTATCGGTATCTTGGTTTGTGTTGCAAGTATAGCTTGCATGTTGCTTGGGAGTCTTCTGAGCCATGAGGAACGTAGTAATGAGCCTGGGACGGAGGTGACTGTCAAATGCTGCAGGTGTCATTGGAATTGCTATGTCTTCCTGTCTCCTAGTTCTTCTCGTTCCAACAACTGCCGTATTCGGTTTTCTTGGCTCACGCTACGACATCGGATTAGTACAGTTTTCAGCTTGCCGTATTTCCAGCTACGTACTTATATTTTGTGTCGTCTGTGGTGATTTTCGCTAGTTGGAACTGGCTTTCTACTTGAGCGAACCATAATTCCGGGTCGTCGTCCCTAAAAGGCGGGATACGCACGAGGTATTATGTTGACTTCTTGGCACACACACTTACCTTTTGGTTTGATCACGTCGGGGTCACCAATTGTAGGGCGTGCGATTGATCAAACACATTTACAGTTTGCTTTATATCCTTTACATATATCTTCAGCGATCTGTCATTTGTCATCTGGCATAAATCATCTATCATTTGTCAATTGTAAGTGGAGGAACATAATTTCTTATTGTGAAATCTTCCAGTAATTCTTTTGTACAAAATTGAATGTATCCTTTGTCACTTGTCATTACTCATTTGTCTTCTAGCTTTTGTTATTAATCATATGTAAGTTATCAATTGTAAATTATT
Organism: Ontholestes murinus; assembly: GCA_963969525.1. NCBI lineage: Eukaryota > Metazoa > Arthropoda > Insecta > Coleoptera > Staphylinidae > Ontholestes > Ontholestes murinus. The sequence goes on from OZ018396.1 coordinate 39,611,643, forward strand.
AACAATTAATTGTAAACCATTTGTTATCTGTAATTTAACATTAATCTCATATCATTAAAAAAATATAACTCCATTAGAAAGCAGTATAATCAATAAGACTAAACTAGTTATATTACCTGTATATACCTCTACATTAATCCCACTTAAACCAACATTAATCCGATTAGATATTGACAAGATACAGCATAGTAGATTACCATTGGAGTGTAGCATGTATGCGGATGAATTCAATTCCACTCAGGATTTCAGACATCATAGAAAATTCAAATGCAAATATATTTATAGGTTTTGACAATCATATCGTATGAAAGTATTTTTTTTTCAAATTCAAACTATTATGATGTGATGATAAGAATGCTTTATACACCAATGGTCCTTAATGGCTCAGTTGATAGAGCGTTAAAATGTACTACTACTTCTGCTAATAAATACCTCGACAAATATTAAGTAATATTGCATTTATTTCTTTTAATTTGGGCATTTTTGTGTATATAACATATGTATAAAGTTATACAGTACAAACTCTGTTTATTTTTTGTAAAATGTGTAAATTTTTTAAAACCGAAACATTTGTTGATCCAATTGCGTTTGTGCATACATCACCATGACTGAAATCCAGCCGGGGCAATCAAATTACGAAACATTACAACAACGGCACGCAAAATAATTTACAAAAAAAAAATTCGCCGACCCGTAATATTCTCGCATCATCGTGGGCCCGCCACAAAGCGGGACGCCATGTATGGATTACATAATTAGATCTGCGGCGTTTACAAACCGCGGCCGAAGTCCCTCTCACCACTCCATTGTGCCACCGGAACGTACAAAGGCAAACTTAATATTCAAGGTATAAGCGGGGCACGAACTAATGAAACCATTGTTGCCGCAACACGGAACTGGAATAACACTTGAACTCGGCGACGACGAGAAGAGGGCCTACCTGGAGGGCCGGGGGCGCACGGTCGAAATGGATGGATGGGATGGAGAGGCGAGACCGGGATGATACCTGACATCGATCCCCAGGACACTTGAGCTACATTTTCGAGTCGAAAGTGTACGCTATCAAGCGAGATAATTAGGTGTGTGATAAGATATTTTTTGAGGCTATGAAAAAAAATTGGTTATTTCATTAAGAGGCTTCAGAAAAATAATATTATGAAATTCCGCACGAACATGAATATATCGTACATAATTCGTGATTCTTGAAATAATCGAGATTTTTTGCGTTAGCGTCCATTCCGATCTTTGGGAATGCGCAATCTTTCGTTTAGATTCGCATTCTTGATATACTGGTCTAAAAATGTGGAAAATGTTAATAATACACTTGTACATAGTAAATAGAATAATTAAAAGGTAGATTATTTGTTGTTAAAAATAAGACACGATTTTTTTTAATTTACAAATATTCGATCAACAGATTCCGTGGGGTGTTTAAATTTGAGGGAGATATCGGGTTTCGACAAATACGTTTAGTGATGTTAAAATTAGAAGGAAGACACTCCTTTACGAATCTACAAATATTATCCCTATAACTGATCCCTTATCCAAAGCAGCATCTAAGCTTTGGAGAAAATGTTATATAAGCGATCATCTATAGGGATAATATTTTTGATTCATATAGGGTGTGTTTGATGGATTATGAAGGGGGTTATTTGGGTAACGTAGTTTGATGAGGGTACGCAATAACTGAATGCAGTGATTTAAATGTTTGATAGTAGATTGGATCATTTTCCAAGAAACTGCATACGGCTTTATATATTTTGACAACAATTACAATTAAAGTTAAAAACATTTAAAAGGTTTTACCTCCCTAAATTGTCTTTCTGCTTTGTTTTTAGTATTTGGGTGTGGGATTCCAAATTAAATTTATGATCTAGTGTGATACCAAGATACTCTATTTGGTAAAGAATTATCCATGTTTTCATTAATGCTTAATGCTGGGAAGTTGAAGAATATTCGTGGAAATGGAATTAATAATTGCATTTTGAATGGATTTAAGAAGGTTTTCTATCTTTGAAATCATTCAATAATAAATTCTAGGTTGCTATAGGATGCACATTGTATTATTATGGGATTAGGAAAGAGCTATTAATGCGATATCATATGTAAACTGTAGGATATATTTTGAAGGGTCGACGAAATTTGTGTTGGGTATATATTTTAGACTAAAGAAGATATGAAAGAAAAGCCTTGAGGGAGACCTTGATAGCGATAAAATATGGTTGATGCACAGTTATTTATTATAATTGAAGGGCACTAATTAGTGAGAAAATGATGTCTACAGCTTAATTAATCTAAGAAGGAGTATTAAATATGCTAGTTTATACAGCGTTAGTTTTATTATAGGTTCTCTATGGGGATTTTGGCTATAAGACATAGAAAAACGCCATTTTTTTTCAAATCAATAATCTCATTTATTATGCCAGATAGAAAACACTGTAAAAGACAAAGTTGTAGATAATTATTAAAATTAATAAAATTTATTAAGAAAATTTTTAACGCCATTATTTTCCGAAATATGACGCATACTTACTCTTTTAAAATGAAAACCACAGTTGATTATCGCTTTATTCGATAGATTTTTTTCTCTTCAATCCGATATCATATATGACATAGTTATTTCTAAAAATAACTCACTTAATTTTAATTATTTAAAATATTATTCACACTAAATTTTTAAGCAATTTTAATATAAACGGTTTGAAATATAAAACAATTGTTTAACTATTTTTAGTGAATATTGTTTATTCGGCTTATTTTTCAACAGATTTTATTTAATTTTAACATTTTGTAAGAAAATATCGATCTTTTTTACATTCTTCAGCCAATGTCGAATAGAAAATAAATGCACAATGTGAATGAAATTTCCAAAGGGGATGCAATTACCCGAACAACTGCACAGCCGGTAATGTAGGCAATATTTAAAATAGAATTTAATTAAAGGGCAGCATTTACGAACGAGACCTAATAAGCTAAAATATAAGAATGGTAATCCGTTTCTCTTTGTGTACATATAATAATGGAATATAAAATGTAACGCAAAAAAAGGGACAGCGAACGCCATTAGGAGTAATGGGGTAAGTCGAGATGGCACTTGTCCCACTTTTCAAACAACTAGCGATTCATTAAGAAATTTCCTCCATAATTCCATCCCATCAACCCCTCAGCCCGCACGGGACATTTCTTTCCCGCCCTCTTTTAATCCTTCATAATTAGAAGAAAGGACGAATGGATTGGGGGGTTGGGGGGTACGGGCAAAAAAGGAGAGAGACTAAACAATTCAATTCCGGAATTTCGCCCTATGGCGCAAATTGGAAACGCTTAAAGTATTTGCGGACGCAAAATTTCACAGGATTAGGACGAGAATTTGTAATCCTACGTTCTTTTGTCTGCAGATCCACTCCGTTTTGTTAACTTTTTTTGTAAAGTTAAGTTGAGTCAGTTTGTTCATTTTTCACAATGGAGTGGAGTTTCTCTCTCTTAAATTTTACGGTTATTTACCTCAATTACAGCAAAAAGGAATAAATTTAAAAGTAATAATAATAATCCTATTACTCACGGCAAACGCATAATATTACATAAGTACATAACTAATAATTAATAAATTAAATAGATCTAAGAGATATTAAATAATAAATGAACAAAGTCCAATTAAAAGGTTTGGTTTCACCTTTGTGGAAATAGGTATACTTTATTTAAAAAAAAATATAATACATCATTTCAGTTATTATGGCTATTATTGGTTAAATAGAAATATAAAAAACAGTAGTACCACCAATCACTAATGGCCAAAATAACTGAAATGGTGTATCATATTATAGTAGTTATTAATAATAAATTTAATTCAAATCGAATAAAGCGTTCAATTGTTATTAACAAACGAAATAAAAAATTTTCAAACTTTGAAGACAAATTTCGGCTTTACCTTAAATTTTTGGATATGGATAAGTTGAATTAAATCATCATATTTTGATGACTTTTTTTCACCGATCGCAGGAATCCCAAACATTAAAATACATAGTACTAACAAAAAATGAAGTGACGGACAAATCAATAATTAGACATTCGCGTGTTCATAAATCATTCACTCTTCATGTTCACATTTTAGGTAGGTACGCCACAGAAATAAACTCACCCTCCACGATAGACAGACAATTGCTTTTAAAAAACTACGAAATGATTTATTGAATCATATCAAATTGACACGTCTAATTTTCAAACAACCACATGTTCATCGTCATGTTCGATTATAGTTCCTCGACGTCATTTCACACGTTTCCCCAAAATATAGAGTCCACACTGCACATATTACTGTTACCAATGGCTAATGTACGATACCTGTAAACCAACAAAAACTCAGTCCGCAATAAATATTATATCTTATATCCCATTACCTGTCAAACAATCCTGTACATGTAAACCTCCTTGTTGAAAATAAAACAAAGGAATCTTTTAATTATAATAATTGGAAATCAATTCAAATTCCAACGAGAATTCTCAACGAAAATCAACGAGAAGGTTCGCAAGCATCCTTCTATATCCTTTGGTAAGGCCAACCACCTAGGTATCAATAAATAATCCCCTAAATAGATACCTCCAGTTTACTCTCACCTTGCTCCATTTCACCCTACATGTGTTCCTAGTTTATATCCATCCTTATTCTTCGATAGACGTCAACATATTTACGAAAGCTTCCCTTTATGATCATGTAATTATCATTGGAGATTTCAACATTAATAAACCAAAATCCCGTCAAATATCCACATTCTCATCCAATTCCAATTTTGTAATGAACTAAAATCAATCAACAACCCCCGATACACTTCTTTGTATGTCCAATATCCGTCATCTTATCCACACAATAACTCTCATTCCAGATCTCTGTTCCGACCACCTATCTATCCAATTTAACCTAGATACCCAATCCAAATCAACACACGAATTCCTACTGAATTCACTTATTGCTAACATGACTGCAACATTGGAGAAGTGCTAAAAACCATTTTCAATCATTTTGACAATATAACAAATATTGACCCACTTATAACATCTCAATTTAATTTCATTTTAGCTGACTCCATTATGCTCCATACTCCCAAAATCCAAAAACAATATTACAAATGTCCACTCCACAAAAAATTGCCGGACATTTTCATAACTCTTTCAAAAAATCAGTAAATATAAACTTTGACAATAAATTCCATGACACAGTTAATAACTGGTATAATTCATTTAACTTCTATCCGTCTCCATATCCAATTGATGATATTATAAGTGAAGAAGAAGAGAGTTGCATTCTGGTAGAAATACATCTCCAGGTCACGACAATATCCATCGTTCCATCCTTAAAAATATAGCTGAAAAAATCCAACAATATTTCCTGAAAATGCTTACCTATTGCTATCACAATTAATACCTATCCGATGAATGGAAAAATGGCGTTATAGTATGCATCCTCAAATTTGATAATAATCCCTGCTATGTCACAAGTTATAGACCAATCACCCTTCTTCCTGTAATCGGCAAACTATTCGAATCCATTTTATAAGAAAAAATCCTAAAATCCCATAGCATTTGTATTCCACAAAAATCAACAACACATCCACTTACCCCGCTTACTTCAAATATCCAAACAAAGCACCTTGAATGTCACAAGTTCACTATTGCTTTCCTTGACATCAAAAAGGCGTTTGACTCTATGTGGCATCGGGGTCTGCTTTTATAAATGTTTCTTCTTAAATATTCCTAAGCATCTTATCATTCTAGTCCATGAATACCAATCAATCCTGTCAGGTAAAAATCCGACAAGCACTATCCCCGCCATTTTCCCTTGAGTAAGGTGTTTCCCAAGGATCCCCACTATCCCCGTTACTTTATAATCTATACTTCCACAACATATTTAATCCCAATACACACTTTAATCCTACCATAGATCTATTCCTTTTGCAGATGATACTTCCTTAATTGCATATACCGAAACACTTTTCTCTGCGATTAACGCACTTCAAACATCCCTCCAATCATTACAAAATTGGTTCTCTAAATGGCGTATACAACTAAATCCTAATAAAACCAAACTTCTCCTCCCTTTCCACAAAATTACTCCAACATTTCCTAAAATCTAAATCCTCCAGACCGAGATATCTCTATCCCACGCATGTAAGTATCTCGGGATCTCAAAACTTTCCTTTAAACCACATGTCCAATCACTTAAAGCCAAAGTCAAAACTAGGGCCAAAACTCCAAAATACAAACATCCCACCAGCACAATTCACAAATTCATTTTATCACATCATCTGGACAGCTCCCTTAACCAGCATTTAACTTTTACCTCTTAATATCTTTTTCTGACAGGACAGAAAAACCCATGATCGATAGCTCAGATAGTGGCTTACTAATCGTAATTAGCTAGAACAAAATGTATCAACAAAATTTTATGTAAGTTGCTGTACTAAAGATGCTGTACATATATATCTAAAATTATAGTGAAATATCATCAAAAAGAAAAGAAAGGAATTTAAAAAAAATTAGTGAAAAAAAAAACAAATAAAATGTAAGATTAGTAAAAAATGATTTACAATTTAAAAACAATTAAAAATTAGCTAAGACGTCTTGTACTTTTGTGTTTACCAAAATGAAAAAAATGAATGATAAAAAACAACTTGTACTTTTAGTAGTAACATATATTTACAATATTATACATATTTACATTGGAATAATGAATAATGAATGAGGAGTTAATGTATTAATTTGTCAAAAGGCTATCGAGAAGAATGATGAAATGAAATCAAATATGGTTGAATTGGGATTTTTAAATTTAGGGTTTATAATAGGGTTTCTAGGAAGACAATATTGGAATAATATATGAAAGTTGAAAGGATTTTTGGAGAATTTTTCTGATACGAATCGAAGGCGTTCTAGGATAGGGATAACTAAAGTGATATCATAGAAGGAGCTGATTAGATGGATTGTGTAGAGGATTAAGAGGATGTTGGAGTTTGGTTAGGGTACGGAGGGATGGATGCTTGCTCGCTAACTTCAATATTACGGGAGGTTGGGTTGCTGGGATTGGTACAACCATAGTCAAGTAGTGGGCGGCAAATCATTTTAAAAATTCTAACAGATGTGCCAGTATTGATCCCATTGTTCTTGTAGGTTAAGCTTCTAAAGCATTTTGCCCTAGAAGTTATTTCATTTTTTGTTGCAGCAGTGTGTTTTTTGAAATTGATTTTTTGATCTATGGTTATGCCCAGGTATATAATGGAAACTGAAGGAGGGATCATAGTTTGGGAAATAAAGACTATATGGGGTAAATTATTGGTGCGATGATAAGGAATTAGGAGTTGTGATTTGTGGGGATTGATTTTAATGCGCAATTTTGCAAACCATCGTTGAAGGGAGTCAATAAGCTCTTGAAGGAATTTAAGGGCTTTTGGTAGTGTGGGAGAATGTGTGATCAAGGCCGTATCATCTGCAAATTGAAGGAGATATTTAGATGGGTTAAAGTAGAAAGGACCGGGGTTGGAGACATCCACGCAAAAAATGTTTTATAACAGAGGTGAGATAGGAGAGCCTTGAGGGAGCGCTTGTTCGGTTGTTCGGGGGTAAAGGAAGAAGAAAATGAGTTGTGGATTTCGACTTTTATCAATCTATTGGAGACGAATTGTTTGATAATGAAAATAATGTGGGGAGGGATGTTAAGGAGATGGCACTTGTATAATAAGCCTTGATCCCAGACAGAGTCAAACGCTTTCTGGACATCCAAAAATGAAGCTGCAGAACCTTCCAAAGTGGGATGTTTGGATATTTAAGGCAAGGATAGTAAGTGGAAGGGAAGTTGATAGACGGGGAAGAAAACCAAATTGGTATTTGGGGATGTGATTGGAAATTAAAGAGAGGATTTTGATTTTGAGGAGGGATTCATAGATTTTTCCAATGACGGGTAGGAGCCGATAGCTGGATAATAAGGAAGAGGGTTGGTTACGTTTAGGGATACAAATTACAACACCTATTTTCCACACTTCTGGGAAATATTGTTTTTTGTAAAGGAAGTTAATATTATTAAGGATGTGGTAATGTATGTGGAATGAGAGTGATTTTAGGATGTGTCTATGTATATTGTCATGTCCAGTCGCTGTGTTTTTCCCTTTCTTTAAAACGTCAAAGTATTCGTCGTGTGTAAAAATGTCCGTCGGTTCTGAACAGTCATTTTTTCAAAATATTTATTGTACCATTGTACTTTTATTTACCCAAAATTATTTAAAAAAATTAAATTGTAATAAAATATTTCTGAAAGAATAAACAATTGAATTTAAAAAAATAATTGAAAAATTAGAAAAGAGAATTGAAAAATGATATGTTGTAGGAAAAATTAATTCTTAAAATACATTTTAAACAATTTAAAAATGTTTTTATGTTAGATGAAAACAGGCATGCACCAAAACACTAAAAAAATCTAAGATTGTAGCGAAATATTTCTCAGAGAAGAAATAGTTAAATTACAAAAAATTAAAAATTGAAAGTTTAAATAGGTTAAATATTATAAAATTTCTAAAAATAAAGTTTATTGTACAATTAATAAAACAATTGAAAGTTAGATGGAAAAACGTGTAGTTTTGTTTTATTTAAGATAGAAGGACAAAGATAATTAAATAAATAAATATAATAATAAAAATTCCTGTGAAAAGAAAAAAAAATAACTTGAAATTTAACAAAAATAAATGCAAATTCTTAGGGAATTTCAACAACAGGAAACAGCACGGTTTTGTTGCACGTATATCAACCATGACAAATCTTTTTAACTTTACGCAGTATGTATCTGCGGCCATAGATGATAAGTGTAAAGTCGGTGTAATATACACTGACTTTAAAAAAGCTTTCGATACTGTCACGCATAGTATCCTTATTAATAAGTTAAGGACATATAGCATTCATACAAATATTATTAATGTTATTCACTCATACTTGACAAATCGACAACACTTCGTTCATTATGAAGGCTCTATTTTTAAATCGTACACAGCAAAGAGTGGAATCCTGCAAGGCTCTAGTGTTGGACCTCTGCTATTTGTTTTATTTATAAATGATTTGGTACAATATATTAAATCACCATGTTTGTTATACGCTGATGACCTAAAAATTTATAGCAGAATTACTAGTTTGAGGGACTGTACAGTGTTGCAACACGACTTGGCTAATTTAAATGATTGGTGTAACAGAAACAAACTTTATCTGAATTACGATAAATGCTCTATAATGACATTTTCTAGGAAAGTAAATAATATTTATTATGATTATGAGTTGGATGCATGTGTGTTGAAACGAATAAATGAAACAAAGGATCTTGGTGTGATATTCGATAAGAAACTTACGTTTAACACTCATGTATGTCATACTGTAAATCAATGTCACCGTCTCCTGGGGTTCATAATAAGAGACTGTAAAGATTTCAATAGAAATGAAACAATTGTAAAACTATTTAATTCTTTAGTAATAAGCAAAATAGAATATTGTGCACCTATTTAGTCGCCTATGTATGACACATATATAAATTACCTTGAGAATATTCAGAAAAGGCTATCAAAAACTTTATTCTTCTCAACACATGGCACGTATCCTAAGAGGGAAAGCTATGACAACTTACTTACGTATTTTAGTAGCATTCGTAATAAACATAAGATTTGTTCATTGTTATACTTTAATAAACGTATTCATAACTTTGTAGATGATACACCCATAATAAATTCATTGCAATTTAAAGTTCCTAGACCATCAATGAGAAATTGTCGGGCATTTGGTTCAGCATGCCTAATTCATGCCATCATACAAATTCTCCATTAATTAAAATGTGTGTATATAATGATGTTCAAATTAACTGCGATATTTTTGGTCAAACGATAATAAATTTTAAAAAGTGTGTAGTATAAAGTACTTACATTTTTAAAAACGGTATCTTTTCTATTGTATCATGTATTTGAATATAAATTTTGTTCATTTTTGGTTTGTGCACTACTTTATTATTTGTTCTGTAACTGGACATTTGTTTTTTGGGCAATAAATTATTATTATTATTATTATTATTATTATTATTATAACAGAAACAATCAAAAAATGGTTGAAATAAAAATAAGACTTTGAAGCTTAAAAACCATTGAAAATTTACCAAAAAAAAAATCAGAAAAATGTGTATCTAACAATAGAAAACTTCTCAAAGAGAAAACAGTTAAAAGCTTTCCAAAAGCAATAAAAATTAAAAACATTTAAAAAATTTAAGGTTTTGAATTTGGTTAAAACTAGCCATAGAATTTTGTATAGTACAGCTAATTAAAGAAATAAGACAATTTACATTTGGTTTACTTCATAATTCATTTATTTATTTATTTATTACAAAATTTTTTACAACGAGTTACCTGTAAACTTAATTTAAGAAACAAATGAGCAGTCGAAATGTTTCCAAAAGAAGAAAAAAAATCAATAGAAAACAATCAGTTTAACTGTTAAATTTAACAGAATTAATTGATAATTAAAAAAGATGAAAGAGCCGTTTTGTTTTTATTAAAGGTTAATTTATTAAATTGCAGTTGAAAATTACTAAATAAATAATTTAAAACTATAAAATACAATAATAGATAAACAATTGAATTAAACGATTCGGGAAAGAAATAGAAAAAAGATCTGATTAGAAAAAAGAAATTACTTTAAATTAGTTGAAAATTTAGCAAGAAACAACAAAAACATGTTTATAAATTTCTAAAAAAGAAACAATAAAATTAATAAAAATCTATTCAGTACAGCTTTATTATAAAATTGATTTTAAATACAAATCGACCTTCAGTCGATTATATTCCATTATTGTGTCAGTTGCCGTTCATGCCTGAGTAAGTTATTTATATTACATTATATATTATTATTATATTTCATTATATTTATTTTAGTAAATGTTTTTATTTGTATTTAAAATCAATTTTATAATAAAGCTGTACTAAAGAGATCGAAATTTCGAAACACATGTCTGCAGATGATTATAAACTTGAATGCTAGATTTTTTTAATTGCTTTTGCTGTTTTAATTTAATGAAATCAGTTTAAATTCAATTTTTGTTCATTATTTTTCATGTTATAGTCACATTTAAACAGTCTAGAGGACATTTTATCATTTTTAGTATATTCAACAGAAATAATTTCATTCAAAGTAGTGTTGCTTTGATAGTTGTACTATTGGTAACACGCAAATTAATTTTATATCATTCAATGTCTGTCGAAGTATTAGCTAGATAAGTAGTTAGTTCAAAATTAATTTGTTTTGTAGTCTTAGTAAGACTAATTGTAGATTCACGAAATGTTTTCGTATTTTTAAATTATTATTTAATTTTCTACAACAAACTAAAGGATTTGAATACATTTTAGTATACATTTGTACTTGTATGATTTGATATTATTAACAAAATTTTATTTTCTGAAAGATTAGCATAATATGATAAGATCGCTACATTGTTTCCCTCGGCAGATATCACCCTCACAATGTGTACAATCTTTTGATTGAGTAGTAAAATATTGAAAGTGGAAAATGTCATTGGGTGAAATGAAACTGGGGAGTTTAGTGCGGCATAAAAAAAGGAGGCCAGCTGGTTTACATACATCTGGCGGCATGTAAATAGTACGAAAACGAGGAAATTTTTATCCCCCGGGCCCCCGCAATACCGTGATTTATATTCAACAATCTATTTTGAAAAGGGGGCTGGCTCTTCAGTGTACGCCGCCGGAGGTTTTATCATCATCATCATCATGTGCACCGCGTAAATCAAAAATACGCGGACATAAACATAAGTCTTCGGCGCGGTGCGATATTTTATTTGCATGCGGTCGCCATGAATTTTACCAGATACGCCGGTTGGAGTTTTTATTGTGCCAATTACACTCGAATTTATACGGAGGTGAATAAAAATTTTGCGAGCTCTAAATAAAACACTGTTGTGTATTTATGCCTGCGTATGATCAAATTTGAAAGTTTGTTTTATCTTTATCTGGAGTACAAAGCTTTAGACAATATATCTCACTTTGAAGTTTTCTCTATCTTTATGTTCATTACAAATTTATATTGTATATCAAGATAATTTCATTTTCAAATTTTATTTCGGAGATCCATAACAGAGAGAAAACATACTTCGATTCTAAGTAGAAATATCTTGGATTAATGTAATTTTTATATCTATTCTATTCAGACTACAGCTCGAGCAATGGGCAGTTAGAGTAAAAGATCCAGTCAATACTAAAATCGCATTCTGGACTAAAATAACACTGAATGAAGGTAAAGAAGAAAAGTTGCGAATGTTAATATTAAATCTTTGGGTATATTAACAATATTTTAAGTGCAATTATTAAATGGCGCAGTCGGTAGGATCAATCAAAGCTGACATATTTATACCATATTAATGATCCTACTTACTGCGTCAATTATTAATTACACTTGAAATATAGTTAATATGAAGATAATAAATTCCAGATAGAAACATCTTTAATTAAAGTAATTTTTTTCTCTATTACAAATAGGCGAAACCAAATTTGAAAATTAAACAAATTTCTCTCTTGAAGTACATTATTGTTTCAAATATAAATTTATACTTAGAGCGCTAGACTCTTGATGGAATCACATTTTAATATTACGTGATAATTTATAACACTTAATAGAAATACTTAAATAAAATATGATATAGTTAATGTTTTAAAAATCGATAACGTGAAGATGTATTTAAAAATAAAAGTAATTATGTAATCTAAATAATTCAAAAAAATACTTCGATGTAACTTTCTTTCGACTCGGGAGGTATTCGAGTAATTTCCAACCAATAAGCTACAACTCGAAAGTGTCGGGCGTAATCAGTTCAGGGGGAAGGGGTGGAGGGACGGCGCCTTTTATCGGTAAATCTCCCTTAATCGTCGTTTAAAAGTCCAACTTTTATTTTATATAAAGTTCGGCCCGGCGAATTGTTTAAACTTGGCCAACTCTCCGGGCATATCTCTTTGGGGAATCTCTCCGCTTTCCGATACTGTCCCGGCCTACCTCTCACGGCTCGGAGGGCCCCTGATACGGTTAATTATTTACAGATAAAGGGCCCACTTAGTTAAACCCTTTGAAAAAATAACTCGACATACTCTCTCCAAGTTTGGAAAACAATCAGAGGAGGGATTTGTTAGTGAATGAAATTTGCGTTACAAAATTGATTACAAGAGAACGTCGGGAACACAAAACTAAAAATAATCACAGAATTTCTATACTTAATGGACAAACTGATTTAGTAGTTTCCCTACTATTTCGTTCTGTATAAATATATCTGTTTCGTGTTTTGTTAATTTACGTCTAGTTTATACGGACACGCTACAGGGATAAGCCCTATTCACTCTTTGAATTGAACATATTGGGAAACCCGGGAATCTAGGGTTCCATCAGTTCCATTGGATAAATCCGATACTGATACGTACGATGGTAACCATAACTGTGTGAAGATCATAGAATATGTTATCAATTTATAATGTCACTCTCTGAATTCATGCATTAATGAGTACACAGTACAACAAGCCGTTGTATAGATACACATAGTGTAGTGCCTCCTATACACTGAGTTAGCAGCAGTCGGTACTCATTTAAAACTCTGTTTTTAAAGTGTTTATAAAATGTTTTATTTCGTCATTGTCACTTCCCGCTACTAATAAATCGTCAACTTAAGTGGCTACTATGACTTTACGATTGCCAGTTTTTCGCATAAATAAACACGGATCAGCTTTGCTCTGTTCGAAATGCTGCTTTTCAATCATAAACTATACTAAGCGAGTGTTCCAACATCAAGGAGCTTGTTTTTGTCCATATAAACTTGTGTTTAAGTTTCAGACTTTGCCAGTTCCGATCTCGAAACCTTCATGTTGCTTCATGAAGACTTCTTCAGCAAGACTGCCATATAGAAAAGCTGTCTTAACATCAAATTGTATAAGCTGAAGTGGTTTGGTAGTTGCCACACTCAAATCTGTTCTGACGGGGACGAATCGAGCCATATCTTCGTAATGAACCCCATGTTTTGATCGTGGCCTTTCGCATCGAACCTCTCTTTAAATCTCTCGACCAAACGATCGGCTTTTGTCTTCACTTGCAGGATCCAACGATTTCATCTGCTTTAGAAACTTTCTTGGGAACGTGATCTTCCAAAATAGTTTGCCGATCCGCATTCTCATTGTATATTTTACTGTCTGAAATTACAACTGGTACATCTACCGGTGTAATTAATCCGGGATCATTCGCTTTGGGCGCAAATAACATTGGTTTCTTACCCATGGAAAACCACGTCGTGACTCAAACCACTTTGTTTACTTTTTTGATCCAAACTCTAAAGCCATGTTTGTCTGCACAGTAACCAACAAAACATCCCTCGACACTTTTCCTGTCCCACTTTATTTTATTCCGCTTCTTGCACTTCCTTTTTGAACAATTGTTCATACTGTGTTTTGTTTTCTTCTTACGTAGACCTGTACTTGTGGTTTCAGCCAGTTACTTACTTATATATACTTATAATGTTTGATTAAATTTATTATGTGGTTTAACGGTGAGTGTTTTGATTTGATGAGTTCGATTGTTTCATCAACGGGGGCCTTCGTAAACAGTGAAACTATGTCGAAATTATAAATTATATGCATTCCCAAAAATTCATAAAGAAGGCGTTCCATTAAGACCTATCGTGAGCTCAATTGGGGCTCTCCAATACAACCGCTAGCGAAGTTTTTAGCCAATTGTCTTCAGCCCCTAGCTGAGACTGCATCTTCATACGTCAAAAATTCCTAACATTTCCTGACCCTAATTAAAAACCAAACACTAAACGCAACCGATATATTAGTAAGTTTCGACGTAGTTTCACTGTTTACGAAGGTCTCCGTTGATGAAACATTCGAACTCATCAAATCAAAACACTCACCGTCAAACCACATAATAAATTTAATCAAATATTGCGTATCAAATACATATTTTATGGGATCACCACTATCGCCAATAATAGCAAACATTTTCATGGAAAATTTTGAAAAATCTGCAATACAAACCGCTGAATACAAACCATCATTATGGCTACGATACGTGGATGATACTTTTGCGATTTGGCCTCATGGAAAAAAAAAACTTAACGAGTTCCTAGAACACCTGAACAACATTCACCCAAACATCAAATTCACAATGAAAATAAAACAAATTCCCTTCCTAGATGTCTTGATTATTAAGAAACCAGACGGAAACATGAGCCACACGGTATATAGGAAATCTACGCACACCAACCGATATTTAAACGCGAATTCGCACCACCATCCGGCCCAGCTAAAGTCAGTCATAAAAACCCTTCTAGTCCGCTCACACAATTTGGTAGATGAAGACCATCGCAACAGCCATATAAACAACACAAAAGCAGCACTAATACAAAACGGTTTTAAACAATAATATATTACTAAAATTGCAAGCAACACACCAAAACAAAGAACCGAACCAGAATGTATGGAAGCGATGTTCTTCCATACATTCGGGGAACATCAGATAAAATAAGCAAAATCCTAAAACGGCATAACATATCAACCGCCTTCACAACATCTACAAAAATTGGCCTTCTTAATAGCAAAAACAAAGATAGGATAGTTTTAGAAAACCACAATGTATACGAAATTTCATTTCAAGAATGCGAACAGACATATATAGGTCAAACAAATAGAAGAATAAAAGCCAGAATAGATGATGCCGTTTCCCAAAAACATACAACTTCTCCTCTTTTACAACATACACTAGAAACCGGCCATAAAATAGACTTCGAAAATGTGAAAACTCTTGCCAGAATAGAACACTTTTATAACAGAATAACCCTCGGCTTCGGTATGTACACTTCCTTTTTGAACCATAGTTCATACGGTGTTTTATTTTCTTCTGACGTAGACCTACATAAGTAGCTGTAGTTGTGATTTCAGCCCACAATTTTATAGGTAAATTTTTCGTGTGGATCATCATCATTCCTTTCGAGTTTAAAAGCGATTTTACACACACGTTATCGAACTATTTCCCCCATCATACAGAAGTTCTGTTATGGTGTGTCCGGCTACCAAAGCTTAATTTACGAAGGTTTTGAAACATTTCACTACATCAGATTTTTGTTTAATAAAGAAGACCCATATAAATTTAGTCTTTGAAACATACAAAATATCTGGCGCCACCTATTGAGTTTTCCTGTATTGGACCGCACACGTCTTCATGAACCAATTGTCCGGCTGTAGTCGCCCTGACTTTGTTGTTTACCGAAGACACAGCCGTCATACAATAGAATTGAATTATTTATTCCCACTGACATTTATTCCGGGCCTTTCCAGACACTTTTTAACTATTTGAATTTATTGATGTGCGCTAACGTTCTATGCCGCAGCAGGATATTCTTATGTGTAGCTATTAAACTTTTGAGTTTACACACTTTCATATTTAATTCATAGAGCCCCTTCGCAGTTTTCTTGCCACACAATTGTACTTCACCGTTATTCAGAAATTCACACTTGTTCCCATTCGATCTGAAATCTAAACCTTTGATAATGGTTTGTTCTATTACAAACAAATTTCTGCCAATATTAGAAATATTCCAAACATTTTTCATGTCAATGCGCAGCCACACACGATTTACCTGCATTTCCACGTTAATAGCTCCATAGATAATTGCAGTTTCCCACCTGCAATTTTTGAAAAATGCAAAAGTAATCATTCCTTGAAGTCATATGTGTTGACGCACCTGAATCCGCTAACTATGTCTGAGGCATTCTGTTAGCTTATTTACTATTCTATCGTCCAAATGAACCGACTTCCAGATACTTTATACTCGAAATACTCCTTCGGGGGTGTCAAAACTCGTGGCTCGACTTTGGCGAAATTCCAGAGAACTCGCGACTTTACGAAACAAATGCGTGCACATGTTTAACACCTAACCTATCAGTCTAAAACGTCGGGCCCATAACCTGTTAATTTAAATGCAGAAATACTTTGACGGTTGTGTATAATTAGGTCTTTAAACAAAGATATAAACAAATGATTCGGTACAACAATGCACTAATGAAAACAGAAACATGCTTTTTCGAACGAACTAACTTGACACCTTCATGTCTTCGTGTGTTGCAGCACAGCTGTACCAACTTATTTAATATATATGAAAAACACCAAGCAATTTACATATACTGAGTGTAAACTGTAGTTTAATCCAATGGTTCCAGTTGTCGTTTCAAATGTGTGATAACTCATCTTCCTAGTGCCAAATGCCGCACTGGTGAGTTGCATTAGTTTATGTGGTATTTACAGAACTGTATTTATTTATTTGTTTATTAACTTCTTTGTACTCCTTTCTAACAAAATAAAGCAAAATAAAGTATGTAAATATACTCAAAATTTTAGTCAAAAGAGGACGGGCGGAGTTGTCTTCATAGAAAGAATTTCTACTCAAAACCATGTTTATGTACCGTTAATACTGCTCCAGATTACCTTCTATAGAATATTTTAAATATTTTTAAAGCTTGTATAAAGTCTTTTATTAGACATATTTTATTGGCACATGTTGTCAGTGTCAAATAATATTCATAATTTTGTTCTTTCTACTATTGTTAGGTATTTCCAGTTTCTTATCTTTAGCAATTCTTGGGTATCTTTGGATACGTTATACGTCCATCTTACTATTGGTCTTTCTCTGAGGGCGCCTACCCTTTTTAGAGTTCTCATGTTCCATGTTCCAAATCTTAGTTCCTTATTCCGTTGGCTCGAGGTTTCTTAACATTATGTTTCTCCGAAGTGACGTTGTTAGCATCATGCTTAACACCCTTATCGGTGGCTTATTTCACCCGTTCTCTTTAGCCCTGATCGTATTTGGATAGAAGAAACTATGGGAAAATCTCTTCCTGTACGATTGCCGTGCGGTACGCATGAACTACCCCATTTGAAACCCAAATCTTCTGCTAGTATTGCTTAAACTAAACGTGCATCAGATTAGTTGTTGTTTGGTTCCCGCTTAATTGTACCACATTTCTACTTAATTTTTGAAGCCCAATAGATGTGGTGCCATTCTCTTGCAGTATAGTAAATCTTATGTAGACCTAATGCTTTGGATGTGTTTACTTGCCCCTGAATAGTATTCTTAACTGTGCACTTAAATGCATTACGTACGTGTGTTAACAGCTTTACAAGCAATTGAACAACACATAATTATAATCTCGGGATTTTCAGTTTATTTTTCACTAGTGCTATTTTAGATTTCGATTAAAGTAATGTTATTACTGGTGATACGTTGTTGATGATTCTGCCTTCTTCTGCCACTGTGACTCCATCTCAGTATAGTATGTCCATCGAATAAGTTTTAATAAGTACTTAATATGGTGAAGCTGGTCGAGAAGTGTGCATTGTAGGTTGCATCTTGTATCGAATGCCAGATAATGCCTAATCATTTGTTTTCAGGCCACGTTATTTCAAAATTTGTTTGCTCTACCATCTCTATAGGTAAAGAAATAAAAGTTACGTTGTTACTTCACCATTTCCGAAGGTTAAAACCACCTTTCTTCAATTTAGTTTTCAGACCATCTACAGTTTCAAAGGACTTTATAAATAATTAGTACCAGAGAGTACGTAATCTACATAGGTGTTCTTTGTTAACGTCTCAGGCACTTTTAGTTGCATTACAGCTTTATCGATTGTCAGTTGATTCAATGTCCTGAGTGCCAAGAATAGCAACTGTGGTCCTGCAAACATGTCTTTATTTATAATGCTTCTCTTGTTTATTTATCTTCGTTAGTGATGGCGTAGCACCTCTAATTCATGATGAATGGGCCGCTGTGCTCCACGGTGATGTATAGTACAGTGTAATGGTAACCCTTACACGTATAGCATCGCAAGGATGAGTAGCAAGGTTGAACTACCAAACAGTTTTCACACAACCTTAATCTTTATTTATCTTTTGTAGACCTTGCACAATGTATCATGTGTTCCTTGAAGTACTCCTCCTACTATTATTAGTTGTCTTTGGGGTATACTGATTAATTCTATTCTGTTCTTTAGATGGGAAACGTTTCTCTAAGAAGGCAAGTACGGTATCCAACCCCAGTATTTTGTAAATAATTTCAAGGTAATGATCAAATATTCAATTGGGTCCGCTGCCCCACTATCGCACTATTAGTCAAGACCTACCAGCGGAATCCATGTTATTTTGTCATATCACATATTATTCAACATCTGTAACATCTGTAAGCATTATTTAGTGCTTTGGTGAAAGCTTTTCAGTTATCCTGCTGATTCAGGTTTATATGTTGGCTGAATTAATAGTTTGTCATCTAAGGAGCCGTTTGTTATCATAGTGATATAGTATATCCCATGCCGTTATGTAATTAGCACTTGATGTTGGGAGTTAGGCGGCTTCGTCAAGTATGTACTAATAATTAGAAAAAACACAAAAATATTTCGTAAAATCTACAACAAATGAGTCTTATTAAGACTACAAAAACAAACCACTTTTGAAACAACTACTTCTCTAGCTAATACTTCGACAGATATTGAAAGTACATACATAATACAAAAGTAATCTGCGTGTTACAAAGCAACACTAGTTTGAACGTATTTCTTTCTGTAAAATGAACTAAAAATGATTGAATGTACGCTAAATATTTAGCGTACATTCAATCATTTTTAGTTCATTTTACAGAAAGAAATACGTTCAAACTAGTGTTGCTTTGATAGCCTTACTATTTTGTAACACGCAGATTACTTTTGTATTATTCAATATCTGTCGAAGTATTAGCTAGAGAAGTAGTTGTTTCAAAAGTGGTTTGTTTTTGTAGTCTTAATAAGACTCATTTGTTTTTTCTAATTATTAGTTAATTTTCTATAACATAAAGGACTTATATATTTTATTATCAAGTATGTACTATTTTAGGTATTCAAATTTTTTCACCGAGGATCACATTTTAAAATATTTCCTGGAAGTTTTTCCATCAGTGGCACCTCCTGTCGTGGCTTTATCCTAGTGTGTTCGGACACTTTTAGCATTTTCAGGTATGCTTTGGCTTTATTTTTCTTGAAAAAGACTGCCTTTAATTAATTACAATTAAAAGCTCGCTCTTTATCCGTGAATCTGTGATAGGATTTGCTGATTGCCATCCATTCTTCATCAGTTGAGGCTCGTTTGATTCTGGAACTACCGGTGCTGCACAAAACAGTAGAAGGCTTGGCCTTGCAGAAGAGGATTCAATTGTGGCGAGTTGAAGTATCTGCATGTGTCTGTTCTCCATCTACTGAAAGTACCCTTGCGTTGTTCGGACAGTTTGATCTCATTGCAGTTTTTCGACTTAATTCCAAAGTAGTTTAGCATCCGCTATGAGTATACCCGAGTGACTACTGACTGTAGGTTTCTTTTTGTTTTTACAGCGTGTTTAGTTTGTCCATAATGTTCGAAGCTAGAACGATACTTTTCGTTAAATATTAGTTGGTCTTTCGTCGTTGCAAAGAATTAGTGCACAGAACGTTCAGTGGAAGTGTTCAGGGGCCCTCGTGCAGTTATAATTTGTAACGTAACTCTGAATATAGAATAGAATAGAACCAGTTGGAGCTTATCTTCGATAAGTCTAGGACAAAGATCGTTATTTTCTTGATGAAACCGTATTCTCAAAATTAAACTAGTAAACTAGACATAAATATACTCCTTGTGATATGAAAAATTATCTCAATAATCCATAGTGAAGGGGGCCGCAGTGGCCTAGTGGGTAGA
Organism: Ontholestes murinus; assembly: GCA_963969525.1. NCBI lineage: Eukaryota > Metazoa > Arthropoda > Insecta > Coleoptera > Staphylinidae > Ontholestes > Ontholestes murinus. The sequence goes on from OZ018396.1 coordinate 39,632,431, forward strand.
GTGGATTTAAATGGCTGCGGGTTTTAATCCCAGCCGGGCGGTGGATAATTGAAAAATTAATCCTGAGGATCCATGGATCTCATAGCATACTAATATATGGGAAAATTATAAATTGATGATATTTAAATGGCAAATGTCAATTCCCGCTTACATTTACCATTCGCTAACCCGAAAATCCCATCTAACATTCTTCCTAAAATAATCCACAGTGAAAAAGTATTATTAAATTTAATATGTTTTTTCCCATTTATTTTTCAGTGTCCTTCTGGGTATTAGCACTTGATCATGATCTTCAGATCGCAGCTGGAGCAATCGGTACAGTTAGCGTAAAAGATCCGGCCGGTACGAAAGTCGCCTTCTGGGATCAAATACCACTGGATGAAGGTAAGACGAAATAGTTACAAAATAATAATAAGTATAAAATATTTGAGTATATTATCAATACTATAAATGTAGTAATTATTAAATAGCACAAATTGGTAGGATCATTTATAAGCTGCTATATTTATACCGTATCCTACCGACTGCGCCAATTATTAAGTACACTTAAAATAGGGTAATACATAAATATTAAATTTTAAAGGCAAATATTATATTTAATAATTTTATATAATCTACAATTTTTCCTCTTCTACTTTTACTTTTTTTGTGTTGTTTGCAGCAGTAATTTATTATTATTTCACATACATCATGCTAATGTTTTGATAATATTTGTGTTGTAGGTGTAAAGGCTTTTGATCTTCCTCTGTCTGAATACGTACGTTCGGGTCGGTGGCTAATTCACGTCGAGGTTGAAATGAATGAATTTTCCGCCCCCATCGAAGTGGCCCCGGGCGCTGCAAGCGGTTTGCCCGATGTGGCCGCCGCCGAGGAACATTACGTGGAGCTTCGTTTCGGAAGGGAAATGCGCAGGAGGTACAAACCTGGACTACCGTTTTCAGGAAAAGTAAGTTGATACAATAACATAAAACATTTTAAATCAGTGAAACAAACCAAGTTTTTAGCAATTATTTACCTATTATGTATAATAATATAATTGAGTTAACCGATGTACAACCAAATTCGTATTTTTTAGAAAGTTTTTGTTATTTTTTCCTTTTTAATTCTCTTTTATATGTTGCCTTTCATTTTTACCTTCTAGTATAATTTTATTTTCGTTATTTGTTCTGTAATTCATATGCACAGGATCAAAGGCTGGCTAGTATGCGTGTTCTAACGGGTCAAATTATGCGATTTAATGGTGTTTTGTAATTAACGACTGTTAAGCCATCATAGTGTCACGAGTGGGCAGCGCACTCTGTGATTTCTGCCCGTGTTGGCTAATTTTAACACGACCAAATATCACCGGTCATTATCGACAAGCGCATATTATTTGATGGGCAGTTCAATATTTCCAAAAACAGTAAGTTGTTAAAGCACACGTTTAATTAGTTTAATTACTTTTTCAGGTGGAAGCAATGAGTACAGAAAAATCGGTCCGTGTTCGCGTAAAAGTCTACGACAACACGACATCGATATACAGCCAGGACATCGAAATAACAAACGGCGAAGGCACATTCGTGGTCCCCGCCATAATGGCAGACAGCGACATCATTGCCCTCCAGGTAAAAAAATCATCGCAATTTTTCTCCCCTTTTTAAAAAAAAAGACCGGCGTAATCCTCTCTCTGCGCGCATGAAAAATTCCCCCTGTCCACCCGAAAGCACGGGATTTCCCCCCTCAAACGCACGCAGATTCGATTGATTGATGTCCCCACGGATTTTTTTTTCACGTGCTCATAAAACCGTCCCAAATTGCACAATTACCAAACAAACTGTAACTGGTGACGAGCGGATATTTTGAAATTTGACGTAAACATTATAAAATTTATCGTCGACAATGATCTGGACGTTTTAAATGCAGTCTCGCACATCTCCCCGAATTGAATCATGGCGCCGACACGAGAGGCGATTAATTTTGACACAATTTAATTATTAATTACGATTTGCTTGTGCAATAACCGGCGAAATAATGGCGATAACACTTTAATTCGACGGGGATTACGAACGCGCGCCACTCGTAATTAACACGATTGTTGAATCATTAATTCCTGATATATATAAACCCTTTAATGTCGGATTAATTAATTCGTTAGTAGTACAGGATATCCTCTAATGTTCGATAATAGTACAGAATATTTTTTAATGAGCGTAAATATTTTTAAAACGTACGTAAATGTAATGTCTTATTTATAGCAGAGAATATTCTCTAATATTCGATAACAACATTGAATGTTCTTTAAAGATCGTAAATCTTTTTAAGGCGAATATAAATATGTTCTCATATTAATAGTAAACAATATACGATAATGTTTTTTTTTAACATTGGTCAATGTTTTGAAACGTACGTAAATATATTCGCATATATAAACAAATATCCGTGATATACACTCTAAATTAAAACACTTACTATGTTTGTATGTAATCGTTTCAATTTCATATTTACATAATAAATAACCACGTAATAACCATTACAGCCACCATTTTAACAAATAACTCATTGATATTATAGACAGTTTATAAATTCATTGCGTACAGTTAAAACATTAGATTTTTGAGATTTTTTATATCATCAAATATTGTTGCGAATCTTCTCTAATATACGGTTAAAGTAATTATTATAATTATTTCTGTATTTATTGAAACAAGAATTTTCTCTAGTATATGGTTGAAGAAAGTTTTTATACCTTCAAATACTGCACAATTCTGGCGAATATTCATTCTTTTATATACACTTTAAATAATGATTAATTATTTTGACACATATCCTAAAATATTGTAGAAATGGTCACGAATGTTCTCTAGTGTACGGTTAAATGTTCTATAATATGTTTTTTACGTACGGCTAAAATATATATTATACCTTTTTGATGATATTTTTGTATATCCTCAAATATTCCAAAACAGTGGCAAATGTTCTTTAGCATATGATTAAATTGTTTATTAAACATTTTAATAATAATCATCATCATCATTCAGCTCTATCAACTACTGGACATAAGCCTCCCCCGTTTCTGCCCATTTCTTTCTGTCTTGAGCTTTTTGTATCCAGTTGCCTGCACATCTCTTTAGATCGTCCGTCAAACGTGTACGGGGTCTTCCCTTGCTTCTTTTATCTATTCTTCTTCGTTAATCTTCATTTCTTATATGATCCCTCAGTGACACCCCGAGCATGGACCTTTCCATCTTGCGCTGTGTTACCATAAGTTTCTTAATACTTGCTGCAGTTAGTGTTAAGGTTTCAGCTTCATAGGTCATGACCGGCAGCACGCAATGACCAAACACCTTCCTCTTCTGAACCTTGATTTATAATCCCTTGTTTGGCTGTGCTAGAGTTTAGTTATCTTCTTTTTGGCTTGTGTACAGCGAGGGGTAAAAGTCTTCTACTATTTTTAGGATTTCTTCTCTATTTGTTGTTGTTATACCTTGTTTGGTCTTCAGTTTGATTATATTTTTTTACCCGATTCCAAGTGTTCTTCTCATAACCTTAATACTTTTATTATCTTCGATCGTTTGTTGGATGTGTTTTGTATTGAATGCTCTAATGTCACGTCTTATGACTTTCGGCACATTTTTATTTGCTTCTTTTTGCTCGTTATTAGTAACTATTCCCTTACTTCTGAGGTCTCTTCTTTCCTTTTGTAACATTTTCCTTGTATTTTGGCTCAATTTTTCTTCCTTTTAAGTTTTTAGGGAGTATCTATTTTAGCTTTCTAGCATAGCATTGGTTATTATGTCATTGAGAATGTTGACATCTTCGTCTGATTTCGCGTCGCAGCTTTAAAATCGATCATCTATAGAGCGCTGGAATCCCTCTATATTTGCTGGTCTCATCCAAGGTTTATTTGTTTTCTTCTTGACCATTCTGTGGCGTTCCTTATCGATATCAATAATCACTCTAGCCTGTACAAGTCTGCGGTCGCTTTCAGTGGAGATCTTATTCATACATTGTCATATCATTGACGATACGTTTTTTGTCCGTTTTAATATAGTCTATTTAATTTCTTGTGTGACCATCTGGGCTTCCCATGTTCATCTTCTATTTAACCTTTTCTTGTAGAAGCTATTCATCTGAAATAGGTTATTCTCAGACAGATAGTCCAGCATTATTTTACCCCGCTCGTTTCTGCCTGGTAGTCCAAAGTTTCCCAAAGGGGTCTTAGTGGTGTCCTGCTTCATTTCTATATTAGCATTTAAATCTCCGCACAGAATCGTATACTGCGCTTGTTAGTCTGTGAGAGCCGTAGTTATATCATCATAGAAGCTATCCACCTCCTCGTCATCATGGGTAGTCGTAGGTGCGTATACCTGTATACAATTTGTCGAATGATTCATAATGTTCTCTAGAGTACGGTTAAAATAATTATTATTATTGGAAAGTCTCAAATATTTTACAACCTTGGCGAATATTCTATACTATGCAGTCAAAATTATTGCAAGATTTTTTCAAATAACTTTCATTATCCTAAAATATTGTTGAATGTAAATGTTCTCTATTATATGATTACGAATATCCTGTAGTTATTAACGGTTAAAATATTTTTTGAGAATATTTGAGAATATTGTAAATATTTCTGGCATGTACGTTTTACGTTTTCTTTGCGCTCTGTTAAAATAATGATTTGACGTTTTTAACAATATGTGAGTTTAGTCTTAAGTAATTTAAAATAGCTGGTAATGTTCTGTAGCGTACAAATTCTTTATATTTTGTATATCCTCAAAAATAGAATGATCGCGAACATTTTATATTGTACGTATTCTTTATATACGGTTTAAATAATTATTAAAGTTTTTTAATACATTTTTGTAGGTCCTAAAATATTGTGGCGTAATCGCATGTTTTCTTGTGAGAATGTTTTTTTTATTATCAAATCTACTTGAATGTTTAAGAAGATTCTATAGTTTTTTTCCCCTAGAATATTTAGAGGAAGTATTGTTTTTGTAAAAATTCATTGAAAAATACAAAACTACTTGTAGCATTTGAAGCTGTCCCCGAGGAAAGCATTGCATCTACTAATCTTTTTGGTTCTATTGTCTGTTCGAGGACAATATCCAGCTTGTTTCGCACCGAGTTAAAATGGGGACACCCGAAGTACACGTACTTTACGTCATCAGGAACTCCTGGATAGGACGGGCTTTCCAGGGAATCATCGTGTTTGAAGCGATAGAGATACGCTCGAAGACAGCCATGTCCTGAGACCATCTGTGTCAGGTAGTAGTTGCCTTTATCATAGTTTCGGTTCAGTCAGACATCGATTTTTGATATAAGATGATGCGTCCACCTATCTTTCACTGCAGAATCCCACTGCGATTACCAACATATTGTGCTGTGCTGCCGTTCATCTGTTCTGAGCTCATCAGAACTTGACGTAGGTGGTCGTCGTTGGTAGCACCCGAATAGGGAACATTCCAGTGGTAACGCATGCCGCTTCCTCCGACACTGTGCGGAAAACACTGATTACTCTTAGGACACTTAGCCGATATATTGGTGGGGCTTTTCTGCGTGCTTCTTGGATACCTAGAGCATCTGCCCAAATGGATATTCCATAAGTAAACCCTGACGTGATTACTCATGATAGCAGAAACCTCCTGCTCAGTTATGGACCTCCGTCATTAGGCTTCAATCGAGATAAGCATGCCCTCAATACTGACGCCTTGGCACGTAAAGCACGTAAATTGCTGCTTGAAATTAAGTCGGACATCAAGCCAGATACCGGATAAATGCTTGTGGTGTAATTTTGTGGTCAACAACTTTCAGCCTGATAACTGTTTTTCTGCACGTGATGAGTACTGCCTCAGTTTTGTGTTCGGTTAATCGCAGGTCCACCGTATTCATCCACTGGTTGATTTATGCGAAAGTAGTGTCAAGCATCAGGTTTATCTCATTGAGATGCTTCGCAGTAATCACTACCGCTACATCGTCTGCATATGCAACAAGTTTAGCACTTGTTGGCATGTATGCTTCAGTTGTCCATCATACATGATATTCCACAGTAGACGGCCTGGAACCGAGCTCTGGGGTACTTCCCCAGTTATTTCATGTTATCTTGGGCCGCCCTTCGTATCGTATATCAAGAGCCTATTTTTGAAGTGCCTTGCAACTATCCTACAAAGATATTCTGGTACATTTTTTTCTCTGTAACGGAATGCATAATACAGTCCCAATTGGCGGAATTAAAGGCATTCTTGATGTCAAAGGCCACCAAGCAATGTTTTTTCGTACCTCCTTTCCATCTGGTTCCAGCGATTGCATCCTTTGCTGTGTTGACAATAAGGTTGATTTCGTCTAGAGTTGAACGTCCTTTCGAGGTTGTTGGTCAGCAGCGGTTCAGCCACTGATTCTATCCTTTGATTGATTATTCTTTCTAGAACCTTACTCGCTGTATCTAGCATGCAGAGCGGGCGATAAGATGACGGTTCATCTGGCGGATTTTTTCCTTTGGGAAGAAGTACTGTTGTTTCCACTTCCGATGAAAGTTCCCTTCTATGAAGCATGTGTCGTAGGCGTCTAGGAATAATGACGCTGATTATTGTTTTCAAAGCAATGTTCGGAATTTTATCCAGTTCCGGAGTTTTATTGTGTCCCACCCTATTACTTGCTTCGATTAGCTCGTACATCGTAGCAAGAGGGATGTCCTCGAGAGAGTGTTGTTAAAGAAACAGTGCAGTAACGATCCTCTTCAGGAGTTTTGAGCCATTGGCTGGCAATTTAGGCGAATCATGGCCACTTTATACGGCCTTCCCCACGGGTCCTCCTCTATCTCGTTGGTGAGTTCCTACCAGCAATTTTTCTTGCTATTTTTCAAGGCCTTGTTTATATTTCGACGTGCCACTTTGTACTTTACTACCAGCTATGCAGAATTAGGTCATCGGTAGCCACGCTGCGATAATTATCTTTTAGGGCACTCTGCACGAAGAACACTAATATCGTTCTACCAGTGCATCAAAGAACGCTTGTTCATTCCGCGTCTTCGCGGCATGCTCGCGTTGTAAGCCTGAGTAGCTTACATCATTAGTTCTTCGATCATTTTTTCAGCGTCTCCAGCAAAGATCGGAACACTATCTCACTACTACAAATGCAGCCGGATCAAAAGATTTCACTTTCCATCCTGTTGCGTTTGTATGCCTGCTAGCTCTGCTGGGGTTCCGCCATTCCCCGTGCATTATTGACCTTGCTATCGCAGTCCACTGCCCAGGAATTGAAATCATTTTTGTCCGCATCTAATGCAGAGTTTAAACAGGTCTATTTTGTTTTTACATTTTGTAGCAAGTACCGCTATTGGTGCTGCGAATGATACTAACGCAGCCTGAGTTCCTCTTTGGGCTTCGTGCAGGTTTTTGTTTGCGTCTGACCTCGTATTTCGAGGCCCCTTACTAATGACTTTGACGATTTCCTCAATAGTCTTCTCCAGGACTCGAGCTTAATCGGTGCTCCCCTTCGTGAGTATGATGCGGACCTCTCATATCGAGCTTGTGTACATTCGAACTGACCTGATCTTCAGAGACCTCCTTCTTGATACGGCGGAGTATCTCTGTGCCAGGCGAATGATCAGCACATCAGATCTGGTCGGTGATTGTCGTGGCTTCTTCCGCTTGTTGTTCGGCAGAGGATGCTTCGTCTGCTGCAACCTGTTCTCCTTGTGGGAAGGGCTAGGTCCCGAGTCCTTATTTTTTTCGCTGGATAACTGTTATACCAGGGGAACTTAACTTCCTGTTTGCCTTCCTGATTGGTTAATTGGTGGGCGCGTGCTCTTAGCGACAGAGCCGTCACCGTGTCATTGCTGTCACCGTGTCACTGGTTGCCTGCTCACTCACTTGTTTTACCTACTCCAACACCTCTATTTTCTCAACTTTATTGAAGACCTTTTCAATGGTCTCCGCCTGATTTTTTTATCGGTTTATGGACATTTACTCCCGTGTCAGCCTAGGACCGCAGGTCTTTAATAAACTTTCCGAGTATGTCCAGCGCTTGGTTCTTCGTCAAGCTAGCACCACTCTTTAGTGCAGTTTTTAGAGCATTATCCCTCAATTCTTCCTCCTTTGATCAGTGTTAAAATTTTCTTCATGATGTTTCCACGAGTATCTAGGGAAATAGCGTGAATCCTTCTATCCCAAGTGGAGACGCGCCTGGTAGCAGTTTCTCCTCTGCCTCGAGTGTGTATATGTATGTGTCGGTGGGCGTTGTACCTCAAAAACGAATGATGAAAATTTAAACTTAAAGTTTTATCATTAAAAACTTAAACTGAAAAGCTTTTGGTGAACATTCATAAAACGTAAGTGGATGTTTACACGATATTTTTCTAAATATGAAAAACATTATATAACTTTTCAAACAAAAGTTGAAAGGGATATTGTTTGCCTCTTGCTAATAACCTATAGGAGTTAAATGAAATTTATATAACAAAGAATTCTAATAGCAAAGTCTTTAATATAAGTGGACATCTTAATTATAACTGCGTATTTCATTAGTTTTATTGTTTTTATTTTCTTTTATATTGTTAGTAAATACTTTAGAATAATCATGATAGATATTTAAGGTATAATTGTCACGATTGTATAGTTAATATAATTTGTGTTACGTGGTTCGGTGGGATCGCTAATCCCTGAACCATTGCGTTTCTGTCCTGAGTTGGCAACAACGGGAGCTCCTTTTGTGTTGATAAGATTTTGGTTAATCGTTCTGTGGATATTGTAAATTCTTGTATAGTTGATTCTGCGTGTATTTGCATTCCACTATTTGTTTGTAAATTTCTTCACATTGTTCTTCTTCCACGGTAATTGGAGATGTGGGAAGTAGCTCCTTCATTTTCCCAGAATTCTGATAGGTCATTTTCAATCTCTGTTTTGGTAATCAAATTCAATCCTGGAGATCGTTCTGTCTAATTTTCATTGTTATTTTGAAGGCTCTTAAGTTGTCCTGGAGAATCGGTTTTGCAGATTGTCTGATCCATAACCCTATCCACTAGTTGGACAATGAGTAACCGTTTGTTCTCGTACCGCCGTTTAATAGTTTTCCATACAATTGTACAATTGACGCCTGTCATTGGAATATGGTTTATGAGTTTATGTTTGCCCATTTATATTTTTGGCTGAGATGGTAACATTTGATCTGGCAGTTCCAGCCATTATTTGGACTAGTGGGATGTTAGCAGGGATATGTCTCTTCATCTTTATGTTTTGAAAGAATAAGGTGTTGTGGTTGTTGGTGCTTATCGACAAGTTTGCTTCAAACAATGAAAATTCTTCTTGTTTACTTACTATCTATTTGCTGTATCAACATGTCGGTTTCAACTTGTATTATGTTGTGGCTACTTGCATTGCTTGGTTAAGAAGTTAAATGAAACTGGATGCCAAGTTGTTATAGCCTATGATTGCTGGTGATGCTTCGTAAGTCTGTTCTTTGGTGGATCGATGGTACCGTTGTTAGTTCTTCATTCATACTTATTTATTTATTCGACGGTTTAACCAATTTACAAAATAATTTACCTAAAATTAAGTTAAAATTAATTACTTATACAAAAGAAAAATCGCGTGAATATATAACAAATATATATATGGAACATTTAAAACAATAAAATCATAAAATTATAATCATAAAATTAGAAAAACCAAAGCTAATATTTCAGTGATAATCTAAAATTGTTAATTTAATCAATTTTAAATTACCCTTGAAAACTATTTAAGGTGTGCCAAATATAATTTAATTTGGCGAGGAACGCATAAGATTACACATTCTCATCATGCGATCTAGTGGATTATTCGGTCCTATGGAATCTTTCACGGAATTAGGACGATAAATAAAATTCACTTTGTTGTTATCACACACGGTTTTTATTATTAGTGACGGGTTTCAACCATTACATGGTCATTTTCAAACCACAATTTAATTTTCAAAATGTATCAAAAAGTAATGGCTTCAAGCATCAACTATATCTTTCACGGAATACTACTTTGTTTCTAGTTATCGAGGAAATATTAAAATTTACTCTAGCAAGCAACTCACTGCAATCCATCAACTCATTTACGATTTTGTATAGAATACATAAATCAGTGCAACGTCTGTCGCGTAGAGACTCCAACTTGAGTGTCGATATCATAAGAGGGTGCCTTGAAATGTTTCCGGAATCGATAAAAATAATACGGTATTGGTGTGGTTTCAATCCTTAGAAAAAGTAGTTTTTTCGAGGTATGCAAAATAACCATCTGTAGCGGCGATGACCTCCTCATTTGGGATTTTTTCAGATTTGGGAATAGGAAAAAGTCGCTGGGGGCTAGGTCCGGTGAATATGGAAGATGAGAGACTAATCTACTCTACCAATTCCAAGCCTAAGCGACATATACAATAGGAATCATAATTGAACACGTTCCAGTGATTGGTGTATACCGGTGACCAATTACTAGAGGCATACTCCAATTGAGAACGTACTAGAGAAATGAATAAAAGTTTCTGCGTGGTATTTGAGAAATGTTCCGCAAAGCGATTAATAAATCTCAGTGTTGGCAGTGCTTTGCAACATTTGTATCCATGTATTTTAGAAATGCAAGGGAGCGATCAAAATTAACACCAAGATCTTTAATATAAGTTACTGAGGACAGTTGTATTCCACTGATTTCATAGTAATTGTCACTAATCCGACCTCGTCGAAAGATATAGATGAACATTTGCTTTCGTTAAGATAAAGTTCATTATCACAGCACCATTTATAAATATTGTTTAAGTTATCTTATAAGTAATTTCACTGCTGCTTTTTATTGATCGAAATATTTTTAGATCATCAGCGAATAATAGAAATCTACACTATACTTCATGTATATGTTGAGATCGCTTATTAACAATAAAAATAAAGTGGAACCACAACGAGAACCTTGTGGAACCCCTGATGTCAGTTGAAATAAAGTTGTTAATTTTCACAAATTATACCTTTTCATCTAGATAACTCCTGATCAATTTGGTTATAGCAATACCGAAGCCCATTTTCTGCAATTAACCTATCAAAATAGAATGAGACATGCAATCAAAGGCCTTTGAAAGTCCATTTACACTGCATCTACTTGAAAGTTATTCTCAAAGGCCTCTAAAATATAGATCGATATAGTAATAAATTAGATACAGTGTACCTGCCATAACAAAAATCATGTGGCTCATCACAGATAACATTCTTAAAATAAAACATTAATTGATCAGCAATTATTTAATAAAATATTTTAGGAATCACAAACTGTATTTCTACACCTCTATAGTTATTAATGGCATCTCTACAGCCATTCTTAAACATCAGTTGCTTGCGTGACTTCTTCCAATCGATTTTGGACCTAGAATCGTATTCTTCGGTGGCGAAGACGTGGTCTATATTTATCGTAAGAAAGTGCTGCTTTGATTCGAGCATAAATCAGAATCGTGACGTCGGACCTAGTGGAGCTAGTCTTCGATTTGTTGTGAAAGTGGGTTGTTGTTAAAGCTTCTCGTGCGGAAGGGTATGTTTGACTTGGGTCGTAAATCCGAATCGTCTCGTCAAAGTGTTGTGGAAGTTGGTTGTTGATAAGCTTCTCGTATGGAAGCTTCTTTTGTATCTCGGGTCGTAAATCTGAATCAAAAGGTTACCTCCCGTGTCCTTCTCGAATGGGTTGTCCACGGCGTAACTGCAATCTACTAAAAGGAACAAACAAACAACGTGCATATAGTCCATCCGTTGGATCTTCCGTCCTACGTCACAAAATATTGCTTCTAGAAACGACACAAAAACATTCAGTCTGATAAAGTAAACCAAATGCGTTAGAAAAAGAACGGACTGTAAAACTTTCGTCGTTTTTTGAAGCGATAGTTTGTGACTTACGACGGAAGATCTATAGGTTCCGGTATTTGATCCTTATAGTACGCACATATCCATCGCTGATACGGAGATGGCTCCATTGTGTTTATTGACGCTAGATGTAAGGCAGTGGACATCAAGCAAGATGAGGGAGAAATTGTTCTCTAAGGTTTTTAGGCTTTATCGTAAAAAAAAAAATCGAGTCAAAGATGGTTTGAATCTGATCTATTTCATATGTTTCTGGAATTTTATACATAATTTATATTTACATAATATCTACAAATGAATTTCTTTATTGAATGCGTTTCGTTAGATAAGGTGGCGCGCATATCTACTCTTGGTGGTCCGGTGCCCTTTTCAATTATTGAATTAAACATAATTATTACCCATTTTTTTTAAATTTATAATCGAATATTCTAGAATGCTCGCGAATATTCTATAATCCAGAGTTAAATTATTTAATTGACATACTGGCATAACCATTGATCAAAAACTCAGTTTCAAAAACCGTACAGCCATAATAAAAGGTAAAAATTTTTCTAGGGCAAAATGCTTTAGAAGGTTAACATACTCCTACAAGAATGGCATCAATACATGAACAGCTGTAAAATTATAAGATGATATGCCGCCCATTACTTGACTATGGTTCTGTCTTCTATCCCATTCGCAGTAATCCAGCCTCCCTCAATATCGAAGTTAGAGAGCGAGCTCCCTTCGTACCCTAACAAAACTCTGGCATCCTCTTAATCCTTTACACAATCCCTCTTACCAACTCCCATATGACTAGAGAGTGGATAAAAAAGCTTAAAAAATGTGAAAAAAAGCACTTAAAAAGGCACAAAAATTAGAGAAAAAAAGCATAAAAACAGGAAAAAAGCATAAAAACATGATAAAAAGCACCAAAAAAGCATTAAAAGGCACAAAATTTAGAGAAAAAAAGCATTAAAAAAGCATAAAAACAGGAAAAAAGCATAAAAACACGAAAAAGCACTAAAGAAAACTATATTTTCTTGATATGTTACACGTTTATCAACATATTTTACAAACAAATTTGGCTTAAAACTAAAATAAACATACTTTCTTTACGCAATATATAATATCATGTAAGTATTTAAAAATTAAATTGTAATTTTGTATACGTTTCAAAATAACTAAAATCTATTCATAAAAACAGTAGATCATTAAATGTTGTTCTAAGGGTTTAATTGTAAAAATTATTACTTCTGACGCTCAATAAATTTTTGAAAGTAGAAAAGCTTCTCTTTATTTTAAATTATAGCTGGATCTATTTGAAAATTGCCATTCAAAATCAAGTTTAATTTATTTAATATTAAAAATCCTTCATTTTCAACGAATACTTCTTTCGATATTATTTTGATTTCTTGGCCAATGTATGCAGGTATTTTCTAAAATGAATCTGCTTTTATAAAGATTTGATTGTGTTGCTCACAAAATTTAAACGCGATTTTATGTAACTCAATTGTTTTGAAGGAAGCTCTTGTTTCTTAAGAACTGTTTAACAGTCTTTAACTGATTTGCTTGTCGTTTCGGGAAAGTTGTATATAACCTTATTAAATTCTTCAAAATTGTTCGCATAGTACATTGTAGCATATAGCCAAATTCCCCATTTTGTTAGCACTGGTTTATGGGGCAGTGAGATATCAGATAATGACTTCTTGAATAAGTGTACTCACAGAAGAATATAAGAACTATTTTTCCATATTTAATTAAATCTACAAATGGAAATTTCATTCTTATAGTTTCAAAAATTCGTTTCTATTCATGTGCTAAACTTGTATAATGCACAAAATGCATTATTAGTAAAATTTTGTAACTTGGTATTGTCTACGGCAAAAATAAGCTTGTCAGTCCATCATTTATGAATTTTGCTATAATGTTATTATCAGTTTTCTTCAATTCTTTTGTATATATCAAAATACTGTTGGTCGGATGTCTTCATGTTAAACTCATATTATTAAATTAAGTCTGTGGTTTCATCCACACCAAACCACATATAATTATTGTTAATAATATCTTTAATTTTTTGTATGGTTTCATAGTATCTAAGAGCTACATAATTTTTCTCGGGAATGCGTATTATACAATATTTTCCCAAGAAAGATTTAAATGCATTATTTTGTAATTTTCTTAAAGGGATATTAGAATGTAAAAGTATTTTGCACAAATGTGAATTTAATTGAAGATGATGCTAAAGATTGTGAAATTGTGCTGTTTTGTTAGTTCAGCTTTGAACTTTTTCAAACGTTCTTGACGTAGTGTTGTTATAACATGTTTTACATACAAGTCTTGACTAGTTAGGATGCAGTTGGGAACTAAAATAAAACTTACTATTTTTAAACATGCCTTACAAAATAATGTATAATTTTCACTTTTTAATTCTGGATAGCCTCTAATTAATTCTTGTATTGTGGTTTTCACCTTAATAATATAATTTATCTGTGATTCCCCAGGTTAATACGATTCACGCATATAGTAATTTTTGATAAATAAGCAAAGTTTTTGGAATGTCAATTCAATAGTTTATGAATGCGAGTTTGAATATGAAAATTAACGAAAACGGTAAATATGCGCCAGTCGTCCCATCGGTACTTTTGCCGAGAGAAGGAAATAGATACGGTTGCAGAACACCTGATTATTAGCTATCACTTAAATTTGTTTACATTTAATACTTACTGGGGCCCCTATTTATTTTTTAACGACGTTTACATCCGGAATATCATAGGTGTGATTCCTATGAAGCGTTCGTCTGTATTATCTGAATAATGAGACGGTCTATTATATCTACTTATTTATAAACGAATCCATTGTAAATTGGTAATTTATACTAATATTTATTAATAATAAAATTCATTATAATTATTGTATCATATTATGAAGATTTTTAACAATTATGTTGTCAAAAGACACGAAGAAAATATGTAATACAAATATAATCTATAAATGATGGGATACAGATTTTTACGAAAATTCTCTATATTAGCACATTAATTTAATATCAGCGTGAAATTATTATTAAATGTTTTTTAAATGTTTAAGAAAATGCTCCAAATAAGCATCAAAATCTAAAAAAAGCATGAAAATAAGCATAAAAAGTCAAAATAAGCACATAAAGTCAAAATAAGCAAAAAAGCCCAAAAAAACTACGTGCTAAGTAATCACATTCTTCAAGATTCGTATAGATATTAAGAAATTTTTTCGATGCTATTAATATTATGGATAAGCATAATGCTAGAAATCCGCTCTCTACATATGACACTACTTAGTTATCGCCATCCAAGAACGCCTTTGATTTCTATCAAAAAAATTCTTCAAATATCCTTTCAACTTATATTATCCCTATATTATCTTCCTAGCAACCCTAGTATAAATCCTTAATTCTACCTGGAATGTCAAAATGACATGTAAAATCTCATAAAATAGTCCCATAATAAAATGAGCAAAAATAAGTCAGAAGTGGCCAAAATATTAGCTAAAATGGCTAAAATGTACTGCTGGTGTGGATACTACCAATGTGGGCTTGAGTGGAAGAACACTACGTGAACCCCCGCATGTTCCCTGCTCGAAATTGTTAAGTGGTTTATAAATTTATATTAATTGTTAGAATATTTCTGTTAAGTGGAGATGTAAAGAAAAATAAATAAATCTATAAATTAATAAATTCAAAAATCCCAATTCAACCATATTCGATTTCATTTCATCATTTTACGCATTAACAGCTGACGCCATATGACTAGACAAAACAAGGTAGAAAGACCTCTGGTTGATAGCCTTTTGACCCTTCATATCATTATTAATTATTTTAATGTAAATATGTAAAAATTGGTCAATAAATTTATATATAGTAAGATTTAAAAAAAAAAAAAAGGAAATTGTAGAATTATTCGGACGGTTTGTTTAAAATGTAGAGTCGTAGATTTCAGCAACAAGTAGATATTTATTAATGGATAATATGTACAAACACTTAGAACTATTTCCACAAAATATTAACGTAAAACGTTCCACGATCATCGGCGCGTCCGGATGGCCTGGATATAACGCAGGCTGTCTACACTGTAGCGGGGTTTGAGAAGGCTTGAGACTGCAGTCAGTGCTCAAGAAGGTGTTCTGCGACGTTTAGACTGTACTCAGTGTTAAAAGTTAGGCCAAGACTGTAATCAGTACAAGACTCACGTTGGTAGGTCCGGTTCCTGGTTATAAAGGATGCTTGGGCCATAAACTTGAGCGGCCGGGCGTGAGCGCATCGTCAATCGGGTGGGGGTGCTGCTTGGGGTAATACCGTGCGGGCGAGTCTCTGTGCGAGAGAGAAAGTATTCGACAGCGTCTCTGCTGTTATCTCTGTCTACTCGACGTTACATCCTCCCCCTATGGTACAGCTGCGAAGAATGAGTGGCTGGATCATATCTGGTGTTCTTTGGGCGTCCTCGTTTCCTCATGGGTCTGACTGGTTCAGGAAGTGATGAATCCAAGTTATCAGTCTGGTCTCCTTGATATGGCGTGAGGGTGGAGGCGTGGAAAATCCCTAATGATTGATCCGGCTGAGTTGTTGCGGCTACCTCGAAACTGGTTGGGCTGATGATGTTGATGACCACGTAGAGTCCATCTCTTCTTGGTGCAAGTTTTGAGGTATACTGATTCTGGGCATTACTTAATGCGTGCGTCGCTACCCAGACTAAGTCGTTAACCCGGTATGGTGGGCAGGGACGGCGGTGCTGGTCAGCGTACTCCTTCCTTGTTTCGGCTGTCTCGATTAAGGTTTCCTTCACTTCTTCGAGTGTCTTCAGCAATTTCTTCAGGTAAAGAGTCATCTCGACTACAAAATTCTGGTTCTCGACAACTTGTCGTAAGTCTCGATTGGTATCATCTGGTTCACGTAGTTTTCGGCCAAAGGTTAAATAAGCCGGAGAATAACCGGTGCTAGATACTAAGGCGGTATTCATCGCAAATCGGATTGAGGGTAATTTCTCGGGCCAACTAGGATGATCGCGGCCTACCAGGATTCCTAGTTGCGTTTTGAGATCTCGATTCCTTCTCTCGACAGGGTTGGCTTCTGGGTGGTAAGCTGGAGTAAATTGATGCCGGATTCCGAAAACAAAGGTGACGTGTTGTAGTACAGCACCAACGAATTGCGGCCCATTGTCGCTTACAATCTTCTTCGGGAACCCATACCGAAGAAAGACTTCGTCGATAAGTTTTCTTGCACAACATTCGGCTGTGGCTTTCTTGAGAGCGAAGAGCTCTATCCATTTAGATGTCACGTCTTCAACAATCAGGATCGTCGTCTCCCCTCCTTGGGAAGTCGGCAGAGATCCAAATAAGTCAAAGGCGATGGCTTCGAATCGCTGATTTGAAGGCGTTGTCTGTAATAATCCTGCTGGTTTGCTGTTGGAGGGTTTGTAACGTTAGCATGGGATACACTTCTTGATGTGTGCGTCAACATCCTTCCTCATCCTCTGCCAATAATATCGACTCTTTATCTTGTGAAGAGTCCTCTCCACACCGTTGTGACCTGCTTCGGGTACGTCATGGAAGGCGTGTAATACTCGCGGAACTTCACTTTTGGGTATGACCTGCTGAGCTTCTTCAGATTCACCTTCGGGGTCGTATCGGTGGAGAACTCCTCGGAACATAACATATCCTTTGTTGCTCCAGTAGTGGGTGTTCTCATTTCCGTCTGGATCTTCCAGGCTCTGGATGATAGCTTGCAGATTCTCGTCTGTTTCTTGTGTCTTCCGTTCGATTCCTTCCTGAGGGGTGCTCATTTGAACGTCGACGTAAGAGATTGTCGGCTGGACCTCTTCTTCTCCAGGTCGGGATAATGCGTCAGCCATGTGATTAAATCTCCCAGGTATGTAGTCGACTTTCGGACTTCGTCAGAAGTCGGCTGGGTGTTCCTCTTCCTTCTCCCCTTGGACGAGAACGACTCCTATAGCATATTCGCTAGCGTCAGTGCCTATTGTGAACGGACGTTTACTGTCGGCTGGCTGAAGGACGGGTGCTTCGCAAAGGCATTTTCTTCTTCTTCGGTCCATTTCCATGTGGATTTTTTCTTCGTGAGATCGGTGAGAGGTCGCGCCACCGTTGCGAAGTTTGGCATGAATCGACGATACCAAGAGCATGCTTGAATGAATTAGAGAACCTCCTTCTTGTTCCGAGGGGGCTGTCTCTCTCGTAACGCTTGCGTCTTCGCCGGGTCGGTGCGGATTCCTTCTGGGGTGATAAGATGTCCCAGGTAACGACTTTCTGTGCAGCAAAACTTCGTCCTTTCCTTGTTTATTTTCAGACTATAAGCACGGAGTTTAGTCATCACTCGTCGGAGATCTTCTAGGTGTTGTTCAAATGTTGAAGACAACACAATAAGGTCGTCTAGATAGACTAATAATTGAACGTCGGGCATTTCTCGAACGAAGCGGTCCATGAGTCGTTGGAATGTGGCTGGGGCATTTCGTAGTCTGAACGGCATTCGTTTGAAGGAAAATGATCCCATCGGGTAGGCGTCGGCGATGGTAACGGCATTGAGTTTTCTGTAGTCAATGCAAAGGCGAATACCTCCATCTTTTTTCGGTGCCAGGACAACGGGTGCGACCCAGGGTGAATTGGTTTCTTGAATGATATTGCTCTCCAATAGACTGTTCAATTCGTCTCTAAGTAGCTGTTTGCGAGGCTCTGTTAGACGGTACGGCGGTGATGCAATCGGGCGGCTACTTCCTGTATTTATTGCGTGTTCTGCCATCGGGGTCGCTTCAGTTAGCGGACCGAACAGGTCGTTGAATTCGGTTAGCAGTGCATGAATCTCGGGCTTCTGCGGGGATCTTCGCTGGCGGGTATTCGAAAAGTTTTCTAGACTGCTGTCTGTAAATATCCATATCCCTGTTTACTGTATATTCAGCGAATAATTCGTCGATAAACTCAGGCGAATAGCTGGCTTCCATCGAGGATTTCAACGATTCGTGAAGTGGCGAAATCATCTGTGACACTTCGTAGTATCCGTCCTCGATCACTTCTAATTCCATCTGAATCGGGGAAATTATCTTTAACACTCGGAAATATTCATCTTCTCCCTATCTTGCGGTGATGAGGGATCTGCATTCTCTCACGTTGTTGGCCGGAGGCGGGTAATCATATTGTTTTTTGGGGTTTTCGAGAAAATACCATGTACGTTGATTAATATTCAATATGATTCTGGCATTTCTTTGGCCGAGCAGGGTGTTGTTATCCTTCTCTCCGGGAAGTACAAAAAATGTCGTTTCGATCTTTTTGTATTGTACTTGCACGACTGTTGTGGTTTCCAATACTGACTCGGTGCATGTTTTCCCATCTGCGAGTGTCACTTGCAAGTTTGCTTGTCGGAACTTGTGACCTGATTCCTTTAATCTGTGGTACAATGAAGTAGATGCGATGTTAGCTTCCGCGCCGGAGTCGAGACATGCCATTACATTCATGTCGGCTATGCGTATGTTGAGCACGGGGCACTATTTTGTGACCACTCTAAAATATTAGAGGGTATAGAAAATATTACTCTCTCTTACATCTCTCTTCTATCTTTCGTTCTCCCTTACTCTCTCATTATGTCTTGCTCTTTCGCTCTCCATTGTTCATTTTTCTCTCTCTTGCTCTTTTTCGTTTGCTGTGACTCACTTACCAAATCCTTTGCGCATTTTGCACTCCCTTGCATTATTTCGTTCTCTTTTGCTCTCTGTTGCACTCTTTTGCTCTCCTTTGTTCTTCTTTGCTCACTTTCTCTATTGTACGGTTAAAGTATTTTTTAGAAATTTTCGTAGACTTTTATAAATCCTCATTGTTATAAAATTGCCAAGAATATTCTCTAGTTTAGGGATAAAATTTTGAGAATATTTATCTATATTTTCATATATTTAGAACGATTGTAAATACACTTCACGACTTTTCTAAGAATATTTTGTATAAATGATTGCGAATTTACGTACGCCTTATAATTATTGATAATTTTTCGAAAATATTTTGGTACATCCTCAAATATTTTAGAATCAAAACGAATGTTTTTTGGGTCGAATTAAAATACTCTGAGGTATTTTATATCACTGAATAAAATATTTTTATCTATCATAAAAAATTCTAAAATTTTCGCTTACGTTCTCTAGTTAAGTTCAGTTAAAATTAGTTTTCCACAATAATCATGTTTATTCTTAAATATTATTGAATGTGTAAATAGTTTTGACTAAACGTAATCTTTACGTACCTTTAAAAATTTTAAATACTTCTTTAAGACTATAGTTGTACGCCCTTATTTTTTTGTAGAATTATCGATAATATTTTGTAGAGTAATTATTATTCTTGAAAATTCCCAAATGTTTTATAGTAGTAAAATATTTTGGTACTACTTTAAGTATTCTAGAATTAACACCAATGTTCTGTACGTTCTGTACGGTAAAAATAATGATAAGACTCTTTAAGAATATTTATTTATATCCTTTATTATGTATCATATAATACTATAGAATAAACGCGATTGATTTCTAGTATTCAGTTAGTACTACTATTAGATATATAATAGTCGAATATGTTCTCTAGTGTACATTTAAAAGAGAATATTATATCATCGAATAGTTTAGAATAGTCCGGAATGCATTCTAGTGTGCATTTTTTAGAATAAACTCTCTTTAAGTATGGTTAAAACAATATTATATACATCTTAAGAACATTTATTTATAGGGGTGGATTTTTAAATGAAAGTCTTGTTTTGTTCCATAATTGCTTTATCAGTTTCCTGACATGAAACGAATAAAGCAATTATGGAATAAAACAAGACTTTCATTTATAAATCCACCCCTGTAATTATGTTCCATCAAGAATGTAGCAGCGAAAGTATTAATTTTACATTTATTTATGTGAATAAAATATTTTTGACCATCATCAAATATTGTAGAATATACGCGATTGTTCTCTAGTATTCGGTTAATATTATTATTACATATACAATAGGCATATGTTTCCTAGTGCACATTAAAAAATTATTAGACTGGTTTAAGAATATGTTTGTATATCCTTAAACATTATAAAATAGTAACAGGTAAATTAATTATTATAACTTTCTGTGAATATTCTAGAATGACCATGTGTGTCTATGTGCCTACGGTACATAGAATGGTTTCGATTATTTTAGTCTGCTAACATTACTGAATAAATTCAAATATTTACGAATAAATTCTTGAATCTACACAAGATAGTATAATCAAATATTTTTGTTAATCCTCAAATGTAATAAAATAGTCGTGTTAAGTAACCGCCAGTGTTAGTAAATATATCTGAATATTTCCAAACCTTTCAATTTTATATTAATTTTGATGAATGTCGGTTTATATTGTGTAATTTTTAAATTTATTTTGAAATAGAATTAAAAGTTTGCCAATGTAGTGATTGTTAACGAAATTGTTTGTGTTTTAATTTAATTTAACACAATAAACCTGGATAAAACAAAATTCAAAATATTTCTCTAAGCTTGGTGTTAAAATTTCTCGCTGGCTCGTACACGTAATGCATAACATCAATTTACGTAAAGTAAACAAATTCCATCGGATTTCATGTTGCATTTCCACTTCCACTTACAGTCGACGTGTGTTAGGTATAGGATATCCAGTCCATTATTTCATTCGTTGTACACGTGTAGGTGGACAAGTAAAAAGCAACATTTACGTTCGTGCCCGTAACAAAAGGCACTCCCTGCAAATTAATTCGAAATAATAACAATAGTTTCCACCAGTCCTCCCCCGCGGCCAGATTAACGAGTTTTAAACTAATCTAAATTGCGCCCGGTCCTGTTTTATGCACGTGCAAATTACGGTTGTAAGCAGCCTGGTGGTTGGCGGTGGTGATCATTAATTCTCTCACACGAAATATTTCATTCGTTTCAACAAATGCCTTCCTTATAATGAAAGCATTTCAAAAGATATATATGGGTTACAGAGTTTGTAAAATCATTTGTAATTGTTTCTAAATATCTATATAATAGATAATACATTTAATTAAAATTATAGATATACCGGTTATATTTGAAGTTAAAGTATAGTAGATAAATTACCTAATTAATTATTGTGTCCCCATCAACACCCATAAACCGGTTTTTATATATTTTGGATCTCATCTACGTTGCACAATTGATGATAAGCAAACTGAGTTTTACTATATCACCATAGTAACTTAACCATTTATGTATTTTTGCTATTACCCATAACAAAATTATCTTTCGAGTTATTTAAATATTTTTACATGAGCGTACGAAAGGGTAATAAATAAATCAAATTTTATACGTTGATGTTGGCTTAAACATCGTAGAGAACCTCATAAACCCGACGCTGGTGGCATACGGTAAAAATACAAACACCGTCCACATTCATCTTCGACTTAACAATTTACGACTCGCCTTTAACGTTAGCGACATTTCCGCAGCGCCATTTACGTTACATTTGAAAATATTTTATATAAACACGACGGCGGTCGTAAAGAAAATCGCATTAGTGCCCCACACACACACACATACATATAGAGGCTCTCTGGGCCACAGAGTGGTGTTAGTGTATTGGAGAATTTACTAATTGCACATAAATCACGTGGCGAGGCAACAATGGTCGAAAGAAATTAAGAAGGATGGCCGACAAGAGAGAAACAATACCGCAGCCGAAACTGGGATTAATTAGTGGAAAAAATTCCGGGATGATAATTAATCCGGTTTGTTTTCTTCTTAATGGGACGTGTTTAATAATTTAATGATTAATCTCAGCTGATGTAGACATAAAAAGAATATGAAATAATTTTTATTTACTTGTAATGGGATTACAGTTTTTTTACCCTTACTAAACTAAAAACAATACAAATTGCAAAGACATTAACGAAAGTTAATTAATTAATTATTTTAGCTCCGACATCTATAATCCTGATCCTCTCTACTTCAATCCTTCCAAATATCTCCTGCAATTTGCAGATGATACTGCCCTAATTTCCCATGCTCCCACGTTACCAAAAGCCCTCCAATTCCTTCAAGAGCTTATTGACTCCCTCCAACACTGGTTTGCAAAATGGCGTATTAAAATTAATCCCCACAAATCACAACTCCTAATTCCATACCATCGCACCAATAATTCCCCTTACAATGTTTCAATTTCCCAAACTATTATCCCTCCTTCAACTTCCGTTAAATACCTAGGCATAACCATAGACCCCAAAATCAATTTTAAAAAGCACACAGCTATAATTAAAAGCAAAATAACATCTAGGGCAAAATATTTTAGATGCTTAACATACAGAAAGGATGGTATTACTATCAAAACAGCAGTCAAAATATATAAGATGATTTGTCGCCCATTATTGGACTATGGTTGTGTCCTCTATCCCAATCCCAACAATCCAACCTCCCACAATATCGAAGTTAGCGAGCGAGCATCCCTCCGTACCCTAACAAAACTCCGTCATCCTCTTAATCCCTTACATAATCCTTCTAACCAGCTCCTCTATGATACCACTTTAGTTATCCCCATCCTAGAACGTCTTCGATTCCTATCAGAAAAATTCTCCAAAAATCCTTTCAACTTTCACATATTATCCTTATATTGTATTCCTAGAAATCCTAGTGTAAACCCCAAATTTAAAAATCCTAATTCAACCATATTTGATTTCATCTCATCGTTTCATCCATCTACGCATTAACGACTGACGCCATATGACCGGACAAAACAAGGCAGAAAGACCTCTGGTCGATAGCCTTTTGACGAACTAACTCACTAACTCATCATTCATTATTTATTATTTAAATGTAAACATGTATAAAGTTTGTCAATAAAAATGTGTATTATTATTAATTAATTAATTTAATTATTAACTTATATATATACCGGTTTTGATCGCTAGGAGTCTCACCAAAGCAGTTAAAGCGGAATTTTACTCTCCTAACGAAATTTTGAAATATTTAATTAATTAAAATATTATCTCCTAATCAACAACAATTCATTTCAATACAGCTCGGAGCTGATCAATAAAAATGTATCTATAACAATGTAAACACTTATATTTATTTAAAATATAGTGCATGTTTCAATAATAATTTATAAGATACAATTATTTATCTTATTCTTATCAATATACTAATTAATATTTATTATTTTACGGTCAATTACAAAAAATTAACAAGTCATACGTACATTTATAAAATTTAGTTTATCAACATTCCTAAAATGTCTAGAATTTGTTTTTTATTCAGTAATGAATATTCCCGCAAAATTGGTTTCACTTTTCTCCCTTGAGAGTGAAATATTATTCCCAGTATTCATTTGAAAGCTTTAACGTCGCTCTCGTTTATGAAACAAAAAAAATTTAACGATATTCACAATATTTTCCCTTACCTCATACATGAATATTTTCTCGTTTTCCGATATATCAAATTACCTAAATCCATTAAAATATATAAGACTTTGAATTAAAGTTATATAAATAAATAACTAATCAGGATATTTATTTACTGGCGATTTAAATAATACGCTTTATTGACTTAGACTAAATCAGAAAAGTTTTTTTTTAATAATTTTAAAATACGAGAACTTTTCGTATATCTACAAGTCTTACTAACACTACAAAACAAATCCCAACTACTTCTCTGGCTAATACCGACAGATTTTGAATTATACAAAAGTAATTTGCGTGTATGTAAATTGATTTATTTAAAGAAAGAAATTTTACACTACAAATAAATATGCTAAAAAATAATTTAATATACATGATTTGCTTAAAAAAAATAATAGCAAAAAATGTATTTATTTAAAATGTAATGAAATAACTTTTCAATAAATCTTATTATAAGATATTTTTTCCTGAACCAATAAAATTAATTATTTAAAGATATTTTGCATTCATATCATATTTCAAACAAAACTTTCTTGACGTACCACAAGCTCCTTAGTTAGATTGATTTAATAAAAGTAGTAATTCTTTTTCACCTTTCGAAATCAACTTAAATTAAATTATCGTACTCTTAACCTACTACACTGACTGTTAGAGAAAAGGAAAGAGAAATTAATAAGTTAACTTGCACATCATATCATTTTAAAATAAATTTCCCCATTCTCATCCAGTTATCTACTAAAAAAACACAACAAAATGAAAAGTTCTTAAAAATGTAGCATAATATTGATCTACAGAACGATCAGCCCTTAGAATATTAACAAAATTAGGCATCCTAACAATCCCCTCTACAACCCCTCCAACACACTTCTATACGAAAAAACACAGGTAATTCCAATTAAACAACGACTCGTACACTTAGCAGCCAAATTTGCCACTAATCCCCACATTCGTGACGCCCTAAATCATCTCTGTATTATAAAATGTATTAAAATCCTTTAGTCGATTATATTTCATTCTTGTGTCAGTTGCCGTACATATCTGAGTAAGTTATTTATATTTCATTATATTTATTATCATATTTCATTATATTTATTTTAGTAAGTGTTTTTATTTGTATTTAAGATCAATTTTATAATAAAGCTGTACTGAAGAGAGCGAAAGTTCGAAACACGTGTCTGCAGATGATTATAAACTTGAATGCTAGATTTTTTAATTGCTTTTGCTAATTTAATTTAATGAAATCAGTTTAAAATTCATTTTTCATAATTTTTCATGTTATAGTTACATTTAAACAATCTAAAGTACATTTTATCATTTATTAGTTTGTTCAACAGAAATAATTTCATTCAAATTAGTGTTGCTTTAATAGTTGTACTATTTGTAACACGCAAATTAATTTGTATTATTCAATGTCTGTCGAAGTATTAGCTAGAGAAGTAGTTGTTTCAAATTAATTTGTTTTGTAGTCTTAGTAAGACTCATTGTTGTAGATTCACGAAATGTTTTCGTATTTTTAAATTTATCATCTCTGTATTCCTCGAAATCCTAATATACCTCCTAAATCCAAACACCCCAGCACTACCATTTATCAATTCATTTCATCATTTCATCTTGATTCATAAGACAGACAACGACATTCACTGACGTACGAGAACGGGCTGAAAGACCACCGGTCGATAGCCATTGAGCAGAAGAAGACGACTATATCAGAATTTATTTTATTTTATTGTATACATTACATGTATTATAATTTATTTCCTTCTGTGAATAAAGATGTTTAGTAGTAGTATTGATCTACCAACAAAAATCCTAATTATGAAGTACCATACTATTTTTGCTAAATATAAAAAATCAAAAAATTCAATAACTTGAGACTAAAATTTTAAAGTTGATTTAATGAAGAATTAAAATGAAAAAACTTTTTCCAATAGCTTATAGTTTTTCTTTTCTTTAATTTTAGCGCACATTTTTTAATGTTATTTTCAGAATTAATATTAATATTATTAAATATTAAAATCGATTTAAAAAGTCCAGAAAGTCTTCAGTTAACAAATTTTCAGTGGTTTTCTATGAATTAATTTTGGCTTCCTGTCTGGGCTCTTTTTTCTAAAATCAGAACAATTGTTTATAAGTTTTGTATAATATTTTTAAATTATTGTTTGATTTTATTTAGCCTAAAATCTTTTGGTTTTTATGTGATATATATGTGATTACCAATTGGAAATTGATTAAAAATACTTTTTAACTTTATATAACACACGGCAAACAACAGACGACAGATGACAAATGATAAATAATAAATTACAAATGATAAATAGCAAATGACTAATGCAATTGTCAAATGAATAACATATGACAAATGGCAAATAATAAATGAGAGATGATAGATATTTCCTTTTAACAAATTAAAACCAAGTTTAATGTTCTTATTATTTTTTTCTATTGTTTTTTTTTTGTAAAACTTAACTATTTAAAAGTATTTTTAATTATTATCTTACCAATTGTAAATTGTATAAAAATATTTTTTAATGACAAACGACAGATAACATATGACAAATGATAGATGACAGATGACAGATCACAGATGACAGGTAATAGATGTTTTCTCTAGACAAATGTCAACTGTTTCCATTTTCCAAATTTTAATTGCTTTTTTTGTAAAATTGAATTCAACTTTTTCAAGTCGAATGTTTTTTACTATTTTTTTCAATGGATTTATTATGTATTTAACTCTTTTAACGTACTTCTTATTTTTTATTACCAATAGCAAACTGTTTAAAAATATGACAGATGACAGATTACGAATGACAGATAACAGGTAACAGATGTTTCGTCCAAATAAAACCCAATGTTTATGTTTTCCAAATTTTAATTCATTTATTTGTAAAATTAAAACCAAATTCTCCAAGTTTAGTGTTTTTTACAATTTTTTTTGTAAATTTTAATTATTTTAAATCACTCTCAATTGTTTTTTCCCACCAATAGCAAATTGTTTAAAGATATGACAGATGGAAGATGACAAATAAAGGTGGCAGATGTTTCGTCTAGACAAATCCCTACTGTTTCTGTTATCCAAATTTTGATTGCCTTTTTGTAAAATTGAAACCAAATTCAAAGTCTAATGTTTTTACTATCTCTTTTATAGTATTGTATTTTTTTGTAAACTTTAACCATTTTAAAGCATCTTTAATTGTTTTTTTACAAATGGCAAATTCTTTAAAAATATGAAGGATGACAGATGACATATAACAGATTTCACATTACAGTTGACATTTTTTTGTAAATTTTAATTCTTTAACGCACATTAAATTGTTTTTTCTTAGCAACGGAAAACAGATGATAGATGACAGCTGACATATTTAAGAAATTGTCATTTTTATATAATATAACATATTTCTAATTTCATTTTCAATATTGCAATATTTATTAAATAAGAAATTTAAGTTTGGTTCATGAAACAGAGATAGAAAGCTCGATCAAGTTTGTCAGATTACAAATAACAGATTTATATTTTAAATATCTTTATTTTTTATTTCTTTTTTTTGAAAATCTTGGATGTTTCAAAACCATTTTTGTTTCTAAGAATATTTCGTGTTTCCTGGGATAATTTGAAGATTGTACACGCCGGTCGTGGTGCATTCGGTTGCGGCCGAACTAGCATTAGCAAGAGTGCAGCAACGTCAGTTCGGGTCAGCATTTGGATGGGTGACCGGTACCATTCACCATTGGGACACAATTAATGGTGCTTTAGTGTGACGGGGGCGATCCTTTAAAGTAACAAGCTCATTTACACACACACAAATACACAAATAACACATTGCGGAAGGACCACGTGGTCGATAGCCTAACACTGCTACTAGTACTACTACTTTGAAGATTTTTTGTGTTTTTACACAATCATGGGGACTTCAAGTTATAAATATTTTTGCATACCTAAATAGTTTGGGTTTTTCTAACCTATCAAACGTTTTCGTAAAATTTTATTTTGTTCCGAAATGTTTTCAAATTTTTGGAACTTCCGAAAGAAATATTATTCTAATAGTTTTAAGAAATATTTAACAGAATTTTAACTATGGTTTTTAATTTCTAATAATTATTTTGAGTATATTAGCCAATAGTTTTGTTATTATTAATGTATTTTAAAGCAGATATAATAATAATAAACATTTTTCAATCCTAGCGTGTTTTTGTATCTATCAAAAAGATTTTTGGTACGATGAATTACTTTTAATATTTTTTTATGGAATCTCTGCAAAAATTAATTAACCTCTTTGGTAGCTAAGGCACATGGATAAAGTTAGATCGAGACGTAAAAAAATGTTATAGCTGTAAATAAAATTTAAAATATATAGCTTATAAGATTTTCTTTCACTGGACAATAAATTTCTTTCAGAAGAAATAATTCAATGGAAGTATAAAATCTACACTGGCTTGTAGTCAATCATATCCGCTTTAAATGAAATTTTTGATTCATAACAAGACATCCCTTGTAGGGAAATAAAACGCCTCCCTGCCTTCCCATTGATAAAATCCTCTCCCATTGAAAACCACTTTCGAAAGGGAAACCACCATTCATTCGAATAATAGCGATTTTTGAATGAGGGATCGGTAGAGAGGGGGGTGGGGTGATTTAAGACACCAGATCGCGAGTATAATGATTTCCATACCGGCTCCGGCATGAGAAATTACCAGTAAGCATCTGATTTAGCACTTTCTCCGCGCCAGTTAATTGAGAGTTATTAATCACGGGGAAAATTCGAATGTGATAATTCGCGGCATGGCGCAATCTAGTAAAGAGCCGGCGAACAATTAGCGAGTTTTGCCCCATTCACAAATAGACGACTCAATTCCGAGCGACAATTAATAACAGATGTAAAGTGCGCGCCAACCGTCTAAACCTTAACGAGTCATTAATTCGAAGAAAATGACAAATTGCTCTGTTAAATTGATTATAATATGAGAAAGTATTACAAATTATTATCATTTGATTTCAGGCGGAATTGGTATCTGTAGAGAGCAAGGAAATCGAGAGCCATTACGTGTTAGCTAGGGAGCCGATACACAAATGGAACTCGTCTTCAGATTGCTATCTACTAATCGAGGGCGTCGAACACACACTTCAGGTATTCAAACAGTTCAATCGCAATGATAAATCATTTGTCAAAGTAATGTGTTTCTGTGATAATATTATTTCCTTCCATTAGCCGGAGGAGGAGGCCCACGTCACGATCCTGTCCACGTGTCCCTGCGAAAGGGATTTACATTACGTTATCACGACGGACGGAAGGGTCACAGATTGGGCGCAAAGGAGATACGAGGATCCGATACCGGCATCAGCCCTCACCTCGACGGGAGCCGTTTGTCGATTAAATTTCAGGTATTTATTTTTTTTCACCTGACTACGCCGCACTTTCTGCAGATTACTTTATGGCCGACCGAAAGGGCAGTAAAATTTTAACGCGCCCCCTCTCGCTTTTACGTTCACGGTGATGACGGTATAAAAGTTTTATTTTATACTGTTTACGTGTAGGCAACCGTAAATATCACGGAATTGTTTTACAAGAGCTACGCATTTTCTGTGGCCGACAGGAAATCGATACACTGCAGTTATTTGTAGAGTAATATTGCTAATTGTGCATCGGGGAGGAAATTTAATTTTTTTCTCCTCTAAAAATAACGAGAGCTATCCCCTATTTATAAAAAAAATAATTATCACTTTTAATTTAATAGCTTAATTCATTAACAATATTAAAATCTTGATATCTACATTTTCTTTGAATTGCTTTTTCTCTCATGATGTCGTTTTAATTAAGATTTAATAGCTGAGGACAACTTTTTTTTAATATACGAAACATTAGTGAATGCTTTAAATTATTAATCCGCATCTAATAAATTTATATCTTCTTTATTTCTCCAATTTTCTTAAAAAATGTTATTTTAAATTCGATGGGGTAAAACATTTGTTAAGTTCAAGTTAACACGTGTCAGGCAACTGAAAATAAAAATATTATGGAACTTAACTAGTGTTTTACCCCATCGAATTTACATATCTCGTTTCATCAAGAGTGCTCAGCCAGTATCAAATGTTATTTTATTAGGCATATGTTTATATTAGGTTTAATTTTAAGTTTGATACATTTATACCATCCTCATCTATAAAATCAACTTGTTCGTGGTGGCTCTTCAACAACCCCCTCGTGGCGCGAGTAAACTCCTCGCCGATGTAATTGAAAATCGATCCCTTAAACGGCGTCACCGTCAGTTCGATCTCTTGTCGGATAATCGCGCCCGGTAAATAAACAAACAAATTACGAAAGTCATTCCGCGCCATTTCTACCCAAAGACAAAGAGGCGAATCCGTTTAATGGTTCGGATATTTTATAGCAATTGCCGGGGGTGTACACTCTCCTCCCTCGCCGCCCCTCGACTCGCTATCGCGTCCCGTGATTGCGAAATCAATGGAATTTTTCGAGCGCACCTAACCTCGTTCCACGTGAGCGAGGGGCGGCGGAGGTAATAATCTTTTTTAATGCCCTAATCGCGTTTGCCTTACTTCACAGGGAATTCTTTGAACGTCCCTTCCCTCCCGCGCGCCCTTATTTAATATAGGGTCTCATGTGTGTATGCGACATTCCCGGCCCTTTGTTTTTCTTCTGATTTTCCTTTCTTTTCCGCGAAGTTTGTAATCGAATTAATGCTCAGTACAGTACGTTTAAAGTTGTTTCTTATATAAGATACTCTTTTCAGTTTCAATATTAAAAAAATTTAATAAAAACAAGGTTTTTGATACATGTCAGTAATACAAAAGCAATGTTGTAGTTTATAATTGTTTGTAAATGATTTAAAAGTAATAAAATGATTAAATAAGATTTAAAATAGCAAAAAATTATATAAATGATAGATTATGTATATATTAACATAGTAAATCGTCTGTAAATAATTTGTTCTCTTCACAATAAAAAATCTAGAAAAATATTATATAGTAATACTAGACTATAATGATAATATTAATTATAATAAATAAATAAAAAATTGAAAAAACTATTACCTTTTTTATCTCTCATCTGTCACATCTAAGTTGTCATATGAGGTTTGATAAATTTCTTACTATCTTATCTATAAAATTACAAGAAACAAAATTATACATTAAAGCAAAACTTCTGAACACTGAATTGAAAAATTCACTATGACACCCCAAGTTCTTATAAGGGCCATGTGTGGGACTGACCCTAGGGAATACCCACTAAACTCTGGCTATGGTCTGCCATCCTCTCTTGGCGTCTGTATGCACCACTCTATCCTTTACTGTATTTGCTTTATTAATTCATCTTCTTCCTTCTTGCTTATGATTCTTCCTATCATTTTATTTATTATGTCCCATCTTTCTTTTGGCTCTAGCATGGTTTCTACTAAGTTGGTATCATGTAGGGTCTTCCCCAGTTCTCTTTCTGCTTCCTGTCTCTCTTTTTTCCATCTTGCGCATTTGTAGAGTGTATGCTCTACATCGTCTTTTTCTGTGCAGTAGTCGCATCTGTCCATGTTTTTTTAGTTTTAACCTTTTCAGATACTTTTTGAAGCATCCGTGTCCCGTCAGTGCTTGGGTTATGTGATAGTTGACCTTGTTTTCTTCGTCCCAATTCATCTGCCACTTATTTTCCAGATCTTCCCTTATCTCTTTCTTGTCGTCCCCTTTGTGTATTCTCATTCTTTCTTTCACTAAGAATTCTATAGGCGGCCTGCCTGCTAGCACCAAAAGCACTACCGTTGGAGCAGTGCGGTAGACACTGCATATCCTTAGTGCTGCTCTTCTCTGTATTCTTCTTAACATGTTATTATATTTGTTTTTTAGAAATGCTTTCCCCCATATTGGAGCTCCATATAGCAGTACTGAGTATGCCGCCATCATTTGGAATCTACTCTTGCTGGCTCTTGTGCCCCCTCAGTGACATGCTTGGTCATTTTCATGTTATGGTCAAAGATTATTTCTAGATATTTTAGGGATTCTGTTGTAGTTATTATTGTTTCATCTATATTTATTGTTATATGTTTTAGCTTTCTTCTCGCTACCAATAGTACTGATTCCGTTTTCTGAGTCGCTGAGTTGCATGCCTTTCTCTTTAATCCAGCCTTGTATAATTTGTATGGTTCTGCCTATTCTTATCTCCAGCCAATACAATCGCCAGGTCATCTGGATGGTTTAGTCTTAGTAATCGTCATAAAAGATGTTTCATAGTACAGGTCCTATTAGTGAGCCTTGTGGTACACCTCTTTTCGTTTCAAACTCGGTATTTCCCATTGTGATTTTCCTGTTTTGAAAATAGCTCATCATCATCCTCATCAGGTATGGTTTTATCTTAATTTCTTCCAGTTTTTTATTATTTCTTTCTGTGATACGCTATTGAAAGCATTTTTGACATCAAGTGTGACGAATGCACAGTCATGTCGGTTTGTTGTGCCATTATTTGGTGTTTCTGTGATGTGTTTGATCTGTGTCATGGCGTCTATTGTTGACCTGCCTTTCCTATATCAATATTGTGAGTTTAATAGGTCTCCGTTTTTTTCTATTTCTTCGTTTAGTCTCTCTCTTAATAGAGATTCTAGTAGTTTTCCGTTCGTATTGAGCATGCATAGCGGTCTGTATGTGTCAGGATCATTTGTGTTTTTCTTGGGTTTCTGTATTAATACCAGTCCTGCTGTTTTCCAGTTATCTGGAAAGTGTCCGTCATTGGGCTGTTTATTCATTAAGTCTGTGAATACCTTGGTTTGTGTCTGTGTTAGTATCTGCGGGTATGTTATCTGGTACTGGCGTTTTTTTGTTTCATATTTTCTCCTGCTTTTCTTAATTCTACTTTTGTGAAGAGGTCTATTTCGTACCGTTCTATTTTCGGGGGATCCCAGTTTAGCTTTTCCCCAGAGGTTGTTTTCTAGATCGTTACTTATTTCTCTTCAGTTGTTGCGTTTCGCTGTTTGTATCTCATCCTGTAGATCTTTCCTGCATCTTGTGTATTCATTATAGAGCATTTCTTTTTGTATGGTTGTTGTTGCTTTCTTATTTGCTCTTGTCACTTTCCTCTTGGCTATCAGGCATTTCTTTCTTGTTCCCGCCACCTCTTCTGTCCACCAGTATGTAGGTTTTCTTGTATCGTATGTTTTTGGTTTCTTTGGGAATGTTTGATCGCTTACTTTTTTATTTCTTCTTCCCATCTATCACTGATTATCTGTTCTTTTGTTTTTTTTTTAGTCTATTTTCTATATTCCTATCGAAATTTGCCATGAGTACTGGTCTGATTCTCCATCCTGGGTGTATTCTTTTCTGTTTTATGTTGTTTTGTTTTTTTTTTTGTCGTGTCGGGGATGTATATATTGTATGTAATGTCCTTAGGTTTTTGTTCTGTAGTACTTCCCATTTTTTAATCCTTGGTGCTAGGTTCGAGCTGCATGCTGTTATGTCTGTGAGCGATTTCTTGTTCCGTGCACAAAAGTAGGTCCGTTCCCTACATTTACGATTTCAAATTGTTGTTCTTCTATCCATTCCGCTAGTATGGCTCCTCTTCCGTCTTCCTTTTTGGATCCCCATTTAAAACTTTTGGCATTTAGGTCCCCGGCTATGATCGTGTCTTGTCTTTGTTGGCTCATGGTTATTTTGATGTTGCCCTGATACCTCTCGAAACTTTCTATGTCTGTGTTATTTCGTGAGTTATAGCATCCTATTATTTTTATATTCTCGATATCCACGACTATTACGTTATCTGACTTTTCTTCTGTCATAGTAAGGTATAACAGATCCATAGTTGCTTTGGATCTCCTCATATTTGTTTGTAATATGTTTATGTGTTTCATTGTTTTAATTTTAGATCTGTGGATTCTTCTCTTTTGTCTCCTTCATTATCGTCTTCCTCTCTCTTGAATGCTCTTCATCTGCCTGTCTCCGTTTTGTATCCCTTAACTTCGCAGGGTGGGTTTTTCTTTATTGGTGCATTCTTTGGCTGAATGCCCATTTTTTTTTGCAGTTATGGCATTTTTTTTTTGTTCTGACCTCTCCTTCGCATTTAGTTATATGTCCAAAGCCCCATCATCTGTAGCACTTGTTTAATTGTATTCTTCTCTCCATGGAGCAGTTAGTCAGTCCTACTCTGAGTTCCTTTCCCTTTAGTAATTTGTTGGCCTCTTCCTTGTTTATTGTTAGCGTGATTGCTTGTGTGTCCATGTAGGCTTCTCTTAGTTCGCCCAATTTGTATTCTTTGTTTTTTAGACTTCCAATTATTTCTTCTATGGCTTCAATTACCTCCTGCTTGCTTCTTATTGCATCTAAGCCCTTGATATGTATTGTCTCTTGTTTTCTTCCTTCAGTGCCTATCTGCCTTAGTTTAATTTATTTCTTTGTCTTTGCCTTCCTTACTTCCTCTAATTCGTTTAGATCCTTTTCTACGGTTATTAGCATTTTCCCCTCTCGGGTTTTCCTGATGCCTTTTACAGTTTTGAGATGCTTCTAAATATCTCATTATCGATGACCTTCGGACGAATGGGACGAAATTGCTATATCATTCCAGTGGCGATTCTGGGGTGCTTTGCTTGTGCAATAGTATTTGGTTGATCGTCGAGTGAAGCCTGCTTCCTTACCTCTTTCTCGACGAGAACTAGGGTATTCATCCACTGCTACATAAACTTCTTTTCGTTGTTTGTGTCCATCATATTATAATTTTTTTTTTCTCTAATATGCCTGTCCATAATCTTTTCCATTGTCTTCAGTACAAAGGACATGGCTAATGAACATGTACCACTTTTCATGGGAATAGTCTGTCCTACCAGTCTTCGGTAAGAAAATTACCTTGGTTAGCCTCCATATTCTCGGCAGATAATGCAGGATTATACTGGCTCTTAGGGTCTCGCAGAGCCTTCGCCACAGAAGTTCCGATCCTTTTTGTAGCATGATAGGTAGTGAGTGAGCTCTTAAATGATATAATACGAAGTGCATCGTCAGAAGCAAACATGAAAACCGAGACAGTACGAGAAACAACAGGTACGAAGGCCAAAATTCCATCAGGCCCTGGTGGTTTGTAAGGTTCAAATGAGTTTACTGCCCATTTTATCCTATCCTGGCGGTTTTCCAGTCTTCCTTAGATGTTCTGTTTCCTGTAGCATCAAGTTTCTGAGTGAGTGGCCCATCATAGACTTCCCCTCCTAGGAAGTGTAGCCTTAGAAGTTCACCCATGGTTTCCTTCCCGTTTTTAGTAAAGCCGCCATCAGCGAGTTCCAGAGTTTGAAGTGGACTTTGGGAGTTCTTCGAAAAGATCGTATAGAGTCCGATACTGTCTGGGGTAGATTCGATGTCCTCACAGTATCTTCTCCATGCTGATCTTCGAACCTTCCTAAGTGCTTTGTTGTATTCGGTATAAACCTCCCATTAGCCCGTAGTTTTTGCTACGTTGAATTTCTTACCTGTTTTCTCTTATTGTCAATCGCACTGTTCCACCATGATACTTTCCTGGTGATACGTCTCTCAATAAGAGGCTCATTATCTTTATAAAATATAAAATCATAGCTTCCGCAGTTTGCTCTGCCATTATCTCCAGCTCTAGATTATTGCTTACCGCTCACCATGTGGCCTAGCTTTGATTTAAAGGCTTCCCAGTCTGTTCTGCGGGGGTTGCGGCATTTTTCAGTGACCTGGAGTAGTCCCATAATATCGAATATTATGTGTGTGATCCGAGCAGCTAACTTCATCAGACACACGACAGTTTTTCATAAAGTTAGGGATATATGGCGTGCCTATCGTTATTTCTATTACTGCCTTCCTAACACTTCTTACAAAGGTCGGTTTATTGCCAATAATTAAAATGTCTTACTTAGTTGCCATTAAAAATTGAATAAGTGACTCACCTCTGCGGTTGGTGTTAGAGCTTCCCCATACTGAGTTGTGGACATTGGATTCACAACCTATGACAAGGTATATTCCTTGTTCCCCGCAGCCTGCAACCAGTCCCTCTAGTCCCGCGCTGGGGCATCGTTTTCCAATGGGGAGGTAGACTAATCCCAGAATAAGCTTATTCAGCCCACCAATACCATTGGAGAAACTAACTGGCACCACGTCCTGTGAACAGAAAGAGGTTAGAGGCAGTACCTTTATGTAACTTTTGGCCACAATGCATGATCTGGGTCTTTCGGTGGTTTTACTGTATATAAGTTTAATTGAGTTCTTATTAGATTTTTCCATTAAATAAAAACATGTTTTATTAAATCAAATATACAGTTTATTTTTATATATTTAAATTTAATATATGCATTCGACTATTTTTGCATGATTGTTATTATTATAAGGATAATGTATTATGCAACAAACTCAAAGTTCTCTTAAGATTTTAGTGAATTCACAGGGAAGACAAATTATATGGTAATTGACATAGCTGACTTGACAATTTACCACTAACGAGAATTTATAACAATATTATTATATTTTAATATATTACATACTTGACATCCATGAACTATTTTACCTTTAAAAAGTAATAACTTCTTATGCCATATTATAGTAGAGTTATAAAAAGAAGAATTCTCTTGACGGCGCCGAATAATTTCACTAACAACCAGGACTCACACCAGCTTCTCTAAAAATATACTTATAGTTAATTATACCTGTGGCTATTATTATATCAACTAATATGATGGGGAAAAATCACTTTTAACTGTTTATAAAATTCACTGGTTAAAATACAAACGATATAAACACTCTTCAGGAAGAGGTTTTTGCAGAGGAGGCACGTTATCCACGTACAAAGTTGGGAATTTATCAGGTCGTCCGCCTGTACTATCCGGCACAACGTAGAGATCCCGAAGAAGAGTTTATCGTCTCTCCAAGCCGGCGATATTGTCGAGAGTGAAATTGATTTTCCCTGTAGCCTTTCATACACTCCACGGCCACGTCCCCATTATATCATTTTTAGTTTACCCAAAAGTTCCAAGCCTTGCTGTAAACCAGCGCTTTATCGACCACCCCGAAAATATTCCCATCGCTAGAATTCACACCCTATGCATTATTGTTATTATTATGATTACGGAACGGTGAGGGAGCGGGAGAATGTGCGGGAGTCAATTTCACGAGCCAGCGGATCGCGAACTTCATTAGACACGACTATCTACTTTTCCTATAATGAGCTTACCGCCATCCGAACCGAACACTGCTGCTGCTGGTGGTGGTGGTGTGCTGGAAGCAATAGCGAAGACATTTCGTTTAATGGGGCGAGATTTATGCATACGGGAGAACGATTCGAGCGTAACGTCGAATTATTGCTTTGTTTGCACGCTGAGAAAGAACGTGGAGGAAGAAATAGGATTACTGGATTTTGTGTGCAAATGCTTAGGCAACCCTCAATAATTCAAGCGTGTTTAATAGTTGAGGGTATTAAGTACCCAAGTTATATGATCAGGTATTTATATAAAAGTTATATTTTCTATATAATGTATTTTATAGTTTTTGGTGGATGCGCCGGGAAATAGCAATACTACAATTATATCTATTTTTTTAAATGTTACTGCATTACAAGTAAAATAACAAATAAATTATTGACTTTAAACTTTTACTGTTAAAATAAAATGAGTATCTTTTGTAATAAATGCGGTAAATCGATTCGGTGCATTCAGGCGAGCGTGGAAGAGATTTATGTCCAGAAACATTTGCGAGATGTAACATTAAAGGAAAACTACAACGTACTTTTCCCAGTGTGTCATTAAAGCGAATCCAATTTCCGGCAAAGTCGCGTTTGCAGGAAGGGAAAAAAATGAGAAGTAGGCAATCGTGAGAATTGCAGCCGCCCGGAATCGAATATCCTATTACGGTCCACTCCTGAAGGAGGACCGTGACTGGGATAACGGCGGGGAGAAAGAACTACCGTTCGCACCTAGCACCCGGTGGAACAATGCGGCAGAAAGGAAAAAGGAAGGAGTCGAAGGGAAAATATGGACGTGATCGACATCGTCAAACGACAAAATGCGTATAAATCGATACGGATGTTGGTATATAAGGCCCCCTTCTTCGGAGGATCTGAAGGGAGGGCAAGGGGGGTGGTTAATTAACACTTAAAAATATCGCTTCACGCTCCCGTGCCCTCGGGACCATGGCGGAGAACGAAACGAAGAAAAAAATAAATTAGAAGCGGAGATACGTTTCCTATTGCGAGCTGTAAAAATATCTTAATTATACGGTTTCCTCTCGGAGGTAAAGGAGCAATCAAATCGGATATTTGTATCGCCCGCGGCGCCGTAATTTTACTCTCGTTCGGGGAGTAATTGGATCGATACAATTATTACGTGTGCTCAAGGAGATAATCGCCAAAGGTGAGAACTGAAGATGGCGTAATTTACAAATACAAATGTTGTTTTGATGATAAACGTAAATATCTTTGCGATAACAGAGTTAGTTATAGTTTCATAAATGTTATTTTTAAGATTAACATCAATAATAGTAAATCAAAGAGACATGTTTTTAAAGAAAACTAATTCATTTAGAGAATATTAAATAAGATTTATTTATTAACGAATTTTCCCAAGAAAAAGAAAAGAACAAAACTAGGGATATAACACTGTAGCGTGAGTCGTTGTTCTGCATTCGCAGTTTAAACTATTTTATTTAATATTAGATGACATATGTAATCTAAAACCTAAAAAAGGATTGAACCAAAGAAGGGATTCATTCAAATCTGTCAAATTCGGCATTAAAATTGAATTTGTCCTCAATCTTTAACAACATCCACATGTGAAGAGAATACATGCGTACAAAAGTCTTGATTAGAATAAATTGTAATGCCAGTTTTTCATCCAAGGTCATTCTGACGGGAAGAAAAGACGTTAAATCAAAAAAATGATCAAACTTTGGGCTGTTGCGAACAAATGAATGTCATTATATATAGTTTTATTTAAATAAAATCTATGTTAATATTATACGGAGTAGTTGATGTGATAATGACCACCCACTTATATAATATAATAAATATCAATTTATTATTTGGTATTTAATATAATATTAGTATGGGAGTTATAACTTGTCCATGTTGAAACACCACAATTGGACTTAAGAACTTAGCGCAATCAATTAAATACAATGGTAAATGTGCTAACAGATATCATCCTGAATGTAAACTAACTAAAATTAATTTTGAGGAGGAAGCAAGTAATTGAACCAATTATTTGGTTAAAAATATTGAACGAATCTTTATGGATCAACAAGCGACATTTAAAAAAGAATTTAACTTCTTTAAAACGGATATAAATACTACATTATCGTCTTTTATGAAGTCCGTAAATAGAAAATTATTAGAACTGAAAACCGGAAATATTAAAATTAAAAAGGAAAATTCCAGTCGAAAGAACTATTTAATTTAGATGAATTTTCCAATGAAATATGTGATAGAGAATAACGATCTCGAAATATTACAATATTAAACCTTCTGGAATTCAAATTAAAAATTGAAGCGGATAAAAAAAACAAAGACTTAATTGAAGTTACTGAGATAATATCTCATTTTAACAATATTAATGTTAAAACTGTTTTCAGAATTGGAAATAAATCAAACAATCCTCGCCCGCTAAAAGTATGCTTCGATTCAAAACACGCAGTCGACTTATAAAAACCAAGAAAAGTTTAACAAAGCTAATAAGGACATCAGAATCAAAATAGATCTAACAGTTTTTCAAAAAAATTACTTTGCCAAAATCTATGAAGAGTTCTATAATCGAAAACACAATGCGGAAACTAACATTTATATCAAGCACAAAAACAACCGTCCAATTATTATGGGAAATAAATAAAGTATTTCGAAGTCAAAAAACCAAAGCCATTTAATATTTATTTTCATAATGCAGGGGGAATAAAAACAAAAATTCAAGAATTTTCTTAGAATATTAATTTCAAATTATGATGTAATTATTGTAGTGGAAACTTGGCTAACAGATGATATTAGAAATTAGCATTGGTACTTTTAATATTTTTCGGTCGGACAGGAAGAAATTATCAAGTGAAAAAGTGCGAGGTGGTAGCGTCCTCATTGCAGTCAGAAAAGAAATAAACGTGTGTCTCATCGATGTAGACTGTACTTAGGTTGAGCAATGTTTTTTATCAATCGTTTCATTAAATTACATTATAGGTGGAGTTTACCTGCCACCGAATTCTAACTTGGAAAAATATCAACAGTACTGTTCTTATCTAGAACAAATCTTTATCAGCTACATCCCTGCAATATCCACGCCCAAATTATGTTTGACAATAAAAAAGTCAGTTCAATTTATTTGGCACATCTAAGAACCGGCCACCCGGAACTACAATAATTGCTGGACACCCGTTAGTTGATATTAATTAATATAAATAAAGTTTTGGCAAACAGCCGCAACAAAATATAATATAATTTCACAATGAGCGAAGAAGAAGAGATGGAGGACGAAATATCGCAAGATATAATGGATTCAGTAAATAAATGCTGCTACATACAGTCTGCTACCCAATATATCAAAGGCAGATGTATGTGTGAGTATCGAATGGCTTAAGATTCACAATTTAAATATCGTTACGGAAGAAATTTTAATTGCCTTTTTCCTTGTGGTCAAAATATTCTATGTCGAAGTCACAATTTTCATTTATAAGCAGATCGATATAAGCAAGTAAGTAATAATAATAATAATGTGCATTTATAAAAGCATGAGTGAAAATGAAAACTGCGTTAGTGAAAGTGACACAAGAGTGGACGAAACTAAATTTCCATAGCAAGCATTTTGCGTGATGTAAACTGTAACTTTCAAACAAAATAACAACGTCAGAAAATTCTATTTTCTACTGCAGGATTGAACAAAAATATTTAGTGTGTGGGGTCTATAACTTACCCAATGCTGGATTTATGAACGGTCGTTTAGGAGTGTCTTGAATAATGAAGTTGCGCAGACTGTTGCAGAAAGTTTTGGATTTTTAAATTTATTTCAAATTAATAACATCCCTAATTCAAAGGGAACATTCCTGGACCTAATATTTAGTTCGGAAGAAAATACAAGTTTAGTACTTGCATCTGATGTAGTCGCCAACACCCAGCATCATTTGGGTGACTTAATCACAATTAATGGGTTGCATAAACATGATATTTTACAAACATCGAATCTAATTTATTTATATAATAAGGTTGATTATGATATTAGGATTAATAAATTGTGTATAACTGTATCAGTAACCTAATACCTAAAAAATGAAGATATTAGAAATATCAAATTTCCAATTTGGTTTAACAGCAATGTAAAAGCATTAATTAATCAAAAGAAAGAAATAATCATCAAATAAAAAGAGAGAGACAAACATCTTTATTTATTCTTTTTTTTACATTAGGTATTTACAATAATATTCGTAACTGATTTACTTTACGGCTATCGATCCATGGTCTATCTCTCAAATACAAAAATTTTGGCGAAAATCATTATTATAATTTGTTTAAAAACTTATGACAGCAATGTAAAGAATTAAATAATACATTATATTGAGACTATATTTTAAGTTGTGAAAGAAAAATCAATACTGACCCCAACATATTTTGAAAACTTGCTCCATCTTTTAGGAAAGATAGTAATATACCAAATTGCATGTTGTTCAATTATGAAAAATATATTGGTGGATTAGAAATTGGGAATATATTTGCAAAATACTTTGCTGCAGTTTATACAAAAGACGATTTAAGTGCGGCTCCTAGTTTAAATTATAGCAATACGGTCTTTCGTGACTTTATTAATATTTCTCTGAGGAATGTTTATAAGAGCATATTCCTAATAATTTTCTCAAAAATTGTATAATCACCATTTTAAAACCATTACATTTATTATTTACATATTCGTTGAGAAGCGGTTATGTATCAGTTATTTGGAAAAATAAACAATATCAATGAAAAAAAATGTAGAATCGATTGCTTCTTTTTTTTAAATAGGATTCAACAAGTAAGAATCAAAAATCATCTATCAGAAGAATTTTTTGTTTATTCGGGTGTACCTCAAGGTACACACTGTTGTCCATTTTTAGCATAATAGATTCAATAAAATCCTATAACGTGCTGTTGTTTGCAGATAATTTAAAAATCTATCGATTAATATAAGTTAATTCGGACTTTAAACTATAACAAGAAGACACAAATAATATTTTGAGATGGTGTGACTGTAACAAATTATTCTTAAACTTACACAAATGTGAAGTTATTGCATTCAGTCGACGTCAAATAATAAATAAATATACTTATACTTTGAATGATATTTATTTAAATCGAGTAGATAAAGGATCTGGGTGTTTATCTTAATAATAAAC
The DNA here is from genome assembly GCA_963969525.1 of Ontholestes murinus. Classification (NCBI taxonomy): domain Eukaryota; kingdom Metazoa; phylum Arthropoda; class Insecta; order Coleoptera; family Staphylinidae; genus Ontholestes; species Ontholestes murinus. Next base: position 39,674,982 of record OZ018396.1, read on the forward strand.
TTAATTTCAGGTCACGCATATGCAATATTGTTAACAAAGCGAGCAAAGTTATAGAATTGGTAAATACTTTTCAGTTTGCTCGCTTTAGCATTAATAAGATCGATTTTAAAATATTCTTCCTCAGTTCTCATTTTGAAATATAAAACAATATGTTAGAAAAAATATAAAACAAATTCACCCGTATTAGTGCTTTTAAAGTGGATATTAATAGGGACACTTTGGAAATTAACTCATTTAAAATTAGCATTAATTTAAACCTCTTAATAAAAACAGGAGAATAAATTCTGATTTACGCTATTTTCATAACCTATTTCAGGATCTGTGCCCCGTACTTGTTTCAAAAAATTATTTAATAGTCCCAATATAAAATAGAAAAACTAGACAAATATCTACTCTTCAGGTATAAACAGTAAGAACAGTATGCGTTTTGGCAACACATTACTAAATTTAAACTCTACGGCGTTCTTCAATACTCCTGACATTTTATTTAAGCGTCGCTGTAATTATTTAAATTACGATCAATTTTTGTAACAGGTCCTTGCAATTCACTTTTATTTAATTTTATTTAATCTGGTACTGGTTTAATTAAGATTTCTTTGATATGGTAGGGTTATTTTGTGTAAGTTAATTTCTTTCATTTTAGATTTAATTTAGCTTAGTATACATACAGGGTGAGTTTTTTTCGATGTTCTGTATGGAGATCTCGGAAACTATAAGAGATAGAGAAACAGTTAAATGGAGAAAGAAGTGTAGATTTGCGAGACGAATAAAACTCCACCTTCAAAGTTTTCAAAAAAGTCAAGGGTAACTAGATATTTTGAAAAAAGTAAAAAGTGTCAATTTTTTCAAATCAATATATCTCGGTTATTATAACAGATAGAAAAAAACTATAAATGACAAAGATTTAGATAATTTTATTCAGATTAATAAAAAATAATCAGAAAATTTTTATCGCCATTATTTTCCGAGATATGACGCAAACTTACATTTTTTGGATGGAATGGAAACCATAGTTGGCTATGACCTCATTCAAAAGGTAATTTTTTTCTCTTTAATCCAATATGACATACGACATAGCTATTTCTAAAAATAAGTGCGTTATAGTCATTTTAAATTTTATTATAAATAAAAAATGGGTAGCCATGAAAAAAGTGAAAGTAAAACAATTGCAGTTGTTTATAATAATAGCAATATTGTAATTATTAGTTTTACAGAGATAAACCAAAATGAAACAACAACATAAAGTAATTCTGTAATTATCAATATATTAATGGGAGAAAAATTTTAACATTAAAAAAATATGGTCAAAGAGTCCACTATTAATATTATTATGACATAAATTATATCTTTTTAAAATTGAATTTATGACTTTTATGAATATTCTCATGCAAATTGAATTAAATGTTTCAATAACAGCTAGTTTATGATCCTCCACGGATTGATATGATTTTTCATATACTTTGTTTTTTACATAACACCACAGAAAGAATTCTAAAATTTAATTGGTTTATTTCTTCCCACTTATGAGTTAGGAAAAGCATCATTTAAATAATTTGTAAAGCCAACATGTTATGATAAATTTAAACAATTGAGCACCGTCATATTGGAACCATTTCAATCTTGCTTGTAATGATAAATTTAAACAATTGAGCGTTTTTTCAAATGTTTTCTGAAGAAAATGAAAGTAATCATTTTCACTTAGTGAGCTTTCAAAAATATATGGACCGACAATTATTAATACAAACACACCATGGATTAAACCCAAATTTAATTTGTAGTTCTCTCTGTGAAACTTCTCGTGGATTCTCTTGAGTTCATATATGTTCATTGTGGCGAATAAAAGTACCAAAATTAGTTAATCGCGATTTATCTGTTCATTATATTTTTGTAAGAAACGTATTATCCTCTTGACAAATGTGTTTATATCACACACAGAAGGCCATTTAATAATCACAAAATTATTATTCTTATGCTGGTTTTTCATTTTTGTTTAACTTTGTAAAACTAATAATTACAATATTGCTATTATTAATAACAACTGCAATATTTTTACTTTCACCTTTTTCATGGCTACCTATTTTTTATTTATAATAAAACTTAAAATGACTATAACTCACTTATTTTTAGAAATAACTATGTCGTATGTGATATTGGATTAAAGAGAAAAAAATTACCTTTTGAATGAGACCATAGCCAACTATGGTTTCCATTTAAAAAAATGTAAGTTTGCGTCATATCTCGGAAAGTAATGGCGATAAAAATTTTCTGATTATTTTTTATTAATCTACATAAAATTATCTAAAACTTTGTCCTCTACAGTTTTTTTTCTATCTGTTATAATAACGGAGATATATTGATTTGAAAAAATTGACACTTTTTACTTTTTTCAAAATATCTAGTTACCCTCGACTTTGTCGAGAACTTTGAAAGTGGAATTTTATTCGTCTCGTAAATCTACACTTCTTTCCCCATTTAACCGTGTCTCTATCTCTTATAGTTTCCGAGATCCCCATAGAGAACATCTAAAAAAACTCACCCTGTATATTGTTTTAGTTTAATTTAATTTGATTTGAAAAGTTTAAGTTATTTAATTTTACATTTAATTTCGCTTATGATATATGCATTAGTTTCAATTTAATTTTTGTTGAATGCTGTATTATTTAGTATTATTATAATTATGTTGTAAAAAGGTGATAAACGTTCAATACATAAATAAATAAATACTTTATTTTTGGGAAAGTATTGTTTTCGTGAATGAAAATGTCTATGGCCGCTGTATCCCAAAAACGAATTATGAAATGATAAACTTAAGGTTTAAAACGTTACAAACTGGAACCAAAAAGTTTTCAAATAAATGTGAATGAACAATTGGACAAGTTTTTATTAAAACATGTTTTCATAAAATTCCTTAAATTAAAAATTGATATTAATTGCCTATTCCTAATAAACTATAGGAGTTAGATAAAATTTATATAACATATAATTATAAAGAATCCAAAATTGAGCAAATTATTAAGGATAACCATTTTGCGCAAATCTCATAGTTTTCGATAAAAATAGAGGTAGTGTTATGATATTTTTTTAAATTTGAAAAATAATTTATAACTTTTCAAACAGAAGTTAAAGGGAATGGGAAATTGAACCATTTTTTTAAGCGTAGCCTTTTTCCGCAATCCCCCATAGTTTTTAAGAAAAATATAAGGAAATCACTATGATGGCCACATCACCATATTTTTATGTTTCTTTACATTTTACAACTTTTAATTTAAACCCTCGCTTATGTTTATCTGTTTGCCGAGTGGAATAGAGGCCACCCACCCGCCCTACATATACATAACAACTTAAATACTAATTGTTGAAGATTTTTCTGCTTACAAACAAATAAAACCTTGTATTTAATTTTTTTAATCATAATCCAAATTAAAGTTTAAATACAAATAACTTTCTATAGCTAATATTATATAACCTTGATTTAAATCCTTTCAACGACTGATGAAAAACCTTTGGTGCTGTATCTCGCTTATTTTTTATCCGATTTCAATTAATAAAACATCAAATTAAATCATTTTTAAAAGACTGACGTAATGTAAGGTTTCAAAAAATCGTTTTATTGTTCTACAACAATTGTTTCGCCACACAGTGGCTTCATCAGGTAGATGACAAATATCTACCTGATGAAGCCACTGTGTGGCGAAACAATTGTTGTAGAACAATAAAACGATTTTTTGAAACCTTACATTACGTCAGTGTTTTATTAAGTGATAATATGGAGTTTCAACAAGTAACGGCCTCATCAATCCAATATTTTTAAAAGACTTGAATATGAATTGAGCTGATATTTTTTTGCATCCAGTTTTTGACAAAAGACGATCAACTTTTTTTCAAATTGCACTGTATATATATTTTGTATTGATCCGCAAGAAAATTTTATTCTGAATATAAAATTGTAAACGATTTTATCAATTCATCAAACCAAAGTTGAGAAATTGAGGATTTTTGGAAAAAATTTAAAAGTCAAGTACCTATAGTAAACAATATACAGAGCCTATTCCAAATATCAAAAGTGACAGTGTCAGTCAGTCATTGGTACAATACTGCAATGATTTTTAATAATTGCACCAATAAAATGAATAAAAAAGTATTCTATTACAATTTATAATAGGGATTTTTTTTCGAATACGTGATCATAAAGAACAGCAAAAAATGTATTTTAAAAGGGAAGAACTAAAACGAATATTAAAAAATCTAAATATATGTGTTGTAGCACCATCCTGATGCAACCCGATTGTATTCAACACTTCTCTCTCTCCCAATATACCGCACTACCCGTTAACACTAAATAGTTTTTGGTAAATATTTTCCACAACAACAATCATTACACACCAGTTTTCCAAATTTGTCGGGACATGGAATTTTTCTATCAGAAAAAATGATTTCTGTAGAGGCACAAAATTTTAGTACAGTAGTAGTACTGTGTTTGAAATATTCCAACATTTTAATTATGAAATTATTAAAAAATCAGCAGTATTGTATCAATGGCTGACACTGTCACTTTTGACATTTAAACTAGGCTCTGTATATTGTTTACTATGGATACTTGATTTGTTATATTTTTTCAAAAAATCCTCAATTTCTCTTTAGTTTGATGTATGGAAAAAATTGTTTACAATTTTATATTCAGAAAAAAAAATCTTCTTGCGGATCAATAAAAAATATATGTATATGTAGTGCAATTTGAAAAAAAAAAATGTTGATCGTCTTTTGTCAAAAACTGGATGCAAGAAAAAATATCAGTTCAGTTAATATTAAAGTCTTTTAAAAATGATTTAATATGATGTTTTATTTATTAAAATCGGATAAAAAATAAGCGAGATACAGCACCAAAGGTTTTTCGTCAGTCGCCCTGTATAATAATTTTTATTAGTTTACACACTCAAAAATTTTACTTTATTCAAATTCTTCTTCTTTCATTCAAATTTTGTAATTATAGTTATTGCAAACCACAACGCGATCAGTAATTAATGCTAATATGTATATGTAGGATGGATGGGGGGTCTCTATCTTACCGTCCAGTAATTAAAAATTATTTGAAACATATATATGTTTGTTTACATTTTACAACTTTTAACTAAAACCCTCGCTTATATTTTATTGATTGGAGGTTGGATAGAGGTCACCCAACCACCCTACATATACATGATAACTTAAATTTCTAATCGTTGATGATTTTTTTATGGCTAATCTTATCTAATTTAGATTTAAAGTCTGCCCACCCATCATGTATCAAATTTTTACTAATTTACTCACTCCCTTTTTAATTTCTTTTTTATTCAAAAATTTTTGTAATTAGTTTTATTGGAAACCGCGACACGATAATTAATTAAAGTTTATATGTATATGTAGAGTGGGTGGGTATTTATAGATTTTTAGTAACACGATTATAAATTCTATTCTCAATTCTATAGTTTAATGAAACCGTCTCAGATTAGTTACAGAAAGTATGTCTTTACAAATTACCAATTAAAACTTTTCAAGATGATTCATTTGCATTTATTACGGACGAAGTTTAGTTTAGTCACAATCAACTATTACATCTCCTCTAGTTAATCTAATATGCAAATTCAGCGTATGACTTTGTGCATAAATTAAAAATAAAAGTCGTAACGAGTGCGACTGCATTATTACGCGTTATCCATTCGCATCGCCAATCCCTTCCTCTGGTAACGGCAGAAGAGCATAATGCAATTACGTAACTTTCGCCCACCCCGTGCTCGCTGGCAGGCCATCCGAGTCCGATGCAATGATCATAATAACAAAGAGCTCGCGTGTTTCGAGTAGTTTACGTCCGTTCCGGATGACTTCGGCACCAGATGCTCCTCTTAAAGATGTCAGGCGCAAGAAATGCGCACTGTAATTTCGGGATTCTCCTCAAAACCACAATCCCGTGCTCTTACACTCCGTTTAATCCGGATTGTTATTGCTGACTGATATTAGAGAGATCGGATCGTGGGCTTCTTAGTGAAATGGGCGGAAGTAACTAGGTGGAAAATGCTTGTATGGCCATGTAATTATTTATATACTTTAAAACATTTATTTTATGATTATAATTTATTATAATTTTAAAAGTTACGGCCGAATGGAGCAATTGAAAATACGTCCGGGTTTTGTTGGATTTGGTATTAATAATTCAACGCAAATATTTGTGTATAATTAAAACGCAACCGAGTCTGCCGGAAATCCATTCTCTCTTCACTTTTCGTTTTTAATACATTCCAACTTTTTGATTGTAGCTTGAATAATAACAATAATAACTCCCTCTTTTTGATTTGTTTTTAAAGTATATATTAGTAGCATTTTTATAAAATTTACATTTTTTTAATTAATTACAGTTTCAATGTGAGATCAGTAATGGCCCCTGTCAGCCAACTTCTCGTCTACTACATCACAGCTCAAGGTGAACCAGTCAGCGATGTCATCAGCTTCGATGTGAAACTTCTGCACCGGCAGGTAATAAGCGTATGCATTTCTCTTGCAAGCATATGTGTGTGAGTGTTGAGGGGGCGGCATCAGCCGGCTTGCGTAATTAAATCCGAATAGCCGTAAGGTTTACTCCGATTATTGACAAGGCAAACACAGCACATGTAGCTCCGTTCGATGTAAACCTGATCAATATCGGTAACAGGTGTGTAATGTTCCGATTGCAGTTAATTACTAACGGAAATTGAAGTCAAATAACGTGCGTTGTTTCGTTGTGGATAACTAAAAAATATGTAATTGTTACCAGCTGACTGACCGGGTCTATGGTTATGGTTTAGTATTAAAAACAGAACAGAATTATTAAACCTTTGGTCACGAATTGTTAGCCATATATTTTACAGTAAAACGTTTTCATTATTATCCAGATTTCTACTGATCTCAAACCCATCCCTAACTAAAAGTTTTCCCCTAAAAATCACGCCATTGAAATACATACTATAAATTTCTTCTGACGTGCAACATGTCTCAAGTTTCCGAAAATCAAGTAACAAACGCATTATAATAGACGTATATTGTAATAATTTAAAAAATACTAAGTCTACTGCAGCGACCTAAAAAACTTTAATACATTTTATTAGTATACTTTTTACTACTCTCTTTTTTTAAATCTTTTATATTCTCTCACTATACAAACATGTTAATTTTTCCTTTCAAAATTTTCATTTCTGTAAATGCCACAATACGATTCATTACATTAATCAACGTAATATCAAAAAAAAAAAACGACCGGACTGACCCTGTTTCCGCAATAAAAATCAAATTAAGCGTTCTCCTTTTCATTAGCGCGGAATAATAATTCCGATTTATTGTGTGAAATAAACGGAATTTCTTTCTGGGAGGGGTGGAGAGCGGCCGGGAAATATAATAACGAGGATGTCGCTTTGTCCGCAGAAATTGTAATTTGGAAAGGATGGAAAGAACACAGCACTTTATTAGAAGAAGAGTGGGACGGGCCGGGTTTTTGGTATTGAAATTTCACCCCCTCCCTCTCCCGTGAAACGGGCGAGAGATAGTGGTGGTGGGGGTGACTTAATTAAACCGGAATCCATGCGAGATTTCGGGGTGACGTCTCCAATAATATCGCTTCGGTCTGTGGTTATTCGATTTTCGTTTAATTCAATATTGTAGATTTACATTTAAAAAAAATTCAACTAAAAGTTTTTATTTTTTTGTTTGTTTTAATTTGCAGGTTTATGTTATGATGGAAGATAGAGAGTGGTGGTTACCAAATCAAGCTTTAGACTTGGAAGTTATCGCCGAACCGTCGTCTCTGGTGTGCCTCTTAGGAGGAAGATCTGGCGGATGCAATGATATCAGATTCGATCCTAGAATTAGGCAAGTATAAAAAAGGCTTTAATATTGTTGATAGTTAAAGTTAAGTAACGTTTTTATAACTAGGAAAGCAATTTACTTTTATATCTTGATTAATCTTTAAAGTCTGTAAAAATATTTGTTGAATTTGATTCTAGTTTATCACGTGGTGATATGTTTAATATACTTACCTTTAATATGTGTAAAAATATTTCAAATTCGTAATTCATATTTCACACCTTAATTCCACACATTTTTATCGAACTCTGCCATCTCTCTTACCCCTAAAAACTCTACAGGTACGAAGTAAGAACCTCTATTACCGACGAGTTAAATATAAAAATGTTTTTTTCTTATCAATTTTGAACTGTTTTGGAGAAAGCAATATGGTGGTATTAACAATTCTTATTTTTTTATTTCAGTGAAGAACGCATCCCAACTTCAATAACCGGCGAAGTGGACTTCCTCGAGGCTGGAGTCTCCTTCTTTCAGCGGCAATGCATAAAACATGACACCGGAATGTCCGCAGTGTCTTACAGGCAGAGAGGATCCGGTGCAGGACCGGCGTCTAATCGCAGGAGACCGCCGGAAAGTTTGGTCGGAGGAACACCACTCGACCAACTCTGGCTCTGGAAATGTTTCAATTACACGTAAGTTTCTGCCGCTCCCTCACACAAAAAAAAATCAATTCCTTCTCGGTTAGACGGAAATCAATCCGCGGCGTAGCGGGCGGGGGTGAACTTATATGGAATTTTAAAAAGTTGTAAGCAAAGAGAGTAAGGGAAGGGAAAGAGACGACGACGACGACTTTCGGATGTAATTTTTAAATATTTGAGGGGAATGTGGAACGTGAAGTTGCGCGTACATAGGAAAAACAACATCAGTCCCCGATGGGGACGCGGGGTGATTAAGTGACGTCGTGGTCGGGGATCAAAGGGCCTCATTTTACGCGCAAAGTTATGCCGAATTTATGCCAACATTGAAAAGTTTATGTTTTAGTAATTACCGGAAAATATGTCGACCGTTTTAAATTGGATTATTTTTCATGTTTTTTTTTGTGCTTACAATTTTATATATACTTAATAATAATAATTTTATTTTTATGGCAACGAATATTGCATATAGATACTGATTCATATTTAAAATAATGTAGATTGTATATTGTTTTCTAAATTGGTTCCAGTTCATTTATTAAAGAATTTTTTAACCAGTCTTAGATATCTATACGTAAGTTCACATTTTGTTCTTGAATAGTGCTTATGTTCACATGTCACATAGTCATTAATATGAGTTCGTATATAGAGTAAACATTCATTGCAGGGAATGTTAGAATATTTTCTTTTTTGAAAGCATATTTGCAGTCACATGTATAAGACAAACATGTAATAATTCTCAGTGCTCGACATTGTAAGCTAAATATACGGTGTATAGAGTAGAATGTCCTCATAAAATCACTCCGTACCATAATTTAGCTTCAAATAGTGCATGGTATCTGTTATTAATTGAGTATGACCGTCTTGTTTTGACATTCCTCGTAAACAAAATATATTTTTTGAAAGGGTGTTTTTCTAAAGTGTTGCCGTGTTTATCTAATTTTAATCTACAGTCAAGATGAACTCCAAGAAAGTTTGCACTATCATTGCATTCTGCCTCATGAGCTCTCAGTGTGAAAACTATATTTTTTGTCTATTATTCTTGCAACACATTGACACGTGCTTCAAAGATGGGCTGTTTTTGGTTTCAGTGATATCTACAGCTGATCACTACTTAAAATGGTGGTTTTTTTGTTGACTGAACATATTTTGGTAAATCATTGATGTAGTAACACAGAGCCTTGAGGAACACCTGTCTTTAAATTACGTACACCAGATTTTCTTTTACTGTGACAATTTGGTGTCTTTCTTTTAAATAAGATACTATTAAATTTAGACTGAGGTCATCAAAACCATAGGTTTTTAATTTAGTAATTAATATTTCATGTAACACATGGTCAAAAGTTTTAGAAAGATCGATAAAAGAGCCCACACAAAACTCTTTATTCTCATATCTGTTTGCTATTGATTCAGTTATGGCCACCAAAACTTCAGTCGTAGACATACCCGACCGAAAACCAAATTGATTATAAATTGGTCTTCATATTTATTGATTCCAATAATGTATGCAATTTCTTTGACTTTAAATGGTTCTGTTACTACATAATCTATAGTATTTTGCAAAGGTGCATTCGAATTTTTCAATATTTCATCAGTTATATTACCAAAAAACTCTTCCAAAACCGCGCGATTTTTATTACTTGAGTTGTTTACAATTTTATTATTTATATTAATAATATTTTGGGATATTACAACTTTTTTGCGACAATCATCCCTTAAAGCAAGTTGTTTTCTTAAGCATGTGTCAATAAATCTCATTCTCTTCCGCACGTCAATTAAATTCTTATCGGACTAAAACGCATGTTTTCTTATTTAGTTTTTTTATTTAATAGGAAATGATAGATTTACATATTTGTCTAAAATTTGGTGTAAAAAGTCCCACTTTTCTTTAATGAAATTTATTAGAAATAAAATTGTGTATCAAATAAAATTATAAAATGAAATTTCACCTAGTCCAGTAATCGGTCTGAATATATTTTTGCTGGTATGTTTTATTACTTGCAGTAAATTTAATTTTAATACGACACCTAAATGATCTGAAATTGCAGTATCTAAAGTTTCTACACTAAAATGTTCGCTATCTGTATCGGTAAAGAAATTATCTAAACAATATTGTTTTCTTGTATTTGCATAAACGCATTTTATAAGACCGTCTGAGTTTAAATAATCTACAAAATATTTTTCATTATATATATGAATCCTTTATTGGCATAATTTCTACAACAACAAATTCTATTAAATATCACATCTGTCAAAACTGACTCAAAAAAACTAGTTATTCCCACTTGTCTTTTTCTTTTCTTCTATCTTCCTTATTATGCCCATTGCCTCAGTCCCTCCTTTCAGTAACCTTTTCCATGCGTCTCTAGTCCCCACACATTCAATCCTCCAGTGCTCCCATCTTAATTCTTTTCTTCCACACAATCGGCACATTTTCATTAACATCATTTGTGTTGAAATGAATATTAAAGTCACCCCCTTATACTATATGAGTATTGAGATAATTCATATTATCTAATAAAGACATTATATTGTTCATCACCAGGTGGCTGGCGATATACACTGTTTTTTGTACATGTTTAGGTTATTATTAATAACACATCACTCAATAAGTCTCCGGTCTAATTTAAAAAAAAAGAAACAATTATTCTTTGGAAATTCCACTTTATTCATTAACATACTCTCATTCAAGAGTGATACATTCATTCCAACCAACAAGTAAGTGGATAGGAAAGCAATTCAAAGCGTATTTCAACCTATTTAACCATTGTTTTCATTGACTTGTAACACGGGGCATTGTCGTGATGAAACGGCACTTTTTTGTATGTTGGGACGTTTTTCTTGATTTCTGCACTCAATCGATCCAATTATGCCATGTATTTTCACTATCGATAGATTTGCCTTTCTCAAGATAGTTGATGAACTAAATTCCATACGCGTCCCAAAATATGATGCCATAATCTTACCAACCGTCTTTTGAGTTTTTGGTCACTTTGGATGACTTTCACCGGCTGCTGTCCACTCAACTGACTCTTTGATTCAGGGGTATAGTAGTGAATCTATACCTCATCTATTTCACATACCGATGCAAGAAATTCTTTTTATTTTGCTTGAACAGCGCTCTGAATCTTCGACAAATTGTTGTTTCAGGTTCGGTATGAGCACACGCGGCACCCACTTCGAAAGCAACTTGGTCATGCCTAAACTTTCATCTAAAATTGCAAAGTCACTACCTTCTCATATCTGCAAGGTGTCAGCTATCTCAAAGAACTTCATGTTATGGTCTTTTAAAACTCTTTTGTGGACATTTTTTATGTTTTCTAAAACAACTGCCGATTTTGGGCGAGTAGAGCGTTCAGCATCATTAGTGCTTGTACAACCGTATTTAAATTCAGCATACTAGTTAATAATAATTGACTTCCCTGGTGCAGAGTCCTCAAAATACTTATCAAATTGTTTAGCTTCAACAGTGTTTTTCCCCATCAAAAAACAGTGTTTAATCAACACACAAAATTCCTTTCTATCTAAAAATTACAAAAGCGTGGTAACTAAAATGACTGTAACTTCTAAACTAATAGTCAGAAATCCCATGAAATTTTGAAACATACTATTTGAAGATTAGTACTACCCGGAAATCACATGGGTCTGTCAACAATGTTTGCATATATGTGTCAGACTGGGGACTTATTGAGCGACGTATTAATAGACACATCTCACAAGATCTCTCCGTAGATAAGTTATCTGTCATTGCATTAAAATCTTTAGTTGTAGTGTCATTAAGAGCGAAAATTAAAGTCCCTTCATAATTATCTGATGAACGAGCATAAAATGCTTTGGCAAATAACTTATTTACTTTAGAAACTGAAGATGCATCTCTTGTCAACCAGTGTTTAATAATTAATTAATAAGAGAACATTTTATCATGAATGAAGGCTTCAAGTTCAAGAAATTTGTTTCTTGAAGATTGAATATTTAATAACAAAATATTTACGATGTTTGGTGATTGATAGCAAGACGATGTAAACATTATTGAATTTTACATTTTCAGGCCAGAATTGTGAATTTTGAAGCTCTTGAAATTTACTTATTGGTTCAATTTTAAACAATCATACTCCTCTGGGTACTTCGATTTTAATTTTTCACATTTTAATTGCTTGATTATTTAGATAACAACTCAAATCAGTTATTGTTAGGCTAGGATCTAAATTATACACGTATATAAAACCATATCGAACTGCTGCTTTTACAGAACCAATAGTTCTTGATTAGAAATTAAAAACACTTGGTTTGTTGAAACAAACCAAGTGTTTTTAATTTCTAATCAAGATTTTTCAAATATGTTTCACCACGGGTTAAGTGAGCAATTAATTAAATAGAACCAATAGTTTCTTTTGCCGTTCCCTCAACTGCATTATGTCTTTGGGGATTTCGTCTACTTCTATTCTGGCTGGTAATCCAGCGTCCTTGATAAGAATAGTGTTCGGCGTGTTGGGTAACACTATTGGGCTCAGGTTCCTCGGTTGTAGATTTCTTTTTCTCGCGCATTTTACTGGCTTCTTCGATATGCAATAGTGATGGTGTATTTTTGGGTATTTTACCTCTCGAATTATTGTTTTTCTGAACATTCTTTCCTCTGAGCTGTTGGTGTATGATAGCATTGTCATTCTGATTAGTTGCTATTTTATTAGACACCGATTTATTTTTAGCTGTTAATTCATATAGTCTTTGTTCTAATAATTTAACCTTATCTTTATCTTATAAATAAATAAATATATGTATTACCCTACAGGAAAAAATCCCAATTACATGGCAACATATATAAAGAAAAAAGTAAATGTACATACTAGCATAACTTAAACTCAAACAATAAATGGTTACATACTAACTAAAAGTGAATGATTACATTGAGCAATGACAAAACTGAGAGAGTCATTAAATATATCACAATAAGATGATACCTGATTACAGTTAGCGCAAACAATGTTTATCGGAGACTTCAGTCGATAATTGGTTTTATAAGGTAAAATCTTAAAACTTGGCTTTTGTCTACTACTAAAGGGTGGAACATGCAACCTAATATTATGTAAAATCTCAGCTGAATCAATAGAACCGTGAAGTATTTTGTACCCAAAAACAATGCTCGATATGTATAGTCGTGATTCAAGAGATTGGAAGTTAAACTTTTTAAGTAACGTTGCATGATCGAACCCTCTATTAGGATAATAACCTTCCGACTTAAAATATAAATATTTTAAAAATTTACGTTGAATACCCTTAACCATGTATTTCTGCTGTTGGGTTTGGGGAACCCAAATTAAGGAACTTAGACCTCACATAAGCATTATATAAAGTAATTAAGGTATTTACATTTATAAAATTTTAAGTATTGCGATATATGAAACCTAGAGCTCTTAATGAACCCTTAATTACTTCACCAATGTGACAGTTAAAAGTTAATTTCGTGTTCAAATGAACACCTAAATCTTTAAATGTTGAAACATTTTCAATCAAAGTGGCATTGATTGAATAAATGAACCTCACAGGATTAGTTTTTCTAGTAAATGACATGAACTTACACTTATTCATATTTAATTCCAGTCCATTTACTTCACACCATGTAACGACCTTACCAAGCTCGTCCTGTAAATACAAGCAATCATTATGATTGTTGATTGTCGCATACATTTTGACATCATCCGCATATAAAAGATGTTGACAGGTCAATGTTGTGGACCGGTCGTTAATAAATATGTTAAAAAGCAAGGGGCCTAAAACTGAGGAACACCAGATGTAGGGAAATAAGAACTAGACATACGTGACATACGATTCACGTTTACTTAAGTAAGACGATATTGGAGAATTGCAAAAGCCAAATTTATCCAACTTAGAAATTAAAAGATTATGGTTAACTTTGTCGAAAGCTTTCGACATATCCGTGTATATGACATCAATTTGACTAGAGGAGTCAAGAACTTCAGCAATATTATGAGTAAGAGCAAATAGATTAGTCACTGTCGAGGGATTAGGAATGAATCCATGCTGATTATCAGAGAAAAATGGTTTAATATGAATGTAAATCTGGTTATATATAGCATACATTCCAAAACTTTAGCAATATGTGATAAAATTGCTATAGGTCGTTAGTTATTAATGTTGAGAATATTGGCACTTGATTTGGGTATTAGACAGACTGCTGTTATTTTCAATTTATTAGGAATGGTAGAAGTTTGAATAGATAAGTTGAAAATAATTGTAAGCGGATAACAAAGCATAGGAGCACAATCTTAATAAAAGCAGGTATATTGTTATAAACAACTTTATCAGAAACAGGGAAAAAGGAAAAACTGGGAATATAGCTGAAATTAGATAAATGAACATTTTTAGATGGGGAAACATGAACATATTATAAAAAATACGAAAACCATTAACAATCTTTTCAGGGTTGTCCAGTATATTATCATTATTTATCAATGTCGAAGGAATTCTGGATGTACTAGATCTTTTAGAGTTCATGTACGTCCAAAACTGAACTGGGTTTGAACTAACTTAATTTTCAATGGTGGACACGTATGAGTTATAAGCAGATTTGATTTTACGTTTAATTAATGCTCGGAAGTGTCGAAAATTAGCCCTCATGGAGATTGAGTTAGATTTGAGTTTAGTACTAATGGTATTCTTTTTTTTAAATTAAATGTATTATTTCCGAATTATACCAAGGCGGGTACTTTCTTTTATTTTTATAAAATTTATAAGTTGGAATAAACTTTAAAAGAGCAGAGTTCAAAATATAATAAAATTCAGAAAGAGCGAGATAACCGTCAGAGAAACGTAATAGTATATTAGAATCAATGCCACATAATTGTTCATATAATTCTGGATAATTTCCTTTTTTGAAGTTTAATTTAATAACATCACTATTAATTGAAGCCATGGTGGGTGAGCATTACAAAGTAAGTTTAAGAGCGGGATGATAAGAATCTTTCAAAACAAGCGGAAATGTTTCTCTGTCAATTTGACAGCTAACATTGGAATATATTAAATCTAAAACATTATTTGAAGAATTTCTAATTGTGTTATATTGTCGGAGGCCTAGAAAAATACAAAAACTATAAATAAAGGTTGCTTTAGTAACAAAATTATCTAGAGAATTTGAAATTGATGGACAGTTAAAGTCGCCAGCAAAAATAATGTTACCATTATCAAAATTTAGATGAGATAACAAATTTAAAAAAAAATAATATCGTCAGTAGAAGTGTCTGGTGGAATGTATACTAGAATAATAAATAATGAGCTAGATTTTAGTTACAATTTACATATTGTAATGACTATTATTGGCACGTGTAATTTAATAAAATCCGTGGAAATTATATCAACTTTAAAAAAATTACGGATCGCTATCAACACTCCACTCCAAAACCTAACAAAAGCAATATCAACAAAAGGAGTTGAAATGTTTGCATCATCGCCTCTTTTAAACATAGACTTCAAAGCTAATAAGTTTTGTCTAAAGGCAATATCAATAAAAGCATTGCCATCTCTTTTGTATCTGAAATCAAACCATCCTAAAATCTACAGTGACAGCAGTAGAAAATAAAGGTTTGCCAAAGGAGGATAAATTTAAATCTGCTTGATAAGAGGAAGCAATTAAACTTGAAAACTCGACACCCAGAAAGAAAAATGTTTTAAATTTTTTTATATTAAATTTATCTTCAGTTTTCATGTCAGAACAAACGATTACAATTTGGTGGAGGTTGAACATAAAAAACTGACAAAAATTCAATAATGTATTGGCCCGCTGCGGTTGTTGTAGCGCTCTCTAACTCTGCGAGGCATAGACCAAATCAAGTGGTCGATATCTTCTTGTGGCAAGCGGTCTCAGGCCTGTTGAACACAGATGCGCAATTGGTCCAAAGGCAATCGCTGAAGTGTTATTCCAATGCAATTTCATATATGTTCTATTGGCGATAAATCAGGGGAACTTGCAGGCTAATCTAAAAGCTCTACCCGAGAATTTTGTATAAAGTCCATGGTTTGACGGGCAGTATCCGGTCTGGCGTTGTCTTGCTGAAAATGGCGTTTGAGATAGTCTCAATGTATGGTATGCAACAGGTTGTAGAACTTCAGAGATGTACCGTTGGGCTGTTAAACTACCCCTAATGAACACCAGGGGGGACCTACTTCCAAGACATATAGTTCACCATACCATGATGCCAGGGGTATTGGCTGTGTGGCGTTCTAAGGCAAACTCTACATTTTGCATTTCACCGCAAAATCGACAAACACGTCTACGTCCAAAATGGCCCCCTAAGCAGAATCTGGACTCATCACTAAAGAAAATGAAGTTCCACTCTACATCCCACTTGTTACCATTCCAAATGACAAGCTTTGTACAGCGGATAATCGGTAGCACCCAAAACGGACGGAACGCATAAAGGCCCATGGCGAGAACTCTTCGATTAACTGTTTGTCTACAAACCACACGTTCTGTTGCTACAACAAAGACATCTCTAACTTGCCGCAAAGTGTCGTGACGATTACATATCGCAAGCAGTCTTCGTTGTTGACCACCCTGTAAAAACCTAGGCCTACCAGAACGCCTCTGTCGGTGATAGTAATTTTCTTCACATAATCTTCTCCGTACTCCCATTGAGGGTGTAATTTCGAGTCTTAGGGATATTTCCCTCAAAGTGAAGACCGCCTCTTTCATACCAACAATACGACCTTTTTAAAATCATTCTAGGCATTTTAGCAAGGTTTTTTTTATATACTTAAGAGCTCAGAAAGGATCAGAGTAGAACAAGTGACTGGTTATTAACATTATTAAATTTGCTTTATTTTTTAGATAAGTGTAAAAATCGTACACAAAAAATGAGATAAAGCAGTAAAAACGTTATCGCTTTTTTTTCTTGCTCAGGTGAATAAAACGTACATACTTGTTGCTGGATTAAACCACATCTAAGGGG
Source organism: Ontholestes murinus (assembly GCA_963969525.1). Taxonomy (NCBI): domain Eukaryota; kingdom Metazoa; phylum Arthropoda; class Insecta; order Coleoptera; family Staphylinidae; genus Ontholestes; species Ontholestes murinus. Next base: position 39,692,446 of record OZ018396.1, read on the forward strand.
TGTTGCATTACTTTTAAGCTCCAGTATAGTTGAGATCTTAGCACCTAGAAATTAAAGTGTCTTAAAATCTAAAGCGGCAAGAAAAGTTTCTAAATGGTGAAAATCTTCAGGATGGAAGAAAATTATTAGACCTAAAAATCAATGATCTATAATAACTAAAAAAATACTTTCTAAGAAGTTAATATCAACATAATCATTTAAGATCTGGCAGTAAAAGATGCCTACTAAGAAAGATTGCCTAAAGGAATATGAGAGAAAATAACTGGACGTAAAAATCAAAAAGTATACAACATTAATGATATTAAGAAAACAATATTAACAGAAGCAGTTAGGATCTTGAATCGTCCCAATTTATTGACCTGGAAATGTAAGCGTTTTATAATTTAGAGAGGCAGTCAAAGATGCCTGAAAGAAATGATTGATAAAAGGAAGACAAACAAATAATAAATTATGTCTCTTCAGCTAACTCCAAAATACCAATGTAAATTTAAAAAACCTAAATCTCCTAAATACTCAACTATCTACAATGATAGTAAAAATACCTACCAAGAAAGATAGCTAAAAAATAATATTAACAAAATGCAAAATTAAATGACACATAGTCATTTTCATGAAGGATTAACAAAAGGAAGTCAAAATAAATCTGATGATTGAACGAAAATAATTGAATCTAGAAATCAAAACACCAGAAACAATCAACAAAAGTAGATGAGATATTGGCAATCACCTTATGATTATAGAGGCAGTAATAAATTACTACCCAAAAAAATGCAAAATGAAAAATAAGTAAAAATCTTTAGGATGGAAGATAAATTGGACACAAAATTCTACAATAACTAGAAAATACCTACAAAATGGCAGAAAGACCATGGGTCGATAGCCGTAAAATAAATCAGTTACGAATATTATTGTAAATACCTAATGTAAAAAATAATAAATAAAGATCTTTGTCTCTCTCTACCTACAAAGAAGATAATACCAAACGAATTGGCCGAGATCATAGCATTGCTATCCCTTTTAAATGTGAAAATCTAAGCATCTTACGATCTAAGATCTACATTGGCCGTAAAAGATGCCTACTTAGAAAGATTGTCAAAAGGAAGATAAGAGAAAATAACCCAATGTAAAAAACCATTACATTAAAAATAGATATCTAGGAGGATTGCCAAAAGACAATATTAACAGAAGCAGTTAGGATCTTGGCAACTGAAAAATAAAGATGGTTGACAAAAAACAAATTTAAATTGACTGGACGAAAGAAGAATTTAATCTGAAAATCAAAGCGCCTTAAAATTTAAAATAATTATAGAAAATATTTAGTAAGAAACATTGCCCGCAGTTGAGATCAGGAATAGAAGCATCTTAAAATCTACAGTTACAAAAAATACCTACTAAGAACATTTTCCAGCGATAAATAGTAAAATCTACAGAAACATTAGAAGTTCGTCAAGGGTTGAAAAAAGGAAGACCAAATTAAATCTAATGATTGAATCTAGAAATTAAAAGGCTAAAAGCAATTTCAACAAAAGTAAATGAGATCTAGGCAGAAAAATCAAGAAATTAAAGCGCCTTATGATCTTCAATAGTGGTAGAAAAATATGAGTGAATATTATCTGAATGAAAGAAAATGTTTGTAAACCAAAAACTAACTAGAAAATATTTACTAAGAAGAATGGCCAAAAGGTCATGCCATTATCAAAAGGAAATCTTCGCTTTGTCCATTTTTTAGACTTAAAGCACTTTAAGATGTGCAGGTGTAATGGATGACAATGGATGAAAATAGATGTCTATAAAGAAGAGTTATTAAATGGATGAAAATAATTGATCCTGGAAATTTAAATATCTTGAAACCCTGGCAAAACGTATTACCAAAGAATAGTTGAATATCTTCTGGATGAAGGAAAATATTAAGACCAGCGATTTGACTCCCATCCTGGATTTCTAATTAAATCGCCGCCATGAGGAATTCCAATAAAATTGTACACAATTCGTTTTTGTAAACGAATACTTTTTAAATCCAAATAGAAAATATAATTGATCCCAAAAATTCGAAGATCTAAAATATCTAGAAAATCCCTACCAAGAATTTAGATATTAGCATCGTTATTTCTTTTGGACCTGGAAATTAAAATGCCTTAACCTCTAGAGTGGCACTAAAATATACCCATCCAGAAAGATTGCTAAAAGGTAGATGAGAAAAAATAACTGGATCAGTTTATAGAATCATAAAAAAAATTGTCGAAAAGCAATATTAATAGAATCAGTTATGATCTTGGCAATTGGATATTAAAGAGTTTTAACATGCTTGGCAAAATTAAGACAAAAATCATCTGGATGAAAAAACATATTTAAAATGGAAAGCGTTTTAAAATCTACAATAATAGTATGAAATATCTACCAAGAAAAAGTACCAGAAAAATAATATCATCAAAAGCAGTTAGGATCTCAGCACTTTATGAAACTGTAATCAACGCGTCCTAATATCTTCAATGACAATAAAAAACTTACTAAGAAAAAGAAGTTGTCCAGGAGGCACATTGTCATCTCTTTTGTACCTGCGATTAAAGTGTCTTGAAATATACGGCGGCCTGAAGGGTTGACAAATGGAAGACAAAATTTAATCTAATGATTACTGGGGCATTCATAGCGCCAGAAGCAATATCAACAGAAGTAGATAAGATATTAGAAATTAATGCGCTTTATGATCTACAGTGACAGTAGAATAAGTATACCAAGAAGGAATGCCTAATTAAAATTATCTGGATAAAAGAAAATAATTTGACTCAAAAATCAAAAAATGAAAATATTTTCTAACGAAGATTGCTAAAAGATAATCAAAAAAACAGTGGTTATCTTGACTTCGTCCCCTTTTTTGTACTTAAGAATTTAAATCACCGTAATATCTGCAGAAAAGTTGTTAAAAAGAAGACAAATGTAAAACTACTCAATGAATTAAAACAATTAGTCCTGGAGATTTGAGAATCTTGAAATCTATAATGGCAATAGAAGTAAGATAAATGAAGGAAACTATTAATATACAATTTGATTTCCATCCGGGATTCCTAATTAAATCGTTGAAATACAGTTAAATACAATGATTGGTATCACCATTTTTAATTTTTGCTGAAAATTTGATGTAGAGATGGACGAACTGGTTGACTTCGGACATTTCCACACCGAATTTATAAAATAGACGTCCAACGAAATCCATTTAATCCCCGGATTTACCGACACAATTTATATTTTTCTAGCAGCGTCCCGAATGCGATACTCTGGCCGATGGTTAGGGGAACAGGGTTGCTGGAAACGGGAATGTTCGCACCTTTTAAAATCCCCTCTATCGCACTCCACTGCCACCCAACCCGCTCAGCTTTTAATTCACCTCATCTCGTCTCATCCACTGTTTCGGATTACAACGTTTTAAATTAAATGCCTATCTGCAATCAGAGGAGATTTAAAGCGGATCTCTTGTTTTAAGAGTAAATAAGGATGGCTCGTTTGTAAATACATAAATGCAGAAAAAAGCAAATTCTCAATCGAACGATTTTGCAATTGAAATTCGTTCAACGCAACGTTTGTGCATTGGTAGAGTTTGTAGTGTTTCGAATTTTCAGTGATTGGGAAGTTTGTTTTTTAAAGATTTACTTCCTCAATGGTGGATGGTAATACAAGAAATATAAAACTTCCAACAAAGGGATTTGTAGGTAAAAAATATATATGTGTTACTAACTAGGAATAATAATTTTATATTTGTTAGTTGAGTGATTACAAATATAAATCAAAACTTCTTATTATTCAATATTAACATACATTATTTTCAACGATTGTCATTTACCGATCATAAACCGTCCAGTAATATAGATATAAGCGACGTTCCTATCACGATTCCTGGTGATCTGCAACCATAAAATTTTTAGAGCTCCGGACACTATTCAGAGGACCCCGAGTATACAGAGTAATTGGGGGCACCGCGGGTGAGTTATAGATGACCGTGGTCTCGTAAATTGCGTCCGTCGGTATATGTGTGTGTGTATGTAAGGGGGCTAATCGCGTTGGAGACGTGTGCACCCCCCCTCTGACTACGTAAACCTCCGGAATACCGAATAAATTTATATTACGGCCGGATTTACGGCGTTAATTTCATCCGGGGAGAAGAATTCCGGGTTAATTTTCATTAACGCCGCGGCGAAATGTATCCGGTTCATCCGGGGACACCGTTTGTCTCTTTTAATAAGGTAATAACGTTACACCTTATTACATTAACAAATGAATTATGTCATCTCGCAATGATGTACGATAAGAAATTAAGCAATGTAACAATAACTAATTCGAAAATCCCTTCAATAAATAATCACAGTGTAATACTCATGTCAAAAAAGTCTCTATTGCTATATAATAATACAATACTAACACCATCTTTTCCTACTTTCTCTTTTTTCCTCCCTAATATCATCATTTGCCCGGCACTTTCTTCAGACACTTTTTGTTTCTTCCTCCCACCCATTCCTCACAAACTACTTGACACTCCTCCGCCAAATGCCTCCAATTATCGTATTCAATCACACATACTACACGTTTTCCACAACTTTCTACTATCTGGCTTCTCTTCCTTTTCTCTCGTTCCTGACCCACATCTATTTTTTGATGTTTTTTTTATATATTTCTAAGAGATTTAATCCTACTTAAGGGTTGACGACGTCAGCCCGGGCTGGGTCTATTTAGCCCCACATTCTTTTACGGGGGGTTCAACTGGTGTACTTCTGGGGATTGGTCTCCACAACAGTTATCCGACGGCATAGCTCGCCCGTCGTTAACTGCTCTCTCTCTGCCTACGTGCATCTCTCACGGTCCTCGTTCTCCATCTCATGTTCCTACTTTTCCTTTTCCCGAATCAATCTGGTGGTGAACAAGTCTAGGATTCTCCAGCTATTCAGAGATTCCATGAGCTTCTCCCCAAAGTTTTCTGTCTCCAACTTGCAGCCAATCTCCATTTCCACCTCCTCAGCGAACACACCTAAACACAGTGCGCTTTACTGTATCGGCAGAGCCACAGTAGGGGCATCTGTTGTTGCTGTTTGTCGCTCTTTTCATTCTAAATTTATTTACCCGTGGTCTGATAATATTTCGGCTAGCTCGTATGTCACCTCCCACAAACGTCTCTGGAGCCATGGTCACACATTTGGGATGAGTGTGGCCGTCCATCTGCCCTATGAGGCTGTTTCCCATCTCCGCTGCCACCCCTCCTCTTTATAGCTTTTTTGGGGATAGCGGGTGGCTCCTGATGTCCCGGCACACCTGAGCTCTTTCCTTTACTAAAATATCAATAGGAATTACTTCTGCAATGAGTAAGGCAGCTTCGGTGGAGGTTGTCCTGTATAGGCTGGCTATCCTGAGTGTTGCCTTCCCCTGCACTGCTAGTAGAATTTTCCTACTCCTTTCTACATTGACCTCACCAGCCCATACCTCTGCTCCATAGAGGAGACACGAGCTCGCAGCGGACCAAAGTAGCCTTATTTTTCGTTGGCGCGGACCTCCCACCCCAGTCTCCGCACGTTATCCGCCGCCCATGCCGTCGTTACCTCTATGGGCTTTGCACCGACCCTTGAGGCACTCCTCCTGTTTTTTTTTTATATTCTCTACCTCGTCACTAGTACCAACCCTGATCCATCTGTTGTTAACGTAGCTCCCAACCAGTCTCCGGATATAGGGTAGTACCTCTGCTTTAATTCCTCTATAATGAACTGCCAGTTGGCTGAGTTGAACGCGTTACAGACGTAAAGAGTGATAAGGGCACACCATTTCTTGGTTCCCCAGGTCCCATTCCTCGATACGTGATCTATTAGGCAGATGGGTCTGAAGCTCCTCTCGGTATCGATAACATTATAATGGCCACGGCAGGGATACCATTTGGGCCTGGAGCTTTTCGGGGGCATATCATACTACTCGCCGCAGTTAATTCCTCCGCTGTATCGGGAGGGATCGTATCGGGGTCTATGTTAAACTTCTCATACCTTGTGTCCCCCTTTTCCGGGAACAGCCTCCGAACGATCCTTCTTCCTTCTCTGGCTCTGGACTATAACGTATCTTTGTATACCCTGCCCCAGGGTTCCGTCTCCACCTCTTTGCAGAGACGCCCCCAGCATTCCTCCTGACTTTTGGCAATCGCCCTCCTCAGAGCCTTTCTGGACTCCGCAAGGTTCAGCTTGGCTGCCTCTTTACCACTTTGACTGACAGGTATTTCTTAGGTCCGCGATCTCTTGGGTTCACTATTAGGTTTTCTTGGCCGGCCCTCCCGTCCTTGTCCTCTTTATCCCCGTCGCAAGCCCGGTTAAGTGCCCCAATGATGGCCGTTGTTGATGGACACCCTGAATGACATATATTTTTGGTCGCTCAGGGTCTCAGCACCGTCCCCTTTCCACTCCTCCAGGTTTCATAGCCCTTATTGTCTACCACCCAACCTCATGATGCCGTCGTCGTAGGGAGGATCACCCCCCTCGCGTCCTGGATCGGGGAGCCTAGTCCCACGACTTGGTATTGAAGTCTTCCGATATTATTTGGCTGCGTCACATTTGCCCCTAGGGTATGTGTCTTGTTGGGCTCGCTAGTCAGTAGGACTTCTACCTCTCTCTCCCTGGCCTTTGTTTAGAGCAGATCCTGCGCGGCCCTGGATCGGTTAAGGTTGGCTTCGTTGAACTTCGTAGATCATCGAAACCTTTGATCTCTGCGTATGCCAAACTGCTCTCCATAAGCTTAGCCATTTCTGTGCCAAGGATCCTGTTGACTTCCGTGAGCACTGGTTCATAATCGACGCCCGGGCTTAGCTCCAACAGAAGGTTATTGTTGGAGCTTTTCACTATATCTCCACTTAGCCCCTTCAACGTCTCCGCATAGGAGAGACTGCCTATTTTTTCGAGGATCCCTGACTTGCAACGTTCTCCTCACGCCGAGGCTACTAGAGCTGCTGGTCTTTTCCCCTTCTGTTTTTGTTCTTCCTGGCCACCTTGGTTCATTCTCCGTCTGATTTAGCCTTCTCCCCCGCTCTCTTGCCTGTCGTAGTCTTCGCCTCCGTGGCCATCAGGAAGTCCAGCTTAGCCCCGATTCTCTCAATGGCTAGCCTCATTTCCTTCATGTCGTCAGAGCTCTGTCTGTTCGGGGCCATTTCCATCTGTGAGGCCGAGTCCTCCAATACCTTGACCGCGGGTGTACTTGGTATGGAACCCCTTTCTCAGCCCCAATGATCTGCTCCTTAACGTTTGGATGCTCTCTTTGATTTCAACCTTGGTGTTTGGGTTTGACTTGGCCAGGATGATGAGCTCCCTGGCTACCCTATCCAACTGGCTGAAGATGTGAATGAGTTTGTCAGAAAGCTTTTGCTGGGTAGTGGCTTCCCTTAACGGCAGAAATGAATTATTTCTCTTGTCAAGGTAATCTTTTCTTCTATACCTTATTTAAGCACCTAAACATGTCCTTTCGTGAATTTCAACTTCCTTCCTTTTCTTTTCCACCCATTTCGATACGTTTACTCCATACTCTAAACATCTACTGTCTGTATTCTCCCATAACCTAAGTTTTTCATACATTTTATTTCGATCGTTCGAAATGAACAAAATTAAAGATTGAAGAGTTCTAGAACTTTAAAAATAAAGAATGTTGACCTTCAATCGTTCGTTTTCATTATCTTACCCCAAAAATAATGGCATATTTTTGGGGTAAGATAATGAAAACGAACGATTCCTTTACCAAATAAAAATTATATTTACCATATGTTTCTAATTCATTGATGTTTCGGTATAAATAAAAGATAACAGGGTTTAAAAAAATCAATATGTCGTTTTCATAGTATGCATTACATTAAAAAAAAACAGCGGATGTAAATTCATTCATGCGAATAATTTAATCACACGCTAAATACTCAAAGTGTACGTTTTAATCCTATTATACCCATAATTTAATATTTCTTTGTCATCAATGTGTACCACATTAATGGAGACTGTATGAACCTATTTTATTTTTTATTAATATTAAGAAAGGTATTTTAAAAACATGCTGAATTTTCAGCTTTAGCGAGGTAAAATTTGTTATCATTGTTGATGAGGGTAAACTCGTCCAAAGCCCGTGCATCGGCGAACGAAGGAAAAAAAATGTAATTTCCCTGATCCCCCGCATTGCATTCAAATGGAACCGATCCCATTCGATCGGAGAGCCAGAGGGGGATGAAGTTCCCGACCGTAATTTGAATATAAGCAGCGGAATCAGTATGCAGCCCTCAGCGTCCGCACGCGTGTATGTGTCCCCACCTAATCGTCCCTATTTGTTTCAGATCCGAGATAGCGTCATCGGGATTGACAATAGTGGGCCCCCAGGAGGCGGGTAAATGGTCCCTGTGGGCCCTCACCGTCTCCAACAACGGCGGCCTGAGGTTCTCGTCGCCGGTCAACGTGCAGGTGTTCCGTCCACTTCAGGCCGAGTTTCATCTGCCGCCCACCCTCAGGGTCAGGGAGACCCTCGAAGTCGATATCAAGATCGGCAATAACATTAACTCCTGCATGGACGTGAGTAATCGGATTATCCCTTTTTTTTCTCTCTCTCCTCTCGTGCTTTCGCTGCATAACGCCGTATTTGCGTGCTCGGGAAAACTTTGCTGCCCCAGGAAATATGGGGGGATAAAGTGCCACCCAGACGCGTTAATAATAATAATGATAACTATAAAACTTCTTCACACTCTCAGGGGCTTATATCATCGAGTTTTATACACGCATGTTCTTTACCATCACCGAAAAATGTTGTTTACGCAAAAATTATAAATAGAATTTTAATTTTAACTGAATTTTTAAGAATAAATAGACATTATTAAGATTTTGATTAATTAATAAAACACTAAGAAACTTTCTCCACACGTCTATTGTTTTATCAGATATGGTCACTTTGTATCCTGAATAAAGGTCAACTTTTCTAATTAACTTTTTTAATTAGTGATTTAATTAATAAAAGTATTTAAAAAATTACTGCTTTATAATTAATTAATAAAGATTATCTTTACGTAACTCATCAAATTAAACTAACATTTGTTTAATTAATTTTACTATAACATTATACGAGGGCTTTCCGAAAAGTTTTTTTATACCATCATTATTGGTGTATTTGAATAAATAAAGTACGTTCCTTTACTCTAGGAGCACTGAACATGTATTATTGTTTATATATTGTTTTCATACGCAGAAAAAGTCGGGAATTAGTCCGACAGCGAGTATGTAGCTGCGGGCCGCACAGACAAATGAAAAATCGTGTCATCTTATGTGCGCGCATATGCCGTGGCATATGCGGTGACATATGTGCGCACTCAAATGAAGTTCGCACTTTCGCGAAACTCGCAACACTGGTCTGAACTATAGGTTGGGTGGTTGAAATTACGATACCAGCGCCAAACAGAGTAATCTAATCACAGTCCTAACTTCATAACTGGCGACGTTATTTATTTTCTTGAACATTATATACACTCACATAAACAACACAGTCAATACCAGCGAAGTTACAACTCTGCACACAGGCAGCTGAAATACTGGTAGACATATTTGCACACATCCGACATCTATTCTATTCACCAGCTCTCCGCATAGAGTCTTGCTTTTCTACTGTCCCTTATATTCAACAACAGTTATCGTTACAGAAGAAAATTTAAAAAAATAAATATTATATGTATGGTAACTGTTAATATTTTTAATATTATATCACAATTCATACTTTATTTTTTATTTTGAACTAGGGTCATTCGTTTGAGTTTGAAAAGGTAAATAAATGAAAATTACGAAAAATTCCCGGCGATTCAATTATTGTTCGGGTGGAGGAGAATCCAGGACGCGATGCGAAGTATAGAAAGAGAGGGAGAGAGAAAAGTAGATATACAACCGGATTTCGGTGACCCAGGGGCCGTAAAATCAAAAGGGCATTTTCAATATCGGGCTTAATACAAGCTTGGAGGAGCGGCCCTCGAGAAATCTCGAGATACAGATTCAAGTGGCCAATAATTCGAAGTATTGAACTCGAACTTTCCCCCCTTAATCACGCCGTCGAGGATATAATGTTTGCCCAAATGTCCGTCATCGGCGCCCCACCTTCTCTACCATACTTTCGTTCGCCGAGAAACGAATTAAACGCGGATCCACTTTGTGTCATCAACATTATGATAAATCAACACTAATAACATATAGTTTTTACAACTTCAGCATGTAATTGTCAAACAGTCAATGCAATTTTTGGATAAACTTTTTAATATATTAAGCCATGCACACCTCCGCTCGTCATTCTCCTCTCTCTTGCAGTTTGTAGCACCTTATTAGGCAAATAAATGGGCATTACCATTACTTTTTCTAAGATTATTTTTCTATATTTTAATTATAAAATCAACACAGCAAACATTATCAAGTAGGCCTCCGTGCTAAGGATTTTGTGTTTTGTCCAAAACTGATGTTGGGTGTTAGTCCTTTTTTTCTGTGGGGGCCGTCTTCTTTATAGATACGAATGCACTGCAGCCTAGGTGGCTTATTGTACTTCCCCGTATTGTCTTACTTACGCAACTATTCTAAACTCGATGCCCTGCACTAACTTGTGCAGGTCCTTCAGGGGTTGCGCATGGAAATTATTTGGTAGCATCTGTCTTTTACCAAATGTGAGCTGTCTTTTGTTTTCCAGCGCATTACAACTGCACAGAATGTACATTGCTGTTTCCATATCACATATTACTTAGGTGTTCTTTAACAGTCATGTGGTCCTATAGTTTTCTTCAGCTGTGCCCTACTTAATGCCAGTGGTCCTGCAGCTTGGTTAGAATTGGGCCCTTTTATGATGGCCTTACTGTGGTTAAGGCCTGGTCTGCTTTCCCAGTATTCCTTATGTTTGTTGCGAGTCCACTTTCTAACTTCATAGCGGCTCGCCTTTTTTGTTATGCCCAAGGCAGAGACAGGTTCAGGTCCCATAAATGATATGGTGGCTCCCTGCCTTGCAAATTAGTTAGCATTTTTATTTCCCTCGATACCGAAGTGCCCCGGTGTCCACACAAGTGTTACCTTGTTCTGTCTGGCCAGGTCATTCAGAGTGTCGAAACAGTCTGATACCAGTTTGGATGAAGTCTTTTGGCTTTGGAAGGCCTTCAGTGCCGCCTGGCTCTCAGACATCATATATATATGGTTCTCACGTATTCAATGATCGCGAATATTTTAGCTTGAAAAACTGATGCCAGGCTACCCAGTGATTGGGCGTGACCTGTCATCATATTCTCGTTGTAGATTCCTGATCCTGTACCTGTGTGTGATTTGGAATCATCCGTGTACCAGATCATGCTTTGTTTGTGGATATCCTCCCTAAGGCCATTCGACTTATTGCGGTTTGGAATAGTGACCTTGAAAGATGCATTTTCAAGGTGTCTGACTATCATATGGTCTGACCTCATTTGCAGGAGACTGCCCCATATGACTTTTACTTTGACCGTTGCTAACTGCAGTCTATAGAGTGCCAGTCTTGCCTCCCCCACTATCAGAATATGAAATGGTGTGAGGTTTTTGATAGTGGTCGCCAGTATCCCCTCTTTAATATGCCTGTCCATAATCTTTTCCATTGTTTTCAGTACAAAAGACATGAGGTTAATGGGTCTGTACGAGTTTGCACGGGAATAGTCTGTCCTACCAGTCTTCGGTTAGAAAACCTTCCTGGTAAGGCTCCATATTCTCGGCAGATATCGCGGGGCCATACTGGCTCTTAGGGTCTCGCAGAGCCTTGGCCACAGAAGTTCCGATCCCGTTTGTATCATGATTGGTAGTATTCCATCAAGCCCTGGTGATTTGTAACGTTCAAATGAGTTGAGCGCCCATTTGAATGACAGGGTGGGTCAAATCACTCTCCTGGCGGTCTGCCAGTCTTTCTTAGATGTTCTGTTTCCTGTTGTATCAGGTCGCTAACTGACCCAGTCATTTAGTTGTCCATCATAGATTTCCCCTCCTGGGAAGTGTACCCGTAGTTTCCTTCTCGTTTTTAGTGTGCACTCCGTCAGCGAGTTCCAGAATTTGAAGTGGACTTTGGGAGTTCTTCGAAAGGATCTTATAGAGTCTGATACTGTCTAAGACAGATTCGATGTCCTCACAGTGACTCATCCATGCTGATTTTCGAGCCTTCCTAAGTGCTTTGTTGTATTCGGTCAGGGAGTTCTTATACAAGGTGGGGCAAAAGTCCCGCTACCATTTTGATTGCCTATAACTTTGCTCAAAGAAAAGATAAGTAAGTTTGGTTTTCATAAAAAGTTTATTTGGTCTTTAGATTTTTTTTCCTTATGATTGGAAAATTATATCGGCTAAATGGTGACCGCGATTCGCTATGCAACTTTCGGTTATTTTTAGAGCATTTTTCATGACATCCTAGGCTGAATTTCTTCAATTTCGTGACGGATATTGTTTTTAAGATGTTGAATCGTTTGGGGCTTATTTACGTAAACTTTTGATTTTAAAAAACCCCATAAGAATAAGTCTGCAGCTGCTAAATCCGGAGATCTGGTTGGCCATGCCAAATCGCCACCTCGCGAAATTAGTCTTCGTGAAAAAACGTCATTCAATAATTGAATTGTTGAACGAGCTATGTGGGCTGTGAAACCACATGTCCTCTAGTCCTTGCCCCATTTTAGGCACAAGATAATTTCTAATCATGTCTTGGTACCGTTCAGCATTAACAGTAACTCCAACACCTTAGCCATTTTCAGAAAAATATGGACCAATGATGTTTCCAGCATTAATACCACACCATACAGTTGTTTTTAGTGGATGCAATGATGTTTCATGAATTAATTGAGGATTGTGAATTTTCCAAAACCGGCTGTTCTGTTTATTGACGTGGCCACTGAGAAGAAAATGGACTTCATTGCTCATTATCAATTTAGACGAAAAATCTTCAATTTCACTAGACTAGGATTGCATTACTGTACTCAACTCGTTGATCATGATGTCTCGGTAGCAATTTTTGTGCTAATTGAATTTTGTACGGGAAGATTTTCAAATCAGTTTTTAAAATTCGCCTTAAACTGTGTCCAGAAATGTGTTACTGGTAACCACGTCTCCGATATAATATTTCTGGAGACTCTGCAACACTTTCGTGCACCAGAGCCACATTTTCAGCCTTGCGAGACGTCCCTTGTCTTCCAGAACGAGGTATATCTGCTGTCGTACCGTACTGTCAAAAATTTGCATGTAAACGATAAATTGTGGTTTTGTGAGGCACTGGACGATTAGGATATTTTTGATGCAATTTCCGCTGAGTGGCAATAATGTAACGATTATTTTCAATAAATATTGTCACTATTTCTGCACGTTCTTGTGGCGTATATTTATCCATAATAAAATTTGGACGCCTACACAACACAATGGTTAAAGAAAAACTGAGCTAAACATCACAGAACCAAGATGGCGCGCAATCAAAATGGTAGCTGAACATTTGCCCCACCTGTTAAATCTCCCATGAGCCCGTAGCTTTCGCCACGTTGAATAACTGTCTTACATGATTTCTCTTATTACCAAGCACACTGTTCTACCATGGGACTTTCGGGTGTTATTCTTAAGAGATAAACTTCAAAATAAGCCTCTTGATCTCTACACTTCATTCTTGATTACACATTTAAAATGATCTCATTCGCTTATCTACTAAATTGTAGCTTATGTGAATCGTTCTTAAACAAGCTGATGGATGGGGATTATCACAGGTACCACTGCACTACTTTTGTTAAAGGTTAAAGTCATCCTTTTCTATTTCTCAACATCGATGCAGTAAGCAATTTCATAACTAAGAAATTTGGTTATATCGAAGATAAAAACGTAAATATTAGGCATTAAACTTATCACAACCTCCACCTTCTTGGACACACAATGCCTATACTTATGACCTTATATTAATCCCCACTCTTTGCTTATGAATTTGATGACACCAGTCTTTAAAGACATGTGATGTCTCTAACAAAAAAGTGACGACCATTTCTGACTTGCCATATTTTGGCTTAAGGCATTTCCAACGTAGATATTTTTTAATTCTGACTACCATTACATACATTTCCTAGCATATATCTACTCCTGATGATGGCAGATAAGTCATAACCTTAGATCTCGCATACAATCCCAAAATATAACCAACTTAATCTATCATAATCTATATATTGTTATACAAAATGTTACCGTATGTGGGATCCATATGGCATTTATTTTCCTTTAACTTTCTTCCGCTTCTTCTTTATATTTTCTATTAATATTTGTCTCATATATTCTGCTATTATTTTTCACTTTTCTTTCGAATTTGTCACTTGCTCTATTATTTTTTCTGTGTTTAACTTCAGTTCTGTTTTTTTTTCTACTTGTCCAATTTCTCTTTCCTATTTTTTACACTTAAAAACATGTGTTCTGAACCTTTCCCTTTTTCGCATATCTCGATATATCTTGAACATTTTTAAATATTTTTGTAGAATATGGACTATCAAGTTCTGTTGTGTAGTAATCTGCTTTTCAGTGGTTTCTATTTATCAAAGTGTTGAGGTCAGAGAGTTATTTTGTTACTTCTTTTCTGTATTTTCTCTTTTTTAGGGCCGTTTTCCATACCTCCCATCCGTATGTTATCATCGATTTGTAATCTATGGTTTAGAATTAAAATCTTAATAAAGACTAAAGCCTTGTTTTGATATGCAGGAGAAATTTTTAAAGGCTTAACCGCAATAAATCTTTATTTGGTTTAGGAGATATATTTTTAAGAAACCCTAAGGAGTTTATCTATAAATGTAATTTATCATCATATCAAAAAGCAGATAAAAATCCTAAAAAAATAGGATGTCATCGTTAAATTAAATTAATTAAAATTAAACATTTATTTTCCTCTTCTAGATGAGATTTTCATTCCCTAATCTTTAGATATAAGTTCTATGTTCTACTATGTATTTATCATCTAACGATTTTTGTTTCCTAATAAAATTTCAAGTAAATCCCTTTCAACTTTCATTTATAAACTATTACAGTTTAATGAACTGATTGATGAGGCACTTAGTTGAAAATCCATATTACAATTATACTATTTGAGCTACTTTCTACTCCTATAATTAAGTAATAACTTATCTATAAAACGAAACGATAAACTTAACTTTAACTCGCACAATGTAATTTAAGAAAGTAATAATACAGCGAATTCCTATTCCTACTTACGTAACAAGACCGATGGTTATTACTTTAGTGTTGTGACGAATGGCGCTCTTAACCGTGGCACGGCTCGCACAGAAAGTGCAAGAACTTTTATACATCACAAGTTTTCCCCGCAGTGACAGACGAAGAGGCGGAGGGTCGAGGCGGGCAGAAAGGGAAAAAAACCTGAAATTACAATTGTAATTATAAATTTCCAGATAACCGCACTTCTGGCCCTCAGCGAGGGTGCGCAATTCCTCAGTAACGGCCTGCTCTATGTGACGGAACGATTGCGTCTGGGCCCCCACGGAGCCACCTCTTTGGTGGTGAGATTGCTAGTGACGACGCCTGGACTGAAAAATATGACCGGTAAGTGTAATCATTTTGATAGTAAACTGTGTATTATTTTTATATTATATATATATTGACAGTTGTATTTATTGCCAACTGTTTTCAATTTTATTTATTAATATTATTTCATATAATCATTATTAACTGTATGTTTTATTATGAAGTTATTAAGAGGATTATATCAGTAAGAAATTAGATCATATAAACACTATTTTTGATTAATTAAAGCATCGCACTATAAATCATCCTGAGAGATAGGGGATGATAACGTGCGATGTGTAAACAGAGTGCTTCGGCATTGTCCAGTGGAATCCGTCGGGGATCGAGAGAGGGGAAAAGAGCTCTAATTCCATTTTTCGGTCAGCTACACTCCCCGACTGTCTGAGTGGACATGATGAATTCCATTGGGTTCATTGTATTCCGAATTTATTGCTTAATATCTGGAAAATCTCACGTGGAATGCAAAAACGGAAGAAAGGAGAGGGAGGGATGGGAATGTTTAATTTTATCAGAATGCAGAATTATGGGAATTGTTAAAATTGTTTTTAATAGTTGTAGTTAAAATTTGAAATTAGTTTCTTTCAACAATTGTATATTGAAATGTTCAATGTAAAAAAAATTTATATTAACTATTTTACTCACACTTATATCTCGTTATAACTATTAAGTGTGTCTCTTTTTAACAATATTTATTCTTCCAGAGCTTCCTTTTACCCTTTTAACTTATTTTTTCATAATTTCCTCACTCAATTCTATTAAGGAAAAATGCAGACGATCAAAATCAGGCATCACTTAGGGCGACAAAGTGAAATAGTGAAAGTTACCTCTTTCTCCGTTTATTTTTTGAGAAAGTTTAGTGGTTATTCTAAAAAAATAACTTTATAATTAATCAACAACAAATTTGTTACACAACTAACGCTTACTTACCTTTATAATTGCTATTATTACGAATGAAAATTTGAACTAATTTAAAATCTTTACTTACTCTCGTTTTATTAATTAATCAACCTGCCGTAGAAATCCACCGACGACATTTATCGTCATAATTTATAAGTCCCCTCTATATTTTATTTGTGTGCGAACTTTGTTCATTAAAAGTTTCGAAGGGACTCGCCCCGAAAAAAATGCGTCTGACGCTCTTCTGCGGTCCAACTTTCTCCAGTTTTAAGTTAATTGTTTTATTTAATTAATCCATGTAAATTTAATTAAACCGATTCGTCCTGATTATGAATTGGCTGTATCACATAAGTATCATATTGGAATTAACTTTATAAAAGTTTATTGTAAATGATTAATTCAGATCATTTCTTTTATTTAACTTAAATTAAATAAAATATTAATTTGCCGATGCACTATTGTTGGAAAATGTTAATAAAAAATAATATCAAGAGATGGACATTTGAAAGATTGGAGATATTGGATGGAGAATATAAAGAGCGTCTTAAAATCGATTTTATATGATCGTGTTCCCGGCGCATCCACCAGATTTTTACAAGCACATATTCGTATCCATGAGTGACTCAAACGTTTGAGAGGAATTCCAAGAACGAAGTAATTGCATTTATATTTAGTGCGAAAATTGGAATTTTTACGTAGATAACTTTTAAGTATTCAATAATAACGAGAAAATTGTTTTCTAAAAATAAAGCTCACATTTTCTGAAGTACGAGATTTATTTAATTTTACTATACTTAGTTTCAATAAAGTTGATAATTAAAGAAATATAAAATGCTTTTTAATGTTTTTATAATAGTATTAGAATAATTTTACATTTCTTTATTGGCCTAAATTTATTTTACTTATAAAAAATAATTTATATTACATAAAAACTTACACAACAGTTTCATTCGCCAATTAAAAGTAAACGTTCTTTTATGTCCGGCAAACAAACCCCTCCTTCTCTCTCTCCTTTTTTTAATAAAAATTCCTTATCGCCGCATAAAAAAGGCGACAGCCGTAAAATATGTAGGCGCGTTTTTACAACCCCTTGATGTCGGCAACGTGTATGTGTTCCAGTGGAGGTGAACGGCTACAGCAGTCCGTCGTGCGAGGGGGCCGAAGGCGTCAGCAATACGACCCTTGCGGGGGCGGTGGTCAGGTCGGCAACCGTAAACGTTCAGCCGGAGGGCATCATCAAAACCGACACGGAAAGCGCCTACTTCTGCGCGAACGGTAAATTATATATAGCATGAGTTGTATGCCTTCGTTCTTATTAATTAATTCCCTTCAGAAAATATTATTTTAATAGAAAATATCACCAACAAAAGATCTGTTTACTTTGATATTATATTAATATATTTTAATAAAATAATTACTTATTATTCTAAAAAGTTACGTTTTTAATAGCATCTGTGAATTAATTGTATTTAATTTCACTTTGTTATTTTAGAAAATATGATTATTTCAACGGCAGACAGTTTTAAATACGAATGGATCGGAGCGCCGAGGAATAAAGATAGCGTGATAATGGAACTGAAGGCTGGGACGTCTAAGAAATTAGGACCAGTGCATATTGCATTGGCAAACACCCATTATCCAAGCGAGAAGATGTATAGGATAACCATTGGGGATATGGACAACACCGTGACGTGGGTCGGAAGGGGAAAATACGGTAAGAAATCTCTAGGCGAGACACGTGTGAACAGGGAATAATCATTATCCCCATCAATTTATCTCTTAAAACTTCACCACTAACTAAACGTATTACAAACAAAAAAATATGTCTTACAAATCCTTATTATACTTTTTTAATTGGAAAGGTAATTAGAGGACATCCACCTTAAATATGTATCTTAAGCATGCATTTACTTTACAATCTCAATAACTTAACATTTTCTTCTATTCATTAATTCCTAATAATTATAATATTTAATTTTACGTCATATTTTGATTAATTTAGTTCTTATCCATTCAATTCCTTAACCTATTTTACAACATCTGAAATATTTAATGTAAACCTTCTATACCAACTACTTTTAAATATGGCTCATTCACACATATTTTGTGGCACTTTTGGCTTGAGCTGAGTTTTTTTTTTCTTCAGATTATGGTGTACAGCTAACCAGTGCCGAAACACCTGGTATAATCTCCCAAGATGAATGGAGAACATTTTGGTTATCATGGGAGAAAAACATAATAACATTCGGAAGAGGCCCGGCACTCTACAATGGGACTTTAGTTAAGTGGAAGATGGACAAGAAAGTTAAAATCCAACAAATAGGTTTTGCTTCTTCGTGGGACAATCTCGCTGAATTTAGGTAAGTAATTATTATTAACTGCTTAATACACCCAATAAGCATATTTCTGTTGATTTCAAGAGCTTACGAAATTTATAGAAATTATAGTATAGTAATACTACACAAGATTCAATTCATATGGAGATTATTTACCAGATAACATCAAAGGAAAGGCGCAGAGTTCAATATATTTACTACAGCAACCTTATGTAAATATTAAGCAGAGTCAATTGTACGCCTCACTCAGATTTAAAAGCAGAATCATGTACAGACGGGCCTTGTTTGGATAATATCTTTCAATTAAGAGCGAGTAATATATCTTTTATCTCGCACGAACAAAAACGTATTTCCTCGAGCCGAAACATTATTATTCGCGGTTAACATTCTAGAAGCTGACTTTAATAAATCTTTAGGAAGCACCGTCACCTCCTCACTTCCTTTCGAGGATGTCAAAGTGCAAATGACCGAAGTCGCGCCCCGTTCAGATGATTTTCTTAAAAATATATTACATCCTGCGCTCATTGGCGTGATCAATCAAATCCCGGGTGAAAGAAGCAAGCGTGGCGGAAAATTAAAAATGGAAAACATTATCCTCGGGCTGCCATTGACGTCCCCCTAGATTAATGACGCCCGGCAGCGGAACGGCTTCCGCAGAAATAGATAACAATTAAGTAGCGTTGTGATTTATTCAGGGAAACACGTCCGAGCATTTATTAATATATCGCGGAAATGACGTGATTGATAGTGGGGGGAAGGAGCTTATAAAACATCTGAAATATTATGATGTTTATTTTTTTATACTACCAAACTAAAGTGGTTAAATTTACGAGGGTAAATTATTATTAATATTTTGTAGAATTTGGAATTTCAACGATGAATCCGGGTTTTCGCAAGTGCTGCACCTAGACACGCCCCGTTCGGTGGTTCCGGGCTCGGAGTCCGGTGAACTGGTGATTTCCGGTGGGCTGGCCCTTCCGACGCTCAACAAGCAGAAACAGAGCGGAGGATTATCGGACACGTTATCCTTTCTCACGAACCTGCTGACTCTGCAGCATCTCGGGCATAAAGCCAACGAGACCCTCAAAATGGACGCCCTCAACAATTTACCCGGACAGGTAGACCTTTAATAACTTTATAAATGCAAGATGTTAAAAATTTGATTTTGAATCTTTATATTCCAGATCCAAACTATTTTATCATTCCGCAAAGTAGACAACTCGTTCAGCGAGCATCAAATGCTGGGCAGTCACCGGTCAACCGTGGCCATTCTGGAGGCGCTCACGAAAGTTCAAAACTATTTCAGCATTGACCCGGAACTGATTCAGGGGATGAAGAAGTGGGTGCAGTCGAGACAGGAGGACGACGGCAGTTTTCTACCTTTGCACGCGGACGTAAAACTTTTTAACGAATCCCCGACGAACGTGTCCGAAGACGTGCTCGCGATGGAGGGTGTCGTGGAAATCACGGCCGAGACGGTGATCGCCCTTTACGAAATTGGCATTGAGAATGACGTGGATGCGGACGCTGTGCAGAAGGCTAAAGTTTACCTAGAGAACGTGCTACCTAAGATTAAGTCATCGGAGACGCTGGCGGCCGTAACGCTTGCATTAGTCCTAGCTAGGAGTAGTGCCGCTAATTTAGCGGTGGAGAGGTTGAGGAACGCTTCAACGACAGAAGACGGGGAATTCGGATGGCCGCATCTGGTTCCGAAGCGTGATGCTGCCGACTGGTTGTACGAATCAGAAGCTGGGCATACTTTGAAAGAACCATTAATTGGTGAGTTATCTACAAAATCCATAAATGAACTTCTATACTGATAAATACCTGTATTTATCTTGCAGCAACTGTTGAAGATTACAAGGCGTCGTTGTACGCCCTCTCCACGTTCTGCCTAATCTGCGATCTTAAGTTTGCCGAATCGGTGACCCGCTACATCTTCTACCGGTCTCACATGCTGGACAAACACTACGAGCTGCTCTACGCGGCAGTAAAAGCCTTCTCCAGATACGATAATCTCTCGAAGGACAGACACCGCTCGCTGACGATATCTCTTGCGACTTCCGGTATGGAGCTGACTGACACGCTCGAACTCAAGTGCGATAAGGCCCCCACCATACTACACCTGCCCAGTCTGCCGACCAAAGTGTTTGTTTACGCCACCGGAGCCGGATGTGCTACAGTGCAAGTAAGTGTACTCGAAAGAAAAGTAGAATCGTTAAGTAGTTCTCGAGATATTAAGCAAAGATTACGATTATTTTAATTTCCAACATTATATTAAAATATCTTATGTTAAGGTAAAAATAAACAAACTAATTGTTAATTATAAAATGCAATCAAGTCCTTAGGTCGTTGTACAAAATTAAATACTAATTTAATTTATAATTGTGGCTGTGTAATTCTCTGATTGTTAGTAGTTTGTCTACTCAATTAAAGAAACCGTTTAGACAATAGATATCACATTAATAAAAAAAATTATACCCGTTTAGATAAAACAGAAAAGTAAACATCAACAAATTTATACCCCTTGCTTCACTGTATAATAATAACATGCATAAAACTAATAATGCAACAATATAGTAAATAAATCTAAAATTTACTTGTCTCCACTAAATGTAACTGTTATGGTTGATTATGTCGTTAAAATACTAATACATTAATTAAGGTAAATTCTCGTAACAAATAATTTATTATTTTATGACGTTTAATAAATTGTTTCTTTTTAAATACACTTTTTGTAACATAATCAATAAATTCATTAATTATTTTCAGGGCAAAACTTCCTACTCTACTTATTCAGCGAAGAGCAAGACCCATCTATTGGAGATATGGTCAAAGGTGGCGCAGGAAATTCTACCAGACCGCAGTTCGGTGGAGGAAATCGAAGGAAAATCGCCAATGTTGAAGATTAAAACCTGCTTTCTGTAAGTATGAAAATTGACCATTGATTCTTAATTATAGATAACGGGTGTAACACAAGGAATAATTAAAGAGAAAGTTTAAAACCATTCGTTCAAATAGATTAGATTATTCAACACTATGTTATTTTTGTCCTATTAAAAAATAGTATGGTATAACTTGAAGAAGAAGACATTTTTCCATACTTCTGTATAAATACTACAGCAAAGAAATTGATGTTATTTATTTATTCATTTTTATATTTATATCTTTGGTCTTCTCTTAGAAAAATACATTTAAAAACAAATTTACTAAATTATCACGATGAGATTAAAAAGACAAATAATATTTTACTTATATTTTTTGGCCACTATTTAAATGGTGAAACACATGTGAATATCTATATATTAATATTAATTTTGTTTTCAATTATTTGTATACAATAAAATTACTTTTTTCAGGTGGAAACATAAGAGACCATCGGGTGTCCTTCGCATGGAAGTCACCCTATTCTCAGGTTTCGAGTTAACATCGGCACCCCCCATGGTAATCGACCCAAAAGAAAACATGGTGGAAATGCAGCACGGTTACATCGGAAACAACCTATGGTTCATCTTCGCCAACGTCACGTCCACCTGTCCTATATGCGTACAATACCTAGCCAGAAGCATCTACGTGATTTCATCGTTAAGACCGGCATACGCGAAAATCTATCCGGCGAATCGCGAAGACCTGGCAGCTGAAATTTTCTTCCACACGCAAAACGGCAGCACTTTATTGAAGGGCATAACTGAAGACGATTTGATAACGTGGTTCGGAAAAAATAACACCGAAGGAAGTGATCTGTTTGAACCGTGCAAGAACGAGAAGATTACTACGACGACCAGTTTTCCAGAAACCACTTTAAGTGAAGGTGGTGATGATTTAAGCGAAACGACGACTGAAGGAAGTGGTGTTAAGGAGAACATCGAGGATTTAAGTGTGACGACTTACACAATTAACGTAGATAAGAATTCCATCAATAATTTAACCGGTGAACAGAAAAGGGAGCTGTTGATCGAACCGACAGCGATTACAGCCAACGAGACGGAATTTAACGCGACTGAAATGCACGAAATTTCAGTCTCCCATGTAACGGATGAGATTATCCTCCAAGCGAATGTCAACGTTAAATTACGACCCAGCGATGTGAAGGATAACGTTATCGGAGGCCAAACGGAGATAATAATCGGGATGGTGACGACGCAAACGAGCGTGAAAAACGAGACCCAGCTGGAGAAAGTCGTACCTTCGACGACCATACAAACCAGCACCGAGGAGACCACAAAAACACCCGACAATCAATTAATCGTCGACATGAACGTCTCGCCCCCGAAACACGTGAACACCGAGAAGCACGAGATTCCGATTAAATTCTTCGAGGAGGCCAAAACGGAGGACCCACCGGCGACCTTCGCCCCCGACAACAAAAACGACAAGTACATCCTCCTCGACAAGGAACAGCTCTGGGGCATGCTGAGAGAGGTGGTGAGCGATGAGATCAAGAAGAGCGCCAACAGCAAAATCCTCGACGGACAGAAGCTCCGGCGTCAGGGATATTCGTAGACGAGTGTTGTGACTTACAGAAGACTTATTAATTCCGAGACTATAAACGCGTTTTTACACTAAGACCTGTTTTTGTATATATAAATATGAGAGGAGGTAAGTGGAGAACGTGCGAAGGAAAAAAGTGGATGAGGAGAAAAGGTATATTTTTTTGCGTGATTTATTCAGTGCCAAAAAAACTGGCTGGATCTTCACATAGTCGAGCAGTTTAGCAATATTAACAATCCATAGTCTTAAACGATGTAAACAATCATTGCAATATAACTGTTTCAGTTTGCCTCTAGAAATAGTATAGGAAAAATGTGGACTGAAAAAAAATTCCTACAAAATCAAATTTAACCTAAATTTTAATTGACCAGCACTATTATTTTCAAATCAACATTTGTAAAAAAAACGTACCTTTGTAGAAAATGTTCGATATTTAATAGAATACAACCTCGATGATACATGCGCCTGATATTTAAAACTTATTTATGTGGTCGTTGCCACGGTTACCAATAATAATAATAAATTTTATTTGTACCAATAGAATATCGCCATTTTACAATCAACAATCAGAACATATTTATACTTATGAATTCAATTTCCTAATGCTATTCACACAAAATTCAAATTTCGCGGTGATAAATGACATTAACTGTTTGATAATAAGAATGTATTAAAGTCCTTTACGTTGTAAAAACTTAACTAAAAATTAGATAAACACGAAAACATTTCGTAAATAATAAGACTAATTTGTTTTAGATTTACGAAATCTTTTCCTGTTTTTCTAATTATTAATAAACTGTTTGCTTTAATTCCTAAACAACTTATGTTATGAAATAAAATTGAATCGCGTTATTAATTAATAAAGATCTTAGTTTTAAATTAAATAAAAATATACAAGTAAGTCGAAACACACCATTATTTTACACATCACTACTATATGACATTTAAAATGTATTTATTCGTTACCAAGGTTACGAAAAACGCCATTAAGCAAAATACACCAATCAATTGCAACAAAATAAACAATTCGAAATTTTAATCCCGTTTTTCCTATACTAACCTAACTATAAGGAGTGATATTTGATTAATTTAAACTTCCATGTATAAAAAAAGTATATACATATTTATAAACACGCACCACTGCACACTTCTTTTGTAAAATACGTGTAAATAGTTTAAAAACAAAACGTCCGCCCATGAACCTACAATTTTTGAAAATCTGCGTGTAGTAATCAATTGATTTCTGAATGTGCCAAAACTAAAAGGAAATAAAAGAATTTAAAAAAATTAACGACTCGAATCATCAACAGCATTGTTAATTGTTACAAGTGTTTAGGTGAACGTGAGAACATCGAAATTTTTGATAAACTTCATCAACTTCAGCTGAGAGCACATTTTGTATATACATTTTCGAGCCCTTGTTCCGTCACTTTGAAAATATATATTTTATAATATTTGCACGTCAATTGTTTATAAATATTTTTGGTAGGGAAAAAAAACAAATGTATTATCGGTGTAGTTAATAACTTTAACCGGGGACGGCCCAAATTAATAAACAACCTGCGTCAATAAGCCAACCCCTCGGGCAATGTAAATAGTTCAATAGCTACAAACTATGTGCTAACTGTAAAAAATTTAAAAAAAAACTAAGCTCAATACCTAAAAAAATAATATGAGAAAACACAATTGCCAAAGCAATATTATTTCCAAGATTAACCCTTGCTTCCAGTGTTGGCCACTTCGAACATATTTTAAATACAAAAAGGTATGTGTATTCATGTCATATCAATGTTAACAAAAAAAATCGCATCGTTTTTTGTATAAATATATTTATTTATATATCTGCGTATAAGTTTTTTGTAAATGTCCGTTTGGAAAGTAACAATCAGAACTCCAGGAGAAGCTTCGAGCTGCTGCCGCATCCCACCGACGGTGTTTTCGACTTTTCAAATTCGTTATTTATCTCTTGTATATCTGTGAAGCATTGTTTTAATCAATAAAATTATTTAATTATACTCACGTTTATTTTTTATAACATATATAACAAAACTCATTTCCCTATTTCAAATATTTTCTGTATGATCTTCTATAAAAACACATTAATATTTATTTTTATAGGCAACCATACATACTCAATGTTAAATAAACAATTTAAAATATTAATTATATTCTTATTATAAGCTACTGGAAAAACAACAAAAAATATTTTTTTACAGACGATTGTTTTATATTTTTGTATAGTTAATAAGATTTTGGTTTAAATTAAATTAATGCATTTCTGCATGTTTGGTTGCATAACGTGTAAATATTTTCTTGAATATAATGGACACAAATATCAATTTAAAATATTTTTAAATTTTATTACAAAGAAAATTCGCTATTTAATTATTTTTTAAAAGAAAAATCTATCTTTTTTATAATCATTAATATTTGAGACGACTATAAGTAATAAATTTTCCTGTAACAATATTGTGTCCAAATTTCGATCGAACGATTTAATCCATAAATATCTTAACATTTTGTTTCAATGAAAAATTTTAAAGAAATTTATAAATAACGTTTTGTTTAATCAGTTTAAAAAAATACGCCGATAGATAGCGCCACTAAAATAATTATAATTACCTGGAGGCAAATGCAGCTTTTCTATCGCAAACTTTTTCCTCTTCTGCTTGAAAACGTATTCCACTGCCCCGGGATGCTTGGATATCAGGCTATTAATGGCCGCTAACTTCGTGATGAAGAAAAAGCCGTGGTAGTCCGATAGGCTCTTGTTTTTCTCCAAATTAGTGCCGGCGAAAGCCTGCAGGCCTATAGCTATATCACTTATATGCACCAAACGATGTTTATAAATACTTTTTAACTGCAAAAAATAAAATTATCAAGTATTTTTATAAACTTTGAATAAAACACTAGCATCTTCTTCACAAATAATTATTATTGGAGCTAGATGTACATTTCGGTCACAAAGTGCAAACACAGTGCCACCTACCCTAGCCTTACAATTAAGCCCCGGGTTATTTATACAAAGTTATCTACCAATAATTGTCTACAATAAGATGGCAACAAAAGGAACCAGGCTAACCTTTTTGTCGGAGAGTTTGGTCATGGGTTTAATTGATTTGTTCTTTACTATTAAGGGCGCCAGCAACCATTAATTACCCCTAGTTCCTCAATAAGTGAATCCAAATATTCGGTTGCAAAATATTTGCCTAATATTGAAACTCAATTATCACTATTATTTCTCATAGGCAAAGAAAATAGATTTAATAATTCAAAATAAACAATTTATTGAGAATAAACAAATTAATTTAAATTATGACAATGTCAATGATTAAGAATAATAATATGTATTAAATAATAATCTTATTAATAGAAATTTCGGATTAACTATTTGTTATACTACAATATAAATCAATGTTTCCCCTTAAATGATCATTTATGGTTCACAACTTATCTTATAATAATTATTCGTATTAAATAAAATATAAGGATAACATAATAATAATGATAATAATCAAATAGTTATAATATAAAAATATGAAAATAATAAATTGATAATGTAATGTAGTAAAAAAAAAAAACAAAAATTTAATTAAACAACAAAAAAAGGTAACTGTAATATTGCTCAAAATTCATTAACCAATAGCGTGATTCAATATATTAGAAATTCGATTAAACAATTAAGAATTAACCACAAAGAAGGAAAAAAACAATAAAAGTATAATGCACAAATATTAATATCGTAAAACTTATCTGGTCGAATTTCCGGTTGATAATACGGGTTTACACCATAAATTCCTTGATCAATCCTTCGAATTCGAGATCCTTGGACTAGGTATTCCAACGAAGGGTTAGGGGCGTCCCTTTAGGATGTAGTCCAAATTCTGGAGTCTCTCAACCAACACAGGAACAGAATAAATGATCCCGGAAATCCAATTGCCGATATTACAACCGAAATCCGTATATAGGAAAAAAAAAAACCCTAAAAAGACAACGCGTAATTTTTCCATACGTCAAAAATAGTGAACACATATAACGACACAAAGGAACCTTATTTTGTTATAATATAGGAAGCAACTTACCTCTTAAAGAGGGTTTTGTACAATTAATCGAGCCGAATAATGGAGCAGAGTAGTATTTCGACAAATTTCTCTTGTACGACCACGTGGAGTAACAATCAAAATCCTCAACAGAGTTATTCCACAATTATGCAAAATATATACTTCACAAATGCTTCTAAAAGCCTCCAAAATAAATGTGGAATTAGTGGTTTCCAGTAAAATCCAAAATAATGATATATATTCGTCTACTGATATCAACCACGATGTACTCTTCACGGCTTGTACGTGAGAAAAGAACAAAATGTCGAAAATTGTAATTTAGGAAATTTCCCATAGAAATATATATCGGTCTCTCTCTAACATTAAATTCCTGATCACAAATTACGAGAAAAAAACATTATCAATCGACCGCCAAAATTGTACGCGCTCAACGCGGAAAGTCAAAATAGAAAATAAAATCATCGGACTTTTTAAACCCAATAAAATATTAATAAATCTACCATCTACATTGTTGATTGTTAATTTTAACAAATTCACTTCTGTTACGTTAATAAAATTTAAAATATTAAAACAAATACGCAAAATATTATAAAGATATGGAGTGATATGGGTTGCCTAAGATAAAAGTCCGTAATGACAAATTTTGACCGTTACAGATTCCCCCCTTTCCTCTAAAGAGGATGGCCTATAGATGGTCATCATAAGATTTCCAAGTACAAAACTACAAACTACGTATGATGATAAGAACAAGAATATTTTTTTTGTTTTGGCTAAGACGACAGTTAAACAAAAGCCACTCAATTCAAGAACACCAACAACCAAAACCTTCTGTACCACATAATCAAGAAAACAACCAACTAACAACCCAACTTACATCAGTATTAAAACACTTAATTCTAAACTACCATAAATAAGCATTATTTACCAGAAGCGTAATATCAAATTATATGTTATTGTATTTGTTTTAAATCCTTAGCATGCCATGTTCCTCTAAATCTACCATCCACATCAATTAATTCATATGTCCAAGGTGATATCTTTTTAGATATAATAAAGGGACCTACATATTTTGGCGCTAATTTTGCGGAGAAGTTCTTCGTCGCATCAGAGAGACAATAGTTTTTCCTGAAAACAGATGAACCAATATCAAAAGAAACATCTCTGTGCCGTAAATTATAATAATGCCTATTTTTCTCACTAGCCTTCTGCACGATTTTTAATTTGTTGGTATAACTTTTGAAAAGCGTCCTGTCTGTTTTTGAAAAGGGAATCTTCCTCAATCCTGAATCCTGATGAAGATTCTGCACTCATCTCAATATTAGTAGGCATTTCACGCCCGAAGACAACAAAATATGGAGTGTATTTATGAATATCATGTGCTTGTGTCCGCAAGGCACAACCGATCTTAAAAATATTATTGTCCCAAGTTTTCTGATTTTCACGGACATAGCAACGAAGCATGGTACCTAGAGTTCTGTTTGTTCTTTCAGTAGGATTTGCTTGCGCGTGATAGTGCGGAGTAAATGTCTGTTTAATGTGGTAGGAGTTGAGCAAATTACGAAATTCCTTACTTTTAAAATTGGTACCGTTATCAGTAATCATAATCTCCGGTTGACCAAAAAGTAATAAAAATTTCTCTTCAATGGCTGCACATACGAGTTTAGCTGTGGCATTTCTTAACGGAATTACCAATGAAAACTTACTAAAACTATCCAATATTACTAAAATATATTTAAACCCTCGATTTGATTTAGGTAATGGACCCATGAGATCACATGACACAACTTGAAATGGTTTATCAACAACACGATGAGGGGCTAAAAGACCAGGCGGCTTTAACTGTTCCGGTTTATTTTGATTACAAACAACACATTTTCTGACATAATTGGTTATATCAGCCTTCATTTTGGGCCAGTAATAATGGCTAATAACACGTTTAAATGTTTTAAAAATACCAGGATGTCCAGCGCAAGGATCATCATGATTTTTCTGCAATATATCTGCGCGTTCCCACTTTGGAACAACACGTTTCCAATTATCGCTTTCATTTGACAAATTGGGATATGTACCATTTTCTACATGTTTATATAAAATCGAACCCACAACACGCCAAGATGGAAATTTTAGCGGAAATTCCAATACATTGTTTAACATTTTTGAATACCAAATATCTTTCTTTACATGGATCTTCCTATCATGTTCTTTGGTTTCCAAAGTATCGACAACAGGGACTGAACGAGAGAGCATATCAGGCACAACATGATCTTTTCCTTTCCTGTGTACCAAGTTGAAATTATACTGTTGTAAACGAACACTCCACCTAGCTAATCTGCCAGTAGGATCTTTCAAATTATTTAACCAGCATAAAGACCAGTGATCAGTGACAACAGTGAATTTTGTACCCTCGACATATGGTCGCAATTTTTCTATTGCCCATAGAACAGCAAGGCATTCACGTTCGGTGGTTGACCACTTCCGCTCTTGTTTTGTAAGTGACCTCGATAGGTAGCATACAACCCGTTCATCACCATCGGAATGTAGTTGCGTTAATACGGCTCCAATACCAAATGCACTCGCATCAGTTTGAATAGTGAAAGGTAAATCGAAATTTGGGCATGACAGTACTGGTGCTGATATTAATCGTTCTTTAATCAATTTAAAAGATTCTTCCTGAGGAAGACCCCAGTTAAATTTTACGTTTTTCTTTAATAGCCCTGTGAGAGGTTGTATTAACGTCGAAAAATTAGGAATAAATCTCCTATACCATGAAGCTGTCCCGATTATACTGCGAACATCAGCGACTTTAGTCGGAGTAGGAATTTGCAGTATGGCATTGACCTTTTCTGGGTCGACATGAAGACCATTAGCATCCACTACATACCCAAGATATCGAAGTTCACTTCGACAAAACTGACATTTTTCTTTACTCAACGTTAATCCCGCAGATATTAATCTATCAAAAACTTTTGTCAAAATCTCAATATGTTGTTCGAAAGTTTGCGTGACGACGACAATATCATCGAGATATACAAATACAAATGGCTCTAAATCTGCTCTAAGCACATTCTCAATAAGCCTTTGCCAAGTGGCAGGTGCATTATGAAGACCAAATGGAAGACGTTTAAATTGGAAAAGTCCACGTCCAGGAACTGTAAAAGCTGTGTATTGACGAGACTGTTCATCCACTGGAACTTGCCAATAAGCAGATTTAATGTCAAGGCTAGAAAGATAACGAGCATCTCTAAGTTTATCTAAAATATTTGAAACAAATGGTAAAGGGTAAGCATCCCTTTTTGTTACACTATTAAGCTTACGATAATCTACGCAAAACCTGTAAGAATTATCCTTCTTGCGGACCATTACAATAGGACTACTCCAAGGACTAGAAGAAGGTTCTATAACTCCTTTATCTAACATTTCGTTTAATTCGTCATCAATATGCTTCATTAAAGCGGGAGAAACAGGATAAAATCTCTGTTTAATTGGTTGAACACCCTCCAGAACTTCAATTCTATGTTTAACCAAATCAGTACATCCCAACTCGTCACCCATTTTTGCAAATTTTTCCTGGATAAAATCATTTAAAATCTTAAGTTCATTTGATGAAATGGAATTTTGACATTTTAAAGCATCAATACTATCCACACCAATATTCGTTTCAAGACGAGAGAATTTCCATTCTTTAGATCTTAAATCGGGAATGATCCCCATTCTTACCCAAAAATCAACCCCTAAAATAAGGGTGTGACTTAATGAAGGACATACAAGAATATCGATTATTCTCTCTGCGTTTTCCAACTTCACTGGTACACGCAGAATCCCAAGACAATCACATAGATCACCATTTGCAACAGAAATAGACTTAACAGTACAAGATTCTAATTTAACAAAACCAATATCTTGTAGTATTTTCCATCCTTTACCTCCAACTATAGTTCTAGTTGCGCCAGAGTCTAATAAACCTAATAGTTCTCTGCCAAAAATTGAAACAGTGATAAAGGGACGAGTATCATTATCAACATGAGATAACACATAATCTAAAACACAGCGAACAGAAGAGTCATACATTTTATCAAGGGTCGGGGAAATATTATGAGACGATGAGCAACCCTTACCTATCGTCTCATTTGCTCGTTTCCCGATCTCAGACTACATTTAGGACAAGAGCGTACTGTAACATCGGGATATCCACAGGAGTGGCAGTACTTCTTTTGAGGCATGGTACATTTTGGTGATAAATGACCCACCCCACTACAGTTCCAACACTTTCTATCATGATATTTGTTACGGTCAATCGATTTACCTTTAGGACCATTATTTAGAAGAAAAGATTTTCTAGAATGAAGAGAGCTATCATCTGATGTACTTGAGCCTGCGTAAGCGAGCTCAGGAATAAGACTTCTATTTCTATTAGGAGGTGGTTTATAAGAACGAGATAAATTTCGTTTTGAATCTAATTGCCGACAGAGTGATAACAACTGTGTGACTGATTTGATATCTTGAAAAGCTAAGAATGGATGGTAATATGGATCTATTCTCTCAATAATAATCTGCATTCGAATTTCTTCCGCGACAGGCTGTCTTAATTTATTAAACAAACTTGTCATGGAGGCTACATACAAACCAATGTTTTCATTCTCGCCCTGAAAGCGTCTCTTAATCTCTTCAAACAAATCACGATCGAAATTTTCAGGCAGGAACTGATCAGCCATAAGTTCAACTAAAGATTTCCAATCGGTTGCCCAAGATTTTACCATATTGTACCAAATTCTAGCATCACCCTCAAATAACTCGATTGCATCTCTAAATAACATGGAGTGGGATATACCTCTAGTATGTCTCAATTCTTCAACACGCTCAACAAACGTACTAAATGACATATTGTCCTGTCTACCCGAGAATTTCAAACCCCAATCACGAATTGGCATCGGTTTCGTTTTGACTTCCTTTACACTACAATCACTATCTGAATCAACATCCGAATTTATAGGGGAACTTTGAGGAACCTCGACTTTTAAGTTCTCGCGTAACATTGACAAATCAAAAATACGAGAATCCCTTTCTCGGTGCAATTTGGCTTGGAGTTTATCCAAGAACATTAATAATTTCATACTAAATTCACTTTTAAGCGCCTTTTCTTTATCATTTGTCGGCCTAGATCGATTTACTCGACCCAGTGAATGAGCAATTTTAGAAATTATACACCTATACCGACTATCATTCTTTACCCCTGAGAATTCGTTAATCAATGATTCGATACACTGAATGTTATCAACTAGACTAGATGAGTCTTGTTCAAATGTGTACGGATATTTTGGTTCAGTAACCGAAAGAAGAGAGCTATCTAACCTCCCAGCATTTCTACAGGCAGACCGTAATTCTTGAACTGTCAAATTTTTTCCGTCTCCTAACCCGCGGACATTCAACTCATACACAAGTTCATCTTTCGATAAGCGACCAAAATCAATTTTAATTTTCCCTGTAGCCATAGTATACACAAAATAACAAGTTTGACCACCCGCAAATGAAAGATTTTTTTTTAACTTGTACTTAATATAATCTTTAATTTTAAACTAACATCCAAAAGAGGCAAGATTACAGTTAAATTTCTTAAGAAATATTCTAGCAGCAATTTCTCCTTTCCACAAATTAATTTTTAAAAACAGACAATTTTTTTTTTAAGTTAATTTTAATTTTTTTAAATTTTTTTTTTATTTTACCGAATTATTAAATTGAATTATTAAATAAATGCTTACTACAGATGCCCCACGTTGGGCGCCAAATTTGCCACCTACCCTAGCCTTACAATTAAGCCCCGGGTTATTTATACAAAGTTATCTACCAATAATTGTCTACAATAAGATGGCAACAAAAGGAACCAGGCTAACCTTTTTGTCGGAGAGTTTGGTCATGGGTTTAATTGATTTGTTCTTTACTATTAAGGGCGCCAGCAACCATTAATTACCCCTAGTTCCTCAATAAGTGAATCCAAATATTCGGTTGCAAAATATTTGCCTAATATTGAAACTCAATTATCACTATTATTTCTCATAGGCAAAGAAAATAGATTTAATAATTCAAAATAAACAATTTATTGAGAATAAACAAATTAATTTAAATTATGACAATGTCAATGATTAAGAATAATAATATGTATTAAATAATAATCTTATTAATAGAAATTTCGGATTAACTATTTGTTATACTACAATATAAATCAATGTTTCCCCTTAAATGATCATTTATGGTTCACAACTTATCTTATAATAATTATTCGTATTAAATAAAATATAAGGATAACATAATAATAATGATAATAATCAAATAGTTATAATATAAAAATATGAAAATAATAAATTGATAATGTAATGTAGTAAAAAAAAAAAACAAAAATTTAATTAAACAACAAAAAAAGGTAACTGTAATATTGCTCAAAATTCATTAACCAATAGCGTGATTCAATATATTAGAAATTCGATTAAACAATTAAGAATTAACCACAAAGAAGGAAAAAAACAATAAAAGTATAATGCACAAATATTAATATCGTAAAACTTATCTGGTCGAATTTCCGGTTGATAATACGGGTTTACACCATAAATTCCTTGATCAATCCTTCGAATTCGAGATCCTTGGACTAGGTATTCCAACGAAGGGTTAGGGGCGTCCCTTTAGGATGTAGTCCAAATTCTGGAGTCTCTCAACCAACACAGGAACAGAATAAATGATCCCGGAAATCCAATTGCCGATATTACAACCGAAATCCGTATATAGGAAAAAAAAAAACCCTAAAAAGACAACGCGTAATTTTTCCATACGTCAAAAATAGTGAACACATATAACGACACAAAGGAACCTTATTTTGTTATAATATAGGAAGCAACTTACCTCTTAAAGAGGGTTTTGTACAATTAATCGAGCCGAATAATGGAGCAGAGTAGTATTTCGACAAATTTCTCTTGTACGACCACGTGGAGTAACAATCAAAATCCTCAACAGAGTTATTCCACAATTATGCAAAATATATACTTCACAAATGCTTCTAAAAGCCTCCAAAATAAATGTGGAATTAGTGGTTTCCAGTAAAATCCAAAATAATGATATATATTCGTCTACTGATATCAACCACGATGTACTCTTCACGGCTTGTACGTGAGAAAAGAACAAAATGTCGAAAATTGTAATTTAGGAAATTTCCCATAGAAATATATATCGGTCTCTCTCTAACATTAAATTCCTGATCACAAATTACGAGAAAAAAACATTATCAATCGACCGCCAAAATTGTACGCGCTCAACGCGGAAAGTCAAAATAGAAAATAAAATCATCGGACTTTTTAAACCCAATAAAATATTAATAAATCTACCATCTACATTGTTGATTGTTAATTTTAACAAATTCACTTCTGTTACGTTAATAAAATTTAAAATATTAAAACAAATACGCAAAATATTATAAAGATATGGAGTGATATGGGTTGCCTAAGATAAAAGTCCGTAATGACAAATTTTGACCGTTACAACAGTTTTGATAATGGACCGAAATGTACATATAGTTCAAATAATAATTATGGGTGATGAAAAGTGTTTTTATACTCTAGGTAATGAAATATCGCGCATGCGCTAATATGCATTCTAATTAGAAATGTATTCCTTTAACTCAAGTTTTACCTTTTCGGATAAGTACGTTGGAATAGAAATCATTGCGATGCCGAAACTTTTCCTCATTAAGCATTTGAGGTAGTAAATAAACTTTTTAATCTCATCAAAATTCTCTGCCCGCACCCAATGCGGTGAACCCAGCTTATGTATGCACAACCTGAGCACGTTCTTCACGTCGAATCTACCATCGAGGGAATACCGTTCGTCCTGCACGACGGTCGCAATCTGTCTGATGAGCCTGTTCATACAATCGGATTCGAACAATTTCATTTCGTCTCCCGGTTCCTCGCTACCGGAGAAGTAGTGAACGTCCGTTTTCTCCACTTGCTCTTGCGTCATGCTGCGCGAGAGATCGTAGTAATTTCCGAATCTGGATTTAATCGTTTTCTCCTCGGTAGGCAGGTGCTGGTAGCGAAAGGCTATCGTCATTTTGCTGTCTTCCGCTTTCCTCCGTTCCATTGCTATGTCTGTATCTACGTCGTTGGGAGCTGGTAGTTGGTACATCTATATTATCAAATAATGAATTAATGAATAGTAAAAACATATTAAATATTTAATTCATAATATAACATACTTTAAATTAGTTGTGTAAAAAATTAAAGTACGATTGTAATAAGGGATAAATAGGATGAGAGATTTAATTTTCAAATATAAATACTAATTTTCATAATAAAACATAGGTGATGGATGCATACAATTGCATAAGCAATAAGAAAAGTGAACTTCAATGGGCAATATCCTACAGTTACTACTACTTATGTATATAACCATCATCGAGCGATTTTCATGACTCAGAAACTCACACATTCAAAATGGAACAACACAGTTAACTGGTTAATATAATACATTTTTTAAGTGTGTATGATTGTGTGATATTAGTTTTTTTCCAATTAACTGTGTTGCTCCGTTTTAAAAGTGTTTTTGCGTGCGTAATTCACATTTCAAAACGGAGCGACACACTTAACTGGTTAAAGAATGTCATGTCAAGGAAGTACTGATATGGTTTAAAAAAACAATCGTATTATCTTACCAAATCATCTTTAGGATCACAGTCTAAACTCGCAACAAAGCTACCATGCCCACTAACGACACCCTCAGCCAGAAAATATTTCAACATGGTCTTGGTGTGACTTCCATACGTATCCTCCTCTATGACGGAAAAATGAAAGCTATAATTATTAAGTTACAAAAATCATGAATTATAAACAAAACGAATTATTTTGTTACATTCATTACCAATGCTTAGTAATAATAAAAATATTTATAAATTACTGAAATGAGAATAAGAAATTTTAAATCAATTTTCCAATACTCCTAAGTAATGGATAAATCTTACCAACTAGAATAACAGTTCCAACAGGGACACCCCCACCTGTAAAAAGTAAATTCTCAAAAATATAAATTTTAACCTACTATTTTATATAGTTAAGTACACTTTCTTGATAATTATATTGATAAGTTCTTTCATTAATGATCAATCGATCAGATTCATCCAATTTTGACATAACCCACACGCTACTGAAACTTAAAATGCCAATGTCACCGAGAACCATTAATACCCCTAGGGCGATTTGTGACAATTAGACTGATACCATCTCGACAGTCAAGTTTGCATTTATACCATATTTGCAGATACCACTGAGTAAAAACATAAAGTCAATCTATCAATGTATAAATGTTTGAATCACGCTTCAGTGTAGAATACTACCATTTCTCTTTAAAAAAAGGATTATATGTTTATAAACTCCAACAGTATATAATTTATTCTAGTGTGAAATTAATAAAACTATAAACGTTGAATTTTATTTGTAAACAATAAAAACCACCTAAAGGATTATTGCATATCAGAAACATAAACATTCAAACGTTTATAAGGTAGAATTTTATTTCAATACCCATTAAACCGGACATAACCTAAAAATTCTCACCTATCAATTCGTCCAGCATGGGAATTCCGCATGACGCGAGCAATTGGGCGTTCTGTGCGTTCGGGAGGGTGCCCCGAATGTCCAATTTATGTTTCTTTTCCATCTTAAGCAAACGTTAATCCCGAAAATTGGATAAAATTCACACCACTCACAACAAAGTCAACATGTGGAATGGGAACAATGTAATGCGCGTACGCAATAATTCAAAATTTGAAATTGTATACTTATTCTTATAAACATTCACATCTCTATTAATAAATAATAAAATTATGCATATTTATGATTAATATGATAATGACATTACTTACTATTGATTGTATAACTTTACTCACATCATAATATCCAAACACTACCCCAATAATATCATCCATATTTTTAAGTTTTACCTTCTTATTTAAAAATAATAAATGTTACCTTCTTACCTTTACAGATAATATTTTAACGATGTTTTCGATAAACTATTTAACAAACAAGCCATGCTTTTGTAAATGGATAAACATTTGTATGTTTATTTTTGTTTACTTTTAACACATCAAGAGGGCCTAATTTGAAAACTTCAAATTAGTGTGCACTTGCTAGTAGTAATTAAAAGTAAGTAATTCTGTTTGCATCAAGGCTGAGGATGGATAGTGGTGAAATCGGTTTTGAGGACATGAAGAATTACGAACAGAGACGTAAGCATGGTGTCATATTTTACTTTTATAAAGCCACTGATGTGTAAGGATTTCTTTCCAGTTAATCAGGAGTGGGTGCAGGTGCTCATCAATCTCCGGATGAAACACTCGAATTTGTTTACAAGGAAACGTAACTCTGCTGCTGATGCTTGGAAGTAATTTTGTTACAATTAATTATTAATAACTGATATTTCTGTATATGTAATCTAATCATCAAGTTCAAATTGTATCACGAACTGAAAGCCTCCATAATTACTTATTTAATCATCTAGTGTTTAATTTTCTACAAACTGTACGACTGTTAATAATTGAAATTATTTTATGTATGCAAGTGGGTGGGTTCCTGTTTCCAGGCTGTGTTATTTTAGGAATTGCTGTAGGAAATGAATAATAATATACAAATTATGTTTCTTTGTTAATTTCAGGAATATTCTCCAAGAAATGGTCGACCTGGGTGCACCATCATATATATCCCTCAACAAGATTAAGAAAAAGTGGATGAATCTCATTGCTCGCTACAAGGTGTGTAATAGAGGTTTAAGTGGTGGTTTAATAACAGAAAGAATTGTTTTATAATTAAAGATTAATTTATACACTGTGTTTACTTAAGAAAACTTTTAAATTGGTTTTAGTCTAATAAGTAATTCTACAATCAAATACAATTATTTCTAGTTCAATTTGTTGCCCTACCAGAGTATCAGTTCTTGCTATAAAAAGCTTTGTTTAATTCTGTCAGGACTTTTCTCTAAAACCAGATATTCTTTAAGCTTAGTAGTGTATTAATTTTTTTCTTATTAATAATTCTTCTATATTTTCATTCATAAAACTAAATTTTTAAGAGAGGGCGCTGTTCTCAGCATTCAATTTCTGAATAAATCTCTAATCAACATTAAGGTAAATTTGCGCTCATAAATTAATATATTGAACTGTTGGAAAACATTGACAAGGTGATTCAAGAAGAAGAATATTTGTAAGAAATTTGTAGGTTCGCAACATGTTTCAGAGTAGAGATTAACTTTAAATTCTTGAGTTAAATTTAGAAAACGTAGTACAATGGGAGGAATTATTTTCTTTAAAAATTTATAGTTGATTAGTTATCTTTTGTCTTTGACATCTTCGGTTTGGTCACGAACATCCTGTCAATATTTGAATCAAGACCTACCTAATGTGTTATATCTGCTACCTCTTATATTCTATACAATGATAACGTAAATATTTTGTTTCATTAGAGAATTTAAAATTTTTCTTCTCGATACTTTAGTACTTGAAATTTTCCTCTAACGCCGAAACGATCACCTGGCCCTACTTCGAGCAGTTGGACCGCGCGTATTCCAGGAATCCGAACATCGTGGAGCTGCGAAAGTCTGGTTCGAAAAAGGGTAGCGACAGTGACGAGAGCACGGTGTCCGATTACACGAAATACATGAGTACACTTTTCCCTTAACGATGTAAACTGTTAACTCATCCCTTTAATTTTGTAGTAAAGAAACAGAAGTTCACCAGCGCCCTCATTAAACTACGCCATACGTACAAACACTTGTTTACCGGGAAAAAGTTTGCTGCCCAGAAAGGATGGTTGTAAGTTTAATTTAGCTTAAAAAAATCATCGTTAAAAGAATTTTTATGATCTAATTTTAAGTTAATTTTTTGAGCGATTGATCCAAAAGATGTAGTTGTGGGTAAAATTACAGTTTCTAAATATTTAGTGCGTTTAAACATCTTATAACAATTTGATTAAAACACTTAGAAACCTTTCTATTTTATTTGTAACTAGATGCACAAATAAAATGGTAAAGAAAGGTTTTTAAGTGATGAATTTATTTCTCACTTAACCCGTGGTGAAACATTTTTGTATTAATTTGATCACAA
This sequence comes from Ontholestes murinus, assembly GCA_963969525.1. NCBI lineage: Eukaryota > Metazoa > Arthropoda > Insecta > Coleoptera > Staphylinidae > Ontholestes > Ontholestes murinus. Next base: position 39,731,903 of record OZ018396.1, read on the forward strand.
ACATCCTGGTAGGCACTTGGTATTTTATATTTATTTCACTAGTAAAATAAATAACAAGTGAAATCATACCAAGTGTTTTAATTCAATAATCAAAAAAAGGTTTCTAAGTGTTTTATTCAAGTTATTATTTCCAAGCAAAACAAAATTTATATAGTCGAGCCGTCGAGAGATGATTTTTGTACTAAAAACGGTATAGCAATTAATATCTATAACGTTCTATGATCAGCCTAGGATGACCAGGACAGAATGAAATGAAAGATGGAACGTGTTACAGTCAACTCTCTCTCTTCTGGGTTAAATTTTGTTTTAACATATTTTACACTTACAAGAGACTTAGCGATAGTAAAAGAATTAAATTTAATGGAAAATTAATTGAAAAAAGTCTACTAAAATAGCAGAGTTTTGCCATTCATCTTTTTTAACAATAAATTGAAAAGTTACATAATTCCGTTGCTATCCTAGTTATCAATATGGCATTATACCTTCTTAATGCCAAAATTAATTTAATTTTAGAACCTACAGCGTTTATCTATATTTTTCAACACAATCATCATTTCAGCATCATTCAGAATTTACTCCCGAATGGGGAAAGTTACACGATCGAACAAATTAGTAAATGCTGGCAGAACCTGGTGCAACGCTACAAAAACTTGTTGGAGAACGAACCGGACCACTCGAAAATAACATGGGTTCACTTTAACAGCATGCACGAAATTATGTCGAAGAAGATGGAACCAGACCCAACAGAAGTCGATGTGAAAACGGAAACGCTTTCTCCAGAGCATAAAATAGAAGACGAAAATCCGCCCAGGAAAAACACAATCCGACTGATACTGACCAACTCGCAGAAAGAAAAAATTGAAAGTGAAAACGAATTTAAGGACAAACACACGACAGATAGGAAAGCAATTTTCGATGATGTTAAAGAGTGTAAGAGAAAATTGATGATTCTAGATAATTCGAAAAATGACGCAGAGGTTAAAAATAAAAAAATCAATCTTCAGTTAATAAAGTCTGAAGAAAGAAGGCAACAAGGAGACATAAACGATGTCCTTAATTACCTTAGAAAACGGGATGAAAAGGTGGAGGAATTCCAGACGGAAGTGAAGGTTTGTTTGAGCAAGATTTTACAGTTGTTGGAGAAATAATTGACAAGCAGTTCTTAAAGTGTTCTCTTAATAAATAAAACTTGTACCTTTAAACAGAAACAAACAGAAAAAAAAACTAAATTTCATGGATTCTAAATAAATTAGCATATTTGTAGGGCGCCTAGGCGCTCTTCTATATCCTCAGTTTTCAGCTCTTTTTCTTCATAACGAGATCTGATTTGATTCAGGGCCCACTCTGCTATCTTCGTGGCGTCCTTCTTTTTTGGGGCAGTTGCTTTCTGTGATGAAGCCACATAAGTTGATGCCTTAAAAAAACAAGATAAAATAACTAAAAAAATATTTTTTTTTAATTTCAGCGCATGAATTATGCTAAGATCTAGATAGATTTAAAAAATCTTAGGTGTAAAATCAAACACACTATAAATCTATTTTGATTCCTACTATATTTTTTGAAGTTGTATATTTTGTTATAACTTACCAAATACAATCCATATAGCGCCCTCAGATTTTTGGGATTGAGTTTTAAGGAATGGCAATAGTAATTCCTGGATAGTTCAACATTATCGTATCCTCCTTGGGTGTACTTGATGTCGGCATATCTCTGGTGTAGCAAATGATTGTGTGGATTGTGCAGGATCAATTCCTCCACGCAGAATGCTGCTTTTGAAAAGTCGTGCTCAGAAATGTAGAGCTCACTCAGCTCTTGCCAAGCTTCCGAATCAGCCATGAAACTAATTTGTTACATTATAAAATATTATTTTAAAAAAAATTTATATAAACATTACAATTTCAGATAAAAATTGATTTTAGATAATTTTTTCAAGACAAGTATTTTAAATAAATAAATAAACAATAATTAATTTTAACTCACATTTTTAAATACTCGGTCAGTTCCTTGATGGCATCGGCCGTCCTTCCCTGGGCCTTCAGTATAGCAATTTTTCGTTTCTTTGGTGCACTATTTGACCTGTCCTCTTTTATGATAGAGTCGAGTACATCCAGGGCCTCCTCGTACCTCTCCTGCGCTTCCAAACGCATCGCCTTGTACTTCTTAACCCTCTGGCTGCCGGGAAATTCATTCGATAGGGATTTAATGCAATAGCCGGCTATCTCCAGACGATTACAGTCAAGTGCTGCGATACAGACTTGCTCCAAAACCAAGTGTTCTGAAAATTAAAAAGATAAAAAACAATTGAATATACATAGTTTTTAAATGAAAATTAAATTCTTGAATGTTGTCGGCATTTAATTAAATTATTTCACTACTACATTTTAAAGTATGTTTTCTTCCCGTGATTGATAATATATAATTTTAATACATCCAGAATATAATTGGTGAATGATCAAGGCATTCATTTTGTGATTCGTGTGATACACAAGACACTGTCGACCAGACATATTATTTAATTTACATAATTAATATAATAACTATTCAGAATTTAAGTTATTCTTTCATGTATATGTGAAACGTTGAACAAACATAATAATAGTGTGCCTTAAAGGAGATCCTATTAAATGAAATACTATGTATAGTTAACAAGGTCTGATAATCAAAACCATTAAATACACAGATAGAAAAGAAGCAGTGTGAGTGAATTGTTAAAATTAATACTAAAATTGCTTACTCTCATTGCCTAGCTTATTAACATTATCAGATAATACAGCCTGCCAATGGTAAATAACTTCCTCGCTCTTCCTGGCATTGATTTCTCTCCACGTCCTAAACAAATCTCTCGCTTCTACAACACAAAAACATATAAAATCACTTAATTACGAGTTATTCCTTTACCTGTCCAACTTAAATCGGCCATTTCAGCAGTCAATTACAAACGGAAGGCCGCAATTGATGTCTCCCCCCAGTAATTAGTGTGTTAATCAATTCAAGAGTATTGATGTGAGTTGTCAAAATTGATTTTAAGGTTATTTACTTTCAGGATGTGTAAGTTGGTAGTGTCAACGCCACAATATATACTGAACAATTAAAATTTAATTGAACATATTACAAGAGTTGTATAAGTTGTAAGCTAGTATAGAATTTTTAATTGATTATAAATCAAATTAGATTCAAACAATGTGTTTGAAAACATAAATCATATGTGTATATGTGGTTGCATAATTATACCTTAAAGTAAAATAAAAGTCGTATTATTAAAAAACTTCCAGGAGACAATAATTATACGATACGTTTCTACTATATGTAATACACTATTGTTTACTAATTGATTGTTTTTATATTACTAGGATTTTATTATTATCAATAGTTAACTTTGCTTTAGACATCAACCGGTTTCATTTTTAATGGTATTTATTTATTATATTGTTCATGTAAGTTATTAATTAACATAACTATTTTATATGGTAAGTACCCTAATACTAACTACCTCTAGTCCTAATTTAACTTGTTTATTTATTACTTCATTCCATAAATTGTTAAGACATTAATGTTGGAATCTTTGGTATTTCCGGTAAGTATCTCCGCTCGTTAAGTATGACATTCTAGTTAATTGTACTGTAAAATAAATATATATAATTACTGCTCATTATCCTTATCAGCAAATAAACATTGATTATAATTCGAAAGAAAACGGGCACAACTCGTGATATACATGGAATGCGCCTCCCTCAAAGAAAGTGAATTCCGCGAAATTCCACGAAGGCGCACGCGCCAACAAGCCACGCACTTCCTTTATCGCTGTACTGGCCCGTGCAAGTTTCGACGCGTTTTAAAAGTCCGTACGCGAGTTTGTGGTGAAAACCGTGTTGTGTCCATTTTGTGGTCCTGAGGTTTAGAAGGGATTAAAAAATTATGAATTCGGCAACGCAGGCCGTCTTGCCGGAAGTGGATTTAGGTGAGTCGTTTGTTTCAATTTTACCTCTACTTGTGAGCAACAGGTGTTGTGTGTTTTTCGCGCTCTCATCCTGCTAAAACGGTAAATTTAAGAGTAAAACCATCAAATCTCACCTCATTTCTGAAAACTAAGCCGGGGCATTGTGTGCAGGTGATAATTTAACTAGGCGTTAGCGTTCCGCCATTTCTCCATTTTTTGACCTAACCTTGTTGAGCGTGTGTGTTAATTTTCCGTTTCGGCGTAATTTATTTGTAGGCATGGAGCCCCGACGCCAAGTGTACTTCAGGCTGGAATATCCGCCACCGACACCGTCTGAGGAGGATACGGAGAGTATCGACAGCATCCAGGACAAGGAGACTGGTAGGATTTGTCAAATTTCAGTTTGGTGATTCGAAGACCGTCATTCTGGCTTTATTTGTAGACTTCGTCCAGGATACGTCCGACACGGACACGAAGTCGGATCTCAGTGACCAACTTGAGGTTTCTTTAGAGTACGAAGTGGCCAGCTTATCGGAGGACGACGAGAAAATGGTAGCAATTTATTCAACGAGTGGCACGGAGGTAAATAATCAATTATTCCTTTGAAACAGCTGATGATTTTGATTCCTTGTTTTTTTTATTTTTTATTTCAATCTTTTTATTCATTCTTAAATTCTTCATTATTTTAATATTAATGCTACATTCTTGAGGGATCGATATTTTCAAATTGGATGAAGTAAAACACTTATTTTGTTTCATAATATTATCTTCACATTTCCATCAATTAGAATAATTTTCAAAGCTGAAACTTTTACTTTAATTTAAATTATGTATAAGAATCACTTGGTTTTACTGATTTCAGAAATTATTTTTACCCATTTATATAGCTTTCTCCAACTAGTTTTGATGAGATCATTATTTTCAAAGGGGTTATTAAAAACTATTAACTATTACTAATTTTAATATATAATTTAATTTATTTTATCATTATATTATGTTTCACAAGTGAAGTGACAAGCAAACAGTTTGTAGTTTCACAATTGCTTTTATTGCTATCTATTGTTTCAGATAGGATTAAATAATAGTTATTTAAGGTACAAGTGTAAAAAGTGATGCTTTATTGCATGAACTCTGGCGTTTAAAAACACGAGCGAGTTTTTTTAAAGCCAGGAGTGCAATAAAGAAACTTTTTACACGCGTGCCTTACAAAATTTTATTTTCGATCGTAAAGGATTTCAAAGAATATATTCTTATGAGTAATATTTTAATGTCATTTCAATAATTCAATTAATGAAAACATATTTTAGCCGCAGTGCACTAATGAAAGCTTTACCTAGCAACTAGTAAACAAGTTGCACAAATGTCGGCCGCCATTATTATTTATGGAAAAAATGATCGCTTTATTGTAATCTCTTTGACTTGCATTAAATAAAATCTTCAGAGTTCTTAAATCTGCCATTTCGTTTGTATTATATATTATATTATATACGCCAGTTCGTGCAATAAACTATCACTTTTTACACTTGTACCTTAAATAACTATTATGGTCTAGTGCACCATGACTATGGATTTATAAGTAGATAGAGTATATTGATAAATAAGTCAGTTACTACATTTTAGTTGTTTACATAATATTCCTTTTTATGTGTTTCACTGAAAATTATAAATAGATTCATTATTTTCAGTGAAACAAACAAGTGTTTTTTAATTTAATTACCTATTACCAGTACAATGTTGTTAATATTATTGTCTGCTTGTTTTCTAGGATCTTCACGAGAGCGCCATCGCCGCAGTTCTCTGTGACAGCTCGCTAGACTCTTGGGCCACTGACGGTGAGACCTCGGATGGTAGCGCCGTCGATCCCGGCGATCTCACCTTCATGGACCTGCGTAAGGACTTTTGGACTTGCGTTCAGTGCAAGTCGCAGAAACAGAACCCAGTATTCAGATACTGCGACAAATGTTTCCAGGTTAGCTATGTGCCTTGCGATAGCAGCGTTGAAATTGCACTAATTCATCGGTCACATTTTCAATACACCACATTAAAATGTGGTTTCACTTGATAAATTAAAATCTTGCTTGGATATAATTCTGACAAGTTGAGACATGAACTCATTAGTCATATGACTAATTATGAAGGAAAAGTTAGCAATTCACGACACCAAAATTCCTTTTTTGTGATTTTATCTGTATTTGATTTAAAGGTGGGTTCAATTGGTTAATTGTGAAAGCTTATGACAAATAAGTTGGGACTTGAGTTCAATAGTGATATGGTTGATTATAAAAGGTAAAAAGAATGAGTAAAATAAAAGTACTTTTGACGTTTTTATATACACAAACAAAGTTTACAATATATTATCAATTGACACAACTATAGTTTCTACCTTTGAAGATCATTATCAAGTGTCGAAACTATAGTTGTTTGATTGATAATATATTGCAAACTTAGTTTGTATATATTATACAATAAATAGTGGTATAAAAACGTTGAAAGTACACTTTTATTTTACTCTTTCAAATGAACTACCACATAGTAACAGTCACATGGGGAGAATAGTTGCAACTATTATTACAAGATAATCCACTTGCACTAAATTGAAAAAAAATCATCTTTTAGCCACAAATCATTATTTAAAAGTGCTAACTGCATATATTTTTACAATAATTATTTGTGGTTAAAACATTCATCATCATTCATTAATTCAGGGTAAAAAATGTAAGACAGCTCATTTTATTTTTATATTTTAAGTAATCAGGTTTTACAATTAAAACCTTTTTCAATAGAATTGTGGAAAAAATCTTCCCTTTTTTTTTAAAAAATAAATAATCCCCCATGCTCTCATGCTTGATTATTCTCCCCTACTTCTAAGAAGTTATTATAAGGGCAGATGATTCATCTCATTGAAATTCCTCTGGAACCAGTTCCAACCTGCCTACACACACATTTACACATGAGTGCTGAAAATGTGACCGCTGAATTTAAAGACAATACATTAACATTGCACAATCAGTTGATATATATAAATTTGTTTGTATATTAACATTGCACGATTAGTTGATAGAAGTTTGGTTTGCTAATCGGGCACATTCAAAACCTGTCTTGCGATCTATGCCAACTGAGATTGTGCACAATTAATGATTGTGTCGACACCGTGTTTTCGCAAAACTGCAAATTTTAAGTGCGGCGTGTAGACTCTGTATGTGTGTAGACACTGGCCACTAGTGTGTGTTTCTTTAATCTAAAATCATTTGCGGACTTGTATCATTTTAAAAGGTAGATTGTATTCCATATGAAGATTGTTCACTGGTTGGTATCAGGTAATTTTGTTTATTTACTTATATGAAATGGATACTTAAAATAATTATTATTTTGAAATAAGTATTTCTTAACATCACTTGATAGTGAAAGGTTTGTAATAATATACATCACATAAAAGATATGATTTAAATTTATTTTTTTTGGGTTTTAATTATTAAAACAATTTATAATTATTTTATATGTTTTCTCATTTTAACAATCGATTGATTCTAATTAAATTTAAAATAAATCAGTAAAGGAGAAAATAAATATAATAAAGGTAATCAATTATTTATTATTTATTTAGATCAATTTAAACAAAGCTTCTTTACTTTAAATAACAGAATTATCCTTCTAGTTAATTTTCATATTAATTTTATTATATTTAAGTTGTGTATTTAATTTTTTGTTATTGATTATCTACAAACTTTTTACTAAGTAATATTAAGAAATTCTATTGATACACCATGCAAGTGTACATCATGGGTACACTCAATTTTGACTTATTATGCTTGCAAGAATGTGAAATGTCTGTGTAGAGTTGCTACCAATGTTTTTTTTCTTCTGAGAGTTCAATTATTTTTATTTTGTGATAGCAGAGATGTTGGCAATGCAAGACAAAGAAGAGCTACCAATGTTTTCCATTGTGTGATAATTGTTTCAAGGTGCGTTACAAAATTACAAAACCACACCAAGTCATTTATCATGCACATTCATACACAAATTCTAATTATTTAATCAATTGTTATTTTTTTTCAGACGTAATAATTCAGTTAAATAAATAACGGGTAAATTCTAAAATGTTTTGGAAATATTTATAAGAAGTAGATAAACATATTATTATTTATTTAAACAAATAATATTCAATTTATCGAAAGAAAATACAAAAATAATAGAAAGTCATGTTTAATTAAGTTATTTTTACATTTTAATAAATAGTTGTCATAATGCACAGTTTCAAAATGTTTTTATTCTTTTGCCACACCTTGGCTTCATCAGGTAGATAAAAATTATGTGGTGAAACAATTGTAGAACAATAAAAACAATTTAAAACTGTGTACTACACCTTAATTAAGTTTCAAAAAGTAACAACCTTATTGTTTTAAAAGTTTTTTTGATAATATATAATTAGTTGATTAAATAATTACAGCAATTGGCACAAATAAAACACATTAAACCACCCATTATCATCACAAAATCAATATAAAATGAACTCTCTCTCACCCCTCCACTCACACTTTCCAAATAATCTACTAAAACTCACGTCTAGAGCTGCGTGCGAATCAAAACGCTCTCCACACGTTCGCGATAATCTAACCTTGATTGATTGTAGGTGAGAAAAACGTTATTCCCACCGCGCCCGAGGGGCAATCGCAAACGAAAATTAGACAAGAAGGACCAACCGCTTCAACCGCAGGTTAAATTAGACACGCTGCAGTCTTGCCTGAAGCAGCTATCGCAGGATTCCGTCGCTTCGAAAGATTCGGCGATTGGCTCGAGCCAGGAACTGTCCGGTCTCGATTTCAATAAGATCGTCGTTCCCGAGCACCTAACGTCATCGTCGTCGTCATCCAAGAGAACGATATCAGAGCGCAGTTCGTGCTCCGACTCTGACCTGTACGAAGAGGGCCCTCCCTCCAAGCTGAGGAAGTTTGACTCTTCCGTCCCCACCTCTCAGCTCTCAGAATTTCCGGATTCTCAAAAGTCCGACAGTGGATTTTCCGAAGCCAGTAAAAAGACAGAAGACAGTCACCTTTCAGATGTGCCACTGTCACAACAGTCCAACAGTTCCCAACAATGGGATTCGAATTTATCAGACAGTAAAGACCTTTGTATCATGTGCAACAGCAAGCCAAAAAATGGACTCTTCATACACAGCAGACTGGCACACATGTGCTGCTGCTACGGCTGCTCGATGCGCACTTGGAAAACAAACAAAAAGTGTCCTGTCTGTAACTGTAAAGTGAAAAACGTCATGCAACTATTCACGGCTTGAATCAAAGCCACCATTTAGGTGTACAGAATTAACAAATTGTTTCTAATTTATTCGTAGAGTTTAAGTAACTAAATTTTCAAATTTTCGTTATCGCCAAAGAACTGTTTTCTTTTTTTTTTTAGAAATTGTGCACAAAAATTTGTACATTTTTCTTTTATAAAAGAGTACAAAAGTGTCATAGTACTTAACTAGCCTTCAGTGTTTCACCTAGTGTTTGTATTAGGTTTGAATTCACGGAGAATTTTTATTGTAGAAATCAGTTTTTATACTTTCTATAAAAATTACAATTTCCCAATCAAACGAGGTAGTGTAAAGTTGGAATTAATATATTTATATATATATTTTTGTACGTGCAATAAAACACTTAAAAATAAAAAATAATTAACTGAGCTTTTCAGTCACAACAATAATGTTTTATTTCGAAATAACATTCTGTTTTATTTTCTAAATTTATATAGTAACTACAGTTAAGCACTTTGTGAAAATTACAACACAGAAAAATGGCAGAATGTAGAAATACAAAGATTAAAAAAATGAATGCCCTTAGAAATTCCTTTATTTTGTTAATCCTGAGCAATTCCAACAATCCTTATCTTATACACATGTGCCAGTAGTTATAGTAGTAGGGTTTAGTTATTGACCACTTGGTCCTTCTGCTATATGTATGTATGTTTGTGTAAATTTGTTACTTTAACCAATCGCCCTCGCCATTTTAAAGCGCCGTTAATTATATCCCAATAGTGAAGGATACACACATTCAATTGCTGTCGTTTTTAATAATTCAGAGTCATAAAGGAGAAATCTTTGTAGAAATGTTAGTCGCTAACCCTATTGAGTGAAAAAGTGATGATTTTTATTATTTATATTTTTTTTACATAATTCTAATATAAATACAATCGTGGCAATGCATAATCCAACTAAATATATGTAGAAAATCATATACACTGATTTTAAGTTTAACGCACGAAATGATGTATCATAATAATGTTTAATCGACGGTTTATATTTCTTAACTATTACCAGCATGATCCCACTCTCTCTTAATCTTGATAAATAATTATCAAACAGTTTTAAAATGGGCAACCCTTTAACGGCGAGCAACGTCGTGAAGTGAATCGCTATTGGAATTTGAAAGAATTTTCCAACATCATCTTTAGTTAGGTAATACTCTATACTTTCGATTTCCTCTAAAACCGCTGCATTTCGATATTTCGTAACGTTGGGCAGAGCTGAAACCGGGTTTGATGTATGTCTGAATCTATTTATTAATTCTTCAGAGCCTTCCTCAAAGTGCTTAAACATAAATTTGTATTTCTCGTTGCCAATAATGTTCCAATTCGTTTTTAGTAACCTCGCCACGGTATCAACCTGCGTTTCGTAAATTGGTCGTGTTGAGAAGGAGAAAAGGGTAGACTCGTAACAACTTGAGATTATCATCGAAAACAAAGCCCATGATATAAACAGAATTCTGCTATGTGTGGAGTTTGGTTGATCCACCGATTTAGCTATAATCATTCCGAATATTTTTAATGTGGAATTGGTAAAATCGTTAAGAAAATAAGCCACCATCATCACAAATAGTACTGTAAAATTAATAATCAACCACACTCTTATACTAAAGATTCCGGCAATATTTTCCCACGATCCTGTCCTTATAGCTTTAGGAACGAGCATGTCGATACGCGTGTTTAACCAGAAAACGGATGGAGAGAAATCCACATAGTAGCTTGGATCAGTTTTGCACATACTGAAATGGCCATCAGTTATTCGATCAAATAATTTCTTAATACCACCGGCGTATGTATTGTTGCGATGTTTAGAAGGTTCGGAAAATGTGCGCAAGTCGTAATTAACACTTAGGTTGAATGTTTTTGTGAACAACTTAAACACTTCAATTTCTGAACCGGGTTTACTTGTATTATTGACGGAGACGATTCCAGGTGGATTAAACGCTAAGGTGAATGTAAAATTACAGCCAGAAAAATTTCTTTCTATTTTGTTGTAAACATCATTAATGATTTCATAATTTATATTTTTGGCGTTGAATAAAAACCTACTTTTTTCGTTTCTAGCGCAATTATCTTTATATAAATTCGTGGTGTATAGGTTTAAATCTTCATCGATAATAATTACCTTGGTTATACGGAATTTCCACAATACATTAAAAATATAATCATTATTATTACCTATGATTAGATACTTTTCTGTGGATGTAAAAGATTCTAAATGTTTGACGTGTTCGAAATATTCCTCTAATATCTCTGGTGAATCCGTTGAGATAAGCACTTCTTTAAATTTGAAATTTAATGTATTATAATGTATTGGATGTTTCGTGTTGATTAATACTTTGGTGGCTTCCGTTAATTCGGCGATGATGGAATTAGTTAATGCGTTGTTTGATGAGTAAATAAAGGTTACTTGCGTTGCTTTGATTGTGTTTAAGATGCGTTTTATTACAATCGGTGCGTTTAGGAAATTTGCTGGGTTAATTATAAATAGTGTGATGAGTGTTACTTTCATTGTAAATGTCGGGTGATTCAACATTTTCATTCGTTTATTGTGTACGTACTATTAAATATTCATGTGATTAATAAAGTTACATATCAATTATATGTACTAAAATTGTTCGTTATTGGTTGGAAACTTTTCGTCGTTATTTCGTTTTATTTTTTTATACAAGATACCAATTGTATGTTTGACTCTTACTTTATAAGAGTTGACATATGACAGGTAACCGACGACAAATGATGGTTGAAAAATAAAATAATTATTCGATTTGAGAAACGGTTTATATTAAACAATTGACAATCGATAATAAATGGGTTTTGACAGATTAAAAATAGACATATTACAGAATATAGTCTTCAGGAAAACCCCCAATGATATTGTTTATTCATTGGCGGAACTTGATTGCCACAGTGCAATACATATACAGGAAATTTTTACAGTGTGGAAAGTCCATTTTGACTAGAATAGTGTATTGCATTTTGAAAATTTGCCTAAGGAATATTTTTTCATGTTTAACATTGTAAACCTCAGTGATTCATTGTGGTCGATTCGTTGAAATATTCATGTGATTAACATATCTAGGTCAGTAGTCTTTAATCAAAGGGTAGATTACTACATATTTGATTAGAGTTTTGTGATTGTTAAGTACTTTCATTTTATTTCTAATATATATGTTTTGTAAATATGGGCAATAATAAAGGTCACGGTAAAAGTACAAATATAATAAAATACAGTATAGCCAATGTGTATGGAACTTTATTAGTAATAATTGTATTTGAGTATTTATGCGTGTGATACTTTAAATAATTACCCTATCTACTTTAAAGAATATACAATTATTCTAATAAGATAGGTACTTCTTTTTATTAAATTATTTAAAAAAACGTCATAATATTAAAGTATATAATTTACACATCATAAAAGTGGAATTATTTCAACAACACATATTTCAGCCTCAAGTGGAATGTCGCCTTACCCGTAATAAAATTCACGTTGAAATACGCACGGCTGAGGGGGAAAAGTTCGCCGCAATTAATAAGACTCACGTTAGGTGGGTGGTGGGTGTACGGGGGTCGGCTGAGAAAATGCGAAACATTTCCACTTTGATATTTAAAGTCTGAAATGCAGCGGCGGCCTCTCTTTTCTCTTTCACAAACCCCCCACCCACCCCTTCCTTCCTGCCCCGCCACTCTTGTGCGCGCACAAAGGAATTTTTTTCGAAACGTTAATATTTACGGCGGCGGCCCTCGAGAAACTCTTTCACCTGGGGGATGGATGCCCTACTAGCCTAAATTCGCGGAAGGGATATTGCGAAAGAATGACACCGATAAATTCCGCACCCCCTCGCATAAATTCCGCGCGTTCTTCGCGCTGCGCTCAACAGGTACGGAATTGTTTTAATTGCGAAAAGGAAACGTCCATTCATTAGGTTGTAAGAAATAAACAGAAACAAATTACCTAGATTCTCACATCAAAATTTATGTTTTATAAATATCATACACGGCTGCAATAAAAAAAAACGTATATTTCCAAATCAAAGTCCATTTATGCACATTGTCTATTTTCCATGGCAACGAGACAACATTTTCATACGTTAGTTCTGTAAATTGCATTGCAATTTCTATTTGTATATAACAGTAAAATAAAGAGCGAAGGAGAATATGCGGAATTCACTACAGACTATTCGAGGTGAGTACAGCATTTCATCCAACAAAAGAATTTCGATGCTGTGCTGGAAATTCCTGTCCACATTTTTTTTAACCTATACATCGTATTATCTAAATACAACACATTTTTACATTTTTTTTAAACTGAAACTTTGAACTTAAGGTTTTATTCTCTGTCGTATAAACTGCCAACGAATTTAAAGTTTGTATTCTTTGCCGGAAGAGTTAAAAAGCTTCTTGTAAAACTCCTATATAGAAAGAAGGTGTTACTCACGCTTTTTTTGTTTTTACGAAGATTTCTTTATAAATAAAAAAGTTTTTACAAATTGTTTCGAACGAAGGTCAAAGATAATTAAACAGCAATTAACCTTTCCAAAAACGAAATGTTCATAAATTTACTTAATTAAAGTAGTGATAGTAGTGTTTGGCCACGTGGTCCTTTAGCCTTGTTATTTGTGTATTTATGAGTGTAAATGAGCTTTTACTTTGAATTATCGTTTATATCACCCCAAAGTTCCATTACTTATATTATAATAGCGAAAGGAGGTACTGTTCACTAATCCGATAGCAGACTCGGACCAACGATGCTGCATTTTCGCTATCGTTGGTTCGGCTACAATCGTACTCGTCAAAAAAAGCAAATCAATGAAAACTTGGCAAGTAACATTACAATTTATTAAGAAATGTTCAATTGTTTTAGTCAATTTTTAAACTATTTGTCTTTGAGTGTCTTCGTTGTAATAATTACTTGTTGTTTCTGTCAGCTGTTTATATATATATTTTTTATTGTAAAGAAAATTTTAAACTAATTTTTAGCAAATTTTCAACATATTCTTGATCCTAGTCAATCAATCTTAATAAATAGTACATTAGCCTAGAATATTTTTGCAGGGTTAACCTAAACTAAATTAAGTAGCATATTTATCTCAAAACATGTATTTTATGCTGTGCAAAGAAAGGTTTTTAGTATAGTGCATTAATTAACCTTGTTATGATACAAGTATAATTCATTCTAGTACATTCGGTATATCACGATAAGGAAAACATATATAGAAACCACACCAATCCCATATCTCTTGTCTGTCGGCATTGACACAGATGCGGGGCGTACTCGTGCGGAAAAAAAGTTATCATAAATCCATTAAATGATGTTCCCGGTGCAGAAATCTTAGGCGGCCATCAAATGCACATTTTATATATCGGTGTCAATGCCGAAGCTCGGATTTCCGTTAATACTCTCGAGGGTGGTAGCAAATCTATTAAATTTATGCTCTCCTCCGGCCGCAGGCAGGCAAGGTAAGAAAAAATAAATAGAAAAAAGAAACGGCAATAAAGAAAGAAATAATATTGCGCGCGATGGAATAAATTTGTCAGGGAAAGGAGAGAGAGTGAGAGTGGCAGACCTGTAATCGCGACAAGGGATCCAAGGCTCGGAGATTAGAGCGAAATTAAGTTGTCCCCGAGTGCTGCGGAACTGATAAGGATCGACCGATCCATCATCCAGCCGGGACGTTTCATCATAACGCAAATTTGCAACCCCCTCGTACTGCGATATTATTTCAGACACATATATCTTTTTTAAGCGAGGTGGAAACATTCTAATGAATTTTCTAATGAACCTATCAAAGAAATTAATAAGGGAATTTTTTTTTCTAAAAAAATCTCAAAGGAATTATTTAATATAAATTGATTTATTAAGTACGTCAGTTATTGGAGATTTATGTTCAAGAATTTGGTGAAATGGATTTTGTGAAATTATGAACACTTTATTGCTAATGAGCGCATAGTACTTAAAAAGTACATCAATTGTAATAAATTAATTGTGAGCATAGTGTTAGTGTTAAGGTTGTAAAATTGTTACAATTAATAGTTTCGTACATCGATGGCACTTACAGGATGGTCGGATAATATATTCGTGAAGCGAAAGAGGCGAAAAAGGGGGATATAATAGTTGCCCTGCAGGAGCTTAAGGCCCTCGAAGTTGTAAAGTTACGCCGTAAGTTGGGCCATGTTTCCAACCGTAAAGTTAAATAGAGATCTCTCTCGAGAGGCTCCAATTCTTCATCCCTTTGACACATAAACCCAGAAGTGCGTTCAAACATTCAGCCATTTGTAAATTTACACACGCTCATTGGATATAAATTGAGAACGAGACGATCGTTCGTTTTATAAACTCAACAATCTATTTCCGTAAGTTATTTCATAATTGTTCATGTATTAGTTAGTAGTAGTAGTGTTTGGTTATCGACCACGTGGTCCGTCCGCCATGTAACTTGTGTGTATGTGTGTGTAAATGAGCTTGTTTCGTTAAAGGATCGGCCCCGTCACTCTAAAGCACCATAATTGTATTCCAAAGGTGAATGGTGCCGGTCACCTATCCAACTACTGACCCAAACAAACGTTGCTGCACGATAGTTCGGAGTCGCAACCGAATGCGCCACTTGGGGCAAATAGTATTCCGAGGGTGCCAAGTCTGGAGAATAGGGGGGATGTGAAACGGGTTGGAATCTTATTTCCATTAATTTTGCGACCACAAGTGCTGAGGAGTGTGCTGGTGCGTTGTCGTGTTGGAAAATGACTTTCTTGTGGGCCAAAGGCGGGCGTTTTTCTTGCAGGTCGGTTTTCAAACGGTCCAATAAGTATAAATAATATTTACCTGTATTAGTTTTACCCTTTTCCAGATAGTCGATGAGGATTATCCCTTGCGTATCCCAAAAGACAGTCGCCATAACCTTTCCGGCCGAAGGAACGTTGTTCGCTTTTCTTGGTGCAGATTCCCCCTTGGTAATCCATTGTTTAGATTGTTATTTGGTCTCAGGAGTATAGTAATGTATCCATGTTTTATCCACAGTGACGAAACGACGCTTAAAGTCTTCCGGATTCTTCTGGAACAGCTGCAAACCATCCTTGCAACACTTCACACGATTCCGTTTTTGGTCAAGCGTGAGCAATCGCGGCACCCATCTTGCGGATAGCTTTCTCATGTCCAAATGTTTACGCAAAATATTCAGTCGAGATGCCCACTGTACTAGCAATCTCACGCACCTTAACTGTTCTGTCATCCATCACCACATCATGGATTTGATCAATGATTTCTGAAGTCGTAACCTCCACAGGCCGTCCAGAACGTTCAGCGTGACTTGTGTTCATATGGCCAGTCCACAAAATTTTGAAACCATTTACAAACTGTTCTAATCGAAGGTGCAGAGTCACCATAATGTTTATCAAGCTTCTCTTTAGTGTCCTGAGGCGTTTTGTCTTTCATAAAGTAATGTTTAATCACCACACGAAATTCTTTTTCGTCCATTTCTTGAAAATCACTCGACTTCCTTGATTCACACAAAGAAATAGGCCAATATGGCTGAAACTTGGTGTGCGTTCATTCAAGAGATGCTACTAACTAAACATGAACTCGATACGCGCCGGTGGTGCCATCTCTCGAACTTTGCACGGACTTTTCAAGAGCCCCTCGTATATCTGTCATGCTGACATAAACTGTCAGAAAGTTCTTCCAAAAAAACTGGACAAAAACGATACTAAAGGATATATTTACGTTTTTGGATAAGGATAACGATTGTTGGCTTCCCATCATCATGGTATACAAGAATGGTAAGAGTGGAAGAACATGTGTTATTGTGTACTCCGCCAGTGCTTCTCTCGTCCAAAATTTTAAGTATATTTTTTCAATAAATTTGTTTTTATGTGAATTCTTTTAATAAAAGAAGCCCAGAGTTCTGAATAAATAAATAAATATTTTCATACGTTATTTAATTGATTTTTGCAATTTCAATTATTTGAAGGCAACATTTTTAACTTTTTTGTTCTTTAAGAAACTTTCCACGGTGTTTTAAATTTTATTTTAAACAAATTTTCATTTCTTATTTTTAACTGATTATTTTGTCACGAGACGCGTATGGAGAAGGGGTGTGTCATCGACGTGCCGACTGGATCGAAATAATAAACAAGTGTCAGATATAAATGTCAGATATAAATACGTGCTGGTAATATTAATTAACTTCAATAAATCATTTGCAATTATTTACACACCCGTATAATGTCGTATAACGTGCCAAAACGTTACATTGGTGTCTGGTGTGGGGTGTGAAAAATTGCAAACAAAATGGCGAAGTGCGTTACAATAACGGACCTAAATGAGTAAAACACAGTTTGGCACTTTTTTCACTTGTTTTATTAAATGCTAGATGTACATTTCGGTTACAATGTAACCATTATCAATAGCAAACTGGCAAATGGTTACATTGTAACCGAAATGTACATCTAGCATTTAATAAAACAAGTGAAAAAACTGCCAAACTGTGTTTTACTCATATCAACATATTCACGTACTCAAACAAACAAATTAACGGACCTAAAAGTGGCTGAATTAAAAGTGCAACTGGAAGAACGGGATTTGGATACGAGCGGCAAGAAGAGTGTGTTACAACAAAGACTTAAGGAAGCGCTGCAAGAAGAAGGCCATGATCCAGACACATTTTTGTTTGATATCGGAGGCGACACAGCATCAATTATGGAGCAAATGAGGCAAAATTCCGATAAAATGACAGAGAAAATGTTGGAAATTTCTAGGAATCTGGAAGAAAAATTAACGGAAAATGCCGATACAATGAAACAAGAAATGCTAGAAATTTCTAGAAACCTGGAAGAAAAATCTCTAGAAAATTCAAGAAAAATTATCGAAATTGAATATAAAATTAATGAAAATTCGGAACTCATGGAAAAGAAAATATACCAGAAAATGACAGAAAATTCCGATAAAATGAAACAAGAAATGTTGGAAATTTCTAGGGAAGTTTTGAAAATTTCTAGAAATATGGAAGAAAAATTAACGGAATTAAAAAGAAATTTCGGAGGAATTTAATTAAATGACATAAATAATTATCCTGTCCACTTGATAAAAATGAAACCACCTAATTTTGATGGTCAAACTTCTTGGAGTAATTTCCTTAGACAATTTGAGGCCGCAGCATCAGCCAATGGATGGAACGCAACAGAGAAGGCTACAGCTTTAATTCTAACACTGCGTGGGGATGCAACAAATGTCTTGCAGAGCGAGAGGAATTACGACCAATTAATCAAGCATCTAGAAATAAGGTATGGTCAAACACACCTTGAACACGTGTACCATTCACAGCTTAAAAATCGCTGCCATAAATCTGATGAGAGTTTAAATAATTTGAAGCAGATATAGCTCGATTAACACGACTGGCGTATCCTGGTGCAACAGAGAACATCTTGGAAACATTAGCTGTGCAGGCATTTTTAGATGGATTGAGGGATAAAGACATACATCAGGCATTGATACTCGCTCGACCAATTAAATTAGTAGACGTGCGCTCGAGATAGAAGCAGCGAAAAGTACAGTTAGGAGTCAAGGCCGTGTTCGGAAAATGGAAGATTTACGAGAAGGATTGGATGATCTTTGAAAAATGATACAAGATATCATCAAGGAATCGTTAGCAAACAGGAAAAAAGTGGAATGCTGGAAATGTGGAAAACACGGTCATATACAACGTTGGTGCAGAGAAAGATCAAATAATCGCACCAATGAAAAGTCGGAAAACTAGAACAAGCCGGCCACATGGGGTGTCCGTCGGCTAAAAAACATCAAGCCCCTAGAAAAATTGCAAAAGTAGCATACTTGTCACACCACGTCGATACGGTTTTTGTGGATGGAAACATTGATGGAATCTCTTGTCGACTGCTACTAGACACGGGTGCTACTAGGACAATTATAAGACCTGATATTGTGTCAAAACCGCAAAATGTACGACCAACGACCTGGAAATTACGAACAGCAACAGGAGAACCTGCTAATATCCATGGAGAAATAAAATCCACGATTACCATAGGGAACACATCATTCCAACACCAACTCATAGTAGCTGACATTGAAGACGAATTAATTCTCGGTATGGACATCATGAATACTAGAGGCTTCCTGTTGGATCTTAAGAATGGAATCCTAAAAGTTAATGGAGAGGAGGTACTCCACAGACGGAATATTGGTAGAGTCCGGGTAACCCTTCCAAATATCAGTTCCGGAGGGAAATGAAGTAATTATTGAGGGCCAGTTGGAAGAAGCATCCCATCACAAAAACATTATGAGTTTTGAACCTATCGTTGATGACGATAAACTGGGACGAGGAGTAGTAATAGGAAAAACACTCGTTTGCACCGATAACAATGTATTAGTTAGAATAATGAATACTAACTATTACTCTGTTCATTTGAGGAAGGGAGTGCTGCTAGGACATTGTTCTGCTGCTTCATCGATATTGCGGAAAACCACAGCAGAGAATAAAATCAATGAAAGGAGTTACCCGGAACTACAAAAGTTGATTCCCTTTCGACCCAAGATTGTAATCCAACTAAAAGAGAAAAAGTAAAAAAGTTGATCATGGAATACTAGGACGTATTTGATATTGGTCAAAAAGGAAGAACCAGTATCGTTCAACATAAAATTAATATTGAAAATTCTCGACCGATTAGGCAGACAGCCAGAAGATTGCCACTGGCGAAGCGGGAGGAAGCTGATAGGATTGGGGAGCGAGGGCATTTTAGAACCATCTAGTAGTCCGTGGGCCTCGCCGGTGGTATTGGTAAAGAAGAAGGACGGATCAGCTCGCTTCTGTGTTGACTCTCGTCAACTAAATAATGTGACCAAAAAGGACAGTTATCCTTTACCCCGAATTTACGACACATTGGATACCTTGGCTGGATCTACTATTTTCTCCATACTGGATCTTAAAAGCGGATATTGGCAAGTTGAAGTAGCTCCCGAGGACAGAGAAAAAACAGCATTTACAGTAGGCAATGGATTATGACAATGCACCCGCGACGTTCGAGAGACTAATGGAGACGGTACTATCTTGGAAAACATGTTTGGTTTACCTTGACGATATAATCGTAATGTAAAAATCCTTCGAAGACCACATGAAGAACTTACAAGAGGAGGCGACGATTAAGGGATTCTGGACTGAAACTCAGCCCGAAGAAGTGTCACCTTTTCAAGAAAGAGGTGCAGTACCTAGGACACATTGTTTCAAGCCAAGGTATTGCATTCGACGGACAAAAGATCTCGACGGTGAGGGAATGGCCAGTTCCAAAGGATTTACACCAACTCCGGAGTTTTCTTGGATTATGCACGTATTACCGTCGTTACGTTGGGGGATTTTCAAACATCGCTAAACCATTAACCCTCCTCACTAAAGGAAAACAACGGTTCTTCTAGAACGGGGAATGTCAGGAGGCAAAAACTGAAAAACGCACTTACCAGCGCACCAGTTCTAAGTTATCGGTTGCCAGAGGGAAGGTTCTTGTTGAATACAGGATGGACAGGAAAAAGTAATCAGCTATTTTAGCAAGACTTTATCCAAGCCGGAGCGGAACTACTGCGTAACGAGGAAAGAGTTATAGTCAAATCAGTAGAACACTTCTATAAATATTTATATGGAAGGAAATTCCTATTGAGAACCGATCATGCTGCTCTTAAATGGCTTCTTCAGTTCAAGAATCCGGAAGGACAAGTCGCAAGATGGTTGGAAAGACTTCATGAGTTTGACTTTGACACTGAACACAGAGCTGGAGCGATCCACAGGAATGCAGATGCTTTGTCGCGAAGGCCATGCCCAGAAAATTGCAGCCACTGTAACAACGCTGAATCAAAGAAAAGTCAAGTACCCCGAACAGCTGTAGAAAGCGATTACTGGAATTTAAAAGAAATCCGGCAGGGCCAAGACGACGACCTTGTTCTAAAGCCCCTGATGACATGGAAGGAAAGTGGAACCAGGCCAACATGGGATGAAGTCTCAAAATATTCGCCCGACAAGGGACTGCTTAAACGCATATTCAAAGATTCAGAAGGCCGCGAAGAACGAAGGCAGATTATAATTCCAAAGAGTGGAAGAGTTATAAATTGTTTTCGTTTGAATATGTTCAGTGTGGGGTTTGTTTTTATTTCATTTGGTAATTTATTATACACTGTAAGGCAAGAATAAAAAGCACCTTTTTCGTAAAACGTTGTATTATGTCCTGGTATTCTAATTTTATTGGTGTTTCGTGTACTGTACTGATGATTTATATTATTCCCTTCGAAAGTGTTAAAATTACGAAAAATATATATTTCGCACTTGTATACAAATATACCAATGAGGGTAAGTATTTGATGTCTTTTAAAGGTGTCGCGACATGACTCACCATTTTCTAAATAGAATATTAATCTTATTATTCGTTTTTGAGCCACAAAAACTCTCGATGTATTTGTTCTACAAAGTTAGTTACACGACCAACAGAAATAATAGACATAAATAATTAATAAACAATAAAATTATTAAAGGGCCTAATGTTGACCCTTGCACCACACCTTGTCTATAAATGGTATAGAATCATGGGATTGAGTAGAAGATCCTTCGATGAAGAGAACTCCGTCAGTTCTCCTTTCGAATAAAATTTTGAGTATATTTACATATTTATAATTTTAAATTTTGTGTTATTAAGTTAGAAAGGAGTACAAAGATGTTAATAAATAAATAAATTTCCATATTTGTTTTGAAAGCTCTTTTTTAATTACACATGTACTTTACAAAATAGCTAAGTATTGCCATTGATCTATAATTTTTTTTATTAGATTTTGGCTCTTTCTAATAAACGAGTATAACTTTAAGGACAGTTGGAAAAATTCCTGCCGAAAATGATAAATTAATGAGATACATTAAATGGGGAAACATTCTATTTACAACGCTTTTTATTATGTGAGTTGGTATTTCATCAGTTCCTGTACTTAATTTATTTGGTAGTGAATGTATAGTATTTATAATGTTTTCCTCTGTAACTGTTTTTAAAAACATACTACTGTTACTAATTTTTTGAAGTAGTGTAGCATTTGATATGTTACCTCCGAACTGCTCCGGTAATTTTTAATCCGTTACTGATCAATAGTATTTTCCAGATATTTTTGCGACGTCTGATTTAATTTAATTTCTTCTACAAGAGCCCATATTTTCTTTTGTTTATTCGTAGCGTTATCAATTTGGTTGTCGAAATAGTTTCGTTTAGTTGCCACGATTAATTTTGTATGTGTTTTTGTTCTTATATTTCTCATATATTCAGTATTTAATGCCGCCATTAACCAATATGTTTGTTTGAGTGTTTTACTAGATTTTATGATATCGTTATTTACTAATTTGTGTTGTTGTATATGATTCAATTTCTTTTGTTTTATTACAAATATTGAAGCAGTGTAAAAATTCCTGATAAAAGGCGCCAAAAACTGAATATATGTCATTCGTTTTAATGCTCTTTTAATTCACTTTTGATAGGTGTAATTTTAGTTCATCAATATTAATTACTTTAGTATTCTTATAATTTTCTATTCTTTGGCAAAGTTCCCCGATTTTTATTGAAATTAATTGTGTGAAATGGTCAGATAGATTATTATTTATATTTTCGTACATGAATTTGTCCTCGGGCAAATTCGTAAACATATAGTCAATTTCCCTAGTACCTCTTGTTGAGTGCAGAATTCTCGTCGGTGCTTCTAACTTGTTAATAAGGTTAAATGACATCATTACATCCATTAAAGGTTTTTTATTTGGGATATTTTCTAACAGATTTAAAATCCCCACAAACTACAACATACTTATGTAGTTTAAATATTTTATTTTGTATATCTGTTAGATTTTTTATGAATGTATTGATGCTGCTGTTTGGTGGGCGATATATCACAATAATTCCTATTTTCAGTTGGTGTTTTGCTATAAGTTCACAAGTTTTGCATTTTATACGCCCATTTTTTTGTCAACAAGTATTGAAACTCCTCCCTGTATTTGATTTTTTCTATGGAAACAAATTTTCTATTCTTTTTTTATTATTTCACTCCTTTTTTAAATTAACTGTTTTATAATAAAAATTTTAATATAGTAAAATATGTTTTAAACAAACTCCAAACTAACTTAAAAAATATTTTAATTATTTATTATATGTTTTCTTTTGGGGCCTAACTGCTGATTCTCTAAGAAATTTTCTACTTTATTTAATTGTTTTTTGCAATTTTTATGTATAGAACATCTTTATTTCAGCAACTTTTAAATTTAATTTATTACATTTTATTCTAGCTTGTAAGATGTTTCTATATGGGATAAAAAATTAATGCTAGTTAGAAAAACTGTCCCGATTATGCGATGTAATTAATTCATGAATTGTTCTTGTAGGAAGTTTGTGTATAAGGGATAAATTAAAGGGTTTTGCTGCGGAATTTTCACCAATGGCTAGTGAATGTGGATTGATAGGAATAATCTATGTATAACAATTCGTTGGATGGGTTATGGAGAGGATTATTAAGATGTCTTATTTTGGCAAGGGTTCGGAGTGCGGATCTTTCGGCTACTTGGATGTGATGTAGGGTAGAGGGACGGCATTGAGTAAAAAGGATTGAGACATAGTCCAATAGGGTACGGCAAATTGATTTACATATACTAACGGCCTTGGTTTTTGTACGTTAGTACCCTAAAATGCAGGGTCCTAGTTTTGACTTTGGCTCTAATTGATTGAACATGAGGTTTGAAGGAAAGTTTCGAGTCGAATATAATACCAAGATATTTACATGTGTGTGATAGATATATTTCGGTTTGGTGGATTATAATTTTAGGAGATGTTGGAATATTTTTTTTGAAACGAAAGGAAAAAATGGTTTTATTAGGGTTTAGTTCTATACGCTATTCGAAGGACCAATTTTGTAGTGTTTGGAGGGATATTTTAAGTGCGTTAAGCGCAAAGTAAAGGCATATGCAATTAAGGCAGTATCACCTGCAAAAAGGAGTGGATATGTGGTAGGATTAAAGTGTGTAGGATTGGGATTAAATATGTAATGGGAAGTTGTAAAGTAATGGAGATAGTGGGGAGCCTTGTGGGACGTCTTGCTCCAGAGGAAATGGTGGGGATAGTGCTTGACGGATTTTCATTTAACGGGATTGATTGTTAAGGGACTTATGGACTGGAATTATAAGATGCTTGGAAATATTTAAGAGGAAACATTTATAAAGCAGATCTCAATGCCACACCGACTCTAACGCCTTTTTGATGTCGAAAAATGCAATAGCGGACTTCTGACCTTCGAGGTGCTTTGTTTGAATATTCGAGGTTTTTAATTATTACTTTTGTAATCCTTGCAATTCTATTCTTATTGAGAATAATTTCTCTTTATTAAAAAAATATTGCCTTTACGTACGTTGCAAATTTCACATGTCACGACGTCAGACACTGATCGCTTCTTAGCATTTGACGTAGTATATTCTTCAACTACTATTGTTTTTCCTACACAAGAATTTATCTTGTCACACTTTACATTGTCTCTTCTTGAAAACGTCTTACCACAATTCGGGCAGGGAAACATGGTGCTATTTGGTAGTAAATAATAATTAAACGATGAAGTCGAAATGAGTGCTGGTAATGAACTGAGAGACGAAAAGGGGTCCACTCAACAAGCTATCCTGGTTAACCTTGAGCGACATCACTCCACTCAAGGTTAACCTTCATTGAAAGTAGACTTGAGGAAAGCAATTTTATTTATAAACTAATCTTCGTCAGTATCGGCCATATCCGTATCTGACTTAGATATACTTAATACCTCATAATAAAGCGACTGTCAAATCTGGGCTAGACATACTCGGAAATAAATCTCTAGCGTCAAGCATGAGTGGCATGGCAAAACAGAAATTACAGTACCTTTTTGCCTGTCTAATGAATTCTAGTACATTAGCACCACTCATTAGAACAGTTTTAGAGTACCTAGTCTTAAAAAACTTAATACGTTCTGGCTGACGGTAACCGAGTCCCCTACAATGCACACAATACCTCTCTCCATTTTGATCCTACCAGAATTTTTCTTTACCACTGCAATATATCTCCGACTCCAACAAATATTCATTAGTCTTCTAAAATTTTCAGAAAATAGGGCGACTGGTGTATATCTATTCAATTTAACACCACACCTGAATGGTAGCCCATGATGGTGTTGTCCATAAAAATTGTGGTCTCTCGTCAATACGCAGTTCACGTGTTTCCATCACTGCTAAATCATACATCCCAATGGTTTCGGGATGTGACATTGCACTACAAGTTGTTTAAGATGGAATCTATTTTCCAAAATCCGAAGACATGTAACTTTTACAGTTATAACTAGCAGGTTGTAAGACTCTTTTATGCCTACTCTTCGAACCCACACTGGATGCATTTTGCGGATTACAAATAAACGGATCAAATAAAAAAAATTAATATGGGTAACACACTTTACAAAACTAATGTCGAACATCTATTACCATTCAATTTATTTAATTCCAGCGTTCCCTCTCTCCTAATTGAAAAGAATAAAAGGTATTTTAAAAGTCAAGGTTACTGAAAGGTTAAGAACACTTGATGGTCATTTGAAAGTCAAGTTTACTTGAATGTTAAGGTCACTTGAAGGTCAAGGTTATTAGAGTGTCAAGGTCATACGGAGGTTAGGGTCATATTAAGGTAAAGGTCAAGCACATCCTCTGACCTTGAACTAGCCGATTCGAAAACCTCCTCACGACCCTCACGGTCAGAGGAGGTTCTAGAATCGGCTAGTTTCCCCGACTTTGGTAAATTTTCAACTGTTTTGAAGCAAATTTTCAATTGTGTTTTATGAATAATTATTTAGTAATTAAAAAAAAAAATTGTTTCTTATTGCAAAGTTATTGTTTTTAATTCTATTACATCCTATTTTACTATTTACTTAGACCAATAAATAATTGATTTCTCGAAAATACTCTTTGCCTATCCCTATAAATTATTCATTTCCCTAACGTATACTTGACCTATACCAATCAAATATTTGATGAGCATACTCTTGACCTAACTTAATAAATTATCCATTCCCCTTGCGTATCCTTGACCTATTCCAATAAATTATCTATTGCACTAGTATAATCTTGACCTAGTGTAACCTTGACCAATCTTAATAAATTATCTATTTACCTTGCATACTTCTAATCTTTGATACAAATGTATACTGTTAAAAAGTAAACAACAGCATTTTAAATTGTATAAAAAATCAATTGAAATTAAATTTCTTTAAAAAATAGAAAATAAAAACATTGAAATTAATTTAAAAAAATTGAAATTTTATTAAAAAAAGATATTGTGTTTTTTTGTAAAGAAAAATAAATGAAATAATTCATTAAACAAATGAAAATTTGCTAAAACTAAATAACTATGAGACATTTTAAAAAGCTGAATAAATTGAAACTTACTTGAAACAGTTGAAATTTGTTTTAAAAAACATAACCTCTGATCAAGAATTTCTATAAAAAACAAAACAAAAAATAATTTCCTTAGACATTTGAAAATTTATATATCGTACAAATAACAAAAATTCACAAAGAAATATAATAGTTTGAATTTTGTAAAAAAAAAAAACAGTTGAAACATTTATTAAAACTGTGACTCTTTATCAGTTGTAAATTGGTTCAGAATAATTCGAAAATTTATTTAAAAAAAAGACATCACTAAATTGTACATTAAAAGAACAATTAGAGCTTACTAAATTGGAATAAAATCATTTATTTGTAAAAGGTTGTTGAATATTAAAAAAATGCGAAATTAGAGATTTACAAAAAATCAACTCTTAAATTGATTCTTTACTTAATAGTGTTGAGGATCAATCATGGTACATAATATAAGTGCCAATTTTTCTTACCTTATCTCTTTTATTCGAATAAATAAAAGTTTAAATCTTCAGGCTCAAATTCGGCGATAAATAAAACAAAATCAAGTAATTTATATTCATTATTTATTTAAAATAATGCCAGATACACTTTTATTCTTTTACAAAGTATTTATCACGGCCCGCACACCAGAGGAAAGTGGGGAGGTGCGCACAATACTCTAAACCCACCCCCACGTTTCGACATGACAACAACAGCATCATCATCATAATCATCATTCCCCGGTGTACGGCTAAACCTTACATATTTCTGCCATTATTAACGTATCAATAAATAATTTATTGTGTAGGTACATCTTTAGGATATTTTTTTTTGGTTTTACTTCATTTAAATACACTCATTATCATAGTATTTATTTTACTTCTTGTTACACGTCGAGATATTCCCAACAAAAGTTTTCTGCCACAAGTTTGTCGAGTTGATATTATTGTATTATCGTATTATCACATATTTTAAATATATTTATGTATAATGTTACACATTAATCCTAATACGTAAAATGTAAAATTATCTTTAAAACTATTATAATGAGTATTTTAACAATATCTTACGCAACGGTACCTAACGTTTTATTATTATTATTATTATTATTCGAGTTTTTTTTGGGGATTTTTTTATTATTAAAAAGGTTTCGTGATTAAATTGGGATGTTTTTTTTTGTTCTGGCGGAGGGGTTGTTTTTATTTGTGGTTTTGATGATTATGAGATGTATGATTTTTATGTGCGCAAACAAATTGTGTTTCCAGCGATTTGAAAATTTATAAAATAATTATTACTAAGAATATGAATTTAAAAAAATGTATATGTACTGAAAATTAACGTATTTATATCAATAATTAAAGATAATAGTGATTTCTTAAGTAGAAATAAAATGGTGGTAAGTATAATGTGAGTATTCAAATAAACTAAACATGATTCCGATAAATGATGAAAAATTATATTAATCGTATTTTACTAAAGATAGTCTTTGATTTCTTAAGAAAAACCAAAATGGCGGTGAGTAAAATATGAGAAACAACGTGTTTTTAATATAACCAAAGATAATTTTGATTATGCGAGGAGAAACTGAAAGCTAAAATAAACAAAATGTGCCTTATATGATTTAAAATTATCTAAAAAATATATTTCTTACCATATGACCTTAAAATTTTAAAAAATTTGTTCTATAATTATATACTTTTGAGATAAAATATAATAGCTATTACTACGGGAAAAGCAAAATTACGTTGGTAATAAAGCGATTATTATATCTAGTGTTGGATGATGCGAATAAAACAATGGACAATTGATAGTTAAATGTGTTCACCCATAAAGTGGTAATAAAAATGAATTCATTAAATTTATAATAAAATATATAAGTCCTTTACGTTGTAGATAATTCACTAATAAATAGAAAAAACACGAAAATATATTCGTAAAATCTACAACAAATGAGTCTTATTAAGACTACAAGAACAAATCACTTTTGAAACAACTACTTCTCTTGCTAATACTTCGACAGACATTGAATAATACAAAAGTAATTTGCGTGTTACAAAATAGCAAGGCTATCAAAGCAACACTGGTTTGAACGTATTTATTTCTGTAAAATGATGTTGCTTTGATAGCCTTGCTATTTTGTAACACGCAAATTACTTTTGAATTATTCAATGTCTGTCGAAGCATTAGCTAAAGAAGTAGTTTTTCAAAAGTGATTTGTTCTTGTAGTCTTAATAAGACTCATTTGTTGTAGATTTTACGAATATATTTTCGTGTTTTTTCTATTTATTATAAATTTATAATAATTTGTTTGTTTGAAAAAGCATTTAAAAATATCAACTTTTGTCGAATTGTGCTCCGTAAAAAATACTTTTCGTCGAATGGAATGAATGAAATATTGCTGAAAATGTTTCAATAATTTATTAATGTTTTTGTGAGTATGAACATGACGGGAAAGAAATCTCTTCCAAGTGTGTAAACGATTTGATTTAGTGTACCCTGTCTTTTTATTTTATTTTTTAATTTAGTGGACGTTTTCTGCATTACGTTTAAATTTTAATAGAATTATTATATTTACTAAATGATAATCGCAAATGTTTACGTTATTTTTTAATGATACATAATAAAAATGGGGAAAAAGTTCAAAGTAGGAAGAACATTCTTATTAAATAAAACTGTACTTAAAATATAAAAAATAAAATCATTTATTTGACACGACTGACTTTTAAAAAATGTCTTTAAGGATAAAAATGGAATTCTTTGAAAAATAAGAAATATATTTAGTTAAGATCATCAAAATATCCAGAAATAGTGAATAAATATACTCACAGTAGAATCTTGACTGTATGATATTTTTGAAAATTTCAAGTAACAGAATTAAGTTTCTAAAAAGTTTTTGGTGAAGAAAAATGGAATTCTTTGAAGAAAGAGGAAGAAAATATTTTTTGTATAAAATGAAACTGTACCTCTTTAAAGGATCTGAAAATAGTGAAAAAAGTGGATAACAAAATCATATCTTTTTTATGATTAAGTTTCAAAAATTCCTTTGAAGACAATTCTTTAGTAGGTGAGAAATATATTTAGTTTTTTTTAATAATAAAACCTAAGATCTTCAAAGGATCAAGACATAATAAAAAATATATTCACAGTAGAATCTCTACTGTATGAGACTTTTGAAAATGTCAAGGAACAGTTTGAGTTTAAAAAAAGTTCTTGAGGGACAATTACTGGAATTCTTCCAAGAAAGAGAAAAATAATATTTTTTTCTTTATATAATAAAACCATACCTCTTTGAAGGATCTACATATGGTGAAAAAAGTGGTTAATACAATCCTATATTCATCAGGATCGAATTTCAAAAAATTTCTTTAAGGATAAAAATGAAAGAAAGAAATAGAAAAATATTTAGTTTTTTTTAATCTTAAAACTTAAAGTATTCAAATGACTCAGAAATACTAAAAATATGATAATAAAATCTTGACTATATGAAATTTTTGAAATTTCAAGAAACAGTTTCAAAAAAGTTCTTGGCCAACAAAAAATGCAATTCTTCGAAGAGAGAGAAAGATATAATTTTTTCTGTAAGAAATAAAACTGAACCTCTTTAAAGGATATAGAAATAGTAAAAAAGTGAATAATAAAATCATATCATTGTCACGAAAAATATTGAATTCTTTTTGGAATGAGAAGGATATTTAATTTTTCGGTAATAAAAGGATCTAGAAGTAGTAAAAATTGACAATCAAATCTTGACTTTATAATATTTCTAAAAATTTCAGGAAACAGCATAGAGTTTCAAATAAAGTTCTTGGGTTGCAAAAATGGAATTCTTTGAAAGAGGAGAAAGATCTTTTTTTCATACAACCAAAAGGATCAAGAAGTAGTAAAAACGTGGGTAAAAAAGTCCTATCTTTCAAAAAATTTATTTGAGCACAAAAATGGAATTCTTTGGGAAATGAGACAGATATTTATTTCCTTCAAGCAATAAAACTATAGGTTTTTAAAGAATTAAGAAATAGGTTTTTAAAGAACTAAGAAATTTTTACTATATGAAAATTTTGAAAATTTAAGATCAGAATTGACTTCCAAAAATATTTATGGGTGATAAAAAATTTAATTCTTTTAAGGAAAAGAATTATGTTTTTTCGTACAATCAAACTGTACCTCTTTGAAGGATCCAAATATTGTGGAAAAAGTGAATAAGAAAATCATATTTTTATCATTTCAAAAATTTTCTTTGTGGACAAAAATGGCATTTTTGTGGAATGAGAAAGATAAACTACGTACTTTTGCTTCATCTATCACTTGGTTAAACATAATTTAACGATAAGTACATTAGTATCATTAGTAATTAATATCACTTGGTTTTACTTGTTTGACAATTTTTATTTATTTAACTTTACTTTAAAGGAAGTTAAATAAATAAAAATTGTGAAACAAATAAAACCAAGTGATGTCAATTACTAATTTACCTTATTAGAAAGATACTTATTTTTTAAAGTTTCCAGAAATAGCAAAAACATGGAGAATCAAATCTTAACTGTTTTAGAAACGGAATTGAACTAAAAAATGAAACTCCTTGAGGAGGAAAAGCTGAATATTTTTGTCCTCAGGTTCCATATTTAATTTGTTTAAATATAATAAAATAATATGAATTATTTAGAAATAGTAAAGAAAGTGGTTTGAACTATGAATAATTAAATCATTTCTTTGTCATGATTGAATTTGAAAAATTTTCTTTGTGGTCAAGTATTGAAATTTCCTTTTAATATAATAAAACTATACGTATTAAATGACATAGAAATAGTGAAAAAAAGTCAATAAAAACTTGATTATGATTTTTGAAAACTTTAAGAAACAGGATCGAGTTTAAAAACAGATTGTGGTGGACGAAAAATTGAATTCTTTCAAGACTTCTTTTAAAGAATCCAGAAATAGTAAAGAGGAACATTAAAACCATTATTGCATGAGATTTCTGAAAATGTTAAGAAATATAATTGAGTTTCAAAAAATTCTTGAAGAACAAAAATGGAATATAAAAAAGGTACTTATGTATTTATAAGTTTATTAAAGATCTTGTTTTTGTCATGATAAAATTTTAAACAATTTCTCTTAGGAGAAAAATGGAATGAGAAAGAGTCTTGGAAGAAAATGGAATTCTTTAAGACGGAAAAAGAACCTTCGAGATAAGGTAATAGGATTCTGTGACAGAGAAAAAAGATTTTATAATTAATTCATACATAATGTACAAATAAATCTCGACTTTTTGAATTTTCTGAACATTTTAAGAAAATTTTTGGAAAAATTTCTATAAAGTTTAAGAAAAAATCTATTGGAGAAAAAAAAGAAATATATAATGAAGAGAAAAGGTTGTATATATTTTTTTGCATTTAGCAAATAATAACATCTTGTTTTTGTCAGAATTGAATTTCCAAAAAAAAAAAAAAATGCTTACATAAAATCATATTTTATTTCGCCTTTATAATTAAAGGCAAAATTATTGTTATTATTTAAATTTCTTAAAATTTTAAAAAAGTAATAGAAACCAAAATTAGTTTGAATAAATAAATAAATATTTCAATATTTTTTTGAGCTACGGAACGGTTTCATACTATTGAGCCTCATTAGTACAATATAATTAAAAACAGGGAATCTTAATCTCACCACGGAATTATAAAACAAAATCAAAATAATAAAAATCATCTTAATGCAGTTTTATAACTCTATAGTAATATTCCATTTCCCTGTTTTAAACTGCTTTGCGCTGATTTGGTCCTAATAGATCGAAACCGGGCTATAACTATTGCCAATGGATAAAACATTATTCGAAAAATTTCAGATTGAAAAATACATTTTTATTAAATATTTTCCATATTAAAACTTCAGCCGTAATGCAAAATTCATCAACACGTTTTTATGATGATGTTCATGATAAATTTATTGCAGATCAAATTGAGCATATACAAACAAAAAAACCGTGCGCGCTCTTAAAATCGCTTCAAAAAAAAACTCTTAAAAACACCCCACCAACAAAAAAAGTTAGAACAAACCACTCCACGCGTTATTTTTTTTCCTAAAGGACGTTATCACAAAATTCGCCATGTTCGAAAATACATCATCAAAAAATATTTCGACGTCTTTTTCGACTAAAGATGGACTGTTTTTAAGAGTTTCTCCACTCGGATTCGGAAAAATTCAGGACAATCGTTTTAGAAAAAATTGGGGCAGTTTTGTAACTATCTTTAAGCGTTTTTCCACCTTAAAATTTAACAACATTTATTTATATTTTGTTTTTTTGTTAACAATCATTACGCTAAGAGATTATTATAGTACGGCAGCAGCGACATCAAACATTAAGGAATGATTTGTTTTAATTGTTCATTAACTAGTGAGTATAATT
This sequence comes from Ontholestes murinus, assembly GCA_963969525.1. Classification (NCBI taxonomy): domain Eukaryota; kingdom Metazoa; phylum Arthropoda; class Insecta; order Coleoptera; family Staphylinidae; genus Ontholestes; species Ontholestes murinus. Next base: position 39,764,949 of record OZ018396.1, read on the forward strand.
GTTTATACGCATGCAACATCAAAAGTGTAACCAATTAAGGGGAGCGGGGTGGGAAATTAATAATTTGATTTTTTTTTTGGAAAAATAGATATTTTTTAGTACTAAAGTTATTTTTTTGTTTTGTAAGCGTATGATGGATTTATAAACCTATACAAGGTGAGACAATTTTGTTTTACTAAAAGTTGATATTGATAAGACACGCTATAGGTGATGCATTTATTCCAACTAGGAAGGATATACAAATTGTCGTCCAATGAAGTCTTGGTCTTCAAGTATATTATATATATTTTTTGTTTTGTTTTCTAGTAATTAAAGCTCAACATTACCATCGATAAAATCTGTAATCCTTAAAAATATATATATTTATTTATATTCATCTATTTGTTTCTGCCACGTGAATGTAAGTTTCTGCCAACGTTGTGCATTCATGTGCGCTCTTGAAATATTTCGAAATTCGTTGCAATCTAGAAGGACCGTCCGTTACTAACAATTATTATTTTTTTGTTAACAATAAGCCACCAACTAATTTTACTTAAACAACACATAAAACCTCCGGTTTCGGCGCACGTATGAATGCTGTGTGGGATTGTGTTTCTATCAAGACAAATAATTTTTGCCCGATTTTTTGGGGTTGACCCAAAAGAAAAATTGGTAACCAAGCCACGGTGTGGCAATCCATTTCCAGGATTTAGACGCCGGTGTTGTTGTAAATGTAGGAGACCGCGTTGTCCTGTACCGGCGCCAGTTTTCTCGTCGATGAGTTGTTGTTGTAGAAATGCGAGGATTTCCTCATGCTGGTGGAGGAGGACATCATGGCGACGGTTTCGTAGTAGCGAAGCCTGCCGCAACAACGCCTACTCCTGACGATGGCCATGAATCCTCTGCGGTACTTCTTGTTGAAAAATGCGTACAAAATTGGGTTGATGCAGCTATTCGATGCGCCCAACCATTGGGCAATCGGTGTGGCGATTTGCAGGATTTCCTCCTCCCATATTTCTATATCACCGCCGAGTTTAATTCTTGCAAAGATTACGTATAGCGGTAGCCACGATAACACGAATAATATCACGACAGCGACCAACATCTTCACCACCTTAACCTTCGACTTTTGTTGCATTCGCTCCATCTGTGCGTCCTTGGTGTCGGTCGGAATGTGTCGTCTCCAGACTTTAATCCAAATCAAGACGTAGCATAGCGTGATGAGGATCATCGGTAAGATGTAGCAGAAAACCAGATTAGCGATCAGGAAATAGAGGGCTCCGTTCATGGAGTCTGGCCACACTTCGATGCACAACTGGACGTCTGGGGCGTCTCCAAAGATCACCACCAGGTCGAAGAAGATGGCCCAGGGGAGGGTCGTAGTTAAAGCGATGAACCAGATGAAGATGATCATTATTCTAGCGCGGCGTTTCGTGATTTGGCACTTCAACGGCCACCATATTGCCAGGAATCTGAAAATAAACGTATTGTTACTATATTATTAAATGAATTAAAATTAGAAAATAATTTATATAAGGCATAAAGACCTCTGGCAAATTAATACATTAACATTATTCATCATTTCAATGTAAATATGTACAAAATTTGTTCCTACTAATTTATATATTTAGTGCGTCTTGAATAAATAGTTCTTTTCTATACCAGACTATAGGAATGTGTAGATATCTCTAAATATTATTGTGTTAAAAAGTCTCCTTCTTTTCTAATACACAATCAATTTAAAAAAAAATCATCAATCATGATTTAATTGAACAGTTTTTTATTAGGTTATTTAAATTTGTATGTATGGTATAGTGATTTTTCTACTATGTTGCCATATTTATTTATATTTCTTTGTAAAAATTTGAATCCATTAATAAATCATCAAATCTATTTCTAAAGAATATTAACATTGACAATTGACATTAAAAAATAATTTCCAGTGAAAATTAAAAAAAATGATTTGTCAAAAAATAAAATTACAAAGGCTGAAAGAGCCCAGGTCGATAGCCATTTAGCAGAAATTTTCTTTTTTTCAATTGTTTCGTTATAATGTTGCTTTACTATGTAAAATTTTCTACAATAATTGTATATATAAAATTGTAATTTCTTACATAAAAATAATTAACATTTTAACATATATAAAAATAGTTAACATTTCTAAAAAAAAAAACAAAAAAAATAATTGAAAACAATATTTTAAAGAAAAACAATAAACATTTGTAAAAAAGTGATTTTACATTTACATTAAAAAAAAAACAAATTAAGTTAAAAATTGAAACCATAAATTATTTTAATTGAAACAGTTGAAATTTGTTAAATAATTTACAGTGTTCAAAAACTAATATTTATAAAAAACAATAACTATTTCTCAAACAAAAAAGAAACAATTGGAAATGGACAAAAACAAGTTTCTCAAAAATAATTAAAATTTGTCAAAACATATTTATAAAAAAAACAATAAGAATTAGTCATTTCTTTTTCAAAGAGCAACTGAAATTTGTCTTTCATCTGTCACTGGCAAATGTCAACTGTCATCTAGCAAAAGTAAAATAACATATGCGCGACGATTTCAACTTTAAAAATTAGAAATATTTATGCGTACACGTCACTTGCCATTCGCCATCTGCCATCTAGGATCTGTATCTGTCGTTTGCCATAAAATAAATGTCAAATATCATCAAAAAAATCATTATTTATCATCTATAATCTGTCAAATGTTTACTGTCGTCTGTGAAATGTTAATTTTAACTTGTAATTGTTAACTGACAATATTCTACAGTCATTTGTCATCTTATCATCTATCAATCGATAATTAACGTCTGTCATTTGTCACCAACGATTTGTCATCATGCAACTGTTATATATCATTTTCGTCTATCACCTGTCAAATATCATATGTCAGTTGTCATTTGCCATTTTTCAAATATAAACTGTACCTTTTTTATGGTTAACTTATTGTCAAATGTCAACATTTAATTTATTCTTTTATTTGTTATTTGTTTACTGGAAAATTTTCCAGTATCAATTGCGATTTATTATCTACCATCTGCTAAATGGTAATTATCATGTACCATCTGTCATTTGTCATCTGTGATATATAATGTTGCAAATGTTATTATCATCTGTTATCTATTATCTGGTATCTGACACCTATCATATGTCATTTATCATCTGTTACCTACCACCTGTCAAATGAAGAAGTTAATTTAATAAATTGTTAACTGTTAGCTTTCCACTATCATCTGTGATTTGTCGACTGTCAACCAGTATTAATTATCTTTTGATTGTGATGTCAAAGTCAGCTGGTAACTTTTCACTTTTAATTATTAACCGATAACTTTCTGCCATTATTTGTCATCTATGTCTTTTCACCTGACAATAGGTATTTATTGCCTATAACATGTCATCTTTTATACATCTGCCATCAGTCATCTATTACCTGTCAATTTTTATTCTCCATCTGTTATTTGTCAAATTTCCACTTCCATTTGTTAACTTACAACTTTCCACTGCGGCCTTTATTATCTGTCATTTGGTATCTACCATCCACCATATGTCATTCTATCACCTGCTATCTGTCAAATGTCAAAAGATAATATCTTTTAATTGCTGACTAACAAAATACTACTATCTTTTATCATTTATCGTCTAACAATCGATATTAATAATCTCTCATTTGTCATATACAATCTGTCATTCATTGCTGACTAACAAAATTCTTCATTTGTCATCTCTCACCTCTCAAATGTTCAAATTGTCGTAACTCTTTTTTTTTAAATGGAATCATATTTTTTTTTAAATTTTATATTATTCTACATCTAATTTTCTACAAAAAATATAAAGCATACCCTATACCTAAAAGTGATATTTTTCAAGATATAAAAGAATTTATATTTCAGACGGTCCTTGAATGCGAATTTGTTTTTGAATAGATAGCCATGACTGAAAAAAATGCATCTGTCAATTAAACAATAAGTTTGGTTTGTATGGTTGCATTGTAGGTGATTATAACAATGCAATTTTTGAGAAGAATTAATTGATGTGATATATGCTACAGGAGAAGATGGAATTATTTGTTTGCAAGCCTAAAGAATTTATGCTCAGCGCTACCCAGATAGGCGAAAACAATTGTTTTTCTTATTATTCGATTAGAGTAGAAAGAAATGCCAAACTTTGCAAATAATAATATATCTAAACCCCATAGTTTGAAATTTTAGAAAATGGCGTCTCTGATACAAAGGCAGGGTTCCTCAAAAGTGAAAATTTTTAACACTGGTGCATAAACAGTACTTATGAACAACCATAGGAAAGAGAAAATTCCTTAAATTTTAAATAGAACATCAGAATAATTTTTTTTGTGAACCTCCGCTTTTTACATTTTTTTCAGAAAAACGTTAATAACTCGGAAATGCCACATCGAAATTAAAAACCAAAAAAAGGTTCAAGTAATAAAATATTATCCAAATTAGAAAATGAAAAAATATACAGGGTGTTCCATTTAAAAAAAATGTTTGCTTGTGTTATACCGCAAAATGGGACACCCTGTATATTTGAAAATAATTTTACGGCATAGAGATTTTTAAATCAATAAATTTTTATACGAAACATTTTTTTCTATCTCTTACGAGAAAGGCGCTAGGAAAGCTTGACGCACTGTTGCAGGACCCTGTATATTATCTGTCATTCATTGCTGACTAACAAAATTATTCAGTCTTTTATCGTCTATCGTCTATCAAACGATATTTATCATCTCTAATTTGTCATATGCGATCTGTCATTACGCAACGGTTTATTTTGCATCTGTCAATTTTTGTTTCTTAAATTTCAATGGTTACCTTTGGGCTTTATATCCGTCATCTGTTATCAGGTGTCTATCATCTGACATCTTTTATATGCAATTTTTCATCTGGCATTTGTTATATGCCAAAACATCATGACTATAATTTATGATGTGCCATTTGTCATCTGTTATTTGTTCTCTGTCACCTTTCATTTGTTCTCTGTCATCTGTCAACTATCATCTGTCAAATGGCAATTGTTACCATATGACTTTTTATTGTTAACTGTTATTTTTTATGTGATTTATCATGTTGCAACTGTTAAAATCATTTGTCATCCATCATCTGTTATCTAGTATCTGTCAATTACCATCTATTATATGCCATTTATCATCTGTTACCTGCCTCTGTCAAATGTTAAAAGTTAATAATTTAATTGTTAACTAACATCATTCTACTATATTTTATCATCTATCCTATATCAATCGTTGTTTATCATTTGTCATTTTTAACTGGTAATGGGTATCTGTAATCTGTAATCTTTTGACATTTTATTGTTAACTTAAAATCTTCTATTGTTAATTTTGATTTGTGAAGTTGTCATTTATTTTCTGTTATCCAACACCTGTTATCATGTGTCTATAATTTGATATATGTCATATGTCATTTGCCATCTGTTATTTTTTAAATGTCAAAACTTAGTTTCCACTTTTCATTTTTAACTGGCAATTTTCCAGTGTCATTTTTGATTTATTATCAGCCATCAGTCATCTATCATGTTTTTTCTGCTATCTATAATTTGTCTTCTGTCACCTGTCAATTGTCAACTGTCATTTTTCGCAAAATATTTAACGTTTATACATAGTTAAAATCCTCTAGTAAAGAGGTTCTATGATATTAAATAAAAATAATATAATGTTAATCTAATAAATATTAGTAGTTTGACAATGACAAGGTAAAGTTGTTGAAACTGCAGTCGCTAAAATAAATATAAACGTGATACCCACAAAGCATTTCAAATTTTGTAATTCTGTTATATATGTTGGAAGCTTCTACTTCGTTATACATTTTTGTAAATTGAATAAAACACGATAACTTTGTTTGTATACCTTGAAAACTTTTTTATTGTGACTAGTTTCGATACATTTAGCTTGTCACCACTATGTGCTTGATAATGACAAGCTAAATTTGTCGAAACTAGTCACAATAAAAAAGTTTTCGAGTTATACAAACAAAGTTATCGTGTTTTATTCAATTTTGCAATTCTATTCGAAGAAGAGTTTATCTTTTTTAAATTCGAGAAAACTGACAAAAAAGAATTGAACATTTTTGTCCTCAAATTATATTTTATTATAAATCATTAAAATCATCTTGGCAGATTGTTGTCTATTTGTTCAAATAGGGCAGTTAAAAATGTTTAGAGATTTTTCTTTGGTGAAAGAAGAGATAAAAATCACTAGAAATTTGGAAATCAATATCGATTGCATTATTGTAGGATTATACAAATCATTTTCTCTAAGCGTATATAGTTTAATTAAGTTTTAAGTTTTTAATTTAATTCTAATCATTTTTATCAAACTGTGATTTCATTATAGAGTAAGAAATTTTGCGAGTTGCTAATTCATACATATATAAGCACACACAGTTCAACGCTTTCGTAATCGTCAGTGAACACAAGTTTCAGAATATTCAGTATATCCGTATATTACAACGTAGAAGCCTTAACGAGTCCGCCATTTCAATTAAGGATAAGTAAAGTTACAGAAGTATCACGAACAAACGTAGTTAAGAATTAGGAGTTCATATACATTCCTCAAGTAAAAACTTCTCTCGGGAGTCCATTTAAGTAATTACTTTCTCGTTGCTCCTTTATGAAGATCCCCCCTCATCCGACCCGAAGTGTCGCGCGCCCTTTATTTCAGCTCATTTACAGTTCCTTGTATAATAGATTACATCGATTGGTGACAAGCAAAAAAAAAGTAAGGAGGGAGGCAAATCCTTACGGAGAGAAGTTCAAGTTCGGGTTCAAGTTCAATCCGGTCCTAGATTAACCTGATGGGCGATCTTGACGCGGGCGAACCCATCAAAATCCGCATGATAAAACCAAACGTGCGTATAAAATAGGGACGTGGCCCAGAAAGTCAGGATTACTGTGGAGTAGACTGTCCAATTAATGTTAACGAAGAAAGACAGAAAAAAAATCAGATTTGATTCTTTAATTTCTACTTATTTCTCCGCAATTGGATTGAAATCTATGATTACTACAATTATTTTTATTATTTAAGCAAATGTTAATTTAGAGTTAGATTTATTTAAAAGATTTGGAATTGATGAAGCTAATACTCTATAATACATTAAAATAAAACAACATAGTAGAGAGGGTTTTACTTTGCAACATGTTTTACCGTATAGTGGCTTTTTAAAGTAGATGAAACCTCTCTCTGGTAAAACCCTTGCAACTGTATTGTTTATTTTAACATATTTGAAAGATGTTTTTTTATATTATAAAAACTGTGACAGATTGAAAACGTTGTGTGTGAAGGAAGATGTAAATTTGTTTTGGAAGTTCGTCCCTTATAAGGACGTGGAGCATATGGCCAGAATTGGGTTGATGTAGAGCAATTGCCGAAGACGATGGCCGTGTTTAACTTATCCTGCGGTCTAAACTGCACAACTTCGCCATTCAACGCTCGTAGTTTAAACTTTAAGCAATAACATTTCCTTGTGTCGCAGACCGCTGCCCTTGTTTTCATACGAGGGAGAGATATTTATTTGAATTATACATTCAGCATTCATCCATTATAAAACGGATGACTGTGATAATAACTTTAATCATGTCGTAAAAACAGCAAATATTAATAAATTATCAAATAATTTGTATGATATTATTAACGTAATGAAATTGCTTGTTCCTTTTGTGAAAGGTAATTAGTGTGTTTTTTTTGTTGTTGTATGAATGAAAACTAATTGGTAATTCTTGTCGTTTGATATCAAGGTTGGCGGTAAAAACTAGCAAATGCGAGTTTCTAGTTCGGATGATGGCAAGGGCGTCAACTTTGGCAACTGGTGATTGATTATTGGGGCTCTAACCGTACTGAATTAATATTATACCGCTCCATTTAACCCATATATACAAGCTCACCGTATATAATGATCTCGTGAAGGTTATTATGTGCCATTAGATCGAGACTTGAAATTATTTACAAAATTCACATCATTTTTACACATTTATTTTTAAATCCTAGTAATTTGTTCTTATTTTATTGATTACGGTTTATTTTTAAATTGAAAATTATAGCAGTTTGATGAATAATTGAAAGTAATTGTAATTTAGTGCAATGCTGACCTAATCCAATAAACGCAATAATTATAATACAATTTCAGACTTTTAGGTTAAGTTAGATAGTGTCACAATGATACATTTAGAGTTAAAAATAAAATGAGTGATTCAAATGTTACTAAATAAGAAATTTAAAATATTTATAATGTTAGCAAAAACCTGTAAATATTTAATAATTGTTTACTAAAAAAGAATTAAATGTTGCATAGAAAAAATAATTTGAAAATTGTTTAAAAAAAGTAGAATGATAGATTTAGGAAAGCAAATTTTGAATAAATAAGGAAATTCGAGTTGCAGAAAAATCACTGACGATTGCTGGTGCTGGCTGGAGAAATACCCCAAGGTTCATTGCTAGGACCGATACTTTTAAACTTGTGCTTAATGAAATGCTAAAGATATGACTGAGAGAATACATAAAGAATATTCTGCACACGTCCTGGTGATAATAACGCTTGTTAGAAATGAACTGGAGACGAGAGAGGACTTTATTTGCCCTCTCCTTAAAAGATTTTCAAGGACAAAAATACTTAGGATGGCAAAACTCAACAAAGTGGCGTCTATTTGCTAAATTGCAAAGACTGTCCGAAAATATACGTAGGGCAAACCTGAAGGTCATTCCAAGAGAGGATCAAGGAACACAAAACTAGTTACGAACAAAACAAATCCAACTCCACGTACTCTAACCACCTCATCAAAGAAGACCACCAATTTGATGAAAATTTCAAAATTCTACACCGGGAAACAAAAGGCCGCAAACTTAACATCCTGAGTGCATGGAAATTAATAAAAGAAAAAATACTGGACATCTCCTCAATAATCAAACAGATTTAACAAATTCGCCCCTTTCAAATTTACAATTTTTTCAAATAGCCACCCCCCATAAACATTGTATATATACCTGACCCAACAATTTTTTAACACCATTTCTTCGCCTGAAGAAGCCACAGCGTGGCGAAACAATTGTAGCGTCTTACAATATATTTTTGAAAGTAACTATATAGTTTTATTCATAGTGAACAGAGAAGGCAGTGGTGGTAATTCAATATGAAGGGAAAACCAAAGAAATAGACTAAAAAATGGAAACTAAAGAGAAGGTGAAGTACCTGGAACTATGGGCATATAGATTACTCATATAAAAGAAGAAGAAAACGCCAGAAAAGTTTATAATGGCACTGGGAAGACTAGCATGAGTTTTCACAGAGGGCAAAAAAAGAAAATCCTAGGCTAAATTAAACTAATTGAAAATTAAATGCAACTAAATATACATATATACACCCGAATGATGATCATTTAAAAAAATGTCTTCAAAGGCGACATCGGCAGCCCGGCACATCACGTGAACTGGCAAACGATGGAGTTAATTTGTACGGACAGTAGCGAGACTGAAAGTGACAGCAAATCTTGATCCGGATCCTGAGTGAGGTACATGGAATTGAATCTTGCTAAGCAAGTAACTGCAATACGTTTTGTTAGTTATAAGTTTTTTTTAACAAGATTTGCACAAAAAATATCACGCCTAGCGGTTATATTATGTACATTGTGTCTACAAAGGATTATAAATTTCATTAAGTTTGAAAGATAAAAATTTCAAAAACCTTCTTTTAACACCTTGAATAGGTATGTTCTGTGATGCGTACTTGGGGGTACCATATAAGTAATGCGTATTGGAGTTTGCTTCTTAAAATGCATAGTAGAGTAAATTTATGTTGGTAAAATATTTGGATACACATAAGACAAATCCGGCGCGATTTATTTGCAGCTAGACACACATCTGTTATGTGCTCTGGAAAGCTAAGAGATGCCGTAAATAAAACACCTAAATCATGCACACGATCTACTATAGTCAAATCCCTACCAGCCGCATAGTAAGTATTAACGCCCAATTGACATCGTGTAAAAGATATACTGTTACATTTGTTGATGTTAAAATGTAAACCATTGTTGTTACACCACGAGTCAATAAAGTCGATGTCAGACTGCAACATTTCCATGCCATTATCTGATACTATTTCCCTCTAATATTGAGTTGTTGGGACAAGTAAGTTTTTTATCATTACTATAGTAATGATAAAAAACTAAAGAGAATGCCATTTTTATAAACAATTCGAAAATTAGTTTCGCCGTTACTAATTCGAGAATTAAGCTCATTTCTCAGTCTTGTATAATTCATTCTGTTTACGTGTTTTATCGTATGAAACCTGAATTTCTAAGTTTCGTTTGAACCTCATATTCCTAATTTTTTTTATTGAGTGCACATGATCAGGAGAATTGAAACATACTTTATGGGTCTTGAACGTGTAACCAGCGTATTATCAAATTTAGCAAGGCGCGATAATTTATAATTAGAATTAGAAAAGTCTAGATCAGACATAAGTTGATTAAAAAATACACTGTCTAGATTATTTTGTTCTTGTTTGGATTTACCAATCTCATTGCAGCAAAACATGATTAAATTATTCAACCGCTTGGCTCGTTCTTGTACTTAATAAATAATTTCCAGGTTTACGCTGATTAAGAGCTGTGTGTACGGCCTGAAGTTTATGAACATCCTCTTGTAAACTAAATATCAATGATATTAATTTAGGGATCTGGCCAAAATGTAAAATAAGAGCGATAAAGTGGAAGACATAAAGTCATCCTAGAGAAGATTAATTATTATTAGGTGTACAAATGAATTATACAAATTATTTCAAGGAGTCAAAAAATTAATTTGAAAATCAATTAATTTTCCCGTTCCTTTGATGTTATATACATATATTAACACATACTAATTAAAAGCGACATTTGGTATGCCGGAAAGTCTAACATAACCTTTACAAGTATTTAGTACATTACGATCGAAAATTTGTTCCTTTCTTAGCTAAGGTTTAAGCGGTTTAAAAGCGGTGATTTCTATCTGAAAAACAAACAACACTCTGAAGGCCCCTGAAAGTGGGAGAACGACGAGTTGGAGAAGACGCTTGCTGAAAATTCGGCACAAACGCAGAATAACTTTGCAGAACAGCTGGAAGTAAACCAGCAAGTGGGTAAGATCCAGAAAGAAGGATAATGGGTTCCGCATAAACTCACTGAAACCAAAAAAATCAAATTGGCTTTCTCTGCTCAATAATCAGCGTCGGAAGTCTTCTTTGTCGAAAATTACGGCGATACGAAATGAATAACGCAGTCATGGCGAATCATCATCTGATGCAAAACCCAAGGAAAGTTCTTCTCTGTACTTGGTGGAATATGAAGGGCAAGATTTATTATGAGTTGTTGCACGCGGGCGAAACAGTTACTGCGACCATCGTCAATTAATACACTTTTGTCAAGAATTGAAAATAAGAACAGTCGTATACTGATAAAAGAGAACGTCCAATAAAATTGTTGCTTCACCATGCTTCCAATACAAAAGACATTATAATGAGTCTTGGCTGGGACGTCTTGTAGCACCCAGCATGTTCATCAGATTTTGTTACATATGATTACTACGTATTTCAGTCGATGCAATACGCCTTGTATGATTTGCATTTCCCATCCGAAACTAATTTAAAGTCGTAAATTCGGAAATATTTTAGGCCATTTTACATTGGGCTATTTTATTTTACCTAATAAACAGCAAGAGGATATCTAGATATAATGAAATTTTGGGAATTGATAAGTAATTCAGAAGTCATTCATGGGGGGTAAGAATTTCTTCTAAGCATTAACAAACAACGCGAAAGTCTATAGTGAGGTGTAAAACATTTTAGAATTATCCTGGATGGAGCGAAAGGTATTTTGGGAATCGATCAATTATTTAAAATTCAATGGGGAGAAAATCACTCTGGAAAAAGGAGAAAAAAAAAAATATAGGAATTGATGAACCATAAATATTTGAGAAACCTTAATAGGGTTTAAATCACACAGGGAAGAGTCGTCGCACAATTTCAAGAAGGTCCCTCACAAAAATCTGAAGCCTAATGAGCACGCACAACGAGGACAGTTCGTTGAATGGATTATTGAACATCAACAAGGGGACGCTAATATTTCGAGCAAAGTAATCGTAAGCGATTAAGCACATTTCACCTTAATGGGTTTGTTAATCGCAAAAACCCATGTGTGATTGTCAAAAAAAATCATCCACAACGTGTCACTGTTTGGTGCAGGTTTTGGGCTGGTGGCATCGTTGGCACATACTTTTTTTGAAAATACGGCTGGTCGAGCAGTGACTATTACTGGTGCTCGATATCGCGACATAATAACACAGATCTTTCTGTTGAAATTGGTTGATATTGATGTGGCTAATATGTGGTTGCAACAAGACGGTGCCCCATACCATACAGGTTGTGATAAATTAAATTACTGCATGTGACATTTCCTGGTTGTGTACTCACGTTTCAGTGACCAGAATTGGTGTGATTTAACACCATTAGATTTATTTTTACGGGGTTATTTCAAGTTAAAGGTCTATGTTAACAAGTTCACAATCACTTGTGCATTACAGGAGGAAATTGAACGCGGCATCAACGAAATACAGCCACATTTATGCACATTGCCTATGAAAATTTTTGAGAAAAGATTGCATATGTAAAAGTAAAGTCGTAGAGGCTATTTTCCCGATGTATTAATTGATAAAAAAAAACCTAACCTATGTACTCTATAATTCATTAAAAAAGGCGATCTAAGAAGTAAAAACCGTGTTTTCTATTCATTTCAAATATTGTGTTAATTTTGGTACCTCAAACTCGTCCTATTTTTATTTAACAATAAAGCCAAGTTTCAAATTAGTGACTCTCCAATATCAAACGCCCTACTCCTCCCCAAATTACCGATAAATTCGCTAAACCTTGCCCTTGACTGAGACAAGAGGCGAACTTAATTAAACAGCCGTTGGGATTTACGAAATTCGTCCCATCTCAGCCAGCTAATCAATTAATAACGAGTGCAAACAGAGTTTTAAATTCTCACTCCTCCTTTCTCATAATTAATCCCTTCGATCGGTTATCCAATAATTAATAAGGTATTTTTTTTATATTTTATTAAAAATTGATTATCGCGGAGAAATAAAAATATTAACAACATTTTGATTAATGTAACATGAAAAAGTTATAAACCCTTTTTCGTTATAATAATGCTTGAGTTTCAACTAACTGCTACAAAATAATGCACTTACATGGTCTCCTCATTATCTGAACATGTGACGGATATTAAACTTCGCAGTTTACTCTATTTCTAGGGTAATGTACAAGAACTTAATCGTGTAGTTGAACATCATATTCGCCCTAATATAGATCATCCTATATCTTCAACAAACATATTTATAAATTAAAAACAATTTTTACTTTGTATAACTGAATTTTTATTTATGGTGACTATAGTTTCAATACATTAGCGTATAAATTTCAAACCGTAAGTTATGATATGTATTTAAACTATATTCACCAAAATAAAAATTCAGTTATACAAGCAAAGTAAAAATTGCGTTTAATTTTAACTAATGATGTATAAGTAGAAGCCCTTATCGTAAACGAAAAACGTTTATAACATTGTTTAAATAATATTTAAGATTGTATAGTAATTTAAGATAATATATAATAAATATTTCTTGAATGATTTTCACATTTACAAACATTTCTAACTGCTTATGTATGTTCTTATACATAATTTAAGGAATGCGAGTCTAATATCTACTATAATAATTTAAAAATACGAAAACATTTCGTGAATCTACAACAATGAGTCTTACTAAGACTACAAAACAAATTAATTTTGAAACAACTACTTCTCTGGCTAAAACCTCGACAGACATTGAATAAAACAAAATTAATTTGCGTGTTACGAATAGTACAACTATCAAAGCAACACTAATTTGAATGAAATTATTTCTGTTGAATAAACTAAAAATAATTTTCTACAACGAACTAAAGGATTTTAATACATTTTATTAATATCAACTGCAAAATTTTATTATTTCTTATTATTTGTTATTTTTTATTACATAAAAAATATTACCGAGTATTTCTTTATAGATTAACCGCCACACACTATCAAAATAACATTTCCAACACTCGTCAACACGGTGAAAACAACATCAATCACGTCCGCAGTTGTAATTTGATTATTCCCGGAGTTGATTAATTTTTCTGGCCGCTTTATTGATTCCAACTTTTTCCATTGTCTCTCCTCAATCTTTGATTTCTGCCTGTTTGTTTACGATACAAAAAATGATAATCAATCAGTTGAACGCATTAAAATCAATTGATCGTGTTTTATTCGCCGTCTCGCTAATTGCATTCATTGACCCACATTATTATTGTTGTGATGTCGCAACGTAATGGATTTCTAGTAAGACTTTTATTATATTGAATATGTAATAAGACACTTATTTTATATAAAGTTTATGCATCCATTATTAATAGTTTAATAGTGTTGGGTGTAAAGATGTAAGGGAACGTGTTAGTGCTTTATTAATTAATCATGCTTACCCTTACGTAAATATTTAAAATACCTACTGACTTTTTTTTGTTTAAAAAAGGAAGGAATACGGATGGAATTTAATTATCTTGAAGTTCTAGGTTATTAAATCGTCATCAAATTTAAAATTGTATTCATTATATGTATGATAGACACCGAATAATAATTCAATATGTATATTATTAGATTATATATTATATATGTGGATATGTAATAGTTAAAATATATTAAATCCTTTAAAGTTCACACTTTCTCTGCTACACACTTGATGGAAAAGTATAATAGATACATTTGAATTAAAACACTTGTTATTTTCCATATTAATTTATTCAGTTTTCTGACACGTGTTTCGGTTTATTACAACCATTATCAAAGGATGATACAGAGAATACTAATTGTATCTAAAATCCTTTACTTGCATTTATATTATTGAATAAATACTATTGATTAATTCCTCGCTTAATTTCTGGTGAAACATTTTTAAAATTATCTTGATTAATTAAAACACTTTGTTTTCAAAAACAATACAGATATTACTAATAATCAATAATGTAATAATACAAAATTATATTCAAGAGTCGTTCTAAAAAAATGATGCCTATTCTTTCTCGAATGATTATTTAAAAGAAAAGCATTCATATAACATGGATTGAGACCAACTCTCAATTAAATTCTAACCTTCGCGTTCGAGGCTCTTCTAGCAATTTAAAATGGTAAATCACGATCGATTATATCATCAAATATTATTGATAATATTCGTCACAAAAACAACACGGGCTAATAATTTAAATCATTTAATTTACTTGTATGCAAATGTTGTTTTTCTAAATGAATTAAATTATGCGCCGTAAACAAATTTGCGGATATGTTTATGGGTAAATGTGACGTGTAAAAATTAAATTACATTTTCTATGTGTGTGTGGGGGGGACATTAATCGAATGCTTTTAGTGGTGACTGGCGTTCGTTTTAACGTCGTAAAAAGGCGCAGGAAAACGTCTTGGTGAATTGGGCTGTGGAGAGTGTACTAAACGGAATTAGGTGAAAAGGTGTTCTTAATTTTAAAGTTTATAAAGTCTGTGTTAAAAGAAAACATTTTCTTGTATAAATTTTAATAGAATTCTGTCAAATACTCACAATATTATATTTATTTCCATGTTTATTTAAAAAAGTCCCACCGAAACCGCACATCAAAAGTTTATGGACTTCTAGTGAATGTATTTTTATGAAATTTTCATGGTTTATGTAATCAAGTGTGCTCTATTTAATTAAAATATTTTCAAGATTATACGACTTCCAGTTATACCGGAAGTCAACACCAACTTCCTTATTTCAAATGGAATGCTATATTTTTTAATACGAATTTAGATTTTACATAAAATTCTGTGATAAAAATTATTGAGTAACATAACGTCCAAATTTAAGCTAATTGATATTTTTAAAAAAATTGTGCTTTTTCAGAGTTTATTTTAAAAATACATATATCCGACTAAAATAAAATTGAAGGATTGTAATTTTGGCTACACATAGTCAATACCTGATGATATGCGATGATGAGTTATTTTTGAAAAAAGAATATACAGGGTGTTCAAAATTTCAAACTACATTTGGTCAAATTTAAACCAATATATCTCGTTTTTATTGAATAGAACACCCTGTATATTTTTACATATTCGGACGCAGAATTTAATTGTGCTTTTATCTATACTAGCGTTTCCTATAACTATCTTCTTTACTTTTAAAGTTATTAACATGTTTGTAAAGATATGTCAATATTCTGTGCAATTAATAAACGTTGGCTATGCATTTTATCAAGCGAACCTAGAAAAAAAGAACAAGTTGTTTTAAATCAAAATATCAACATATTGTTATTACTTTATTGAATAGTGACGTACAGCTAAAATGAATCTCAGAGATAATTAATCCAATAAAAATATTTTGAATTTATTTTACATTCACGGCGAAAGTCTTAGAGTTGTGGAGAGGACCTGCAGATTATTTAATGAGGCATCCCCATTTAACGCCAATGAATAGATGGAAATTCTACTCAGCAGATCGCGAGAAGAGATAAATTTGTAATTGATGAAGAAGAAAACGAAGTAAGTTTACTAGCCTACTTTCAAGTCAATCCACATGCTTCAATAAATCTGCGCACAACGATCTTGGAATAACCCGATCATCTATTCAGCGAATTTTAAAGAAGCATAAAACGCACCCATATTCATTTGTTAAAGTGGAAGCAATGAATCTAAATGGCCATGTACATCGTTTACAATATTGTAAAAAGCTGTTAGTGAAACTTTAGGAAAACCCATTTTTTTGCGTAATATTTATTATTTGGACGGACGAAGCAAAATTCGGAAGAAAAGGTATTGTAAATAGTCATAATTGGCACTTTTGGGCTGATAAAAATCCACACTTTACACAACAAGGAAACTTCCAAAATGCATTCAGTGTTATCGTATTTGCATTTATGATGGATGATGTTGTAGGATTTGAAATTTTCGACGAAAATTTAACCAGCAGCAGATATTTGCAAATACTCCGAAGAACGATAACCGAATTTACTGATAATTTACCATTAAATACTGTTAGAAATTGCTGGTACCAAATGGAAGGCGCCCCAGCGCATTCGTCGTTAGCCATAGATGAGGAATTAACAAGTATATTAGAAGATCGCTGGTTTGGACGCAATGGGCCAGAGCGATAACCACCAAGATCGCCCGACCTAACACCCCTTGATTTTTATTTATGGAGGCACATTAAAACTAATGTATAGGACAGACCACTTAATTCCAAAGAAGAGTTAATTTAACGAATAATATCCGAATCTGGCAAATTAAACCACAACAAAATCAGTAAAGCCACAAATAATGAAACAATCCGTAGAATTTTGAAGTGTTTAGAACAAAGTAGTGGCCATTTTGAACATTTATTAAACTAATTGTATGAACTACTAGAATAAGTGGATTGATTGAACTGAATATTTATTTTTTAAGGTTTTTATTAAATAATAACAAATTAAAATCTTTTATCTATGTAAAATGTCACAAAGACAGTTAAACTGTTTAAATAAACAGGAGTTGTTTTTTGATTTCCTGGCTCGCTTAATAAATTACGTACCCATTGTTTTCTTATTGCACAGAATATTGACATATTTTTACAAACATGTTAATAACTTTAAAAGTAAAGAATATAGGTATAGGGAACGCTAGTATAGATCAAAGCACAATTAAATTCTGCGTCCGAATATGTAAAAATATACAGGGTGTTCCATTTAAGAAACACGAGATATATTGGTTTAAATTTGACCAAATGTGGTTTGAAATTTTGAACACCCTGTATAATATTTTTTTCAAAAATAAATTATCATTAGATACCCTTAGATATCGGCTATATGTAGCCAATATTACAGCCTTTCAATTTTATTTTCGTCGGTGGTATGTATTATTAAAGTAAACAAAATTTTTAAAAATATCAATTATCTCAAAAACGCTTAAATTTGGACGTTATGTTACTTAATATTTTTTTTCACAGAATTTTATGTATAATTTAAATACGTATTAATATTATTATTAATACTATATCCATTTGAAATAAGGAAGTTGGTGTTGACTTCCGGCATAACCGGAAGTCGTATAATCTTGAAAATATTTTAATTAAATAGAGCACACTTGATTACATAGGCCATGAAAATATCATAAAAATACATTCATTAGAAGTCCATAAACTTTTGATGTGCGGTTTCGGTGAGACACCCGGTATATATTTGTTATTGATGGTTTTTTGTTGTAAAAATGAACAAAATTTTACTGCTCCAGAAAACCTTATCTAGTATCTTTCATATTTTGAATGCTTGAATAAAGCATATTTTAGTCTTTTATAAGACATATTTTAATGACATATGTTGTTCTTCTTAAATTATACATACGATGATATGTTATCTGATCTATCATTTGCCATTTATTATCTATCACCTATCATGGGTCATTTATCAATTAATTAATTAAAATATTTAGGACTTAAATGTCACTTGTCATCTGACATTTGTTATCCACCATTTAAAATTTAAGCTTCATTGATTGTCATCTGTAATCTGTCATCAGTTATTTATCATCTGTTATATGTTACCCTTATCTCTTATCAACTAATAATTAACTGTTTGATTAACTGATTTCTGACAATAATTACTTAATTAAAAGCTTTATTAATTGCCATCTGTCATTTCACATCTAATGTAGGTTATTAATTCAATATTTACAAATTAACTTTATAGGAATTTATTATAAGATGATAAGTATATCTATCATCTGCTAATGTTAGCTTTTTTTATATAAATTTTTAAAATTTTATAAAATGTAACCTGTCATGACATGGATCACCTGTCATATCTTTACTCATTTATTATCTATTATCAATTGAATAATTAAACATTTTTTTGTCAGATATCATATGTCACCTGTCATTCGTTATGTCTCATTAATTAATTATATTCAAATATTTAGGACTTTAGCCTGTCATTTGTAATCTGATTTCTGTCATTTGACATTAGTCATATATATTTTTTAAATCCAATAAAATTGAAGCTTTGTTAGTATCACAAAGTAACAATTTTATTGAAATTATTAAATAATGTATTACGAAGTAAAAGCTTCTACGATCAAGTATTTATACATTTTTTGTCTGTCATATGTTCTGTCTGTAATCTCCTTTCTCATTTGTTATTTGTTTTCAATTGAATATTTAATTTTGTTATATTTCATTAATAGGTTTAAAATTTTTTTTATGACTTTATCATAAGTCATCTGTCATCTGTCAATAGTCATATATAGTTTTTTGTATATCTGTCAATTATAACCATCTTCCATTTGTCATTTGCCATCTGTTATGTCTTAATTGGTTTAATCAAATTTTTAGGACTTTGTCATAAGTCATCTGTCATCTGTAAACTGTCATATGTACTTTTTTGTCTGACGTCTGTCATTTGTTTAATAACATCTTTATCAAATATCATCTCTTATCTGTCATCCGCTATGTGTCAACAGTTACCTGATATACGTTATTAATTAATTTTAGCAATTACAATAGAGCGAATCTTTTTTCCACAAATAATAATGACGACTGACATTTGTGCAGGTTATTTACTGGTTGCAAAGTAACGTTTTCAACAAAGCATTGTGGGTAAAATATGTTTTTATTCATTGTATAATTGAAATGACATTAAAATATTACTTATATGAATATATTCTTTGAAAATTGCACTATCGAAAATAAAAAATTTTAAGGCACACGTGTAAAAAATTTCTTTATTGTGTCACTTTTTACACTTAAAGTGTCACTTTTTACACTAGTACCTTAAATAACTAAACTAAAATCACAATCTGCCATCTGTCATTTATCATTTGTTCTCTGTAATCTGTCATTGATTAATAAGTTAAAATTACATTTTTAGTCTATTATCAAATATCATTTGGTCACTTATCATATGTCAATTATTATCTGCCATATTTGCTGCGCTTTTAATTAAATAAAATTTCAGGACTTTTTAAAATGTCATCTATTATTGACACTAGTCATGCGACATTTTTTTATTGTTATCTGTTATCAATTAATGAATGAAACTATTTTTTCAGATATTTTCATATGTCATCTATCCATTAACATCATCGTCAGTCATTTGTCACCTATCTGTTATATTTCATTATTTGGTTATAATTAAAATTTTTGGTTTTTACGTCATCTAAAATCCATCATCAATCTTTCATCTTCCATTAGTCAAATATATTTCTTTGTTTCTCATCTGTCATTTGTTTCAATTATTAAATATCCTTTGCCATCTGGTACATATCTTATATCATCCATTAATTATTACCTGTCATTAATTAATAAAAAATAAATTTTAGGTCATTATTAAATATTATCTGTAGTCTGTCACATGTCATCTGTCTTCTGCTATGCTATTTTAGAATCTTATCAATAACATTTCGTCACTTTTCATATGTCATCTGTCATCTGTATTTTTGTTGTGCCATTAATAAAATAATTGAAATAAAATTTTAGGACTTAATCAAATGTTATTGAAACATATGTCATCTGTCAATAATTTATTATAATAAAATTTTTAGGATTTTATCAAAAGATATCTATTATTTGTTATCTATCATTAACACATTGGCTGCCAATAAGTTTTTTTGTAAAATGTCAGAAAAAGTTCTTTTTGTTTTCATGTATTATTTTATAAAATGAGTTAGAATATGCTTATTTAACTCATTTTGATTCATTTTTTAGACGAAATTACGAATTTTCTATGTGTCAGTCACAGGTGATAAAGCCCCAATGGCAAAAAATTATGCGTTTCGCCCCGTCAGGCAATGTGTCAGTCACTCTCACAAACATTCTTTCTAACAAATTCAACGGCTAATTTTTATTTATTAAATATACGGGTTTTATTTCAATATAGTACATTTTTTTCCGAGATTATATCTACAGCTGTTTGAAGGAATATTAGGTGGCCAAGTTGTAGTTACGTGCAGAAGGGTCATATCAGGCAATCTTAGTAACAATTAACACTGAACTCGTGACTGACAGCGCTAAATAGTAAGCTTAAAGTAGGTACTCACTGTCAGTCATCGGTGACTGACGTGGCCCATTGGGATACTTCAGTGTCAGTCACCGGTGGCCAACGTGTTAATCATATCTAATTTTTAATGATCATTTGTTATTAACTATTAATATTAATTGATTAATATCTAGTCAATTATCTGTAATTAATTAATGATTTTAATTAGGATATTTTTAATTTTTATCTGTCAGCTGGCAACAGTCATCTGTCAATCAAATTAAATAAAAATTTTATGATATTAAATTTCGTCTGTTATGTTACTTATATCTCCAATTAATAATTTATTTGCCGCAAAATAAATTATTTATTTATTTATTTATTTATTTATTTATTTATCTTCGGTCTTCTTTTTAAAATAATACATATTAACAAATTAACAAAAATAAAAAAAACATACATAAAATTTTGGTTAATAGAAGCACGGGCGGAGTTCACAATTAGATGTGTTCTTCTTCTTAGTTAGTTATAATATTTTATGTACTTATGCGCTTTCTCTTCTAACATTTGGCATTTGTTATTTGCTAAAAACGTTTTATATTATCAAAATTCTTTAGAAATTTCTCTTCCAAATTTTTAGATTTTTCTTCGAGAGTTCTACAATTTTACTCGAATTGCTTTCCCAAAGTCAACTGGGTTCTGTTATTTGTTACTTTTATCTATCATTAACGAATGAATCAACATTTTCACCCATAATTGCCCAATGAATGAATTTTGAAATGAAATATCATCTGCCTTCTGTTATCTGTCATTTGCCATCTGTCATCTTTCTGTCTTTCTTGACTCTTGCCATCTGTCATCTGCCATTTGGCATTTGTAATTTCTAACATGTCTTCGGTTATTTGTTACTATTATCTCACAGTAATAAATTAACCGTGTCATCTATAATTAATCAATTAATGACATTTGAAATATCATCTGTCATTTTTCAACTGTCACTTGTCATCTGTTATTTCTTATTGTTACCTCTCAGAAATTAAATAATCATCTAGAATTAATCACATAATGTCATTTTCAATGTCATCTGTCACCTGTCATCTATCTTATGTCATTTGTAATCTAACATTTAATTATTAATTTGCTATCTGTTATAGTGTTATCAATTAAAATATTTTTTTTTGTCTCATGTGATTTCTCATCTGACATATTTGTACCCGACATATTCTACTGTAATCCCTAATTAATTAATAATTAAATTGTCATCTGTTGTAATTCATTTTTTTTTTGACTTGATCTGACATTTGGTGTTTGTAATTTGTAATCTGTTTTCTGTTACTTGCTACTGCTTTTTCAAAATTATTAAATAATCAATAGTGTCATCTATAATTAATCAATTATTGATATTTAAAATATCATCTGTCATTTTCATCTGGCATTTGCAGATCTGCGATTTATCATCTGTCATCTATCTACTGTTATTTGTTACTATTATATCTCAGTAATTAATTAATCAACAGTGTCATCTAGAATTTATCAATTAATGGAATATTATCTGTCACCTGGCATATGATATCTCTCGTCTATCACCTGACAATTGTCATCTGTCATTTGTTATCTAACTGTTATTTCTAATTATTTCATAATTAATTTGCCACCTGTTATAAAGTAATTTTAAAATATTTATTTTCTGACTCTTGCGAACTGTCATCTGTTATTTGGAATGTGTAGTCTTTCATTTGTTTAATGTTATTTATAACAGTTATCTTTTAGTAATTAATTAATCAACAGCATCATTTATAATTAATTAACTAATAAAATTTAAAATGTTATTTGACATGTGTCATCTGTCAGTTGTCACTCACGTGAACTGTCATCTGTTATCTGTCATTTGTCATCTAATATATTCTATTATTTTTTATAATTATTTTAATTAATTTATTAATGTTATATGTTATAGAGTAATTAAATGAAATATTAATTTTTGACTCATGCGATCTGTCATTTGACATTTCACATTTGTAATCTGCCATCTGTTATTTGCCAGTAATTAATTAATCAACAGTGTCATCTATAATTACTCAATTCATGATATTTTAAATGTCATTTGTCATCTGTCTCTATCAAATGTTATCTGACATATGCTACTTTAATTAATAAAAGCATTTTTTTACTCATATCTATCATCTTATATTTGACATTTGTAATGTGTCATATATCTTATGTTCCTTGTTATCTCTCTGTAAATAATTAATCAACAGTATCATCTATTTTTAAACAAATAATGTTATTTGAAATGTCATCTGTCACCTGTAATTTGTCAACTGACACCTGCCAACTGCAATATCCCACAGTTATCTTCAATTAATTAAGAAATTATTACATGACATTCGAAATGTCACCTGTCATATGTCATTTGTCATCTGTCATCTATCATCTGACATTTGTCAGATCTATTATTTGTCACATGTCATTTATCTACTATTATTTGTTACTTTTATCTCCCAGTAAATAAATAATCAACAGTGTCATCTAGAATTGATCAATTAATGAAATATTATATGTCACCTGTCATTAATCATTTGTCATTTGGTATCTCTCATCTATCATCTGACATTTGTCATCTGTCATCTGTCATTTGTTATCTGACATATCCTACCTTACCCCTAATTATTTAATAATTAATTTGTCACCTGTTATAATGTAATACTAAAATATTTCTTTTTTGAATCAACAGCGTCATTTATAATTAATTAACTAATAAAATTTAAAATGTCATTTGTCACTTGTCATCTGCCATCTGTAATCTGTCAATTGTCATCTGGTATGTGTCATTTGTCATATAGCATATTATACTGTAATATCTTATTAATTAATAATTAATTTACACCTGTTATGAAGTAATGAAATAAAATATTTATTTTTGACTTGTGCGATTTGACATCTGACATTTAGCATTTGTTATTTTCTGTTATTTTTCAGTAATTAACTAATCAACACTGTCATCTATAATTAATCAATTAATGGTATTTTAAACGTCATTTGTCATCTATCATCTATTAATTGTCATCCAACATATCCTATTGCAATTAATACAAGCATTTTTGACTCATGAGATCTGTCATCTGACATTTGATATTTGTAATGTGTCATCTCTTTTCTGTTCCTTGTTATATCTCAGTAATTAATCAACAGTGTCATCTAAAATTAATCAAATAATATCATTTGAAATGTCTGGCATATCCTACTGTTATCTCTAATTAATTAAAATTACTAATTAATTACATGCCATTAAAAATATCATCTGTCCTCTTTGATATGTCATTTGTCATCTGTCATCTATCATCTGACACTGGTCAGATCTGCTATTTGTTATCTGTCATCTATCTACTGTTATTTATTACTGGTATCTGTCAGTAATTAATTAATCAACAGTGTCATCTAGAATTGACCAATTAATGAAATATTATGGTATCTTTAATCTGTCATCTGGCATTTGTCATCTGTCATCTGTCATTTGTCTTCTGTCATCAGTCATCTGTCATTTGTTGTCTGACATATCCTACTGTTATCTCTAATTATTTAATAATTAATTTGCCACTTGTTATAAGGTAATTTTAAAATATTTCTTTTTGCATTTTTTCTCTTGCGATCTGTCATCTGCTATTTGGAATGTGCAGTCTTTCATTTGTTTTATGTTATTTGTTACTGTTATCTCTAAGTAATTAATTAATTAAGAGCATCACTTATAGTTAATCAACTAATGAAATTTAAAATGTCGTATTTTACTGTTATCTTTATTTGTCATCTAATATATTTTACTGTTATCTCTAATTAATTAATAATTAATTTAATTTACAACTGTTATAAAGTAATTAAATGAAAGAATTATTTTTGACTCATGTGGTTTGTAATTTTACAATTGCAATCTGACATCTGTTATTTGTCGGTAATTAATTAATCAACAGTGCCATCCATAATTAATCAATTAATGATATTTTAAATGTCATTTGTCATCTGTCATCTATCAATTGTTATCTGGCATATGCTACTGTAATTAATAAAAGGAATTTTTGACTCATATCTATCATCTGATATTTGACATTTGTAATGTGTCTTCTGTTTCTTGTTATCTTTCAGTAATTAATTAATCAATAGTGTTAAATAATATCATTTGAAATGCCATCTATCACCTGTAATTTGTCTTCTGATATCTGTCATCTGTCATTTGTCATCTGACATATCCTACTGTTATCTCTAATTAATTAAAAATTAATTATGTGACATTTGAAATGTTATCTGTAATATGTAATTTGTCATTTGTTATCCATCATCGTGTATTTATTATTGTTATCTCTTAGTAATTAAATTTTCAACAGTGTCATCTAGAATGAATCAATTAATGTCATTTGAAATATCATCTGTCACCTGTCATTTGTTATCTAATATTTCCTGCTGTTATATTTAATTAATCAATAGTTAATATGTTATCTGTTATCGAGTAATCAATTAAAATATCTTTTTGGTCTCTTGCAGTATCTCATCTAACAATTGGCATTAATGATATTTCAATTGCCATCTCTCGCCTGTCATCTATTATCTGTGATCTGTCTTTTGTCATCTTTCATCTCACATCTTATTGTAGTTTCTAATTAATAAATAATTAATTTGAAAATTAATTACATTTTCATCTGTCATCTGTCATTTGTCATCTGGCATATCTCACTGTAATCTTAATAATTTATTTGCCTCTTGGTATAATTAATTAAAATATTTGTTTTGACTTACGCGATCTGTCATCTGACATTTGGCGTTTGTAATCCGTTATTTATTTTATGTAATTTGTTACTATTAACATATAAGTAATTGATTAATCAAACAGTGTCTTCTATATTTAATCAATTAATGACATTTCAAATTACATCTGCAACCTGTCATCTGTCATATTTCAGCTGCCATATGTCATCTGTTACATCCAACGGTTATCTTTAATTATTTAATAATTTATTTCCCACATTTTATAAAGTAATTAATCAAATTATTTATTTTTCAGTTATGCGATCTGTCATCTGACATTTGGCATATTTAATCTGTCATCTATCATTTATCAAATCCTACTGTTATCTCTAATTAATTAATAGTTAATTGATCATTTCTTATAAAGAAATTAATTAAAATATTTGTTTTAACTCATGAAATCTTTCATCTGACATTTGACATTTGTAATTTGTTTATTTGTTGCTATTATCTCTCAGTAATTATCTGTCATTTGTTGTTTGTCATCTGTCATCTATGATCTATTGCTTGCTAATCATTTGCCACTAGCCATCTATTATCACTAATTAATGATTGAATAATAAATAAATAATAAATAGCTTTAAGGTCTTTCATCTATTTGTTATTTCTAATATGTTATTTATCACATATGATGTATATTATAGTTGTTATTAAACGAATATTTTATTATTTTAATTTATCAAATCTACCATTTATTATCAATTACTGCAATCTTTCATTAATTATTTAATTAACAATGTGTGATCTTTTCTTAAGGAGAACTTGGAAAGGCATTATCAAATATAATCCTTCATCTGAAATCTCTTAAGGTTATTTCTTATTGATTGATAAAGTAATAATATTAAGTGACAACAAATTAAATTTTTAGGATTCTATCATGCTAATGCTATCTTATATTAGTTATCGTCTGCCATCTGTTACATTTCTAATTTTCAACATTATAATGATGACACTATAATGGCTATAATGTCTATTATGTCAATATACCAACGATTTTAGTTGGTGATTTGGTTTACAAAAGCCCTGACTGAAACACCAACACATAGGAACGATAGTCTAAACCTTTTTTCCTTCAAAATGTAATAGTAGATCTGATGTTCTTCGAACTGCTCTTTTCTACAGTGTCATCTGAGATTATTACATCTAGTCTTCCGATAAGTTAGTTTATGAACACAAAAATACGCAAATGACCAAAGCTTTCGAAGCGCCCCTCCACCCAACAATAAAATAAACGTTGAGAGAAATTAGTTTACTAACTGATATAAATACAAGATGGTGGTAAATAGTTTAAATTAGCCTTTTTTGGCAATCGGATCGAAAGCAAATCTTGCAGCAGTTGTCGATATGGTCACCTCAGTTATTTAGTCATGCTTATAGTTCTTAATGAATATACGAATTACCTTTAAGTCGATCTATTAATCTTTTGAACACTCCAGATACATTCTTTATGTATATAATTTTATAATATAACTCTGAAAGTGAGTGAATGATTACGTTTTTGGCTCGATGACTGAATATCTAAACTGTTTGTTCTGATGCTCAAATGACAACAGCATGATAATCAAGCGATTAAAGGATATATATAGGTGGGGTATTATTTGGAGTACTAATTTACTTTAACTCGAAAATATCGATTTAAATTTTAAAGGCAGAGATGAATAAAGATAAAAAATTGTTGGCATTACTCTAATTATTTGTCCTTTAAATAATTCCCATTAAACTGGTCTGACTTTTCGTATAGACTAATAGGGTGAATAATAACAGCGCGGCGGTGTTCAGGGCGTGTCTCGGCCCTTTGATGAGGGATCCGACATTAGCACAAACAAGACGTTATTGCGATAACATCGCCAATGCGTCTTCCTGGAGGCTTGATTAATTAATCAGACGAAAGAATCGATTCGTCTTAATCACCAGGTAAGGAAACGTCGGACGTTCCCTAAGTTTTTTTCTTCTACGAACATTTAATTCCGGTTCGGAAACGTACGCTTAGAACAACAGAAAAGGGAACGACTTTTTTGTTCGATATTAGAAAAATACACAAAATTTAGTCAATAAATAACAAAACCTTAATTTACAAATTCACTCCTGTGAAATAAATATTTGTTTCATTCTATGTATATTATTTCTTAATAATATAAATTACTTTTTAGGAAAGATTTAAACTGTGTTAAGGTAAATATTAAAATTTTTAGCAAAATTTTTCAACAAATTTGAAACATTTTAATGGTTGAATTTTTATTCATCCCTATTTTCCATTAAAAAATATTATTTTTTGATAGGTATTTACTACGTGAATTATTTAATTAATAAAGTTCTTTTCACATAAATTATTTTTAAACTGTAAATAAGTAAATAAAAAATTATTTACTGCATAACTAAATTGATGTAATCTTAAAATAAACATATAAATCTTAACTGATAGTAAAATAAACGGATTATTCTTTATATTTGTAACAAACAATGCTCACGCTAAATTAAATGAAAATATTCGCCGTTTCTCGCGCGATAAAGTAATATTTAATAACGGTATTGCGGATGGGTAACGTTTGTGAATTAGGGAACTTTCCGCGGAGCGGAAGAAACTCGACGCACAAATTTTATTAGACCCAATTTACGAAATACGAGCGGAAAATTAAAATTCAGCTCAGGGCTTCCTCGCGCAGCGAAAAAAATAAAAAAATAAACCCGAAACTTTGCCACCTTACGAATTGCGAATTGATCAGGCAAGAGGGAGTGTTTGCGATTAAACATTTAAATTAAAAATCACAACGGAATGAATTTAATCAAGACAACAAAAAAAGTCGTTTAGGGGTTATCATTCAATTAACGCAGATTTTTATGAAAATGGGTCAGGACCAAAAGGAGGATTCATCCGACGTCTTGAACACTTTAATTGCATTAACCGCCGTTATAATTGAAAGTAAATCGTAAATTTCACCGGCGGACCACTTATCTCGTTAAGGACGTTTCGTGTTTTTTTTTTCTTGCTTCTCTCGCTCTTATTTACTGCCGCGAGGAGGAATGTCTAGACTTTTGTGCGTTTCCTTTTGTTGGGCCCGATAATGACCTACAAAACAAAATCGTAACGCGCGTTTCGTAAACTGATTTGCATGTGAGACATTTTCCCCATGTGACTTACCATGTGTTAACGAGAGAAAGCTGCTGGCGCCACCATTCATCAGGTTGACCTTAAACGGCTTAAGTATTGTTTTGTATCGAAAATAACATTTTAATATTTATAAGATTTCATGAAATATTAGTTTGGTTATTTGTTTACTGTCATAGAGGTATCTGGTCTACTTCTATAATGAAATCGTGATGTAAAGCAATCAGTAGTCTTGCTCTTGAGAATTTAGTAGTTGTGTGTGCGAAAAATTTACAAAATTGTGATTCGGCGACTACAGCAGAAATATTCGTCATTTAAATGAGGCGCCAAGCAGATCTCTTAATTAAAAATGGACGAAGATGCTTATAGAGACGGGTGTACTAATATCATCAAGAACGGCTGAGAGTGAATAATGTTACCTAGCCTATTCCAATTAGGGAGTGTGCAAGCACTTTAAAAATGCCTAGATGTTTATTATACCGTATTATGCACAAAGATCGAAAGCAGTACTCCTATAAAATTCAATTGGTACAAGAACTAAAGATGTCAAATTAATCTTCAGGAGAAGTAAATTATCGTCCATGCAGTTCTGATTTAACTAATATATACTTTTTCTGTGGGATTATTTCAAATCTAAAGTTAATAGACTTCTTTGGCAAATTTGAAAGAAAATATCCATCACGAAATGGCAGCCATAGAGTCATAAGACATTTTGGTGTTTGAATAGTGACCTGACTGTGAAGGTTTGCATTTAGATGATATTATTTTTATGAGATAAATTCCCAAGTTGTATTATTTAATAAACAATAAACACGTTTTCGGTAAATAGCTTACTTTTTTTTTAATTAGTCCATTAAATTAAAACAATTTTTTCGGAAACCCTGTATCATATTTTTGATTTCTTCCAGAATACTTCTCTTACATTTGGCTTCGTTAGGTTTTTTACTTTCGCAGGAAAACTACTTAAAATTAATTAAATTCAATTGAATTGCTCTTTTAACCTTCGGAAGCCACTTGCTATTTGTTTTTAAGATAGTTTATTAAGAAAATCGTAGATCCAGTTAATATGTTTCGCATATCGTCGATTTAGGGTAGCACATAGGAACGGTTACTTATTTAAAAATCTTTTGATAATCAACACAAAATCGAGTCCAATGTTTGTTTTTACATTCTAATTTATTTTTCATCGATTTTAATAAATAAATCATGGTTTTAGCGTACTCTTGACCTATAACAATATATTATTTATTATCATAGCGTAGTCTTGAACTATCCCAACTCTGTGCAATCCTTTGTAGATCTTCCCATGAAGTACGAAGCCTGAAAGGAAGTTATATGCAATTCTGAGTACAGCACCTACAATAGTTTTATTTTTCCTGTGTTTTCGCTTTCTATAAATTTCTCTCCAGCCTTCTTTGTGTGTCGATCCATTGTTTGGGTTACCTACAATTTGTTTCCTGTTCATTTCCATCGAGCCTCCTATCGGTGCGTCTTTTGGGTTGTCTACGATCTCCGCTGCTATTGAATTCGTTTTTTGTTGTATATTCAAATTTTGAATAGTTTTATCACTCCGACAAAGATTTATAATGCTAGCTATTACATTCGATTGGTGCTTCTCGAGTTTTTTGAAAGCAGTAACATTGGCCGCATTTTTCATTTTCTTCATCTTTTGGGATGTGATAAATTGTTTATGATTTTTCACAGTTGGTGATAATGACTGAAATGCTATTTCTAGGAAATTCCTCGGAATAGAAACTTTATTTGTTTATGTTGTTGTTTACAATTTATGCATTTCTCGAGATCGATATATTTTAGGTTTTTAAAATATTCACAAGTTTAGAAGTACATTTCAGATCAACCAAAGATTCAAGAAGTGTTATCTTTCTTTTCATAAGTTCTGCATTTTCGCACATTTCTCTAATTAGTTTTTATTATTAATAATTTCGTGGAGGTGCTCGATCGTATCTACATTTTCCAAGGGGCACACGGGTGTTAAAAGGTCTCTCGTTTGTCATATTTTAGTCGGTGTAATTAAGAAAAGAAAAGTTACCTACCGTTTTCAGTTTCGTTATAAATGTCGGTATTTAAATTGGTGGATTGGAGTCTCTTTCTTCCATAGCGCTTCATGGTATGGTAAGAAAGAGTTGTGGAAAATATTCATACATTCTTTGCAGGTGTTTTGAATCACTACAGGTTTCTTGTACTTTTAACAATTGTCGTTACTTTCACTATGTTTCTTGTTTTATACGTTACATTCGTTCAAAGCCGAAACGCCATGTGATAATGCAATAAACGTTCCAGAAAAAATAATTTGTTGGTTCTAGAAATTCTCGTAACTTTTTTACTCAGTTATTTAGAGTTTTCGAAAAATGATTTATTCAAACGACGAGAATTTTCTTTACAAGTTCTAGAAAATTCCACCAATTCAGGTTTCCAAAATTAAAGTCTAATTTTGTCGAACTTCCTTTTAAATTATCTGATTGTTTATTTCAGAACTCTTCAGTAAATCAAACAAATGTCTTCTTTAAGATTACTTCATTTAAAAAACTTACTAGATTACAAGTTTTCAACAATTTTCTTGGATATTTATAGAATTCTCATACAATTTTTCTTTTTAAATTATACGAATCCATTTCGAGAGCTTAAAATTTCTATCAAAATTTCTTTTAGAACTTTGCAAAAACTAATCTTCCGTATGTTCAAGACTTCTTGAATTCACTACCAATTTGTTCTTTCATGTTCCTAGAATAATCCACCTTCTCTTTCTATAGTTTGTAAAAGATCTCTTCAAAAATTATAGTACTTTTCATTATTTTTGTTCAATCTATTTTCTCTTTATTTATTTAAAGAGAGAATAACATCTTTATTCGAACACGTATATATACAATTTGGAGAAACGATAAGGGTTAGTCTGTCCGTTTGGGTTTGGGTTTTTTCCAGTAATTTTTTTTAAGGGTTTAAAAAATTTTCAAAAAGTTTTCTTTTAGATACTTACAAATTTCCAGCATGTCTTTTTGTAGATCTCTGGAATTCTTCAGGGACTCCTCTTCGTAAATCTTTCTTTCAGATTGTTAAAGGATTGCGTCATTTTTTAAGGTTCGGGAAATTTCTGAGAGTGTAAAGTTTTAAGACTTTTGTAATTAGCTTCAAGAGTAATTTTTTTATCAATTTACTTTCTAGGTTTCTACAATTATCTTGCATCTCTTGTCTTACTTTATTATTTTGTATTGATTAATTTCATTATAACCATTTCTTGGTAAACCTTTTCTTCAATAATTTTATTGGTACTTATTCAGTAATTTCTCCTCTAAATTATGAGAATGTTTAGTGTGTATAAAAGAATCTGTTTCAAACAGTGCAAACTTTTCTCGAGAGTTTTAAATTCTCTTAAGAAATTCTACTTTCTAATATTCAGAAATTTTCAGAGAAATCTTTTTTTTTCGACTTCTAGAAATTTCTTGCAATTTTGCTCCAAGATTTTTTAAATTTAAAGAATTTGTGACCTAAAACCACTAATTCCATAAATTTGTATTCATTTTATATTTCAATTTCCCATCCGCTTTGCAAGAATTTTCTTCAATAGTAATAGAACTTTACCTTCTAAGTTACTACAACGATTTATCTTATCTTGCCATATTTACTCGAAATTTTCTTCAAAAACTTTTTAATTCAATTTGGCATTTATATTCCATGCTGTATCTTGTGTTTACTTATTTGATTCGAATTTTGTAGTGATTTCTGCTATAAATTAGAGTTTTTATTTCAGTTTTTCAGAAATTTGAGATATTTTCAGCAATTTTTATTATGGAGAAATTTCTTTTCTAAATAGCGCCAATTAAATTCTTAGTTCTTTGTCTGTTAGGTTTCAGTATCAACTGTCATCTATGACGTTTTATCCATCAAAACGAAAAACAGTTGAAATGAAGTTGAAAAAGTCTTATAAATATGTAAAGAATGTCTTTTAAATTATGTCATTTGTCATGTGTCAACTGTATAGTTTTCGGTTTGAAAATGATACGCTGTGAAAATTTATCTGTCAAAACGAAAGTTGAAATAAATTTAAAGAAAGAAGTTTTATAAACAATATAAGAAACAACTATCTATTCTATTATACCGAGTTTGTCATCTGTTACCTTCAAAATATTAACTATAATTTGTCATGGCTTATTTATCAAGATGAAAAGTAGTTAAAGTGAAGTTGAAAAAATTATAAACCATGTAAAACATTGTTTATATACATCATTAACTGTCATTGTGTGTCATTTAATATACATCATTTGTTATCTATCACTTGTACAGTGTCAACTGTCATTTGTCACATTTTATCTATCAAAAGGAGAAACAGTTCAAATGAAGTCATAAAAGTCTTATAAACCGTCTAAAACAGCTGTTTTTTATTATACGTCATTTTTCATCTGTCACCTTTAAAGTATAATCTGTTACGTTTTATCTGTCAAAACGAAAGGGTAGTTGAATAAAATTAAAAAAAGAAGTCTTAGAATGTGAAAGAAATTGTCTCTTCATTTTTCATCTATCACCTGTAAAGTACCAACTGTCATTCGTCACGTTTTATTTCTCAAAACGAAAAAGAGTTAAAATGAAGTTGAAGCAAAAGTCTTTAAGAAGATTAAAAAAAACAACAGTCGCATGTAAGGATCACCTGTCGTATGTCAAGTTCTATTTGTAAAAACAAGAAAACAATTTAAATTAAATTGAAAAAATATTTTTGATAAAAAATGTAAAAAGTCTTCAACCTATTATTTGCCATCTAACATACGTTATTTTTCAGTTGTCATTTTTTAAGTGTCATCTGTCATGTTTTATTTAGTGAAACGAGAACGAGCCGAAATGTACTATATTTAAAAATCTGTTATAAATAATATAAAACAAATCTGTTACATATTAGCTATCATCTAATATACAAGTCTTTTGTCATCAAATAAAGAAAAAAAATGTGTTTCTTAGAAATATTGTAACAAAAGCTGCCATATGTCAAGTGTTATTTGGCATTTGCAACTCGTAAAGTATAACCTGTCATAGGTCAAAAGAAAGAGAGAAATGTGCAATATTCAAAAATATCTCAGAAAGGAAGTACCAAAATCTGTCACCTATGAACTCCTATCCAACATATCTTACTTGCTAGTTGCCATGTTTTATCTCTAAAAACATTATTTTGTCTTAAAAACAGTGAAAAATCTTTTTCGCATTTGACGTCATAAGTCATGTATCATCCGTCAAAAAGAAAAAGTTTTTAATAATATGTTTTATATAAAATTCTATGAATACGTTGTAATTAACTGTCAACTGTCATCTATCATTCGCCATTTGTCATTGGCTATTCGACAAGTTTCACGTGTCATCTGTTAAAATTAAAAAAAAAGATTTGAAATGTTTTATTTAAATTCAAAAATGTCTCAGAAACAAGTGTTTAAGAAACTGTCACATCTCAACTATTATCTAATATATGTCATTTGCTACTTACCATGTTGTCAAAAGTAGAAGAATTGAATATATGATTCTTGTCTTAAAAAGAGTGCAAATAATGTAAATAAATGTAAAGTCGTGTGTTATCTTTTAGAAAGAAAAAGGTTTTAATAATATTTTTTTATAAAATTCTAAAAAAATGTAAAAAGAACTGGCAACTGTCATCTAGCATACATCATTCGTCATGTTCTACTCGTAAAGTATCACCTGTCATCTGTCAAAACAAAAAAAGATTTTAAATGTTCTAACTTCAAAAATGTCTCAGAAACAAAGTGTATAAAAAACAGCATACGTCATTTGTCATTGGCTACTCGAAAAGTGTCATATGTCATCTTTTAAAATTAAAAAAAAAGATTTGAAATGTTCTAAATTCACGTGTCAAGTGTTATCTACCATGTTTTATTTTAATGTATTATCTGTCAACTGCTGTCAAAACTAGAAGAGTTGAATATGTGACTTTTGCCATATGTCAAAAATAAGTGAAATATTCTCCAACAAGATCTTCGATTTTACCCTTACGAAATACAGATTGTGCAATCTCTTAATCCGGGTGATTATCAACAACGTTTTGTGAGGTTATGCTTGGGCAGACTGGAGGTAAATGACAACTAACTCAACAACTTGTGGATGACGCACTTCCACCTTTCCGGTTTTGTTTATAAACAAAATTTCAAATACTGGGCGAGGGAAAACACCTTTTTATGTTCAAAAAGTCGCAGTATGGTGTGTGATAGCAGGCAATGGAATTATAAATATGTACTTATTATTTAGAGAATAAGGATGAAAATGCAGTAACAGTTAATTCGCAGCGATCCTTTCCAGTGAATGAATACACGATGTGTAATCTGTCAAAATTCTAAAATCACAGTGTAAAAAACTGTCAACTGTCATCTAGCATACGTCATTTGTCATTAGCACTCCCAAAGCACCACCTGTCATTTGTTAAAACAAAAAAAGATTTGAAATGTGCTATATTAAAAAATGCCCAAGAAGTAAATAAATGTCGCTAAAGTAAATAAAATAACTGTCACCTGTCAATTGTTATCTAACATATGTCATTTGCTGCCTGTCATGTTTTATGTGTGAAATTATTATCTGTCAACTGGTGTCAAAACTAGAAGAGTTGAATATATGATTTTTGTCTTAAAAACAGTATAAATATTAATGTTATAATTGTCGCTGTAGACAGATCCCTTCAATGTCGGTGGTTATCCACCTATTTGGAATCTAGTGCAACGTTTAGACAATAGATGGCACCTTTATGGTAATATCGTAGTCGATGGTTAACCCGGAGAGTTGAATACTCCTAAGTGAATTTTGACTCCCTGTCTTCAACCGCGCTACGCTGATGAGATCGAAAGAGATCGAAACCGGTCCGTGGTTTTTGTTGACAGGGAACAATAATTAAATAGTCATTTGTCATTTGCAAATAGTATAAATATTGTCTCGCAGTTGTTTTGATGAGTTATAATAAAAATGGGTCTAATAATTTCTATTTTTCATTATTTTAGATAATCAGTGTAAAAAATCTGTCGTCATCTAACATACGGCATTTGTCACATTATATAAGAGTTATCTATTATTAGTCATATTTTATTATAAATTAAAATAACAGAAAAACTCATGAACATTTATTACGAAAAGTACAGTAAAATAAATAAACAAAAGATATTAAGAAAAACAGTTACATAAAAAACAGTGGGAATATTCTAGAATATTTTGATTTAATTAAATTTAAATGTTTTACAAACAGAAAAATTGATTTTTTTTTAAACATTAAAGCAGAGATCAAAAATAAAAATATAAACAAACAATAAAATCTTTTTTATTTAATTGTAACTTGGTTACAAGAGAACAATTGAAATTTTCTACAAAAAAATATAATAGTTGCAAGTTGTAAATTTCTTGAAAGGAACATGTAAAACTGAGAAAATAATTGTTTCCTTTTTTACTTTATTGTGCCATATTTATTGAATTTACTTTTTTTTATTTGTTATCTAAAAATAATTGAAAATAAGTTAAAATACTAAAAAAATTAAGTTTAACTGTTTTAATTAAAATCCAAAGAAATTCTAAAAAAAAACTGATATTATTTAAAAATAAGACTTGTTAATGTTGCTTTAAAAAACCTTTTAGAAAAGATTAAGGTAAAATATGACAATTAAAATTTCAAATAATGAAAACTCTTTAAAACTTTGTTGAAAATGTTAAAATGGTATCCAAAAAATAAGATACAACAGTTTATATATTGCAAACAAAGCAAATGAAAAGTTATAAATTATGCCAAGCAAATCAGTTTAGAAAGAATATAAAATAGTTAAATTTTTACAAAAATAAATGAAATTTTACCAAAGAAATAGTGGACAACTATATATAAAAAATACATTAAATTTATTTATTTTTTAATAAAAAAGAATAGCACAAAAACTAAAAAAAATAATCTTTAGTTTTGAATTAAAAAATATTATATTTAAAAATATAAACAATTGAAATATTGTTATAAATAGAATAGTCTACATATTGTAAAGGAACAAATAATTAAATTAAATCTGATAAGAAAAACAGTTGGCAACTATATATCAAAAATATGTGGAATAAATGGTTAAAATTTTACAGAATAAAAATTATTTATGAAAAGGAATAGCAATAAAAATTTAAAAGGTTACATTCAAACAAGAAAGAAAATCTCTTCAAGAAAACACAATTAAATATACAAAAATAACAGTACGAGTTTTGTATAAATTTATTCATTTTTACAAAAAAAAGCTAGTAAAAATTGAAAAATTGAACGATTTTTAAAACATAACAGTAGAAATATTGTAACGAAACAAATAGTTAATTCAATTTTAAAAAATATTTAAGAAAACATTATAAATATACACTTTCATTAGGATTATTTCATCTATCTCTCCCATTAAATATGCTGTTTTCACCATTTGTACCAGCTTCAATCCTTTCTTTTCTGACTTTGCTATTTGAGCTCTGATAGAACGTAATTTTGCTACTGGTGCAAATGTTTCATTATAATCAACTCCAGCTTTTTGGTTAAAACTTCGTGCCACCAGTCTTGCATTAATGTTTCAATGTTGTCTGATTGTATTTTTCTTTTTAGTACAATTTTGTAGTCTATGATATTCATATCTTTGTCCTTTTTTATTATATTCCAAGTTCCATTATTAATATGTGCTTTTATTTCAGCTTTTATTGCAGTGTGCCAAATATCATCATTTTCACTATCTTCGCCAGGATTATTTGTATCAATGGATATCATACTTCCTTCTAAGTCATCTTTTAAATAGTAATCTTCTGTTCATACTGGCATTTTCGTTTAATTTTCAAGTCTCTTTTCTTTTGAGGTATGGCCAGATTTTTATTTTCTGCTTCTTTTTAAGATCGTATTAGAATGTCTTCCTCATCAGATTGGTCGCATTCTTCATAATGGCTATTCCAATTTCACTTTTAGGAAGTTCGTCATTTTCATCAGAA
This sequence comes from Ontholestes murinus, assembly GCA_963969525.1. Taxonomy (NCBI): domain Eukaryota; kingdom Metazoa; phylum Arthropoda; class Insecta; order Coleoptera; family Staphylinidae; genus Ontholestes; species Ontholestes murinus. Next base: position 39,802,911 of record OZ018396.1, read on the forward strand.
TTTTGTTCATGAGAAAGTTCAAGAGTCAGTGGAATGAATGGGTGAGTATCTTTATTTTCTTCTTTTCCTTTTTGGCCAAAGAACATTCTTTTCAAAAATATCACATCTCTACTAATGGCTATTTTATTTTGACTTTCTACCCAAATCCTGTGCCTTTGGTATTCCCAACAAAAATTCCTTCTTTTGCTCTTGATGAAAAAATTTAGTACAAAAACTTTTGTACCAAAGCAATAAAAATTTATATGTGCAATAGATTACTATCGAGTAATACACCCAAATTAGTACACCCAAGTCACGGACTTTATTAACAGAGATTAATTTATAATCTCCAATTGAATATTCGAAAGTATTTAATCTGCCTTGGCCAAATGAAATTATCATATATTTATTAAAATTACGATTAAGATGATTATTTAAGTCAGATTGTAATATATTGTGATCACTAAGGTTTTTGATGACTATGAATATTTAACTTCGTCAGCAAACATTAAAAATTTGTTGTATTTAACAAAACTTTCCAAATCATTGATAAAAAGCAGAATAAGGATCGGCCCACAATATGATCCCTGTGGTACCCCTGACGTGACTAAAATTTCTTTAGAAACAAAATTAACAATCTTGACAAATTGTTTCCGCTCATGCATGAAACTGACAAACCCCTGTACCATATTATTAACTGACTAAAACCAAGACCTTCTAGTTTACTTAGAAGAACGGCGTGATTGAGACAATAGAAAGCCTTGGAGTAATCAGTTTAAATGGAGCTATCTTGATGTCCCTTTTCAAATGCATCCAACAAGTACATTTGATAAGATAGTAAATTAGATTTTATTGACATACCCTCAGTGAATAAACAAACAAATGTTTGTTTGCAATTCTAAATGAGCTGTTTATATATTAATTTGTCAAACATTTGAAACAATCAGAAAGGGCTTGCGCATTTAACAGAATCATTAGAACCTAGCAATAGGTTATAGTCGACTGTATCTCATGCAGCAGTTGGTAAATTATGATGATCACAAAAGACATATTCCAAACGTGGATGATCAGCGCATTTTTGTTCAATTGCTTTCGTATGCAACTGGATACCACCTAGAGAAGTAGTAGTAGTATCCAAGCACAATTTTGTCATTAATTGTAACAAACAAATATTCAACAGAATTTACTAAAGATTCCACACACAATTCATATGAGATTTCACTGCGATGAGGACGCCATCGCCTAATATTAGAAGTAACAATAGTTTGTGCACCATTTAAATATCTTGTTGTGAGATTTGGTTCGCACTGTTCCTTGCGCAGTGGGAGTTCTAAGAATTTTCAACTGTTTCCGTGGCTTTCAGTGCGATCCGCATAAAAATTAACTGCAATAGTATTTAAATTATCAAACTTATTTTAAAAATTCAATCATCGGCGATCAAGAAAACAAGCTTTAATCGGCCTTGGTACATTAGACACTTTTCCTAATCGGATTAATGACTTAATGGCTTCAAATGTTATAACAGGTTCCACAATATTCTTAATGGCAGCAATATCCCCTTTGGTTTTCTCCACTGCGGTCCCAATGGACTCCGGAAGATTTAACACCATAATATTTGAAGTCCTGCGTTGACGGTCTTCAATTTCGTTCATAATGTTCGCTTGATTGCTTTTAAATGTAGAAAAATCTGCATAGTTCTCAGTCTTCAGTAATCGATTTTTATTCCATTAATTTCATTATTTGAAATCTTACAACATAATAATTTACCATGTACACATATAATGGTTGTCCATTTTTAAAATGGTGGTGGAGAAAAAATCAGAATAAGAATAGTTTAATGAATGACGTGGATCAGGCATTTAGCTTATTAATGCAAACTCATCAATAAGCATATTTCATACATGGTGCGTAGATAACTGTTTATCACTTAATTCTAATAAAACAGGGTACATGCAATTTAATAAACCTCGAAACCACAAAAAAAAACACAACTACCAAATCCAAAACTCAACGGTAAGGACATGCAACACTTTAAATTGGGGAAATTTGGGCATTGGTATAACTCCAATATTGAACTGGGAGAATCACATTGATTCAAAATGTGGAAAAATTAAATCTGCCAGTTTTGTGATCTTGTCAATGAGGGCCTCGGTGAATCAAGTCGCTCTAATTAAATATTATCATACTCATATGGCCTATGGAAAAACCATCTGGGGTGCCTCCAGTGCGCCTGGAGATAGTTTGAAGAATAACTTGCACAAAATATAGAGATAGTTGCCGAACTTTGTTCACTGAAGTTGGCGTAATGATATTTTATTCCTTATACATCTACCACTGTTACATGTATGTCTTTAAACACAAACCTAAATTTGAAATTAACATGGTATACTCGTATAATCATTTAACACACGGAGCCTAAATCAACTAGCTGTGTTAACACACCGTACATATTTTTACAGGACCATATTCCATGTGTCTCACATTATTCAATAAACTTACAGATATAAAAGCCATCTCGCAGGGTACAATATTTTAAAATCTATCAAGTGTATATACTTGACAAAGCCTACTATTTTATCCATGATTTTATCAATTAAATAGCTATTGTATTCATTAATATTTTCCAAATTTAATAATAATTTTAGTTTAGTTTTATTTAGTTCTAGTTATTTCACGTATATATTTCTAAGTTAATTATTAATTTTACTTTGACAGTTGTAATGAAGGTCTTTTTTCCTTCATTGCATTTTGAAATTTCGCTTGTATAAAACCGAGTAATTCTTCTCTTAAAACGTTTCTGATAGTATCTATTATATAGCTAGCTGACAAAATACTTTTTTATTGGAATTATTATCAGCTGAGCAATTACATGTCCATTACGTTTTTTCGCTCGATTAGTTGCACCGATACAATCGCAATGAAACCATTTTCGATATTTTCCTTTACATTTAAGTGATTCAGATCCAAAGCTGATTTCATATTAATAAATAAGCGGTTCATAAATTCAAACAAAAATGTCACTACATACCCAGGAATACATATAATAAAGCATAATAAATAAATAAATAAATAAATATCTCATCTGACCATGTTCCTCTTGTAGCTACCGTACAATTACAATTAAAGCCATTAATAATAAAAATGTATTAAAGTTCTTTACGTTGAAGAAAATGAACTAATAATTAAAGAAGCCAGAGAAGTACTTGTTTCAATAAGTAATTTGTTTTGTAGTCTTAATAAGACTACAAAACAACTAATTGTTGTAGATTTATGAAATGTGTTCGTGTTTTTCTAACTATTAAAAACCATTAAGGCACATACACCTAGGGAAAATACTAACTTATGAATAATTGAGCTACTGCAAGATCCAAGGTAAAGTTGGCTGTGTCAACAAGCAGATTAAGACGCAGTATACACCTAGGGAAAATGGAGGAAGCTCAAAGGCAAAATAACGCAAACGGGAGCTGAATGATAGATAACATTCTAGACCTCGTGGAGCAAGATCAGAACAAACATGCGTACTACAAAGTGCTATTGGATGATAGATAAATATGATACGTTCAACATAAACAAAAAAAAAACCGCCAGCCTATATAGGAAGAAAGTGTAGAAACATATGCGAAGAAAGCTTGGAAGCAACTTAATTTGGTTTATGTGATTTGTTCGGAACCCGTGAGGCACTGTTTGCCTTGAACATCCGACTGAAAAAATTGTTGCTATCAACGCAAAGACCAGATTTTCAGGTTTTTCTTCATACTTTTCATTTTTACTCCTGGAATTAGTCATAGTGATCCTTGAGAAGTCCTGTTACCAAATATGAGGTCATTTGATTGAAGTTTAGAGGTCGCTCAAATGGAAAGTATGAAGAATAACCTGAAAATCTGTTTTTTCGGCGAATAAAAATCTGTAGCATTTCCAAAACTCATTACTAAGTTGGCGTAACGTACTTTTCCATTGAAAAACATTATAAAGAAAAGGTTTTGATTATTAAACTTGCATTTTTAGATGTTAACTTTGGTCAAAGTTTTCGAATTTTCGTAAAACTTAACGTATAACTTCGGCTGACATCGCAGTTTTTGATCTTAAACACTAAAGAATACATGTAAGACTTATATATATGTTTTTATTTAGAGTTTACCACGAATTTCTCTTGTAAAGAGTATTCTTCAAAAATTTTATAAAGTTTCAAAAAAATTCTTTTAATGTTTCTATATTTTTTTAAAAATTTATCTTTCAAATTTCTAGAATTCTGACTTCTTTTTCCATTTTCAAGAAATTTCTTAATCTTATGCCTTTAACAATTCTAGAATTTCCAGCAATTTTCTTTTCAGAACCCTAAAAATATTGAGTTCTAGATTTTGCATCAACTTTTCTTAAAATTTCCTAGGAGTTTCTAAAATTTCATTTTACTCTTTAATTGTTTAGCAAGTTCCCTTCCAAATTTCTAGAATTTTGATTTTTTATTTTATTCCAAGAAATGTTCACCATTTCATTGCTTGTTGATGTTATGAGATTTTTTTAAATTCTAGAATATCCTTTAGAAATTGTACAATTTTTTAGCAATTTTTTTAGTACTAGAATAATTTTAAGGTTCTAGATTTTCCAGCAGTTATCCTTAAAATTTTCTTTTAAGATTCTAAAATTTTTAGGGATTTCATTAGAGGCTCTTAAATTCTTTTTAAGCAATTTTCAAGCATTTACTTTGCAAGTTTACGAATTTTCCATAATCTTTGGATAGTTTAAGCTTAAGAATTTTCCGGCAATTTTTTTACAAGTTTTGATCATTTTCTTTGAGGGTTCTCATATTTCCAGCAATTTCTTTTGACTTGTGTTTTCACCAATTACTCTTCTAAAGAATATTCTTCAAAAATTTTCAAGAAATATTTATTATTTCATTGCTTTATGTTATAAAACTTTTCTTTGTCCTAGAATATTCTTTAAGAATTGTAGAATGTTCCAGAGTTCTAGATCTTTTTTAGGTTCTAATATTATCTAGCAATTTATTAGAGGCTCGTTAAATCCTTTTAAGATTTAAGAATTTGAGGGTTCTAGCAACTGTTTTACCATTTTTTTTACAGATTTAGAATTTCCAGCAATTTTCGAGGAATATTACTTAAAGTTTTTATAATATTCTAGGAGGATTCTAAGATTTTCAGAATTTCTGTAAAATTTTAGAGTTTTCCACCAATTTCTCCTTTAAAGAATATTCTTCAGATATTTTAAAATTTTCCAGACTAATTTTGAAATGTTTATATAATTTTTTTGGCAATTTATCTTGAGTTCTAATTTGTTCATCCATTTTCAAGTAATTTGACTATTTCATTGGTTTATGTTATAAGAATTTTCTTTAAGAATTGTTGAATTTTCCAGCAATTTTCCTTTCAGAGTCTAAATTCTTCAGTAACTCTCCTTAAAATTTTTTTAAGGTTCTAAAATTTTCGGGTTATTTCATTAGAGACTCTTTAATTCCTTTTAGGTTTCGAAAATTTTCTTTAAGCGTTTGTATCACATTATTTTCAGATTTAGAATTTTAAGCAATTTTCAAGCATTTCCTTTAGAGGTTTTAAAAATTTTCTACAATCGTTTTGGTCTAAGCTTAAGAATTTTCCAGCAATTTTCATTACAAGTTTTGATCATTTTCTTACAAGGTTCTAAAATATTCTCTAGACTTTAAATGTTTTTCATCAATTTCTCTTCAAAATAATATTCTTCAGAAGTTTTTAAATTAGTTAAAATGTTTTTTTAAAGTTTTTTAGCAGATTCTTTTCGACATTTCTACAATTCAATTTTTCTTTACTCCATTTTCAAGAAATTTCATTGCATTATGTTATAAGAATTTAATTCGTCCTACTATAATGTTTAAGAATTGTAGAATGTTCCAGCAATTTATCTTTCAGAGTCCTAGAATATTTTTTTAGGTTCTAAATTTTCCGCGAAATATTCTTTGAAAGTTCTTAAGTTGTTTATAAATTTAATCTTTTTCAGTCTATTTAAGTTTTGAGCAATTTTTTATCAGTTTCTTTAAAGATTTAGAATTTTCAAGCAATTGTCGAGCATTTTATCAGCAATTTTACTTAAAAGCTTTTATAATTTTCTTCGAGGTTTCTAAAGATTTCCAGCAGTTTTAGAATTTTCCAGCAATATCTCTTCTAAAAAGTATTCTTTAAAAATCTAAGAATGTAACAGAAAATTCCTTTAAAATTATATATAATGTTTAATTAAGAAATTTATCTTCTAAATTTCTTGAGTTCTTATTTTTTCTTTCATTTTCAAGAAATATTTATTGAATTGAATTGAATTGAATTGAAATTTTATTGATCTATTATATTGTTAATTTACAATATTAGACACGTAAATTTTTATTAAACACGGTAAATATACTATGTTTCTAATAATAATACTTTTATTAACGGGATTCACCCTGTACATTTTCAAAAAGTTAATAAAAATTATTATAAGAATCGTACAATTTTCCAGCAATTTGACTTGACGTATAACTTCGGCTGATATCGCAGTTTTTGATCTTAAACACTAAAGAATACATGTAAGACTTATATATATGTTTTTATAAGTTTTCGGGTTCTTTCTCGTGTTATTGGAAGGATGCATAAATCACTAATAGTGCAGCGATTATACAAACTCTTCGTGTTTAGCTGTTTCAATATCTCTGAGTAACAACATTCAGCCATTTTATATTCCATTGTTCTTAAAAACCTATTCAGGACTGACTCTAACCGATTGATCTATGATGATTGAAAAGGTGACCAAATTACAGTTGCATATTCGTATATTTGAACGAACTAGAGCACAAAACAGACTCTGTAAGCAAATAGGACTCATACCTTTACATGTCCTCCAAACAAAACCTTATATTTTTAACGACTTCTTGCAAATGACTGAAGTGTAAAAATTAAATGTTAATTTTTTGTCAAACGTAACTCCAAGAACCTTAATCTCCGTCACTCTATGGATAATATTATGTCCGATGCTATTCGAAAGTCATTTGTCTCCCTCCTTCTAGAGAATGATATTAAATTACACTTATCCGTATTTAATAATAAGTTGTTTAATTTACACCATTCATCAATTCTTCAAGACTTTCTGTAGGAGAATAAAATAATCTATTGATCGATTCTTGGATCTTAACGGCGTTTAATTTGTGGTACATTTCAATATTAAGAATAAAGAAAACACTAAAAAAAGTAAAAGTGTTTTTTTTATTCTTAATCTATCGATTAAATTAATTTAAAGGGTTTTATGTCATTAGCATATAATAATATTTCACAACACGAATTCTATATTATTTATTAAGAGCAAGAACAGAATTGGACCAAAATGCGTTCCTTGTGGTACCCCAGAAGTGACATCTATTCATTAGAAAAGAAGACAACCATCGAACAGTTAGTTCAGTGAAGCCTAAAAATTGTTATGGCTAACGCGATCGAAGGCTTTGGAAAAGTCTAAATAAATGGAATCCACCTGGTTATTATTTTCCATTGCGTTCAAAAGAAATTTATAATAACAGAGAAGATTTGACACTGTTGATCGTTTAGGAGTAAACCGATTTTGCCTACTTGACAAAACTAATCTACTCATCCAATAGATTTGATCCACTACTAATTTGTCTAACATATTAGATATGCTCCTCCTGATTTATAAATAGGACTCACATAGCTTAATTTCCAGGCTATTGGAAAAATTACACAATTTAGCGATTTGATGAAGATGTCATGTATCGAACAACACAGTAAAAAATGCAGTTGAATAAGAGATGAGTATATGTCACCTGGTCCAGGTGATTTACCTAATTTAAGGCCAAGAATCATGTTAAAAAATTCTTCTTTTGACACAACAATTTTAACGTCATTCACCGTTGAGTTTCCATAAGTAGGTACTATTTGAAATAGGTTGTGAATCTCCTTCATATGATGTGGAAAACAATTTCTTCATAATAAATAATATTGGTATTGAAAATGAGCCAATTTTTTTAGAAGTAGTTTAATTTCTTGTGTCGTCCATTTCGGATAAAAATTTACAATCCTTAACTACTTTATGAGGCATGAAATATTCTATTCCCTGATGTAAAATATTGTAAAAATATTTAACTAAAACATCGATATCTGAAACCATCAGTATGTTTCACCATTCGATGGAGTTAAAAGAATTAGCAAAAACGTTATTCATATCATTGTAGTGGTTTGATGGTATAAATGTACTTTTTTAGTAGATTGCAAATACTCAACATTTCTCTGCGATATTGAGATATTATAAGCCGAATGATGTTGCTCTACATTGGATAATAAATTGCGTCATATTATAATATTAATATCTGTTAAGTTTGTGAAAAATAAGTCAAGATAGATATTTCTGATATTCCGTATTTCATTTAAAGTTCAAAGTTCAAAAAATTTAAGGTATCAATTATCACTTAAACCCTGGGATCATTAAATACAGCGGAGGTAACTACAGATCTAACATCATTCCACTTAATATTAGAAAGGTTATAGTAACCACAAATTAAATATTTACTATCAGAAAATTTTTCAAAAATACTTTTAATAGCAGCACAATTGTCTATATATTTGTCTATCGGTGACCTTGAAGGTATATAAACTCCCCCGATAACATAATCTAGATTTTTAGTTGATAATAAAACAAATAAATGCTCAAATACATTTTGCGAAAAATTTAATGGCTATTTGAATAACACCGCCCATTACATCACCCTTAACCGACCGGTCCGCCTGGTAGGTATTATAATTAGTGAGTTGCAATTCACAGTTCGGTAAGTCTTCAAAAACCCTTGTTTTTGTTAAAATCATTACGTCGAAATTATTACTAGTGACTGACACCATCAATTTTTGCAATGTTCTCAATCCCCATAATTTTGGTAATAGATACCCAAATGTAGAATTACAGCTAAAGGTGCAATTCCTTTCCATTGAACCGGTTAATTGTTTCAAGTATTTAGGGTCCTTCATTACAGGCCAACTAGAACCGGATAAAAAAATTTAACGGCGTATAGAACTGGCACGAACTACATTCACTAAGTTGAAAACAATTTTCTGTAAACTAAATCTTGGACAGAGAATGATGAGCTGATCATGTATCTAAATAATGTTTGTAGAGCATATATCGATTGGGAGCTTATAACGAATATAAAATGTAGACAAATCTCATATCTTGGACAACCGGTATCGCATTCTACAACTATTTATGAAAGGAAAAGGTAGACGAAGCATCGGCAGAAGACAAGAATCCTGGCTGAAGAATAGATAAATAGAAATAAATTCGCGGAAGTGATTACCAAGGTTAGGGGGACCGGAGAGGGTACATAGAATAAGAAGATAAAGGTCGTCTCATCACAACTATCTTTCATATTATCTATCTTTTCATTTTGTATGACTTGTATAAGACATTGTTTTTAATTATTAGTGCAAATAAAGATTTTAAAAACCTACATTTATAATTACTATCAAAATATTCGTAATTTATGAAGTGTTCTCACTGCTTTTTGTCGTTTCGTTATTGGCCCAGTTTACCCTAAGGAGGCGGCCGTTTGAAGTCAACAACGACACTGAGAACAAAAAAAAATAGAACTAGGCTCGTTTAAACGCGCATTACATGCAGAGTAACAAGTTTTTATGGTATTAATAACGATCGAGAAAATAGGGAAAACGTTCGCTCTCTCGTTTTTTTTTTCTTTCTTGCCCGGGGTGACACTGAATTAATTACGGAAATGATGTTATGTCCGCAAAAACGTTATAAATCGATAGGGGTTTTCGGCAAAAAGTAATTGGAATGAAATATCTCTCTCTTCTAATCCGTAGTCGATGGCTTTGTAATTTCCGACGGATGTAAAAGTGGGAAGGGTTGGGAAAACCAGGAATATAGTTTATATTTTTAATTACTATATATTACGCTATTGTAATTGAATAATTTAAAAATATTAAGAAGAGTGAGTGACTATACTGTAAAACTTGATCATTTAGAAAATAATTGTTATTAGCTTGAAAGTATGTATAAAAAAGGACCCATATTCGAAGCAACAATTGAAAATTATAGGTCTTTATACATCTAAAAATATTAAAAATATAGTCCTAGCAATTGTAAAACTAATAAATATATATTAAACAACTGTGCAATTGACTGATGAGAAGTTCATAATGTTTCCCCATAAACTCAGTGAAACAAACAAAAATAATCAAATGCTAGCATATTTTACTCTGCTCAATAAATAGGCCTTTCTTTTAGAAAGTTATTACGGGTGATAAGAAATGGATACTTTATGAAAATAATTTATGAAACGCAGGGAATCATGGGTAAAACTCTTGATGAGAATCTCCTATGCATGATCAACAGCTTTCCAAAAATAAACATACAGTATATAAAAATCTTCTAAACTACACAAGATACATTTATGCATATACAAGATCTACATTCTTGCAGAATTCTCTTAAGCTATTTGAACTATAGTTTTTAGCTATCTTCTAAAAAAATATAAAAAGTAAAAGATTTTTTTAGAAATACTAGTGACGTTGAATGGCTAAATTAATTTCGTATTCCATTCAATAAAATCTTCTTCAATATTGTTCCCCGTCTCATCAGCGTAGCACAGTTTGAGGTAGGGAAACGAGTTTCATTTAGAAGGTATTTAACTCTCCGGGTTAACCATCGATACGATAAAACCATAAAGGTGCCATCTATTGTCTAAACGTTGCACTAGATCCCAAATGGGTGGATAACCACCGGCATTGAAAGGATCTAGTGCAACGTTTAGACAATAGATGGCACCTTTATGGTTTTATTGTGTCGAAAATCTTCTTCTTTTAATCGCGCACCAAAGACTCAAAAAATGTTTTTAAAATTAGAATTTCATACTAAAACCAAAATAAATAAAATAATTAATAAAAAAAGTTAATTGTTTTATTTCAATTATCAAAATGTATCACGATGTGAAAGATTTAACAATTACTTATTCAAAATAAACTTGTCGATACAAAATTGTACAAACAATTCTCACGCTTAGTTACTCACATCTTAAAATAAGCCCGAAAAACTCAATAAAACATGATAATACCTATAAAAAAAGGCATTAAAATTAAGCGCAGCCGTAATGAATCAATAAAAGAAATCCGAAATGGTGATTAAACGCAAAACCGGTCCATACGTCGTCTCGGAATTTTTAGCACCTGAAAGGCAACAAAAAAACTGACACGAACAGAGCCAGAAATGAATTCTCGAGATTTACACGTGGGTAATTACATAACGGCCATAAAAATGCAAGTTTTATTGCTCCAAGTTTATCGAACTGTCTGCGAGGTAGTTAAGAGAAGACAGTAAAGCGGACGCGTTTGGAGAAGTTCTTTTATGGCCGACTAGAAATGTTTAATTGTCTCTTAATTTATATATTGCAATTAATTTTTTGCAGAAATAAAACAATTATTATGTTTTATCGCTGCGTTTATAGACTAAAAATAAAATTTATTGTTATTGATGTAACATTAAAGGAGACAATTTTATTTACTGATAATTGTGTAGTTATATTGTTATCAAAGGGGACAATTTTATTCATTGATAGTTTTGAAGTTTTATTAGTTTTAGGTTTGGTTTATTCAGAAAGCATTTAGAGTGCTACACTAAGTTTGAGTGTTAAGGTTTATATTTGTGGAATTGTTAATATTAACTTCTGATAAATTCATTTTTATTCCATTCATTCAGCCATAACAGAATATGATTGGCGAATGAGAGTAATCAAACCTGTTTAGTACACCAAAAAATAATTCGCAAAATTAAGAAATCTTACAAAAATTACATTGCAAATAATGATAGGAATTGTCTTGTCAATAGCTAATTTATTAGTTTCCCAGTTTAGAAAATGTGTCTCAATAAATGTATATTCTTCCAATCAACTTTGTTGACATTATACTCAAAACGTAATTTTCCTCACTTTGTTGTAATTGAAACACGATAACTTTGTTTTACCACTATATATATAAAAAAATATAGTGGTAAAACACAGTTATCGTGTTTCAATTACAACTCAGTCAAGATGTATCACGAAGTAAACGCCCAAACCATCAAATATTTCCTCGCTTTGATAAGAGGTTTTGAAAATACGAACATTTGCTTTATTTAATAATTGAATAATACAATTAATTCAAGACCTTGGGTCGTTGTGGAAAATTAACTAATAATTTATTCTTGCTTCTTTTCCTTATACCCTTTTAATGTAACCTATTCATTATTTTTTATTCCTGAATTTATAAGATTAAAATATCCTCTCTGTTCCTCTCTTCCTTTACTAATATGTTCCATAACTAAAACCACCGCCTGTATCTGAAAGCGACAAGATAAACTGCCTTAGTTGTTTCCCCTCTTAAAAAATATATTTTTTTAATATCCACCCCGCCAGACACACCCAACCTAACGATCCAATTCCAAAATTCAACAGGTGCAGACAATGCCCAGCTCCTGATCTATTCGACACATGGATTAGGAAAAAGAAGGCTGACCTCGCAAATAAATGATTGAGGCTGACCGTGAAACTCCCATCCCCATTTTATTTCCTAATTCCGATCTTCTTTACCCTCATTCCCCAAATCGCACCCGTGGTAATTGCCTACTTTTTTTTCCTTCCTCTCTCCTTAGGTTACTCGCCCCGAATTTTAATTGCTTTAATTAGGCCGCTGGGTGGAAGTGCATTGTGATACAAATGAGGTTCACAATTGGAATTAAAAGGCCGAGTGAATGAGAGTTATGAAACTGTTTCTGTATAATGAATTAGCGACCTTTCTTGAATTATGGATATGATTCGCGGTGGAACTAGAAGTGAGCGGTTGATAAATCAGTTTAGCAGTGTGCGCATATTTATTACCCTCGTCGTTTCAGTTTTTCTTCATATATACGTTCCCTGAATATAAAAAAGGTGTATCTCGAGGATGTGAAATATTTATGTGCAAAAAAAACCTGAGTTATCATTTATGTCAGAATTCAAATGTTATAAATAATGAACTGTAGAAATAAGGCAAAGGGAAAAATAGAGACAGGTTTAGAAGTTAATCGTAATAAATATTAACGGGCGTTTTAAAGGCTACAAAACATTTATAGTATACTAAGAAAAAAACATATATAGTTTACTATTTTTTTTATAATTTATAGTATACTAAGAAATCATCCCAATTTTGGATTGTTATGTATTCTTTTTCACATTTAATTATATTCCCAAACAGAATTTCAGTTCACCCAAGTCTTTCATATCAAATTTTATTTTCAGACTTTTCTTTACTTCATTTATTTTCATTTGAGTAGGATATTATTAGGTCATCAACATATATTGTTTCAATTTCAACTCCTCTTTTCCTCAATATGTAATCACAAGGTTCTACCTGGGATGGTTCAAAACCAATATTTCTTAGTTCAGAATCTAGTCTTTTATACCATTGTCGTCCTGATTGTTTTATGCCATATATGGCTTCTTTAATTTCTTAAATCCTCCAACATTGCTTTTGCTTCATTGAAGATGGTTGGGTCATCTTCGGCATTTTCTTCTACCATAATCTCGGTTACATATTTTTCCCAACAAGATTTCACCTTTATTAGGATTGTTTGGTTTAGCTCTCCGTTTAAATATGCTGTTGTCACATCCATTTGCACCAGCTTCAATCCTTTCTCAACTGACTTCTTTGGTCTTTGAGATCTGATAGAACTTAATTTTGCTACTGGTGCAAATGTTTCATTATAATCAACTCCACCTTTTTGGTTAAAACCTCGTGCCACTAGTCTTGCCTCTTTTGTTTCAATGTTGTCTGATCCTATTTATCTTTTCAATACAATTATGTTGTCTTTGATATTCATATCTTTGTCCTTCTTTATTATTCTCAAAATTTCATGTTATGTTTGATATGTCCTTTTATTTCAGCTTTTATTGCATTGTGCCAAATTTCATCATTTTCATTTTACTCACTAGGATTATTTATATCTATGGATATTATACTTTCTTTTAAGTCATCTTCTAAATAGTAATCTTATTTTTCTCTTTCGGTCCTTTTTTCTTTTTGAGGTATGTCCAGATTTTTATTTTCTGCTTCTTTTTCAGGTCGTGTTAGGGTGTCTTCGTCATTCTTCATAATGGTCACTTTCTTGTTGTTCATGTTCTCTTTCAGATAATTCTTCATTTTCAAAAATTTCTTAATTTTCATTAGAGTTTTATTCATGAGAAGGTTCGAGAGTAGAATTAATGGGTGAGTATTTTTATTTTCTTCCTATTTTAGTCAAAGAATATTCTTTTCAAAAATTTCATATCTCTTCTAATGAATATATCATTTTGACTTTCTACACAAATCCTGTAGCCTTTGGTATTTTTTGAATACCCAACCAAATGACTTCTGTTGCTCTTAGTGAAAACTTTTTTGTTTCTTTTATTTAGTACAAAAACTTTTGTACCAAAGCAAAGGAAATTTCTTACTGAGGGTCTATATCCAACCCACATCTCAAAAGGGGATTTCCCGTTCGTTGCTTATGATGTCACTTTATTGGTAATATAATTTGCAGTATGAATAGCCTCTGCCCAAAAAGATTCTGGTAGGTTTGCTTCTGGCATTATACAACAGGCTTTTTCTAATAAGGTTCTATTTTTATTTTCAGCTACTCCGTTATGCTGTGGTGTATACGGGGCAGACGTCTTGATTTGCCATTTCTTTTAGATAATCATCAAATTCTCTGTTGAAGTACTTCTCTCCGTTGTCTGTTTGCAGCCTTTTTATTTTGAATTTAGTACTTTTTCCGTCTCCTTTTATTCTTTGAATTTCTGTAAAACTTCATTTATATTTTCAATGAAATATATCCTGCCATAACGGCTGTATTCATCTATGAAAGTTACAAAGTATTTATAACCAGCATTACTTTCCTCTGGCATGTGGCCACATACATCTGATTGTACCGTGTGAAGTCTTTCTCGAGCTTCGGTTTCTATTTTTCCTTTTAAATATGTTTCGCAGTCAGAGTTTTTCTTTAGATTTAAAATGTAATCCTTTAATAGTTGGATTATGGAGAGATTGCTTTAAATCTTTCTCATTCAGATGCCCCATTTTTCTATGCCAAATGTCTAATTCAGTATCTATAGGTAAAATATTGCCTACCTGTTATTTTTCTTTTGTGTCCACAACCACACAGTATAGTCCATCTCTTTTGATAGCATTCATTTCTATTCCTTGTGAATTCTCTATCTTCTTGAAGATTATGCTATAACCTTTTTCAGTTGCTCGAACCACAGATAACAAATTTACTGATAATTTTGGTATGAATAGTGTATTTTGTAGGTCAATGACTTCTCCTCTAATTTTTATTTGAGCGACTCCTTTCACTTCAATTTTCTCAGTTTTATCCGAGGCCAGTTTTAGGATTTCGTCAGTTGGCTCCATAGATAAAAATAAACTTCTGTTATTGCACTTGTATGAAGTACAATCGCTGGCTGCATACCACTTGTCAGTTTTATTAGTTTCTGCAAATAGGCAGTTTTGTGCCCTAGCTTTTTGCAATTTCTACATCTCAGTTTATTTTTATTTTTGTTGTACTGTTTAATTTTGTTTTTGATAGGATAATACTTTTTTGTAGTACGATTCTTTTTCCTGTAGCTCATTTTTTGTTTGTTTTTGCGTGACTCACTCTCTTCTATAATTTCTATTTTCAAGTCATCAAGGGCCGGCAGTTTATGTCGTGATTCTATTTCTACACCAAAATTTTCGTAGCTTTCTGGTAGGCTGTATAATAACATAATGCTTTGTAGGTCCTCGTTGATATCCATCTCCATATCTTTTAGTTTTAACTCATTGATGCGTTCTCTAGCCGTTTCGCCATTGCAGATTTTCTTGAAAAGTAATTTCTTCAAAAGAGTTCTTTTCTTGCGGGTCCTTTGCTTTTATAAGTAATTTCAAATTATTTCACACTTCTTGGGTGGTAATTCCGACGGCGATATGATGATCAGAAGCAGTTCGGCTTTGGCCAATAAATCTAGATCATTTTCATCCTGTCCCGCAATACTTGCTTGCAGACGAGCCCGGACGAGGACTGCTTCGGTTTGAACCCTCCAAGTGTCGTAATTTGTTTTGTGTAGCGGCTCAATATAGACGCTGTGTTTCGAAGTCAGTTTTTCTTATTTTAAAATTCATGTATAACCGCTCAAACGGTGTAAAAACCACGAATCAGAGATATTGGGCTTAGTTCATCCAGACATTTTCGGACCAATAAGCACCAAGTCACTCGGCGGAAATAGTTTTTTGTAGAACAAGTGTGGAAATGTTACGCTTTTCCGCACGAGAGTAGGATGTTGGTGTACGAGCGAGCGAAGCGAGCGAGTGCATCAAGTTCCTACTCGAGTGCGGAAAAGCGAATTTCCCACGCGTTGTACACACTATTTTTTCACATAATGCATATAACACCAATTATAAAGGTGCTTGTGATTTCATTTTTGACATTGACATATAAAAATTATAATTACCGATAGTACGCGTGTTGTATATATACAGGGTTATTCACGCTATACGGCACGGAATATTGTGGCCAAAATACGTGACTTTCAAAAAGTTTCACTTTTGGGTTATATGGGGGTCTATTAGGGCTACTTTTTAAAATTACTTTCATAATATACAGGGTGTCCCAAAAACCCTAAAAGTATCAAAGTTTTGTTTTTTTTTAACGAAACACCCTGTATTTTATTGCATTTTTGGATCCTTCGATCAAAATATGTGTGTGTTTTAATAAGGTTTTTATTACTTAAACCTTAAGGTTTTTGAAATAATTTGAATTTTGTAAAAATTTAACCTAATTTTCATGTTTCAAATACTTAAAAAGTAATTAAGTTATGCATACCAAATTTACACTCAAATGTAACAATAGATCATATTTTATTTTCCAAGTATAATAAATTTGACATCTTATACCGGGTGTAAAAAAATTGGAATTAAACAAATGAGAACCTTAAATGGCTATAATTTCATTTATTTAAATGGAACGCTATATTTATTAATTTATCAGCATATGCACGTTTTAATTACCTATCGAATCGTATTTACATCTTAAATGTTAAGTCTTCTTGTTTTTACAGAAAACGCCAAAATATTGTTTATTGCACCGTTTTAGTACTTTTAAGTAAAAATTTTAATGTATCTAGTTTTCTATGGTATTTAAAAACGTCAGATAATTAATTTAGTATGCCACTTTAGTTTAAAAAGCCTGTCTTTTGTTATAGTTGTCTTATTTTGCATTTTTGTGTTAGATCGTTAGTAATCGTTATTGTTTGAACATCGCTGTTGTATTTTTTGGTAAAAAATTAAGATTTACTCAAAAGAAAGGGGTATTGGCATTGTCTTTATGCTTGGAGAATCATCAAAATTGTTTATTTTCTTGTCGAGTTTATACTTAAAGGTTTCCCAAAAGAAATCACCCTAAGCCAGCCATTTTTGAGAGACTATTAAACCAATTTAAAGAAAGTGTCAGTTATAAAAACCCCAGTATAAGAAAATCTGTGTAAATTTTAATTTTTTTACTATTAAATACAACAACGATGTTCAAACAATAACGATTACTAACGATCTAACACAAAAACGCAAAATAACACAACTATAACAAAAGACAGGCTTTTTAAACTAAAGTAACAGACTAAATTAATTATCTTACGTTTTTAAATACGATGAAAAACTAGATACATTAAAATTTTTACTTAAAAAGTACTAAAGCGGTGCAATAAACAATATTTTGGCGTTTTCTGTAAAAACAAAACGAGAAGACTTAACATTTAAGATATAAATACCATTCGATAGGTAATTAAAACTTGCATTTGCTAATAAATTAATAAATATAGCGTTCCATTTAAATAAATGAAGTTATAGCCATTTAAAGTTCTCATTTGTTTAATTCCAATTTTTTGACACCCGGTATAAGATGTCAAATTTATTGTACTTGGAAAATAAAATATGATCTATTGTTACATTTCAGTGTAAATTTGGTATGCATAACTTAATTACTTTTTAAGTATTTAGAAAATGAAAATTAGGTTAAATTTTTACAAAATTCAAATTATTTCAAAAACCTTAAGGTTTAAGTAATAAAAACCTTATTAAAACACACACTTATTTTGATCGAAGGATCCAAAAATGCAATAAAATACAGGGTGTTTCATTAAAAAAACACAACTTTGATACTTTTAGGGTTTTTGGGACACCCTGTATATTATGAAAGTAATTTTAAAAAGTAGCCCTAATAGACCCCCATATATCCCCAAAGTGAAACTTTTTGAAAGTCACGTATTATGGCCACAATATTCCGTGCCGTATAGCGTGAATAACCCTGTATATTACTCCATGTATGTAACTGACACTGACATTGATTAATAGTAAATAAAGGTAGTACGAAAAAGTGTATCCATGCAGAAAAGTGTTGCAATGCGGAAAAGTGTTACTTTTCTCAACGATTTTGGACGCGGAAATGTATGGTATTTATATTCAGTATGTGAAAAAAAATATTTTGCCACTTCTATAGGCGATCGTACAAGGTATATAAAGGTAGTTATGCCGGAGAAACGATCGGATGTCCCGGAAGTATTCAAAAGTTACAAAAATATAGTTAAAAAACCAATTGAACATCACATCAAGAAGCTTCGCACTGACAATGGACGGGAGTACTTGTTTAAGGAGTTCGACAATTTTTTCGAAGATGAAGGCATCTTACTGCCAAGTACACCTCGCAACAAAATGGATTGACGGAGAGAGCCAATCAAATAATCGTTGAAATGGTTCGATGTCTGATGTTGCAGGCCAAGTTTTCATATTCACTGTGGGCGGAAGCAGTGACACCTACGAAACAGATCAGCTACTTCTTGTCTGAACAAAATTACACCCTTCGAAGCGTGGACAAACCGAAACCGTGTGTTAATTGCCTGAAACTCAAAGGCAGTTAAAGAAAAATCTTGGAAAACAGCTAGTTTGGATCAAGGGTGTAGAGTTCGTGCTATCGGATACTTAAGCGAATCAAAGGCATGCAGACTTTGAAACAGAGGTACAAAAATGGCTATCAAGGCCCGCCATGTTAAATTCATTGAAAGGGTGAACCTTCTAGAGATATCATCGATCGCGACGTTTTCTGTTTCCCAACCAAAATCTGAAGAAAAGGAATCTGCTGTTGAGAAATAAATAGATTAATCAGGAGTTGACCGATGACCTTGAAGCAATTGACCTTGTAGCAAGTGGGCGGTCTAGTAGAAGTAGAGGTTGCCCAAAATTAACCAGGATAGGCAAACCAGGAAGGCCACGACAAGTATACCAGACCAATAAGCAGCAATCACTAGATCCTCAAACAGTCAATGAAGCGTTCAACAGGGATGACGGAACGTTGTGACTAACCGCCATAGAATAGGAATACAACATACTTTGCAAAAGTGGAACATGGATACTTTGACATGTTCATAGACTAAAAGGATCAGACTGAAAAATACAAAGCTAGATTAGTTACACGTGGACATGTATAAGAATACGTGACAAAGTTTTTGTACCAGTGGCACGCTATTAAACCATTCGTGTGATACTTGCCGCTCCAATAAATGAAGAGATGCACCAGGCAAGAAATTCAACATGGAAAATTCGAAGAAAGCAGAGTAAAAGCGTGCTGGGCCCATAACCTGTCAGGTTATTATGAAATGAATACTCCAGACTTCTGCTCCACAGTTAAGTATTTATTTGTGGATTAAAACATAAAACAATAATAATAACAACAGAGCACTTCAGCGAATAAGCTGCTTCGATATAAAAGTAATCTATAATTTAGGGGCGGTACGCGCACACGCACGCGACAATAATTCAAACACCCTTTGTTCTCACTCAATATTTTCTCACATAGTATAGTAATTCACTTTAAATGCCTAAAGACTACTAGAAGAAATCTTTATACTTATATTTTTACAAAACATTGCCATACCTAACTAGGAAACCAAATGGCAACCTCACAAAAATGTGATGGAAAATTAAAATAAAAACATTTTGACCAATTGTGAAAAATAACCTACTAGAGTAACTGACTCTAAAAGTTCAAAGTTTACTAAATGAGATCTATAATTGTAATGGATAAAAGGCTTTCAAATAGATATTACTAAATTTAATCAGCAATTAGCAGTCGTTCCTCAGAGGACAAATATTGATTTTATTGAAAATCCTCTTTTGAGAAGAAGACCTATTCTAAACAAGTTTATATTTCCGGTAAATAATAGTCTAGTTAATTATGCTAATGATTTTAAATGTTCGTTTATAAGAAATAATACAATATCAAATAATACATTCTACATATCCAATCGATCAAATCGATTTGCAAAAAAAACTAATGCTATGTAATGTTACATCATCCCTAAAAAACTAGATTCAAGCGCCGTTATGGAAAAGTTCAATTATCTTTATAAATATCCAAGCTATTCGTTTCAAATTAAATGAAACAGACATTATCTCACATGGTAAGTTGTAAAATATTTCTGTACTATGTGTATGCGAACATTGGTTACTTGAAGAAGAAGGTAGGTCAACTGTTTTTTTTCAAATTTATATGTGGCTGTGCAGTTCTCGAAGCGATTGTCACATGTTAAGGGAGTTTTAATTATGATCAAAAATAATATGGAGTACACTCCTTTAGCGGTTGATAATTTTGGCTCTGGAAAGAATTGTGATTTTGTTGGCATTTAATTTAAAAATAATATCATACTTGTTGCTTACCGATCCTCCCTGAGGAGACTTCAATTCATTTTTACAGGATTTGTCCCAGGTATTAGATAGTGTTAGTTTTAATAGAAAAAATATGTTAGGTTCAACGATAATGATATCAATAAAGTCATCCTCCAGGATTTTGTTGAGGTTTGTAGTTTGTGGTTAATTTTCCTACGCGCATGAATAATTGCACTGACAACATTTGCACTAACTGACCCACCTTAATTACTAAATCTGGGATATCTGATCATAGGGGCGTTTTATTTAATATTCCATCCCACCAGTTAAAAATTAAACCACAACTCAAAATATCGCGGCCAATTACAGCTAGCGGCAAATTTACGCTCTTCCAAATACTGAGAAAGGAATCGGGGAATGTTATTGATGATTCCTCGGACGCAAACGAATCTTTCGGTATATTTCTATCTATTGTGACGTGAAATTTGAAGTGTATCGGTTGTAAGTGAAAAAAATGAGGTTAGTTCTTTTGATGTAAAAATTTTATTAACTAGAAATTATTGAAGAAATTATTGATAATAAAAAGGCGGTTCAATTCCTTTCTTCACTGTTTTTATTTAGGCACTAAATGTACATTTCGGACACTATGTGTTTATTATCAATAGTTGATTAACCGAAATGTACATTTAGTGCCTAAATAAAAACAGAAGAAAATCTTCACAAAACTCAAGAACATATACATATGCTTGGGATTATATTTTCTCTAAATTGAATTATTTTTTGATTGTATCACTAATTAGATTTCTTTCTGTGTGCATGCGATTTGCATCACTCTGTTTACAAAAGTTTTGCGAACGATTTATTTTAAAGGTCAGGGCAAAACCCCGCAGCGTTTGAGAGGCAAAGCCAGGTGTGCCTTTATTTATACAATATTTTAGCACGACGTTTGAAATATAACATATGAACGATTTCAATAATAGAACTTCATTTCAGAATATACAAACGGAATACGAAGTATGTAGCGATATCTACGGGCTTCCATCTGGCAGGCAGCAAGAGAAATCGGCTTTCATGAGTCGACTCTTAGGAATGGGCCGAAGAAAGCGGGCGTGGATAAGCTTGGGCGATTCCGAAGAACAGGAGGAAGAAATAGTGCGATATTGCATAGAGCTGGATAAACGAATTGTTGGCCTTACAAAATCGTTAAGATTTCTTCTGTTCAAATATGCAGAGGAGAACAAACTTGTGCATCAATTTTTGAAGGAGTTGCAGTAAGAGATTTTACGTGAGAATCTATGAATAGTAATAACTATCCCTGCGGATTCCCCGCAAATCTAGTGTTGCTATAACAATGGGATTTAACAAAACACAACTCTCCCAATATTATAGCAAATCTTCAATATGGATGAAACGGGAGTGAAAACGATCCCCAATATACTGCCAAAACATTTAGCTCCTACAGAAAAAAGAGGAGTAGCGAAGGCAGTAGCAGCGAAGCAAGAACAAATAGTAAGTGCGGTGTGCGCAGTAAATCTTATAGGCTATTTCGTACCTCCTTTCTTCATCTACGCTAGAAAAAGAGAAAATCGGCTTTTAATTAGGATGCGACATGGCTGTAACCGATAAAGATTATATGAACACGTCTACATTCATTAAGTGGCTGAAACATTTCTTTTGCAAATGCAAATTTCAAGCCAAGTGAGGCTAAACTAATCGTATTAATACTCGATAGTCATGTTTCGCACACAAGTTTGGAAGCAGTTACTTTTGCAAAATCAAATCATATCCATCTTCTAACCTTGGCTTTTTACGATGCGGCTGTGGATTCGTGGGACATTTTCATCCAGGGAAACCTCCAGCCTTTATAATGCTGCTGAATCATTCAAGCTAGCGTTTGAAAAAGCTAGCACTGTTGAAAATGCAGTACAGTTCTTTACGTCTACTGAAATTTATCCCTTTAACGCGAACACCTTCTCAGACGCCGATGTTTTGCCATCGGAGGTTACAAACACCAGATGAATGAAGAGTTGGACAACGATAATAATCGAATGATAATATTTAATCATGATAATGAGATAGCAGATATAACTGCAGTTTCTCAAGAAATATTCTATGATCAACCGTCTACTTCAGCTTCAGATGAAGCTTCAGTACAGCAGGGTATTATACAAGTGAACAGCAGTCATTCGGTTAATAAAAGACCTTTACAAGAAAAATCTTCATCCACTTGTTGTAAAACTCCAAGAGATATTATTCCTTTGCCTAAAATAGAAATAAAGAGAAAACGCAAAGGCAAAGAATTGAAGTCTCAGCTGCTGACGTCGACACCTAATAAAGAGCGCTTAGAAGGAAAAATGGCTGAGAAAGAAAAAACAAGCTACCGAGAAGGAGAAACGTTCCATAGAAAGGAAAACACGGTTGAAAGAGAATGCAACTAAGCGACTTTTTTCCGCCAGACCAAAAAGAGGAAAGAGAAATTCCAGGGCGCTCTCTTCTTCAGACTCCAGCTCAGATTATTCTCTTCATGACTGTAGCTTTGATTTCGATTTTTTGTCCCAGGATGGGAATGAACCTCAGGAAGAAATTTGTGAAACTTTGGTACCGAATGATTATGCTCTAGTAAAAGTTCAGGGCAAAAAAAGATTTCTTTTTGACACTACGTAGCTAGGATTATTGGTGTTTATCAAGGAGGTTATGGCGGAGTATTTTACAAACGACTACCAAATGCTTACAAGTTTTCTAAAACGACTGAAGAGTCCTTCATTGTGACGAGGATATAGTTTTAAGATTGTCAAAACCTACTGCGATAAACTCTTCAAGGTTTCATAAAGTAATTTCTTTTACAGGTGACTTGACGTCCTATACTATGTTCTAAAGAACTTAATTAAAAATGTTTATTTATTTTTGTGAAGAATAAACATTTATATCATAAAATTGTTTTTCATTTGACCCTATTCTCTACTGTTGGGATCAAACCCCGCACCGCGGGATTTTGTCCCATTTTGTGGGGCAAGGCCCCGCCAAAATTTTTTTTGCAAATTATTTTATTTATTTTTAACTAATAATCATAGAGCTCATAAAATTTAACAAAGTTGCAGTTAAGATCCCTACCTAATACTCCCGCATAGGAGAGAAACCTACATAGCTCCCTCTTTTAACAATCGTTGAAAAACAAGAATTTGCATGGCTTTGCCCCCACCTACCCTATTATATAATATATGGACGGTTCTATTACTGGTTCTTCACCTCGAGGTCCTGGAAGTTGGTTTGTCTAATATTGTGTCGATTTGTGTTTTGGCCAATAATTTCCTATTAAACATATAAAACCATCTACAGAAACTAAACACGTAAAATGGTTTAACAATACCCTAAGTAATATGAGAAATATGTTAAATTTATTATCTGAATTATACAGGGTCCGGCAGAGAAGTATGACTTTTGTGAAAAAATCATAACTCGGACAATTTTCAATTAAATTAAAATTTTGTTCATATAAAAGAAAAGGGTAATACACATTTATGCACTCAAAATAATATCATTTAAGTAATTTACGTTCTTTTCCACACAACTCTTAAGTCAAGTCCTTTCAACATGTTGGCCGAAATAAATCGCTAGAATTTACAAAAAGAGCAACTTGGCTTTAGAAAAGGACGATCCAGAACGAATGCAATGTTAAAATTTGTAGAAATTACTATAGATTGTTTTGAAAGGGGCTTAGTATCAAAAACTAGTTTTCTGGATCTGACGAAAGCTCTCGACTGTGTTTCCCACAAAATTTTATTAAGTAAATTATATTTTAATAATATACACCCTGAAATCTGGTGCTTTGGAATTAAAGCATGGGGGTCCCGCAGGGTTCCATTCTAGGCCACTACTGTTTTTAATTTACATTAAAAACTTACCTGACTCGAAGTAAAATTATTCAGTTATTTATTGCATTGTAATATGAATGACTGGTGTAAAACATTATATTTTAATGTAGCAATAAAATATTTATTTATTTATTGAGTGATTCAGGAAACAAGTGCTACATCCTACTAGGAAATAAAATAGCAACCTCACTATTTTGGGATGAAATATTAAAAATGCAATCAACACTTTGACTAATTATAAAAAATTAACCACTAGCGTAATTGACTCTAAAAATTCAACGTCTATTTTAAGAGACTCATATTTGTATTTTTTTAGGAAGAATAACTAAAGCATTAAAATTGCAATCAACATTTCAACAAATTGTATAAAATTAATCAATTGGCTCTAAAGGATCAAAAACTATTACAAGAAACCTTAATGTGTAAGTTTTGACATTGCCATACCAAACAGGGAAGCAGAATGGCTGCCTCACAAGTTTAGGATGGAACATTAATATTGTAATAAACATTGACGAATTATAAAAAAAATAACAACTAGATTATTTGACTCTAAAAGCTCGAAGTCTATTGGAAGAGACCTATATTCGTAAAATTTTAGAAAACTATTGCCATATCCAACTAGAAAACATAATTACAACCTCACAAATTTTAATTTTGACAAATTAACTACGTAAAGCCTATCGGAAGAGAGCTTTATTTGTAGTTTTTTTTCACATTACAATTCTTATATCTTTCTACAAATTTGAAAACAAAGATGAAATTGCAATAAACACTTTGATAAATTGTAAAAATCTGATAATTGATAAATTGATTTTAAAACTTAAAGCTATATTTAACTGTTATTCAAATAGTAATTCTTAATTTTTTACAATGAAAAAGAAGACAGGATGACTTTATTTTACCATTTTATTTAAAATTACACGTGACTAATTACTTTAAATAAAGTAATAAAACAGAATCATCGTATCTCCTTCATTATATTCAAGATGTATCATAAAGTGATAATTAAACATTTACATCCTCTTTTATTTTGTTGCATTCATTGGTGATTAGCACCTTTTTTTACATTCCAAAGATTTTGTAACGTTTAATAATTGTTTATTCTTTTAAAACAACCTAATCTGCGTTTCTGATTACTTATTTACTAATTTCTTAACACATATATTTCGAAATCCATCACTTTAACCCATGAGCAGTTGCTTTAATTATGTACTTAACAATGATTTTAGATTGAGAGAAGTTGACGCAATAAAAGTCTTGGGTATATTATTTAATCGCAAATTAATATTAATTATGTATGTAATCGTGGAGGTTTGTAAAGAGAATGTCTACCGATTTGTCGTACCATAAAATAATTTACCTGTTATTCGTATACTTCCTGCGTTACTTAAATTAATAAAGGCTTATTTATTATCTTAAACATTTATACACATTTCTCTCATAAATATATTATAGTAGATTAAGTGTAAATGTAATTGCAATAACCTTATTTAGTAATACAATTAAATAAATACTTATAGAGACATGAACTTCGTGATATATTTTAATCATTCAAAATAAAACAATCTTCTTTGATAAAACTTCTTAAAAAAGATTTATTAGTGTAGATTCAAGAAGATTAACTTGTCAGCATCATACATGTAATTAAAATTCATATGAATAAATTAACATCTTTTATTTACTGCTCCCTACATCCCCTATATCTTTATAAGAAATAGACTTTTCACACGTTAACTTCAATATTTATATCCATTTAACAATACACAGTATTTAAAGAAAATATTTTCTCGATATTAATTGGATTAAATAAAATTGTTAAGTTTTATTTAATCTTGTAAAATATGTGTATAGTAATTGTAGAAAAATAAATAGTAATTTAAATTATTAACACAAATAAATCTTCTCGATTGATTTTACACACTTTAACAAACTTGCACGAACCTTGACCTAACGGCAGTAAATTTTGGCGTGTTCGCACGAACCACCCGAATCGCACAATACATGCGTTTCGCAATAATTTTTTTTATTTTTATTTTCTTGGCAACATCAACAGCCTCCGTCCGGTCGGTCCGGCACGGTGGCATTGACTGGCGAAACCGTTTTCAAAGATTTTTGACGATGTGAATAATTACTACAGATATGTTAAGGTGAACCGGTCGAGATAACACCGGCGGAGGTGATGGGGATGACACCTTGCGGGTATATAAGAACTCATAATCCCACAACCATCATCATTAGTTTCATTCGAAGCTGAAGTAAAACAAACAACACAAACAAAATGTTCAAGTTGGTACGTACATTGTTTTAAATATATTATGAATTATTTAATCACATTAACACTATTTATAGTGTATTTTTTTATTACTAAATAATTAGTGTTATTAAAACATTAAAACACATTTATTTTTTCTTGTTAATGGACTAATATCTAGTAAGGGTCTAGATTATTTATTTATAATGTAGTTTAATATTTTTAAACTAACTAGGTTTTAATTAAAAATTTCTTGATTTACTTCACAGATATTAATTATTTTCTTTTCTGTAAAACAAGCCATTTGTAGTTAAAATCTATTAAAGAAGTGTGATTTTTAATCATTAAAAATTAGTTAATGATCTTAACTAATTTAAGCACTTAGTTTCTGCTTAACTGTTTTAAAAAGATAATTAAAAAATGTTTCACCTCGAGTTAGTGAGAAATTATTCAATAATACTAATTATTAAATTGTTTTCTTTTGTTATTTAGGTAGTCATCTCAGCCGTATTGGCTTTCGCTTATGCCGCCCCCGGTGGAATCGTGACCCACACTGTGGCCACCCACGGAGCCGTCGTCGCCCATCCAACTCACGTAGTCACCCCGGTGGTGCACGCCGCTCCGGTCGTTCACGCCACCCCCGTAGTGCACGCCGTTCCCGTAGTCAAGACCGCCCCAGTTGTTGCCGCCGTTCACACCGTCCCCGTAGTAAAGACCGTCCACACCGTGCCAGTGGTGAAAACCACCCACGTCGCTCATTCCTCTCACGTAGTACACGCCGCCCCAGCCGTAAAGACCGTCCTGCACACACCTGTCGTTCCCGTTGTCAAAGCCGCCCCACTGGTCGTCGTCCATTAATTACCGCCGACCGAGTCATGACATGTAGCTATAATAACTTATGACACAAATAAATTATTTCTCCTAATAATATTTTTTTTCTTTTATTCGTATACCGTTTTTATCGTTGTTTAGAATTACTATTATGCATTTAACAAAAAAAATATATCTAGTAATCGTAAGATTTGTGCAGGTATTTAATAAGGTCTTACTTTATTTTCAACACTGTACAACATCCAAACCAGGATTTTCCTTTGGTGTTTTAGAATGTTACAATACCGTTTTTATTATATTATAAATTTTTATTCTACTTTTTTTTTAGGAATTTGTCTCCAACTTTTACTTTATTCTAGAAATTTTAGTTTCTTTAAGGGCTTTAATTTTATAAATTATATCTAGAACATTTATCTACATTTGTTTAAATTACATCGTCTAGAATTTTTAGGATAGGCTAAACTTATTTTATTGGATTTTTCCAGCAAATTCTCCAGTAAATATAAAAGTTTTCTCTAAAATGTTGTTCATTTATTTCCGTGTAAAATTCCTTTAGACCAAAAATTATTTTCGAGTGTTGTCATTTTGCTTCCAGTTGAGTAATGTTACTACTTTTGCAATATATAAGAATTCATCATTTAAAGTATATTTTACACTTAAAAATACTGACACAGTATGGTGTTTCAATAAATAACATCCTCATCAATCCAGTATATTTTACAATTTTAAATTTAATTTGGCGTGTGGTTAAATTTTTAGATTTTTACAATAACTTTAGTGCAAAATTCCTTTAAACTAAAATTGAGTTGAGTGTTATTTTTTGTACATCACTATTTAGTATATTTTGCATTTTTGAAGTTAATTCGACGTTTTAGCACTTTTTATTACTTCTAGTGTAATTTATCTTTAAGCAAAAATTCAGTTTCGAGTATTGTTACTTTATTTCCAGCTGAGGAATGTTTGTAGTTTTGCAAGATATCAAAAATACATCATTTTGAAGTATATTTAGCAATTTTAAAATTAAATCTACGTGTGTTTACATTTTTAAATTTATTCTATTCGTTTGATGCAATTTTTTTTAACAAAAATTGAATATAAGTTATTGCTGCTTTGTTTCTAATTGAGGAATAATTCTATTTTTTCAATATGTCAAAAATATGTCACTTCTAAGTATATTTTGCTACTTTCAAGTTAATTCGACTTCTAGTTAAATCTTTAGGTTTTTTAATTTCTTCTGGTGCAAATTTCCTTTAGACAAAAGTTGAGTTTTAAGGGTTGTCATTTTATTTCCAGTCAAGATATGTTACTAAGTTTACAATATGTTAAAATACATCACTTTGAAGTAAATTTTACAATTTTAAAGTTATTTTAAAGTTTAATTAAATTTTTATATTTTTTCATTTCTTCTGATGTAAATTTCCTTTAAAAAAAATCAGTTTTTTGTTTTGTTATTTTGTTTCAAGTTAAGGCATGTTGCTTATTTTTCAATATGTGAAAAATGCATTACTTTAAAGTATATATTGTAATTTTAAATTTAATTCGACGTGTAGTTAAGTTTTTAGATTTTTACATTTCTTCCATTTCTTCTGGTGCAAATTTTCTTTAAACAATGATTGAGTTTGAAGTGTTGTGATTCTGTTCCCAGTTGAGGAATGTTACTAGCTTTGAAATGTGTAAAAAATACATCACTTTGAAGTAAATTTTGCAATTTTGAAGTTAATTCGACGCGTGGTTGAATTTTAAGACTTTCTCATTTTTTTTGGTGCAAACTTCCTTTCAAGAAAAATTGAATTTAAAGTGTTGTTATTTTGTTTTGAGGAATGATAAAAATTTTCCAGCTTGTTAAAATACTTACTTTGAAGTAAATTTGGTAATTTTAAAGTTAATTAAAATTTTTATACAAATTATTTTTAAACAACAATTGAGTTTGGAGTGTTGCTACTATGTTTCTAGTTAAGGATATGTAATACGTTTGCAATATATCAAAAATACATCAGGTTTAAGTATATTTTTTTGTTCAATTTTCTCTTTCTGATTTCTAGTATTTACTCTTCCATTTGTTTAGAATTGTTTACCAATTTTTGGTTTATCTTAAAATTCTCTTGTAATGTCTCTTTAAGGTTAGTCAATTTTTATTTTATCGAGAATTGTTCATTATCTGATTATAATTATCTACAATTATTTTATTAATTTTTATTCTGATGTTTATGAAATTTACATTTATTGCTTTATCTTATCGGAATGTATCGCCAGTATTCTAGAACTTCTGATGATTTTTTTAAATTTAACATTTTGAATTAACTATTTTTCAATTTTTCTAGAAACTCATCTTCCATATTTTGCTAACTTTCCTCAAGGAGGAGGATTTTGGGTATTATAGGGTGCGTCGACAGATTAGATCATTTGCACTGCGAAGTAAAAAAGAGAGTTATCTTATAAAAAACAAAAACCCTTAAACACTTAAAGCTAGTATCACAGTCTGGTATAAAAAAATCTAAAGCCACAAACATGTATAAGGTGTAAGTGTGTTATGTGGTGAGAAGTTATCAAAGCTCCTTAATACGCTAAGCGAATTAGGCATGATGATAATTCTCTGATTGTAATATGTCATTGTAAACCGAAGAGCCTCAATAATAGCGACGGCTTCTGCGCTAAAAGCGCTGCAGTGTACGGGCAGCCGGAACTTATAATGATCACCAC
The DNA here is from genome assembly GCA_963969525.1 of Ontholestes murinus. Taxonomy (NCBI): domain Eukaryota; kingdom Metazoa; phylum Arthropoda; class Insecta; order Coleoptera; family Staphylinidae; genus Ontholestes; species Ontholestes murinus. The sequence continues at coordinate 39,833,243 of OZ018396.1, forward strand.
CAATGAGGAAAGCACATCCTGACGAGTTTGCAGAGCATGATCCATGAGTGAAGATATGACAAAAGTCTCGAATACCGTATAAAAAGTGAAGAAATGCTATTGAAAAAGTGTCGAATGTGTTGAAGATTTAGAAAATTTTGATGAGACATTTAACTGTGGGCGTGGGATTTTCAAGGACGGTGATTCGTATCATACGTTTTTATTTTTAAGAAGTTAAAATTAGTTTGCAGCAAATATGCTTGCAACATAATACTAAATGGTTTGGGGGAATCCTGCTTGGTGATGTAAATGGAATTATATAAAGGAGAAAAAAACGCAATCATATACCGGATGAGTAGGTCGGCTAAATACGTAGGCGGTATAACAAAACATAAGCATTTTTCTCGGGTAGGCTAGTGAAGGTTCTCCAGATTCTGCATACAAGCTAATGACAGGACTGGTTCTAAAAGCTTAGATAGTCAAACGAATGCCAGTATTATGTACAGTATTTATTGTTTGAAAGTACGATTCTTTCGCTGATCTACAGACAACGCAACCATAATTGAGTTTGAGACGAATCAATGAACGATAAAGTCGAAGCTTTGCTCCACGATCAGCACGCATACACTTTGCCTTTAATGTGTTAAGATGGGTTTTCAAGGTTACTTTGGAGTCAAATATAAATCCCAAAAATTTAACTATGTCGTCCACTAATATCGGTGAATTATCAAAGGTTGGTTCCGGGTTTACTTGAACATCCTCAGGCGGTACCTTTAAATGAGTTGTTTAGATAATGCCGTTAATAGCAACGTTAAATAATGTAACGCTGAGGTCAGAGTCCTAAGGAACGACATTGGCCTGTAAGAAAATATCGGAGAAGCTGGACCCAACTTGAACCCGGACAGAACAGATTAATATATATTTTTTTAATAAAATGCCTCAAATGTCCTCTAATTCCCCAATTGTGTAGGGTTTTCGAGAGTTCATGCCGCCACGTAGTATCATAGGCTTTCTCGCCTTGCCTTCAAAGAAGACCCGCACTAGGTGTTACTTAGTGATAAAAGTATCCTGAATGGGGGACACCAATGACACGATATGATCGATTATTGATCGGCCTCGGCGGAAACCACATTGTGTGTTGGAAATAAGGTTACGCGACTCCAATAACCAAGACAAACGTCGGCTTGCCATACGCTCGAGTAATTAACACAGGCAACTTGTCAGTGCAATTGGATGGTAACTAGAATCCTTGGAGTCTTTGTCATTTTTAAGAATTCGCAACAGAATAGCTTCGAGCCAATTATCAGGAAAGGAATCTGTTGTCCAGATCAATTTAAAAACATCAAGAACTACGGTTAGCAGCCTCCCAGTTTATTGGTAATTAACTGTATCATGACTAAACGACTTAGTGCAGTTTTAAATTCCCACATTGTAAATATATCGTTGTAACTCGCAGTATGTTCAACGTGAAAGGTAGTTTCTGGCGTTCGACTGATACTTTAATAGCCATGAAGCATCTATCGATATTTTCTTCGCTTGAGATAGGAGCAAATATAGAAGCTAGATCGTTTGATGAGATTATCCATCTTGTGTGAGCCCTTTTCCTATTTCCTAGGTTTTATGGATACATGTTGCGCAGGAAGTGCTTTCTTTCTATCTCTAATTACGATGCGGCATTAATAATAAATTCCCTCTGCCACAAAGGTCAGTTTTCACCGTCCATACAAGACTGGATACTATAGATGGAGATGCAAACGTAAGGATGTTCCATTTGCCATTGAAATATGTGTTTCTTCACCTGTATTAAGTAAAGCAATATGATTGCTTTGAAGAACCGCCCCTTGAATCCTTAAACGTTGATCCCCATATTGGATTATGGGCGCTAAAGTCGACTATTGAAAGAAATGGGCGGGGTAAAGAGTCAAACAAGACTTCGATATCTTGCAGAGCGGGTGTTTAACCTGGAGGTAGGCATACAGAGTACAAGGTGATACCATAATTGCTAGACCACTGTAGGGCGCTGGCCATCATTATAATCCTTTCTAAAAAAAGGTAAAACCTGCCAAGATTGGTGTAGAATTTTTGTGTGGATTCCTGGAGGCATAAGGCGACTGGTTGGACAGTGTTGTATAACATTCTAATTTCAGGCGTGTATAAAATCCATTACAGTTCCACTGTATTAGTGTTTTAGCTATTTCTGAGAGGGCAAGTAACTTGGCCTCTTCAACGTCCATAAAATTAACAGAAATCATATCTTCCGAAAGACTGGTTGACCTGGTCCTTATAGACTCAGCTACCTGATTTTTTTAGCTTCATCAGGTCTTTTAATTCCGACATTGTACCGGTATTTGATTTGGAGGAAACTTGACTAGTTTTATTTCTAACGACTTTTACCTCTGTACTTTTGGCCGATTTTAGTACGTTAGATGCCACTTTATCCATATCGCACTGGATAGATATGGTCGACGATTGAACTGCAGCAACTTTCGCATAATATTCACTTCAGCAAATATCGATGGACACATTAAGCGATATTTTGTTTGCTTCAGCATAAGTAATTTAGAAAGTTCTATGCTTCGTTTGTATCTACAAGTATTTTTTTAACGAGCGATGCCATTTCTGTCCGTTAGAGGGATTTAAATATTTGTTACGTTCATTTTTTGCTAATTTCTGGTCACTTATTATAATTTAATATAGGCAACTTTAGTCATATCTAATTCTGAAGATATATTTATTCTATTATCATTTTTTTTGTTCGGTGCATTCCATTGCTAACTGTCCGGTGCATGAGTTATTTCCACTGCTTCGATCCTCTTCTTGTTTCGACTCTCGCAGCGAACGCGTGCAGAAATAAGAGAATGATACCTATTTGTGATTTAAAATTGTTGGTTTCCTCAATGCTCGAGTGTGATTGGTTTATGTCACATAATTATAGTGAGAATCGTTGTGATTTGGGGAGAATCTATTATCGCTGTAATAACGGAGAAAAAGTATCGAACTCGAAAGCTTCCATTACATATTGAGGTAAGCACTGCTTTTTAATTGACTTATTGGTAATTTCATGGGGTGGATTATAGGCTTGTTTCTTACGTCGGGTCCACCAGAGAAGTTTTAAATCGAGTCCATTAAGTCCGGGTATTGGCCCGGTCCATTTTTTTGGCAGAGGCTGCGGTTTGGATTATCTTAATCTCTACGTTGCTGTCTCAACTCCGTACCTGTGGACCGAGTGGAATTTACGCATTAGGGAATCATCTTGCTGGTTTCAACCATTATAAGGCTTTTAACCAATGAATGTGAAGGTATAGCTATATTTATCAGGTTTATAGTTGTAGTGGTAAAATCTAATTTTAAGTTCATCAAACAAGGTTTTTAGTTCAAACATCTGTTGCTGCCATAATATTCGTATAAATTTGATTTTTCGTTTTTTAAATAATTATTAATTTGAATTTATTACAATATATTTCTTATGCCTAACTTATAGAATATGCGTAATTTAATTTGAGATCTTAGTTCGTGATTTTCCTTTTTGGTAGCTGCCTTACCGGAAAATTAAAGTGGAACCCTCCCTTCTTCATTGGGTTAGTCTGGCCAAGAGGTAAGTTGAAAGGTAGCAAAAATAGTGCGTCGCATATTTCAAGAACTGTGTTCTACAGAAACTAAAACGTTACGCCAGAGAAATTTGTATTGCATTTTTATATTTTAAATTCATTATTTTTTTTTAAATATTCTACATCTATTTTTAATAATAGAAAGGACTCGATCGGAAAAAAAAAATTGTCTTATTTAATTTTATATCAATATTTTTAAGATTTTTCTAGCATGTTATGTTAAATTTGTCTAAAATTAATCTGAACTAAAGTTTCTAGTAATTTATATATATTTTAAGATTTTTATTACAGTTTTTATTATTTTTTGAAAATTTTCCAACAACCTTAAGAAATTTCGAATTCTTGTGTTATTTTATGGAAATTTACTAGGAATTTGTCTTTTAAATTTGTAATTATAAGGATTTTCTTTAGGGATTCTAGAACTTTTCATAATTTTCTAGCAGTGCATCTTCTCCAGATAGATTATTTTAGTTTAGAAGAGAAACTTTTCAGCATTTTTTATATTTCCTAAACTGTTCATCATGATCTAAGAAGTTAAATGAAAAAATTTAATTATTTTTTTAATTTTAATTTCTAAATTCAGGTTCTACAAAAACATCATACTTCTAATAATAGAAAAGACTGAATAATTACATGTTGAGAGCAATTGATCAGAGAAAATGTCTGTGTTATCTAATTCCTCTTCAAAGTTTTCTAGAATCTAAAATTTCTTACCATTTCTTATTTTATCGTACTGAAGTTTTCTAGAGATTCATCTTTCGGATTTCAAAATTTTTCCGACATCTTTATCTCATTGGATTTTTGAACTAATTTATCTATTAAATTTAGTAAATTAAATATTCGTTCTTTAGAAAGGAAATATATCTATTGACATGAGTGAATTTTGCTTAAAATTGCGATTAGATAACAAATATGTTTAATTTTAAGCTTTATTTGACCATTACTTTTTACATATTTTAAAATAGAAATTAATTTAAAATTCTAAAATGCGGAAGATAAACTGGTAATTTCTTTTCTAAATTATAAGATTTTTCAGAACTTTTCAACAGATTTTCTTTTAGATTTTAGAAAAGACTGAAATATTACTTGCTAATAAAGATTGATCAAATAAATATATCTGTGTTATCTATTTTATTTAATTTCTCTTACATAATTAAAACATTTAAATAAAATTGTTTAAAACTTTGCCCATTGAAGTTTTTAGTAATTTGTCTCTCGGATTTCGTAAATTTTATAATATTTTTATCTTATCAGAATTTTTTATTTATTTATTTATTACATCTTTGCACTCCTTTCTAATAAAAATCACAAATAGGATATACAAAATTTGAAAAATATACTTAAAATTTTAGCCGAAAGAAGAACGGGCGTATTTCTAAAATTTTCTAGGATTTTGAATTTCATTTTTAAGAATTCTTTCCCAATAATTTTTGTAGAAGTAAACTAAGTTTTAACCGATATTCTAAAATACTGAAAGATAAATTGGTAAAAATTCTAAAAAAGAAAGAATTTTACAAGTTTCAGTAGCAGTATTTTAGAATATTGCATGAATTGCTTTTTCAAAATTTTGCAAAGAAAATTAGTTAGATAAAGAAAGAAATATCAGAAAAAAATATGTGCATTATATGATCTTAGTTTTAAGTGCAATTTAGTCGTATCGATAATGATAATGAAAATTTTTAAATTAAATTGGTTTCATTTTGTTTTGAATAAATGATGTAAATCAATATTGACAGAACTGCTAAAGTTTTTAGTAAAATAAATATTCGAATAAATTTTACATTAAGGTACTTTCTCTTCTAAAGAAATTATGTTAATTTATTTATAGCCTGCTGCACCACGATATGGATTTAAATAGATTTCTAGAATTTTCTATCATGTTTTTTTGTTTTCCATTTGTCTAAGTCTAAAACTTACCACATATTTATTTTCATCTTAATGAAATTTTCTAGTAGCTTATCTATTGTAATTTTAGAATTATACAGTTTTGATTATTTTTTCAAAAGTTTTTGATATATTTTTATCGATTTTTTTAGTAATTTAATTTCTATATTTTTTAAATTTAGTAGCAGTATAAACAAATTTTTAATAAAAAAACAGTTATAGCAAAAAAAATTACTTATTAAATGTGCGAAAGCTTTTTAATGTTTTAATTTATTTTCATCAAAAAACTGAAATATATTTAAGTAAGTAGAGAGTAATTTAGAGGCCACAGACTCACCTTTATTATTATTCAATTTAATTTTACCTAGATTCAAATATTAGTCAATCCATCTGTTTCTAAATCCTAACTACTGCGCCAATTAAATATCACGACATGAAAAAATTTAAATCGTTCTTTTTCTGATACAAATATTTCCAAATACTGCTTATATATTAACTATAGCTTGTTTTACTTTGAAGATTAATTAAAAACACTTTATTTTTAGTTAATTTTATCTAGAAAATTTTGAATAATGCAAAGATCTCTACTTAAGTCTGGAATATGTTATAGACGAGTCTTAATTATTTTTGGTTTAAACCAATGAATGTCTACATTTGTATTTTTAACCAACAATCTTTATTTATTTATTTATACATCTTTGGACTCCTTTCTTAAAAAAATATATATACAAGAAAACAATTAAGAAAAACGTACTAAAAATTTTGGGTGAAAGTAGCACGGGCGGAGTTCACAATCACAAAGTGTTCTTTCACTCAAACTCTTCATTTTTCATGATGCCGATGGAGCATATATCCTCTTGCACTTCCGGTTATTTTTATAATCATCTAACCTAAATACCATTTGAAGTAACTTTTTCAATCGGCAGTTCAAAATAGTAAGTGAATCAATTCAGTAGTCGTCATAAAGCAGTAGTCGAAAGATGTAGAAGCAAACCAAAGAATATCGGTATACCATTTTACTCCAGAAAAGGAAAAAACGTAACGCATACTTATAAAAAGTTATGTGCTGTACCTAATAATAACCGAATGCCATTGCCAAAATAATTGAACAAGTCCGTTATAGTAATTTAAATATTGAAGATGCGCCACATTCAGGAAAAACAGTTGAAGTCGATAATATTTGGGTTCCACATGAACTCAAAGAAATTTATTTAACAAAACGCATTTCTCTTGAAAAACAATGAAAATGATCTATTTCTCAAACGTATTGTTACTGGCGATGAGAAATGAATCATTTACAACAATGTGGTGTGAAAATGATCATGGTGAAAGCCCGATGAACAAGCTGCAACAACTTCGAAAGGAAATATCCATCAAAAGCAGGCTAAGTTTTCAATTTAGTGGGATTACAAAGGCGTCGTGAATTTCGAGCTGCTACCACAGAACCAAACCATTAATACAGACGTGTACTATTTCCAATTGGATAAATTGAGTTAGGCCATCAACGAAAAGCGGCGGGAATTGGCAAAATGTAAGGTTGTTGTATTCTACCATGACAGCGTGTGACCACAAGTTTAGCGATGGAATTTGATGGATCATCCACCATACTCACCAGACCTTACGCCGTTTAGGTGCTATTTGTTTTGACCTCTGCAAAATTCTTTGAGTGGTAAACAATTCAATTCAGACAATGATCTCTTGAATTTTTTGCTCAGAAGGCCAGAAGTACTTTGAGTGTGGTATCATGATCTTACCCCGCAAAATGTCATCGACAAAAATGGCCAATACATAACTGAATAATATTATTTCTTTGATTATTATAGTAGAAAACCGAAATGCTTTAAGACTCAACCCAACGAATATAGAAATATTGATTTACTCTGAATTAACGTTTAATTGGAAACACTTTATCATTTTAATTTTGTCATTGAAAAAAAAAAGATGAAACATTAGTGAAATAATACTAATTGTTTCTAATTAATTACATAATTAATACAAAAGGTTTTATTACAGACTAAGTGGCAATTAATTTATTATTAATTTACTCTAATACAATTCATAAGAGTATAATTTTAATTTGAATCATTTTAATTGCGTGCAATAATTTTACTACCTAATAAAAACGAGCTTATTTAACATACATTTTAGGTAATAATTTAATTAAGGACTTTAATATAATTTATTATACATTTTAGGCTTAACACGTTGAATAAATTATCCTATATAGAATAATACGAATGGTATTATTGTCGATTTAGTGTAAATGCGAAAGTATCAAAAAACAATCAATGTTTTCGTGTTAAAATATCTAAAATTTAAAATTTTAATTACAAACACATCACGTATTATGAGGTCGACAATGTGGCGCTTAGACTATTGTGCTTAGTAACTAAATTATGCATCGATTCCTCGCACAATTAATATCAATTGTGCGTACGGTTCATTATCATCGCAAATTGTGATTAATTGCGGATCATTGCGCATCATCAATCATAATAAATGCGGAAACACGAAAACGCCACTATTTACAACTTTACATTCCATCCCCCGTCCTCATAATTCAACATTACGGACTCCACATGCAAAAAATGTAACAAATATATTTATGCTAAAATATTAGTCACAGAATTTTTTTCCACACAGTAATGAACAGAATAATTATTTGCAACTATATTATTGTTATTTGTAAATGGGTCTTGAAAATGAAAATATTTGATGATATTATAAATTTTCTGAAGTTAATGTTTAAAAAATGTTATTTTAAACAGCATAGGTTTGTCTTATGCTGCCTCGATATGTGTGATCTATTTGTAATTATGAATAAGATTAATCAAATACTCTAGCTTGATGTAATTTGAAAGATTTTGTCGCAATATTCTGTTAAATAAGATGAATAATTTCGGTATTTGCAAATCAACTCAATTATTTATTGTATTTGAGTAACAAATCATTTTTAATCATATTAAATCTGGTGTCTACTTTCAGATTTAAGACGTTCCACAAGGCTCAATATTAGGTATTCTATTATTTAACATTTTTATTAAATAGTCAGAAATTGAACTCTATATATATTAAATTGAATTATCTCCTTTGTTATCACATCTGAAAATGTATTCAGTTGTTAGCCCTAAGAATTGCTGGTTTGGACACACCCAATTTATTAGATAAAATTCACCTGTATATACTATGTTTCAAGCAGAAGCTAAATTTTAATATCACATGCTAACACATTTTTAATTGAAATCTGTATTAATTTTTTTTACATAAAATCAAAATCTAACATTGTTTTTTGTAATCATTTAGGTTTAACTCTTTCAAATGACAAGCTCAAATCTCAAGTGTGTCAAAACTATAGTTACTATTATTAATATATAACACAAAGTTACTTGTGTTAAATTTGACTCGTTCGTACTGTAATTATCAAGCTTAACCTTTTGTTTATGTTGACATTTTAAGGTATTATTTCTTTTAATTATCATGTAATTACATTGTGGATTTATTGTATGAGTAGTAAACATTAATATTATAATAATAATATTTCCTAATCATGGACGTTCTTGAAATCTCAATCGATACAAAAATATACATTCGACACAACGGGAATTATATGGCGAGCGGAACCTTGACCGTTTAATTATAATAAAAATAAAATTAGCATTTGCATAATTTTAGTGTACGCACCCAAGATACGTCAGCTATTTATATATTTACATAAAAAATATATAACTGGAAAAAGGTATCCGGTTCGGGTTGAATAAACTATTGAATTAACATCGACGAAACGAAAAAAAATAAACGGATTTAGTAAAATAACCAATGAACTATATATCACTGTGTGTTTTTGCATAAATAGTTGTTTACACCGTGGAGTATAAAAGATTTGAAATTTTAATCAGATCGATTAAGGTTGTACTGTTTTCTTTTTTCGGATAGGCGTGAGTGTTGATACTTGGGAGATACCAGAGGTTGTGCGTGTTGAATATTTTATATACAAATATTTATCGGTGTCGCAGTAAGCAATAATTTAAATCAAATGTAAACAACGAAATGGGAAGACCTCGAATTAATCATTATCATTATTATAATTATATGGAGTAATAAAATAATTGGAACCAAGGCATCCGTTCGTTCAAGGCTTGAAAAGATGTTTTTTTATTAACTATTTAAAAAAAAACTTTAAATCACTAAGGAAGTAGTACCCTTTTGCACAGCGTGGAGCGTTGATGAATAGAGTTACCACCGGATGTGTGCTAACTTCTTTAGTTGTATTTCAACTTTTTGGGTGCAAAGTTATGTCTCGTTGGTATTGACTATGGTGTTTATATCAGTGGTTATAATGTCCAAAGAAAATAAAGAACGCTACCAGTAAATTATGGACTGTGATTAGGTTTATCAACGCAAAAATGTGCGACCTCGCAATATTCATAGTCAATTAAAGAATGTGTATGAAAAATTTGTAATAGGTGAGTCGTCTGTTCGGCGCTGGTGTTGAAATTACGACACCAGCGCCGAACAGATGACTATCATTTATCACTACTTTAAAAGATAGAACACCAATGATGGAACTTTAACTCAACCCTCCATCCTAAAGCCCAGACTTGGCTCCCCAAGATTACCATCTGTTTGCAAAAATCAAAGACATTTTGGCAAGAAGGAAATATTAGGTATTTCAATACACTGGCGGCGGAGAAATATGAAGCTGGAATACAAATACTTGTCACATGTTACGACAAGTGCTTAAATTTATGAGACGACTATGAAGAAAAGTAGTTTAAGGTATATTCTTTAAAATTAAAACGTAAATATTTATTTATTATGCTTTAGCTTTCTTCTTAACAAAATACACATGAATATATCAAAAAAAAATAATACAAAAGTACAAAAATTTTAGATAGAAGAAGCTGGGCGGTTCATGCGGTCTGATGATCTTCCGCTCTAACCCATATTCCTGATAGGCATTGAGAGTCCTAGAATTCTCTGTGTTCCTTTTCCCATTAATATTTGCCTTATTTTAGGCGTATTTTTCATCGTATATTTGTATATTTGTTTAAATACAGTAGCTTATACTAGGCACTGTTTGGGAATATATAAAAAGAAAACTAGTTAATACTTTCTGGATTGCCCTCGTACTTAAACAGCAATTAGATGGGAGAACGGCGTAAAATTCTATTGTGGAAAAGTAGAAATGTATTCGGGGTTAATTTTATTTTTAAGGGGTGCGGGGTGGCGCCCCTGTTACACAATCTCGCGTCGCCCTCTAATTAAAATTGGGGAAACGGCGAACGCATGAATATTCACGAGATCCGCACCTCTGCACCCCTACCCCACCAGCCTCCTCAGAAATGTAATTGAATCTTTTTCCATTTGCCTAATTTCGCATTCAGTACACTTTTAATTTGGCAAAGACTGCGACGTTCCTTCTTAAATTATTATTAACAATAGCTTTAACGCGCAACGCTTTTTTTGTCGGTATTTCTTAATTAGTTTTAATTAATAAAATTACAGAAAGAAAATGTATTTAATTGTAATAAAGTTTCTTTATTAACATTATTAAATATATACACAGATATTCTAAAATAAGAAAATAATAAAATGTATTAAAATCGTTTAGTTCGTTGTAGAAAATTCAATAATAAATTTAAAAATACGAAAACATTTCGTGAATCTACAACAATGAGTCTTACTAAGACTACAAAACAAATTAATTTGAAACAACTACTTCTCTAGCTAATACTTCGACAGACATTGAATAATACAAATTAATTTGCGTGTTACAAATAGTACAACTATTAAAGCAACACTAATTTGAATGAAATTATTTCTGTTGTATCTTGAATTTTGGAGGCGTTCACTTCGTAGTACATTTTTAATGAATAACAGAAAAACGTTTTAACTTTTTTATACTACTTTTTATTTTTATACAACACTTTGTGACTAGTTTCGAATTACACAGTAATCATTATCAAACTAAGTGATTCTAAACTTCTAGACTTAGTTTGATAATGATTACTGTGTAATTCGAAACTAGTCACAAAGTGTTGTATAAAAATAAAAAGTAGTATAAAAAAGTTAAAACGTTTTTCTGTTATTTATTTCTGTTGAATAAACTAATAAATGATAAAATGTACTTTAGATTGCTTAAATGTAACTATAACATGAATAATTATGAAAAATGAATTTTAAACTGATTTCATTAAATTAAATTAGCAAAAGCAATTAAAAAAATCTAGCATTCAAGTTTATAATCATCTGCAGACACATGTTTCGAACTTTCGATCTCTTCAGTACAGCTTTATTATAAAATTGATTTTAAATACAAATAAAAACACTTACTAAAATAAATATAATGAAATATGATAATAAATATAATGAAATATAAATAACTTACTCAGATATGTACGGCAACTAACACAAGAATGAAATATAATCGACTAAAGGTCTGAATTTATACCTGAGGTGGATTAGTGAATTCTTCAGAAATCATTACGTTCGGGATTAAGGAAAAATACCCACTTAGAGCATAATTGAATAATAAAATGTATTAAAATTGTTGCTAATTGGATGAGAAATTGTTCAAGAAATTTAAAGTAGGCATGCTAAAAAATATAGAAAGGTTAAAACTATTAAATTAAACGCAACAGTTTCTGATCTTATTAGAAAGAACCATAACCAATTTTCTCAAGAAATTTGAAAATTCTAGAATCTTAAGAATGAATTTCATAAACCTGGAAGTTTTGAATAATAATGTCCTACGCCTGATCTAATTATTAAAAGAGTATTCCTTACTTTACCTTTTCTAGGTTTGTTCATGGAAACTCATTTTTAATCATACACATCAAGCAGGAATTTTAGAAACACGAAAAAATCTAAAATCCCTAATTTGAAAAAGCCTGATAAAACAAAACCAGAACTGATAACACATTTCCGTAAAAAAATCTAAAGACCTAAATATATGTAGAAGATAAGAAAATATTGGATTTTAGAAATATGGAATCAAAATTGATACTAGAAATATGAAAAAGAAATCGTTGAAAAATCGTAGAACCATTAAAGAAAGTTATGTTATATTGCAATTTTATTTACAAATATTTACGATAAAATAAAAGGTGCTGAAAAATCTAGAAAAGAGAAAAACAATTGAATAAATTCTGTGAAATTCTAAAACTATTCTAGGCTTCCAGAATAGATATTTTAGAAATCTGCAGGGAAAATTAATGATCCAAGAGACAAAAGAAACTTAGAAATATGAAAAATAAATGGTTAAATATATGTTGAACTTTCAAAGAAAATTCTTGTAATTTGCAAAAGAATTTCCTAGAATTTTTGGTAAAATAAAACTATTTGTATTAGAAAATGTTGAAAAACTATAAAACTTTTGAAAAAAAATCTATAAATTAGGAACAGAAGTTACTAAAAGATTCTTGAAATCTGGAAATATAATTGGTGGAAAGTACTAGAGTTTTTAAGGAAGCCTAATAAAATTGGGACAAGTCCCTGGAAAATTGTAGAATTATTGGATTTTTTCCAATATGTAAAAGAAATTTCGGGAATTTTTTGATGAAATAAAACCAAAATAAAAGAAAAAATGCTCAGGCAAATCTAAATATTTTTATATTGGTATAAAATTTCAGAACAACGAATGGAAATTCTAAGAATCTAAAAAGATTTTGTTCATTTCTGAGAATTCTTGAATGTAGAAAGGAAAATTGATGCAGAAACTGCTAAATAATCTGAAAAATTGCTGAAATATTCTAAGAACCTTGAAGAAAATTTTCGTAATTTGGAAACAAATAAAATAAGAATTGCTGGCGAATTCCCGAAAAAAACCTATAAATAATTTTCACAACTTTTATGAGATTTTACTGGAAAATTATAACTATTTTTGAAAAAATAAATTTGGAAGTTGGAAGAGAAAGTGCTGGAAATGTAAAAAATCGCGAAAATTCTAAATTGTTGGAAGAGAACATGCAAATTCTAGAAGGAAAATACTAAATTTTTTGGTAAATGTTCTATAATTGAGGCATAAAAGTTAGAAATCTGAAATCCAAAAAAAAAAAAAAAATACTTCATCAGTTTCCTGACATAGGTTTCGATAAAGCAATTATGGAACGAAACAATACTTTAATCAATAAAAATAATTATACAATTATGTTCCATCAAGAATGCAGCAACGATAGTATTAATTTTAAAAATAAATTGGTAAGTAATTTCTCTGGAAAAGTGTTTCTGGTGGAGTTTTAAAATATTTTGGTTGGAAAATTCTAGAATGAAGAAAATTTTTGCAAATCAAATAAAGGAAAATTGCAAGAAAATTCTCAAAAAATTATGAAAAAATATTTAAACATTATACAATTTTGGCAAAAAAATGCTTAAATAACAATAATGTTTGAAGTCAGATAAAAAGAGGCAGGAGGTGCTGGGAAGTTCAAGAGTTTTGTTGTTTAAGAATTAAGTTTCATAATTTAGCCTCAAATTATTTTGATGGAAAATTTTAGTGTCTAAAGAAGATTAAGAAAAATTAAATAAAAACAGATTTTTAGTAAATTGTTGAAAATAAAAGAAAATCTTCTATCAACCCTAACAAATCCCAACTTCTTCTTCCCTTTCACAGACTTACGGAACCGCTTTCCTTAATATCCATAAATGGACAAAATATATATCTCTGTCGCCTGTAAATACCTAGGAATAATATTCGATACTAAATTAACCTTCAAAAACCATTCCTCTTCCCTTAAAGTAAAAGCCACGCAAAGGGCGGCACATTTAAGAGGCCTAACCTACAAAAAACAAGGTATAAATCTACAAACTAGCCTCACATCGATAAAATGATCTGTCGTCCTTTCATAATGATGGTTGCGACCGTTACTATGTGGTAATTCATAATGAACACTTAATAAAACACTTACTATGTTTTTAACCACTATAATTATTATATTGGTTAAAAACATAGTAAGTGTTTTATTAAGTGTTCTGTCGTCCTTTGCTTGCCTCTTTTTCTACAACCCTCGCCCAGTAACATTACGTAACTTTTAAGTCGCAGAAAGATCAGCCCTTAGGGTGTTAATCAAAATCCCACATCACCAAAATTCTCTCCATATCCCTTCAAATTCATTGCTGTATGATTCTACAAAGGTTATCCCAATTCAAGAAAGATTATCCTCCCTTGCCAAAAAATCGCCCAAAATCCTAACTATTTCCAAATCCTAAATTCACTATACATTCCCAAAACCAAAGCATTATCATTTCATAATCTCAACGACGCTTTAACTACGAACTAATTTAAGACATGAACTTCACAATGATGACCTCTCAAGAAATGATAAGGACTTAATTAATTAAAAAATTAAAATTAGAAAAACAGGCGGAAAGATCTATGCTTGATTGATAGTCGATTGACAAATTTAGTATATTTTTGAATTTTATATAATCTCTGTATGTATATTATTATATTATATTCTCTATGTATTTGTCAATAAAGATGTTTGTATATAAAAAAAATCTGCAAATCTTTTAACGTTCCGTTGAAAAATTGTTGTAAAATTATAGAATAGTGGTAAAATCGTGATACCTGCTAAATAATTGATGGACAATTTTAGTTTTTTTATGAAGAGGAAGATTTTTTTTTTTTTTTTTTTTTTTTTTTTGAATTTTTTGACTTAGGCACGTGCCATTCAGTCACATCAGGTATGTTATTGTAGTTATTATGTTATGAATAATGCAATATCAACAGGGATACATTTATGGATAAAGGTTGTCGATGAGGGCTGTCATGACATATATTGGAAAGACGTACAGGAGTGAGCCCATGGTAACATATAACAGTAGAGATTGGAGGGTGTTAAAATGAAATGCGCTTAGAACTAAAGACTAACATGCATATGTTAAGTTTATTTGGGCGTCCTATATTTTTATGTTAGTGTTCTTTAAGAACTTGAAGATTGCCGAATAAATAGACCTTTCATTTAATGCTAATAAATGTACCATATTGACCGGGAGGCTGGTAGTTTGATTAATATCCCTTAGTAATTCTTTCGTTTGGATTATATTGGAAGTGCACTCAAAAAATATATGATTAATATCACCCACACATCCACAATGACAGTATGGGTCTTCTTTAAGGTTTAATCTAAATAGATGTTTTGGGAACGTCCCATGATTTATTTTTAATCTAGTTATTGTAGATGTAAGCTGGCGAGGTAGGTGGTATTGGGATATGTGCGGGATTGATTTAGGATAGGTTGGGTGAAGTAATTTGTACTGAGTATCTTTAGTATATGTCCAGTAATTTTCCACTTCTTCTCTGGAGAGTTTCGCTATTAGTTGGTAGGTATCCGAAGCAGGTATGGATACGTTCGCATCTGGGTGATGTTGACTTGAATTTGCTGCGCATTTTGCGAGTAGGTCGGCCTTTTCGTTTCCACTAATATTACAATGACCCTTTACCCATATTAAGCTTACTTTTTGATTAACTGCTTTTAATTCCCCAATGATCTTCTTTATCTCCATTATAATATGATTATTGAGCGTTTTGAAATTGGAGCTGGCAATTCCTTGCAGTGCGGACTGAGAGTCACTGATTACTACAATGTTTTCGGTTATGTGTAATTTAGCCCATTCTAATGCTTTCAATATTGCTACACATTCAGCTGTGTAAATAGATGCGTTTTTGTCGATGTTTTCTGCTAGTTCAAATTTCGCCTCTGGGACAACAAACGAGTATCCAACGCCATTGGTTGTTTTGGAGCCGTCAGTATAAATTTTTTTATGGTTGATAAATTTATTATTTAAAAGCTCTGTTAAGATGTTATAATTAACTGTACTAATTTCTGTATATTGGGGAAATATTGGTTTTATTTGAGATATAACATGGTTGTAGGTATGAGAAAATATAGTTGCGTTAGGGCTAGTATGATATATTGGCATTTCACTGGTATCCACGAATGCACCAATTAGAGGAGGCGTATTCTTCTTACTCCAGTAATCTTCGGTTAACACATCGGTATTCAAATTACAGATAATACTTAAAATATGCTCTTTCTGTAAAGAGTTATACTTGATTATTACTTTTCTGGCTATTGATTTTCGTCTAAGAGCCATTGGTATTTCCTGAGATTCGGCTAAAATTGCATGAGATGGGGATGAGTTCATTGCACCTAGCGCAATTTTTAATGATTTGTGTTGCACGGTATCAATTTTTTTCAATGCTGAGTTACTTGCCGATCCATAGATAGTACATCCGTAATCCAGAATTGCTCTAATGTAGGCCCTATAGAAGAGAATTCCTAAGCACGGGTCTGCACCCCACCAAGTTTTACACACAGTTTTAATTATATTAATTCCTTTTTCACATTTATTGGAAATATGTTGAATATGTGAATTCCATTGGAGTTTTATGTCTAAAATAACTCCCAAATATTTTATCTCTCTGACAACTGGAAATATTGATTTAAATACCTTGAGTTTAGTCTTTGGTGGCGGATGATGTCTTGAGAAGAATATGAATTGTGATTTTTCTTCAGATATTGTAAATCCATTCTGTGCCGCCCATTCAGATAGTTTAATGACTATACTTCTGCATCGCTGTATACTTACATTCATATTCTTACAGGTCGTATGAAGAGCAAAGTCATCTGCATATTGGATGCAATGTATATATGAAGGGAATATTGAGTGCACATCAGCAGTATAAATATTAAAAAGCAAAGGGGCAAGAACTGATCCTTGAGGGAGCCCTGTATAAGCAATTCGCGGTCCTATTGGGCGTGTCGTTAAGTTGTCAAATATGTATACTTTCCTCCCTGTATATAGTGATACAATATTGTAAGCTACTTTTTTGGGGATACCCAATTTTATCATTTTTTCTTCCAAAATGTTTAAGAGTACGGAATCATATGCACCCTTAATGTCCACAAAAAAACATGGGTGGTAATGATTTTTAGAAAAGGAGCATTGTATATTAGTTACCAAATCGTGCAAGGCATCAAGAGTGCCAAGTCCACGTCTGTAACCATATTGTCTAATTGGCAACTTGTTGTTATTTTCTAACCACCATTCCAGTCTTAATTTAATCATTCTTTCAAAAATTTTTGTTAGGCACGATAGCAGTGATATTGGTCGGTAAGAGTTGGGGCTTGTTTTGTTTTTGTTAGCTTTTAATATGGGAATTAAGATAACGTTTTTAAACTCTTCAAAATGTTCCATGTTCATCCACCATTGATTGTAGATACCCAGGAGGTACTCTTTGGCAATTTCCGGTAAGTGAGAAATCATACTGTAGGTAATTCCATCCAAACCAGGGGCTGTGGAATTGACGTTCTTGAGAACCATGGACAGTTCCAAGATGGTAAAGGGGGAAGAAAGGAAATGTATTTCATTAGAAATATGTAGGGTTTTTGACGGAGGAACAAATTGGGGCACGAATAATTCTAGGATGGATGCTGAAATATCTGGAGGTATTATTTGATTTCTAATAGTACTTCCATTGAATGACTTAATGTTGTTCCATATTTTTGTCGCAGGGGTGCTTTTATTAATGTTGGTGCAGAAGGTCTTCCATGCTCGTCTTGCCTTCAGTTTTAATAATCTCTTAGTAGATGCAGCCTCTTTGTTCGCGCGAAGAAAATTTTCCGATGTCATGTTTTGTTTGTAGATTCGTAACGCCTCTTTCCTCTGGTTTACTGCATATGTACACTCAGCATCCCACCAGGGTGGGGAGTTTAGAGTGTTGTTCTTCGATGTTTTGGGTTTGGGTATATTACTATCCGCACTTCTGTTAATGGCAGATATTAAAAAGCTGGGGTCAAGATGATCGTGTTGAGCAAAACCTATTTCCATATCAGACGTGAACTGTGACCAATTAGCTTTATTTGTCTGCCACTTTATGGTAGTTTTTCTTTTTGGGTAATGATGGAAGTCTTCATTTATCATAATTATTATTGGAAAGTGGTCAGAGCCCAACGTATCTTCAAATACTTCCC
Organism: Ontholestes murinus; assembly: GCA_963969525.1. Lineage (NCBI taxonomy): Eukaryota > Metazoa > Arthropoda > Insecta > Coleoptera > Staphylinidae > Ontholestes > Ontholestes murinus. The sequence continues at coordinate 39,851,691 of OZ018396.1, forward strand.
AGTTAATTAGCGTTGCTAGGTTTGGAGAGGAAATTGTGACGTCGATTGCTGATGGGTTTTGATTGGGTGCCGATATTCTTGTATTACCTCCAGTATTTAGCACAATTAGGTTTAAATTATTTATTGCCTCTACTAGATTAGTGCCCTGATTGGATGTTTTTACAGAGCCCCAGAGTTGGTGGTGAGCATTAAAGTCTCCACCGATTATGCAGTTATCTTTCACCGAGTTTAGGAGAGTAGACCATTCCGGTGCGGATGTATGTATGTTGGGAGGATTGTATACTGATATAATATGTGTGTCTTTTTTGTCAAGAGTAATAGTTATGCCGCAATATTCGATGTTACTACCATTATTTAGACTTAAAGTAAGGTCTTTGTATGGTATTGTGTTGTGAATTAGAATCATTACACCGCCTTTACCGTTAATTCTATCTTTTCTAATACAATTATAATTTTTAATACTGAACTGAAGTTCAGGTTTTAACCAGGTTTCTGATATTAATGCAATATCTATTTTATTTTGATTTATAAAATGACTAAAACTATATTTATTTGCTAGTATCGACCTAGCATTCCATTGCACTAGCTTTATTCCTTTTTTGTTCGCCATTGGGGCCCATTATTTTTAGTATGAGATTAACTAAGCTGTCTTTCAAATCAGAATAAAAAGTTTCCTTTTCCAGTAAGTGTGGACGTTGTAGTATGCCGTCAAAAACTTGAGTTAAACTCAAATCAATCTCATCTTTAAATTTCATAAATTCGTCTCTGTAGGGGTTGGGTGTAACTGGGGATGAAGTAGACGGTTGGTGATTAGTTAAGCTGTCGATTATTTTGCGTCTTTTTGGGCTATTTTCTGTGGTGGTTATTTGTTTATGATTCATGGTCATATTTTTGTAATTTTGAGAGTGACTAGTGGCTACCAAATTATGTCTCGAAATTTCAGCAAGTGTGGCTTTATTATTTTTTGATGGAAGATCTGGGAAATCCCCCGTATCAGATAAGCAATAATATTTATTGGCTGAAACTATATTTGCGAATGCCACCGGATTTTCGGCAATCTTTTCACATTCTTTAAATGATAAATTTGTTTCTGCCATTATTTTTTTAATTTTTCTTTGTGTTTCATAAACTCCACACTTCTTTGATAGAGAGTCATGCGTATCTGATTTACAGTTAATGCAAAATGGGTTTTCAGACGCGCATGGCCCATCATGAGGGCTAGCACAATGTTTGCAATTCGCCTTACTATTACATTGATTACTTGAGTGCCCGTATCTCAGACATTTATAACACTGAATAACTGGATAGATATATGTTTCTACGGGGAAATTGACTGAATTAATTTTTATATTTTGAGGGAGTTTTAAGCCCGCAAAGGTTACAATCATGGTTTCACGGGGGACATAATCGGTTTTGTCGCCATTTTTAACTTTTCTTGATAACCTTTTAACATCCAAAACCTCAAAAGAAGAAATTATATTATCTTTTATGTAATCAGTATCAAAACTAGTATCCACACCGCGAATCAGACCTTTTTTTTCAGTGAAATGTCGCGGGATGTATGCAATAAGGTTATTTTTCTTAAACACTTCAGAAACGACTAGTTTATTCGCAGATGCTGCCGATTCACACAGAATTTTTATACGATTCCTACCAATGCAGGATATATCCATTATGTATTTTTTAATTTCTTCATTACGATGTAAGATGGCACCTACTTTTAGGGGGTGTAGGCGGCCAATATTTTTATCACGATGCTCAACATAAATCGCATATGCTCCGTAAGTGAGACCGTTTTTATACGAAAGGTTAATAATAGTGCGCTCATTATTTTCAATCTCCATCGAAATGGCACTCGCATTCGCGTTTTTGTCCGCGTCAATTAAGATAGTGGCGCTATTTTTGGGGACCGCGTGCGCTGCCCGCGGCTAATAGGCCGTACATTGGATTTGATTTGATTTTGTCACTAATTTCACCCTTGTTAAGGGACGGAAGAACATTACCTTGTGCACCAGCCATATTTACGGCTGGTGCCCGCTTTTAGGTGCGCCAAACGGCGCTATTTTATAATTTAACCTTAATTAGTTAATTAATAATATTATTAAGATGTAATAATTATTAGGTTGTTAGTTTACTATGGTTAGATATGGAATGAATACGCTCACTGAGTCCGGGAATACAGGTAGATCGCTATCGATGCACACAGTACACTCGCACGTGTTCACGCGTCCGCTATTAGAACGGCACTGAAGAGGAAGATTAATGTCTAGAAAATTCGGATTAAATAAAATAAGATTTGTTTTAAAATTATCGAAATTTGCAAATTCTAAATATTTAAAATTTTGTATACTGGAAATTCTAGAAGTCTAGAAGAGAAATACTAGAAAAATGATTTTCACATCAAAATCATAGAATCTAATAAATAACCTGAAGTACAATTGCTGGATTTTTTTATCGTCTATAAAAAAAGGAAAAAAATTTTTGTTTTAATTCTGATTAAATTAAAACTAAATTGCTGGTAACTTTTTGAAAAAAAGTAATGTTAAATAATTTTTAATATTTCCAAGGGAAATTGTTGGATAATTCTAAAACACACTAGAAACTTGTTTCATTAAAAACAATTGCTGAAAAATTTTGAGTCTTTAAGAAGAGGAAGAGAAATAAATCCGATTAAATAAAATATAGATTGCTGGCAAATTCTTGAAAATTGAAATAAAAAAAATGCTGAAAATTATTTCAAATAGAAGTCTTTGGAAAATATTTGGCATTTGAAAGAGAAATTACCATAAAAAATCGAATTAAATAACAGGAAAAAAATTCTAAACAATTTTTAAAATTTCCAAGAAATTTTTTTATTTACTAGAACCCTTGAAAAAAAAATGTGTAGCCTGGAAAATTATAAAAATTTAAAATTGAATTTCCTATAAAACATAAATCTTTTTGAAAATGAGTCCGATAAAATGAGGCAAGAGATAATGAAAATTCATAGATGGAAATTCATCTAGAGCTTTTACAGAAATCCACAGATCTCAGGAAAAGGAATTTATGGAAAACTTCAGAAGAATAATTAATTTTGACAAATATATGATATAGAAATTTGAAAAAGAAATTAGTGGAATATTCTAGAAACTTATAGGAAAGGAAATTTCTAGAACTCTTGAAAAATTTTTTCAGGGAACTTATTGAAAAATTGCAGAAGTATAAAAGAACAATGGCACCTTATAAATAATAATATTTAGTAGTATACAGAATCAAATAGAAGAAATTGAAATATTTTAGAAATATGGAAAATTAAAGAATAATAGAGAATAATATTTTGGAAGAGAATTACTGAATTCTAAAACTGAAGCAGGAGATTCTCTAAAGGAAGTCGTGGACATAATTGTAAAACCTTCAATGAAATATTTTGCGTTTTGGAAAAATATTAGATAAAACAAAATTCAAAAAATGGAAGAAGAATGCTGGAACGTTCTAGAAATTACTGGAAAAATTTAGATTTCTTGAAGAAATTTGATGAATGTGGAAGGAAATTCGTAAGGAAATTCTCAAAGAGTCTTAAAATATTCTAAAAACTTAGTAAAAAAATTGCCTAAATAATCTAAAAAGCCTAGAAGAAAATTTAAGGATTCTAGAACCTGGAAAATACTTTGCTGAAGAATTTCAGACATTAAATATAGAATTTACTTACTAAAAGCACACATATTTTTGAAAAGGAGTCTGATAAAATGAGACAAGGGATGATGAAAATTAATAGAAGAAAAATTAGTAATTAATCTAGAGTTTTTACAGAAATCCATAAATCTCAGAAAAAGCAATTTATGGAATATTTTAGAATTTGTAGGAGAAATTACTGAAATGTTTTAAAAATAGAGAAAAATAATAAAATAATTTTTAAGTTTTTATACCACTATTTATTGTATAATATACACAAACAAAGTTTACAATAATAATAATAATAATAATTACTTTATTGTCCGAACTAGAGTTTTACATACGCCAATTAATTGCTTAGGAATATCAATTTAAACTATAGTTTTATCAAAATTGATAATATATTGTAAACTTTGTTTGTGTATATTATACAATAAATAGTGGTATAAAAACTTAAAAATTATTGTCATTTACCCTTTTTTAAATAAACTACTACATAGAAATGGTTGCTACTATCATTTTCGTTTTAAAAATATAAAAAAAGTTGCTTCAAAATACTATAATTATTTAATAGTCTTGCAAAAAAGAATAAAGATAGTTTAGTGGTTATTTTAGATGTGGTTTTTTTGACATTAAATTGTTTGTTTTTGTGGAGTCTAAGCAATTTTAATATAATGAGCTTCAATAAAAAAATGGCAAAAATTTGATGATGAATTTTTTTGAGTCATGTCAGCAAGGTCAATGTGAAAAAATGTGGTTTTAGTTAAAAGATCTGACATCTAAATAAGTTAACAAGAAATTATTATTAATTTAGTTTAGACATGACTTTTCTTTCCTAATTGTTAATTATATTACTCAGATAAGGATATTAATACAATATCCAGACAATAGATTATACCTTAGAGATGTCTTTATTCTAAATAAATGGTATTTCTTAAATCATGTTAATAATTAAATTAGGTAAGAAATTACCATAAAGGTGTAATATATTATCTCAGTGTTGCACTAGACCGACATATTATAGGGAATTGACAAAAGCGACAATTATAATAATAATAAAGTAAACATTAATTATTGTTACGTGTCAAAAACAGCCACTACCGGTTTTCAATTGTTTAGTGTAGCGCAGTTAGATCAATATGATTTTGTGGTTATATATCAAACAGGGATAGTACAACGCTAAGACAATAGATGGCATTTTTATGGTAATATCTTGACCTACGGTTTACCGGGAGAATTAAATACTCCAATGTGAAACTCCGTTTCCTTCTACCCCAAATCTATCGCTTGAGTACCGACTAGTTACAACGACTGTCGGTAGGAGTCCGATACTACCCTACTATAAAGGTGTTCATAAGGATTTTCTCTTCTCTTATAAAAAAAAAACCGTTTCCCTGTCTTCAGCTAGACTGATACAATCCAAAAGAAATTAAACGGATCCATTGTTGTTGATATGAAAAAAAATAATAATTCAATTAGTGTTAATAAAATTATTTTATTTTTAGAAATATTCTGTTCTCTAATTTTAGGTTTTGTAATTGTGATACCTAATCTCTTCTTAACTGCCTGAAATCAATTTCTTCATATTTTTTTTTATGAATATATATGTAGATATTTTGAGAGGAATGTTTGTGCCTTGGGTACCACTCTATTTTATTAGAATCCGATCAACATTGTCGTATTTGAATTCTTTGTCTGTGTGCTTGACATCAATGTTGTGCAATAAATTAGCCGGCCAACGCGCAATAGTGTGAAATTGTGAATAATGAAAATGACACATGTGGCAATAAAGGGTGGCCAATCCACTGTGTAATCTATTCTGTGGAGCTGTAATAACATGACGGGTATGTATCACTTTGGCGGTGGAGGTGGTCCTCCAGAGCGTGTCTCCTGTCGGTATTACCAGTAATACATCAGTCCAGTTTCAGTAATAAACCCCTCGTCCTCGGACACGGCTAAATATAAATTGTTTTAAAAGCCGTGAGGGCACATGTAGTAGACAGATGGCCGAGAAAGTGATTTTCCCTGGATGTGGATGTGCCGCTGTCCTTCCTGTCTTTCCTTTCAAGGGGTGCATTTTTAAACTAACGTGACATGAATGCGAGATGGCTCCCAGTTTCAGCGTCGTTTCCCGCAATTTATTTCCACCATTCTGTTGTTATTTTCTATTTTCCGACGGCAACGTCTCTCAGATAACATTTGGTTTTCAATTCGTGGTTTTTTTATGGAAACGAATACACGGATTACATTTTATAACCTAAATCTTCGTCATGGATAAATAATGTGAACTAATCCGAATAACAATAACCGATAATGCCTCGTCCTGATCGCTTTCCTTCGAGCAGTTTCCAGTAAACTACCCCTAGTGCCAAAACTTTTGGCTAATGGTCGTGTAATAAAACCGACCGCAGCGCCACCATTTCAGAACAACCCCTGTGAAATTGTGAAATTAATTACGTTTATATTTCGACATTAACCCTGACGGTGCGGGGCTGTGTTGTAAAAAAATGAAAATTTCGACAGCACCCTTTCAACACCGTCGGACAAATTGGACTCTCGTTGTTACCCACAAAGACACCTTTTATACCCGAAAATGTGTCCGAATGCGACGGATAACAATAACGTGTAAAGTAATTAATGCAATTTTGGACAATAACTCATGCGTATTCATTATGTGGTGACATTGAAAACATTTTTAACCTTCACCTTAATTTAACCTAAATATACTTATAAAACTAAATATATTAAGTACTGCAGAAATAACTTTCCATTAAAATTATTATGTTATGTAAATGTTGTCTCGCCCATGGAGCCGTTGCGCAATCGTGGGGGATAAATTGTCGTGGCATTGGCGTAATAAACGAAATTCTTGCCGTTGTTATTTTTCTGGGTTGCACATTTTAACAACTGGAATGTCGAGTTGAATGCGACATTAATAACTAGGCCCACTTGCATATTCAAGTGGCCACGCGAGCAGATGTTTTAATATGCATGACCAGTGTTCGTCATTAATGTCGCTGGGGATTGTGCCCACGACTGTTTGATAAATAGACGATGGTCGTGGAAATTTATAATGATGGGCCGAACCGTCGTGATCTAATTTACGACATCGAGAATCATATTGTAACAGTAATTTAAATATTAATTACTTCAATTCATTCAATCCATTTTCTTAAATTTTGCCCTACAATATATTTATTTATGGTATCAATCAAGGTAGTAACATTTTCTCAGCCTATAGCAATAAATCAATTTTTAAACGTATGAGCACTTACTTTATGATATAGGAAGATGATAAATTAAACTCGATTGTAATAATACTGTCACGTCTATAAATATTGTAGTAAAAGTTCTAGAGTTTAATTTCATCAAATCAATTTTTGTTTGAAATAATATAATACACCGTAATAGAAATTTTATTTTATACGATATACTAGTTTTTTGCAGTAGGTAAAGAAAACGATAACTTATTACAAATATCACCAGGGCCTGCAATTATAAATCATAAAATTAATAATCTAATGGTGTTAAATCACCACATATAGGTGATTCTATTCATCGAAACGAGAAAGTACACGATTAGAAAATGTCACATGCAGTAATTAAATTATTTCATAGACTAAATGGCATGTAGCACTGTCTTGTTGAAACCACTGTATGGTGCATCCAGACCAAAATCTATAACAAACAGTGACACGTTGAAAATGAATCTGATTTTGACATTCTTCCAACGCCAAATACGATAATTGTGGCTATTAACAACGCTATCATGGTAAAATTGTGCCTTGTCGCTTAGGACGACTTTTCTCGAAAAATTAGCATTCACTTTTTGATGTTCATTCATCCATTTAACAAAATATCTTTGCTCTTGCATAATTATGAGACTTTCATTGTTGTGCTGATTAAATTTTCTAAGCATGAAGACACAGATTTTGATATGAGTAAGCGTTGTACAGAGAGCTTCTTGAAATTTGTAATTTTTGTCAATGACGCTGAATTGATGTTCTGGGGTTTACCAACACTCTCACGCACTTCTTCGATATTAACAATTCAACGGCTTGCTTTGGATAACACCCAATAGATTAGGTATTGCTATAGGTAATAATAATATGTTGCGGTAGGTAGAAAATACGATACTATAATTAAACTACTACAATAGACTATTCTGATATAAAACACTAAATTATATGTTAATAGACTAATTTAGCTCACAATAATAAATAAGCATTTTAACTACTAATACATGATAATCAATACTATATAAATTTGTGCTTAAAATAATAACAAAATGTTTTTTAAGGTTATATTCATATATTATGCCAAAATTTGTCTATTTTAGTTAGTTCAAATAATAGCATAGCTATATATTGATAATTTAATCACATTTTATTAAATATTTTTAGATATGATACAAAGAACAAAAAAACTTTACCTGTCTAGAGATACTGCTATTAAACTGTAGACTGACGCTGCGACGGACACTCCTTGAATATAAGGGACTGTTTTGCACATCCACCACCCAAGGAGCCATGCTGAAATCAAAAATTGGTAATTTACTATATTTCACGACATATTAAATTGAAAAGAATCAAAATTAAAATATTACTTATATGCTAGGGCAAAAATAAAATTATTGGCGTAGGTCGTAGTACGTTAGGACAATATGTAATTAATAACAAAGAAATATCTGTTGAGGTAGGTCAGAGGACCCTTGGATAAAGAGTAATTTAATAAATTATTAATTAGTCTAGGTTAAGAGTATACTAGGGCAATAAAAATTAATGGGAATAGGTTAGGAGAAGACTCAGATAACGAATAATTTATTAGCCTAGGTCAATAATGCTCTAGGACAATTTATTAACCCAGGTCAGAACTACGCTTCCCGCAGGGGTGGCTGACATTCATGGCCATTTGGGTGTAGCGACCCCACGTACCCGAGCCGTACACTGCACATACGTGCACATTTTTGCAAATAAAATGCACACAAACACACACAGATACAAACTTGGGGAAGCCTACGACTACCAGCCTACCCTCCGTGAAGTAATGCCGTCGGCAGTTCCGCGGGGTGGTAGAGCGACATGGAGAGGTGTTCTTTAGTGGGTATACCAGTTCTGGGGAGTCCCACACTGTGTCTATAAAAGATTTTCTACCTCCCGGCTACAAAAAAGATCAGGAGTTTGCTAGTATAAACGTATAATTTAGTGGCCTAGGTAAAAATACGTTAAATTTTATTGAGATAGGTCAAGAGTACCATCAGAAAACAAATAATTTATAAGCTTAGGTCAAGCGTACGCTTGGACAATAAATAATTTGTTAACTCAGGCCAAGAGTACAGCAGAATACAGGAAAATTTATTGGGGTAGGTCAATAGTACGTTTAGACAAGGAACATTTATTAGGCTAGGTTTAAAAATACGTAAGAGTAATAAAAATTTAGTTGATATAAGCCCAGAATACGGCAGGATAGTAAATAATTAATTAGTTTAAGTCAAAACCACACTAGGTCAATGACATTTATTGAGATAGGTCAGTAATAGTAAAAGAAAAAGTTAAAATAGAATACTGAATTCATTGGAATAGCTTAAGAGTGTGTTCGGACAATGATAATAAAAAAAAATTATCCTGGTTTTCAGTAATATCGAAAACAATATGACTTATGAAATCCAAAATATAAATGCTGCTTAAAATCGTTAAACATTTTAAAAACCTTACAAACCATTACAAATTGGACTGAAAAAGAAGATGAGACCATTAAAGAAAATGTGCGTGGACTTGGTTGCGTGTCTTCATGCGATTATAAAATAATAATGTTATGTAAAACTTTGTTATGCAAAGACATTCTTAACTCTGAATCATTTCCCGATAATTACGTCGTCTTCAGGCAAGATCGCATTGGAAGAAACGTTGGCGGAGTATTAATTGCCTTCTGCTGAATTAGTGTACGTAAACATTATCATAAATAATATTAAAATCTGTTTTATGTTTATATATCACTGACATAAACTATTGATTCTTTCTGTCGATTATTTGAATTAATTGATAATTATTTTTTGGCTTATATGATAATGTATTTGCAGGTGATATTGATGTTTCTTCTGCGAAAGAATATTTCGATATTGTATTGTAAGAAACAGATATGTACAAGATTTAAATAATCTTATTAAAGGAAACAATCTAATTTAACATTATGGTACGAGGCATTTTATAAAAATTTTAAAATATACCACTTGAAAGACTTTTCGTCTCTTAATAATATTTGATATATTGAATAGTAATTTGCGCTTATTAGATTTAGAGTTTGTCAGTAAAAGTATTAAATGTAGTGAAGTACTTAGTGAGGTTGGTTTTGTTAAACAATATTTACATCATTCACCTCTTGGCTTTAGTCTAAGTTTAGAGTGATATCACTTGAATCACTTAAATACCTTTCCTAGTAACAATTAAATAGAAATTTTTAATTTAAAAAGAGCAGATTTTCCAAAACTTTACGCAATGTTTGTTGAATGTTATTGGACAGATGTTTTATCGTGTAATAGCTTAAATGAAGCATGTTCTTTATTCTATAATAAAATGTGCTCCATGTTTGATAAATGTGTTCCTGAATAAACACGCTAATTTTGTTCAACGTTACTCCGTTTGGTTCAGCAAATTTGCCCTTAGGTTAATTAAAATACAAAATCATTATTTTTATTTTCCATAGAAATAAAAACAACTTCAATAAGCTAAAAATTACCAATGTTAAAAAAAAAGACGCCATGTAGTGGCTGCAGATTATGAACATCTATTGATAAAGTAAAAAAAATTGGAATCAAGAATTCAGGTACATTATGACGATCTCTTTTGAATAATCCAAGGGATAATGTTGATGGCTTCGCTCAATTTTTTCATCAGTGTTTCGCGATTTACACAGTAAAGCTGATTTTTAGGTTACAACACATCATGTAATACATTTAATTTAAATATTATTTCTGATGACGATATTATAAACGCAACGAAGACTATCAAAAATAACTATACAGCTGAACCCGATAAAGTACCAGCTTTTATTGGTAGAGACTATATATCATATTTAGTCAAACCATTAAAATACCTGTACTTATAATCAGTTCTGGCAACTTTACCAATCTGTGAAAAATTGCTCAGGTAACACCAGTATTCAAATCAAGAGATAAAGGACTTCTATCTTTCTATATCTATCCTAAATAATTTTTCTAAAATATTACAGATAGACATTACAAACCAGCTAAATTATTTTATTTATAATTTAATAACCACAAAACAACAAGGCTTTATGAAGCTGAGATCGATGATATCAAACTTAGTGTCTTTTACAGAATATATATCACATGCGCTGGAGAAAACAAAAACAAGTTGATGTTATTTTAACTGAATTTATAAAAGCTTTTGATTCTATAAGTCATAAACTTATTTTAAGTAAACTTGAAGCGTTTGGATGTCACTCAAATCTTATTATGTTATTCAGTTCATATTTGTCCAACTGTATTCAATAAGTTGAATATCTAGGTTTCCAGTCGCATGGATATATTGTTTCTAGCGAGGTCCCTCAAGGCTCAAATCTTGGCCCTCTACTTTCTATTTGTTTTATTAATGACATTACCACTAATACACTTGGAAAATTAAAACACTACACTTTCTTTACAATTTGATTTTATTTTGCTAGATGTACATTTCGAGTACTATGTACTCATTATCAGCTAGCAAATTAAAATCAAATTGTGAAGTGTGAAGTGTAGTGTTTTATTTTCCAAGTGTATAAAATAAATTTTCACGTAACTCAAGAACAAATTTCTATTACCACTAAAATTTCTTCCGAAATATTAGTTTATGCCGATGATGTTAAATTATTCTGAAAAATTTTTTCACAACAGTCTGATTTTTAAACTATACAGCGCCAGTGCCTTCAAGATGACCTTTCGCTAAATGTAAATAAATGTAAACAGATATCTTTTACACGTAAATTATCTCAGCTTAATTACAACTATATATTAAATGATATGCTCTTAAAACAATTCTCCGAAATTAAGGATCTGGGTGTGATATTTGACAGTAATTTAAACTTTAGGAATCACATAAAGATTTGTTCTGAGAGTTAATTATATGGTTTCATTAGGCGTAACTGTCAGAACTTTACCAATACAAGTGCAATATTACAATTACAATTTGCGTACGTTCGTAGTAAATTGGAATATGGATCATTTATTTATCGCCATTATCTCATCAATAAACGTTCTCAATTAACAACGCGCAGAGAAGATTTTTAAGGTATTTGTATTTATAAAAATTCTCTTATTATTCAAATGAATTAGTGACCTATGACGATCTATTAGCCTTATTTGATGTTCGAACTTTGAAGGCTCGTAGAAACATCAATTCGATATTACATTTGTATAAAATGATTAAAGGAATTATTGATGATCCACATTATTTATTTTTAATTAACATACATGTGCCCTACGTTAGATGTAGAAATCCTCAAATATTTCAGTCTGTAAGAAGTCGAACTACATTTTATTTAAATTCTCTTTTGACAACAATGGTTAGATTATACAATAATATCCGACATAGTACTGATATATTTGGCGATTGTTATTATTATTATTATTATATATAGGAAATATCCATTTTAAGGTCCCATGAGAAGATTCCACAGATTTTTGGAAAACATGTTTGGGTATCTGTGTATCTGTCGGTGAACGCAGTATCTCAAGAAACTTAAAACTGAAGGTTTTATCAATAGAAACTGAAAAGTTTTTGGTAAACATTCATACACCGGAAGAGATTTTTCTTGAAATTTTTGGTTTTCTTCCGATATTTTTCTAAAATTAATTAATTACATAACAACTAAAGTTGAAGAGAATTAAAAACTTAGTAAATTTAAATTTAATTTTCATAGGTTTTATCTTGCGAGAAAAAAGTTCTTATTTTTGGTCTTGGACACATCTTTTGTCTATCAATCAACTTATTAAAAATGGAAATTCAGCCAACTTTATAAAGAACTCCTGCAACATTTTTAATAGAAATAGTGTACTAGTTGTTATAGCTGAACTTATACAAAATGTATATAAACTAAACTTTACTAAATCAAGTAAGTGCTTGCTTGCTATAATGTATCAGATGACTTGGACACATAAATTCATCAGATTTAAATAAGATGAGAAACGGTGCTGTAACAGGAATACAGTTTAAAGAGAATGCTAACCGTAGCATTGATGTAAGGATAAGCAGACGGGGTCACTCTTCAACAAGCAAGGCTCCAGATCAAAAGCAATATTGGATATGATTTACACAGTCTTGTGGGGTCAATGGAAAAAAAGTTTATTAGAGGATCAAAATATTTTCTTACTTTTCAGAACGATTACTCTAGGATGGTATACGTTTATTTTCTGAAATCCGAGGAACAAGTCCTCAAATATTTCAAGATGTTCAAGAATGAAGTAGAAAACCAGCAAGATACAAAAATTAAGATTATACGATCTGACAGAGAAAATGAATTCTGTAATAAAGAATTTCGAAGTTTTTGAAGTACCATGGCATAATACATCAAACAACAGCACCATACACTCCGGAACAAATTCGCTCATTAGAGAGAATCAACAGAAATTTGGGAGAAAAAGCAAGATGTTTATTTTCTGATGCGAATCTTGAATAAAGGTTTTGGGTAGAAGCTGTAGATAATACCGCATATCTAAAGAACATATTAATTTGTTCAGGAATAAAGGATAAAACACCATTTAAAATGTGGAACAACATAAAACCTGATATAAGCTACATAAGAAGTTTTGGAAGCGCAGAGAACCAAATGGAATAAGAAATCCAGAAAGAAGTTTCTTTTGGGCTACAGTGATCATACAAAAGGATATAGACTGTATGGCGAAACCAGGAATAAAGTAATCATCAGTATAGGTGTAATCATAATGAAGAATGAAACTAATAGCTCGTTGGTCAGAATCTTAGATTCAGCGGGAGCTAACATTGAAAATCAACAAGATTCTTCAGAAGAACAAACCCCAGATGATAAAGAAACATGTCAAATAAGAAATGAATCTAACGCAGAAGCAGTAAGAAGGTCAGCCAGAGAATCCAAACTGAAATCGTTTGGGAACTATACAACGTATCTAGGTGAAAGAGATACAACTCTAGAATGTGACCTTCATGCGGTGGGTGAGAAGCACTGTCAAGACCAGACAATGACTCCTGTTGGATGGCCATGAGAGAAGCGGTAGTGTACTTTTATGATACACATGCCTGGGATCTAACATAACCACCAAGAACCGGTTGTGTGGTGGATTGCAAATATGTTTTTAAAAGAAAAAGTGAAGTTTGAGGTGAAGTGTGGTACCATGTGCGTCTAGTGGGCAAAGACTTTACACAAAAGCAAATCATAGATTACGATTTCTCCCTATTTCACTTTAAGACTTATATTTGCGCTGTCTATAGAATTAGATTTAGATACAAGACATTTAGATATAATAACAGCTTTTTAATCGGTGTTTTGGAAGAAACTGTAAAGAAAACATGGTTGGTAAACTGAATAAGGGAGTATATGGCCTAAAGCAGTCTTCCAGAACCTGGTACAAAATGTAAATGAGTAAAATTCAAATTTTATAATAAAGGATCTAGGAGAGGTAAAAAGGTGTCTAGGTTTGAGAATCATCCGAAACAAGGAAAAAGTATTTATCACCTAGATCAGGAAGAATATATGGAAAAATGATCGCAGAAATTTAATATGCAAAAAAGTGCAACTGTCAGATCACCTACTGAAACGAATGTGATCTTTAGATATTTTTTTTGCATAAATTTTATTGGTTTCTTTTTAAACAATTTTAAGTTGTTTTATTTTGTAAAATTTATTGTCACAAGACAAGTTTTTAAAAATTTAATAAATTTATTGTTTTCCTTTTAGAAATTTTTTTTAGTTTTCTTAAAGACTTTTTTTTTCTTGAGTAACTACAAGGGATTTTTGATTTGATTTATTATTTTTTTTTGCATAAATTTTATTGGTTTCTTTTTAAACAATTTTAAGTTGTTTTATTTTGTAAAATTTATTGTCATAAGACAAGTTTTTAAAAATTTAATAAAATTATTGTTTTCCTTTTAAACTGTTTTTTTTTGCGTTTTCTTGAAGACTTTTTTTTTCTTGAGAAACTACAAGGGATTTTTGATTTGATTTATTTTAAAATATTTAAACTATTCTTCTAACTATTTTTAAACATTTTTTTCAATCAATCAATCAATTAATCAACATTTCAATGTTTCTTTGTCTTAAGAAAATTCAAGTATTTTTATTTTATTTCTACCAATCTTAACTGCCCTAAAGCCAATTTTAAAATGTTTCTTTTTAGATTTTAAAACATTCTTTCTAATTCTTTTTTATTCAAGGTTTCAATTACGTTTTAGTTAATTTAAATAGTCGTTTCTGCTAATTAATTAATCTTCAACTGTTTAATTATGTCTTTTTAATTATCAATTGTTTTTTTGTATACAGTTTTTAAGCAAATTATAGAAGTGGAAAAATGTCAACAAAATTGTATAATCAGATTGAAATTTAAATTCATTTTTTTTGTAAATTTTAACTATTGTTTTTATTAGACAAGTTTATTTGTTTCTTACTAAAATATGAAGAAGATTTTCTTTTTTTTTCCTTGAGAATTTTTATTTTATTTTGCCCAATGTTAACTGCTTAACTAATTTTAAAATGATATTTTTTAATCTCAATTGTTTAATTATAAACTTTTTCAATTTCTTTTTATGTAATTCGAATTAATTGTTTCTCTTTATTTATTTGCTAAAGGTTTTGTTTTGTAAAATTCCAAATTGTTTTGAGCAAGTTTTTAATGTTCACAAATTTTTCAATAGTTTAGTTTTTGACAAATTTCTAACTCTTTCCTTATTTGTAACAGTGTTAGAGTGTTTCCTTAGAAACTAATATTGTTTGATTTAAGTTGTTTTGTTTTTGATTATGTTTAATGTATTTTTAAATGTATAATTTTTGTTGTTTTTTCTGTATATTTATATTTTGTGTTTTTTGGTTATTTCTTGTTAATTGTATATAAATAAATAATTTTAAATTATTTCTATTAAATTTTCTTTTATTTTATTTGATTAAACTCTAAACTGTTTTTGAGCAAGTTTTAGAAAGCTTTTTACGCGAATTTAAAATTCAATATTGACAACATTTCAAATATCTTAAAACAATTTTCTATTTCTACTTGAAGTTGTCCGATGTTTTTCTTATTTAAAGTACTACAACTATTTTCTGGTTTCAAAAAACTACGTTTAAGTAGATTTCATGTTTTTCTAGTTTTAAGCATATTTTTTATTTCCAATTTTAAAGTAATTTTGTGTTCAAGTTTTAACTGTTTTATTTAGTTAAAATTCAATGATTTCCAAGTATTTTCGATTTGTTTTAAAACAATGTTTAACACATATTTTTTAATCAAATTTTAAAATAATTTTAAAAGGTTTCATTTGTTTTTAAGCAAATTTCCAATTGTTTAATAAATCCAAATATTTTGGTGCACTCATGTTTTTATCTAGACCTGCAAAAAATTGTTTCTTTTAATTTGGGAAATCATTCCTGTACATTTTAAAATAAGTTTTTTTAAATTTCAACTGATTGTGAGAAAATTTAATCTTTGAATGTAAATTGTTTTTATTACAAAATTTTAATTTACTTGATTTAGTTTTTAAGTGATTTGAGCAGTAATGTTTTTTTTAATAAAGGAAAAAGCTATTCTATTGTTTTTGAATCAATTGTTTCTCATTCGAGAGTTTTGGTTTAATCTTTTTTATATATTTAATTCTCTCTTTTTAAATAAAAGTTATAAAATTAATTTCTGGGTTTTTCCTTAACAATTTCCAATGTGTAATTAGTCAAAGTTTAAAATATAACATTAATTAGTGGCAGGTTTTTTATATTTAAAGATTCGTCTCATTACACATTAAAAACTCTTGAATCTTTAATGAAAAAACTGTTTGAAATTCACTCAAAAATATTAGCAAGCTTATACCTTACTAAATAAAAATAGTTTTTTTTACATAAATTTGAAAAATATATTTTTAACAGTATTTTTTTACGTAGTTTATAATTTTATATTGTTTTCTTTTAAGTAAATTTTAATTGTTTTTTGTAAATTTAAATAGTTTAAGTGTTTTTTTTAAATGCAATTAGAACTATTTTAGAAGTTAAAATTTGAAACTATCTTTTTAATTTTTCTAAATTGCAATTTTAGAAAATATAAATTGTTTTTTGTTTGGACTGTTTTTTACAAAATAATCGACTGTTTTCTGTTTAGGTTTTTTGTAGTTTTCTTGTTTTTTTATAATAATATTTTTTTCTTTGAAGATTCAATAACTCTTAGTAAATTTAAATTAATTCTTTTTAATTATTATTCAATTCCATTATTTTGTAAAATTCCAAACTGTTTTAAGGCAAGTTTTTAATTATGTTTTCTACAAGTTTTCAATCAAGTATTTTTTTAGATGTAATTAAATTTTTTATGAAGAGTTTTTTATTGATCTTCACGGTTTTTTTAATTGAAAAATACTGGTAAACTTTGATTTAGAAATATTTAATCTCGTTTTAGGCAAGTTTAAAAGTTTTTAATTATTTTATTAACAAAATTTTACTGCATGAAATTTTTCATTTACGCATCGATGAATTAATTGAAAAAAAATAAGTCTACGTAAAATTTATTCAACAAGAGTGAAATGTGTATATTAAATTAGATTTTCTATATGGGATTTGGGAATTGGGGTCACGAGCTTATTAAATATTTCTTGTGCTCGGGAATGCTTATTAAATGCTAATAGATGAGACAGGATGGATATATCTCGTTTCATCTGCTAACTCTCTAGTTACATAATCGATTCTAATTTAAATAATTCCTACAGTAAATAGAATAAACCATCATATATGCCACCTTTGATGATGATACTAATTATAAAATAAATATAACATAATTAGTAAATCACAGAATTAATGAAGTTTGTCACTCTTGTCTGTAATTAAAAAAAAAACAACAAAACTTATCAGTTACGATTATTAGGTTAATACAATATTATTAAATTTTTGTTGTTATCATTGTCGCTATTGACAGTTTTTTTTTATAATTGTTTACTCATTTAGGGGACTTTAGTGCAACGTTTGAGACAATAGATTTAAACTTTTTTGCACTATTATTAAAACATTAAATACTAGTGCAAGATAAAATCTATTGTCTAATGCGTTGTATTTAAGTGTTGTTATTGTTTCTGTTTGTTTTTGGGTTTCGTGAAGAGTATAATCAATACAAATAACAGGTTATTTATATTGTTATTATTGAGATTGTTAATTAATAATTTAGTAATTAAAACAAAGTAACATTTTCAACTGACTAATTCGTATTAGGAAAATCTTTCATATTTTTTTTATTCGATTAGGTAACCAATAACAATCGACACTAATGACCGAATTACCTAAGGGGGCGTGACCGGACAAAACGTAAACCTTAATGTCCCTTAATATCGTAACACGACACCAATACTTTTCGAATAATAATCTAATGCGTGACACCGACCCCTTCGTCCTCCCCCAAAATTACTCATCAATATCCAATTACCCGATCGAAGCATGTGGCAGAAATTAGTTCAAGGTTTCCGAATTTATCGTCACCTCCTGCAGCAATTAATCGGACTAATTGTGCGGAATAATCACCGAATTTACCATTAACCTTCCATCCCGAAACAGTCGATCAGACGCGCTCACAAAATAACCAAATAAAATCACAAACAAATTATGCAATTTAAAAGCTATTTATTTATTACAATCAATACTGCACATGTAATATAATTTAAAAATAACTAAATAACAATAATAAAATATATTAAAGTCCTCGACAAAATTGTTGAAAATTATCTAATAATCAAATATAATAAATATCAATCTACAGAAATTATAAATTGTTTAAAAAAAATATTATTCTAATAAATATTCGACCTGTAATTTTATAATTTTATATTCGTTTAATGAATATAGATACATAATATATGTTTTTAAATTATGCATTGAAAAAATTTTCTTTAATTTGTAAAATTATTTTATTTATAAATTCTCTCTGCATTAGTATTCTGGGTACGTTGAAGTTAATATTTTTCTTCTGAACCATCCACGTTATCAGGGAAAGTATACGACCAGGGACACTTTCTGAATATTGTACTGCGAATTTTGAGGGGCCATATGGTGAGCCTGCCCGCTCATTCATGACCTGCACAAATACTAAATTTTATTAAATGTCTGGCGTATTTTTAATGAAATTAAAACGACCGTTCTGGTGCAATATAAAAGCAAAAAGTTTTTAGAATTTGTGAACAAGTGTTGCGTTATGTTTTATTTATTAATATAATATAGAATACAAGGCGAGTGTTCAGATTAAAGAATAGTTTTAGATTTTATTCTCACGATTTGCAGATTTAATAAGTAATCATGACACTTAATAAGGCCATAACTAGAAGATAAGATTAACAATTTTAATATTATCACTCTTTTTTAAAGTATTTTTGTGCACCTTATAAATATATATATACAGTGTGGAGAAGCCAAATGGAATAAATTCTTTATTTCAGTTACTGTAAATATTTATAGAAAATCCCGAAACACGTCAAATTTGAATTATAAATTGACATTATTCAACGTAAAAATGTGATCCGGAAGTTTTCTAAATATGTACAGTAACAGAAATAATGAATTTATTCCATTTGACTTTTCTACACTCTATTATTTAATGTATTAAATACTGGTGGATGTGCCGGGATTAAAAACATAATTTTGTTCATTCACAAGCTGCTGTATGACTTAAAAAGATAATTTAGAATTAAAGTAAATCATTATTGTAAACATCATTAAACAAGCTGATAAATGCGACAATTTTTAAATAAATTTGCAGATTTTTATCGTTATTTTATAATAAATTAATTAAAAAGTTTAATTTACACATATTTTAATTTTATTAAATAGGGTTTACATCGTGGATGTGCCGAGAAACAACTTAGCTTTTAAATTAAATATTCAAAGGGATTTAACACACTCTCGTGTAGGTTTAACAAATTTTAATTAAAATAATTGATTTATGATTTAATTAATTTTAGTAATATCAAAAATGGCAAATGCGCTTAAAATAATAAATTACTTGGAAACGTTTGATCCTTATATAATTTCAACAATTTAATATTTACACAAACAATTACAATTAATTAGGTTTCAAAAATTATTAAATGAATAATTTCGATGAGGTTAATGTACAATATATTTTAATAATATAAATAATAATATAACTTTATTCACGTAGCTGTTTAAATACAGATGTGATCCGTCAATCCGGTTACATAATGAAAGTACATTTAGTTAGATACAACAGTTTTACAATTAAGACATAGTATATAAATCGTAAACCAAAATCTACAATTAACTGATATAGTAGTACAATTGACTAAATGTTATACACTTAAATATTCACATACAGAGTAATAACCCTTTTGACACAACCATTCCTTGAGCATACCTTTGAAACTTTGATATGATTGTTGGTCTTTTATTTTTTGGAAGTTTATTATAAAGAAGTATACCTGAGTCTTTTGGAATTTTTTTATAAATTGATTTATTATGTTTAGGAATATATAAAGATTTCTCGTTTTGTAATCATGATTTGAGGAATGTGTGTTGAAGTTTGACAATTTTTTTTTGTATATAGTATGAATCTATATATGTTTATACAAGGAAATGTTAAAATATTGTTATTTATAAACTTATTCTTACAAGATTCTATTGGCTTAAGATTAAACAAGAGTCGTATAATACGTTTTTGACTGATTAAAACTCTAGAGCTATTGGTACAATTTCCCCACAATATAACGTTATATGACATTGCTGAATAACATAATGCAAAATAAATATTAAGTAATGCTGCTCCAGAGAGCACCGTTTTATTTGATTTCAAGATAACAGTGTTAGATTTACACCACAAACTAAATTGTTCTAGAATTCTGTTTAATTTATGCTGAAGTTCCTCTAGGCATTCTGATGCAATTACAACCAAAGTATCATCAGCAATCATCACAATGTGATTTGGATGCAGAAAATTCGGTAAATCATTTATGAAAATAAGGAAGATTAAAGGACCCAAGACTAAACCCTGTGGTACCCCTATATTTGTATTGTAGTCGATTGACTTATTTGCTTTAATTTAAACAATTAGTTGCGGGTGCGAAATATGATTATAATTTAACATAGGACCTCAAATACCTTGATTCAAAGGCACGACTTAAATCAAAGAAAAGTCCAATTGTGTATTTACCTCTGTCTATACAACTGTAAATATAACCGAAAAACGGTACGTTCCAGATTCAGTTGAATATTCTTTTCTAAAGCTTAACAATTTATATTTTTGAATAAAATTCATAATTTTATTGTAAACAACATAAAAAACAAAATGTCAATAAAACACAATAATAATATAATAACAATTCTACAAGAACTTCAAACAAAACGACCAAAAATTAAAAGAAAACATATAGACACGAAAACGAATACATAATGTTTGCATTTAAGTCTCAAAATTACAAGAACACAAAAAAACAATAAGACAAAAATTACAAAAACAAAAATAAAAATATAAAAAAACAACAAAAACGCAAAAATATGAAATACACAAAAGTAGAAATTAATATGTGAAAAATTGTAAAAACCAATAAAAATATAAAAACAAAATACAACCAAAAAGTAATAGAAAACACGAAATAACATCCAAACAACATATTTTTTTGTAGTTATCATATGAAATTTCCATCATAAAGTTATGTAACTTATTGAAAATAAATATGTTATTATTATTATATTATTATTATTATAAAATACGGCATTAAAGCAAAATAAAACACAAAACTACAACATGAAAAATAGATATAAAATACAAAAAAAATAACAAGAACAATACCAAGAAACAAAAATACACAGCTGCAAATGTAAAAAAAAAACAAGCAACTTAAATATATAAAAAAAGAAAACCAAAGCATTGAAGTAAAAAACAAACAAAAAAGAAAAAAATTCAAGAACACAAACACAAAATAAACACTAAGTTTTGTATTTTTGATTTTGTGTTCATGAATTTTTTCGTAAGGTAAATAGAAATAAATAAAAAAAAGCAAGAATTTGAAAAAACATAAAACACTAATTACAAAAAGTACAAAAAAATAAAAACCAAAAAATTACACAATGACCCCCCAAGAATCATTAAAACCGAAAATAATAAAAATTTAAAAAAATCAGTATTGTATTTCTGATTTTGTGTATGTGTCCGCAATTTTTTTGAAAGACAAATAAGAAAACTCCAGAAGAACAAAACAGGAAATTAAAACAAAGGAAACACACATTACAGAAAACATGACATAACAACAAAACAAAATAGAAACAAAAGAAACAAAAATAGAAAAACAAGAGTGAAAATAAAAACCAAATGCAAAAATATAAATATGCGAATTCAAAAAATACAGTTTTACTAAATTTACTTACTCAGACATGTATGGCAATTGACATAATAGTGAAATATAATCGACTGATGTTTTTAAAATCGATTTTATAATAAAGCTGAAGATCGAAACAGGTGTCTGCAGGTGATTATAAACTTGAATGTTAAAAGTTTTATTCAATGACATTAGTAAGAATGATTTTTTGGAATTCAATTTTTGGCAAGAGAGTCACTATATTTAAAAAATACATTGATAATAATTTCAGCCTTTTGCCTTTTATATTTACAAAAAAATAGTTATTTGTACAACGCTTTTCTGCACGAGAGTAGGATGTTGGATCAAGTTCCTACTCGAGTGCGGAAAAGCACATTTCCAACGTGTTGTACACTATTTTTTCACATACTGCATATAACATCAATTATAAAGGTGTTTGCGATTTTATTTTTGACACTGACATATAAAAATTAGGTTATAATTAGCGATAGTTTGTGTGTTATATATATATATATACAGGGTGTCCCATTAATGCGGGGAAATGGCTGGACCATAGATTCCTGAGGTCAAAATATGACGATTTAACGCAACTTATCTATATCCAAAAATTTACGGTTAAGCCGGAATTTGGCTTCAAAGTTTAAAAAAATTTTATTTCTTTTGTTTATAACAATTGAACGCTTTATTTGATTTGAATTAAATTTATTTTTAATAACTACCATAATTTAATACATCATTTCAGTTATTATGACTATTATTCGTTAACAAGAAGTATAAGAAACAGTAGTACCACCACTTAAAAACTAAAATATTTGTTTATTGGTGGATCTAATAAAAACTAAAAAAATACTAATTGAAAGACCATTTAATTTAAAAACTTTTTCATCTCTTAATAATATTTGATATCTTTTACGGTTTTCCCACTAAAAAATAAAATATATATTTTTCATCTAGTAAAAACAAAATCTAGTTTTTCATCGAATCGAAAATAAATGTTTTTCGTGGCCGTCTTTGTTTAAAAAATGTAAATTATGTATAATAATAATTATTTAGTGTCTTTTGACAATTAATTTTTAACTTTATTATAGTTCATAAATATTCATATTTGGAACAAAGAGATATCTTGTTTGTATTAGGATTTTGCAAAGAAAATTGTTTGAAAAGTGTTAGATGTTGTTTTGATTTATTTTATTAATTGATATTATTTAATTTTTATTCAATTGAGTAAGTTTATTTACTTATTAATAAGTGCATAATGAGTATACTATATTCATATTTTATTTTTTTGTGCAAAAACCGTACAAGGTATCAAAAACAAGTAAGAGTCAAAAAAGTTTTTAAATCTAATGCCCTTTCAAGTAGATTTTTTTGGATTTTATTGGATGCACCAATAAAAAAATATTTTAGTTTTTAAGTGGTGGTACTACTGTTTTTTATACTTCCTGTCAATCACTAATGGCCAAAATAACTAAAATGATGTATGATATTATGGTACTTATTACTAATAAATTTCATTCAAATCAAATAAAGCGTTCAATTGTTATAAACAAAAGAAATAAAAAATTTTGAAACTTTGAAGCCAAATTCCGGCTTAACCTTAAATTTTTGGATATAGATAAGTTGCGTTAAATCGTCATATTTTGACCCCAGGAATCTATGGTCCAGCCATTTCCCCGCATTAACGGGACACCCTGTATATATATATATATATATATATATATATATATATATATATATATTACTCCATGTATGTAACTGACATTGCCATTGATTAATAGTAAATAAATGTAGTGCGAAAAAGTGTATCCATGCAGAAAAGTGTTGCTATGCAGAAAAGTGTTGCTATGCGGAAAAGTGTTACTTTTCTCAACGAATTTGGTTGCGGAAATGTAAGGAATTTCTATTCAGTATGTGAAAAAATATATTATTTCACTTTTTCTTCTTAATGAAACTATTTATAAGAGCTGTTTAGTATACATATTTTCAATTTTGGTGTTTCCGTTGACTGTATTAAACTTAAACAAAATGCATGGGGTCCGAAGACGTCCACAAACATCACCATTTAAGTTATTTTGACCAGAGTCGAATTGCTGCTTATCGAGATGCCGGTATGTCCTATCGCGAAATTGCCCGACGAATTAATTCCACTGCAACGATTGTAATGCGTGTGTGTTAAGATTAGCCCTGCGAGAGTGTTTTGCTACTATGCTTCAAAACGGTGATCAGTGGTTTGGAGAAGAAGGTAGGCCCATTAGTAAGAAAAAAACTATATTGGGCTTCTTTCATACTGTCCAAGATTAGTGCTTCCTTTTACAGCGAGGCACTGTCGCTAAAGGTAGGTCTGGTGCAGAGAACGACAGCATTGGAGGGCAGAATGGCATGATGTCGTATTTAGCGATGAATAACGATTTTGTCTAGGCACGCATGATGGCCGTAGAATAATACAATGCCACCATAGAGAACGATCTGATATTGGGTTTGGTATTGAGAGGCATGTACACAAGACTGCTTATGGTAGTCGATCACATCTTTTACTTATTACAGTATGACAGCTGTGCGTTATATTGAAAACGTCATACGACCGACTTTTTGTGTTATTTAGATGGCACTATAGACGTACTTTTTCAGAAAGATAACGCCCGTCCCCTTATTGCTGGTCGAACTATGAACTTTCTTCATGAAGCTGATTTAAATACCATTGAACATGTATGGGATATCACGAGAAGAAGAGAGAATGGCTCTTTGCACCGTCCTTCACATACTCTAGCACAGTTGATCCGTGAAACTAAAGTTGCTTGGAATGAGATGCCACAAGAAGACATCGACCATCTCATTTTGTCGATGCCCAGACGTCTACAGGATTGAATTCAGCAAGGGGGTCGCCAAAAACAAGTTAAATAAATAAAACCTTTCTGGGTGTGCACAGAAAGTGGAATTTATCAAAATATGATGAATTCTAAACCGGCGCTCGGATGAAAAATAATGAAAAAACTGAATTTAAAACGTTAAAAACCGAGGTGTAGACCGAGGTGAAAAAAAAAAAAATAGGAAATCATACTCGTTCATACGAACAGGGAATGCAGAAAAACTGCTTGTAGCAAGTGTGCAACAAAGAAGATGGATTTTCGTATCACGTCTCCATAAAGACGTCACAAAGGATGCACTAACATAATTTTTAAATCGTAAGGCGGGAGCGACATCATTTAAAGTTGTAGTTACAACCGCAGCAAGAGAATGCATTTTTTTTTAATTGGCGTTCCAGTAGAAACTTCTGATTTTGTAATAACCAAAGATTTGTAGCCCCAGAAATCATTTGTAAATAGGTTCTATTTTAAACGTAGTGAAAAACGACAAAGGAGTCCGAATTTTCACTCCAGTCCACAAACAACCCAAGTGTATGACTTCAAATAGTAAAGATTTGAAGTTTTTACACTAAAATACTCAAAGCATTGGAAACTCTATTAACAGCATGGAAGCCTTCAACGAGGATATCAGTGGATGTCATGTCCTAGGTATTAAGGAACATTGGCAAACATTGGACAAACTAGAAGTGATGAACATAAAACATTTCCGCCCAATTTCAAGTCATTGCCGACCGATTGGTACTTTATGTCCACGAACATATTTTCGTTTAAACCTTAGACTTAAGTGCAATTAAATACGATCTATATTCGAGTGCGCGGGACCGATACTAAGTGCGGCCATTATAAAAGTCATCGTAGTAATTATTTATAGACCACCTACGTGTGACATAGACACATTTTATGAGTTATTAGTAACTAACAAACCTAAATTATATTTTCTTTACAATGGGCGATTTTGATATACATTTTATAATAAAAATAATAAAAATATATCTTTATTCACAAAATAATATACAAGGAATAACCGTACATTATAAAGAATAACGTCATAAATAGAAACGTAATAACATATTGTATTTACATACTATAAACTAATGTGAGAAATGAAATATACCATTGTAATTACAAATTAGAAATTTTATATAACTCTTTATAAATTAAAAATAAATACATTTTGCGTTTAAATAATCTTAAACTTTTTATTTCTTGCAAATAACTAGGCAAATTATTAAAGGGCTTTAAGCCGTTGTAAGCAGGAGATTTTTCCGATTAAGTCAGTCGATGGAGATGATATGCGTATTGCTTGCTATTACGTGTGTTATAACTGTGAACGTGACCATATTAAGTGAATTTTGATTTGTGTTGAAAGTTAAATAAAAGTATTTATGTTTATGAAATACTTTTATAGGTTATAGAAAGTTAAGATGGCTGTATTTTTAAAGTGACTTTTGTAAGATTCATTGTAATTTAATCCAAGCATAATCATCAGAGCTCTTTTTTGTAAAATAAATAGCATTTGTATTGCTACACTGTTCCCATAAAAAATGATACCATACCTAAGCATGGATTTAAAGTTGGCTTAAATACTATATATAAGAGATTTTTTGTTTTAAAATCCGTAAAGCGTAACAAACATAATTTAATGTCAAGCTCAATTCTTTGCAGTAACGTTTCCAGTTTAACTTATTGTCCATGAAGATTCCTAATATTCTACATTCTGATTCTAATTGTACATTATTATTTCCCAATATTATATTAGATATTTTAGGAAACTATGTATGAAACTGCATGATTTCGGTTTTGTTGTTATTTAAAATTAATATGTTATCCGACATCCATTTTTCAGTAACTGAATAAATATAATTCGCCTTTGTTAATACATTCTCAACATTAGTGCTTACAACTAATAGGTTTGAGTCATCTGCATACATTTGAATGAGGCCTGTATTTTTAAAAATTAGTTTTGGAAACTCATTCACATATACAATAAATAATAAAGGGCCCAGTATACTTCCC
Organism: Ontholestes murinus; assembly: GCA_963969525.1. Lineage (NCBI taxonomy): Eukaryota > Metazoa > Arthropoda > Insecta > Coleoptera > Staphylinidae > Ontholestes > Ontholestes murinus. Next base: position 39,878,740 of record OZ018396.1, read on the forward strand.
TGCGGCACACCGATGTTTGTTTTTCTGAGGATGAGTACTTAAATTTATAAACAATTTTTGTCAGCGATCACGAAGAAAAGACCGGATTAAGCTCAAGTTGGTACCTCTTACACCACATAGTTCTAATTTACTTTGTAAGATATTATGGTTCATTGTGTCAAATGCTTTGGAGAGATCCAGCAATATTCCTAAGGGAATTTCAGCTCTCTCTCAGGCATCTACAATAAGTTCCAAATACTCATAGATAGCCGTTTGAGTCGATTTCTTTTTAAGAAAGCCGTGCTGAGCGTTATCAAAAAGATTATTTGCATTAAAAGAGTCTACAATTCTATTTGCAGTTACTTTTTCCAAAACTTTGGAGAAAACACTAAGTAACGTGATCGGCCTATAATTATCTGGATTCGTTGGATCGCCTTTTTTGTGTATTGGAATTATTAGACCTAATTTTAAGCAGTTTGAAAAAATACCTGTTTCCAGAGATTTCTTTGCTAGATGTGTTAAGGGAAGTACTAGTTCGTTTATTGCACTTTTTAAAAGTTTTGAATTTATTTCATCATATCCACAACTGTTTTTATTCTTCATGGCAATAATAATATTAAATATTTCATTTGGTGATGTTGCTTTATAAAATAGCGTTTTGGGGTTTCTGGCAATATTAATATTTGGTTGGTTGTTGACCATGTTTTTGGTAAGGTTAATTGAAACGTTAGTAAAATGTTTGTTAAATTTTTCTAATTGGTTCTTGGATCTTAACGGCGTTCACTTGGTGGTACATTTCAGTATTAAGAATAAAGAAAAGTGTTTTCTTTATTTTTTCTAATTGGTCGTCCACTATCCTATCAAGAGACCGTCCAGACTTACCAAAGACGTTATTTTAATAGACCAGCTGGTCTTCATTTTGTTGTCACTTCTTAATAAGGTCTGTTCGATCTTGACACGTTTCGCTTGTTGTAATAGCATGTTATTTTTTAAAATTTAATTTATTATATTCATATTTTGCCCCATTGTTAAAATGTTTCAAGACTTGTAAACAGTCAAGAATTTCTTTGCACGAAGATATATCTGGAGTTCTTAATGCATTGTGGTCTTGTTTATGCTTATAATTTTTGGCTACTTTAGGACAGCTATTATTTAAACTGTTGCTAATATGTTGTGTACATTTCTTCCCAAATAGTATCATCTTTCAATAATTTTCGAAAGGTAGTTACATTATTTAAATTATTCTATTTGTGACACTATTCGACTTAGATAAATTTGTATTTACAGAAAATGTTCATTTTTGGGCGAGATGATCCGACAAGTGTGTCTCAAAAACAGATGTTTCATAATCTGTTTCTAGATTAGTAATAATATTGTCTTTTACTGATACGTTTATATGTGTAATTCGCATAGGAATTGCAATTGTAGCAGTGGCATTAAAAGATTTTAAGATATTTATGGATTCATAAGATTCAGGTGATGATCCGCTGAAACCTATATGAAAATCCCCGCTTATGAAGTAAGTTGATTTAGCAATAGTTAATATATTTAACAATTTATCTAGCTTTATAAAAAAAATATTATAGTTAATATTTGGCGCTGTATAAATTATTACACCAACACACTTAAAATTACCATTTTTCACTTCTACTGCAGCACATTCAAAGTTATCACGTCTGCTAGATTGTTGATATCATTTCTCGTGATGACTGTGAGGCTATATTTCGAATATATGGTCGCTCTTCCGTATGCTGTTTCACGGGTGCGATGCGGTGGCCTGCAGAAATGGGTAGCTAGTTTGAAGGTTTTAATGTTGAGTTTTTTTAAGTTTATTTCATTCTGCCAGTGTTCTGTTATACATAGCTAATAGTTTACAATTTTCATGATTTGTAAGTTTTAAAATTTTATTACAAAGTGATCTGTTGTTTAGGTGAATCAGTGAAATTTGTTGTTTTGAGATTACAGGTGATGCTGTAAGGATCTTGTTGTTTATGTTGGTTGGATGTTTATCTTCTTTTGACAAAAAAAAAACGTCAGACGGAAATTCCCGATGGCCATAAATCAAGCTTAATTAATTTGTCTAATAAAAAATTTAATGGGTGATCGGTGTGTGCACGTGTTGTGTTTTGATATCTCTGCATTTTTCTTTTAATTTTGAGTGGATTTTGTTACCAAAAATATTAATAATTTACCGTCTTAATGCAGTAATTGTAATTAGCTGGGTGAGTAAATCTTGTTGCAATTCACATATTACTACACCTGTAATTAATTAATTTCGGTAAATAATTTCTACGGATCGAGTTCAGCCGTGACAAGGCCACAGATTTCTTTTCTGTTTTTTTTTTGCGGTACAAATCGTCTACAATCCCGTCTGATCGGCGTTGAATATTAATCCACTTTAATCTGATTTATTTTACCTTATTTATTTATTAAGGAGTCAAAAATTAATTTATAGTTACTTTTATTTAATAACCTTTGTTCTCCTGTGTTCACTTTTACCGTTGCCTAATTATGGTTTGTTCATTTGCAAAGTCGCTACAAATGGCACTGTAGCGTGAAGCGTGTGTCCCAGTCTATTCCATTTTTATTAAATATTATATCCTACTGTTTTTATTGGCTGTTTTCTGAATTATAATAACTAATTTAACGTATATATAATGGCATGCCCTTGTGGAATTTGCAAAAATAATATTGGGAGCCGTTCAAAGTCTCTTCATTGCATGGTTTGTGGAAAATTGTTTCATGCAGAGTGCATACATGATTGTTCTTTAGACAACATCGCTTATTTCGTTGCCGAGGCGAGAAAATCCAATGGTGATCGTTGGACATGTGCAAGCTGTGTTCCACTTGATAATTTATCGAGCACTCCTAATCCAGCAACAATAGGAATTTCACCATTGCAAGTTTCGCAAGATTCATCTAATCATGATTCTCTGGCGGAGACCATTCGTTCCATTCTCAAAGAAGAATTGGCTCTTTTATTTAAGTCTGAACTTCAAAAAGTCCTTAATGATTTAAAAGAAGAAATCAAAAGTTTAACTAACCGTATTAATATACTTGAGCCTGCAGCCAATAATGGAATTAATTCATCACCTGGCACAATGAACGATAATATCGTTAATGAAAATATGACTCAAGAAATTGAGGAAAGAAAGCGTTGGGCTGCTAACATCATTGTTTACTATGTTCCAGAGCACAATGGCACAATTGAGGAAAAAATAAAAAAAGATACGGATGCTATTAAAAATATATTTAATTCACAGGTGGAATTTAATCCCATTAAAGTAACTAGAATTGGCAAATTAAATAATAATAAACCACGCCCACTTAAGTTATCATTTGTGAATAAAAAATCGGCCATTGATTTGTTGAGAGTATGTAGAACAGTGGATACTGGAAACATTAAATTCAACAATGATTTGACGGTGACGCAAAGAGCGCATTTAAAGAAACTTCGTGAAGAACTGGATCTTCGAAAACGTAGAGGAGAATCTAATTTAACTATTAAGTACGTTAATGGACATCCAATAATTACCACAAACACCTCAAATCAAAAAAACTAAGTGTGTATTTCCATAATGTTGGCGGTATAAGGGCGAAACTTAAAGAATTTATTTTATCTGTTAATTGTTCCTTTTATGATGTTATTGTTTTGGTTGAGACATGGCTTGATCAATCAGTTAACGACTCTGAACTCTGTCTCGAGGATTTTACAGTCTATAGAGTAGATCGTTCTAACAACAATAGTTCTAAATCTAGAGGCGGTGGTGTTTTAATTGCCGTTCGGCGAAATATCCACAGTGAGCGTCTTTGTTCTGCGGTTGATGTTGAACAAGTTTTCGTCAGAGTATCTAAAAAGTTTATTATTAGCTCTACCTATATCCCACCTGGAGCTAATATCCATTATTACGAAAATCATGCGTCAACAATAGATCAAATATGTAGAAGTTTTAAAAATGATTTCTTCATATTATGCGGGGATTATAATTTGCCTAGTGCGGTGTGGAGTAAGGGGGATCAGGTTCTAGACGCCAAAAATAAATGTAATTCTGCACATATATTGGCGAATGTATTGGAATACCACGATTTAATGCAAATTAATGTTATTCCCAATAAACAAGGACGCTACTTGGATTTAGTCTTCTCTAATTCCAACACTGTTAAAGTTAGTCATGTCCTTGATTCTTTGTGCCGAACGGACATTAAAGCATTTTCTAGAAGAATCCAGATGTTCAAGAGGATATTTGCTCCCTCAGCATCGTGGTCAAACAAGGGTTAGAGTGGAAGATCGTCGCTGCTGCACGAACTCCGCCCAGCTTCGTCCAGTCAAAATTTTTGTACGTTTCCTAAAATTTTTGTGTAGATATTGATATGTATTTTTTTAATTTTGGATTGTGAAGCTAAAGAATAATAAACATAAACATAAACATAAACATCACTGCCCCTATACAATAGAAACTAATAATCATAATATTGTCTACTTATCTCCGCCGGATTATTGGGTATATGACTTTAAATCTGCCAATTATCGAAAATTAATAATTATTCCCTAATATCTGGAAAAGTAGTTACATTAAACCAATTTTTAAAAGTGGAATTAAAGAAGATATTGAAAACTACTACTACTACATGTTAGATCATTTAGTGTCTGATCAATTATTATGGACTTATAAAGATATCATAATTAACGAACAACATGGTTTTGTTAAAAATAGATCAACTGTCACTAATCTGCTCAGTTATACTACTTATCTTTCGGAGTCCTTGGAAAATGGATACCAAGTTGACGCTATTTATACTGATTTTTTCAAGGCCTTCGATCTTGTGGATCATAATATTTTATTGAAGAAGTTGAGTGCAGGCGGATTTAGTGAAAACGTTGTTAAATGGTTTTGTAGCTACTTGAAGGGAAGAGTTCAGCGCGTTAAAATTGGAAATTTTACTTCGTTCAAAATAACGATTACGTCAGGGGTGCCCCAGGGCTCTCACTGCGGCCCTATTCTATTCTTATTATTTATTAATGATATTGGACAAAATTTAAAACACAGTCAATTTCTTCTCTTTGTCGATGATCTAAAGTTATACAAGCGAATTGAATCTTTTGATGATCAACTTAAACTACAGGCAGATTTGCACTCACTGGTTAAATGGTGTGAAGCAAATCGTTTATATTTAAATTTAAAGAAGTGTAATTGTATATCTTTTCATCGCCGCAAAGCTAGTTCCTTTTTATATAATATATGCGATCATCCGTTAACTAATAAAGACAATATTAGAGACCTCGGAGTAATGTTCAATTCGAAACTTAATTTTAATGATCATATAAATTTAATATGTAATAAAGCTATGCGTTTACTTGGTTTTATATGTAGATTCTAAAAGGACTTTGGTATGAGTACCTTTCGTATTCTCTACATTTCGCTAGTACATCCACATTTAGAATATTCTTCTTGTGTTTGGTCTCCTCATGCACGGGCACATTCCTTAATATTGGAGCTCGGCTTGGGCATAGCAGACAGCAATTTAGTCATAGTGGGATGCTGGTTATATTGGGAATTGAGTCATTGGAGTGTAGGCGAATCATTATTGATTTATATTTTATTTATAAGCTATTGTTTAGTCCTATTAGTAGAATGATGCGATTTTGTAACGAGTTAACGGGAAACATTAATTTCAAATTATTCAGTTCGTCTTTTAATAACTATAAAAAACATTTACGTAGATTTGAATTGTCCAATGTTATTAATTTATATCATTGAGTTTTATTTATTATATTTATTTATTTTTATTTATTTATTTTTATTATGTTTACTATCCATAGATACATGTTTTATCGTTTGGGTTTGTATTTTTAAAATTTTTATATTTATATTTATTTATATATTTTATTAATTTTGCCTATTGATGTTTTACATGTTTTTATAATGTTGGTCCGGCAGTATTTTATCATCGTCTTATATAATTTATTAAAATCTGTGATATTATACACTTTGAGTGATATACAGCTGTGATATTTCATTTGTAAGCGTCAATTTCTGTAGATTTATATATGTATTTAGGTACCGTGTTGTATGTTTGTATTTATATAAATCTATGTTTCTAATTTATTTATTTATTATTTATTCTTTTAATTATTTATGTATATTTACTTATTTGATTTATTATGTAATGTAAGAGTAACTTTACACAAGTCAGCATAACCGACATCATTAAACATTTATATAAGTGCTGATGATCTAAGCCATGTCATTAATTCATTTGTATTTGCGTTGTACGTTCATTATTGTGAATGTTATGTTATGTTAATTATTTATATTAACTAATTTTTATTAATGTTATTTTTTATTAATTGTTAGGCCGAATTTGTGTCCTGCCACATGGTAGTTATTCTTTATTGTATATTTAGTAAAAAGGTGATACCGTAAATAAACAAACTAAACTAAACTAAAATAAACTAATAAATCAAAGTCAGCTTCCACCTTGAATGCTAACGCTGAGCTGTTTTCAACAGTAGCTAATTTCTCAACTTGAAATTTGCGAGAAGGAAATCTTTTCTCCAAAAATGCCTCTACTTGTTCAGAGGTGGCGTTAATTTTGGACGCGTCCTACATGAAGCCAAGCTTTTTGAGTTGTTCCGCTGAAATTGTCAATATCCCGTGAAGTTGTACTTCTTATGGGTTTCTTTATATAACTATTTTTGGGCTTTGCAGCAGTGTCATTATTCAATTGGTACTTCAGGTCACTTGCGCCGTGGTTTTGCGGACAGCATCAGACCATTTAACCGTCGGAGCAGCAGAAATGGGGTCCACGCAGGCGGTCGGCTGAGCAACAATTTGTGCCCCCTCGGTTTCAAGTACGTCACTATTTAGTGTTAGGATATCGATGTTGGTTTTGTTGCCTACGATTGATTTGTAAGTCGCACTGACATTGGCTGTTAATTCGCTATTATTGGTGACACCTATTTTAACAGTTTTATTATACACCCTTTTTGACTCAAAGTGCATTTTTAATTCACTATTATCCTTTTCGAGATGCCTTACTTTTTCAATTAACAATTGGTTTGATAGTTTAAGCTCAGTAATTCAGTCGGTATAGGCAATAAATAAATGAAGTGGTTCGCATACTCAAAGTTTTGTCGATTGTGCGCAACTCATTGTTTACATCCATGCTCGGGACAGTTGCTTGTAGGTTAGTTTCCGTTAACGGCAGGTTACAGAAGGCTTTAACATATTCCACGCAGCTGTTGTGGTAATAAGACTTGCACTGGGAACACTTGTTCACCTGATTTGGCCCTCGACCACAGACACATCGTTTTGGCTTGTTTCTTAAGCACCGATCAGAGCCGATACTTTCGGCATCGGACATATTTTTTTTTTCTCAGTAAATATAAAATCACAAGCGAATTTGATTCAATCTACACAAAGAATGTATACGTACTTCACATAATTTTCTATCCTGCATTCATAACTTTATCACATTGTATAATAGGTATTATATGCAGCAATTTCCGACCATTTTATACAACTCCTGCAATATTCTATAGATGTTGTGACAAAAAAGAATGCAAAAAAAATCAGAATATTTTCGGAAATTAATATGAATAATTTTGTCATTGATTTAAAAGATGAACTATTTTCAGACATTTATAACACCTCAGATGTAAGGGTTAAATACACACAATTTACAAATATACTTTCGAGTTATATTAAAAAAAGTTGGGAAAGGAAACCGTAAAATGTATCAAACTCCCGAACTTAAATATCATAATAAAATGCTTCCAGACAATATCAAAACGTTAACCAGAGTATATGGTACATAATTTTTAAAGAAGCACAAAAAATGTACACTACATTATTATGTTCCAAAAAAACAAACAAATATAATTTTAAATAAATCACGAACCACTTGGAATATCATATCAGATATAATCAGCTCTAAGAATAAAAATAACAACAATTTGCCTGAAACTAATAATTTAAAAGAACTCGTAAATTATTTCAATATAAATTTCAATAAAAACAAAATCCTAAATGAATTACCACATAATATTAGTTATAATTTTACTTCTAATATACCATTAAATTCAAACTCAATATTTTTTGAACCAGTAACCGAACAAGAATTAAGAATTTTGGTATTAAAAATGCAGAATAAGAGGAGTGCAAGATACGATGATATACCTGTATGTATTATAAAACAATGTATAGAAACTATTCCTGAGCCATTATGTATATATGTATGGATTATGGCATTTTACAGAGAAGCTAAAATACGAAAACATTACACCGGTTTACAAAAAAGAATATAAGGATGATAAAAATAACTATCGGCCAATAAGTACTTTATGCACAGTTTCAAAAATATTTGAATTAATTATTGCCAAAAGAATGGTTCATTTTTAATAAATATACATTATTTGCTAAAGGGTAAAGGGAAGTCAATAGTATAAAAGGCTCTCGATAGATCCAGGAACACCCCTCATGCAATATCTCCATCCTGCAATGACTTTACTAATGATATACTAAGTTATTGGAGAATGGAAATATTGCATTAGGGGTGTTCCTGGAAGCCTTTGATACTATTGACTTCCCTTTACTATTATCAAAACTATACCAGTATGGTATACGCGGTGTAGCTGAAATATTAATAAGATCTTATCTCTACGGTAGTAGTCATTCAACTAAATTATCTGACACAATCAAAGGGCCCTACTTATTTCCAGTGGCATACCACGGGCCATTACTCTTTGTAATATTTATAAATGACCTATTATTTACATCACCAAATAACATATGTATAGTAAACTATGCAAATGACATAAACGTACTAATAAAAGCATTTTATACAAATTAAAATACCGCGCAAGCTGTAGTGGTATTCTTAAAGCAAAACATGGTGATGTGGCCATCATAGTACTTTCCCTATATTTTCTCAAAAATTATGAGGTTTATACACCAAATGTAGATTCAAAAGCCATTAATAACTACGTAAAGAAGATATTATGTGGGAATGCCGATGTCGAATGCTTCAGACTGGTTAATTCAGATCAGTCATTATCTTTCAAAATTGGTATTGATGAACCTCATTTTAAAATTTTACTTGATGTGTCGAAATGGCCGCAAGTTATCGATAAAAGATATACTAATAGGAAGTTAGGTTCTAGTCTTGTCACTGTCGATTCCCAACGGCAATAATATAATTGGCTGTGTTTACATTCCTCCGCGATTAGTTGCTGAGATGTATGCCGGACATATTAGCGCATTATCTGAAATCATTGAACAATACCCGGATTCTAACATGCTTCTGCTTGGAAATTACATCCTACCAGAAATGAAGTGGATCACCGAGGATGAATGTGTTGGATATTTATTTATTTCAAAAACGGTTAGTGAAAGTGCGCGTATTTAATGTGATGGTATTATGAGTAGCGATTTTTATCAGTTTAACTCCTTTAAGTATAGAAGTAATATTTTAGATCTTGCTTTTTCTCTGCCCTCTATATTTTTTTATCTCTGATCCATTGGTGAAGTGTGACGATTATCATTCAGCGATATTAATAGATTTTAATGTTCCCAGCCGTTTATCACCAATAAATGAATCATTTTACTATGAATTCTCCAATGCTGATATTGTAGGCATAAGTAATTATTAGCACGGTAAATATTATAAATAATTTCTCAATAGAATATATACCGATATATTTTACAAAATTCTATATCATGCAATCAATGTTCTTAAATGAAAGAAATCAAATTTCCATTTCCATTTTCCTGGTTGGTTCTTAAAATATTTAACAAGTTTAATTTAAAAAAGAACGCGAAGATGGATTCTTCCCATCTCTTTGGAAAAACAAAAGATATGGAAATGTATATCCAATAATATTTTCTCCATATGGATTCAATGTGAATCCCTCAAAATAAATATTTTCCATTAAATAAATGTACTCAAATTTTATTTAAATAATTTACATATTTAAAGGCCGAATCGATCAATAAATGCATCTTGCAATCTCAGATTCTCAAAGGAAATTCCCTCATTAAGAAATGCTCTACATCTTCCGACCGCAGTGAATCACCATTATTTCATCTCCAATTTTCCCAGAAGTACTATCATAGTTGTGCGAGACGCCCGGATCGGAAAGCGCGCAATTTCCATTATCTGCATAATAGGAAGACCATCCGGAACGGATTAGTGGCCAACACTGCACCCACACATTCGATTAAACAAGACAACCGCTTAACCTTTTAAAATCGAATTCCCCGGCGGCGGGCCGCACCGAAAATGAAGGTCGCAAGTATGCGACCTTACGGCATACGCAAAGTTTCCAAGTATTTAATTAAATTTCCCTCCCCGAAATTATCCGTTTAATTAAAATCGCGAATAGTTGGCGACGCCGCAAAGGGAAAGAAGAAAAAAGTACGGGAGAAGTGAATCCGGCCGGTGAGCGAAGTGGACAGTACACAACAATGGCACAAAAAAAATACACCCAAGTCGTGTCTCAATTGCGGGGTTTAATTAGATTTCCTTATTGCAGCAAAAAGGATTGAATCAGACGGGTTTACACGGCTCGGACGATAAGGGGGATTTAATCGGGTTCCGTGCTGCAGACCGGAAACGATGATTTCATTTAATTGTAAATTGATCTCTCTGTTGAAACATAGTATTTACTGATAGTTAAGATTATACTAGAATCGAGCAATTCATGGAAATCCCAGCGCATGCACCATTTAAACCTTAATACGTGTGTTATTTATTAAGGTAACAAGTGGTGCTTAAATGGTGGATGCGCCAGGAAAATTAAATATAAATTAATTATTTGGTGCGAGGAATTACAATAACCTGTTTTTAAAGTATTTAAATATTTGTTAATTATTAGATAATTGAAATAATATATGTAAATTGTGTAGAAAATTTAATTACGGTAGATTTTATGCTTAAAAACGAGGTATAAATGAGATAATGAGTGTAACTTGTAAAATAAATATTATTATAATAAAAATGACACAGAGAGGAATGTTAAAAAGAAAAACTGTAATTATATTATTTTAAACTATTAAAATAATTTGTTGAATGCATCACTTATCGAACACACCTACGCACTGTAACTTCGCGAATATAATTGATATAGGTCAGAACGTGGGGGCATTAAACGTAATAATATGAACGAATGAACGAGTCGGGCCGCATTCGAGCGATTTCCCTTAGCCTGGTGGCCTACTTTCGGTCGAAATTGTGCACAGGTAAATCCGTATTGAGGTCATTTACTTGTGTATCCTGAATTTCCCGTTGCCAGGAAAGCAGGAAGGCAGGAGAGCACGCCCACCTACAGGGATCGATACCTACTAAATATCTAAACGCAGGTGTGTATTTAAAAATTAAAAAATAGAAAAAAATATAAATAAATAAAGAAATATATTAAAGTTTCCTGGGTGGTTGAAGAAAATTAACTAATAAATTTAAACATGAAACATTTTACAAAGCTACAACATTAAGAACAATCATTAATATAATTTTATAAAATATTTCGATTGATTGATTGATAGGTATTGAAAATCAATTTTCAAAATATTTCCCTTTTATATATATTTATATTTACAATATTTAATGCATAAATTATTTATACTTGAAATTAATAAGATAGTAATTATTTTCTTAATTACATCCTCCCGAATGTGCATCATTAATTTAAATTGCTTAAATGCGGCCGTACGAAATAAAATTGAAAAATAAACGATGCAAGTTGGATGCACATACTCTTGGAGAGCTGCCATGTCGCGTTGAAGTCGTATTCACTTTACTTCGGATAGAGGGAAAAAGCATACAGAATGAAAGAATAATGTCGAGTGGATCCTTGCTCCTATAATTGCAATTAAACAAAAAAACGCTCGCCGGGAAAAAGTTGCGCTTCGTGCACCAGTTAGAACTGAGTTTGCGAAATTAATTGCTTCAAAACGTACATTTCAATTCTCTTGTTGTTTTTTATAAATATAAGTTTTATTAATTAAACATACAAATAAAAAAAAAAACAGAAAATGGACCAAACAAAGAATTAAGCGATATCAAATAATAAATGGATTTTGTTTTATTTGAATAAAGAGAAGTTTATTAAAAATAATAAAAGATATGGTGTCCCAAATAAATTATATTTTAATTGTGAGCATTATATGGACAACTTCTTAGCTATAACCAAAGAACATGGTTCTAGCAGGTTGGAGTAAACTCACACATGTCGAACACGTTTCTGCCACGAGTGAAAATTTCCCTGGCAAATTGATCTCTAAGAGCGGTGATGCAGATTTAACTCCTGTAGACTTTTTTCTCTAGGTTTATCTCAAATCTGAAGTTTACGCCAATACACCAACTCCTCCGGCGTATTTTAAAGAAAATATCCATCACGAAATGGGAGCCATGACCGAGTCTACCTGCCGAGTCGTTTACTTTAGTGTTCGAATAAATGAGTGCTTGGGCCGCCAAGGTTTGCATTTAGAGGATATTATTTATAAGAAATAAGTTACCAAATTTTATAGTAATAATAATAATAAACATATTTTCGATAGATGGCCTACTTTTTTTAATTGGCCTACTAAAAAAAAACCTTTTTTTGGGACACTCTACATAAGCCCAGTGCATTTACCAAATATGCAGAATAAAAGAAGATGTCAAATATTGAATAATTTCTGTTATCATTAAAGAGATAAATCTTTATGAATAATTGAATTAAATGTGAATATAAAAAAGTCTAGAGCATATGCAAAATCATCTCTACTAATTAAGCAGAATTAAAGAAACTATTAAGTGAATTGACATCTATTATTCTAGATATGTAAACCATTAATGTAATAACTATAATCTAAATCATTACGCTCTATGATTTAGATTATAGTTATCACATTAATGGCTTACATATGTTCGTCTATGTTTCCATATCCAACATAGATTAAAACCAATCTGTGGGCGTTATTGAAACCAATAATTCAAGTATTGAAGAAGACATTATATAATTAATATATATTCGATCATCCTTAAGAGATGAGTTGCTAGCTATTTTGTGTGATGAAAAATTTAAAGCAATGAGGTAAGTTGCTAAAACAACGTTTATCCAGCTTAGCAACAAGTATTTTGCAAAATGGAATGAAGGGAAAATTTAATTTCTTGCTGGTGGAGCTTTAAATATACCCAATAGATACTCAATAAATTTATAAATTAAATGGAATAAAGGCATTAAATTTAAGAAAATATAGTAAAAGCTATTTATTAAGATAGAGTCGTTCAAGATTTTTATAGTGGCTACCCATCCACCCTACATATACAATTAAAGATTAAACTCTCTTACTTTATCAACAATATTCACACTAATACGTCTGTAGATTCTTCTATAAGTTATAAGTTATGGCAGAGATAGGGGTAAACACTTATTTAAAACGAGGGTGGGTGGATTTTGACCCAACCTCCAATCAGTGAAACCTACTCTAGAATTTTACAAGGTTAGTTTTAATAAATGTTTGGCTGATTTCATCGATCCAGTGTTGGAAAAATATTTTTTGATAGTCTTAGCCCTGCCGCTTACATTCCAGCTGCTTTATTAGGGAGCAACATTTAAAAGCAGGACATCTCAACAATTGAACTAATGTCTGACATCTTCACTTCTAATTGGTGATTTTAATATACCCGAATTTTCATTTCGTAGTAAGGATTCTAACACATCAACCCCCTCTTTAGCATTACTTACCAGTTTTCTAGAGTCATACGAATTATTACAACGTAATAAAGAGTGTCTCAAATTGATCTGACATTTTAAATTGCGTGCTATTTTTTGTGTGGCAAACATAGAGTACTAATTTTTGACAACTGGCATCAGGAAGTATTGAGGTTTAGTCATGAACAATTACACGATCGAGTAATGCCTAGAAATTGTGAAAATTCATTAAAGAAATGGTGAAAATCTTGCAGAGACGGTTCGAAAAGTCCGCACATTTTTGGTCATCATAACGCACCATCTCGCAACACTGTGGTGCATTTAATAAACAAATTGAGGTTAGAGGTTCAGTTCTAATCTAAGCAGTGGTCGTTCTCGTACCGGTCGGTCGATTGAAAAAATAGCCGCAGTGAGTGCGAGTGTTGATGAATGTCCTTCCACCTCGATTCGCCATCGTGCTAAGCAATTGGTTGTTTCAAGGAGCTCTGTGCAGCGAATTTTGACAAAAGATCTGCATTTGCATGTCTACAAGATCCAATTAATACAAAAGCTGCAACCAGCAGACCATGCGCAGCGCCATACATTCGCCAATTGGAAAAAGGAGCATCAACAAATCGATGGGGATTTTTCGAAGAAAAACACATATTCAGCTATGAGGCGCATTTTCAACTTACTGGCTACGTGAATAAACAAAACTCTCAAATTTGGGGGACTGAAAATCTTCCTACAGCTTCCCATGCATCCACTACGAGTCACTGTTTGGTGTGGTTTTGGGTTGGAGGAGTGATTGGGAAATGCGGTTACTGTCAATGGTGTTGGATAACCAACTTTTTATATATTAGAATTAATTGAACGGCATGGACTTGGAAGACATATTATTTCAACAAGATGGTGCAACCTTGTCAAAAGAATGATCATTTGCAAAGAAGATCGAAGCGACCATTTATCGGATATTGTGTTTCACACATAACCTCCATGTTTGTACCTTATATTAAAATAAAAACATTCGTACTTTTCCAATAATATAATATGTTTTATTAATGAATTAAAATGTCAGTTCATTTTGAGATATCCTTTAGTATAGTTAACAGCGCTGCAAGAATTCTCGATCTTGTTGTTGTTATTGCTAGTGGCAAATTAGAAATTGTTGTTGAGAGACTTTTGAATGCAATTATCAATATAGATCTATATCATCCACCCATGGAGATTGCTAACTGCATTGGTGGAAATGTATCAAACTTTTTCGGTCCGGATAATAGCTCTATATATAACTACCGCATGGCGGATATTTCCTTACTATACCAAGATATTTGTGATACTGATTGGAATGACATATATAAATCTTATACATTCGGTGATGCATTCAGTATTCTCTATAATAAAATTTATGAAACTATGGACAAGAGAATTTCGAAAAACGCTTATATTAAATACATTGAAACCGCAGAAAAAATATCATGTGATCCAGCAAAATTCTAGAGTTTCTTCAATGACAGGCGCAATCAGGATAGAGTACCATCAGCGAGGACGTGGCAAGGGAAGCTTCTCGACCATGGTCCTCAAATTGTTCAAGGTTTTGCTCAAAATCAGTTCAAAATTTTATTGTATAGTCGTTTCTTTACAATCGGTAGACCTTTTAGTCTAACCACCGCAATCTATTCCTTATGTAACATTAAAGGGAGAGATCTTTAAACGGATTACGTTGTCCAAAAATACAAGTTTTTGACAAAAAAGGTAATAGGAGATCAAACACTGTTACTAGGCACAACCCCCATGATGATAAAGTTCTTCGAGAATTTTTTTCCGTTCGACGTGCAAGAAGTCTCTATCTGAGCAAAATCCATATATTGCTTATTTTGTTCGAAATGACAGACAAAACTTTAGAAATTTCTTTTCCTACTATAATTTGTTTAGTTCCTACAACCCTAAAATTTCATACATCAACCAGCTCTTATGCATCAAATATTAGACGGCTTCAAAAACAGGTTTTAGAACTAACAGACGATTTAAAATTATTAACGAACAATTTAGGCCAACGGTTATCAATTCCTTCTAGGCACAGAACTAAATCTTAAAAATTGGGGCATAATAAATTTTCTTTGTTTCAAAAACAAGCGCGCAAATTCATACAACCGTTTGAGTGGGAAAACAACCAACAGTTGGATGTCAGCCAATTCTTTCATTGTTTTTCCAGATCGATTATATTTCGTTCGTGATACTAAAATTTAAATTAACACGAGAGCCCAGGTTAACGTTTTGGCGGTGAATAAACTCTTTGCCGCCACTTATCTTTTATCAAAATTTCAGTTAGCGGTAATTTGATACCGACATATGGTTCCTCCAAATTAATGGTACAAATAGGTCCCCACGTAAGTGGAATTTTGTACTTTCTAATGTAAACCATTCCATTTTAGGCGCAACCCATTAGAAAAGCCTGCTACAAATTCTTTATCTGAAATTTCACCAAATCAGTCTAACATAATGTGCAACGACATATTACAAGTTTGGAAGATATAGTACAGTTACAAACTTTGTAAAATTTAACAAATTGTTAAAACTCATTGAATGCTTGAAGCCATATCTTTGTGATGCATATTGAATGAAATTGTACGTTTAGTAATAGCCTGGTAATAGTTGCAACTATACTCATCAAGAAGTTCAATCCTAAAAGAATTATAGCTTTAGCGTATTTATAAATCCATGTCTGAGGTGGATTATTGCTCTTCTTCCTCTCTTGCTGTTTTCATAACTTTTCGTGCTTCTTTCTAGTTCCCAATTCTCATGACCTGTAAGTCTCCTTCTATTTTCTTCTGACAGCTTTTCCCTGATCTTCCTCTTCTTTTTTACCTAGTGGCCCCCATTGTGTTATTCGTTTGATAACATGGGTGTTTTTTCTCCTTATTATGTAGCCTTTCCATTTTAGTCGTTGTGATTTTATGTGTTTTATTATATTTTCTCCTCTCAATTCTTCTTCTATTTCTTTATTGGTCTTCATTAATCTTTCTCCTGTGTCTGCTATGTTTGGTCTTAATATTGTTCTAATTATTTTCTATTCTTATATCTTTATTTCTTCCTATGTTCTTTTGTTCATAACTATGGTTTCCATTCCATGCGTTGTGACTGGTCCTAGTTTTATATACAGGGTGTCCCGTTAATGCTGGGAAATGGCTGGACCATAGTTTCCTGAGGTCAAAAGCCGGAATTTGGCTTCAAAATTTCAAATTTTTTTATTTCTTTTGTTTATAACAATTGAACGCTTTATTTGATTTGAATGAAATTCATTAGTAATAAGTACCTTAATATCATACATCATTCTAGTTATTTTGGCCATTAGTGATTGACAGGAAGTATAAAAAACAGTTGTACCACCACTTAAAAACTAAAATATTTTTTATTTTTTTTATTATTGGTGCATCCAATAAAATCCAAAAAAATCTACTAGAAAGGGCATAAGATTTAAAAACTTTTTTGACTCTTACTTGTTTTTGATATCTTGTACAGTTTTTGCACAAAAAAATAAAATATGAATATAGTATACTCATTATGCACTCATTAATAAGTAAATAAACTTACTCAATTGAATAAAAATTAAATCATATCAATTAATAAAATAAATCAAAACAACATCTAACACTTTTCAAACAATTTTCTTTAAAATCCTAATACAAACAAGATATCTGTTTGTTCCAAATATGAATATTTATGAACTATAATAAAGTTAAAAATTAATTGTCAAAAGACACTAAATAATTATTATTATACATAATTTACATTTTTTTAAACAAAGACGGCCACGAAAAATATTTATTTTCGATTCGATTAAAAACTAGATTTGGTTTTTACTAGATAAAAAATATATATTTTATTTCTTGTGGGAAAACCGTAAAAGATATCAAATATTATTAAGAGGTGAAAAAGTTTTTAAATTAAATGGTCTTTCAAATAGTATTTTTTAGTTTTTATTAGATCCACCAATAAAAAAATATTTTAGTTTTTAAGTGGTGGTACTACTGTTTTTTATACTTCTTGTTAACGAATAATAGTCATAATAACTGAAATGATGTATTATATTATGGTAGTTATTAAAAATACATTTCATTCAAATCAAATAAAGCGTTCAATTGTTAAAAACAAAAGAAATATTTTTTTTTTAAACTTTGAAGCCAAATTCCGGCTTAACCGTAAATTTTTGGATATAGATAAATTGCGTTAAATCGTCATAATTTGACCTCAGGAATCTATGGTCCAGCCATTTCCCCGCATTAACGGGACACCCTGTATTTTTATTTTTGTTGATTTGCTAATTATTTTGCTTTATAACACTTGTTTATTTCTTCCATATGTTTTGGACCTTTTTATGAATATTTCTTGTATTCTATCTTTGGCCTATTGCCCTATTGTTGCACCTAAATTGTTGAACGTGGTGACTCTATGTGTTTTGCTGTATTAATTCTGTGCTGTTTCTGTTACTAGCTTTTCCTCCTAGACACATGTATTTTGTTTTTTCTTCATTGATTGATTTAGTTGGTACTGTTGTAAATTTGTGTATAGCTTTAATTAGTTATTTTTCAGAGTTTGCTATGATTGCTATATCGTCTGTGTAGGATACTGCTTGTGTGTTACCTGTTACGATGATTTTATTGTACATGTTAGTTTTTATCATTATGATTTCAAGCGCTAAATTAAATAGGGCTGGGGATATTGTGTCGCGTTGCTTTACTTCTTTATTTGTTTGTTCCAAATGCTTCGGTTGTCACACCTTGGGATTTTAATTTTGGCCCTGGTATTTTTTAGTGTCGGTTCTGTCATTATATTGAGCTTTGCTGGTATTTCTAACATTTATTGTATCGAATGCACATTTAAAATAAATGAAGATAATAAGTAATTCCTTATCATATTTCCTATATTTTTCTATTATCTCGTCTATTGTGTGTATAGCACTAATTTAGATCGCTCTGTTCTAAAACCATTCTGGTACTCACCCAATACTTTCTTGGCGTATGATTTCAATCTTTTGTTGATTAGAATTGCGAAAACTTTGTATATTACGTTTAGTAGGGTGATTGCTCTGTAGTTCTTGCAGATTTAGTGGTTTCATTTTTTATGGATTGGTGTTATTAGTCCTGTATTCCATTCTTCTTATATTTTGTGCTCTCTCAAACTTTATTCTATTAGTAAATATATATGTTTGTACATTTGCTATTCTTTTTACTTTTTATGAGCATCTTTCTTTTACCGCATCCGGCTGATTAAATTAGCATTAAACCAACAAGGAAACCTATTGTTTTTACTCTTTATTTATTAGAAGGTACATATAATTCCATTCCTTTTTTAGGGCTCTGTAGAATTGTTCAAGGTTCTTATTTAAATCATCTTCCTTATAACAGTTCTGTCTCAATTTGATCTTCTCCTGGTACTTTTCCGTTTCGTAACCTCTTCAACTCTTCTCGTGCCTCGTCTGGTGTTGGACAATCTTCCTCCACGTCCTGTTCGTGTGCTGTTATTATGTTTACTTCTTATTGTTCTGCTTCATTTATAATTTATTTATAGTAGTCCTTCCAGATGCTTCCAATTAGTTCGGGATCGTTTTCTAATTTGGCATTCTTATCTTTTATTCCTCTTGTTTGGTTCTTTGGTTTAGTATTCAAGTTGTTCATTTTTGTGTAGAATTGTTTGATACGGTGTGTACGTCCGTTACTTTCATTCCCGTATAAATATCTGTTCATTGTTTCCCTTTTTTTGTTTTATATTATGTGTTGTTTCTTAATTTTTCATATTCAGTCCTATCTTCATTATACAGTTCCAGTTTTATACTTTTCTAGTTCTTTTATAATTTCTTCCATTTTCCTGCTTTCAGCCTGCCTTCCCTACATCATGGTCCAAAAGAGTTTGAGTGGAAGAACATGATTTGTAATTATGAACTCCGCTTGTGCTTCTTTCGTTCAAATTTGGTTTGTTTCTGTGTTTGTCCTCCATTGTTATTATTACTCCTACTCTATTTCTTGTTTTTTTTGTATGGGCCCCGGTATTCACCAATCCTTCTTCCGCTTTGTTCCAGGTATATTCCTTTCCATTTATTGTTATTTTGCGATATTTTACTTACGCTGTATTTCCTTTAGCCCTTTGGTCTCTTGCAATACTTCTTAATTCCTGTTGTACAAATTATTCTTCTCTTGTTGAGTCAGGAGTCAGTTTAGTTTTTGCTTTTGTCTCATGGTTTCTTGTTTCATTTCCCATGTTTCTATTTTTGCAAGAGTAGTGATATTTTCCTTATTTAGTGGGTACGTGCTTTCCATAATTTGACTCATAATTTCTTGTACGATTTCCCATGTTTCTATTTTCTACCTTCAAAATCCGCCTGTATTTCATCTTGGTCTTGATAACTTTCCGAATCGCTCTCTTCTCCGGACTTTCTTCTTTGGTACAATTTTCACATGTGTACCGGCGATTTTCCGGTAATGTTAAGCTTCCTCTTTAGTATTTATTGTTATTCCCGTGATAATAATATTGATCAAGGCAGAAAGACCTCTGGTCGATAGCCTTTTGACAAACTAACACATTAACATTATTCATCATTTTAATGCAAATATGTACAAAATTTGTCAATAAACATATATGTTACTACTAATATTGATCTTTATTCTTTATTTTTACCGATATTCTAGTGTTTCTTGTAGTTTGTCTATCCTTGTAATTAGTTCCACTTTCTCTACTTTCCATACTTCTTTTCTCTTCATTATCTCCTCCTTTAGTTTTTCATCTTTTCTGAGTCTTTTTAAATCTTTGTTATCATTTCTGTTATCATTCGTTTTAGTTGCTCCATCTTCTGTTCTGCTGTGTCTGTAAATATTCATTTCTTTCTTGTATTTGTTTAAATTCTGAAGAAGATCTAATTACTTTCTTGCTTGATGCGAATATATCTTGCTCACGTATCTCGTTATTTTCTTCTTCATCTTCATTTCTTTTCCTCTATGTCTCGTTCTTTGTGTTTGATTTTGTACGTATAACAATTTAGTTCCTGTTTTACTAGTACCTTTCCACGGGCCTGTGACTATACGTCACCTTCTAAATTTAATCCTTATATGTTAGATGGCACTTGTTTTCACGTTTCAACTATATTGAAATTTATTTATTTTAATAAATATTTTTATGAATTTAAAACGATTTTTCGTCAAAGAGGACCAAACCGCGGGCCGCCGCAACCAAACAATTTATCTACGTTGACAACTACCCACAACCACTAGAGTCCTCAGCATAGTTAAACACTATTAGAAAAGTGACGAATTTTCAATTAATTCACCAGAAACACTCGCTAGATTTTCGAAAGTGAATCATGGTCGCTGAATAAATCTCGTGTTTATATTAGCGTAGTACAGTTTTGTTTATTATCTGGTAAGGTTCATGTTGCAACTCGGTTTTGTACGGCCTCCATCTAATTAACAATTTTTGTGATTGTTGGTTAATCAAATTGGTAAAGGCATATCACCAAATTCGTACAAATAAAATTATATAGACAGTAATGACAACAACTTTTGGCCTTTTTAAATATAAACGCATGAGTTTTGGATTGAGAAACGCTGGTTATACATTTCAAAGATTTATGAACTCCACATTACGCGGACTATAATTTTGCTTCGCGTGCATCGAAGATATTTTGGTTCTTAGTAAGGATGAACAAGAGAAAATTAATCAATTGGAACAAGTTTTTCAGCGCTTGTTATATTTTGGCATCAAAATTTTCTATGATAAATGAGTTTTTGATGAAACTGATTTAGATTTTTTAGATCAGAACGTTAGTAGTCCGGGAATTAAACCTCCTCAATCCAAAGTTGATGCAATTATTTCTTTTATGTACCCATTAGTCTTAAAACATTACAGCGTTTTCTTACTATGGTCAATTTGTACCAAAAATATTTACAACCATTCTTAAGTATTTTACCACCTATTAACTAGCTTGCAACCAACACTCAACTCAATAAACCACTAGTCAGATCTCAACTCGCTCTTCAAACATTTACAATAATCTAAGTTGCACTAATTAACTGTAATATGCTTCCTTTAACAACTCTTATTGAGTTAAACATTAAGACTCTTCTGTTGGTCTTGCTTTATTTTTCGTGAACAGAACGCAAATCTAGTATATTTGGTCGTTTATTTGACAATAATAAGATTTAAATATTAACCTGAAGCTGAACGCTATAATACTAATGTATTTGTAGATATTATTATAAATTATAATATATCGTTATATTTGCCAGTATATTTATCAGTGACACAATTCAGTAAATAAAATTTAATGCGAGGTGGGAAAAAGTTTCGTTCAAATGGGAGGGTGGTGGTTATAAGGTGCTGGCCGAGTATGGGTAAAAGTGGGAATCGATTATGTACACCCCATCGATTCCATCATGAATTCCGCGGATGGAAGTTCGGTATAAATCATAAAAAAGGGACTCCCGGTGAATGGCAGTAGAAATCCCCACCCACGTAATTTGATTCTGTCCGCACAAATTTGATATTAGCGACATTCCCCCCTTGTCGTATTATCGGTAAACACCCACTCTCCACCGTCTGGATGGCACTGCGGACGTGATATGTCACCTACATGAAAGCCCACGAAGAAGGGAACGGTGCCCGTAAAAACTTACAAGTCTCGTGCGGAACGGTTCAATTCGCATGGAATTGATTTTAATAAAAGTTCCGAGATTGTTCTCACGAGGAATTTATTAGAAGCGGCCCGGTCCGTATATCAGTATATCGAGTTTTATCGTCGTCTTCATGTCTGTGGAAAAAATGAAAGTTATTTTTTTTATTATGAATACTGATAATTTATTAATAGAAAGTGCCTCGGGTAGAGCTTTTAGACAATTCATCTCAGACACCGATAAAACGAAACCTGCCAATCTGAAGCTACAAATCTTATTTAGCAATACAAATACTTCGATTTTATAGCCTAAATATTTAGGAATAATCATGGGTCCTCATTTGAACTGAAGTAATCTTTTATAGGCTGAGGTACAAAATACAAACGTAGTTTTCTGTTAGTGAATCATTAGGTTTTTAAATATCCACTGTTATTTGGCGAAATATCCTTATATATGTAGTAAATTAAACTACAACCAGAGAGTTTTATTTACTACATACATTAGGTTTTTGTTTACATTGGTGTTATTTAGACATTTAAATTAGTCTTTCCAATTTAATAAATTTGTACTGACCTAGTGTTCTTTTAACCTAGCCCAATAAACTATATATCGAATACTTGATTTAATACATTAAACCATTGCTTAATCTAGAATAATTTTGACTTGACACATAAATACGTCATGATCTAGCGTACTTTTAACCTACCTCAATCTATTTTGTATCAACAAAGCGTACTCTTGACCTACCGCACCAAACCATTAATTGTACTAGCGTACTTCCGACCTAATACAATATATTAACCTATCAAATACTTACATAGCGTACTCCTGACCTACTTCACAAAACCATTGCTTATTATTTATGCTTCGTATTAGAAATTTATCATGTTAATATGAAGAACATAAAATCCATTATCTATGTAGTGTTAAACTGTATACATTTTATAAATAGTTCTCCACCGCTAATATCAAAATTTGCTATAATGGAAATTAATTAAACGCCAGACGGCGAAACTTCCCATCATATTGTCGCCCGCTCATATTTCCCATTGTGCCTCAGGACGAGTAGTTTAAGATGAAATTAAAATTAATTGTATTCGTAATTAACGCCCCCTTCCGTTCACCCACTAAACAGTCATCTTTATGGCAACGAGGAATTCAGAAATTCCGCGCGAGGGGCGAATCAGAGCACATCGAACGATACAGTGGCGGGATGGGCCGGAACGCTTCAGCCAACATAAAAATGAATCAATATCCCATCCACCACTCGAGACTCGAGGCGAAATTGTATATATGTAAAAGCGTAAACGTTATATTTACATAGTTCACTGGCATCGGGGATTATGTTGATGCAAATATTATTACTCTGTATAGACGAGATGTGGGCATATTTTTTCTCCAGTATTAGAAAGTTGAGAGTTTGATTAATTCTTACGAAATCATGTTTATCACTGAAGAATTTAATAAAATAAAATAACTCCTTCACCAGAAATTTCAAATAAGAACGAGGTAAAATTGTTAAAAGAACATTTGGAAAAGTTATAGCAGAAGCAACGTAAAACGAAAGAAGTCCGAAATTCTAATTCTTATCTCCTACAAACATATTTAATAATAACAGTCGATTCGTGAAGGAATTTTTAAAATCTGATAATTCGTTATTGCAAAAATAATGTAAAACAAATGAAGATCTAAACTCTAATTTTCATTAAATAGGAATATATTCTAAAGTTACAATCGATTTGTAGATGAATTTTTAAAATCTGATAACAAAAGATGGTCGAAAATTCGATTTTCATATCGTTTTTACATAATTGATAATCCTAATCGCTTCGTGAATGAATTTGTAAAACTGATCATCGGTTAAACAGTTATGGCAAAAACAATGAAAATAAAATTTCCAATTATTATTGCATATGAATTTATTTAGGGGAAATTTTTTTAAATCTGATCATCCTTTCAAAAGTTATGACAGAAAATAGTAAAACAAAAAATCGAAATTTTAATTTTCATTTGCTACAAAAAAAATTAATAATAACAATCTATTCGTGAAGGAATTTTGAAAATCTGCTCATCTGTTTGCTAGTGATTGCAAAAACAATGGAAAACAATTGAAAGTCGAATTTTCAATTTTTATTGTACAGCAATATCGAATGCAATAGCGATGGATATATGGAAGACTTTTTAAAATATGACCAACCTTTCAATAGTTATCGCAGAAAAATGTAAAACAAAAGAAGACCGAAATTCTGATTCATATCTCCTGCAAACATTTTTAATAATAAGTGTCGATTCGTGAAGGAATTTTTAAAATTTGATCTTCCTTTAAAGAGTTATTGCAAAAATAATGTAAAACAAATCAAGATTGAAATTCAAATTTTAATTGCATAGGAATATATTCGAAAATTACAATCGATATGTGGATGTATTTTCGAAATCTGATAATCCGTTCACAAGTTGTAACAAAAATAATGTTAGACAAAAGATTCGATTTCCATCTCGTTTGTAAACCTAATCGATTCGTGGATGGATTTGTAAAACTGATCATCCGTTAAATAGTTATTGTAAGGAGTAAGAGAATAATAAAGAATGAAGAAGACTCAAAAAGGGAAACAGAAAGCAGTATGGGTAAAGAAGAGAAGGAAATAGCAGAAAAACCGCAAAATGGATTTATGGAATGAATGAATGGGAAAAGGAATACATAAATAATAAAAGTTTAAAGAAGTAATGAAATTAATCAAACAAAAAAGCAAGAAATGAGCCAAGTACTAGGATAAATTTAAAAAAATCGAACAAAGAGAAAACTAATAAACAGAGAAATATTTGCTTTAATTCTTCGCTTCTTTTGTTTAATTTTTCATTAATTTGTTACTTTCTTCTGCATTTCTTAAGCCAATGAAAGATAAGTTTGGTTCAAAAATTACCTTGTAAAGGTTGTAACGTAATCCTTCACCAATAGAAAAAATAATTTATTAAAAAAATTACATTTATCCCTTCGTAGATTTGTTTCTATAATTTTAGGGTATTTTGTTTTTTAGCATTTTTCATTTTATTTTTATTCCTGTCTTCATTGCTTTATTATTTGTTTTATTTGTTTTAAAATATGAATTGCTTCATTCATTTGTTTGTTCTTTCTGTGCTATTTATTAATTCAAATTTCTTAATTCCTTCGTTTCACTTTTATGTTTTTATTGATTGCTTTTTCTTTTATCTTTTTTTTAAATATTTTTTTGTGTTTTTTCTTGTTAATTATTTCTCCAAAATTTAAAAAAAAAATAAAACTAATGAATTATTTATTTCTTCATTTTATTTTTATTCGTGTTTTCGTTCGCTTCATTGTTTGTTTTATTTGTTTTGAATTATTTATTTATTTGTTTGTTCTTTCTGTGCTATTTATTTATGTTTTATTTTCTTCATTTTTTATTTGACTTTTATTTGTGAGTTTCTTGCTTCATTGATTGTTTTTATTTCTTTTAGCTTTTTTGTTTTTCTTTCTTTTTAAATTTATTATTCTAAATTTTTTGTTTGTATATTCATGATTTTTTGGACGTTTTAGCTTTCTTCGTTTCTTTACCTTACTTCGATTCGTGTTTAAATTACTTTTTTCATTTATTTTCTTCTTGTTTCTTTTAATTATTATTCTTTAATTATTTGGTTTTATCTTCCCGATTTTTGTTTATGTTTTAGCTTACTTCATTTTACTTTTATGCGTGTCTTAATTGCTTCATTGATTTAATTTTTTCTCGTTCCTTTTAATTTGTTTATTCTTTTTTTGTCGATTTCATTTATATAAAATATTTTTATATTATTTTTATCGCTTTTATATGTACATTAATTTTATTGATTTTATTTATACGTTTTTATCGATTTTATGTATAGAAATTTTTTATTGTTTTTATTTATTCACCATTTTTATCGCTTTCATTTAAACACAAATTTTATTCATTGTATTTATACATTTTTTATCGATTTTACTTATACAGAAATTTTATTGCTTTTGTTTGACATTACTTGTATCGCTTTAATTTATTCACCAACGGTATTGATTTCACTTAGACGTTCTTATCGCTTTTATTTATACACAAATTGTATTGATTTTATTTATATATTTTATCGATTTAACTTATACAAAAATTTTATTTATTTTTATTTTGGCGTTATTTTTATCGCATTTATTTATACACTAATTTTATTGATTGTTTTATACTCAAATTTTACTGATTTATTTACTCAAAGTTTTTTGCCAATATAATTTGTAACCCATTTTACTGATTTTATTCTCCCCTTACTTAATTTATTTATACATCATTCTTATTGATTTTAATTGACATTGATTCTTACGGATTTTAGTTACACTCGGTTTCATTCATTCCATTATTAACATTAACTTTATTATTTATGTTTATGATTTATATTTTTTGTTGGTGTAGTGATTGCTTCCTTGGAATATTTAGTATTTGGTGTATCCTAAAATCATTCCGGTTTAATAGATCCCTCAAAGTAAAAATTAAGAACTACTATTCCTCTACATTCTCACCTGAACAAGGGGTTGCGCAAGGTTCCCCTCTATCCCTACTCCTTTACAACATCTTTTGTTCCGACATATATAATCCAAAATACTTCAATACCTCAAAATATATCCTACAATTTGCTGATGATACCGTCCTTATATCCTATGCTTCCACCCTATCCAAAGCCCTGCAAACCTTACAAGAGCTCATTGATACACTCGAACTTTGGTTCGCCAAATGGAGAATCAAAATTAACCCTCGTTATTCCCTACCACAAAATCACTAATTACCCATATATCCAAAGCCCTGCAAACCTTACAAGAGCTCATTGATACACTCGAACTTTGGTTCGCCAAATGGAGAATCAAAATTAACCCTCGTTATTCCCTACCACAAAATCACTAATTACCCATATATCATTTCCATTTCATAGAACCCTATATATCCTTTCTCATACATCAAATACCTTGGATTTACTTTCGACACAAAGCTCAAATTCAAGAAACATGCTTGCCTCATTAAAAATAAAATAACAACCAGAGCAAAACTTTTCAGAAACCTAACCTACAAGCAGGCAGGTATAAACAATAAAACAGCAATTTTAATTTATAAAATGATCTGTCGCCCCCTAATTGACTATGTATCCATCATATTTTCCACAATCCAGAAGCCCACACTACACCATATCCAGGTCAGTGAGAGAGCCTCCCTTAGGACCCTTACCAAACTCCGACATCTCTTAAGCGATACTACCTTGATAATCCCCATAGAAGAACGCCTTCAATTTCTGCTGAAAAATCCCTCTAATTACCAAATCGTATCCCTATATTGTTTCCACATAAACCCCATAATTCCTCCAAAATACAAAAGTCCCCTATCAACAATTTTCGAACACATTCTATCATATCATCCATTTACATATTAGCAACTGATATTCCACATAACGTTTTATTGGCTTCCTTCTTATTTTTTCATTTTTCTTATATACATGTCTGTGTTGTTTCATTAATTCGTTTATTTGTTTATTGCTTCTTTTAGTTAATTTTTCGCTAATTCATGCATCTTCGTTGTATTATTAATTCTGCTAATTGTTTTTTCTTTAATTCATTTGTTGTATTTTTCTGAGTTCATTCATTTATTTAAAATTGTTTATTCTTTCTTAAATGTATGTATTTGTTACTGAGTTTCTTGATTTTTTAGTTTTCTTCATTTCTACATTTTACTTTTATCAGTGTTTTCGTTGTTTTATTAAATCTTTTATTATTTTTCTTGTTTCTTTTAATGATTTATTCACTAATTTATTTGATTGTTTTTTCAGAGTTGTTTTATTTTTTGTTTTTAGTTTTCTTAATATCTTCATTTTACTTTTTTACGTATCTTCGTTAATTTATTGATCGTTTAAATTTTATTGCTAGTTTCTTTAATTATTAATTATTTTATTTATTTGCTAGTTCTCTCCTTTTTTGGGATTTCTTCTATTCTTCCATTCACTTTGTTTGTGTCTATGCTGCTTCATTAAATCCTTATTTTTTGTTTCTTTTAATGATTTATTTATTAATTAGTTTAATTTGTTTTTTCTGTGCCCGATTTAAGTTTGCTTCATTTCTTCATTTTAATTTTATTCATGCCTTGATTGCTTAATTGCATTTTTAAATTATTTTTTGTTTCTTTTAATTCTGTATTTTTAAATTAACTAGTTTGTTTCTGAAATTTTAAAATTTTAGCTTTCTCCATTTCTTAATATTTATATTATTATTAGTTTTGACTTTGTGGCTTCGTTAATTCTTTTATTGGTTTTTGTTTCTTTTATTTTTTATTCATTAGTTCCTACTTCTACTACCTGGCATTTCTTAGCTTTCTTCATTTTAACATTTTTTTAATTCCTGACTTAATTGCTTTATTTATATTAAATTTTGTTTCTTGATTTTTTATATTACCATATTTGTTTCTTTGTCTGTTTTTTCCGTATTGTTTATTTATTTAACTTTATTGATTGTTAGAGAGAGAAAACATTTATTCTATATAATATTACAATTTATAATTATAATAATAATTGTGTTTCTTCGTCCTCTTCTTGGCTATTGACCGTAGGTCTTTCTTTATTGATTGTTATTTTATCTGTTTTAAGTTATTTTTAGCTTTTTTCATATCTTCATTTTAGTTTTGTTCGGGTCTTACTTGCTTCATTGATTTTTTTAATGTTTCAATTTCACTTTAATTTACACTTAAGCCACCCTAATACATACATAGTACATGAATATTACATAAGTATATGTGGATGTGTTCGTCAATACATACTAACATGAAAACAGTTGTATAATGTACATGTAAAAATACTTATACTGAATGGCTCATCCATATTTTAACGCATTTGTACCATAATTTTAGATTAGTTGTATAATCTAAAATTATGGTAGAAATGCGTTAAAATATGGATGAGCCTGGCTTAAATTTTATAATTTAAACAAATTCGGTTATTAAATAAATTGAAATGACGTCACATACATGTTAAAATGTTAATATGCAGACACATTACAATTCCGATAAATAAATATATATGCACACATATAGAAGGCAGATTAATAGTTAAATAGTGTCGTTTATGAACTCGGTGTAGATGTAGTAGCATTTTCTTATAAGGAAAGTTTTGAGGTTTTTTTTGAACGTGTTTTTGTTACTACTGTCTCTGATGTTTTTTGGTAGATTGTTATATATTATCGCACAAGAATACATTGGCGACTTTTCATACATAGTTGTTTTATGTAAGGTCACACTTAGATCTCTTTTATTCTTTGTGTTATAATAGTGATGATCTCAATTTTGTGTGAAACTCGATTTGTTATCCCAGACGTATATACAGCATTTATAAATATATATTAAGGCCAATGTAAAAATATTATTGTTTTTGAATGTATCGCTTTTATTAACTAATTCTACTTGGGTTGGTGCTGTGATGATAATTGTCGTATCATCTGCAAAATTAACCACGGTCCTTTCACTGATAAATTCACGCAAGTCATTTATAAAAAGAATAAACAATAACGGTCCC
Organism: Ontholestes murinus; assembly: GCA_963969525.1. Lineage (NCBI taxonomy): Eukaryota > Metazoa > Arthropoda > Insecta > Coleoptera > Staphylinidae > Ontholestes > Ontholestes murinus. The sequence goes on from OZ018396.1 coordinate 39,908,614, forward strand.
AGGGTAGATCCTTGAACGATTCCTTCGGAAAGTCTATAGGTTTTAGATTTGTGGTCATTAATTTCAACGTAGAGATGTCGGTCTGAGAGAAATGATAGAATCAGCTCAAGCAAGTTGACATCAATGGTGTCAAAGGCAGACGAAAAGTCATAGATAATGCCAGTCACGCACAGTTTTGCATCTAGATGCCTTGTGATTTCTTCTATGACGTTGAACGTCGCTGTTTTTGTTGACATTTTCACGAAAACCGTGCGGATGTTCTGTCACAATTTCATATTTATTTAAATATTTCCACAACCTATTTGTTACAATTTTCTCAAATATTTTTGAAAAACAGCATAAAATAAATATTGTCCGATAGGTTTTCATTTCTGTTTTGCATCCTTCTTTTAAAGATTGGTATGATTTTTGAAACTTTGAGCATACAAGGAAACATTTCTGTACTAAATGCGAGATTTATGAAGTATGTCAAAGGTTCTAGTATCTCTGTGACCACTCCTCTTAAAACCTTTATAAGGATTTCAACGATTCCAGCACTTGATATATTTTTTTATATCGAATTACATTCAGCACTTCTGTGGCTCTAGGAACATTGTTGTACTTTTAGGTCTGTTATCTTAGAATAAAAATGGCCAAATTGTTCTACTATTTTATTCTGGTCACTTAAAACGAGCCCATCTTCATTTTCAAATTTTATGTATTTCCTCGTTTTGATCGTACCCAGCTCTTCGCTGATAATTTCCTATAACTTATTTTTGGTGTTTGCAGCCTTTGTAATTTCGTTATCGTAGTATCTTCGTTTAGTATGCTGTGTTAGATTTCTGTGTTCTTTTTTTATCAAAGCTGTATTTAACTTTTATTTCGTTTGATCCTGCATTCCTCATTAGGTGAAATATCTGTTTTAGATTTTGGCTCGATTGCCTTATTTCGTCGTTTACCCATTTCTTCTTTTAATGTCGAAATATTGTATCCTTTATAGGGCATGCAATATTGAAATTGTGTTTGAATTTATCGTTAAACCTATGTGTTTCTTCTTTCTTTTAATTATTTATTCTTTAATTCAATTGGGTCTTTTTTGAGTTTTTCTTCTTTTACAGTTGTACTTATTTCTTCATTTTACTTCTATTCATGTATTCGTTGCTTCATTGAGTGTTTCTTCTTGTTTTGATGAAGTATTACCCTTTAATTTAATTAAGTTTTTGTATTATTAGCTTTATTCTTTTTTAATTTAAATTTTAATAGTATCTTGATTTCTTTACCGAATTTTCATATTATTTTCTTGTTTCTTTTAATTATTTATTCTTAAATTCATTTGTTTGTTGCTAAGTTTTTGGTTTTTTAGATTTCTTCATTTCTTCAGTTTTTTATTTATGCCTTTGTTGCTTCGTTAATTCTTTTATTTGTTTTTCTTCTTTTTAGATGTTAATTAGATAATTAAATTAATTTATTCTACCTGAGGTTTTTTGATTTTTAGCTTTCTTTATTTTCTTATTTTACTTCTATTTATGTTTTTGTTACATTTTTGATACTTTTAATGTTTCTTTTGATTACTTATTCATTAATTTATTTAATATGTTTTTCCTGAGATTATTTTTGGGTGTTTAGCTTTCTTCATTTTACTTTCATTCATGTCTTAATTATATTTATTTATTTATTTAGATCTTTAGTCTTATTTCTTAAAAAATACACATATAAACAAATTAATTACAAAAAATACGAAAAATTTTGAACGAAGTAAGCTCGGGCAGAGTTCAAAATTACAATTTTTTCATTACTAATTTGTTTGGTTTTCCTTTATTGTTTATTTAATTTATTCCCTTATTCATTAGTTTATTTTCATAAGTTTTGGATTTTTAGCTTTCTTCATTTCTTCGTTTCACTTTCTTCGTTCTTGCCTTCGTTGCTTCATTCATTATTTTATTTTATTTTTGTTTCTTCTAATTATTTATTCATTAATTTATTTATAGGTTCTTTCTGAATTATATTCTTTAATTTTTCAATTTTTTATTTTGTTTCGTTGCACTATTATTTTTCTAGGCGAGGAGTTACACTTGCTTTGTCCATAATGTCTTTATTTTTAGTTACCTGGCACCTGTTTCAGTCTTCGAAGACCATTTTTAAAGTTAAAACAAAGTTTTTTTTTCATCAAAATTGATGAAATTAATGTTGATTGATGTATTGCATGGAGATATATAATATTAAATAAAATACTTGTACAAGTATTTTATTTAAAAGGCATTAACTTTATTATTTTTCAAATGTATCCAATTTGCATTCCTAAGTTTTTTAGCTTTCTTCATTTCATTAGATTTTTTTTATTCGTCTCCCCTTTGCTTAATTGATTTTTTTAAATGTATTTATTAACTTCTACTATCTAGCATCTTCATTTTATCATTTAACTTTTATTCGTGACTTTTTTGCTTAACTGCTTTGTATGTTTATTCATTTATCTGTTTTTTTTTCGCATTGTTTATTTATTCAACTTTATTGACTGTTAGAGAGAGAAAACATCATTATTGTATATAATATTAAAATTTATAATTATAATAATTATTGAGTTTCTTCTCCTCTTATTGGCTACCGAGCGTAGGTCTTTCAGATTTATTGATTGTTATTTTGTTTTTTTAGCTTTTTTCATATATTCCTTTTAATTTTCTTCGGGTCTTATTTGCTTCATCGTTTTTTTTAATGTGTTTTTTCTTTCTTTTAATTATTTAGTCTTTAATTCAATTTTTTGGGTCTTAGTGTTCTTCATTTTACTTTTATTCATGTTTTCGTTGCTTCATTGATTTTTTTCTTGTTATTGTTTGTTGAATTATCATTATTTAATTTATTTAAATTTTTCTAAGAGAGTTTTTTCATTATTTTAGCTTTCATCTATTTTTAATTTTAATTTTATTCGCGTCTTGATTGCTAAATTGAATTTTTATGTTATTTTCTCCATTGTTTTAATTATTTATTTTTAAATTGATTTGTTTGTTTCCGAGACTTTTTAACTTTCTTCTTTTCTTTAGTTTGTTTTATTAGTGACTTTGTTGCTTTATTTGTTTTTTTCTTTTAGTTATTTATTAATTAATTTATTGAATTTGTTCTACCTGAGTTTATTTGCTTTTTTAGCTTTCTTTATTTTCTTATTTCAACTTTTATTTGTGTCATTGTTGTCATTATTGATTCTGTTAGTGATTTTTTTGATTACCTATTCGTTAGTTCATTATATTTATGTTTTTTCTGAATTTAATTTTGGGCTTTTAGCTTACTTCATTTTACTTTTATTCATGTCTAAATTGCGTTATTCGTTCAAAAGATAATTTCTTTTCTATTTTATTTATTTGCTTCATAATTAATTTGTTTTTTTCCTGTGTTGTATATTTAGTTTATTCCCGTATTCATTAGTTTATTTTTCTATGTTAGCTTTCTTAATTTGTTTGTTTCACTTCGTTGGTTTATTGATTTTTTATTTTACTCGTATTTTTGATTCTTCTAATTATTCATTCATTAATTTATTAGTTGGTGCTTACTAAGTTATATTTATGCCTTGGGTTCTTCTTTAATTTTTCAATTTTTATTTTGTTTTCTTCTTATTATTATTTTAGGTGAAGAATAACACTTGTTTAGTTATATAATGTTTTTAATTTGTTGCCTAACACCTGTTTCGGTCTTCGCAGAACATTTTTAAAGTTAAAACAATTGTTTTTTTCCATCAAGAGTGTAGCCCAACAAGCATTAACTTTATTATTTTTTAAATTTATTTAATTTGCTTTCCTGAGTTTTTTAGCTTTTTTTTGTTCCTATAGTTTTTTTAATCGTCTCTTCTTTGCATAATTGATTTATTTTTTCTTGTTTTTTTTCCCTTTTATTTATTAATTAAATAATTCAATTTCTATTTCTGATTTTTAGCATTTTTAGTCTCTTCGTTTTAATATTTTCGTGTCTTGATTGCTTAATAGATTTTCTAAATCATTGCCTTGTTTCTTTTACTTGTTTATTCTCAAATACCTTTGTTTGTTCCTGAGTTTTTGGGGTTTTTAGAATAATTCGCTTCTTTATTTCGTCAGTTTTTTATCATTGTCTTCTTTGCTTCATTAATTTAATGTCTTTTACATGAGTTTTTTTTGTTGTTAGCTTTCTTCATTTCCTCACCTTAGTTTTATTCGGGTCTTCGTTACTTCATGGGTTCTTTTATTGATTTATTTGCTTCTTTTGATTTATCCAATATGTTTTTCCTGACTTCTTTTAGCTTTCTTCAGTTCTTCGTTTTATTTTGTTCGTGTCACGATTGCTTAATTATTTTTTTATTACTTTCTTGTTTTTTTTCTTTATTTTTCCTTAAATTAGTTTGTTTGTTTCTGAGTTTTTGGATTCTTTAGCTTTCTTCATTTCTTGAGTTTTTTTATTCGTGTCTTCTTTATTCATTATTTATTTAATTTCTTCTACCTGAGTATTTTGTTTTTTAGCCTCCTCGTTTTATTATTATTCGCGTCTTCGTTACATTATTGATTCGTTCAGTGCTAATACTAAAAATCCAAAAAAAAGAAACAAATTCTTTTGATTATGTATTGGTTAATTAATTTTATATTTTCTTCCTAGGCTTTTTTGGATTTTTAGTATTCTTCATTTTACTTTTATTCGTGTCCTAATTGCTTGTTTCTTTATTTATTTGTTTATTTTATGTGTTGTTTATTTATTTAGCTTTAGTGATTGTTCAATTTGCCTTCATTGATTTTTAATTATATTTTGATTTTTATAATAATTCTTAAATTCATCTGTTTGTTCATCCTTATTTTATTGATTTTTTAGTTCTTTTCATTTTACCGTTATTCGTGCCTTATAGGTTCCTCGGTTCTTTTATTTTAATTAAATAATAAATTCACATGTTCTTTCATAGGTTTTTTTTTGCTTTCTTTATTTTATTTTTATTCATTTATTTTTGTTTTCTTGTTTATTTAATTATTTGTTTTTAATATTTCATTGTTTGTTTTTCTTTAATTCTTTTTTACCTTTCTTTATTCCATCATTTTCTATTCATTCGTATTTTTTTTGCTTTGATGATTTTAATTAATTTAATTTTAAAAACGCAATACCAATCCTTTTGTTTAACCTGAAAAAATCCTAAAATTAAACAAAAAAATCATAATAAATGCAGACATATTCTTCTAAGCATGGGTCTTTTGTTGAACGCACACTATTATGGTGGAGGTGCCGGACGAGTTTTTGAAAAATATTGACTTTTGTCCAATTCAATTGAATATAATTAGTAGATATAAGTTGATAAAGACACTTAATATAATAATCTCTATCTAAATCATAAAAAATGCAATTAAAATCCTCTCTTGTCTCCTAAATTTCACGTCCAATGTAGTGGACGCAAGAACTTAACAGCGACATATTTGCGGATTACCCCGACCGTAAATAATGAGTAAAACATGTCCGAAGATTATATACGCCATTCCAGTAATGTGTGAAACTAGCGAAATAAATCTCCGTCCCCCTTCTCCTCTCTGGCACACTGTGTCACCAGTTCAATGTCAAGGCACGGACAAACACTAAAAACGTTACGATAAAACGTGATTAATCACCAATGATTTATCTATTCCCTTCTGTGTGAAACTGTTATTGCTATTATCGAAGATTGATAGAGAGTTAATAGATTTTAGGGTTGATGATGATGATGAGGGGGGAGGCGAAGGAACACAAGAGAGTATTCAAGGCTAAAAGCTTATAAATTGCACCAACCCTGTCCTTTTAAAATTCCTGCCAGCCAGAGCGTGAAATTACCCACAGAATAGATACATTTTTATCATTAAAATTTAAAGACCTGTTCATGATTAAAAATTTCCTCTCGGAAAATTATTCATAACGCAGAAGCTAATAAGTAATTACGCGGGCGGAATTTTAAAGGAATCATCAATATTTCCCTTAAATTTCCACCGGCCCTCTCTAACGGTTTCATTAAACTAAATTGGAAGCACGCCAGTGTTTCCGTCCCGTACTCTATTATCATTCTCGTATAGTTGTTTATTGGTGCAGTCGAGACAACCTTGGCCCCTGCGAATTTGTATGCGAAATCTGCGGGTCAAATTTTTGCGCGTTTAAGCTGGCTCGAATAGTTTACGCTTGTCTAGAGATTTCTCGGCTTACCATGCGCTTTTATTGCATGCCTTTCATAACGATCCGTTTGTTGTGCTTGAGGGTCAAGCCGTCGCCTTTTTTATACATATAAATATATATTTTTGGGGTCCGCAGAGTGTAATTAATTAAATCCGGACGGACGTGGATGGAATATTATACGAATGAAAATTCCGAGCAAAAAAGTTCAATGTTTTTTTACGACTGAGTAGAATGGAGATTTTTTTGTTGAAACTATCACATTGGGGTTCGGTGAACATCAGCCTTGTTTTAAAGCCAATGGTATTGTACTCATTCAATTAGCTCTAATTACTCTTCACTAATTAAATTGTGCTGTTTTATAAAATCAAATACCACCAGATTTGATTATATATTTTTATATTTGTAAAATATACATACAAGTTACCTGCCGTCCACAATAACGCTCCTTTTGATTACGGACAATGAGTGTACTGTTATATAAACAATCCATTGTTTCATTTAATATGAATATTATTATTTTATTGCGCATTAATTATATTTATGCTTAGTCTATCATAAATTTTGCCTAGCTTGTAAGAATTATATTATAAATAGCCCGTATTTCTTTATTAGAATTAATTGTATAGTTAGAGCCCGTACTCTGCACATGTCCGTCGTAATAATAAATTGTTTTTAAAAACTCTGAAGTAAGTCCACGAACGTTAACTGGCGCAGTCGGTAGGATTCGTTGAAGTGCCTTGAGCAAACATCATTGGTCACTTTTTGTCTACGAATTTGTCAACCGAAAATCCACAACTTGGACCTCGAAGACACTGAAAATTGGCTCTTCAAACATCAAGAAACCAAACCCAGGGTCGTGTACAATTCGTCCACTCCACGAGACAATCGCAATCTCCATGGGCTGGATTTTTCTCATGTAAGTGCATTTATTATTCAGAGTCGGTAAACATTTTATGCATCGTACTAAAGGGTCGAGTAACCTAGCTATTCAATTCACCGCTGCATCACGCAGAAATTTAAGACACTTAGAAATAGACAATTTACGCTTAAACTCACAAAAAATGGCTCAACAATTGAAACCGGAATACTTAGCCATGATCCCTGATTTTTACGGGAATCCCGAAATACTTTCTAGATTTATTGAAGTTTGTAAAAAATTAGTCACACGCTTTTATAATCGCGATGACCCAAATGATTTTCAAAATGAATATTTAACGTCTACTATATTGTCAAAAATTAAAGGTGACGCCGCGAAAAATATTTCATCTTCAGTAATTCATACGTGGGACAATTTAAAAACCGCGTTACGTAATACGTATGCAGACAAACGCGATCATCTCAGTCTTAATGCAGAAATTATCAATTTAAAACAGTTGATCACCGAATCTCCTTTCGATTTCTATAATAGATTAAATCATTTGTTAAACTTACAAATTTCTTATGCAACTAATCGTATTGACCATAATCTAAAAAGATTTCATTTAATTGAATTTTTCAATGAAAATGCGTTGCGTGTTTTCTTAAAAGGTTTAAAAGAACCTTACGGTAGTCAAATGAGGCTCAAAAACCCTACAGACCTTCACATTGCTCTCAACATGCTGACAAATGATTTTCAGCATGAGTTTTCTCTGCAGCCATCGCACAAAACCGATAAAATTCCGCGTCGCGTTCATCAAAATAATACTCCGCGAATTCCTCCGCGTACTTATCAGCCGCCCACACATAAGCCGTCTTATAACTATAAATATAACAATTATCAGGCGAAAAATAAATTCGCTCCTTAACAAAATTATAATTCAAACTTTAATCGGAGACAAGAAACCCCGATGTCTACCTCTACAATTAATCCAAATAATAATCGAAAATTAAATTATACGGCACAAGAATTATATAACGTCGAGCAAAACAATTCTTTTTTAGGCGAAAACGCCTCGGAAAACCCAGAGAACAACTGGAATTCTTAGGTATTAAAAATAATGAAAGCTATCTTCCCCATATAATAGAAACTAAAAATAAACTCAAAATATTAATTGATACTGGGAGCACACGCTCTTTCGTAAATCCGGGTATATAATAAGTTCTTTAAAAATCAAATTTTTAAATGTCCATTTAATGTGACTACTATTAACGGTTCAACCCAAGGTAACTATAGTACAAAAATTAACCTAAGCCATTTATTTAGAACCGAATCTTCAAAAAATTTAATATTCCATATTCTGAGATTCAACACGGAATTCGATATGTTATTAGGCATCAATAAAGAATATATAGAATAAAGATCAATTAATCGCACCGGGATGCGAAATAAATATTAATTATTTAAACAAGTTCAATGAACTCCAGTATACGAAGTGTATAGTAGTAGCTGGTAGGTCTGAAACAGTTGTAGAAGTAGATATTAAAAATGTCAAAAATGGTGATATAATTATTCCATACATTAATTATGGTTCAATATAGAGACACCACAGTGTGCCTCAAAATGTAAAAACAGCAAGGCTGTATGTACTATCATTAACCCTAACAATAACTCTTTTAAGGTGTTCTTAAAACCATTGGTTGTCGAAAAGATCAACGAATATGATCTTAATCAATCACCCAATTTAAATTTAATTGATAGAAACAAAATAAAATTTGACTTGTCTCTCATTCGTTCAGCGCATGTGAACAATGAAGAAAGGCAGCAAATTACTAATTTAATTAAGGAATATTCAGATATTTTCCATATAAATAATACAGGGTTAACTTTTACAAATAAAATTAAGCATCGTATACTCACAAACGATGAAATTCCGGTGTACACTAAATCGTATAGGTACCCGCAAATCCATAAACAAAAAGTTGATAAACAAATTAAGGAAATGCTTTCCCAAAATATAATTCGACCCATTTGGGTAGTTCCTAAAAAGTTAGATGTTTCTGGTAAGCACAAATGGCGCGTTGTTATAGATTATAGAAAACTTAATGAAAAAACAATTGGTGATAAATATCCCTTGCCAAATAGTTAGGTCGTTGTCAGTACTTCACAACACTAGACTTAGCTTCTGGTTTCCACCAAGTAGAAATTGATGAAAGAGGTATTCAAAAAACTGCATTCAACACGGAGAATGGTCATTACGAATTCTTGCGTATGCCTTTCGGTCTCAAAAACGCACCTGCCACATTCCAAAGAGTCATGGACAATATTTTAAGAGGAATCCAAAATGAAAAATGTTTAGTCTATATGGACGATATTATTATTTTTAGCACAAGTCTTCAAGAACATATTTCTAGATTGCGTGAGGTTTTTCAACGCCTGCGTAAATCAAATTTCAAAATTCAGTTGGATAAATCCGAATTTTTACGTAAGGAAGTCTCTTACTTGGGACACATTGTAACTCCGGATGGTGTTAAACCCAACCCAGATAAGATTAAAGCGATCCAAAATTATCCCATTCCAAAAACCACCAAACAAATTAAAGAATTCTTAGGACTTCTCGGGTACTACCGAAAATTTATTAAAGACTTTGCTAAATTAACCAAACCCATTACAAAACGATTAAAAAAAGGTGCAATAATTAACGTTAATGATACGGACTATATTTCTTGTTTCAATCTATGTAAAGACCTGTTAAGGTAACATACGATCAGATTTACCGGTAGCGTACGCTAGCCGTACACTTAATGATTCAGAAGTAAATTATTCAACAATCGAAAAGGAACTCCTCGCTGTCGTTTGGGCAGTTAAATACTTTCGACCTTACTTATTCGGTCGTCAATTTCAAATTGTTTGTGACCGTAAGCCCCTACAGTGGCTCATGTCCTTAAAAGAACCTAACTCTAAATTAACCAGGTGGCGTATTAAATTATCAGAATACGATTATACTATTGTATATAAAAACGGTGCAATGAATAAAAATGCTGATGCTCTATCAAGAGTTGAACTCAATCATATAACAGATCATATTGACAAATATTATGTAGATAATTTTGACGAATCACTTCTTGATAATAATAATGTAATTGAAGACGATAATCAATCAATAATTGCCGAAGTTGGTGAACAAGATAACATAAATGATTTTCTAGATGAATTAATAAATGATAATGATGGTGAAACGGTTCACTCAAATCTTGAAAACCCCATTACCACCATCCCAATTTTAGAAAAGCCTGTAAATATTGGCGATAATCAAATTATAATTAGTGAAGTAAATTATTCACCCGCAAAACCAAAACATGAGGTCTTATATAATAATAAAAAGTTACATATTCATGTTCAATTTTCCAAGAACAATTTTGAGAAAGATGTAATAGATTTTATTAAAGAATATATCGCTCCAAAGGTAAAATATCACTTATATTTTGATAGCGATGTATACGAAAAATTTTGTGTTGTAATTCAAACTTATTTTAAAAACTCACAATTAAATTTTGTAAAATGTACAGAAAAATTATTAGATATTGAAAATGAAGATGAGACTATTAATACAGTCAAATTGTATCATGATAGTAAATTAAATCATAGAGGCATTGATGAAACATATGCCGAAATTAAAAGATATTTTTATTGGCCTAATATGAAAAATACAGTCCAAAATTTCATAAATAATTGTGAAATATGTTTGTCAAGTAAATATGATAGAAATCCACTAAAATTAATTGCAAACAAATTAATTCGTTTCCTTTCACATCACGGTATACCAGCACAAATTGTAGTTGATAACCATCTAGAATTCAAAAATTCATTAATAAAGAAATTATTAGAATTACATAAAATTAAATTACATTTTATAAGTAGCCAACATCCAGAATCAAACGGATTAATTGAAAGAGTTCATTCAACAATAATTGAACACGTTCGAGTCCTAAATGCTCAAAAATCATTAAAATCAGAGTCAGCAGAAACAAAAATATTATACGCTGTTTTAGGATACAATAACTCAATTCATTCAGTCACGAGGTTAAAACCCATTGAAATTATTTCAGGTCACTTAGAAAATAACTCTCCATTTGATATCGAGATAAAAAACAAAATTTTAAACAACTACATTACAAATCACAAAGAAAAAGTAAGATTAATGTATACTACAATTAATGAAAAGCTTGTTGAAAATAAAGAGAAAACAATAAATAAGCAAAATCAAGATAGAGAAGATTTACCAAATATTAATGATAAAGTATTTATAAAAAATCGGCAAAAACAATCGAAAACAAAAATTAAGTATAAACCAGAAATAATTGAATCAAAAAATGAAGAATTAAAAACCGCGAAAATCAAAAGGTCTCATCATAATCAAGTAGAAAAAATACATTTTTCAAACATTAAAAGACCCCGTAAATTAAATGATGATAAGAAAAATAAAATTGAGGACAGTATCGAACTATCCTACATAAATTTTATGAATAGTTATTAAAATGATAATAATATAGCTAACAATATAACTGAGATTCAAGATAATCTATTTACAGCACCAAAAGAATTTTCCCTTACACATTGTGTTAGTGCTGATTTATATATGAATTCGGGTATAGCACGTGATTTTAAAATTAGATTTGGACAAATAGATAAATTAAAGGCACAAAGGCCTAAAGTCCACTCTTTATGCTTCTTAAAAAACGAAAATCGCCACATAATATATTTAATTACTAAAAACAAATATTTTAATAAACCAACCCACAAAGATTTATTTCAAACTTTGGCAACATTAAAAGATTTCTGTAACAAAAGAAATATTAAAAATCTCGCAATTCCAAAAATAGGTTGCGGATTAGATAAACTTAATTACGATAAAGTAAAAGCCATGTTAAATTACATTTTTGGCAATTCTAATATAAAAGTAAATATCTATTTAGGTGAAATTAAAATTGATGATTCCGTTCCAGGTCCATCATGGTCGCAGTAACGCGAGCCATAGAAATTAGAAATATTACGAGTAATCTAGGCATACTACCAATAAATTTAGGGCCGGCAAAATTAGAAAAAAGTGAGCACACATTTATCCATTATTATAACATCAGTACAATGTATGATGAATTTAAAAAAAAACTAAATGGGCAATATAATCAATTGCAATTAACAATTAGAAACATATCGACATTTCAGAGGGATTTTCAGAATTATGAAAATATATTGAATTATTTAAAAGAGGATTTGAATGATAAATTCCAACAATTTAAAGTAACAAAAAGAAGCCGAAATAAAAGAGGGCTTATCAACGGGTTAGGCACCGTAATAAAAACCATTACCGGAAATTTAGATTTCAATGACGGTACTAAATTTGAAAATATGTTAAACCACCTTAAAAATAATCAAAATCAAATCGAAAATCAGATAAAATTTGGGTATAGTCTTAACAATGAAATTATTAGTAAGTTTAACAAAACATTAAAAAGTATTAAACATAATGAAAATTTATTGAAATCAAGAATTATGCAATTGCATGCTATTCTAAAAGGAGAAATCGATCATCAACATGTACTCTTTATAAAAGACATCTTTAATCAGTTGATAATATCGTATACGACAATCCAAAATATATTTCAAACAATAGAAAATTCGATTATGTTTTGTAAATTACACGCGATTCACCCTAGTATTATGAAGCCATCCGAATTTCTAAGTATTCTGCAAACTATCTCGGGATTCTACGGAAACCAATTACCTTTTGACGTAAGGTTAGACAACATACTAAATTTTGAATCTATATCAAAAGTAAATTGTTTAATTAAAGAAATGGTAATTCAGTATTTTATATCAATTCCAATTAATTATGAAATAAATTTTGAACTATATTATCTAAATTCAATTCCTACTAAAATTGAATCAGATTACTTGACCATTGTACCAAATACAAATTACGTTTTAAAATCTGAAAATAAGATTATACCTCTGAATAATGGATGTACAAAAACCAAATTGTACTACCAATGCCCATCTTACTTGCCGCTGTCAACTTCGATTAAATGCGAAGAAAATATTATTAAATCTGGAAAAGTGGACGATTGCCAATTCACAAAACTGGAGATTTTTGGTAATCACCTGGAGCACCTGCCTCACACTCAACAGTTCCTGCTAGTGTTTCTACATAAAGACCAAATAACAATTAAGTGTCAAAAACTAACTGAAATTAGGGAACTAAGTGGTGTCTATTTAATAAAACCAAACAAGTGTTTAATAATCTATATAAACAATGAACTACATATACAAGACTCAAGTTCGAGAGGTCCTGTGTTAATTAATAATGTTAAAATAAAAATTAATAATCAAAATCTAACTGACTTCAGGATAAAGCTTCGCCGACTAACCCTTCAAGATACACCAGCAGTTCAACCCCTACCAACGATCCAAAATGATTGGGATTTCGTCAGGCCCAGTATGTGGACCATAGTTATCTACATCATCATATGTGGAGGAGCGTTGTTCCTGTTCTACAAATGGAAACGAAGACAAGGAACAACTCCCGAAGTAGACCAACCCCAGGCCTACGAACTTCATCTTCCAGGGGGAGCAAAAGTCTAAGGGTGGAGGAGTTACCTGCCGTCCACAATAACGCTCCTTTTGAATACGAACAATGAGTGTACTGTTATATAAACAATCCTTTGTTTCATTTAATATGAATATTATTATTTTATTGCGCATTAATTATATTTATAGTCTATCATATAATTTGCCTAGCTTGTAAGAATTATATTATAAATAGCCCGTATTTCTTTATTAGAATTAATTGTATAGTTAGAGCCCGTACTCTGTACATGTCCGTCGTAATAATAAATTGTTTTTAAAAACTCTGAAGTAAGTCCACGAACGTTAACTTACATACGTAAATTACTTTGCATATAAAACTAATCAGTGTAAAACTTATTTTATATATTAATTGATGGGGCAGTTAGTTTTAGAATGAATCCAAGAAAGTATTCAAGGATAAAAGCTTTCACTTTGGCTTCTTAGACCATTTCTTCGCCTAGTAATTAGAGCACCTAGCAATTCTAAAGCATTTGGACCTACGAAACATTATACATATTCCATATTATAGAAACTCCATACTAAATTTCTTACGAAAATAAACTGAGTATGCAAATTCCCGCAGAAATAACTTCTACATTTCTCTTTCTCACTCTGAAGTCCTCGAAGCAAGTAAAGAGGAGCAGTATGTCTTTCTAGGAAATATACATAATGTTGTTTACAGTCACCGCCATACCGTGGTCGCGGAGGCAACGAGGTTTTGTAGTAGTGCCATTTTTAAAAACTGAAAACGATTTTGCTGTGGGTCCAACAAGTAAGAGAAACAGGATCAACACATAAAACAACGCTACTTGGATGTCCCAAAAGTGTGAGAATATCCGAAATCATAGCTGCAGTAAGAGCTTTGATTGTTCGAAGATATGCCTCAGCTCTTCAAATTTCGGACAGGACAGTGAGACGAATTTTGCACACCGATCTCAATTTATACCTAAACATGATTATAGTTGGCCAGGAATTACGTCTAGTAGACGTATGGAGTATTTAATTGTGATCCTCTCAGTTGTGCCTCCCACTGGTATTGTATGGAGTAGCGACGAAGCACATTATCATTTATCAAAGGGGATCGTTTGATGAGCTATGTCTTCCATAGGCATCATTGGGCAGTACTTTTTCGAAGAAGATGGAGCAACTGTTATTGGGTAAAAAAATAACCTAGAGAATATCTGGTTCCAACAGGATGAGGATACATTTTTCTTTGAGAACAAAGGAATTCTAAAGAATCAAAAAATCTACAAATTACAATTATAATTAAAGCTTACGAAAGAAAAGTCGAAATACATATATGTATTTTGAAACTTTCATAGTATCGAGGAACTAAAAACAAGAAAAAAGCTCTGAAAACTATAAACATTTCATACACAACTTGAAACTTGATGAGGATACATTTTTCTTTGAGAACAAAGACATTCTAAAGAATTAAAAAATCTACAAATTACAATTATAATTAAAGCTTATGGAAGAAAAGTCGAAATACATATATGTGTTTTGAAACTTTTATATTATCGAGGAACTAAAAACAAGAGACAAGCTCTAAGAACTATAGACATTTCATACACAACTTGAAACTTTAGAATTATAAATATTAAGAGAAACAAATCCTAAGAACCATAGACACTTTCAAACTTCCAGGGTATTGATAAACTAGAAAACTCGAAAGAAGAAAAATCGAAGAACTACGAACATTTGAAAGTTGGAAACTCTAGAAATTTTTGAGCAAGGAAAAAATTACAAAACTACAGCCTATGAAAGTTTAAGAAAAAAATGTTAAGGAATATACAGATATAGAGTATGGATCTCTAGGATATTTACAGCATTGAAAAATAAGAAAATTAAAAATAGTTTGAAATTCTCTTCTAGAAACTCTTGAAAAACTACCTTGAAAACAGAAGGTTTAAAATTCTAAGAAATTCCAAAAACCTAAAAGAAAACTAATTTTATAGTTTTCAGTCAACGCTTAGGAAAAATCAAAGAAAATACATATTTTGAAACCTTCTGATGCATTGAGAAACTATTAAGCTCTAGAAAAAATACTTTAATAACTCTATTTTACAGATAGTTTGAAAATCTAGAAAATTCAGAGCAAGTTTCAAAATATAGACTCTAGGAATATATAGTATAACGCTGTAGATTTTATAGAATATTAAGAAATAAGAAAACTCTAGAAATACTAGTATCTCTAAATATGGTTTGAAAATCTATTCTAAAACACATTATATTAACTTGAGAATAGAGGGTTTAAAACCCTAAGAATTTCGAAACACTTAAGAAACTACACAATTACAATTAAGGCGTAGGAAAAAGAGACTCGAAATACATATATTTTTAAACTTTCATATTATAGAGAAATTAAAAGAATTTCGAGAAAATGGCTTAAGAACTATAGACATTTCATACAAAGCTTTAACCTTTACAGTTATAAATATTAACAGAACTAACCGCTAAGAACCATAAATATTTGATAATATTGATAAACCAGGAAGCTCTAAAGAAGAAGACTCCAAAAACTCCATATATTTCCCACCGAAAAAACAATTAGAAAACTACAATCTGGGAATACACAGTATTAAAATGTGTACATTCCAGACCATTGAGAAATAAGAAAACTCTTAAAACCCTAGACTCTCTGAATATAGTTTTAAATTCTATTCTAGAAATTCTGGAACAGAATGTTTAAAACTCTAGGAAAATCCAACGAATTAATAAACTACAAAATTGCAATTAAAGTTTAGGAATAAACACTCTAAAAAGATATATTTTTCTACATCCATAACATTGAAAAACTACAATACTCTACAGAAAATGCCTAAAAAACTATAGACATTTTACACAGAGTTTAAAACTCTAAAGAATGCTGAGCAACAAAATTAAAATCTAAATTTAAGAATTAGTTCTCTATGAAAACACACTATGCAGCTCTAGCATTTTTAGAGCACTGAGAAATAATAAATCTCTAGAAAGCTTAGAATATCTAAACGTACTTTAAAATTCAATACTACAACAACGAAAAATTCCATAAAAACAACCGCATGAATAGAGGGTTTAATACACTAAGAAATTCCTAATAATGAGAAAGCCTTAAGAACTATAGACGTTTTACTTAGAGTTTTAAACTCTAGATATTCCAGAGCATTGAAAACTATAAAATTATTATCAAAGCTTATAAAAATACGCCCAGAATTTAATTTAATTTCACACAATGAAAGACTTAAAAACTACAGAGAAATAATCAAAACTCTAGAAAGAAAGACTCAAGGATATTATAATACAACTCTCATACAGAATGTAATAACCTCTTATACTAGAAAAACTCAAGATACTACAAAATTAAAATAAGAACTTTGAAATAACTTTCAAATCTATAAAAAGTTTGTATAGAGTTAAAAATTCTGAATTTTCAAGTTTTTAATAAACAAGAAATGTACAAACTATAATATTAAAGACTTAAATTGTATAAAACAAAAATCAAAGATCGAGAAGAAAGGACCTCGAGAATTACAGAATTTATACAGAATTTAATAATCTATAACTCTAACAGCTTTAAAAAATTGGAAACAACACATTTGAGAGGATTTTGATTTTATTGTTGGTTATTTTAACATATTTCAATAGACAGTCGCTTCATCTGCCTGATAAAGCCATTGTTTGATGAAACATCTTGCAGTGATCAACAATAAAAGTGAAACTCTCTTAACTATAATGCTGATATAAACAGCCAAAAATTATTTCTGAAAATGTGACATATAAGCTGAAAAAAGTAAATCTAGAAGTTTCCGGATATCGATATTGAGTAGAAGAACATATTTAATTATGAACTCCGCCCGTGCTTCTTTTGTCCAAAATGTTATCTATGGTTTCATTTTTATTAATTTGTTTATTCGAGAAAGGAGCCCAAAAGTAAATAAATAAATAAATCTGGGTTGTTTAATTTCAATATATTATAGAGTTGCATTATGTTTCTGCCTTATCATTTCAATGCATTAAAAAAGTTGAAATTATGAAACTTCTACATTTTTATTAAACTAAGGAACTATGAAAAATACGAGTTCTTCTTTAATCTTAGCAAAATTTTCCAATGACTTGCCAGAAATTTCTCTTTCAAATTCTTAATACTTACAAACTATCTTCTGCCACTGTTTGTTCGATTGAACAATTAAGAGATCTCACTTTGCCTCAAGATTTCTAGAATATTCCATCATCTCCTTACTAAGCAAAATAAGTTTAAAATTGATTTTATCTGCCAGTAATTTTTCTTGTACGAAATTTGAAGAGCTTTGAACAAACATCAGAAGAAAGTGATAAAAAATATCCAAAGCCTTGAAAAGCTATAAAACTTAAATTTAACTTTAAGAAGAAACCATCACAAAATCTCTAGAACCTCTTGCACTTCTAAATATTAAAATAACTATAACTAAAAATAGGCCAAATAGAATTTGAAATGCCAAAATTTGCACCAGTAAAGTTAAAAACAAAAACTACACATAAATTCCACAAAAAATGCTATGAAAAATGTGGAGTTTAGAACATTTCCGATGCATTGAAGGAAATTACAAAAATATAATTAAAAGACTGAAAGAAGACTAGATAAGTGTAAAAATTTCATATAGAGTAAAAATCTAGAAAGCTATAGAAAATGATCTGAGAACTATATTACTTTTAGTAAGAAATCTCTAGAAGAAGAGAGTCTAAGATCTTCAAAAAATTTGATCAGTTCAAAATTATAAAGAACTTTTAAAAATATAGAAATTTATTGTACACTTTTGAAGACTTAAAACTACAAACTTGAAAACCACAATAAAAACTAGAACTACATAACCTTCATACACTATAACCTAGAAATTTCGTAGCTTTAAGGGAAATACAAAACTTAAATAAAAATTTCCAAAAAAAATTACACAGGAATAGTTTTGAAGCGTTGGAAAAACTAAATCTAAAAGGTAGCTTCAGGAAAATCGCATCCCTAAAATCTCTAGATTCTCTTGAACTTCTACATATTAAAAACCTATAATCAACAATATTTCAAACATAATTTGAAACACTAAAACTTGTACTAGCAGAGCTAAAAACAAACACTACAGAACCTTTTTACAAAACAAGATTTTAAAAATTGCCAACATATAAGTGAGTCTCTAAAAACGGATTCGAAGAAGTGTAAGAATTTCATGCAGAATTAATAAAGCTGCAAAGAGACAGAAAAGGATCTGAGAACAATATATATTTAATATAGTCTTAAAATTTTGTAATTTTGAGACAATAATACAAAAACATCTAAAAGAACTTATTTTGAGGACTCAAGTCAATCCACTTTATATGAATAAAACTATATAAATACTTTCAAAAATATATTGTAAGACGCTACAATTGTTTCGCCACACTGAAGCTTCTTCAGGTGATAATTTTGAAAGTACTTATATAGTTTTATTCATATAAAGTGAAGATGAACTTTTAATATATGTCAGCCTCATCAATCAATTAATCAGGTCAATCCAATTTGATTTAAAAAATATAATGAATTTCTAGGAATATAAAAATTTTTCAGATTATTTTAAAGAATTATAAACTACAAACTTCTAAACCACAATCAAAACTCTAGAAAAAAATACAAGAACTATAATATTCTAATACATAATTCAATTATCTAGAGCTCTTAGGGCTTTAGAATAACTAAGAAAGTAAAATAAGAGCCTTCAAAGAAGAAAATGATACAAATTTTACACAAAGTCCCAAATTTTAGAAAAAGCTCTAGCAAAAAAGAATCTGAAATTGCAAAGAGTATAAATTTCAAGAAATTCCGAAGCATAGATACTTTTAAAACTAAAATTTGGCTCAAAAAACACAGCACAAACTATAAAACCTGCACTAGCATAGCTCAAACCATAAAATACAGAATAATTCTACAAAAATGCCTTTGAAAGATGTAGAACTTTAGAAACAGACTAAGAGAAGTAGTAAATATTTCATAGAGTTAAAAAACTACAAGGTTATATACATTGAATAGAGTCTTTTAAGACTATTCGATAAAATACACTTCAAAACTATATTCATATCTCTAGAAAAAAAAGATTCCGTGTAGTTAAAAAAATATTCAGTTTAAAATTATAACGAACTAAAAATATAGAAATTTATAATCGAATATCAAAGACCTAGAAACTATTAAACCACAATGAAAAATTGATTAGAGTTTATAATTTTAAGACTATTCGAGAAAATGCACTTCAAATCTATATTCATACCTCTAGAATAAAAGATTCCAAAAACCATATAAGTTGTATAGATATTTCTATAATACAGAATTTTCATGGCTTTAAAATAGCTACAAAACTAAAATTAAACCAAATTTGAAAATTAGACAGTGTCGTTATTTTAATAATGAAAATAGATTTTCAACGCCTAATTGCCTTAACCTTAAGTCAATTAAGATAAAAGCATGAAATAAATATTTTTAAAACAATAAAAACTTTATATAGCGTTCAAAATTCCAAAAATTTGACTCACGACAGCTCCAAAAACAATGAATTTAAGAACCTTGGAAATTCCAACTAGAGTATTGAATTCTAAACCTTACGTAGCATTAAAAAATTTTACAAATAAAATTTAGCTTAAGAAGAAAAGCATTACAAAGTTTTAGAAACATCTAGTTCTAGATATTTAAAAGAAAACTAGAAAAAAACTTTAAGAAAAATGACAAGATTCTTAGAAATATCACACATAGGATAAAATCCTAAATCATCCAAAGTTTTAAAATAGTAAATTTTAGCTTTACAAAATTTTTTCTTGTAATTTTAAATATTAAACTTTAATTATAGGTTTTTAATACCTAGAATTAGAAGATGTTTTAGAGATGCTGTAAGCCCCTTTTTTATACAAAAAGGCATTTTAAATGAAATTTAAAACTCTAAAACTTCCATTATGGGATCCAAAAACAATTCTACAAAAAAGGTTTAGAAAACTGTAGAAATTTACGCTAAATTTGAAACTCTAGAACTTCTGGGGTATTCAAAAATTATGACTAAAGTTTTGGTTAATAAAACTTCAAGAAATAAAAAATACACTGAGTTTTGAACCTAAATCAAACTAAAATTTCCAGATTTCTAAAAATCAAGATCTAAAGCTCTAAATAAATATTAAAAATTGATAGAGTTCGAAGTTCTAGAACTTCCAGAGTATAGTTTAAAAGTAAATATATTAGAAGTTATATAGTATCTATAATTAAAAAAAGATTCAATTATTACAACTTAAAACATACTGATATAGATTGAAAAGTTTTGGGTATGTAATAATTGCTTTGATTATAAGAATTATTAGGTTGATGATAATTATCCCCAACAGTAATAAAAGGAAATTGGTGTATAAAAGCTAATTTTATAATTTTGTGCAAATTTTAGACTAAACACTATAAAGCAATTTTAATTTTTTTAATTAAACAGATTGATGTAAACTCAATATTAATTATGTCATAATCCAATCTAATCAACTTCTAAGATAGAATGTTTGATCCGCTTACTGGATCAATTCTCACTGGGAAATATTTTTAAGAGAGATTTTAAATATTCTTAATTATTTTATAGGTGTGAATATTATCTAGAATACCTAATATTTAAAAAATATTACATAGATTTAATTTTTTATAAAGAATCCTTTCTACCTAGCCTACAGAAATCATGTAATGTTTACCTGTTACATTTAAGGTAGCGTACTACTGCCCTACTTCAATTAATTATTTATAAATCTAGCAACTTTTTGACGTATCACAATAAAGGTTCTAGAAAATCTTTGAGATCTTAGGTTTATTTTCATTTCCAGTAATTACGCTTGTAATTCTGAAATTAATAGCAATGTTAAAACTCCATTCATTACAGCTGAATGGTAATATTACAAAAAAAAACGATCTGACATTATTCATCGTCGATAAATCATGGTAAAACACTTCTATTTCACGAATTTCAATGATAAACGTATTTCCAGCGGATTTATCGGTTCTTAATGTAATAGATGTCCCCCGTATATTCAGCGGACCTAGAGAATGAGGGTCGCAGCGATGATTCTGTGCGCACAGATAAAGGCAGCGACTTTGATAAATTAATTAAGGGAATTATTTTAGCTTTGCCGAGGTTCGCCGGTTAATACTTCCGGGTTTCGCAGCCAAATTTACGCAGAGATTCACTAATTCCGGCACACGACCTCCCCCCTCTTCTCGAAAACGTGTCTTTCGGGATCTGCGAACATCAGTTTAATTGAATAAACCGTATTCTCTGCTCTATAATTGTATAATCTATTTATTATAGAACCTTCCACGTTATTAACTAATAGATATTTATAGAAATTATTGTAGTGATAGTTTAATACTATTAAAACATGCTGAATTATTTAGAAACTTAAAAGCATTGCGATTTTAAATGTACATATGTTGGAAATTCATGGATGTATGTTGGGTTGCTTATATATGTTTAATTATATAGAAATTTTGTTTTATTATTTAAGTATTTATCTTAACATATTAATAATAATGTATTGCTAATTATTTAGATATGGAAAGTTATTGTGATTTACTCTGAGGGAAATTCGTGAAAGTATTTTGGGTTGCATATTAAATATAAACAATAATTGGTCTATTATCGAATATAATTTATTGAATTTAAGAAAATGAATCGTTGCAAATTGATTAACGATAGTTTTATTGTTTGAAGTTGTAAAAGCTATCAAACTGATATGTTATATACTGCAATCGATTGCACTATTTAAAAACAAGAAAAAGTTTGTAGCTTATTAATTGATGTAATTATTCGTCATGGATTTATATGATAAATTGATGACAAAATACAATTATACAGATAGAGAGTGTCCATCCGTTCTTGTATGATGTGCAGCATTAACATTTCAATGTGTCATCCGGTGCTTTGTTTGTTTTGGGTTTTAAAGGGAGCAAATCCCGTGGCATATGCATAAATCATGCGTGATAACAATAATGGGCGAACTTGTAGTTTATAACCCATAAACGCGACGGCGTTCGCGTTTTGAATTGGCCCGAAAATTAGATTCGGAGCCTAAACGGACGTGAGCTAAATTACAGCAAGGATAAAAAGCTAGCAACCAACCACCCGACGAAGGGCCGCAATCCTACAATTATTCCCGACGTAAATTAATATTAACGTTTATTGTTTCACGCGAACACAACGGATCACGTCCTAGATGAAATTTGCGGCCGTTGTTAAAAGACGTAAAACTTTGTAAAAATATAATGTATGGTATTTTAAACAAATCCAATTGGTTTTAATGAATGTCATAGCAATAAATGGAAAAGAAATGGAAGTCGAAGGAGAATTTAAAGAGATAGGTTGGAAATCCTAGCAATAATGGAGACAAAGAAAATGGGCTATGGAATGCTTAAATTAGACAACCGGCACATAATGATCTTTAGTGGGGTAGAAGAATGAAAAAGAGCAGCAGCAGGAGTTGGGTGCATAATTCACAAATCCTTGGAGCACCAAATATACAATTGAAAAGCAAAATCAGAACGAATATTGAAAATAGAAATACGAGAGAAGGCGAAAAACAAGAACAAAATATAAAACAATAATCATAGCATATGGATCCAACAAAGATGAAAAGAAAAGAAGAAGAAAATTATGAATTTTGGAAAGAAGCAAAAAGAAGAATATATATCGCTGGAGATCTTAATGCAAGAATAGGAACTAAACACAAGGATTATGAGAAAGCAATATTAGGACAAACACTATTCAAACAAGCAACTCTAGAAGCCGCAGCAAAAGATTGTGGAGTAAACAGGTTAAGCAATAAAGAAAAAAATAAAGAAATAAACAAACAGCCTGGTGGACGAAAGAGATAAGAGAGCAAATAAAACAAAAAAGATAACATAGAAAGATTATATAAGCAACAGGACAACAGAAAATTATGTCAAATTTAAAGGTGAAAGAGGAAGAACGAAACAACTACTAACAGCGGCAAAGAAGAAACAATGGGAGGATTTTGGGAAAAAACTAGAACAAGATAGCAAGAGAAACCAGAAACTATTCTACAAATCAATGAAGACACTGAGGGAAAACAAAACACAAGAGCCAAACTATATTAAGAGAAATCACGGGGATAGAATTAGCGAAGAGGAAGGAATCATGAAGAGATGGAAAGAATATTTCCAGGAGCTATTACAGGGAGATAATGCCTTGGAAGGAAATTATGGAAATAGGAATGAAGAAAATGAAGATGACAACAAAGATCTAATAAACATAGAAGAGCTAATGGAGATAATAGGAAAAATTCAAAACGGAAAAGGTCCAGGACAAGACCAAATAACACGGGAAATGATAAAAAAAACAGAGGGAAAAATGGAACAGAGTTTCTTGTAAAAATCTACAACAAAATATGGGAAGTACAGCAGATACCCTAAGACTGACAAATGGCGCTAATTGTACCAATACGCAAAAAAGGAGACAGAAAGAATTGTGACAACTACATAGGTATAACATTACTATGCACTAACATGAAAATATTAGACAGATATCAGACAAACGAATAATAGCAGTAACGAAGAAGAAACACAAAGTAGAACAGGAAGAAGTATCCAGGACCACATATTCATAGTAAGATAACACACAAAAAAAAGATACTATGGGAGAAAAGAAGAGTATACCTAGCTTTTATTGACCTAGAGAAAGCCTGCGATAGAATACCAAGAAAAAAAATTATGGGAGACATTAACCAAAAAAGGAGTGGATGGAAAAACAATTAGGATAATTAAGGCAATCTAGAAGAACAATACAAACGCGGTAATATAAAGAAATAAGAGAACGGAACCATTTACAACAAAAGGTGGTGAACGGCAAGGAGGAAAACTAAGCCAGGGATTGTTTATAATACACATGAACGAAATAATAAGACGGTATAACAATAGGGTACAAAAATTCCTAATAAGTGACAGTTTCTGAAGGAGGATTTGTAGAAGACAGTAATATTTGCAAAAAACTAAAGAGAACTTAAACGAAACAAAAAAAGTATGGTATGAAAAGGAAGGAAGGAAAAACTAAAACAAAGCTAATTAGAGAGGAACAAGAGACGATAAACATAGAAATAGAGCAAAAATAGGCAAAAGTAGAAATCCACATACAAATACTTAGGAATAAATATAGACAGCAAAGAAACACAAGAACATATAAATAGAAAAAGCATCAAACTATACCACATATTAAGAAATGGATTCATAAACCAACGACAAATATCAAAAAGTACCAAAACAAAGATATTCAAGTCAATATATAGACCGGTGCTTATCTATGGATGCGAATCATGGACACTAACAGCAGGATAAAGCAGAATACAAGAATAAAGAAGACGAAATGAAGCAAAGAAAAAGAAGTGAATGTAAGTTGTAGGTTTAAACAAAAAGAGAAAAAATAATTAAGTAAAAAATAGGCAAAGAAAGATAATTGAATTTATTAAAACCTTACAAATTTTTCAATTATTTTTTGTTTGCTTCACACTTCCTGTGTTCTTCCTTCATTTTTTCTTAATTTATTTATTTTATTTATTAGTACTTTATCAGACTTGCTATATAAATATAATTCGAAATACATAAAAAAGTAAACAAATCCATACAAACAATTTCGTCAGCAAGCTGAAAGGCGGAGTTCACTCTTGAAGAATGTTCTTCCACTCTAACCTGTCGGTCCTCTCCTTCACTGTGTCACTATTGATGAACTCAGCTTCGGATACATATATTCAAGCAATAAATGCTTATTTTTTCTAATAAGAGGTAAATTTAGAAAATATTGTGACATTGACATTGTCAAAAAAAGAAAAATTAAAGAAAGAAATGAGGAAAAAAGAATAAAAACGTAAGAACAATTCGTGCGAGAAAAATAATTAAAAGAAGGTTAATTAAGGAATATAGGAACGAGAAACATAACTAAATTCAAGAAATATTTATTTCTTAGATATATTTTTTAAATAATGGAAGAACACAGAAATAAAGAAGAAGAAGTAGAGCATAAGAAAAAATAAAGGAATGGTTTAATAATTTAAGGAAGAATAAAGAAATAAGAAAACAATCAATCAATTAATTTTATTTGTATCGTTTCTTGATTCCTTATTCCTGTGTTTTTTTTCACTGGTTTCTTAAATTTGTTTGCCAAATGAAGGAATAATATAGGAATGAAGAAGGAAAACCAAATTCAAGAATTCTTTAATTCTTAGGCTTTGCCTTTCAAATGTTTTTTGCTCCATTTTTTCCAATATTCCTTTATTTCCTATCCCCGTGTTCTTCCTTCATTTCTTCCATAAATTTATTTCTTAAAGAATATTAAAAGAACAATTGATTCAAGAAAAGGAAAACAATTAAGATAATATTGATTGAGAAATAAGAAAGGACCAAGAGAGCAAGAATAAGAAAAAAACAAGTTTCAGAAATATTTAATTCTTTCATATATTTCTCAAATAAAAAAAAAACAGATGGATACAGATGAACAAATAAAAGAAAAAAAAAACGAATTATTGAATTGTTAAAGATTAAAAGATCAAGCGAAGAAATATAAGAAACATTAATTAATTAATTAATTCATAGTAAAGATGATAAATTTGGATCTTCTTTCCGATTTTTTTTTTGCTTCATTAACTCCGATATTTCTTGATTATTCATTCCTACGTTCTTAATTAATTTGTTTCTTGAATTCATTTTGAAGACATAGAAAAAATCAAAAAATAAAAGAATAATTCTACCAAAGAAACGCAATTAAACGAAGAAGAAAGCAATGGAGAATCAAAAACCAAAAAACTAAATTCAAGAAATATTCAATTCATAATTTAATTTCTTAAATAAAGAAGAACAAATAAATAATAAAAAAGTGATTGTCGGGTTGAAGAAATACATATTTCTTAAATTTTGTTTTTTTCTCCTTGTTTTTTTCCCTTTGTTAATCTATCAACTTTCATGTTTGTTCTTTTGCTTCAGTTGTTCTAACATTTCTTAATTATTTATTTCTGTTTTATTTCTTCATTTGTTTTTCTAAATTTATTTCTAAAATGTAGAAAGAATACAGGAAAACAAACGAGTAAATAAAAGAACAGTTGAAGCAGAAAGAAAACAATTAAAGGACGGCTGATAAAGGAAAAAGAAATAAATGAAAAACAAGAAGGGAAAATTATTAAATTTCAAGGAATATATAAGTCTTCTATTTATTTCCTAAATAAAGAAAAAACGCAAATTAAAAAGAAAGAAATGAAGCAAAGAAAACAAGTTAACATAAGGTTAAAGGATTACACAAATTAAGAAAGAAACAAGTACAATAAATAAATCAAGTAAAGACATAGAAGAAGAATTATTAAATTTGTTCAAACCTTTAATCTTCTTTTCAATTGGTTTGTGTATTTCTTTTGTACTTGTGTTTTTTGATTCTTTACACTTGCGTTCTTCCTTTATTAGTTTCTTAAATGAAAAAAGAACACAGGAGAAAATAATAATAATTCAAAGAGCAACTTAAGTAGAAGGTAGTATTAAAGGAAGAAGAATGAAATGAAGAAACAAGAAGTAAATAACAAAATAAATAAATAAATAAATAATGAAGAATAGAGTGAAAATCTAATTAGAGAAAAAATAAAGAAAACAAATATAAAAGAACAAATGAAAGAAAAATATAAGAATGACATAAAAATATAAATAAACTAAGTTATGAATAAAGAACTATAAAATGTAGTAGCAAATACAGGAATAAGAGAAACAAATACAATAATGGTTGAAGGAAGAAAAGAATAATTTATTATTATTATTTACAATGTTGATGATGAATTTACTTCAGGAATTTTCGGTTTTTAGGAATAAAAGAATAAAGAACTAAAGAATAAAAAACAAGTAAAACAAATTAAAAAAACGAAGGTTAAAGGAGAAGAATAAACAAGGAATAAGAAAGATAGAAGAAAAAATACTAACATTTTAAAAATCATGTTTGCTAAAATTGAGGCAGAAAATTCTAGAAAACTATTTCCTCGAAGAATTTTTTTTCAATTTCATAAAATTAGGATGAAACTGATAAAGTGAAGACAAGGAAGAATATGCTAGAAAATTCTAAAATCTTATCAGATAGCAAAAATAGTAGAAGTCTGAAAAACAAAACTAAAAATTTACAATAAAATTTGTTCAAGAATTAAAAATGTTTTTTCAAGTTTCCATTTAAATGATAGAAATGGTAAAACATTCTTGAAAATGGAAGAAAAGTTGCTGAAGAATCAAAAATGTTAAATATGGAGGAAACATTGGTGGAAAATTCCAGAATCGTCTAATTTGTGAAGCAGAAAATGTCGAAAAATAAAATAAAAATGGTAAACTATGTAAAAATAAGTCTATTAAAATAAATAAACAGAAAAATGCAAAAAAATCTAGGAAACTTGAAGAGAAATTACTGAAAAATTAGGGAATTTGATAAAATGGCAAAAATGATTAAATATTAACAAAGAAGAGTTGCTGAAAAAATGAGTTCTGATAAAATACTGCTGGAAATGATTGAAATTGATGGAGGAAAAATGTAACAAAATGAGGCTGAAATAATATAAAATCTAAAAGATAAATTCCTGGAAAATTCCAGTGTTTTCTAATTTTAAAAAAGCAAGAAATTTAGAAAAATAAGATAAGTCTGATAAAATTATAAATAAAATAATTGCTGGAAAATTCCAAAAATCTGGAAAAGAAGTTACTAGGAATTTCCAGAATCCGATAAGAAGCAAAAATAATATTTTATCATTCGAAATTGAAAAAGATTTAAAATGCCCCAAATTATTAGTAAAAAATGGTGGTAAAATATTTAATAATACTTGAATTTTAAAAGGAAAGCCTGAAAAAATTTGGCAATAAAAAAAGTTGAAAAAAGACAAAGTTATTTAAGACAACTTTCGCAATTTAAAAGGATTTTTTTTTAAATAGCCAATTAAAGAATTGCTGAGAAATTATACGAAAAGGGTTAAAATAATAACACCTTTCCAAAAATGGAAGAAAAGTTGTTGAAAAATTCTAAAAGTTTGTATGGTATAATGCAAGAACGTACTTGAATTCATGAAGAAAATCTAACCAAATAAGGCAAGTTATGCTGAATTTTTTTTTTTAATTTCTGGAGAAGAAATTCCTGCAAAAATTCAGAACCTTCTATTTTGGAAAACCAAGAAATATTAATAAATATAATAAACATAATGCAAATATAAGTCGAATGAAATGAATAATGAGGAAAAGTGCTGGGAAATAATGATAATAGAAATCTGAAAGAGAAATAACTTTAGAATCCATTAAGAAATAGTATAAAATGATGAAACATACTACTGTATTATTTTAATATTAATTTTGGCAAGTATAACAAACATTTTGTTTAAAAATTTTCGATTAAATGAAACAAGAACCCTGGTCTAAAATTCAATCAAGAAAACAGTTTCACATTCTGGTAAAAAGGAAAAAAGTTGCTGAATAATTGTAATTTCGGATGAAAAAAAATGCTGGAAATGACTAGAATTTATAAAAAAGTGAAAATGGGACAGAGCTGGAAAAATTTAAAAATATGGAAGAACAGTTGCTAAAAGATTTTAGAACACTTGAAGCAATTTGGAGAAGAAACTTCATTAAAAAAGTTAAATCGGTAGATGAATGTTGCTGAATACTTTTACAAATTTGGATGAATTCCAATTCGTCGTCGTATCGAGAGAATAACTTTTTTGTGTTAATTTGATGCTTTAAGTACTACTATATCCTTACTTTTGTAATCTACTTTTATTATCAGTTCTAGTATTAATTATCTTTTACAATGTATATTAAGTTACATCTATGTAATTGTAATATTTCTTTCTTTTTTTTTTCTCTCGTATTGTATCTTTACTGTAAAATGGGGTTCGTTAATAAAGTATTATTATTATTATTATTATGAAAAATGCGGAAAATACTAGAATTCGGACGTATTTGAAAATTAAAAAATTAAACTTAAATGTGCCTGAAATTGCAAAAATATTACCTAAATGACTACAGTCGCCTTATAAGTATAATCAGAAGCAAAATAGTGTATTGTGTAAATGGAAGATCACGAAAAACTGTGACCTTTGCCTTCAAGATATTATGTTTCAAATTTCAAAGTGATTAAATATATTTATATTAGTATTTATG
Organism: Ontholestes murinus; assembly: GCA_963969525.1. Classification (NCBI taxonomy): domain Eukaryota; kingdom Metazoa; phylum Arthropoda; class Insecta; order Coleoptera; family Staphylinidae; genus Ontholestes; species Ontholestes murinus. Next base: position 39,938,361 of record OZ018396.1, read on the forward strand.
TGATATTTTTTAAATAGATCTTATAAAGTAAATAAACTAAATTAAACTAAGCAATTTGTATTTAAACAAAAATTAAAATTTGGACAGAAAGTTATTGGATGCTTGTACTTGAAGCAATTTGGAAAAGAAACTTAAGGAAAACTTTTAAAATCAACAGGAGAATTATGATAAACTAAAAATTCCTTACTGCACTTATTATTTTGTTCATTGTTGTTGGTATAACAACTGAAAGTGATTAAGCGTTTCTAAACAATTTCTAAAATTGATACAACAAATGTATTACTTCTTCCAATTGAACACGTTTTTCCTTCAAGAGAGTAGCACAGTAACTATTCAATATAAAGATTTCGAAAATGATAGAAAGTGGTAGACTTTATGAAGAGACGCCTGCAAAACAAGGTAAAATAACTTAAAGAAAATTTAATTTTGTTGAGGCGTTTTCGAATTAAAAATTCCAAAACGCCTCAACAAAATTAATTTTGGAAGGAATTTTAGAGAACTACAGAAAAGCTTTTTCAAAGATTAATAATAGATTACCTTTATGGTAATTTCTTGACTAACAGTAAATCCGAAAAGTTAAAAATTTAAAAGTGAAACTCCAAATTTCTGTTTTTAACTGCATTACGCTGATGAGATACAAAATATATTGAAACCGATCAGTAGCTTTTGTTGACATGAAGCAAACAATGACTAATTTTCTTAAAGAGTTTGAAAAATAAAATAACAATTGTTGTGCAAATTTGAAGAAATGAAACCCATTGGATTATATAGAAAGAAATTAAATAAAGCGAGCTAACAACTTTTGAATAAAATATTCTTAACTTTGTAGAGAAATGTATGGAGAAGATTTCTCAAAAAATAAAAGGAGTGAACCAGTAATTATAGTCTGTTCGTTGGATCTTTCGTCGTACGTGACAAATTATCACTTCGAGAAACGACGCAAAAACATTCAGTCTGATAAAGTAAACCAAATGCGTTAGAAAAAGAACGCACTGTAAAACTTTCGTCGTTTTTTGAAGCGATAGTTTGTGACGTACGACGAAAGATCCAACGAACAGACTATAACTTCTTTTATTTTTTCAGCAAAATCAATTTTTGAGAATAAAATAATGCAATAGATAATAGAATGTTTAATATATAGGTTTAGAAGAACAGTTACTTATACATTTTTGACTAGTAAATTAAGAAGATAATAAAAAAATCTCAAATAATATAAATTTTAAAAAACTTGATAGGTAGAATCTATAAAGAGACAAAATAATATATAAGATTCTAAAAGAAATTTTTGAGGAGAAATTATTGGAAAATTTCAGAACACTTGGAAAATTTTAGAAATCAAGGGTATATATTTGAGAAATTAATAAAGACCATATACAAATATTATACTGAAAAACTTTTACATTTACTTTAACAAAATAGTTTTTGTAGGATACATCTTTTATAGACTAATTGGAAGAATAATTAAAACAATTTTTTAGACTATATGAAGAATGTTGAAGAGGTGTTGCTCTGCGTAACAAATTTCACATTGAAGCTTAGTCTAAAGAAATAACTTTTATTCAAGAAGTATGTACAGTTGATAAGAGTTTTCTCATTTAAGCTTAGTCTAGAGAAATAAAATATATTCAAGAATGATGTGCAGTAGATAGAGGATTCAATGCAATTGGGTATACTCAAGGCTATCTATTTTACACCATTAAGCTATTATTTCCTCTCAATGGTTTACTAGCTAAGGCAATAAATCCTGATGCCTTTGATTGAAGATCAAACATTATATTAGCTCTAGCATTTTAGGAGCAGGTGAGCCAATGATGAAAAATAATGACAAAACCGGAAAATAGAAAACACTGAAGATATGGTACAGAGAATATCGCCGAATCTTCTAGATAAATTTGCAAGCGTAGAAAAGAAAGTATGACATCAATGATGTGATTAATTGGATTCGGAGGTAAACTCAGGCTTTTTCATTTTAATCAGGGAATAGAAATACATGGAATGAAATGTATTAAAGTTCTTTAGTTCGTTGTAGAAAATTAACTAATAATTAAAAAAAATGTTTGTGCTATGCTGTATGTAGCTAATTACAATTCATCATAAATATTTATACTATAATAGATAGTTATGTATTTATTTGTATATTATGCTAAAACTTTTTTTTGTGATATTTGTATCGTGTGTGCACGGCAAACAAATGAACGTAAAACACCCAAACAAATCGATCCGAACATGTGCAAACGTGTCGTGTGGGCCTTTAGCTAGCGACCTAGTTTCAGACCGCGTCTGCGGATTAATACACTCACACACACACACACACAAACACATACACGAATCGGAACAATTTTCAATATCAAAGTTACATCTTTTATCAATGCACGCCGCCTAGGTTAGGCTCCTTTTTTTAGGTCAGGTGGAGCTTTGCGGGGCAAGGTCTCCACGCTCGGGTCGACACAATATTTTACGAGGTAATTAGACTGTCACGGGAGGTCTTCAATGGTGCATTTCATTATTACTCGAATGTTGTATGTATAAAATAGTGTAGGAATTTTATGGCTTCATTTATGGAAGTAGTTTTTATTACAATCACTGCTAAATTAAAGAACACCTACAAACGATAGTGTATTGTAACAAATTCTCCCAAAAACAAAAACATGAATTATGTTTCTATTTGAGAAAACGATGAAGTAATACGAAATTATCAATAATAAGCTTAACAGATGGACATATTAAATTGTTAATTGGTTAATTTTATACAACTACCCAAAGAACTTTAATATATTTTATTTTTAAAGTTATTAAACTTTAAATAGCCTTACAGAAGCTACAAATAGTGGAAAGAAATAATAATTTACTAAGTGTATATTGGCTATCTAAATTTGTAAGTGTTAAAACATTTTTGAATATTCTTTGAGTAAGTACATTTATTGCACAAGACGTTCCAAAAAATAATATTGAAATTATTTAGAGAATTTATAGGTATTTAGACCTCGGTAATATATCTACAATTTCCGAAAATGTACTCACTCTTCTGGAAAATATTTTGATAAAAATAAACAGAGTTTTCCCTGATGTTCAGAATTATTTATATCCTTTGGTGCCTTCATCTCTTCGCCGCCGTCGGAGGGCGATTGTTTTATCTGAAATCGACATGTATTTTTAAGAGCGCCCTCGCATTTTTTTCCTTGCACGTAAAAACGTTCTGATATTCCCGAATGGGGTGGAAGCTTCTTAAAGAGGAAAGAAATCACCCGGATCGCGATGTTTTGCCCGAAAGAGGAGTAAAAAAATTCGAAGCGAAAATACGATGGCTATAAGTTTCGATTTATATAATGAAATGTGAGAAAAGTAACTTAATCTAATAAATAAAGAAAAAACAAATGAAAATAAAGTATTAGACGAATATTTTATTTATTGATTAATTGATTATTGCATTTAGCGAATTGAAACGAACTCAATGACAAGTTTAAACAAATTTTCCGATCTTTTTTTCTATAATATTATCACTAAACCCTTACAGTAAGCAAAGGTTTTAGCCAGGTAGGTTCCAAAAATGTTATCGTAGGTTTTTTAGTATTACAACAAGATATTTTTGGGTTGGATTATGACAGGGATCCCGTATTACATACAACCGTTTCTTAAGTACCCACATGCTTGGAGTTAAATAAATAAAACAAAATATTCAAGAGAGATTCTTCTTTGCAAGTGATGACGATAATTTTCTGGAAAAGAAAAGGCTGTAAAATTATACTTCGTGGAGAAACAATAAAACTGATAATTTTTAGGTACAAAACGCAAATCAGAATTAATTCTTCCACAAAGCTTTACCTTATCTCCCTTACTTAATATTTATTAAGATGATATATATAATCCACACCCAATGTCTTTGACCCCGAAAAATATGTTCTACAGTGTGCAGATGGTTCCGTATTGATAGTTCATCCCTACTCCATTAACAATACCATGTACTTCCTACAATAACTTCTAGTTGGATTAAAACATAAAGACTATCCCAAATCCATTAAAAACCCAATTATGAATCCCATTTTAATGAATTTTCCTCAATTTCTCATCATTAAGCATTATTTGAAACACATTTCGTTCTTCATGAAGTTTCAAGTATTTTGGTTTCACATTAGACGATAAATTCAATTTCAAATCACTCACTCATTTAGTAAAGACCAAGGTTTCGGCAAAGGCAAGACATTTTAGAGGTCTTAACTATAACACTGAAGGCACATCAACTTCAATCAATATGATCCAATTATTCTAAGTTAAAATGGTCACTTATTTTATAAGGATTTGAAAAAACTTTTGCTTAATACAGAAAAAAACTATTTTATTTTAGCGTAGTACAATTGATGTGTTAGTAAAAAGTGTAAAAGGAATATTTGTTTACGCATGCTTAGATGAAGCAAGCATTGATCTAAACGACCAATAATTGATAGATTCAGCCTGACGAATACCGAATGAAGCCATGCATCTACCCGTCTGTCGCGTGTATCCGGGCCTCATCAATCTAACATGCCTTCCCCCCATCATTGAAATAATGCTAGCCAGCTTATCCCCCCCACCTCCCCCTGCCACACTCCAATCCACCCAGTCGGCTAATTTATAAATCAGCTGATGGATGCAATTTGAAGGGCCGCAGTTCGACGGCGTGCGTGCGTGCACGGGAACGGCGGCGCTCCGAGCCTTTGACCCAGGTCACAGCGAACTGGGTCAACGAGTGCGCGAGCTTAGGTCGGGCCGTTGAACTTCCGGTTTTCCGCGACCTCAGAGCTTAATACAGCCTTCACTGCTCGCACCTCTCCTCGCCGCCCACTTCGGCGCGCTGCATGAACGGAGGTGTTATCGCCACATATTATTGTCTTCCACCCTTTTCCGAATCAATACCGGCCGCGTTATTGAATTATACATTTCAAGCCGTGAATTTCCATTCTTTCGACTTGAAAACGGCGTCAAGTGTTTAATGCCATGGAGCCGATTTCACGAGAATTTGATGTTATTTGCATTCGAAAGAAGCCAAAGCGATCTAAAATATATCGCCTGTACGAAAATACTACTTAACTTTTTTATAGCTATAGCTAAATGATTATATTTATATATAATCTTTATTCACAGATTATTGTTAATTTATTACAATACATATTAATCTGACTAGTTTTCTTTCTGCCCATGATATAAAAAATTTCGGAGGAATATTGGAAGTGCAGTAAAATTTAAGGATGATAAAATTAGACGGATTGAATGCTATCTTGAAGGAAAGATAGTTTTAGCGATCATTTATGGGCTTAATATTGAATATTTAATAAAGAATGTATCTGATTGACTGGCGTGGTTTGATGATTTGCCCAGAGCAATACTGCCATGAATTGTTGATGGTATAGATTGGAAAAGGGGTATCAGTAATATTTTTGCACACAGTATTATATATTTTGGCAGCAAAGAAAACATAATATGACCTCTAAAATATCTTGTACTTATATTCAATACTTCTTCTGCTACTTTCTTGATGGAACCATATATTCAAAATGGGTGGAGTAAATGATTTCCATGATTTTCTTATCAGTTTCCTGACACGTGTTTCGATCCGTTACGATCATTTTCAAAGTTAAACGTTGTTCCATGATTTTATTATCAGTTTCCTGACACGTGTTTCGATCCGTTACGATCATTTTCAAAGTTCAAGTGTCAGAAAACTGATAATAAAATCATGGAACAACGTTTAACTTTGAAAATGATCGTAACGGATCGAAACACGTGTCAGGAAACTGATAAGAAAATCATGGAACAAAACAAGTGTTTTACTCCACCCATTTTGAATATCTTGTACTTGCTGAAATCAGGGTTTTTCCTACAAGGTTGTGGGATTCAAAATTGAATTTATAATCTAGTATGATTCGAAGATACTTGCAACTTGGTAAAAGATGAAACATATTTTTATTGGATGAATTTAGAGAGATTTTCTATCTTTTAAACCATTCTATAGTAGTTTAGGAGTTGTTGTATGAAGTATATTGAATTATTATAGGAGTAGCAGTAACATATTCATGTGGTATCATGGCAATAGATATTATAGAGAAAGAAAGATGGGAGAGCGCCTTGAGGGAGACCTTGTTTGGCATAAAATGTGGATGAGAGGCACTTACTGATTTCAATTTGAAGGTATTGAAGACTCCTACTTTCCGGTTGGTCCTCGTATATTTTAAATCAATTTTGTAAGTAATCTTATCCATAACTACCTTTTGAGAAACCCTTGTTTATGTTCCAAAATCTCTAAAGTACGATAGTGGCCACCCACCCACCCTTTATATACATTCAAATTTAAGCTAAAACGCTACGTTTTGAAGCTTGGTAAACCATCTGTATTAACTCATTTGTCATATATTTGTTTACTATATTTTACTTTATCTCTCATCTGTTAGTTGCTATTTGTTAAATGTTGTCCGTTAACGGTTGTCTGTCCACTATCATCTGTCAACTCTGATATTCTATTTATTCAACATTCATTGTCAACTATCTATTAATCTGTCCAATACGATATCTTAGCTGTCATCTATTATATGTCAACTATTATTTATCAACTGGCATCTGTCAAATGTGTGTTAATTGCCATCTGTCAAATGTTATCTGTTAAACATCATTTGTCAACTGTTGATTATTCAATGTCTGTAACTGCTACTTGTCAGATGTCATCTGTTAGCTATAATCTGTTAAAATCCATTTGTTAACTGTCGAATATCTATTAACTGTCATTTGCTAGCGTGTCGTTTGTCAAATATCTTTCGACTGTTATTTCTATTTGTTAAATGTCATCTGTTAAATTAACTGTCGTATGTCAACTGTTATCTTTCAAAAGTCTCATGTGTTAATTGTCATGTGTTAACTGTCATCTACCAAATATTGACTATATGTTAACTGTCATTTGCCAATTCTCATCTGTCAACTGTCTGTTAACTATCATATGTCAACTGTCATTTGTCAACTATCATCTGTTAACTGTCATCTGCCAACTATCATTTATCAACTGTCTGTTAATTATCATCTGCCAAATGTCATCTGTAAAATATCCTTTGACTGTTTTTTCTCATCATATTATATTAAGTGTCATTTGTCAAATGTTATTTGGTAACTGTAATCTGCCAAGTATTGCCTATTAACCTTCATCTCTTAACTATTAACTGAGAAAGAGCATCTGGTTACTGTCTCTTAACTATCATCTATCAACTATAATTTTTCAATTGTCCCCTATTAAATATACTTTAATTCTTATCTGTCAGATTTCATCTATCATTTATAACTGCCAAATATCTGTTAACTGTCATCTGTCAAATATCATCTATTATCTATCATCTGTTAAAATTCATTTTTGTCAACTGTCAAGTGTTAAAAGTCTGTTAACTGTTATCTGTATACTCTCGTCTATCAATTGTCTGCTAAGTGTCGCCTACTAAACCTTTGTAAACTGTTATCGGTCAACTGTTGACTCTCTGTTAACTGTCATCTGCCATCTCTTGTATGTTTGTTGACTCTCATCTGACAAGTATCATCTTTCATCTGTCTAGTTCTGTCTACCATCTGCCATATGTTAACTGTCATCTATCAATTATAATTTGTCAACCGTCATCTGTCAATTGTTAAATGTCTTGACTGTTTTTCTCATTATAATGTATTATTTCTAAAAATTCATCTATTAAATTTAGTGTCGTCTGTTAACTGTTATCTGCCGACAGTCTGTATAAAATCATCTGTTAACTGTCATTTCCAACTATCAACTGTTAAATGTCTGTTATCTATCATCTGCCAACTCTCGTCTTTTAACTGTCATTTGTCAACTGTTATTTGTAAAACATTATATTATACTGTCGTCTGTCAACTATCATTTAGCAACTATAATTTGTCAACTGTCAGCTATTAAATTTTTTTTTACATATCATCTATTAAATTTACTGTCGTCTGTTAATTGTTATCTGTCAAAAGTCATCTGTTATTTGTCAACTATTTCTTTTAACTGTCATCCGCCAATTCTCATATATTAATTTGTCAACTGTTAGTTGTAAAATATTATCTGTAAACTATTGTCCATTAAGTGTCATCTATCTCCCGCAGGGGTGGTTGACGTGCCCAGCCATTTGGGAGTAGCGACCCCACGTACCCAAGCCGAACACTGCACACACACGTACATCACACACACACACATCCTCCTATACACACACATATCACACACACACACACATACATATCATATTGCACATACACACACATCAAGGACGCTGACCGACACCCTACCCCCCGTGAAGTAATGCCAGACGGTGGTTCCGTGGGGTGTTAGGGCGACCTGGGGAGGTAGTTTTTAGTGGGTATACTTGTTCTGGGGAGTCTCACACTCCGTCTATAAAAGATTTTCTACCTCGCGGCTACAAAAATCATCTGTCATCTATCAACTATAATTTGTCAACAATCATCTGATAAATTTTGTCTGTCAACTGTCACATTGTATTTATTTCAAAATATAATAACATGATTAATTGATATCTATCACTGACAGTCATTTATTAATCATTATTAAATTGGAACTGTTAACTATCATACTCTATCATATTAATTTACTTTACATCTCTTAACTGCCATTCATCAACTGTCTATTAATTTTAATCTGTCAAATGCCAATTATAAAATGTTTTTTTGACTTGTTTCTTTTATCATGTTATTTTTTTTTCAAAATATCATGTGTTAAGTTATCTGTCATCTGTTAACTGTCATTTGTCAACTGCCATCTGTCCATTGTCTGTTAACTATAATCTGATAACTATCGCCTATTATCCTTCATATGTTAAATAAGAAATAGCATCTGTTAACTGTCATTTGTCAACTGCCATGTGTCAATTATCTGTTATTTATAATCTGATAATTATCGCCTATAAACCTTAATCTGTTAAATGAGAAATAGCATCTGCTAACTGTCACCTATTAACTATCATCTATCAACTATAATTTGTCAACTGTCCTCTGTTAAATATCCTTTAACTTTTTTCTGTCAATGCCATCTATTACCTATCATTTATCAAATTTCAATTTAAAAATATCTATTAACTGTCATCTGTAAAACTTCATTTTTGTCAACTCTTAAAAATCTGTAAACTCTCGCCTATCAAGTGTCTGCTAACTGCCACCTACCAAATGTTTGTAAACTGTTATCGGTCATCTGTTGACAATCTGTTAACTGTCATCTGCCAACTCTTATATGTCTGTTGACTCTCATCTGCCAAGTTTCATCTGTTAACTATAGTGTGTCATCTGTCCTCTGTCCTCTTTTAACTTTTATGTGCTGACAGTTTATCAAAAGTCATCTGTTAACTGTCACCTACCAAATGTCAAAACTGTTATCGTCATCTGTCATCTATTGACTATGTATTAACATCTGCCAATAGTTATATGTCTGTTGACTCTCATCTGACAAGTGGCATCTGTCAACTATATTATGTCATCTGTCTACTATTGTCTGTCATCTGCCATGTGTCAACTGTCATCAATCAACAATAATTTGTCATCCGTCATCTGTCAAATGTCAAATGTCTTGAGTGTTATTTCTCATTATATATTAAATATCATCTATTAAATTTACTGTAATCTATTAACTGTTATTTGCTGCCAAAAGTCTGTTAACTGTCATTTTTCCACTCTCATCTGTTAAATGTCTGTTAACTGTCATTTGCTAACTCTCGTCAGTTAACTGTAATTTGTCAACTGTTATTTGTAAAATATCATCTGTAAACTGTCGTCTATTGTCTGTCATCTATCAACAATAATTTGTCAACTGTCATCTGTTAAAGGTCTTTAAACTGTTATCTGTTAACTTGTATTTAATTTAAAATATAATAACATGATGAATTACTATATATAATGGTCATTTATTAACTTTCATCTTGTGTCAGCTGTCATCTGTTAATTGTCTTTTGACTGTTATTTATCACTATAAAATATTAATTATGAAATATCATCTATAAAATTTACTGTCGTATGTTAACTGTTATCTGTCAACAGTATGTCAAAAGTCATTTTTCTGATAACTATCACCTATTATGCTTCATCTGTTAAAAGAGAAATATCATTTGTTAACTGTCATCTGCCAACTATCATCTATCAAATCTAATTTGTCAACTGTCATCTGTTAAATGTTGTTTAAACGTTTTCTGTCAAAATGTCATGTGCCAACTTTTATTTATCAACTCTCAATTTCTAAATATCTGTTAACTGTCATCTGTTAACTACCATCTGTTAAAATTCATTTTGGTCAACTGATAAGAAATTGTTAACTGTTATTGTCTGTCGCCTGTCATCCATAATCTGTCAATTATCAGGTTTTATTATATTTAATTTGCATTTATGAACTGTCTGTTAACTGTTATCTCTCATCTATCATTTGTCAACTGTCATCTGTCAGTTGTCATCTGTCAAATGTGTTTTAATTCTTATTTCTCGTCATATTAGATTAGTTGTGAAATGTCATCTGTTAAATTTACCGTTGTCTGTTAACTATTATTTGTCAACTATCATCTGCTAAATGTCTGTTAACTGTCATCTGCCAACTCTCGCTTTTTAACTGTCATTTGTCAACTGTTATTTGTGTAAACTGTTGTGTATCAACTGTCTTCGAACTGTATACTGTCATCTGTTAACTGCCATATTTTATTTATTCAATTTTTATCTTTCAACTGTCATCTATCTATTTTCTGTTAATCTCTCAAAAGTCAATTAGAAAATGTCTTTTGACTTATTTCTCTTATCATATTATATTATTTGCAAAATGTCATCTATTAGGTTAACTGCCATCTGGTAACTGTCATTTATCAACTGACATCTGTAAAATATCTGTTAACTATAATCTGATAACTATCACCTATTATGCTTTATCTGTTAAAAGAGAAATAGCATTTGTTAACTGTCATCTGCCAACTATCATCTATCAAATCTAATTTGTCAACTGTCATCTGTTAGATGTCGTTTAAACGTTTTCTGTCAAAATGTCATGTGCCAACTTTCAATTTCTAAATATCTGTTCACTGTCATCTGTTAACTACCATCTGTTAAAATTCATTTTGGTCGACTGTTAAGAAATTGTTAACTGTTATATGTAGAGAGCGGATAAAAAAGCTTAAAAATGTGGAAAAAAGTACTTAAAAAGGCACAAAATTTAGAGAAATAAAGCATTAAAAAAGCATAAAAACAGGAAAAAGGGATAAAAATACGAAAAAAAGCACTAAAGAAAACTATATTTTTTAAACATGTTACACGTTTATCAACATGTTTTACATAGAAATTCTGTTTAAAACTAAAATAAACATACTTTCTTTACGCAAAATATAATATTATGTAAGTATCTAAAAATTAAATTGTAATTTTGTATATATTTCAAAATAACAAAAATCTATTCACGAAAATAGTAGATCATTAAATTTTGTTCTATGGGTTTAATTGTAAAATTATTACTTCTGTCGCTCAATGAATTTTTGAAAGTGGAAAAGCTTATCTTTATTTTAAATTGTAGCTGGATCCATTTGAAAATTGCCATTCAAAATCAAGTTTAATTTATTTAATATTAAAAATCCTTCGTTTTCATAGAATACTTCTTTCGATATTATTTTGATTTCTTGGCCAATGCGTCCAGGTATTTTCTAAATTGAATCTGCTTTTATAAAGATTTGATTGTGTTGCTCATAAAATTTAAACGCGATTTTGTGTAACTAAATTGTTTTGAAGGAAGCTCTTGTTTCTTAAGAATTGTTTGACAGTCATTAATTGATTTGCTTGTCGTTTCGGGAAAGTTGTTTATAACCTTATTATATTCTTCAAAATTGTTCGCATAGTACATCGCAGCATATAGGCAAGTTCCCCATTTTGTTAGCACTGGTTTATGGGGCAGTGAGATATCAGGTAATGTCTCCTTGAATAATTGCACTCACATATTTAATTAAACCTACAAATGGAAATTTCATTCTTATAGTTTCAGAAATTCGTTTCTATTCATGTGCTAAATTTGTACAATGCACAAAATGCATTATTAGTAAAATTTTGCTATAATGTTATGATTAGTTTTCTTCAATTCTTTTGTATATATTAAAATACTGTTGGTCGGATATTATTAAATTAAACAAGCGTCTGTGGTTTCATCCACCCCAAACCACATATAATTATTGTTAATACTATCTTTAATATTTTGTATGGTTTCAGAGTACGCAAGAGCTACATATTTTTTTTCTCAAGACTGCGCATTTTACAATATTTTCCGAAGAAAGATTTAAATGCATTATTTTGTAATTTTCTTAGTATTTTGCACAAATGTGAATTTAATTTAAATTGTCCATCGTTTGTTGAAGATGATGCTAAAGATTGTGAAATTGTCTGCTGTTTTTTTAGTTCAGCTTTGAACTTTTTCAAACGTTCTTGACGTAGTGTTGTTATAACATGTTTTACATACATGTCTTGACTAGTTAGGATGCAGTTGGGAACTAAAATAAAACTTACTATTTTTAAACATGCCTTACAAAGTAATGTATTATTTTCACTTGTTAATTCTGGATAGTCTCTAATTAATTCTTGTATTGTGGCTTTCACCTTTTGCAATATGTGTTAAATATACATGTGAATTATATAATATAATTTATCTGAGATTCCCCAGGTTAATACGATTTACGCATATAGTAATTTTTGATAAATAAGCAAAGTTTTTGGAATGTCAATTTAATAGTACGGTTTATAAATGCGAGTTTGGATATGAAAATTAACGAAAACGATAAATATGCGCCAGTCGTCCTATCCGTATTTTTGCCGAGAGTAGAAAATTGATACGGTTGTAGAACACCTGATTATTAGCTATCACTTAAATTTGTTTACACTTAATACTTACTGGGGCCCCTGTTTGGGCCTAGTTTAACGTCGTTTACGTCCGGAATATCATAGGTGTGACTCCTATGAAGCGTTCGTCTGTATTATCTGAATAATGAGACAGTCTATTATATCTACTTATTTATAAACGAATCCATTGTAAATTGGTAATTTATACTAATATTTATTAATAATAAAATTCATTATAATTATTGTATCATATTGTGAAGATTTTAAACAATCATGTTGTCAAAACAAACGAAGAAAATATATAATTCAAATATAATCTATAAATGATGGGATACAGATTTTTACGAAAATTCTCTATATTAGCACATTAATTTAATATCAGCGTGAAATTTTTATTAAATGTTTAAGAAAATGCTCTAACTAAGCATCAGAATCTAAAAAAAGCATGAAAATAAGCATAAAAATGGTGATGTGGCCATCATAGTACTTTCCCTATATTTTATTCGAAAACTATTAGGTTTACGTAGAAAAGTGACTCTTACTAATTTGTTTACTTTTTAATTGTCTACATTTGTTTGTTATATAAATTTCATATAACTCCAATAGTTTATTGGCAATTGGCAAAAAATGTCAAAATTTTCAGTTTTTATTTTTTTCCTTGAAAGTTAATAATTTTATGAAAAATTTGTTCAAATAAAACTTGTTCAGTTTCTTATTCTCTTTAATTTTTGTTTGAAAAGATTTGTAATATTTTTTATTTTTAAAAAAATATTCGATAAAAACAAAAAACGGCGTCTAGTAAACATCCACTTCCGATGTTTGAATGTTCACCAAAAGCTTTTCAGTTCCAGTTTTTAACGATAAAACCTTAAGTTTAAAATTTCGTCTCAATAGGATGATTCGTTTTTGAGATACAGCGCCCACAGACATTTTCACGCATGAAAACAATACTGCTCAAATGGGGATGTGGCCATCATAATACTTTCCCTATATTTTACTCGAAAACTATGAGGTTTACCCAATAAAATGATTCTTGATAATTTGTTCAGTTTTAAATTCTCTATAAATATTTATTATATAAATTTCATATAACTACTATATACAAGTTTCATGTAACTATAATAGTTTATTAGCAATTTCCAAAAAATGTCAAAATTTTCAATTTTTATTTTTTTTATCAAAAGTTAAAAATTTTATGAAAAACATGTTCGAATAAAACTTGTACAGTTTTTTATTCTCTTTAACTTTTGTTTGAACGATTTTTTTAAATTTTTCATATTTAGAAAAATTTCACGAAAAAACAAAAAAACGCCTCGGGTAAACATCCACTTCCGGTTTATGAATGTTTACCAAAATCTTTTCAGTTCCAGTTTTTAACAATAAAACCTTAAGTTTAAAGTTTCAACTCAAGAGGATTATTCGTTTTTGAGATACAGCGCCCACAAACATTTTCACGCACGAAAACAATACTTCCCCTATATATACTATATATAGGGAAAGTAAAAATGGTGATGTGGCCATCATAGTACTTTCCCTATATTTTATTCGAAAACTATTAGGTTTACGGAAAAAAGTGATTCTTACTAATTTGATCACTTTTTAATTGTCTACATTTGTTTATTATATAAATTTCATGTAACTCCAATAGTTTATTGGCAATTGTCAAAAAATGTCAAAATTTTCAGTTTTCATTTTTTTCCTTGAAAGTTAATAGTTTTATGAAAAATTTGTTCAGTTTCTTATTCTCTGTAACTTTTGTTTAAAGAGTTTTGTAATATTTTCATTTTTTTTAAAATATTCGAAAAAAAAAACAAAAAAACGGCCTCTAGTAAACATCCACTTCCGGTTCATGAATGTTCACCAAAAGCTTTTCAGTTCCTGTTTTTAACGATAAAACCTTAAGTTTAAAGTTTTATCTCAATAGGATCTTTTGTTTTTGAGATACAGCGCCCACCGACAGACAAACACGAAAACATTACACTCAAAATGGTGATGTGGCCATCATAGTACTTTCCCTATATTTTTCTCGAAAACTATGAGGTTTACGCAAAAAAGGCTATTCTTAATAATTTGTTCAGTTTTGAATTCTTTACAATTATCTGTAATACAAGTTTCATGTAACTCTAATAGTTTATTAGCAATTGACAAAAAATGTCAATTTCTCGAAAGTTAAGAATTTTATGAAAAAAATGTTTTAATAAAAGTCATTTATTTTCTCATTCTCTCTTACTATTGTTTGAAAAGTTTTGTAATATTTTTCACATTTAGAAAAATATCGACAAAAAACCTCATTTTCATGCATTTTCATGCACAATACTATTCAAATTGTGATGTGGCCATCATAGTACTTTCCATATATTTTACTCGAAAACTATGAGATTAACGCAAAAAAGTTATTCTTAATAATTTGTTCAGTTTTAAATTCTCTATAATTATTTGTTATAGAAGTTTCATGTAACTTCAATAGTTTATTAACAATTGGCAAAAAATATCAAAATTTTCAGTTTTTATTATTTTTCTTGAAAGTTAAGAATTTTATGAAAAAAATGTTCAAATAAAACTTGTTTAGTTTATAATCCCCTTTAACTTTTGTTTGAACCGTTTTTAAAAAAAAAAATTATATTTAGAAAAATATATCAAAATTTTCAATTTTTATTTTTTTTTCTCAAAAGTTAAAAATTTTATGAAAAGTATGTTCAGATTTTCATTCTCTTTAACTTTTGTTAGTAAAGTTTTCTAAAATTTTTCATATTAAAAAAATTATCGATAAAAAACAAAAAAATGGCTCGAGTAAACACCCACTTCCGGTTTATGAATTTTTACCAAAAGCTTTTCAGTTCCAGTTTTTAACGATAAAACCTTAAGTTTGAAGTTTCATATCAAACAGATTATTCGTTTTTGAGATACAGCGCCCACCGACAGACACACAGACACACACACAGACACAAATTTTTTACTTTCCCTATATACGAAGTATATATAGGGGAAGTATTGTGATCGTGATTTTTTTTTGAAAAATTTTTTTTGCGGAAATATCCGTTTTGAGGTCCCCTGAGTCCATTAAACTAATTTCTGGAAAAAAAAAATTGTGTCTGTGTGTGTGTCTGTCTGTCTGTCTGTCTGTCTGTCGGTGGGCGCTGTATCTCAAAAACAAAAGATCCTATTGAGTTGAAACTTCAAACTTAAGGTTTTATCATTAAAAACTGGAACTGAAAAGCTTTTGGTGAACATTCATAAACCGGAAGTGGATGTTTACTCGAGGCGTTTTTTTGTTTTTTCGTGATATTCTTCTAAATATAAAAAAAATTTAAAAACGATTCAAACAAAAAATAAAGAGAATAAAAAACTGAACAAGTTTTATTCGAACATATTTTTTATAAAATTCTTAACTTTTGAGAAAAAAAATAAAAAATGAAAATTTTGACATTTTTTGCCAATTGCTAATCAACTATTAGAGTTACGTAAAACTTTTATTACAAATAATTGTAGAGAATTCAAAATTGAAAAAATCATTAAGAATAGCCTTTTTGCGTAAACATTATAGTTTTCGAGTAAAATATAGGGAAAGTACTATGATGGCCACATCACCATTTTTTTTTCCAGAAATTAGTGTTTTGGGTTCAGGGGACCCCAAAACGGATATTTCCGCAAAAAAAAATTTTCAAAAAAAAATCACGAAAACAATACTCCCCCTATATACTACGTGTATAGGGAAAGTAAAAATGGTGATGTAGCCATCATAGTACTTTCCCTATATTTTTCTCGAAAACTATGAGGTTTACGCAAAAATGTTATTCTTAATAATATGTGCATTTTTAAATTCTCTACAATTATTTGTCATATAAATTTTATGTAATTCCAATAGTTTATTAGAAATTGGCAAAAAATGTCAAAATTGTCAATTTTTATTTTTTTTCTCAAAAGTTAAGAATTTCATAAAAAATATGTTTTAATAAAACTTATTCCGTTTTTTATTCCCTTTAACTTTTGTTTGAACCGTTTTTAAAAAAAATTTATATTTAGAAAAATATCACGTAAAAACCAAAAACGGCCTCGAGTAAACATCCACTTCCGGTTTTTGAATATTCACCAAAAGCTTTTCAGTTCCAGTTTTTAACGATAAAACCTTAAGTTTAAAGTTTCATCTCAATCGGATCATTCGTTTTTGAGATACAGCGCCCACAGACATTTTCTCGCACGAAAACAATACTTCCCCTATATATACTATATAGGGAAAGTAAAAATGGTGATGTGGCCATCATAATACTTTCCCTATATTTTACTCGAAAACTATGAGGTTTAGGCAAAAAACCTATTCTTTATAATTTGTTCAGTCTTGAATTCTCTACAACTATTTGTTATATAAATTTCATGTAGCTTCAATAGTTTATTAGCAATTGCCAAAAAATGCCAAAATTTTCAATTTTTAATTTTTTTCTCGAAAGTTAAGAATTTTATAAAAAACATGTTTTAATAAAAGTTGTTCAGTTCTTCACGCCCTTTAACTTTTGTTTGAGAAGTTTCATGATATTTTGTATATTTAGAAAAATATTGGTAAAAAACGATAAAACGCCTCGAGTAAACATCCACTTCCGGTTTATGAATCTCTACCAAAAGCTTTTCAGCTCCAGTTTTTAACGATAAAACCTTAAGTTTAAAGTTTCATCTCAATTGGATCATTCGTTTTTGAGATACAGCGCCCACCGACAGACAGACACACACACACACAGACACAGAATTTTTTTTTCCAGAAATTAGTTTTTTGGGTTCAGGGGACCCCAAAACGGATATTTCCGCAAAAAAAATTTTTCAAATAAAAATCACGAAAACAATACTCCCCCTATATACTACGTGTATAGGGAAAGTAAAAATGGTGATGTGGCCATCATAGTAGTTTCCCTATATTTTTCTCGAAAACTATGAGGTTTACTCAAAAAAGTTATTCTTAATAATTTATTCAATTTTAAATTCTCTACAATTACTTTTTATGTAACTTTTACGTAACTCCAATAGTTTATTAGTAATTTTCAAAAAATGTCAAAATATTCAATTTTTATTTTTTTTCTCGAAAGTTAAGAATTTTATGAAAAATATGTTCAAATAAAATTTGTTCAGTTTATTATTCCCTTTAACTTTTGTTTGAACAGTTTTTAAAAATATTTCATATTTAGAAAAATATGACCAAAAAACCAAAAAACGCCTCGAGTAAACACCCACTTCCGGTTTATGAATGTTTACCAAAAGCTTTTCAGTTCCAGTTTTTAACGATAAAACCTTAAGTTTACTGTTTCATCTCAATAGGATGTTTCGTTTTTGAGATACAGCGCCCACCGACAGACACACAGACACACAGACACACAGACACACAAATTTTTTTTCCAGAAATTAGTGCAATGGACTCAGGGGGGCCCAAAACGGATATTTCCGCAAAAAAAATTTTTGAAAAAAAAATCACGAAAACAATAGTCCCCCTATATACTACGTGTATAGGGAAACTAACTATATACTACGTGTATAGGGAAACTAAAAATGGTGATGTGGCCATCATAGTACTTTCCCTATATTTTTCTCGGAAACTATGAGGCTTACGCAAAAATGATGTTCTTAATAATTTGTGCACTTTTGAATTCGATGCAATTATTTATTATATGAATTTTATCTATCTCCAATAGTTTATTAGCAATTGGCAAAAAATGTCAAAATTTTCAATTTTTATTTTTTTTCTCGAAAGTTTAAAATTTTATAAAAAACATGTTCGAATAAAACTTGTTCAGTTTTTCATTCCCTTTAACTTTTGTTTGAACCGTTTTTTAAAAATTTTCATATTTAGAAAAATATCACGAAAAAACAAAAAAAACGCCTCGAGTAAACAACCACTTCCGGTTTATGAATGTTTACCAAAAGCTTTTCAGATCGAGTTTTTAACAATAAAACCTTAAGTTTAAAGTTTCATGCCATTCGGATTATTCGTTTTTGATATACAGCACCCACCGACAGACAGACAGACAGACAGACAGACAGACACACACACACACACACAGACACAGATATTTTTTTTCCAGAAATTAGTTTTTTGTGTTCAGGGGACCCCAAAACGGATATTTCCGCAAAAAAAAAATTTCAAAAAAAAATCACGAATACAATACTCCCCCTATATACTACGTGTATAGGGAAAGTAAAAATGGTGATATGGCCATCATAGTACTTTCCCTATATTTATCTCTGAAACTATGAAGTTTACGCAAAAAAGCCATTCTTAATAATTTGTTCACTTTTAAATTCCCTACAATTATTTCTCATATAAATTTCATGTAACGCCAATAGTTTATTAGCAATTGGCAAAAAATATCAAAATTTTCAATTTTTATTTTTTTTTCTCGAAAGTTAAGAATTTTATGAAAAACATGTTCGAATAAAACTTTTTCAGTTTTTCATTCCCTTTAACTTTTGTTTGAACAGTTTTTTTAAATTATTTATATTTAGAAAAATATTACGAAAAAACAAAAAAACGCCTCGAGTAAACAACCACTTCCGGTTTATGAATGTTTACCAAAAGCTTTTCAGATCGAGTTTTTAACGATAAAACCTTAAGTTTAAAGTTTCATGCCATTCGGATCATTCGTTTTTGAGATACAGCACCCACCGACAGACAGACAGACAGACACACACACACACACACACAGACACAAAATTTTTTTTTCCAGAAATTAGTGTTTTGGGTTCATGGGACCCCAAAACGGATATTTCCGCAAAAAATGGTGATGTGGTCATCATAGTACTTTCCCTATATTTTTCTCGATAACTATGAGGTTTACGCAAAAAGGCTATTTTTAGTAATTTGTTTAATTATGAATTATCTACAATTATTTGTTATATAAATTTCATTTAGCTCCAATAGTTTAATAGCAATTGCCAAAAAATCTCATAATTTTCAATTTTTATTTTTTTTCTCGAAAGTTAAGGATTTTATGAAAAATATATTCGAATAAAATTTATTCAGTTTTTCATTCCCTTTAACTTTTGTTTGAACCGTTTTTTAAAATTTTTCATATTTAGAAAAATATCACGTAAAAACAAAAAACGGCCTCGAGTAAACATCCACTTCCGGTTTTTGAATATTCACCAAAAGCTTTTCAGTTCCAATTTTTATCGATAAAACCTTAAGTTTAAAGTTTCATCTCAATTGGATCATTCGTTTTTGAGATACAGCGCCCACAGACATTTTCTCGCACGAAAACAATACTTCCCCTATATATACTATATAGGGAAAGTAAAAAAAATTTTGAAAAAAAAATCACGAAAACAATACTCCCCCTATATATACTATATAGGGAAAGTAAAAATGGTGATGTGGCCATCATAGTACTTTCCCTATATTTTTCTCGAAAACTATGAGGTTTACGCAAAAAGGCTATTCTTAATAATTTGTTCAGTTTTGAATTCTTTACAATTATCTCTAATACAAGTTTCATGTAACTCTAATAGTTTATTAGCAATTGACAAAAAATGTCAAAATTTTCAATTTTGTTTTTCTCGAAAGTTAAGAATTTTATGAAAAAAATGTTTTAATAAACGTCATTTATTTTCTCATTCTCTCTAACTATTGTTTGAAAAGTTTTGTAATATTTTTCATATTTAGAAAAATATCGACAAAAAACCTCATTTTCATGCATTTTCATGCACAATACTATTCAAATTGTGATGTGGCCATCATAGTAATTTCCATATATTTTACTCGAAAACTATGAGATTTACGCAAAAAAGTTATTCTTAATAATTTGTTCAGTTTTAAATTCTCTATAATTATTTGTTATAGAAGTTTCACGTAACTTCAATAGTTTATTAACAATTAGCAAAAAATATCAAAATTTTCAGTTTTTATTATTTTTCTTGAAAGTTAAGAATTTTATGAAAAAAATGTTCAAATAAAACTTGTTCAGTTTATAATCCCCTTTAACTTTTGTTTGAACCGTTTTTAAAAAAAATTTTATATTTAGAAAAATATATCAAAATTTTCAATTTTTATTTTTTTTTCTCAAAAGTTAAAATTTTTTATGAAAAGTATGTTCAGATTTTCATTCTCTTTAACTTTTGTTAGTAAAGTTTTGTAAAATTTTTCATATTAAAAAAATTATCGATAAAAAACAAAAAAATGGCTCGAGTAAACACCCACTTCCGGTTTATGAATGTTTACCAAAAGCTTTCCAGTTCCAGCTTTTAACAATAAAACCTTAAGTTTGAAGTTTTATCTCAAACAGATAATTCGTTTTTGAGATACAGCACCCACCGACAGACAGACACACAGACACAAAAAAAATTTTTCTAGAAATTAGTGTTTTGGGTTCAGAGGACCCCAAAACGGATATTTCCGCAAAAAGAATTTTTCAAAAAAAAATCACGAAAACAATACTCCCCCTATATATACTACGTATATAGGGAAAGTAAAAAGTCAAAATAAGCACAAAAAGTCAAAATAAGCAAAAAAAGCAAAAAAACTTAGCGCTAAATAATCACATTCTTCAAGATTCGTATAGATATTTAGAAATTTTTTCGATGCTATTAATATTATGGATAAGCATAATGCTAGAAATCCGCTCTCTAGTTATATGTATAATTTCGTCTATCAATTATCTGTTAATTGTCACCTACCAAATATCTGTAAACTGTTATCGGTCAACTGTCATCTGTCAACTCTTATATGTTTGTTTACTCTCATCTACCAAGTATCATCTGCCAACAACCGGGTGTCATCAGTTATCTGTTTACTATTGTCTGCCAACTCTGCCATATCTCAACTATCATCTATCAACTATAATTTGTCGACTGTCATCTGTCAATTGTCTTTTGACTGTTATTTCTCACTATAAAATATTAATTATGAAATATCATCTATAAAATTTACTGTCGTATGTTAACTGTTATCTGTCAACAGTATGTCAAAAGTCATTTTTCTGATAACTATCACCTATTATGCTTCATCTGTTAAAAGAGAAATAGCATTTGTTAACTGTCATCTGCCAACTATCATCAATCAAATCTAATTTGTCAACTGCCATCTGTTAAATGTCGTTTAAATGTTATCTGTCAAAATGTTATGTGTTAACTATCATTTATCAACCCTCAATTTCCAAGTATCTGTTAACTGTCATCTGTTAACTATCATCTGTTAAAATTCATTTTGGTCAACTGTTAAAAATTTGTTAACTTTTATCTGTATAATTTCGTCTATCAATTATCTGTTAATTGTCACATACTACATATCTGTAAACTGTTATTGGTCAACTGTCATCTACCAACTATTATATATTTGTTTACTCTCATCTACCAAGTATCATCTGTCAATTACCGGGTGTCATCTGTTATCTGTCTACTATTGTCTACAAACTGCCATATGTCAACTGTCATCTATCAACTATAATTTGTCAACTGTCATCAGTCAATTGTCTTTTGAGTGTTATTTCTCACTATAAAATATTAATTATGAAATATCATCTATAAAATTTACTGTCGTATGTTAACTGTTATCTGTCAACAGTATGTCAAATGTCATTTTTCAACTATAATCTGTTAAATGTCTGTAACTGTCATCTGCCAACTCTCGTCTATTAACTGTCATTTGTCAACTGTAATTTGTAAAATATTATTTTTCTGTCAACTTTCATCTATAAACTATAATTTATCAACATCCAGCTGTCATCTGCCAAAGATGTTTAAACTGTTATTTCTCATCATATTATATTAGTTGTGAAATATCGTCGTTTAAGAGTTCTATCGTCTGTTAACTGTTACCTGTCAACTTCAACTTCACCTGTTAAATATCTGTTAACTGTTATTTGCCAACTCTAGCCTATTAACTGTCATTTTTAAACCGTTATTTATGAAATATCAGCTGTTATCTATCAAATATATATATATATAATATATATAATATATATTATATAATATATATATATATATATATATATATAATTTGTGATCTATTAATCGTCTTTTCACTGTGAACTGTCACATTGTATTTAGTTCAAAATATAGTAACATGATTAATTAATATTTTGCATTGATAGTCATTTATTAACTGCCATTTTGAACTGTCAACTGTCTATTTGTATCTACATCTCTGCCAACTGTCATATTCTATTTATTCAACTGTTATTTGTCAATTCTAATCTATCAACAGCCTGTTAACTGACATCTGCCAAATATCTTGTAACTGTCAGTTGTCAACTGCCATTTTTTTCTTTTTGAAGTAAACGATTTATTAACAAAATATTGATCAGTGCATACCACTCAGTCCGAAAATTACTATACAATAACATGATGAATTGTCATATATCATCAGTGATCGTTTATTTATCGTGATCTCCCAACTGTCAATAGTCATAAATCATAGAGAATAAATTCAGTGTTAGGTATCTTCTGATATTTGACGCATTTATAACAGAGTAATTAGTAAATCAGTAAAACAACCAGTTTACTATGTATTTAAGAGCATTTTTTTATAAATTTATTAAAAGATACAAATAAAATATATATTAAACATCATCAAC